>JAUKNK010000031.1:3287500-4775000 GCA_030765055.1 Mantis religiosa | reverse complement strand
CTGAACTGAAATCCAGCATCACGATTAAGCATGCTCCTTTCAGAGGAAATCGCCAAAGCCTCCTTAATTCTCTGCTCCCAGTAACTGTTGCATTTTGCCAAGATGGTTGTCTCCCGAAAATTGGCTCTATGGTCGTTATCAAAACAATGCTCTGCCAGCCCAGACTTCTCACGTTGCAATAAACGAATGCTCCATTCATGTTTAATTATTCCGGTTTGTCCTATATACGGTGTCCCACATTCACAAGGAATGCAGTACACTCCCAGAACTTGGAAGTCCAGTTTGTCATTCACTGGTCTCAACAGATGTTTCGTCCTCGGAGGTGGCTTGTGGATGGTCCTGATGTTGTATTTGGCGAGAATTCTACTGATTCTGCCGGATAGATTGCCAGGTAAACGGGATACAGGCTGTAGCGGTAGGCTTATCTGACGCTTGCTGTATTACAGATTTCCCTTTCCTAGCTTTGGTGATCGAGGCTACTGATTCTGGCGGATAGATTGCCGGTAAACGGGATGTAGGTTGTAGCGGTAGGCTTATCTGACGCTTGCTGTATTACAGATTTCCCTTTCCTAGCTTTGGTGATCGAGGCTACTGATTCTGGCGGATAGATTGCCGGTAAACGGGATGTAGGCTGTAGCGGTAGGCTTATCTGACGCTTGCTGTATTACAGGTTTCCCTTTCCTAGCTTTGGTGATCGAGGCTACTGATTCTGCCGGATAGATTGCCGGTAAACGGGATGTAGGCTGTAGTGGTAGGCTTATCTGACGCTTGCTGTATTACAGGTTTCCCTTTCCTAGCTTTGGTGATCGAGGCTACTGATTCTGCCGGATAGATTGCCGGTAAACAGGATGTAGGCTGTAGCGGTAGGCTTATCTGACACTTGCTGTATTACAGGTTTCCCTTTCCTAGCTCTGGTGATCGAGGCTTCAACGTCATATTCGGAGTAGCCGTTTTGACGGAAAGTGAGTCTCAGGTGCTGTAATTCTTGTTTTAAGTGGCTGGGATCAGAGATAGACAAAGCTCTGTGGTCCAGTGTATTGAGAACTCCCAGTTGTTGAGGCTTATGATAGAAACTATGAGCGTTCAGATAGAGGTCGGTGTGTGTAGGCTTGCGATATACAGCATGCCCCAGTGTACCGTTGCTGTTTTTTGTAACAAGAATGTCCAGGAATGGAAGAGTTCCATCCTTCTCCACTTCCATGGTAAACTGTATTTGAGGTCGAAGGCTGTTGAGATGCGCAAGTAAGCTAGGCAAAGCGTCTGATCCATGTGACCAAATTACAAGTGTCGTCCACGTATCTATAGAAATGAGATGGTTTAAGTGAAGCTGTGGCAAGTATTTCATGTTCTAGGTGTTCCATATAGAAATAAGCTACAGCTGGTGATAAAGGGGAGACCATTGCTACTCCATCTACTTGTTCAAAGAAAGTACCACCAAACAAGAAGAAAGTGAACGTCAGGGGATGTCGGAAGAGCTCTATGATATCAGCCGGAAAATGCTCCTTCAGAAGTTGGGTGGCTTCTTGAAGTGGTACTCTTGTAAATAGAGAAACCACGTCAAAGCTGACAAGAAGAAAAGAAGGGCCAATGGTAATGTTCCTAAGTGTATGTACAAACTGTGTGGAATTACTCACATGATGTGGGCAATGCCCTACCAGAGTTACTGGATATAACACAACTATAAACAAAGACTAAACACTATCAAAATTCGCATTACTGAACAAAAGACTGTTTTCAGTAAATTAAATGCCAGGTCAGGAAATGGCGTCAGTATAGAAAATTGTGTCAAAGAAATATAACTACTAATTCACTTGACGTTGACTCTAGCCATGCCTGCATGTTACAAAGGACAGCAACCCTCGATCATGGGGCACATAATTTTTAGGTCTCCTAACACTTCTGTACCAAACAAGAAAAGAAAAAAATAAACAATAAACATCTAAATAAAAGAAAAGAAAATAGGAAAATACTAAAAATGAAAAATAAAATAACATTAAAAACTCAAAAATATAATATCCCAGATGCAAAATGGCTGTTGACTAATACTTCGTCTAGCATATTCTGTCACTTCACTAATAAGAAGTAGTTCCAATTATCACCTTCATTTCTGTAAAGTGAAAAATGCCTGATGTAATCTCTTCTTCCACAAGTTCACTTCCTGGGAATTGAACAATGGACACCCCTATTATCTTGCAGATACAGCAGTCATCACAAGTTCATTCAGAAAACAGCATTTTTCATTGCATCATATGCTGACTCACTCTTCAAGGCTAATTCAAATTCTAAGAGTGCTTATTTTTACAGACATTGCATATTTTCACAGATGGGGAAACTTCTAGAAGATTCTGGTTTTCTGGTGATATTTTCAATGTTTATACTGGCCAAAAGCACACACAGCATTCTGTTAGCTCTATGACTGCCCAGCGGGGACCTTCCAATAGCATGGTATATGACACCCCCTCACAATATTTATTTACAGTCACCGCAATGGAAATCTCTACATAGATAATGCGCTCAGTTTGTCCTTCTCCCACCACTACAAAAAAAGGCGGGCGGAGCTGCAAATCATGTGATTCTCGAGTGCACAGCAGCAACTTCCTTTCATTAGCAGCAGAGGTTTCAGTCTGCCACTGATATTTGCGTACAGCAAGTTGTTTATTGTGTGTTGTTGTCATCTGATTTTTGATCTTGGTGCTGTATTTGAAGGTGTGTATTTCTGCATCCAATACACAAAATGGGATGCAAGAAGCTCACTTGTGAGGAGAAGACTCGTGCTTTAACTCTGTTAGAGGTAGATACCTCTGTAATTCGTAGAGCTGATCTAAGGTTTCAAGAGGAGCCGTTTACGACCTAAAAAATGCAGCAGCACCTTTGCCACTGTCACCACACCAACTCGAAAGACAGGCTCAGGTGGTAAAAGAAAGACTTCTCCAAGGACTGATGACCTTCTAAAACATGAAAGGATATCTCTGTTTCATATAAATTTGCCCCGTTGACATGTATCACTCCGCATGCAACTAACTTCCCCCTCATCCTAATTGGCTAATGCTTTCGTGCCATAGGCCATAGGCGGTGCCTTTCTGTCACATTGAAACCTGCAGTAAACATCATAATAATTGCCAGGAAGATAGAAATAAGAATATGAAGGCATGCAAAAATAATGAGGCTTATAATGAAACTGAGCAAGTTGAAACATAATGAATGAGCAATGAAACTGGAACAAGTTTATAATGAAAGGCCTTCGGCCTTTTCCACTGGGATTTTTTTAAACCAGCACACATATCTTGCAAAAATGCTTGTCTTTCAGCCTTAAAATTCATGTCACGCCATACTTGTCGTGTGTCCTTCATTTACCCAAGTCTCGTCAAGGTAGTATATTTTGCGATTTGGACAATTTGATTGTCCTTAAATAACGTCTTCGCCACACAGCAATATCGTCCCTGGAGTGGTAAGTTTTCCTGTTGTCTCAGTTTCATGTCGCGATGTTCCTGCGCATCTAACACACCTGTAAGTTGAGGGCACAGTTGTTCAACTTCTCTCACTGACAAAGACAGATTCATCTCTGTGAGTGCATTAAACACATGCAACACAATTCTTTTTTCGCCTCGTTGTAAAGGTTTTTCCTTGCGATGCTTCAGCGAAAAAGTGGCGGTACACTCTGCCATTATACATATAATAAGTACATGCGCAATAAACGATCAATAAAATAATTTAGCTCTCGCATTCGGCATAGCACACCGTCGAATGGCGATATATGACTAATCCAGTTCAAAACAAGGTCAGTGATAAAAGTCATATAAACAAATATATCATCACTACCGCTAAATCACGTGCTATCGTGTCATGTGCTTGAGAGGAAAGGAACCTCCTCTTTACTTCGTTTAAGAATTAACATGCATTTCAGATAAATCAACTCTGTTGCGTAATATATTAAATTCAAACAGTTACAAAAATATAAATTTGATAATTCTCTTCCAACATATAAAGATATATCACCATGTTAAATAACGAACTAATTTTTACCGCACGACAGTCTGCACTACAACAGCAGCCAATGAGATATGATAAGGTCACGTGACCGTTAAGAGATATGGGGCAAGCTTACGTGAAACAAGGATTAGGTTTACCAATTCATTGTGCTGCCTAGAAGCCTCTTCTAACTGAAGCTATGATGAAGAAAAGAGTACATTTCTGCAAAACATATCAGCACTGGACATCAGAGGACTGGCGCAAAGTAATGTTTTCTGATGAAAGCACTTTCAAATTGGTCAGAGGAAAGTCCAAAAAGGTGAGAAGGTCAAAAAATGTGTCACGGTATGATCCAAAGTTTACGGTCAAAACTGTTAAACATCCAGAAAGTGTGATGGTATGGGGTTCCTTTAGTGGTAATTGTGGTAGAGGTGGCTTGTACTTTCTCCCTAAAAATGCAACAATGAAGGGAAGTAACTGTTTAGAAGTGTTGCAACAGCATTTGTTCACATTTTTTGCCAATTCATCAGTGTCAGTTTTTTATGCATGATGGTGCCCCTGCTCACAGAACAAAGATGGTTCAGAAGTTCCTAAAAGACAATAATATACCTGTACTTGACTGGCCTGGTAATTCTCCTGACCTAAATCCAATAGAAAATGCTTGGGATCAAACGAAAAATAAAACTGAAGAGTTGCAACTATCAAATATTAAGGAGCTGCAGGAGGTGTTGAAGAAATTATGGGTGGGAATGAACAAAAAATATTTTGAAAATCTAGCAGATTCAATGCCCAGGAGACTCATGAAGGTGATACTAGTTAAGGGAAATATGACCAAGTACTAATTGTACGGAGAAGTTCAAAATAAAACCATGTACAGTCAGTGTTTGTTGTTTTTATTACCATGTAAAGATTTCCATTGCAGCCACTGTACATTCTACATAGCTTACGATATGTTTGGCATAAATTTATATGTCACCCAATATTCATATGTTTTGCATAAAGTATACTTTTTCAAAATTGCTGTTCTGAGACCAATTAATTATAATTTCAGGTGGTGACCTCTGCAGTCACATGAGAGGAGCTATATATTTTGCAGAGTCAGTGCTAAATGAGGATGCTTTTCTGGCTATTGCTTGTGATTCATATGACCAGTTCATTTCCAAAAGCTGCAGGAAGGGTTCACAGTTAATACAGAGAATGGGATATGGTGTATCAAACAGGTACATTTGTGTCATTATTCCTAGTAACCAAAATATTGGTGAAAAGATTTTGATGCATTGCTACAACTTCTTATTTAATTATTATTCTTATTTACCATTATAATATTCTTATTTAATATTATACTAAGGTTTAAATATGAAGCTTTACTAAAACTATACATTTATTTCTGTTATGTGTGATTGGAGCAATTTAGTAACAGTGACATCAAAATTAATTGAAAAATCTATTTATAGTAAGCTTTTCTGTCACTACGTCACTTACAGTTTTATATTATTGAGAGCCTAGTTTTGGAAGCCATTGCTTCCATCCTCAACCTCTCTCCAACTAACATCTGTGTCGTCTGCTCTCTAAGAGAGATATAAAATGTAAATGTAAATGACGAAGTGTCAAAAAAACCAGCAACAAATTGTTTTTTAAATTTACTTCCATATTTCTGCGGTAGTTACCCCAACTTCAGCTTTGCTCTGACTGCCACACTTCCCCATCTTGGGCACATTATAGTGATGCACAAGTGTTGGCATTGGATTCTTATTAATGCGGCAATAAACTTAGATCTGTGAAAGAACTTCAGATTCCCTGGGTTATTTCCTGTCGTTCATCTCGTTGTGAGGAGGTGAGTTTGGCTTGGTTACATATTGGGCACTGCTTATTTACTCATAGTTTTCTATTTAGAAGGTAGCCTGATCCACTGTGTCCGTTTTGCAACGAAGCGTTATCTGTCCGACAAGTGCTGCTAGAGTGTTTTTCCCTAGCAGCCAATTTCCCTCAATTTACCTACTTCGGGCAAGGGATCAGGTGGGAGAATTCAATCAAGTACTTGGGAGTCAAGCTGGACAAGGGCCTAACTTTTCGGGAGCACATCCAGGAGCAAGCTCATCGGTCGTGTGGTGCCGTGGCATCACTATACCCTGTGCTTCGGTCTGCGATGTCTGTTCCCCTAAAGTTGCACCTCTTTATGGCTCTGGTCCTCCCTATCATGCTCTATGCGTGCCAAGTCTGGGGTATGGCCGCAGGCTCACATCTAGTTCTGCTCCAACGTGCACGGAATAAATGTCTTCGGATTATTTATTCTGTTTGCACAAGGTTCCCCGTGAGATTACTTCACGAGGCTTCATCCCTCCGATATGTGGAGGATGAAATTAGGCGCCGGGCGACAAAATTCTTCGAGGGTTTGCCCCAACATCAGAGCGCCCTCGTCAGATCCCTTGGGGATTATGTACCTCGTGAGCGTCGCTTAAAGCGATACCGGTTACCCCGCATGTCTTGCAGTCACTACCGGTAACCACATGATCTCCATTCCAGCCTAAATTAAATTTCAGCTAATCCAAAATTTTTATTCTGGAATATTCAAAATTATACATACCTTCTTCCTAGTTTATTAACTAACCCACCAGCGGTGCACGCTGTCCACAGTACCCGGTTCATCATTCCCTGAGGAGCAACAAGCTACCTCCCTACACTACCCCCACTTAAACTACACCCGTCATTCTTCAACATCCACAGCCCGCCACTACGTGATTAAGCTCTTCCCAGAGCAGGTACACGATTTGACCACCCTTCGGGCTGTTCCAAACAGCCCGCCAGCATGGAGTTGAGTTGAGTTGCCTAGCATACCTTAGGATGTCTCTGCAGCTGCCAGCCAGCTTTGCAGATGAGAAGGTTTTCAGTTTAGATTTATATTTATTTTTGTATTTTGTTATGTGCATGTATTTTTTGTAAGTTTATTTAAACTTTTATACAGTTTTAGAAACATTTATATCTGGCTTTTGCCATGAATAATTCTTTAAAGGGTGCTGATAACCTCTGCAGTTGAGCGCCCTTATACACATCATTGGATTCTTACTTAGTCTCAAATATTCCACTGTTTGCTTTATCTGCTATCTGCTCCATTTACGATATGCCCTGATGTCACAGATGCCAACAAGACACTAACAAATACCATCATTATTTTAGTAAATTGATGGAAATTAATAATTTCTTCGCACTAGCCGTATATAGGATAAGGTTTTTGATAGAGTCAACATGAAAAATTCAGTGCCATGGTCAGGATTTGAACCATGGATCTCCTGGTTTCTCAGAATTTGATGTTACTTGGAGAATTTGATGTCAGGACGGCACCTTGGCCATGGTAGCTCAATGGGTAAGAGCGACTGGACTAAAACCAGGAGATCCGTGGTTCAAATCCCAGCTATGGCGGCTGCGCTGTGGTTCAGTGGTTAGACCGCTTGGCTCTCACCAAGGCGGCCCGGGTTCGATCCCAGGCGACCGCAAAGTGAGATTTGTGGTGGACAACATGGCACTGGGGCGGGTTTTCTCTGGGACCTCCAGTTTCCCCGCCATCTCATTCCACCGGTGCTCCATCTTCATCTCATGTATCATCAGTGTCACCGCCAGTGGTGCCGTATGTAGTAAAAGCGGGCGTTAAAAACTACACATTTCATTTCCGTCCATGGCATTGAATTTTTCATGTTGACTCTATCAAATACCACCAATCTTATGCTTTTGGATACAAACACAAAGCATAGCTGAGGGACTGAGGGCCCTAAGCTGCTATAGAGCTGAGAAATTGAGAGCTATAAACCACAAAGCTTAACCGAGAAGTTGAAGGCCTTAAGTTGCAAAGAATAACAGAGGAACCGAGGAAACTACAAAGCACAGCAGAGATAAGGGAGTGTCCTGAATCAAAATGTGTAACCAAGAAACTTACAGCCCTAAGGCACACAGTATAGCTGATAAACTGAGGGCCTTAAGCTGAAAAGCCTAGCCAAAGGATTGAGGGACCTATGGTTTAAATGGTAGCAAGGCATGACAGAAACAATTTAGGGCCTTAAATCATAGATCATTGGTCATAAATTGATACCCATAAGCCACAAAGTGCAACCAAGGCTATGATGCCCACCTCGATAGCATAGATGGTGGGGTATCTGCCTCATGTTCAAGAGGTCCCAAGTTAGAATTTCGATCAGGTTGAGTTATCTGGATAAGGTTTTCGTTTATCCTGAAAGGTGAATGTCAGGTAACTCTAAACTCTGTGGATCCTGGACTCATTTGAGCATAATTTTATCTATTTCATTCATCAACCAATATGACTTAATGTTGGAGGATGTTACAAAAAAACACCCAGGACATTAATATTCTTACACCACAAAAGCAACCAAAGAACTGATGGCCCTAAGCCATCAAATGCAGCTGAGAGATTGAGAACCCTTCACTGTAAAGTGTAGCTGAGGGGCTGAGAATCCTAAGCTCTAAAGTGTAATCAAGCAATTGAGTATACTAAACCACAAAGGGTAGCCAAGGAATAAGGACATAGGGTAAGGCGGAGATTTCACCGCACACCTCTTGTCCAGTCATTTCACAAAGAAAATGAGGCAGGTAAATAAATTAAATTAGCATTCATGGTTTTAAAAGTAATGCTGTTTCGTGATATAATAAGAGCAATTTTTTGTGTTTCATGGATACAGAAACTAAATTGTGCAATATTCTTTTCAGCATTAAAGGTCGCTATTACTTGACAACGAACAGTAGATATCCATTTGGGAGGACATCAAAAGGTATACAACCTATACCATAGGTCCAAGTCAGTGGAGTAGCAAATGCTCCTGCTTCTATAAACATGTACAAAAAAGATCTGCATACTAAAAATTGGAAAGGAAATGGTGAATTGGTACATTTTTATTATTATATGAGGTACGTCCAGAAAGTAAGTTCTGTTTGGTAATAAAATTAAATTGTGTACAGATACAGAAAAATTATTTATTGCACAAAATTCTACAACTCTTAAACTACTTTTCCATATAACTGCCGAAATGTTGCAGGCATTTGTCATAGCGAGACACAAGTTTTTTTATACCTTCTTCATAGAAGTTTGTCTCCTGTGTCTTCAACCAGTTGGAAAAATTTTCTTTCAGCTCTTCATCATTGTTGAAGTGTTGACCACCAAGGAAAGATTTGAGATGCAAAAAGAGATGAAAGTCGCTAGGAGCGAGGTCAGGGCTGTACTGGGGGTGATCAAACATGTCCCAGCCAAATCCCTGTAAGATGTTTTTCGTCACATTTGCAGTGTGTGGTGTCGTGAAGAAACACAAGAGCTTTTGACATCGCAAATTTGCCGATAAATTTCAATTGGTTTCACTTTCTAGCATTCAGAAAACGAATCACTGATCTGATTTCACATGCGGTGGAATTTTCAATCAACACCGACATTGTAATCAAGCACAACAAAGCGTACGTGGCTGACAGCGATACAGAGCGTCTACCACCACCGCCACCACTACCGCCGCAGCCACCACCACCACAGCCACCACCACCACCACCACCACTACCACTTTATTAATTATTTATTTTTTATTATTTATTTATTTATTATTTATTTATTGTGTTCGAGACATCATTCTGTACCAACATAACTCTGCTCACCTATTCTGCACTTTTACCACTAGTCTACTAGAATCTAGTCTACTAGAATACTGTCGCGAGCCCATTGTTCATAGAGGCGGCGCGGCGAGGTATTCAAAGGGACGGGCAATGTAGTGTGTAGATAAAAGCTCACCGAAATGGCGGGGAGAAGGAAACGGATTTCTCGGAAATAAAGTGCAATTTTTGGTATTTGTAACCTGGACTTTTGATTTTACGAACCCACAAAGTCACAATTGGTGTCAGGAGTGCGACGTACCACATTGGCACAGATTCTAGAGAAGTTGGTGACGGTAAATAACAACTTGGCCGCGAAGATGACCGAATTAACAACGAAGACGGAGGCGGCAAATCACAATCTGACCGCCGAAATGAAACAAATGAGAGCAGCGAACGACAGTCTGGCCACGGAAATGAAAGTGGCGAACGAGGTCCAGGCCGCCAAATTTGAGGAACATTTGTCCGGCTTGAGGGATGACGTCACGGAGCTGGGCAAGCGGATGGGCCAAGTGGACGAGCGCGTCGTAGACCTGGCGAACCGTGTAAATGACCTAGAGGGAAAGGCCGACAGTAACGCCAAGTCCCTGAACGCTATGGTGGAAGACGTCGAAGATTTGGCGAACTGCGTAAACAGCCTTGAGGGAAAGGCCGACAGCAACACAAAGTCCCTGCACGCCATGGTAGAGGACACCGTCGGCAGTAGGTTGAAGGACTTGAACGTCCATCCGCCGGGACGCGACACTACATCTGCGCGCGTCAAAGCGCCGAAGTACGACGGCACCTCCACGTTCGAAGTCTTCCGCCGTCAATTCCGCGCAGTGGCCAAGCACAAATGGTCACCAGAGGAAGAGGCCACGCAGCTAATAGCCAGCCTCCATGGACGGGCCGCAGAAGTCCTGAACGCGGTCTAGACAGCGGCGGCGCCCAAGGACATCTGGAAGGCCCTGGAGAACCGCTTCGGGAACCACCGCTTGGCCGCAGCCAGGGGAGACGCTGCAGGAGTTCGTCCTGGCAATTGAACAGCTGGCCAGTAAAGATTTGGTCGACCTCCCACCAGTATACCTGAATTCGTATCCCGGGAAGCCATCTACACGTTCGTTGATCGGGTACGAGACGTCGAGATACGTCACCGCCTAATGCTCGGCGACAACAAAACCATACACGAGGCGCTAACGGCAGCATTGATGATGGAGGCGGTCAAGGTGACGGCTACTCCGACGTCGAGAACAAGGAGTATCCGCTACACTGGAGACCGAAGACCAGCCGAGGGACGCCGGCGAAGACCAAGTGGCGTATGTTGGGGGTGTGGACAGCCGGGACACCTGGAGAGAGACTGCCCACACCAGGGAGAGCAGCCGGAGAAACGAGAAAGGGCCGGCGTGGCGAGAAGCACGTCGGCGCCGTCAACACCATCCACTCGAGTGACACTGCGCGCCGTCAGCCGACGGATGGATGACGGCCTCATCGCGGACGGTTGGGTGAGAGGGAAGTCGTGCCGCGTGATTGTAGACACGGGGACAGCCGTGACCATCATTAGACCTGACGTGGCCAAGGGGTTGCCGTCGAGGAAACCAAGTCGACCATACCAGATTATGACGGCATCGGGCGACACCGTGCCCGTGGAGAGGGAGGCCCTGCTGCAGTTGAGCTTGGGGCGAAGTTCCGTGCGTCTGTAGGTGTTTGCCGTGGAGGTGGCTGAGGAGGTGATACTGGGACTGGATGCCCTCAGGAGCCACGAGGCGACGGTCGACGTCGGCAGGAAGGTCCTGCAGCTTCATGGAGAAGAGGTGATACTCCGGAAACCCGAAGCCTGGGAATCTGCAGGGTCGTCCTGAGGGAAGACGCGTTTGTCCCGCGAGAAGCGAGGTAGTGGTGACGGCGTGACTGGAAGGCCAGCGAACAAGGACTTGATGCTGGACCAGAAGACGCCTGTGCACGGACTATGCGTAGTCAGGACTTTGTTGCCGTGCCGAGAGGAGGTGCCGGTGAGGCTGCTCAACACAACAGACACCGATCACGACGTCCAGGCCAGAACGGAGTTGGGGCGTGTGAGCCCGTGGTCAGCGTAACAGCAATCGACAAGACCCAGGAACCGGTACCAACGCAACACCTGGGGCCCCGGCTGGAAGGTTTAGTGGAGAGGGCGACCGTCCACCTGACCGCAGAACAGCTCGGGAAGGTTTGACAACTGCTGAGACGGTACCAGCGCGTCTTCAGCCAAGGCGACAGTGACTACGGCCGCACGGACCGAGTGCTCCACCGCATCGACACTGGAAAATTTACATTTCATCCAAAATACTTCAAAAAATTTGAAAAGATATTTAAGAGCTTCAACATAAAATTAGCCCCTCAAAACAAACACAACATCCGCAACTTACTAAACCACCCTCTAAAAAATAGCACACCGAAAACTCAATTATCAGGCATTTACCAAATGAGTTGCCAGGATTGTGACAAGATATACATTGGTAAGACCAAAAGGAATCTAGGAACAAGAATGAAAGAACACTTCAGAAATATTAAATTCAAACAAATGGACAAGTCGACCGTAGCACATCACTTTTGGTCTGAGAATCACAACATAAAACAAGAAATAGAACTGATCAAACAGGCAAAGGAACCTCTGGAACTACAGATTTGGGAAAACATATTTATTACGAAAAAACAGGACCTCTTGATGAATTTTGAAATTCCCACGGTAGATGACGTCATCAAACTTACGAGGACGTTAGATGGCAGCACAACACCAAGCCAGATGCAGACACCAGATGCATCATCAGTCAACCACAGAACTGATGATAGGGGAGAAGTCCCCAGAAACTAGTCTTCATAAAAAACTTGTAAGTGGAGAAAAGTATATACAAGGTTGACTCACTTGCCTAATTTTAGTAACAATGGCACTCCACTTTCTGAAATACTTCTTTTTATTCTATATAAAAAATCTGGTATTTATCAAGTTAACTGTTTAGAATGCGATAAGATCTATATTGGTAGAACCAAGCGTAATTTAGAAACCAGAGCGAAGGAGCATTTTAGAAATATTAAATATAGACAGACAGAGAAATCGGCAGTGGCTGATCATTTTTGGTCATATAATCATGAAGTAAATCCAGAAGTTAAATTATTGAAACAATTGAAAGAACCGATAGATTTAATGGATTGGGAGAAGATATTTATTTTGAAAAATAAGGATCGCGTAATGAATTTTGATATCCCTCCAATAGATGTCATCAATAAGTCTGTGTTGTCCCCGGTAGATGGCAGTTAGATAAGGAGCTATTCTTCAAACTCCGGTAGTGGTCAAGGTCAGTCAGTCAGTCAGTTAGTGGGTGAGTGTCAAGCTGAGTGGTTGAGGATGAAGCAGATATTTTGCTTTGAAACCGGTCCCATGATTTAAATAAGATAAGTAAATAGTGATGTTGTGTTACTAGTGTTTAGTTATTATTAATAACCTAGTTTACTTCACTGTCAGCAGCTTCAGTTTTTTACATAACTATGAAAATTAGTTTAAATTGCAAGGGAATCATTTTTAAATTTAACACACATACTATTCTGAAACTGCTTACTAGACGGAATTTAGAGTTACCCACGTAAAAGCTTGGGAAATTACAACACAACTTACAACTCCAACATCACAACTGGCATAATTACACATAAAGCAACAGCTGTATTTGAAAGTGTTGATCTGCATTGCTCAGTTGCTTAGGCACCGGGTTGCTGATCCCAAGGTCATAGGTTCAAACCCAGTCCACACCAATAGCTTTTAAGTATGCTTAAAAGTGTCAGATTTACTGGAATATGAAACAACTCCTGCAGGATGAAATTCTGGTACACCAGTGGTGCAGATATGATCCTGGCAATGGACAATGTTGTTAACAAGCAAAATATTTTTTTTTCTTTATCTGAAGATATTTCAAAAGATGTGAAGTACTAAAGCAAACATATCTTGGACTATTCCTGAGTATGGGTTCTGGCCCTTTTGCCTAGTAGTATATAGCCTTGGTACATGATTATTCCTTCTAATGGTTATGGGTTTCCTTTTGGTTGTCTGTCTTGCATAAGTTCTTGGCTACATGCCAAATTTTTGTCTTTCCGTGCCTTTTGAGTATCTTTATCAAAGTTTCTTATTACTATCACTTTATTCAGCCTCAATTTTCAGGTATTTTTCACCTATGTCTCTCCTTTCTTGTTTCCCCATTCCCTATTGCAATTATTAAACATCATTTGTTGCTTGATGGAAATTTTATTGTTCCACACTAGCCATGTATAGACTAAGTTTTGGTAGTTACCACTGTTAGGTTAATTGATCCTCACTAGCCATGTGTAGGATAGAGGCTGGGAGATCTGTGGTTCAAATCCTCACCATGGCATTGAATTTTTCAGTCTGACTATCCAACTCTTAGCCTACATGCAGCTTGTATGGAAGAATGATTAAATATCCATCAATTAACCTAATAGTGGTAACTATAAAACCTGGTACTTCAGTACTTACAGCATGGTAAGTTGCCACGAAAGGTGCATATCTCACTGTATATGAGTACTCCTAGTGGTTTACTAGGAAACATATGAGTCAGTAGGAGAATATGTCATACTGTACATTGGTCAAGGTAGCTCAATGGTTAAGAGCAACCAGATGGAGATCAGAAGATCCATGGTTCAAATCCCGGTGATGGCATTGAATTTTTCAGCCTGCCTCTATATTGTCACCTGAACATACAAGACCAGCTGGCAAAAAGAGAGGGGACAGATGGTCGAGGCCACGCCTACTCGTGTGTGGGAATGGCTCTTGCTGTGGGAGTGAGGTAGATGGATGGCGTTAGAACCACGCCTATGCCAATGCGCAATGCTAATGATGTGCCGAGGAGGAACAGGGTGGGGAGAAGTAGCCAGAAATTACAGGACCCCTTCTCCTGCTGCCTTGGAAGACTGTGATGCTTCGTTAATAGCCGGGAAGCTTCCAGATACTGCGATTTGAGTATATAAGTGATGCATTGGAAGAGTCAGTCAGTCAGTTTGATTCAGAGTTTACGGCAAGGTGTCGAATGGACCTGCAACTGGTAAATTGTAATTGTGAGTGTTACGTAACTGTGTGTGGTACATAATCCTGTGTAATCGGCGAGTGTACCAAGTGTAATTAGGTGGAAATGAAGAACGATTTGAATTTGTGCAACTTGGAGTTTTAATTCTTCGAACCCACAAAGTCACAATATATTCATTTGCTGCTTTTTTTCAGCACTTGTTGTGATTTATCACTTGTCTATACCTTCTCTAACACTCATCCTCAACTCTGTTCTCTTTCACAATTTCTCTAGTAATATTTTTGCCTCACACACAGTTCTCAATCTCCCAGGGCTATTTCTTACTTATTTTCTAATTTCTTGTGTTAAATTCGTGTTTTACTCTGCTGTTATCTAATCCCCTGTATTTCTACACTTGTTTCACTCTGTATTTGCCATGTTGCAATTATGTGTTGCCCTCTTTTCTTGGATACATTCTGCATTCCCTTCAGCTATTCGTGCAAAATATTTCTTACTTAGGAGTCATTTTTTTTACTTTGTTCAACCAACTACCATTTATGAATTTCCCCCCTTCTCTCCTCTCCAATCCTCGCCTCCCCTCCTTACCTCTCCTCTTTTGTTAGGATTATTCATCACTTTCCTTCCATAAACATATACAACTACTTCTACATTTGTCTTTGCTCTCTAGAGATTTTCCCCAAATGTTGAAGTCAGCTCTTTCTAATTAGTGTACTGCCATGTCATCACTCGGATGTTGCTTATTTCACCTCTCTCCTCAGCCCCTATCAATTCACAATTTGAAGTTTTGTATGAAACATTTTATCTTTGTTTCCTTGTCTTTCTTCTTTATTCAACTGCCTTATTTCTTTGTTCTCTTTGTTTTCATATAGTAGATCCTTGTTGATATTGTGACTTTGTGGGTTTTTAGAATTAAAAGTCCGAGTTGCAGATATTCCAAATGTTCTTTATTTCCGTAGAAATACACTGTTCGATTCTCACGTAACAACATTATGTCACATACACACTACAATCCACCAAGGTCGATGACAATAAACAGCATTCTGATTACATCAGCTCTCGTTACAACACTCTACAGCTGTTTACTGCTCACTCCTCTTGGCAAGTCGTTGCCTTCTTAAATACCTCATTGATAAGTTTAAGAATGTTCTGTAACAATCACGAGATAATTCTGGAATAAACAAGACCTTGAATGTTCTATCGCCTTCCAAAAGTGTAACTTAATCTATGCCTGCAAGTCCTTTATCACAGCTCTCTTATTTGCAGTTCCTTGTATACACAAGCCGTGCTATCGTAGATAACCGCTTTGCAACACTATAAACATTCATTGTGAAGTGTTTGCCTCTTTTAGTACTTAAAACACACATATAAGATAAAAACAGCTCCAACAAACTATTATTATGCTTTACTTTGTTTACATATGCCTGCAAGGGTTCAGGAAAGCACTGCAATCTTTGCCCAAAGGTAAATATGCGACTGTATTAACATCCAAAATACACAGCAAGGTGGTCAACTGCACACATGCAAGGATTACATTATTTATTCACAACAATGATACTTCAAAAGTCACAAAATTTAAACAAAATAGCATTTCTTTTACTTTCCTAACAATTTATTCCCTGTGATTGGATAAGGGGCTTCCATGGGAAGTCTAAATTTTGAGATTCTCTTAAGAAATAAAATTCATATTCTATAATGTATAGAAGGAGAGAGGTAAACAGAAAACTGAGATAAACATTAACCCGTGAAATTCCACTATTTTCCAAGATGGTTTCCTTTAAAAAACAATGTCAAGCATTTGGTACGGCTTTGAATACAATACAATGTTTTTGAACATTTGAAATTAGAATAAACTGTATATGTATTGTGACTTTGTGGGTTCATAGAATTAAAAGTCCGAATTGCAGATATTCCAAATGTTCTTTTTTCCGTAGAAATACACTGTTCAATTCTCACGTAACAACATTACGTCACATACACACAGTCTACCAAGGTCGATGACAATAACAAACAGCGTTCTGACCAGCTCTCGTTACAAAAACGCTCTACAGCTGTTTACTGCTTACGACTGTTCACGACTGTCCCTTGGCAAGTCGTCGCCTTCTTAAATACCTCATTGATAAATTCTAGATATTTCTGGAACAATAAACAAACCGAAAAATCTCTATGAATCAAGATGTCACCACAAATTTCCATTTATCTCAGTTTGTTTCGGCAGACCTTTATCTGCGTGCTATCTTTATCTGCCGGCTCTTTGTGTACACAAGCCGCGCTAACGTAGATAACAGATTCGCGACAGTATATAGATGAACTTAATACATTGTGAATAATGTAGCACATTCAACTGCTGAATCATTAGTGACCTAATAAACTTATCATGACCAAGGTCACGGAAAAAGTCAATGAAAAAGATAAAGCATATATTCAATACTGCTTATAACAAAGGTCAGAGATAAAAGCAAAATAAAACCCTTTGTAAAGCTGACAAATATCAGTGTGATGAAGTAAATATGGTAAATCCAGAAATAAGTTGGAATTTTCAACCAAACACTCATTCTGATTATGTTTAAGTTCAAGCTTTGGTCAATGTGTTGAAGTCCAAGATATCCGCAGTTACTATTATGGCATAAGCTTTTAAGCGTAACTCTGCATTACACTTAAGATAGCAGGTGCTGAATCAAATTACCCTTTTCCTTTGGTGTTGAGCCAACACCTTCTACAGAAGTTTATCCTGCCCCTTTTTCACTGCAGTTTTGGAAATATGGGCAGAATTCTCTTGCTCCTATGTCAGCAGAGGAGGATCCTTTGTAAACTTTAGTTTGGAGCCTCAACCAATACAAAATGGAGACCTAATAGGACATACATTGCCAATCAGAGTCCATCCCAGAAGATCCTTAATATAGGCACTTCGAGATGCTCATATTTTTATTCTGCTTTGGTATACTGGCAGCAGAATTACTACTTACTTTTAGAAAGTTACTTCCATTATTTATTATTGCTTGTATTATTATTTTTGTTGTTGTCCACTGTTGCAAGTCTGTGCTATGACAAGGAATTACCCAGCGGTTGGATATGTCACCACCTCATGCTTCCTCAGGTGAGGGGTGCAAAGGATCAAGCCGGGTTTGTCACACCAGTCCAAAATAATGTCACAGAACTAATTAAGCCCAGAATGCTCATTTTGGGTGATTCCTTTGTTTCACACATATTGCAGAATAACACTTTTCTGTCCACGGAGAAAGCATTATTTCCAAATTTCCTTAAGTGAAAAATTTAGATTGCTATATTTTAGACATGTTTGAACGAATCTGCAAAAACTGAACATCACATTCCCCTCTCAGTAAATCTGTGAATAACTAAGCTTGCAACAATGGAAATAATGGCTAAATACTTCGCTTTGAACTTGCACATTGTGCAGCGGCGCACTGTAAATAGAAAAACTTATTGCTGAGACAATATGTGCACTACTAGTATAAAACCTATTTATAACACATCATTGTCCACCCACAGATCAAATATCCATTTAATTCAAATTAAAAATAAATGTTAAATCATGATTGAATTAATTTATTTAATAGTGTGCCCATAGGCAGGTGAATGCTTTTGAGTTTGCTGACATCAAATCTTGTTTTCATACCACAGTGCAGCTGAAAAAGTAATCCCCTAAGGCCTTTGTGGAACATCTTTTTATTAAGCATGATTTTGTTTTGCAGCTTCAATACATAGAGAGTAGGGGAGACTGGAACTGATCAGAAAACATCTTGCTTTAGCATGCACCACTCAGCTACCTGTTTTGTTGTGAAGAGTAACTTATATTACGTTTTTGATAGACAGTCAACATGAAAACTTCAATGCCATGGCCAGGATTTCAACCACGGATCTCCTGGTTTCCATCCAGTTGCTCTAACCCATTGAGCTACCATGGCCAATTTGCCGTCACAACATGAAATTCTCCATTTGACTCGTATATTTCCCCGGTAGACCACTAGGGGCTCTCGCATCCGAGATACACCATTTGTGGCAACTTACTATTGTAAGTACTTGTGTCCCAGGCTTCATCATTTAACTCTTATTATTTTAGTTAATTGATGGAAATTAATCATTTCTTCACACTAGCCGTATATAGGCTAAGGTCTTTAATAGATAGAGTCAACATGAAAAATTCAATGCCACACCTAGGACTCTACTCAATTCATGTTGTCCTTAGCCTATATACGGCTAGTGTGAAGAAATGATTAATTACCATCAGTTAACTAAAATTATATTACGTTCTTGACAATAAATGTTTCTTCTATACATCTCAATATAATTTTCAATACATTGGAAGTGTGCTTTAGCTGCAAAATGCAAAAGTTTGAAAATGTTTACTTTTTCGTTCCAGGAGATGAATTGGTGAAAGTGCATGGTCATCTGTTAGTGCAAACACATTTGATTTTTATCAAAAAATGGAGTACCTATTGATGTGACCCAATAAACCACTATGTATTAGTTCTGAAAGAAGCTGTGTCCTCATCCTGGTGTGGCTGTGACATTAAATACTTGACATTAAATTTGTCAACTTGTTCATATGTCATTGGTAGACCAAGATGAAATCTCAAATTCAAGATCACATGCTCCAATGGTGATTTACAGTTCTTAAATACTTGAGTCCCTGGCTTTAAGGTTTTATTTATAGTTCTCATTTATAATGGTAATCAGTAATAATAATAATTATTCTAACAGACACAATCCATTTGTAGGCAAACTTTGAAAGGTAGAATGAATGGCATAGCCAGTATTTGAACTCCGGATTTTCCGCTCTATGCTTTGTTGCTGTACCACTGAGCTACCATAAACCATACCTGTATGACAATTTCTACAGAATTTTCATCAGAAAGAATAACCATTGAAGGCATGCTCTTCTTAGCAGATCATCAGCCATTCCCTTATAAGTTACCAATTACAATTTCCTTCGGTGCTCTATCTTTATCTTAGTATCATCGTCACCGCCTGCAGTGCCAGATGCAGTAAAAGGTACTCATTAACATACATTTGTATACATGTCCTTGAGCGATAATTATGCTTTTGAAATGTGACAATCAGTTACCAGCTCATAAATATCTTATTTGTATGACTAAGTTCTTGATCAAATTATGAAACTTCAAACCAAAAAACTCAACCCTGGACACAAGAGTCACGTTTGTGACCTTCAGTTATTGACTATACATTTTCTACTGAATTGTTTGCCTTGTTACCCTTACAAATAAGTCAATCACATTATACCTTTTCAAATTGAGAAGTTCAAGATTTCTCAAAAAGTCTGAGGTGTATGGCTTTTTAATCTCACTGCCCAAGATAAATTTTCTGTTTCACGGAACTAAACCTTCTCTTACAAATTTCATACATTTATGGAGATAACTGTACGATTCAAATTAATCATCCTCAAATAATACACACAAATTGAGCTATATGTCAGGCTTTAGTTATTTTAACCCTAATGATATAAATTACAGCTTTCCAATGTCACAGGTGAACAAATACCTTCCTAGGAGTTTCACTTCAGTAGTATTAACCAAGCAGCATGACTGCAAGGCCCGCATTTGATTCCTGTTTTGACCTACCTGACCCATGGGCTTGTAGGGGATTTTCCCAGGTCAACAGGTCAGTGCTGGGTAGGTTAACTTCATTTCCATTATCTCCAGTTAGTCCATTTCATCTCAATTATCATTTCACGTCATCTCCCACCTGGTGGTCTCTTTCAGAGTAGTAGAGTCGGCAGGAGCCTCGGCGCGGCATGGCAGGAAGATATGCTCTGTTAAACACTTCCTCTTTCTATAAGACGGTTTCCAGTCTGTGGGTCATCTTGAAGCGCCATTGTGGACCACGGCGGGTGGGATGCCAGTTCTACTGGCCTGCCAGGGAGTTTCTAACTGATAAATTGTAGGGACCCTGCCCTCTGCATAGTGGTCACTCCTTGGGTTCATCGCCCTCTCTCTCCTCTCCCTGCACACTTTCTCCTGAGGATGCCTCAGTGTGGGCATAGGTACAATAAATCACAGGTTTCGGTGCGAAATCCTATACATAGTAATCCTGATACTAATCAGTAATATTAACGTCCATGGATGAAATTATGCTTTTTCAAACTTGACAACTGAGTAAATCCCTTAAGACAAATATCACACTTGTGTTTTTTCCTCCCCTCGTGAATCAAATTATGCGTTTTCAAATTTGACAGCTGAGTGAATTCCTTTGCACAAACTGCACATTGGTGTGACTTTTTACCTTCATGAATTAAGTTATGCTGCTTCAAACTTGATAAATCAGAAAATCGTTTATCACAAACCGTACATTTGTGCGGCTTGCTACCCAAATGAATCAAACTATGCCTCTTCAGATTAGACAAATCAGTAAATTTCTTTTCACACATTTCACATTTGTGTGGTTTTTTACCCTCATGAACCATAATATGCCTTTTCATATGTGACAGACGAGTAAAACTTTTATCACAGCTTTCAAACTTGAATGGTTTGTTACCCTCATGAACCAAATTATGCATTTTTAAATTTGCTAACTGCGCATACTGCTTGTCACAAATTTTGCATTTGTATGGTTTTATACCTTCATGAATTAAATTGTGTGTTTTCAAATGAGAGAATTGAGTAAACTGCTTCCAACAAATCACACACTTGTGTGGTTTCTTACCCTCATGAATCAAGTTATGCTGCTTCAGGTGTGATAAATCAGTGAACTGCTTTGCACAAATTTCACATTTATATGGTTTTTTACCTTCATGCATCCTACTATGTCTTTTCAAATTTGATAATTGAGTAAATCTTTTCCCACATAATTCACACTTATGTGGTTGTTTGCCCTCGTGTATCAAATTATGTATTTTCAAATTTGATAAACTGGTAAAACTTTTAACACATGTGCTACACTTGTGTGGTCTATCATCCTTGTGTTTCAGGTATAAAGCCTTGCTGTACATTTCACTAACATCATTACATCTACCAGATTGTTTTGAAGGAACAAGTTCCTGAACAGTTACTATTTCTGTTACCTCACTTCGCTGACTGTCACCATCAGGTTGACTCTTTCTGCTATAGAAGGCTGTGTCTTTTTCCAAGTATTCAGCAGAAAGCAATGGCGAGATACCACTGCAATCATCAGAAAGTACTTCTGTGCATGATCTGGAACGTTGAAGAGTTTAGCATCATTAAGAACAATATTCATTAAATTAAATCTAGAAACATATGAAACTCTGTTTATGAACAAAATGTACATACCCATACTATAAATGATAATTTGGTAACTATACTGGCCGCCAAACTAGAATGTGATTGACAATTAGTAGCCACATGGAATAACGGTCTAAATAAATGGAAGGGGATGAGTACGTCAAAACGGTTGCCATAGTAACGATTAAAATGACCAATTAGAGTTGAGACGTTTCCGTGACAACGTTAGACGCTAAAGCTTGGTTGCCAATATTCTAACACGTGCTTAGCATGTCTTGCGGGCGACCGGGTAAAGCGCGTTACGCAAACGCTGCAGTAATCATAATACCTTGGTGTTTGTTTCTCTTCTGATAACGTTGCATAAACAGAATGCTCTCACAGTTAAAGATCCTATACTGGCAAGTTACTTTGCATTTTATTTGTGGCAATTTGCCTTGGTTTACGTGTGTCCATGTATCTGTGCGTGTGTTGTGATCATTTGCAATTGTGTCTAATGAATGTTTAATTATGTCAAAATATAGTTACAAGCGAAAACCTGAACATGCTCAGGAACCACGGGAAATAATATGCTGTGTGAGAGTATACTTCGATGAGGAGAAATTGAAAGCGGAGTCTAGTATTCCATTCTCTAAAGTGCTTGATAGGATTTCACGTGCGTAGGTATCAGTAAGGGCATTAAGGTTAAGATTGGGAAAGAAAAGTATTTTAAAGAAGAAAGACATTGGGGTATAAATTAGAAACTCCCGGGGAAAATTATGTAAGCGGCATTTTCCCACTTCAATAAGCATCAAAATGTTACAGGTATGCCTCTTTGTTACGATGATCTTTACATTTATGTGTTCTTGCATGTTCTAGCGTTTCCATGTAGATCCTCGGCTTTTCTATTGTCTTTGTATATAGTATAATAAATAATTAATAATAATAACAATACACCCATTGCAGTCGCAAGTGAATCACCTTCGCACGCGTAATGCTATCGTGCTCTCCACGTGGCAGCAATAAGCGGCAACGTCGCCTCTATCTCCGTACGAAATGTCAATCACTTTCTAGATTGGCGACCAGTATAGTTGTAAACTGCACCTAGAGCTATTTTCATTAACAGCGAATAAATTTTGCAAGTGTACAGTATCATTAGGTAATAATTAGGTGGTGTCCCCAGTGATGTCAATGTATATTACCCTCCCAGGTGCCTACTTCGGTTGGTTCGTAATTGGCAATTCCAGGGTCCTGAGCTAAATCTCTTGATTGGGTGCCTCTGAGTGGTGAGAGAGTTTATGCCAAAACAACTTGTCCACAACTAAGTTTGAATCAAAAATCTATTTCTCCCGCAACACATGTCTTGCGGATAGCGTTTCGCGGTAGGCGCAGCGGCTGACTGGGTAAAGGCGCAGCGGGTGACTGGGTAACGCTTAAGTCCAAGACCTGGTTATCATATAGAACTGTTCGTATACGCTGATAAAGGTCAGTCTCGGGGAGGGGCCACTGCATGAGCTGATACACTCCTGAAGGCGATTGGGTCCCTCTGTCTTTATACTGGGAGGTGAGATTGAGGTGAGCAAGGTCTAGGCTGGGACTTTCCCCTAAGCCGGGGTGCCGCGCAGGATGTGAGCACACCATCGGACACGTTTGCACTGGTGGACGACATTGTAGCTATGACAACGATTAAAATACCCACAAAATTCTGAAGAGCTGTGTAAAAGTAATTGAGTCATTTGGTACTCGCTACTTAGCAGTAAAGCGAACAGAAGATATGAACTTTTCATCGGTGAACCCTTTTATTGTTCAAAAGGTTGCCGATAAAATATCTGGTGCAGTTAAGTCCTCTACAAAGTCTAGAAATGGTCGCTCCTGGTTGAAGCACAATCCGTCACCCAAAGGCGATATTGAAAGCTACAATGCTAGGCAGCTATCCGATTAGTGTTATAAGTCCCTGAACTCTTCGTGCGGCGTGGTAAACACCCGTGCATTGGACAGTATCTTAAGGAGAACCTTAAGACCAATGTGTTACGGCAGTGTACCGTGTGCAAGGGCGAGAGCGTGGAGAATTGGTGCTGACATCTGATCGGATTCACCTCTCACAAAGGATGAAGGTAGGATATGAAGCAACAGAGGTGAGGCTATATATCCCTAACCCATTGAGATGCTGTTAAGTGCCAGCGCTTTGGTCAAATAAGTGACTTTAACGGCGTACCTAACTGTATTTGCTGCGAAGGCTTCTTGCATGAATATGCATGTACAATACCCCCATCATGCATTAACTGCAGCGGTGAATCCTTCATCGAGTTCACGAGCGTGCGATCCAAGAGATCCGGGTCAGAGAGGTGTTCTCGGAAACCCGGAAACTCTTGCGTATTTACCAGCCTTCGGTCCATAGTTCCAGTAGTTACAGCGCAGCTGTAGCTAAGCCGGTACCTAGACGCAAAATGACAACTCAAACTGACGATTTAAACGCAGCAATAATTGTAAAGAGCCCGCCTCGGTAGCGTGGTGGTAGCGAATCTACCTCACGTTCAAGAGGTCCCGAGTTCGAATCTCGGTTAGGGTGACTTACCTGGGTAAGGTTTTTCCAGGGTTTCCCTTATCCTGAAAGACGAATGTCGGGTAACTCTAAGCTCTATGGACCCTGGGCTCGTTTGAGTATCATTTCACCCCTTCCATTCATCGTACGATATTGGAGGATGTAAAATTACAATAAAATAATAATTGTAGAAAAAATTACAGCCAGGGTACAGACAAAGGAACGGACTCCGATATGTACAGCACGGTGCACACCTAGATTTCCAGTCGTGAAAAGCTGTCATCCAAATCACCGCCAAGACCATCGAGCGCACGAAGTTCTGAACCAGTAGTATACAATGCACCGGTATGAGTTGAAGACCGCGCATGAATGAAGTGACTTTTTCAAGCTTAAAAGTAATACTGGCACCCAGTCGGAAAAGTCCACGACCATCTCCTCCGAAACCGTCTTCTGACGAATCTTCCGGAGAGGATTCTGATCGGTGATTATCGTCTCTTCGATCTTAGTTTTCAATCGATTCGAGACCCTCGAATCGAAATTTTCAATCGGGAAACGGGCCGACTCAGTGGAGAAAGAACAAGGTGATCCTGTCCACACTGCCCAGAGCGGCAGTCAGAAAGTGGCAGGGAAAACTTCCCGAAAAAGGTTTTAGCCCAACACCAAAGAAACAGGATAAATTGATTCGGCCACCGCTCAAGTCGTCATAAGCTGAAGTAAATCAATACCTTATTCCATTGTTGCCATAACTATCCTGCATTAGAACACACGTGGAATCAGAACATACAGACGCGAGCTTGAACTGTTGCTCAATAAACATGAACCGTTGGTCACGTGTCTACAGGTGTCTCCATGGAGCTTTTAAAATCAGAGAATATACTCCACCAAGGTGTAACGTTGCATCTGAAGAGGGTATCCCAGCGCACGGAGGCACTATGATGCTCCTAAGAGATGACATACTTGTAGAATATGTATCCTTACAGTCTGACATCCAGTGAGTTGCTGTAAGCATAAAACTCCAATCCATACAGTTCACTATTTGTAAATTTATCTACCACCTTCCGATGACCTATCGCTTACTGATTTACAACTTCTGGTCTCCCAGCTACCAACGCCTTTTCTGTTGGTGGGAGACCTAAATGCTTACTATACTCTGTGGGGCTCACCTCGAGCATGTGCGAGAGGCAAATCAACCGCAAGTTTCATAGAGAGCAATAACCTGGTTCTCATGAATACCGGAGAACCCACATTTCTTTCCAATGCATTCATCACCTTTTCATACATTGATTTGGCAGTCTGCTCACCACAGTTAGGAGTTTTCCTACAGTGGAATGTCATCTCTGACCTACATTCTAGTGACCACTTTCCATCAGTCTTTTAGCAGATGGCTTGTTGCAGCACCCCACGTCGATCTTAGGATGACAGTGCACAGCAAGTCCACGACGCCCACTAGTGGTCTCCGCACCCTGTTTTTATAATTTTTATCGGTTTATAAAGATTTTATTTTCATTTATACCGACGGGTCCAAGAGCTCTGCCGGTGTTGGATATGAGTTTGTCTATGGGGCCGAACCTTTTACATTCGGTCTCCATGGCAGCACTTCCATCTACACTGCAAAGCTCCAGGAAATATACCGAGCCACTTAACATGTTCGGCCCCTCAAAATCCAACCTCTGCGGTCCTCGTCCCAAGGGGTGGGCAACAGGAAGTAGGGGATTGACTGATGGGGTGATGTACGGTGGGGACTTGGTGTACCCCACGACCGCTACGGCTGCCGAGAAGGCCCATCAGTAACCCCGAAAACTGGCAGAAGAGGCTCTGGTATTTTTCCCCAGGGACCTACTACGGTAGGTACGGGATTGGCGATCCCGGGGTCCCTAGCCATTCGCCCTCAATTCATCCCCTTCATCTCCATCAACTGTGCCACGTGTAGCTACTGCTTGTCAGTAAGCATCACATTCTTCCTCTTCTAGCTCTTTATTATTCTTATTAGCACGTAAGTTCTTAGGTTTATAACTCCTGTCTCACCAGCAGGGATCTCTCCTATCTCCGTGGTTCTGTCCCACGGTTTTCAGCGCGGCTTCCGACATGTGTGCTCTCCGGAGGTCTCAAAAGTGAAGGTTGAGCAGACCCTTCGCACTGCCCCTATGTGTAACCTTAGGTGCGGAGCCCGTCCACACCGTCAAGTACACCCACGTAGCTCCTTGAGGGCCCGGTCTGTGTTAATCTCCCGACGGCCGTGTTTTGTCGTTGGGTTAGTATCACGGACCGGACGTGTTACCGCTGACGGAACCCCGGTGTAATCAACCACAAGTCCCCTGAATCCGCGTCTGCCCTTTATGCGCAGCGCGGCCTAAAGTGGGGAGCCACAGGCGGTTATTCCTGTGGTAGGGGCATAAAGCCG
The DNA here is from genome assembly GCA_030765055.1 of Mantis religiosa. Classification (NCBI taxonomy): domain Eukaryota; kingdom Metazoa; phylum Arthropoda; class Insecta; order Mantodea; family Mantidae; genus Mantis; species Mantis religiosa. The sequence continues at coordinate 4,748,222 of JAUKNK010000031.1, read as the reverse complement.
GGGTGTGCGTGGTGAACGGTTTACCCATACGGACAAGCAGTGGATATTGAAGGGTAGCTTTTCTGAGGTACAAATGAGATCGGTCATGGGTGAGGTCCCCATGACGGCACAGACCGTGAAGATTCGGTGTCTTTTTTCTTTAACCCCCGGATGGCAGGCTGACGCCGACGGTTCCGGATGGGGGTCTATATCATCATGTCTCCGCGCAAAACCTCTTTCATTGACCCATATTTATTGATGACCTTGGCATGTGATGGCAAAACCTTTAAAGATATTAGTCCATTTTATATAAAACGTGAGCTTGATAAAATCAGTGGCCCTGTAAAAAACGCTACCCGTCTCCGAGACGGCAGCTTACTATTAGAGACCACAACAGCGGACCAATCTAAAAACTGCAAAAGGCGACTTTGTTGGGCTCCTACCCGATCCGGGTAGCCCCACACAAAACCCTTAACACCTGCAGAGGAGTAGTCACCACCTCCAGCTTGGATGGTCTTGCGAATGAGGAAATAGTAAGTTGCCTCTCCGACCAACTCGTTTGTCAGGCGTACCGGCTAACTCGAAAACAAGATGGCAAGGAGTACCCGCTACGTACGGTTTTTCTTACTTTCGCCGGGACTAAGCTACCCGAGTACATCTATTGCGGCTATGAACGTGCTAGCGTCCGCCAGTATGTTCCGAACCCCATGCGCTGTTTCCAATGTCAGCGGTTCGGACATACTAAGGTCACATGTACCAATCCTGCTCTTTGTGAGCAATGTGGCCTACCGAAGCACGACGATCCAAACTGCAGTCGAACACCTTGTTGCGTGAACTGTGGCGGCAGTCACCCCTCTAGTTCGCGACAGTGCCCTAGATTCATGGACGAAAAGAGCATTCAGGAGCTACGTGTAAAGGAACGCCTGACTTTTCCAGAGGCACGGCGGCGCTTCGAACAACTGAAGCCTCCTAACACTACTACTGGATATGCATCAGCAGCTCGCCGTACTCCCAACACCACTGTTGCTGTTCAACACGTCCCTGTCGCCCACGCCTCCACGCAGACTGACTTTCTAGCCGTTAAACCCACGTCTCAGACTGCTTGTATATCCACCAGCACAGCCTCCGTTTCAGCCGTACAGACTCCAGCCACCAAGCCATCACCGAGTAACAACAATCCAGTGGTAATAGTGAAAAACCGATCCCGGCCACAACATAGATCGCGAAGTCGCTCGCCTTCGATTAGATCCCGGTCTCGTTCTACGAGCCGTAGGAGTTCTGACTCCCGAACATCAGCGGAGTCACAGGAGGCTAACGATTTTCGAGTCGTAGGGCCCAAGTCAGCCAAGGTCAAGAAAAAAGTTAAAACGGCCCGTTAAAAACTCTTCATGGAAATAATCCAGTGGAATGTCAATGGTTTTCGAGCTCGTGCTCAAGACCTACAACATTTAGTTTCTCAACAGTCACCGTCAATTATTTGCCTCCAGGAAACCCACTTACATCCCAATCATTCGTCACACCTTCACTCTTTCTCTGCATTTAGAAGCGACTCTCTTGCAGGTATGCGTGCAAGCGGTGGCGTTGCTACCTTAGTGGCGCCTAACATCTCAGCCGCCAACGTTCCTCTCACCACACCATTGCAAGCTGTGGCCGTTCGGATACAGCTGGAGAGCATCAGTCTTACCATCTGTAATATGTACCTGCCGCCGCTCAGTATAGTTCCAGAGCGTGATCTTCTAGCTCTATTGGCTCAGCTCCCCTCACCACTACTCCTTGTGGGAGATTTGAATGCCAAGCACACGCTCTGGGGATCAGACACTGATGACGCCCGTGGATGCCTCCTCGTAGACGTCTTCGATAAGTTTGACCTGCTTCTGCTATATACTGGTGACCCGACATTCCTATCATCCGCTTATGGTACACATTCCGTACTAGACCTTTCTTTCTGCAGTCCGTCATTAGTACCACTCCTTGAGTGGTCAGTACTTTCCGACCTCTTTGGCAGTGATCATTACCCAATTAACATTCATTTTTCTGGCCGCCAATGTGTACCTTCTCGACATCCGCGCTGGATTATTTCCAAAGCTAACTGGGGAAAATTCCAATCCCTCATACACCTCATCGACGATGGTTTCGACACCATCGATGAAATGGTCGAATATTTTACTTGCTCGATCCTGCTGGCAGCAGAATCCAGCATTCCTCGAGGTTCACCTACACCACGTCGTATCCCTGTACCGTGGTGGTCTGAGAAATGTAGTTTGGCAATCAAAGCACGGAAACGTGCTTTGCGCGTTTTTCAGCGGCACCCGACAGAAGGGAACTTCGTCGCCTTCAAACGTTCTCGCGCTAGGGCACGCTTTATACTGCGCAACGCAAAGCGTAAATCTTGGGAAGCCTATGTGTCTTCACTTTCCCGGCGCAGCTCTACCCAACAAGTATGGTCAGCTGTTCGGCGGATGTATGGCAAGTATCGCCGGACGGTAATTCCCGGCCTTGCCATCAACGGTTCCATGTGCACCACCGAGCAGGACATAGCAGAAGCCCTAGCTACCACATTTGCTGCCACGAGCCAAACTGCCCGCTATGACGCTCTCTTCCTGCCTATTAAGGAAAAGGCGGAGCGGGTACCACTTAATTTTAATAGTGACTGCACCGAGCCGTACAACCAACCATTTACCGCAGCCGAGCTCGCCCATTCTCTGGCGTTAGCAAAGGATTCTTCTCCAGGTCCCGATGACGTACATCGACAGATGCTGCTATATCTTCCATCTGAGGCACTATGTTTCCTTTTAAACATCTATAACCGCATTTGGCATGAGCGGGTTTTCCCTTCCTCCTGGCGAGAGGGTATTGTCATCCCCATCCCTCGACCCGGAAAGGACCGCACGCTACCATCTAGCTACCGCCCCATTTGCCTGACGAGTGTCATCTGTAAGACCTTCGAGCGGATGATAAACGCTCGGTTAAATTGGTGGCTAGAAAAACATAACCATCTGTCCAACTTGCAATGCGGTTTCGTCGCCATCGCTCAAGTGTCGATTATCTAACACGCCTTGAGGGGTATATTTCCGATGCGTTTCTACTGAAACAGCACGCCGTGGGTGTGTTCCTCGACCTGGAGAAGGCCTATGACACCACTTGGCGGTACGGCATACTCCGTAACCTTCATAGTTACGGTATGCGTGGTCATCTACCCGAGTTTTCATGCAATTTTTTAAAACTTCGCCGTTTTCGGGTTCGCATAGGAAACACGATATCACGGGAGCGGATACAGGAGAACGGTGTACCTCAAGGGTCAATTTTGAGCGTCACCCTTTTCGCCGTAGCGATTGACGGCATCACTAGTGCCGTTCGAAGTGGAATTCCATATCCCTCTGTGTTGACGACTTCGCTATCTATTATAGGTCTGCCAACATAGATCACATTGGGCGCCAAGTGCAGCTGACCATTACCCAGCTAGCAGCTTGGGCGCTTCAAACCGGCTTCCGTTTTTCAGCTGCGAAGACGCAGTGTATCCACTTTCACCGCCTACGAGGTATTCACCCGCCTCCTGATCTTTATTTGAACGGCACACCCCTGCCATTTGTCTCGCACCTGAAGTTCTTGGGCCTCTACTTGGACCGACAACCAAATTGGGAGCACCACATTCGTCACCTTCGAGCCTCTTGCGATCGTTCTCTTCGGGTGCTGAAGGTATTATCTGGAGCATCTTGGGGGGGGGGCGATCGCACTGTAATGTTGAGGCTGTACCGCTCTCTGGTTCGGTCCAAGCTTGACTATGGCAGTTTTATTTATGGCGCAGCGACCGCCTCTAAACTTCGCCTTTTAGACACCGTGCATCACACTGGCATCCGCCTTGCCACAGGAGCTTTCCGCACCAGTCGAGTCGACTGCCTGTATGCAGACTCAGGCGAACCTCCACTCCATATTCGTCGCTCGCTGTTACTCTGCTCATACGTGTCGAAGTTGACAAGTTATCACAATCATCCTTGTTTCAAACCAGTTCTGTGTCCAGATTTAGTCCACCGTTATATGCGCCCTGGTTCTCGGACACGCCCCGTGGGAATAAGATTTCGGGATCACCTACATTCCCATGGCCTCCGAATGCCTCGCGTGGAGAGGTCGTCCATCTGCCCTTATCCTGCATGGCAGCTCAAACGTGCGCGGTTCGATCTAACTCTTTCAAACAACCCCAGACTCGCTACTCCACATTCGGTGTTCCAACAACTTTTTGCCGAATTACTGGGCCGTTACCCTAACTACGTTCCGGTCTTTACAGACGGTTCCCAGTTAGGTAACGCTACGGGTTGCGCATTCTTCATTAACGGCGAGGCTCATAAAGTTCGCCTTCTGGACTCCACTTCAGTTTTTTCCGCAGAACTGTATGCCATCTTTTATTTGCTCCTTTTGATTTGCAAGTTAGCTCCTGGCTCTTTTATCGTCTGCACTGACTGCCTGAGTGCGCTTCAGGCCTTGCAACAACACACTGCCACTCACACACTGGTTTTAAAAATACAGACCCAGATCTCGAAAATGCTCGATCGGGGATACAATTTTGTTTTTACTTGGACCCCAGGCCATGTTGGGATTTCCGGGAACGAGGAGGCGGACGCGGCTGCTAAGTCCGCTTGCCATTTGCCCCGGAGTTTAACAACTAAGGTGCCGTACCAGGATGTGCAACGTTTTTTCCGTCGCCAACTTCTATCTGCTTGGCAGCAATCCTGGACAGCTTTGGAAGGCACACAGCTCCGGGCGATAAAGGAGAGTGTACAACCCTGGCCAACTTCCTGCAGGGATAACCGGCGGGCCGAGGTGATACTCACCCGGCTGAGAATTGGACACACACGTGCAACGCATGGCTATCTATTAAGAGGGGAACCGGCCCCTGTGTGTGCTCCGTGTGCAGTACCTCTCACTGTGCGGCATGTATTGCTGGATTGCCCGCAGTACACCCGCGTTCGCCAGTCTTTGGGCCTAAGAGCTAACTTGCACGGTATTTTAGGGAACGACCCAGTGGCCGTGGATAAGGCACTGCGGTTTGTTTTTAACATCGGTTTTAATAAACATGTGTAACCTGTACTTTATATTTATTAATTTTAGAGATTTTAAATTTTTAGTACTGGGATCAGTTTTTTATGGGCTTTTAATAGTTGAGTGTTTATATTTTATCTTACTTTTTAACTTTGTGTAACCTTTAGTTTTTAGAATTGACTTGGGGCCCAAATGACCTTGTTGTCGACGGGCCCTTAAACAACACACACTCACTCACTCAACATGTTCGCTGGAGGAGGTTGGTTGATAGCCTTATCCTAAGTGATTCTCTGAGCGCCCTTCAGAGCCTCCGTGACCTGTACAATTACCATGCGCTTGTTTAGCGCATCCAAGACGCCCTCCACGTCTTACACACTCGTGGTGTTTACCGGATTTTTTCATGGGTTCCTGGACACGTTAGCTTATCAGGGAATGAACGGGCCGATTTGGCGGCTAAGTGCGCAACCATATGGCCCCAGGTTAACATACCATTCGCCTTCTCTAAGGGATTTTGGCCAAGAAATGCGGAGAGCTGTGCTATCCTCCTGGCGCGCACAGTGCTCCGCTCTGCGCGGTAATAAGCTCCGCTTAGTGAAGGCTGATACAGTTCCCTGGGAAACCTCCTGCCGTCCGTCCCATCGAGAAGATGTTCAATTGGCTCGCTTGCGCATTGGCCACTGCTTTTTTACGCATAGCCACCTTTTTAAGAATGACGCTGCTACGGTTTGCCCGCTTTGCGAAGCTGTCCTCAGGGTCCAGCATGTTCTTTTAGACTGTTTTAACCTGGCTCGTCCTCGCCGATCTCTCCAGCTACCAACCAGCCTGGCAGAGATACTGGCGGACGGCCAACAAGCAGTGGCCAAAGTTTCTAAGTTGTTCTCAACCCTCAGTTTTAGAATTTCGTTTTTTTGCCATTTTTAAATCCTTCTTAACCTCTTTATGGTTTTAAGCTTCTTTTAGACCTTGGCGTGGAATGGTGTGTTTTATTTATGGCTGTATGTTAGCTTTTGTTTTAACTAGTTTTAGCACGATTTTTAGCACTTTCAGGGCGCTGATGACCGAGCTGTTGACCCTAAAGCACAATCATCATCATTTTAGCGGATGTGTGCGCCGCAAGTTTGCCCAACTGGCGCTTTGATCATGCCAACTGAAAGCTTTACAACCAGTTGGCCGTCTTCAACTATAACGAGCAGACTCTGTGAACGATCTAGTTCGGCACCTCACGGGACGATTTTCTCTTCTGCAGAAAAATCTATTCCACCATCGACAACGCACGCCCCTCGATTTCCTGTCGCATGGTAGACAGATGATTGCTGGAGTGCTATGCGAGCTTGAAGGCGTGCTCTTGGGATTTCCTGCGACACCAGACACTCGATAATCTAATTTAGTACAAGAAAATGCGTGCGTGATCCGGACAAGTAATTAAGGTTGGGAAAAAACATCATGGACCAACTTTGTGTCATCTTTTAATCGACATACATCTTCCTCAGTCGTATGAGATAAGTTAAGGCGCGTGGTTGGAAAATCTACATACATGCCAATCGCCGGTCTTAAAATCGCTGCAGGTGCTGTTGATGACCAGCATGATGTGGCAGTGCGTTCGCTCAAATGTCTAGCTCAGACAATTATTCGCCTGAGTTTCTCCAAATTAAGACTCAGGTGGAATCTCAAGGTTTCTATTTCTGTTCTGGAAACCTTGAAGACCACAATCGCCTTTTCACCATGGCAGAGTTAGAACACGCTATTTCATCTTCGCGACTATCTGCACCAGGAGCAGATGGATAGTATTCACGTGCGATTGTTACAAAAGCTCTCTCTCGAAGGCGTTCCTACTCGAAGTCTATAATCGTGTCTGGATTGACAGCAATTTTCCTGAGTTGTTGCGGGCGGCCACCATCATACCGATTTTGAAATTTGGAAAGGACCGTCATCTGCCTTCCAGCTACCGTCCTATTTCTCTCACCAGTTACGTGTGCAAGGTGATGGAACGCATGATCAATGGGCGGTTGGTGTGGTGGCTGGAAACTCGCAACCTTCTAGCGAACATTCAGTGTAGTTTCCGACGTTGCATTTCCACAGTAGACTAGGAAACAATTTTAATTTACTTAAAAAAGTGGTCGAATTCAATAAATTTACATGGGGCTTAATAGTTGATTTTGTTAAACTTACTGATTTTCGTTTGGATCAAAATTGTTTCACTTTTAATGGTGAATTTTTTCAACAAACTTCTGTGAAGCATTTCAAATGAAAATAAATGATTAAGAAAACTATTTACAGATTTTACTACAGTTTACAACACTGGTATTGGTTAGAGAGTCTGCTGTTTACATCATCAGCATTCGATGAGAGAAAATTGATCAGCATTGTCGCGAACCCATTGTTACAACTGGCGGCCGGCGCACACAAAAGGACAGATAGTGCAGCGCGGAGATGAAAGCTTGCCGAAACAGATAAAAAGACAGATAGCTGACTGGAGGATTCGATATCTTGTTTGTTACACAACATTCGATTTGTTTCTAGAAATGAGTAGAGGTATATAAAAAGGAAGCTGTGACTCGCCAAGAGAGACGTAATAGGAACTTGATTTGTGTGCGTACAGCTGTGTTTTTAAAGTGAACTCTTTTGCTTGTGGTTGACGACCATGACAATTGTATTTATGTAAGTAATTCTGCTACTATAAGGGTTGACCAAAGTGTGTTTCTACAGAAATGGAAATTGGACCTTTAATTCTGCGAACCCACAAAGTCACAATATTGTAAATTGCAATCATTGTAAATCAGTCTTCCTACGCTTGGTTTATTCTCAGCCTAATTTGGAGTTTGCTTTAATTGCCATATTCAAAGTATATGTGCAGCAAATTTCTGTGTTGATTATGTTTGCCAAGGAAAAAGAACTACAGATGGTTACAAATTAAAACATCTGCTGAAGTGTGTACCTAGTCAGGATCTGGATTTTTTATTTAATAACTGTTAGCATCTACTTTATGATTTGCGATTAATAAAAATTTAGTTCACTCAAAAGGAAATTGAGAAATTGAGTTTTCATTTAACGATACTTTCAGTGTTCCATTCTTAATTTTACTCAACAGCCCTCTGTATCAGACTTGATGCTCTTTTACATCTTGTAACTCTACGACATGGGATTACTGGCTTTACTTCCCTTTCCAAGAAAGCCATAATAAAAACCTTCATATTAAAAAAAAATCCATGCCCCTTCGGCGGGTCTGAACCCTTGACTTTGGGAACTAAGAGGAGAACACGCTAAGAAGGAAGCTGATTTCTGGGGCTATAAGCTAAAAATATACGGTAGAAATGTTACTAGTGGTGATAAAAATAAGAAGTTAACAGAATTTTTTCATGTAAAGGATAGGTGTGATGGGGCTGTAATTGAAAGCGTTTGTGTCGTGTTGTTGAAAAATTAATTTAAATACTAACTCTGGAATTTCAACATTTGTTTTCATTTCTGAATACCTTATGATATCTGCTACAGCATAAATAAGATATGTATATAAGAATTAAATAATGTAACATAAGCAGCTAAAGAATGACTATCAAAATATTAGCCAAAAGTCAATGCTTACCTTGGAGAATTTACTGGAAGGAAGTCTCCAACCTGTAAAGAATAATTAATTGAATTTACAGTTTTATATAATCATATATATATAATATTAGTTAAAAGTCCTGCACAAACATAGATACTGTCATAGCGGCAACGGCTGCCTACCATGGAGAGATAAAGTGTGAATCAATCCGTTCCACCACTGTTGTTGCTGCTGAGGGAAACAAATATATTCAAGGGAATTCACTAGCTAACATCATGTAGTCCGAGTGTAATTCTCATTTTTACAACACTTGTTTTCCACACTGTTCCATTTAGGTGAGATCTAGAACATTCAACTTAGAGAACGTTCTATTCCTTCGACTTAGAAAATTCAGTTTCTGAAATACTCCTTTCGCGGTGCTTCAGGATATAAAAGTAGGTGGAAAAGCCAGACTCAGTCAGCAGAGCGAGTAGTTGTAAGTCAGTCTGCAAGGAGTGCAGTTCAGTTCTAGTTACGAGATGACGAATGAATATTGCAGTTTTGTCAGAGTCGGCAAGCAGAGGAGTGTGCAAAAGTGAGATTATGGAAAAGTTTAATGTGTACGGAAATTACAAGATTACCCAGTTCTGTAGCTGGGTGCAACAGAGACAGAGGAAAATTACATTAACGTGCTTGCTCTGTGAATTTCTAACAAATGTGAAAGTGACTGTATGTTAACACTGAGCTAACAATACTAGTGACAAATAAAATGAGTCTGTGTTGTCATTTTAGTTACACAGTGTCAGAAGTGGTATAGGAAGCCATGATGGCGGAAATGCCTCTGAAACTATTGGCCTGTATGAAAGAAATGAAATCCAAAATGAAAAAGATCATCATTGTATATAATTCAGATTAGATGGTCTTTTTTTCTGTTCCAAAACCAAGCAATTCCCAGCCGATGTTTCCACCTCTTTCTAGATCATCCGATATTTCTTCTCCCTTGGATTTGTATTCATAAAATTCCTTAGGGATACGGCCTTTCTTCATCTGTGTCATATGCTCATGCCATTTATTCCTATACTGATCTATATTCTGCAATCAGTAGAGGAATAAAATGGCATGTGCATATCATACAGATGAAGAAAAGCAAAAGATAAACACCGTAAATATAATTAGAATGGAAGAATATAAAATTTTGAATGAAGAAGACGACAATGAGTTCTTGGACAGTGAAGGAAGAAATGAAGGATGAAATGAAATTTGGCATGAACAAGATGGAACCGAAAATGGAGAGAGTTAAAGAAGAAAATAAGACATATGAGTCGGAATACGACAGTGACTTCCGAGGTGAAGAAATGACTGAAATGTATAGGATATGAAAGAGGTAACAAGTAACATGTAAGTGCTCAGCAGCTCAACCTGTTAACACCTCGACCAACTTGTTAACGCCCTGAATGGTGGCTTAGTGGCCTGGAAAGCATAGTTAAGTTATTGATGTCTGCAGACGGACTGCATAGCACCAGGTTGAGGATGGCAGACAAGTGATGACTATACCCCAACCTTGAACAGCAGGAGCATTTAATATAGCACAAAAGTGAATCGAGAAGATGCTGAAACACTGCTTCTTTCAATTTTATACTTTAAGCATTTGATATGTTGGGTACAGAGGATTACCTCAAGGACATCGGTGGTTCTCCTGAGGTGTGCGTTGGGTAAGCGATCACCTGGAACACATGGTGGACTGTCAACCCCGAGTCTACAGTCCGGAAATAAGCAAATAAGGGCTGCAATGGCACGTGGCACAATGGAGGTGTGTCCTCAAGTGACATTACCTTGGACAGAAGAGTGCAGGAAAAACTTGTCTAGGAGACAGATAGAGTGAAGGCAGTATAGGGTATTGGTCATCACGTCTGCAGCAGTGACTGTGATCAGACCCAAGGTGGATGAAGATTTGCAATCAAGAAAACCAGATCGGCTTTACTAAATAATGACAACGGCTTCGGACGACACCTTTGCGTGTGAAGGAGGAAGCTTAGCCAGAGGTGATGTTGGGGCAGAACTTGTCTGTGGGTGTCCCTCACAAAGGTAGCTGAGGAAGCGATACTAAGACTGGATGCCCTCGGACTGACATCAGCAGGAGTGTACGGTAACTCAAACGAAATGAAGTAATGCATCCGAAGCCCCAATGAACATCCTGGCAAAGACTACGGTTGGGTTCACCAGGATCCAGATGGGTATGGAGGTGTACCAAGAGGAGCTTTCATAGTACCCAAGTGTAACATTGTCAGATGCAGGTAGCAAGTGATCGGACGAAAACTCAGCAAAACTAACAACCTCCAAACCTCCAACCAGCTAAGCAAGGACGAGATGGCGTATTGAACTAGGTCCCGTACCTCGTTTCAATTTGCGGCCTAGCTGGTGAGGGGAGCGAGCTGCTTCACTTTGCTCCAGTCTATGCCCTAGACGTCATCTCAGTTACCTGGACTCACCAATCAATGGTGAAGTCTACTACATCTCTACGTTGCCCCAAGAAAAGATATGAACTGCACAAGGGAACAGTGTCATGATGACAGAGTCTGCCCTATTATTTTTATTTATTTTTTGGCCAATTGACAGCATTGCTTTTACAGACCATTGATAAAATTTAACAATATATCATTAATACAATAGCAGGTTGAGGTTCACCCATACAGCTCCTGCATGATAATGAACTGTATGTGTATGATGTATACACCGTTAATGTGATTAATACTCACACACTAAGTTGTAGTGAATGTATAAATATACATGTAATACAATATATACGATAAGATGTATAAGAAATAATCAATGCGTAACATTCGCTTTACTACTGGATTTACTCTAAGTGAGAAAAAATCTGTCATAAGATTTTGCTGAGTAAAATGCAAATGGGAAAATTTCTAAAAGAAAAACCCTCTTCCAATACCTGGCATACTATAATGCCACATGGGTTTTCTTTTCTCAAATCACTCACTCCCAAAGCCTTTATTGATGACTGACTGATTGTATCACATAGTTTTTTCCACATTATTATGGCAAAAAATATTTTGCTTCAAGTATAATAAACAGAGTCCTGCGCCATGGCGTAACGAGCTAAGGCAGCATGCCTTGGTCCCTGGCCACGGAAAGCGGCCCGGGCTCGATCGCACCCATGTGGTGGGGATTTTAGGTCCCAGGTATGGGACCGGTGCCCACTCAGCATCATGAGGAAAGTGAGGAGCTTACGCTAGGTAAGCGGCCCTGGTCACGGAAGCCAACATTCCGGCTGGGGGATGCCGAGATGCTGACCACATCTCCTCCCCATATCGGCTGGATGATTGTCCACCTCTGCTGTCCGTAGGTGGGCGTGAGGCTGGCAGTCAGGTTGGTAGGCCTTGGCCCTCTAAGGGCTGTCGCGCCAGTGGTTAACTTTTAATAATAAACAGATGTAACTATAAGGTATTTCTATAAAACTTACCTTAATAACATGAAGTTGTGTTTCCATCCACAAAGGTTCTTCTTTTATTTCTACTTTATTATACATTTCATTATCACTGTTGTATTTCTTATCTTTCACAACAGGATCCTCTGGAAGAAATTCTCTCTCATTCTGTAAACAATAGCCTGAAGTTCCTGATTCAATTTCTGTTTTAGGTGTCATGCCATGATCAATGTTTGTCTCCTTTGTAACATCCTTGAAAAGTATCTCTCCCTCATTCGAAGCTACATCATCTGAGAGAGGGTCCTCTTCTTTGATTTCTGTTTTGGTATCCATTTGATAGCTGTGTTTCTCAATTTCATTACCAAATCTGTGGTAAAAGAAACATGATAAATACCATACATCCATTAATTTAACCATGAACTTCTTTGATTCCATCACCTATTGCTTAAACTTTCCCACCTATGTTCTCTCTTGCAAAGTTCATTTAGACTAAAACAATTCATTGGTATGTATTACACAAATATAAATATTTGTTAATAAATCTCCACTTAAGGAGTTGACGTTAATACTTCTTTCTAAGATCGATTTCGAAGGCACATTGCATTCGTCTTCAGTTTAATACAAACAAACTCCGTTTCAGTTTATCACAAAGTTTAAGTATTGAACATTCTTTTGAACTAATAAAATAAATTGATAATGTTGTATTATCTAAAACTGATAAACTTATTTTTTTTATGTAACTGCCTTATTTCCTAGTATTCCTAGAAGAAAAACTTTTAATTTATTTAAAAAAGTGGTTGAATTCAATAAATTTACATGAGGACTTAATAGTTGATTTTGTTAAACTTACTGATTTTTGTTTGGATCAAAATTTTTCTCTTTTAATTCTGTGAATTCTTCAACAAACTTCTGAATTAGCAATGGGTAATCCTCTTTCACCTTTTCTTGCTGATCTTTTTATGAGTTTTTTTTTTTTTTTTTAAATTCAAGTCACTTAAGCTTTCTTTTGATTTTTAAAACATGGTATAGGTATGTTGATGATATTTTTGCTATTGTTCCTGATAAACAAATTAACGATGCTTTAAAATTACTAAATTTACAAGATAAAGCTATAAAATTCACATAAGAAACTGAAATTAATGAATTTCTTCCTTTTCTAGATTTGAAGATAATAAGAAATAATAACAAATTAGATTTTGGTACTTATAGGAAATCTAATCACATTGATAATTACATAAAAAATAAAAGTTTTAACCCTTTTTCAAATAAATTTGCTGTTTTTAATAGTTTGATTTATAGATTAATAAATATATCCCTGAATAAAGAAGAAATTAATAAAGAATATAAACATATTATTAATATTGCTTTAATTAATGGTTTTAATAAAGATTTTATAAAAAGAAGATTGAAAAATATAAATATCAAAAAACTGTTAATGATATTTCTACTCTTAAAAAAATAAAATATGATTATAATTTTAAAAAATTTACTTACCATCTTGGGTTAATAAACATTTTCAATTTTTTTTTAAAGAAGTTGGTATAACTTTAGTTCCTCAACATAAATATAGTATTAAAAATTTATTACAATTTTCTAAAAAAGATAAAATTCCTAAAAATAAACAATCTGGTATTTATCAATTTAATTGTTTAGATTGTGATCAGGTTTATATTGGAAAGACAAAACGTAATTTGGAAACTAGAACGAAAGAACTTTTCATAACATTACATATACACAAATTGATAAATCGGCCGTGGCAGATCAGTTTTGGTCCTTTAACCATGAAATAAATCCCAAAGTTAAATTATTAAAACAATTAAATGGTTCCATAGATTTGATAGTGTGGGAAAAAATATTTATTTTAAAAAATAAACATCACGTAATGAATTTTGACATACCAGCAATTGATTCTGTTTTTAGATTTGTTTCGTCTTCAGATGTTGGTAATGCTAAAAACATAACATAACAAAAGAAAAAATCATGGTAACCGAGATTTCCTTAACAGTTTGTAATAAACTGAAGACGAATGCAATGTGCCTTTGAAATCGATCTTAGAAAGAAGAAAGAAGTATTAACATCAACTTCTTAAGTTAAGTGGACATTCATTAACAAATATTTATATTTCTGTAATATTTATTACTTCAGTGTAAATAGCTTCATTTTCTATGTAATCTATTTTAATTCATTTTCTATGTATTTTGAGCTCAACTTAGGGCTTTGCTTCTTCTTGTCAAGCTTTTTACCACTATGTTCTCATCCAATTAAAAAATCATAGATAATCGTAAAGGCAACTTGCATGTTGCAGGTGCTTTTTAATAAATTATATTTGGATATTGTTGTGTATATAGGCTGAGCGAGACTTAGAAATAACGATAATCACTGTTATTTATAATTCATTTTCTGTAGCTTGAGTTTGGGCAAAGTTGTTTGTTGATGATTAAGCTTAAATTCCGCAGACTGGTAAAACATGTACTTTGGACTGGTGAATCACACATCCTGCTGATCAAGCTAAATAATGCACAGGTGGCCATTAACACGTCTCAACATGTTCTCAATGATGTAAACAATGATTGCACAAGATGGTGCAATATTTGGAAGGAAAATAATAGCTAGCGTGGAAATTGCTGATTTGGTTTTTGGGTAGGACCCTATTTAAGCTTGGTTGAGTTAGCGCATGGGGGGACTTTCTGATAGACTCTAGGCTGGGCTCTATGCTGGATGAACTCAGGAGATTGCTCCATAAACAGTAACAAGAGTTTATTTTAAAAGTGCTACTTAAAGTTAGATCGCCAGTGGGGTGCACCGGTCCAGACATCTCTTGCCAGCGGCACAAGGTTCAGCCATATAATCAATGCACTGCTAAAGATATAGTTACACTATGTATTTAAATATTCCTAAAGTGCCCCTGATCTCATCAAGATCCAGGGAGTGCCTTGTAGAAGTGCTATGCATTTTGCAATGCATTTATTCATTTGGGTTTGAATTTAGATGTTTCTTCTACTCTCTTACATGTTCCTATGTTATAGCTATGCTCCCAGTTAGGATAGGGTTGTGAGTAAAACCCCTTACCTTTAGCCTCTACAACCCTAACGTTAACAATATCAATGTATTCAGTTAATTGTTTCTACACATTAATTGCATGCATGAAAGTTGAAAAATTAACTTGAGTGGTGATTAACTCCAAAATACCCACAACATTACAAGTTTCTTTAAGTTATGATATTCATATGTTAGGCCACATTAAGATCTACTGTGAAACTATCTGCCGGTTTAATGAGGAGCACACCGTCATGGTAGGTCAAGTGGTAGCAACATCAGCTCTGAGCATCTCATGGTCAGAGTTTCAAACATGCAATTGAATTTTTCAAGCCTGATTCAACTTTTCACCTAAGCCTTAAACATGCTACTTATAAACAATAATTATCAAAGTGCACAAACCTACTTAAGATTGACTCTAGGCCTGGAGGTAAGGTATAGTTGTATCACCCGGAACATTTTCAAATGTTTCTTTTTGAATAAGCATTACTGTATGTGCTATTATAATTGACAGATGCTGGAATATTACTTATATTAGGTTGTGTCAATAAGTAATGTAACTTTTTTGATTTTGGTGTTTTGGAAAACTTATTCGGTTTCTTTGGTTTGGCAATGCTATTTACAGGATGCCATGGCTTGTGTTACATACATTGCAAGCATGTATCAGTGTTCAGTTAAAATAAGACCTGAAGCTTTCCTGGCGACAAATGCGCTCAGTTTCTTCTCGGGCAACAAGCCAGGTGAAAAGATGATTAGATATCAATGTTTCGGGAGTGTGCATCTCTTCCCATCATCAGGATATTTATAAAATGTTATAACCACAAATGTAATGGATATAACACAACTATAAACAAAGACAAAACACTATCAAAATTCGTAATACTAAACAAACGACTGCTTTCAGTGAATTAAATGCCAGGTCAGGAGCTAGCATGAGTATAGAAAATTGTGTCAAAGAAACGTAACTACTTAACTTGATTATCAAGCTGTATTGATCTTTGCTTCTTGATTTGATGGATTTCCATTTTTAAGGCCGGTTTCCAAGAGGAGCTGAACTGAAATCCTGCATTACGATTAAGCATGCTCCTTTCAGAGGAAATCACCAAAGCCTCCTTAATACTCCGCTCCCAGCAACTGTTGCATTTTCCAAGATGGTCATCTCCCAAAATTTGGCTCTATGGTCGTTATCAAAACAATGCTCTGCCAGCCCAGACTTCTCAGGTTGCATTAAACGAATGCTCCGTTCATGTTCGATTATTCCAGTAGCGATGGTCCCGGTTTGTCCTATATACGGTGTCCCACATTCACAGGGAATGCGGTACACTCCCGGATCTTGGAAGTCCAGTTTGTGTTTCACTGGTCTCAACAGATCTTTAATCTTCGAAGGTGGCTTGTGGATGGTCGTGATGTTGTATTTGGCGAGAATTCTGCTGATTCTGCCGGATAGATTGCCGGTAAATGCGATGCAGGCTGTAGCGGTAGGCTTATCTAACGCTTGCTGTATTACAGATTTCCCTTTCCTAGCTTTGGTGATCGAGGCTGCTGATTCTGCCGGATAGATTGCCGGTAAACGGGATGCAGGTTGTAGCGGTAGACTTATCTGACACTTGCTGTATTACAGGTTTCCCTTTCCTAGCTTTGGTGATCGAGGCTACTGATCCTGCCGGATAGATTGCCGGTAAATGGGATGCAGGCTGTAGCGGTAGGCTTATCTGACGCTTGCTGTATTACAGGTTTCCCTTTCCTAGCTTTGGTGATCGAGGCTGCTGATTCTGCCGGATAGATTGCCGGTAAGCGGGATGCAGGCTGTAGCGGTAGACTTATCTGACACTTGCTGTATTACAGGTTTCCCTTTCCTAGCTTTGGTGATCGAGGCTGCTGATTCTACCGGATAGATTGCCGGTAAACGGGATGTAGGTTGCAGCGGTAGACTTATCTGACACTTGCTGTATTACAGGTTTCCCTTTCCTAGCTTTGGTGATCGAGGCTGCTGATTCTGCCGGATAGATTGTCGGTAAACGGGATGTAGGCTGTAGCGGTAGGCTTATCTGACGCTTGCTGTATTACAGGTTTCCCTTTCCTAGCTTTGGTAATCGAGGCTGCTGATTCTGCTGGATAGATTGCCGGTAAACGGGATGTAGGTTGTAGCGGTAGACTTATCTGACACTTGCTGTATTACAGGTTTCCCTTTCCTAGCTTTGGTGATCGAGGCTGCTGATTCTACCGGATAGATTGTCGGTAAACGGGATGTAGGTTGTAGCGGTAGACTTATCTGACACTTGCTGTATTACAGGTTTCCCTTTCCTAGCTTTGGTAATCGAGGCTGCTGATTCTGCCGGATAGATTGCCGGTAAACGGGATGTAGGTTGTAGCGGTAGACTTATCTGACACTTGCTGTATTACAGGTTTCCCTTTCCTAGCTTTGGTGATCGAGGCTGCTGATTCTGCTGGGTAGATTGTCGGTAAACGGGATGCAGGCTGTAGCGGTAGACTTATCTGACACTTGCTGTATTACAGGTTTCCCTTTCCTAGCTTTGGTGATCGAGGCTACTGATTCTGCCGGATAGATTGTCGGTAAACGGGATGCAGGCTGTAGCGGTAGACTTATCTGACGCTTGCTGTATTACAGGTTTCCCTTTCCTAGCTTTGGTGATCGAGGCTGCTGATTCTGCCGGATAGATTGCCGGTAAACGGGATGCAGGCTGTAGCGGTAGGCTTATCTAACGCTTGCTGTATTACAGGTTTCCCTTTCCTAGCTTTGGTGATCGAGGCTACTGATTCTGCCGGATAGATTGTCGGTAAACGGGATGCAGGCTGTAGCGGTAGGCTTATCTGACGCTTGCTGTATTACAGGTTTCCCTTTCCTAGCTTTGGTGATCGAGGCTACTGATTCTGCCGGATAGATTGTCGGTAAACGGGATGCAGGCTGTAGCGGTAGGCTTATCTGGCGCTTGCTGTATTACAGGTTTCCCTTTCCTAGCTTTGGTGATCGAGGCTACTGATTCTGCCGGATAGATTGCCGGTAAACGGGATGCAGGCTGTAGCGGTAGGCTTATCTGACGCTTGCTGTATTACAGGTATCCCTTTCCTAGCTTTGGTAATCGAGGCTTCAACGTCATATTCGGAGTAGCCGTTTCTATACTCACGCCATCTCCTGACCTGGCATTTAATTTACTGAAAACAGTCTTTTGTTCAGTAATGCAAATTTTAATAGTGTTTTGTCTTTGTTTATAGCTGTGTTTTATCCAGTATTTTATTTGTGGTTGCAACATTTTATAAATATCCTGATGATGGGAGAGATGCACACTCCCGAATCGTTGATAACTAATCATCTTTTCACCTGACTGGCTGTCCGAGAAGTGAGTCTTGAGTTGTTAATAAACAATCACAAAATGGATATAACAATTTTTCAACTTAGAGTGCTTCTAAAACACTACTGGTGCACTACTGGCACCACAGTTGCTGCTCAAAGAATATGTGAAGTGGAAGGAGAAGGTGTCATTAATGAGCATGTGGCACACCGATGGTTCCAACGTTTCAACAATGGAGATGAAAGCAGTAAAGATTTACCACACTCTGGAAGACCTTAAGTATGGAATATTGAGGGTACATGCCAAGATTTGCGAGCAAAATTGCAAAAACGTACCCACAAGCTTTCAGAAGAATTTGCTGCATCAGATATCATATATTGCCACATTAAGACACTTAATGCTCGTGGCTCCTGAGGGGATCCAGTCCCAGTGTCACCTCCTTAGCCACCCTCGCGACGAACACCAACTGACACACGGCACTCCGTCTCAAGGCCAACTTCAGCAGCGCCTCCTCCACAAGCCATCACAAGGTGGTACGCTCGGCTCGGTTTTCTCGATGGCAAACCCCTGGCTACGTCAGGCCTGATGACGGTCACGGCTGCCCCGGTGTCCACAAGGACGCGGCACGGCTTCCCTCTCACCCAACCGTCCGCGATGAGACTGTCATCCATACGTCTGCTGACGGCGCCCAGTGTCACTCGAGGGGATGGCGCCCCTCGCCACGCCGGCCCTTATTCGTTTCTCCGGCTGCTCTACCTGATGTGGGCAGTCTCTCTCTAGGTGTCCCGGCTGGCTACACCCTAACACACAACACTTGTTCTTCGCCGGCATCCCTCAGCTGGTCTTTGGTCTGCAGTATAGTGGATACTCTTTGTCTTCGAGGTCGGGGTAGTCGTCACCTCGTCCATCCTCAATGCGGCCGTTAGCGCGTTGTGGATGGTTTTGCAGTCGTCAAGCATTAGGCGCTGACATATCTCGACGTCTCGTATTCCGTCATTGACGGTGTAGGCGGCCTCCCGGCTGGCCAGCTGTTCGATTTTCAGGGCGAACTCCTGCAGTATTTCCCCTGGCTGCTGTGACCTAGATTTCAGCTGGCTGCGGTAGGCTGCGGCTAAGCGGTGCTTTCGGAAGCGGTTTTCCAGGGCCTCCCAGATGTCCTTGGGCGCCGCCGCTGTCTGGACCGCGTTCAGGACCTTTGCGGCCCTTCCCTGGGGGCTGGCTATTAGCTGTGCGGCCTCTTCTTCTGGTGACCACTTGTGCTTGGCCACTGTGTCAAATTGACAGCAGAAGACTTCGAAAGCTGTCGTGCCGTCGTACTTAGGTGGTTTGACGTGCGCAGATGTGTCGCGTCTCGTCGCCTAGGCCTTCAAATCCTTTAATCTTTTGCCAACGATGTCCTCCACCATGGCATTCAGGGATCTGGTGTTGCTGTCTGCCTTTCCCTCTAGATGGTTAACGCGGTTCGCCAGGTCTTCGACGCGCTCGTCCACTTGATCCATGCCATTGCCCAGCTCCATGACGTACTCTTTCACGCCGGCTAACTGCTCTTCAAATTTAGCGCCCAGGGCCTCGTTCGCAGCCTTTATTTCGGTTAGCTCGACCTTCATTTCTGTAGCCAGGTTGTCGTTCGCCGCTTTCGTTTGCGTTGTTAATTCGGTCTTCATTGCAGTCATCGTCACGGCTAGGTTATTTGCCGCCTGCATTTCCGCGGCCAGGTTGTAATTTGCCGTTTCCGTCTTCGCAGGGAGGATGCCTTTCGCTGTCTTCATTTCTTCCATTTTCTCTAAAATGTTTGCCAGTGCAGCTTCCATCGTCGTGTCCCACTTCTGACACCAATTGTGATTTTGTGAGTTCTTAAAATTAAGTCAGTTTGCAGAAATTCCAAACACTTTTTGTTTGCGTAGGAAGACAGTTTGTTCAGTCCTCTGCAGCAGGATGACGTAAACTGCACTAACACAGTCTCTCGTGGCTTCACCACACGTAAACAAACAGAAGAATTCACTTTCAAATTACTACACGATTATCAGTTCTCAACTTGCAACTCGGTCCAGTTCAAATATCCACACAACTCATACAACTGACCAGCAGTTTCGCTGCACAACTCAATTCACAAGTCCATAGACAACTCCTGGCAAAAGCTCACACCACCGCATTTGTACCCGAGCCGCTGTTTCCCGAAACTTGTCGAAGTAACACGATCTTTCACGATGACGAGAGAAAGGGAAGAGTAATATACAGACTATCTTGGTCTCTTTACCTCTCGGCAAGCGCTCGCGCGCAGGGATGAGCGTGGTTTGGGGCACTGTCTCTTTCGGACGCGCCGTCCGCGGCCCTCCGCAAACAATGCGTCACGAAATTATAAATAAAACTAATTCGGATTAATTAGTTATTTATTGTGCAATTGGTGGTGACATTTAAATACAACACTGTTACAATTAAGTTAATCAATTTAAAGTTGTCGCGACCTGTAACTGGCCATGAGAGAATCAGCGAAACTCCAAGTTGATTCCACGAACTTCCAGCGACTGCTCTTGCGATTTAATTATGGACATCGCAAAGGCCAAACGTACGGGAAATTGTAGACGCTTAAAATCAAAAGGTAAATCCGCTGGAATCATAGGAATTCGCAGGATCAAAATATCCTCTCCTTTGTACTTTCCCTTGATTACATTATTCATTAGCTTTCTTCACAGTTAGTCTAGTTCCATTGCACAGTCGTGGTTGGTTAATGTTAGGCAGCATGATCACAACTGACCCTACGTGAGGTGGGAGTCCAGGCAATTCGAATGAATTTAAAAACGCTGTGGGTAAATTGACTACGTAATCCTGAATTATAACTGTGTAAACTGATTTGTACGAAAACAACTACCCCGGAAGAAACAGACACTCTAGAACGCAATTCTGACATTCCAAAACGACTATTGGCATTATCTGCGTCTCGCTGCTCATCAGTGCGTTAGCACGTGGCGTAGCTCGTCCACACATTTGCCCTAAGTCAGATCGTCTTTTCTTTGGCATAGTAAAACATTCCACGAAGTCACAAAGGAACTGAATTTTGTGTCCATCCAATTCACATTCACAAACACAAATTATAAAGAAGTTATCGAAAAATTCACCAATATTTGACAACTGTCAGTGGTCAAATATTATAGTGTTATAGTGCGTTCAGATATTAATTTAGTATCTAATCTTCGAAAGGCATATCATCATGCTGCATAAAAGAATTTCAGTCTTGATAACAAACGATAAGCGTTATTTAATAAAATATAAGTGAAATAGCTTTGGCAAGGAGTGAAATATCTACGTACTTTGTAATGCTTTTTGTTAGGTGTGTGTTCCGTAAACGTTTGCGTGTGTATTGTTATATGTAGTTAATAACCCGGTACATTAATTATCACTTAGGTTCTTTCTTCTATCCTTTTAAACCATTCATGGACTTAAACAAATATCTCAATAGCAAAATTAGGCTAATTGGTTCAGCCGTTCTTGGGCTTTTGTGAGACTAAGAAACGTCAATTCATTTTTATATATTGTCGCAAAGCCGTTATCTACGATAGCGCGGCTAATGTACACAAAGAACCGGCAAATAAAGATAGCAGAGATAAAGGACTTGCCGGCATAGATTAAGTTACGCTTCTGGAAGGTGATAGATTATTCGGCTTCTTTATTGTTCTGGAAGAGCCTCGAATTTATCAATGTGTCAGTCGTGAACAGATGTTGTGTAACACGAGAGGTAATCAGAACGCTTGTCGTGATCATCGACCTTGGTAGACTGTGTGTATGTGACGTAATTCTGTTACAGAAGGATTGAACAGGGTATATCTCTACGCAAATAAAGAAAGATTTGTATTTCTGCAACTTGGAGTTTAATTTTACGAACCCACAAAGTGACAATTGGTGTCAGGAGTAGGATAATGACAACACCGAGAAGATGGAAGAAATGAAGGCCGAATTAACAACGAAGACGGAAGCTGCAAATAGTAACTTGGCCGCGAAGATGACCGCGAAGATGACCGACACCAGGAAAAGCAGCCAGAAGAACGAGTAGGGCCCGGCGTGGCGAGGAGCACGTCGGCGCCGTCATCACCATTCCCTCCAGTGAAGCTGCGCACCGTCAGCCGGCGTATGGATGACAGCCTCATCGCGGACAGTTGAGTAAGAGGGAAGTCGTGCCGCGTGCTGGTGGACACCGGGGCAGTTGTGACCATCATCAGACCTGACGTGCCCAAGGGTTTGCCGACGAGGATGTCGAGCCGACCATACCAGCTTATGACGGCATCGAGCGACACCTTGCCTGTGGAAAAGGCCCTGATGAAGTTGACCTTGGGACGGAGTGCCGTGCGTCTGTGGGTGTTCGTCGCGAAGGTGGCTGAGGAGGTGATTCTGGGACTGGATGCCCCCAGGAGCCACGAGGCGACGGTCGACGGCAGGAAGGTCCTAAGGCTTAATGGTTAAGAGGATTAGCGACGTGGTCTACCGCATTCAGAAGGTACCCCGAGGGAAGATGGTGGTACACCTGGATCGTCTGGTCCGCTACGATGGTGCTGTTCGGGACGACCAGCCTTGAGGAGGGAGCAGTGTAGCGAATCCGTTATCTACGATAGCGCGGCTTGTGTACGCAGAGAGCCCGCAAATAAAGATAGATGAGATAAAGAACTTGCCGGCATAGATTAAGTTACGCTTCGGGAAGGTGATAGAATATTCGGTTTCTTTGTAGTTCTGGAACAATCTCGAAACTATCAATGAGGTATTTAAGAAGGAAACGACTCGCCAAGAGGCAGTCGTGAACTGATGTCTAACACGAAAGTTGTAAACAGAGGTAATCAGAACGTTTGTTGTGATCATCGACCTTGGTAGACTGTGTGTATGTGACGTAATTCTATTACGTAAGGATTGAACAGAGCGTATCTCTATGTAAATAAAGAACGATTTGTATTTATACAACGTGGACTTTAATTCTACGAACCCACAAAGTCACAATATACAGAGTGTCCCACCTAACTCTGCGACCTATATATCTCCGAAATGAAACAAAGTATGAAAATTCCAATTGACCAGGAATGTACCTATATCAGGGGCTCACACATTGAGAAGGTCATAAAGGTAAAATAATAACACTTCCAAAACCAAGTTCCGTTTTTAAAACGGAACATGTATGTTTTTTCTAGCAAAATGACAACTAGAGCTACAATTAGTGATAACATACTTGGTTCCGCCTTTCTAGACACATTTACTAGTGGGCCTCAGAAAGTTCATTGTTGTGCATTACATCCGGCATGTAAAATGCACCCACAAATCACCAGTAGCATCTTGTCCGATGAAACCGTGTCACGTCAACAGTTGTTCGAAGTGCCCTCCGTTTGCATCAATACACTTTTGGAATCTGGTAACAAAAAGCATTGCATGGATTTCAGTGTTTCTACAGATATTGCCGCACATGCCGCAGTACTACGATGTTCAATATCCTCTACGTCGTTGGCGGTTCTTGGTACTCTCCATCTTTCTCTGTTCCCCAGAGAAAGAAGTCTAATGGCGTCAAGTCTTGGGACCGAGTTGGCCATCGCACAGGACCTCCCCGTTCTATCCATCTATTTGAAAACTTCATATCCACGTCTGGAAACTTGTACATAATGTGTGGGTCATCCATCATGCTGGAACCACATTAATAGACACGTTTCCATATCCTCCATGAGCAGGAGTGTAGAGTGTTGTAGAAATGATGCATATCGCTGCGCGTTTAATGTTCCCTGATTAAAATAGGGATCTAAAATACTGTCGCGTGGTGCCTTGGCGAGAGACGGAGAGAGAAGCAGGGAGTGGGGCAGGCGATGGCGTTAGAACCACGCACACACCAACGCACAGCGCTAATGACGTGACGAGGAGAGACTGGGTGGGGAGGGAAGTAACCAGAAATTACTGGAACCCCCCTCTCCTGCCGCCTTGAAAGACTGATTCTTCACTAATCGTCGGGAAATCTCTACATACTGCAATTTTTGTATATTAGTGATGCATTGGACGATTCAGTTTTGAGTTGTTCTTGGCAGAAAGCTAGTGACCAGTGTGCAGACAGACTGGAAGATTGCGTACGTGTTGTCAGAGGTGTAGGAAGCGTACTTCTACGGAAAGAAAGAACGATTTGAATTTGTGCGAGTTGGAACTTTGATTCCACGAACCCACAAAGTCACAATACTGTGACTTTGTGGGTTCGTGAAATGAAAAGTCCAATTACACCACTCAAAAATGTTCTTTATTTCCACCGACTTACAGTTAAACTCTTGCCGATTACACAGAATTACGTAATGCACACAATTACGATTCACCAGTTCGTCCGTTACAATTTCACTTGCACTCGTAATTACGTACAATCTTCCGATGCTCTCACACAGTCTTCTCGTCGCACACTAGCACTGCATTCTTACACCAAGAACTGACTGTCTCCTCACTCACTCCTCGTGCACGACGTGTAGCTTATATAGGGTACGCTTGCCGATCTCGAAGGTTCTCCAGGAGATGAAAGATCCCGTAATTTCGAGAACACAGGTGGAACAGAAACAGACGGCACAATGATGTTTTTTCTCCCAGCCATCGCCTGTCACCACTATAAGACAAACGAGGGGAGGGCGTGGCTAACACGGACCTCCCTTGCTTTCCGCTCTCAGCTGCTTCTATAGGGTGTTCCAACGCTCGCGTGACAATACGATTAACAATGATACCGCAACAAACACTGACACTCCACTGTCGTTGATGAGGAACTTGGCGAATCCAGTGACGATTTTGCGCGGACCATTAGTGCATGTTGCACACATTCATATGACCATGATTGGTAAATGTAGCTTCGTTCATAAACAAAGTATTACATAGGAATGCTGGATTACCTTGTAGTTGCTGAAGTACAAAACGACAAAACCAATGCCTTAACAAAATTCTGCTCACACTACTGCGGCTTATTCCAGAACCTCGTGCAATCTGTCAGACACTCACCTCGGGATTGTGCGCTACAGCAGCCATAATAGCATTTTCGTTTCCAGCGTCTTTGTACGTTGTTGCTTTGTGGGAGCCTAGCTTCCTGTTTCCCTGAGTTTCGTGCAGATGTTGGCAATGGTACGAGGCGAAGGACACCGTAGATCTGGGTAGCGTTCAGCGTACAATGCCACAGCTGCATTTCTGCGACATTCGCCGTAAATTAAAATAATATTCAGGTGTTCTTCGCTACTGAAATCCAGCATATTGTCACCCGAACGTCGGGAATTCCTGTGGAGCCGGCCGGCGGTGGGGCCGGACAGGAGGCGTTCCGTCACTGTGCCGTCTCTTTCCCATCCCCCCTGTGTTCTCGAACATACAGGATATTTCATCTAATCCGGAACCTTCTAGATTGGCCAGTTGGTCCTATATAAGCAACGCGTCGGACTGGAGGAAAGTTCAGTTCTTGTCGAGCAGTCGTGAGGAGCGCCCAGTGAGGGAACGGACTGTGTACGTGCATCGGAGAAGTGTAAGTAACTGCGTGCAGTGGACCTGTGACAGACGAACTGGTGAATTGCAATTGTGTGCATTACGCAATTCTGTGTAATCGGCAAGTGTTCCGATTGTAATTCGTTGGAAATAAAGAACACTTTGAGTGGTGCAATTGGACTTTTAATTTCACGAACCCACAAAGTCACAATATCGACTGGATAACGGCAACTGTGATACACGAAAACACGGTTTAATGTGTCAATACAGAAAGAAATATCCGAAACGTACGTGAATTACGTTACAGTATGACAGCAGACCAGATCAGGACACTGAAGCTAGAACGTGCTGAGCCGATATCGGTTTGTTTACAGCAGGTTACAGGGCAATGTAAGCAACCCCTGCTCTTAGCACAGAAGTATAACCCGACCAAGGTCAGTGCAGTCCTGGATAGGGGTGCGCCACTTGTACGCGTTACCGCTAGTCCGCCTTCCAGTACAATCCGCTTGGCAAAATGTGAACGATATTTTCACTGTTTGTATAAGCATATTCATATCATAAGCAATGAAATATATTAACAAACGCTTTAAAATACAATATGATTTGAGCACATACATTCTTTCTCTGACATACCTTAAACTTGCTTTATTCCGGGATGTCTCTCTCACTTGCAGTGGCGGTCTCTGATCGTGGTGGTTTCTTCTCCAGACTCATCACTACTGTCCAGTCCTGGATTGATTATTATTCTTTCAATTTCTTCCAGAAGCGTATCTCTTATCCAGTATGTTTGTTGGATATCCTTCACCTTCTGAATGGAGTTTCTCCAGTCATTTACTGTTTATATATATATATATATATATATATATATATATATATAAGGGCGCTCAACTACGTCGGTCATCAGCGCCCTTTAAAAAACTAGTCATGGCAAAAGCCAAAAATTTTCTAAAAACTATACAAGTGTAACAAAACCTATTAAAAATACACGTACATAAAAAACATAAATCAAAACCTACTAAAAATTTCGTTCACTAAATCCTAAACTAGGCAAGAATCTAAAAACCTTCTCCACGGGTCTCCACGCACGGCCTACACGTGGGTGGGCCTGTTGACCGTCTCCCTCAACCACGAAGAGGAGCCCACACGAGGGAGACTCTTGGCTCGGGACCCCGGGTGCGCCAAACCCGTACCTACCGAAGTAGGCCCCTGGGGGGGGGGGGGGGGTTCTCCAGTCATTTACTGTTATCGCTCTAAGAGCATCATATTGTCGCGAACCCGTATCTACGATCGCGTGACTTGTTTACACAAAAGGAACTGATAGGTGGGCAGTGTGTAAACCAAGAGCCCGCGGACAAAGATAACATGCAGATAAATGTCTGCCGAAATAAACAGAGATAAATGGAAATCTCTAGTTACTTCTTGACTGATAGAGACTGTTCGAGTTCTGGTTTATTTTCGAATAATCTATAAATTATCTGTGAGGTATTTAAAGAGGCGACGACTCGCCAAGAGAGAGTTGCAAGTTGTGAAACAAGAGTTAATTGTAAGACATGTAACAAGAGTGTGTAGTCGTGAGAGGTAAGCAAAGAACAGCTGAGTGTTGTAAACTGAACGCTGTTTGCTATTGTTACCGACCTTGGAAGATTGTGTTGTGATATGTGATGTAATTTTGCTGCTACGGAGTGTATTTCAACGCAAATAAGGAACATTTAGAATTTCGACAAACTGGACTTTTAATTCTACGAACCCACAAAGTCACAATATGTTAAAGATTTTAGAGTTGACAGAGAAACATGGTCGACAATGTTGTCGGCAACTCTTACTTTTATTAAATTCCTCACTAATTCCATGGGGTTCAAGTCCGGGTGATAGGGTGATAATCTAAGTGTTGTAAAGCCAGCATCTGCGAATAATTTGTCAATGGAGTATGTTTTATTTGGTCTGCGTGAATGAGAAGTTCCGCTTTTGTCATTTCCGAGTCAAATGGTACACTGTTCCACAAGCATTCTTGTATTTCTGACTCTAAATTGTTGGCTGAGGCCATCTTATGGTCTTCATTATTGTGATACGGAGCATTGTCAATGACAACAATGCTGCTTTCTGGTAGTCCAGGTATCAGTTGGTTTTGCACCCACTTGGAGTAGTTTTCGTAGTTCACTTCGTTGTGGTCATCTGAGGTTTTGGATTTATGCCCGATTTCACTAACAGATGTTTAACAAATGTAACGTAACAATTGTCACAGCGCTAACACTAATGTTAAATTTCTTGCATTTCACCAACCTGTTTTCTGAAAATGTTAACAAACCTGTGTTAACACCAAGAAACTTGTAAATATCACAGCTATAGAAGGCTATGGATGAGTCGTATTATTTTCTGAACGTACTGCGATGCGCTTTTGTTTTCATTTTCGTCCGCACAAGCTGAAAAATGGCGGATGAACAAAATCATAAACAAAAACCGCGAGACAAATTTCTCATCGTTGGAGAAAGAATTAATTGAATTGGTGATGTATAAGGATATCGTGGAAAATAAAGAGGACGGATGCGGGGAATGTAAAAGAGAAAGATGTCACTTGGGGAATAAAATGGGAAACGAATTTAATTCAAATGTATGTGTCACTACTACAAGCACCAAACAACTTGTCGGTATTGCGTAAATTTAAAACGAGGAGCGAAGGACAAGTGACGAGTGACTTGAACTTTTCAAGACGGGTGGTAGTGTATTATCCACACAATTCAGTGAATTATAAAATCGCAAAGTTATTAATAGTTGAAGCAAATGCGAAATCGCCATATTCCTTTCTATGCATGTTCTAACACAGTATTACGTAAATTTAAAACGAGGAGCGAAAAAGGACAAGTTACTTGAACGTTTCAAGACGGGAATTATCCACATAACTCAGTGAATTATAAAATCGCAAGGTTATTGATACTTGAAGCAAAGGCGAGATAGTCATCATATTCCTTTCGATGCATATTCTAACCTCTCTTGTATTTCCGCAGTAACCTTCATAGCAACTTGTTTCGACAGTCTATACCTCCGTAAAAAATTTTCTTCGGATAGCTCCTCAAAATAATTTTTCCTCATAGGTCGTACTCTATTACGAATGTCATTTAGACAGTCTTAAATATAGCAAATCGACGTCAACACCTGAGTTTATGCTCGCCATCTTGACTATCTACAACTGTTAAGGACTTCAAATCAGAAATCTGAGTTGTTAGTTCAACAAGAGATTTAACACGAGGGTTACGCTAACACTTGTTGGTGAAATGCAACTTTTGTTTTAACTATTGCTAAACTCGTGTTAAGTGTTAACTCCTGTTGGTGAAATCGGGCATTAGAATCGTAGATGAGGCAAGCACCTGGAATAAATCCCATTTCCCAGCCAGCATGCCAGATAAGGTCTAGCACTATTATTTGTATACACTCCTGGAACACCATCACTCTGCCAACACTTGGAAACTGTAACGTGTGTGAATCCAGGTTTCATCCATGTATATCACTGGCTTATTTTCCCCGCGTTCATTTCTCCTGAGTGCTCTAAGAAATTATGATCTTTGAGCCACTATGTCACGGCGATCGCTCAGTACACTCCTTTTATTTTTACACTTTTTGAATCGAAATCCAATAGATTTCACTATTTTTCTAAGTGTTTCTTTACCCTCAGTGAAATTCACTTTTTTTTAACAAAAGGTCAATTTTCGCCGTGTAGGTATTTTTTAACCTCCTAATACTCCTGATATTTTCTTCTACTGATGCACTTATCCATTTCTTCCAAAACGATTTTATTAGCAGGAGGTTTACCAATCTTGCATGGTGGTTTTATTTTGTTCGCTCCACTTTCTTCGCACCGGCCCTCCTTTCTAGTCTTGCAAATCGTCTTTCTGTAACCAGTAGAAGTGACAGCACGCTCTGTGGCATTTGTAATGGGTATTTTCTAACCTTCTTGCCTCTCTTCATCACAAAACTTAATAACATTATAAATAACTCGCCGAGCTTGCTCGTGAATCACTTTATATCTTTTACGTTCCATCACTAGCACGATCACTGTGAATACTACGCTGCACATTAGTAAATCGGTCTGTACAGCATTTTGTGACGTGTACATGTCGTCATTGCGTTAGTTCGCCTGCTTGCCGCTTCCAGCGCAGGACTGCACTGGCCTTGGTCGGGTTATACATGTGTTGCATTACGTCAGAAACGGTGGTCCATTGCCTTCCTCTAACAGCCACGTATTTCAGAACGTATAATGGTTTAGAAACGTGAAACTAAGTTTTTATCACTAATTTTAGCAGTAGTTTCCATGACCATGACCATGAGGTGCTGGCTGGCTGTATATTGCCAGGTTTTTGCTGCGTGCCCACCTGTTTAGGCTTTTACCACAGGTAAGGTAATCGATACGGGATTTTGTAGGATGGATATGGTGTAGGTTTTGAGGTTGCTGAATTTTGTGAGGTTACAATTATTGTACCTTCAGGATGAAAGGACAGGATGCAATACACAGCACCCTGGTGTTTTTAATTTAGTTTGGGTTGGGGTGAATTTTGTTGCCAAACAACTTAGGAGATTATGTGGAGCTCAGCTTTAGCTGTTGTTAGGATTATCTCCTGGGTTATCTTGGGTGCCCGCATGCCATGCGGGGGACCCGATGTTGTCTGGAACGGCGTCTAGTGGGGCCATAATCTTCCAGTGATCTAATAAGGGCGCTTCTATGAGTTGGTAAAGTTGCGTAGAATTTTGTTACTCGGCGCCTAACTTCGTCCTCCACATATGGAAGTCCCGAGGCTTCGTGAAGCAACCTGGTAGGAAAATAGCGACGCACAGAATAGATAGACCGTAGCCCTCTATTCCGTGCACGTTGAAGCCATGCCAAACAGCTATCTGCGACCATGCCCGAGATCTCTCAGGCATATAGCATCACGGGGATTACCAGCGCTCGGAAGAGGTGTAACCTGAGGCCAAGCGGCATCGAGCTCGACCCCAGCATAGGATACAGGGAAGCGATAGCTACCTGCAGCTAGGTCTCTGATGTGTTGGCGAAAGGTTAGGCCTCTATCCAATGTTACTCCAAGGTATCGGACAGAGTTAGTCCACACTATCCTTCGACCTCGGAAGCTGAAGTTGGGGCAGTCCGCGGGGGTGTGCCTCTTTGTGAAAAGTATGGCGTGGCTTTTGTCCGGATTTACGGACATCCGCCAACGCCGGCACCACTGTTGTGTGAGACGGAGGTGTCTCTGTATTGGGTTGAAGGCTCTTAGTATGTGTCTGTCTTTGCAGAACAGAAGCACGTCTTCAGCGTATTGTGCCATTACGACTCGTGGTTCTGTGGGAAAATCTGCCATAAAGACGTTGAATAAGGTGGAAGATAGTACAGAGACTTCGGGGACTCCCCCTCTCACTGGTCTAAGTGTTGATGTTTTCCCCGCAACTGTGACTCATATATTTGTACTGTTGGGGATTTAATATCCGGGGACTAAACTCCTGGTTAAGGAAGCGATAAAGAGATATACTTATATCAGCCTGTATGCCATGATAGTATAAAATAAATAATTCTTAGAACAGATCCACAAATTTTTAATTAGGCATTTGTCAAAGGGACACTCCTTCAACTAGTGTTTGGTGTTGTCGTATACCTTCCTAATTTTTCTCCATCGGGACCTCGTTATCAACCTGCTTTACTGTTCAATAGTTTAAGTTTGCTCCTTTACCTCTGATGAGGATCGGCACAACAGTTGGTATTGAGCCTATCGCCTTAAGCACCTCAGCGCCCTTAAGTGCCTACAAAGGGAATACGGCGACACGCTCCTCGAGAGCCCGGTCGGCAAAGAAGCGAGCGGTCGGCTCAAAATAATATTTCTAATTAATTTAAACTAATTTAGTCATTACCAAAAATAAAAATCAATATTTAACTTTCCTTTCTTCTATCACATTAATTTTGCACTTTCACTTGATATTCTAAGCATCGAATTTTATCCATTGACAAAAGTCAATCCTAAATAGTACCAAACATTAAATGATGATGATGTTGGTTGGCATTACAGGCCATGTAGACCTTTGGCCTCCCTAACCACCCTCTTCCATTCTACTAGGTCCTCTGCTTTTCTTCTCCAACCTTTAACCCCAACTTTCTAAAGTTGTCTTCTACATCATCTACCCATCTTTTTCTGGGTCTTCCTCTTCTCCTCCTGCCATCCAGCTTTCCTATGAATATCTTCTTAACTACACTGGTTTCCGGCATTCTCTGCACATGGCTAATCCACCTCATTCTTCCTTGTTTAATTTTCACTACTATATTTGGTTTCCAAATAGGCACTGTACAGTCTGTCTAGTCAACGCAAGTGCACGTCGGCCGCTTGCTTTGACGAACCCTCATAATCGTTTGACAACATGGACCCTCCTCCTGACGGTCCTCTCTGCAAGGCTGCAACATTCTAACATCACCGCCTTTTTCTAGTCTCATTCTCTGTCTAAACAACACGTGCACTTCACATTGTGAAAAGACTGGGTTTTTACGAGAATCAAAATAGGGCACTTGGAAAATATTGTATTCCTATTATTGCCATTGTTACTACTACTACCACTACCCCCACTATTGTTAAATTTTCTACTTAGCATGTAGGCCTTTTCGTAATTATTATAATTAGTGCTATTAACTCACATAGATATAAGTGCCTCAATCCGATTCTCCATCTCTCAGAGTCAGCGGTAATAATGAACCTGCTATCGTTAGTTTGCTGATCCCGACGAATGTATTTTTCCTCTTCTTTCTTTACATGTTGCACACAATTTTTCCACAGTTCTGCATCGATCCCTTCTACACAGCTTCTCAACAAGTTGCAAATACTTTCGCTGAGTGAAGGTGTTGCATTTCTCTTGCGCACTTCTCTCTTCAGTTTCGACCACACCATTTCTATGGGGTTGAAACAGCAGTGATACGGCGGCAACCTTAAAACTTCGTGCCCATATTTACGGGCGAAGTCGTCGATCACGTAATCCTTGCCCACATTTGCCTTTTTAATTTCTGCCAGGAGTACAGCTTTAACAGGCAGAGGTTCACGTATTTCAATATTCATGTATTCAACTATATCTATTAAGTTCATCGACATTGTAGGTGTTCTATATTTTAAACGCGAATGGTAGCTAGCATTGTCCAAAACAATTATAAATTTTTCATTTCTTGGCAGGTTTGTCATAAGCCTACCATCAAACCACTTTTCAAACACTGCTGCATTCATGTCATCGTGACTATCGGCCATTGCATCACCAATGTTTTTCGCCGATAAGAAGAGGCAGTCTTTTACCCGTCCCTCGGCACTCCCAGCATGAAGCACCATAATCCTTTTACCCCTCGACACAGGAGCAGGTAAGGTGCAAGCACACGAACCGTCGTCCCATCCTTTTTCTCGATACGTCATGAGTATCGTACCAGGTTTCGTCTAAATAAATTATCTTGTGTCCATTACTGCGAAACTTCCTTAGTTTTGATAAGTATACATATCGCCAAGCTACAATTCTGCTGGATTCCATAATAACCCTTCTCTTATTTAAAGTGCGGTATTTGAAACCCAGCTCCTTTAGAAGACCGCGCAAAGTGCAGCGTCCATAAGGAAAATCACAAATTTCTTGCAAATGTGCAACCAATTCACCTAAGGTGGGCGCTCTCCCTTTTGCATAGAAATTATAAATTTCTCGGCGAATTAAATCGCATGTGATATTATCCACGTTAGAGAAACATTTCCTTTTGTTTTCACACTTGGTCGGCGTCTTTGGTATTCCTTTCGTCACAATTTTTCTAACTGTATTTCTGTGAATACCCAGAATTTTTGCAGTTTCACTACATGACCCCTTAACAAGATTATTTTTTACCACATATTTATATGCGTTCAAAACAAGCGCTTGACTTTGCTTAGAAAGAGTTCCTGTTATAACTTTGTTTTTGAGGTTTCTCCACTAACACAACTCGGCCCAGCAATACTTTCCAATTCATTCACACTATTGTCTTCACTTTATTTTCACTTGACTGAACATTATCTACTACTTCATTTGCATTTACCACTGCATTTCCCTCCCACGGTCTCCACATCGTGACACAACGAATTTCTGCACGTAATGAAACAGAACAACTGGAAGTTGGAACTTTGGCAACTAGACTCCACGTGGAGTAGACATGCAACTGTCATTTTCAGAAAATCGGGGTTGCTATTGGTCCCCAACGTCAATGTTCCATTTCTGAAGTGTGGAGATAGATTTATGACGGTCATTAGTGGGCGGGAAGGTCAGGTCCCTTGAGGTCCCTTTGAGTGGGAACTGCACACACGTTAACTAAACAGACTTTAACTCCAAATTAGTCCGCATTCTCCATCCGTCCAAGTCCCTCATCACTCCAAATATATTTCTCAGGATCTTCCTTACCCACCGTAATAACCATTGTTCTTCTCTGATTGTCAACACTCAGCTTTCTGAGCCATACATTATTATTAGTATCAGTACAGTTGTATATATTTTAATTTTAGTATTCCTACTGACGTTTCTTGATTTGAGCATATTAGGCAAAGCATAGAAACATCTGTTACTACTTGCTATTCTTTCTTGAATTTCCACTGATGTTTTATCTACTGCTACTATAGATCCCAGGTATTTAAATTTTTCCACTCTTTGGTATTATTTCTCGTGTAATTTAACTGTAGGTTCTCTTCTTGCATCCCCATCAGCACCCATCTTCATATATTTGGTTTTACTAACGTTCACAACCAATCCTAGATAGTTAATATTAATTATATTAATATTTATGACGTTTGGTATCACAAACCAAAGAAGCAACTTGGCGACTGAAGAAAATGTAGACGAGGTAGGATGCATGTTTACAAACTTTAATACTGAATTATGCTACACAAAGAAAGACTTAAAGAAATACTTAAAGTTGCACACGAAAAGGAGATACGCAACAGCAGATATTAAATTTCTAAAACTTTGCCTCAAACAATATTATACCAACTTTTGTAAAGCAAACGGTCAAACACAATAGTAATCACAGAAGACAAAAACTGGTGGAAAAATACGTGATAAAACTGGAAATTTCTAAACATTACAGCTACATAAATAAAATAGACCTGGAATCATACAACCTACATCTAAAACTAACCAAACAATTAGGAATACACATCTGGCAAAATTTCAAAATGCAGGTTCACGAAAAATTAAACATATTAATGATTAAGAAAAATGAAAGACTTAAGAAGAAATTCAAACTGTTAAAAGAACGTCAACTGGAGCATCCTCATCAACCAAAACACCGGAATTTTAAAGAACAAGTCAATGTAATAAACCTATCACAACAAAAGTTTACAACCGAAGAAATGAGATTACTCCAGAAAGGTTTCAATACGTGTGTTGTCTCAAATAATAAAGACGATTTTATCGCCGACATAGGAATAGCCACATATAACCTAAAAAATGAAAACTTAATCCGAGCTCCGTAGTAGTGGAAGAAGAGGAATGTTCATTTAGTCACCAAACAGCTGAGGATGAGATCGAATAATCTTGAAAACGTTTCAATTATACAACATAGTAAGTGAAGTTTAGTGTAAACATAGTGACTCATAAATCAAACTAGAAAATGAAGAATAGTTCACTGTTAATAATGCTTCTGCTTATAATATTTATTCTGCACATTCTTAAGAGGACAGAATCTACTGCACATAGATCAGCTATTTAATAGACAATCCACAGATTGTAATCATACATAGGCAAGACAAATGGGCAAGAAACTTGAAAACTAGGCTACAAGAATACTTTAATACATGAAATACAAACAGATGGAAAACTCAGTCATAGCAAACACATCAGGAAGCACCAAAATTTTATTCTAGAAGTCAAATTTCTTGACTAAAAAGTAATTAAATATCCACATTAAAAAGCAAGGATTATGACCCTCTACCGTCTACTATTGGACCAACTCAGCGAGTTCATATCATCATGCCCACCTTGGAACAAAGATGGTAGCGTGAAAACACACATCAGATAGCTCCCAAGTGAGATACGAACTCGGGACCTCTTGAATGAGAGACATACAAGCTACCATCTATTCTACTGAGGTGGGCTACTGAGAGATTGATGACAGACTTGGAAATGATGTATAATGTATGGAAATCCATAAAAGCTGAGTATATAAGGCTATATGAGATCAATTATAAAACAGTATGTTTTAGGAAAAATCTGCCCATATTTCATATTCAGAACATCAGACTTGTGTACTGTAATGGATTTCTGTGATGAAGCTGGGATGCACGTTGACTATTTAAAAGACCTAGATTGGGAAGCCATGTGGAACATGATTACTTCTTTGTAGTTTGAATTGGTTCTTAAATATTGTCTGCTTAAATATAAGTCATACGATCTCTTCTTTTCAAGGGTGGTTACGAGTGACAGAAATAAAATTTGGATAAGTTCAATTTCGTAATACATAATTTAATTGTATCATCTTGATTACATTTTACTTGAACTTTCTTTCCTAGTCAATCATTGCAGGTTACCTCCAGCATATCGATAAATCCTTACTTCCTTAATAAATAGTTTCCGTTAATTACATAAAATTGCTCACTCCTGTATGTACTCTCTTCGAAATAAAAAACCTTTAATCTTCTCCACATGCTTTTTTCCACAAGCAAGATTATTGATTTTCTCTCTATAGCAACCATTCATTTCTTTATACTAACGTCAATTGTACCAACCAATATACATATCTTGTTCAATTTGCCCTCTTGGATCTCACTTCCACACACTCAACAAACATTATAGTACCTTAAAAAACTTTCCCAAATTCCAAATAATGTTCTTGTTTTCAAATACTAGGCTTTGGCAATGAAGCCATTAGCTCTCTTGCTCTCCAATATTTCTGTGTAGTGGGTCCGGTAGGTAGGACTTCACAGGTTAGAAGATGTTCTTTAGTCATTTCCTCTTCTTTGTTGTCAAATGCTAGGCTTTGGCAATGAAGCCATTAGCTCTCCTGCTCTCCAATATTTCTGTGTAGTGGGTCCAGCAGGTAGGGCTTCACAGGTTAGAAGATGTTCTTTATTCATTTCCTCTTCTTTGTTGCCAAATGCTAGCCTTTGGCAATGAAGCCATTAGCTCTCTTGCTCTCCAATATTTCTGTGTAGTGGGTCCGGCAGGTAGGAATTCACAGGTTAGAAGATGTTCTTCAGTCATTTCCTCTTCTTTGTTGTCAAATGCTAGGCTTTGGCAATGAAGCCATTAGCCATCTTGCTCTCCAATATTTCTGTGTAGTGGATCCGGCTGGTAGGGCTTCATAGGTTAAAAGATGTTCTTTAGTCATTTTCTCTTCTTTGTTGTCAAATGCTAGGCTTTGGCAATGAAGCCATTAGCTCTCTTATTCTCCAATATTTCTGTGCAATGTGGTTCCGGCAGG
The DNA here is from genome assembly GCA_030765055.1 of Mantis religiosa. Taxonomy (NCBI): domain Eukaryota; kingdom Metazoa; phylum Arthropoda; class Insecta; order Mantodea; family Mantidae; genus Mantis; species Mantis religiosa. Next base: position 4,711,026 of record JAUKNK010000031.1, on the reverse strand, counting down.
TAGGGCTTCACAGGTTAAAAGATGTTCTTTAGTCTTTTTCCTGTTCTTTGTTGTCAAATGCTAGGCTTTGGCAATGAAGCCATTAGCCATCTTGCTCTCCAATATTTCTGTGTAGTGGGTCTGGCAGGTAGATGTTCTTCAGTCATTTCCTCCTCTTTGTTGTCAAATGCTAGGCTTTGGCAATGAAGCCATTAGCCATCTTGCTCTCCAATATTTCTGTGTAGTGGGTCCGGCAGGTAGGGCTTCACAGATTAGAAGATGTTCTTCAGTCATTTCCTCCTCTTTGTTGTCAAATGCTGGGATTTGGCAATGAAGCCATTAGCTCTCTTGCTCTCCAATATTTCTGTGCAATGGGTCCGGCAGGTAGGGGCTTCACAGGTTAAAAGATGTTCTTTAGTCTTTTTCCTGTTCTTTGTTGTCAAATGCTAGGCTTTGGCAATGAAGCCATTAGCTCTCTTGCTCTCCAATATTTCTGTGTAGTGGGTCCAGCAGGTAGGGCTTCACAGGTTAGAAGATGTTCTTTATTCATTTCCTCTTCTTTGTTGCCAAATGCTAGCCTTTGGCAATGAAGCCATTCGCTCTCTTGCTCTCCAATATTTCTGTGTAGTGGGTCCGGCAGGTAGGGCTTCACAGGTTAGATGTTCTTCAGTCATTTCCTCTTCTTTGTTGTCAAATGCTAGGCTTTGGCAATGAAGCCATTAGCCATCTTGCTCTCCAATATTTCTGTGTAGTGGATCCGGCTGGTAGGGCTTCATAGGTTAAAAGATGTTCTTTAGTCATTTTCTCTTCTTTGTTGTCAAATGCTAGGCTTTGGCAATGAAGCCATTAGCTCTCTTATTCTCCAATATTTCTGTGCAATGTGGTTCCGGCAGGTAGGGCTTCACAGGTTAAAAGATGTTCTTTGGTCTTTTTCCTGTTCTTTGTTGTCAAATGCTAGGCTTTGGCAATGAAGCCATTAGCCATCTTGCTCTCCAATATTTCTGTGTAGTGGGTCTGGCAGGTAGGGCTTCACAGATTAGAAGATGTTCTTCAGTCATTTCCTCCTCTTTGTTGTCAAATGCTAGGCTTTGGCAATGAAGCCATTAGCCATCTTGCTCTCCAATATTTCTGTGTAGTGGATCCGGCTGGTAGGGCTTCATAGGTTAAAAGATGTTCTTTAGTCATTTCCTCTTCTTTGTTGTCAAATGCTAGGCTTTGGCAATGAAGCCATTAGCTCTCTTATTCTCCAATATTTCTGCGCAATGTGGTTCCGGCAGGTAGGGCTTCACAGGTTAAAAGATGTTCTTTAGTCTTTTTCCTGTTCTTTGTTGTCAAATGCTAGGCTTTGGCAATGAAGCCATTAGCCATCTTGCTCTCCAATATTTCTGTGTAGTGGGTCTGGCAGGTAGGGCTTCACAGATTAGAAGATGTTCTTCAGTCATTTCCTCCTCTTTGTTGTCAAATGCTGGGCTTTGGCAATGAAGCCATTAGCTCTCTTGCTCTCCAGTATTTCTGTGCAGTGGGTCCGGCAGGTAGGGCTTCACAGGTTAAAAGATGTTCTTCAGTCATTTCCTCTTCTTTGTTGCACAGAGGACAATTTGGACGTGTATAAATTCTTATTCTGTGTAAGTGGCCAAATAATCATGATCCGTAAGTAATCTAAAATTTATTACTGCAGCTTTACATGGGATTTCTGGAATAATATCTGGATTTTTAATTAAAATGTTCCATTTTTTATCTTTGGCTTTGTTAGATATTGATTGGTTTTGTTTGTTTTTATATTTGCTTTTGATTAATCTTTTTATGGATGTAAAGGGTAAGTTTTTACTTTTGTTCTGAATTAAATTTGCTCCTTTTTAGCGAGAAAATCAGCTGATTCATTTCCAGAAATTCCACAATGTGCAGGTATCCACTGTAATATAATTGTTTTCGGGCGCCGGGGTAGCGCGGTGGTTTCGTTCGTGGCTCCCGTTCTAAGGGTCCCGAGTTCGATTCCCGGCTCTGGGGTTGGCGATTTTAAGTCGGCCCTATCCACGCCTTCACCTCTGTCTAGCACACGTGAAGTATCCCCTATGCCCAACGTGGTTCGGAGTCCACGGTAAAAACTGTAGGTCCTCTCACCTCACCGCCATCTTCACTATCACCCTATCATCGGAGGTAATGGACACTGCCCTCTGGGTGCCTCCACCTGAGAAATGGGTCCGGTCATCACTTGGTGGGGTGAGGTTACCCCGAAGGCCAAGGTTGCCATGTGGGGAGTGTTAGTAACTAACTATATAATTCTTTTCTGTAGTTTTTGAAGTTGTTGGATCATTTTGTGACATTCTTTAATTTGGATTGACCTGGTTTTATATGAACTTATTGCACATAATGTTGCTTTAGAATCAGAAAGTGTGACAGCATTTTTGAATTTATCTATTCTGTATAGAAGGTGTTGGAGTGAAATATGAATAGCCGTTACTTCTACGTCAAAATTTGTTGTGTGGTTATCCTGCTGGTGGATAGAATGAGAACAGTGCACACTTAATTCCTGCGCCTGAGTTTTAAGTAGCATAAATGTAACCATTTTTTAAGTGGACACCAATTTTAAATTCCAAATAACACCACCAAGCAAATAAACAAAACTCATTTTCAAGGCCAAACAAAAACAACTGTTACAGTACATAATCCAATATTCCGCTTGTATGCACAATTTTGCTTAAGAGGGTAATTAAAACCAAAATAATAACTGAAGTTGAGTTAAAAGGAAATTTTATATCAAGAATAGTGTAAGTTTGAACATGGTATTAAATATATCGAGATTTAACTGTATTGGAACACCACAGTGAAGCAAAATAATTATTAATTTTTAGATGAGTCGTATTTATTACACATCTGCTTCACTTTCGTACCTATTTTGAGGACATGTTTCGCAAATCATCGTTTCGCATAAGAGCAGAAGATGCAAACGATGATTTGCGAAACATGTCCTCAAAATAGGTACGAAAGTGAAGCAGATGTGTAATAAATACGACTCATCTAAAACTTAATAATGGTATTAAATGTTAAAAAGGCCTGGATGAATATTGAATTAAAAACAGCTCCAGAAAAAGTAGCAAAATAAAGTAATCCTAGAAAGAAATCACACTAATTGTCAGGGGTATTCTCTGAGAAAACCGAATTATGAACAATACTTAAGGCATATCAATAAAAGTAAGGTCACTTAGAATTTGCAAAATGAAGTAAACAGAATTCATTTAAACCAAATTTGAAAAAAAATACATTACATTTCTGTGTATGTGTATGAAGGCATAAAAACATTATATTAAGAATAAAAAAAGAAAGAAAGATTAAAAAATATTATTTTTGAAATATTGAATATTATGGATCAACCCTTAAGATCACATTAAACGAATGAGATGTAACAATTTGGGGATACTAGTATTCAATGTTACTTAAAGAAATAAATTAAATAAATTAATAAATTTAGCATAACAAAGGTATATTAACATTTGTAAAATATGTTATATCAAATGCTTACATGCTATATTAAAAATGAATAAAAATATACTGTTGTTTAAGGACTATGATACAATGAAGCACAAAATTAATACAATTTTGAGTCGAACTAATACTCAATGCTCCATTTATTGCTAGTATTTACCTAGTAATACTAGCAATAAATGGAGCATTGAGTATTAGTTCGACTCAAAATTGTATTAAAAATATACTATTTATAATATTGTAATTTGCTTAACCATGTCAAAAACTGAGTACAGAGTACAAACAACCATATATTTACAATGCACTTAGAAACTTAAATAAAAAAAAAGTCCTTTGAGGTTGGTACTGGTGCCTTTGGTGAGCATTTTACAATCCTGCTAGTAAGTTACATCTTGTACATTCATAAAGGAGGAATTTTCTGGTTATTACAGCACTAATTTTTATTGTTTTCCATTATTTAATGCGAGATATAACATCTCTATCAACTAAGGATGATATCATTTGGCTACATGATAATTTTGTTTGGACAGGATGTTTTATGATATGCTGTTTTTGTTATTCTGGGAATTTATTTGTTCACAATTTTGCTGAAAAGCTTTTAAAAATACAAAATAATACGTTTCCACATAATTCTACAATACATTCATGATTTACTTATTACTCTTTTCAAATAAGTCTGAAACTATCAGAAAATTAAGATCTTCAGGAACTCCATTTTCTTCTTAAACGAGATACTTCTGACGATATTCCTTCAGATGTAAAAATTAAGATTTTGTTATTCTATGTCCTGTTCTATATTTGGGGTGGAAGACTGCTTAATTTTGCTCAAAGTCTGTTTATCAAGTGTGAGATTCTTTTGAAACCTACGGTGTCACAGCCCACATAGGATCTGGACCTACCAACCCGACTGCCGGCCTCACGCCCAAATACACAAGGTAGAGGTGGCGATCATCCAACCGATATGGGCAGGTGTGGTCAGCATCTCGGCATCCTCCAGCTGTAATGTTGGCTTTCATGACCATGGCCGCTTACCTATCTTAAGTTCCTCAATTTCCTCACAAGGCTGAGTGGGCTCCAGTCCTACACTCGGGACTTAAAATCTGCACTCCAGGGGTGGGATCAATCCCAGGCCGCTTTCCATGGCAGGGAGTCAAGGCATGACACCTTAGACCACTAAGCCACAGCTCTGGTAGTGAGATTCTTTTACATGCTTTAAATTTACGACATGGGATCATCGGCTTTACCTCCCTTCTGAAAGAGGCAATGCTAAAATTATGGTTTTTGAGTGTGCTTAAAAGTGAGTCACATATCAGTAGATTTATTGGCATATAAAAAGTGCTTGCAGGACAAAATTCCAGCATACAAACAGTGCTAACATAATCCTTGAAACTGATAGCATCATTAACAAAATAATTTGAGTTTCCAGATATCAGCAGTAAGCAGTGCTTAGGAACAGAGATGCCATCAGAATGAGATTGCACTCGTCCAATGCAACTGAACATCTGTATTTACAACTGGAGAGGCTAACCTCCTGAACATTCACACAATAAATTACTAACATATGAACAATGAAAGTTCTAATGTGAAACAACAAAATCTTTACAAGAAATATGCAAAAGCAGAAGCTAACAACATTGAAGCAACAAGTACTACATAAAATACAATCACTCATATTTGCTACAAACTTTAATTATCTTTTAAGAAAATTGATGACATTTCCACTAATAGTTTCCTCTGATTCAAGAGACTAGTTCCACAAATAAATCATCTGCATCTTCAGTCGCTGTTTTTTAATTGTCCTTGTTACTGCTGATAGGCGTAGTATTATTTTTGTATTTATTACCAAACTCTGAAAAAGAAACAAGCTTAACGACAGAATCGATTGCCAGTATTTCAAAATTAATGCATGATTTCAAATTTTTAAAATGATTATTTTCTCCCTAACCATTAAATCTATCACACCATTTAACTGCTTTAATAATTTAACTTTCGGATTTATTTAATGTTTAAATGACCAAAAATTATCTGCCTTAATTGATTTATTAGTGTGTTTATACTAATACTTCTAAAATGTTCTTTTTCTGGCTTCCAAGTTATGTTTGGTCCTTCCAGTGTAAACCGATTACAATTTAAACAATTAAATTGACATATGGCAGATTTCTTATTATCAGAAAGTTTATCTGTTTTAGAGAAATTTAGCGATTTTTTTGGATTTATTTTGCGGAGCCTAAGTTATACAAAATTTTTTAATATTTTTTGAAAATGTTTATTACCCCAAAGATGGTAAGTACATTTTTTAAAATTATAATCATCATATTTTTCTAAGGGTAGAAACATCATTTATACTTTTTTGGGGATTTAAATTATTCAATCTTTTTATGTAAGATTACACTGGGCAACAACAAAATAATTTTTGTTTTTCGAGCACTTCATGAGGCAATTCCTACTAATTTTGGGTTAAGAAAAACAAATATAACAATGAAACATTTTTATTAGCTCTAGTTTCTATGATATACACAAGGTGGAAGTATTACATATTAACGAATTGAGAGAAAGGGTACATATTAATTACATACATGCTACCAACAATGAAAGTGCATTTGATTTTTTTAACTGGTAATTACATGCTAAGAGTTCTAAATTGCTAGAAAAATACTTCGCAGATAGTCATGTCTGAAGAGAATCATGTGGTGGCCTATTGACTTCGTCTTTTAGCTTGTCTCTTGTGATGGAGTTCCGCAGAATCCCTATACAAAGACCAACAGTAATCCGCAAGAATTACTTCATTCCAATGGCCCTGATATCTTTGTTCCATAACAGAAATCTACTGATGGAATCTCTCCCCATATTCATCACTAACAGCTCGAAAACTAGGAGGGAAAGTCTAAGTGAGAGTGGAGAAAATGGATCTTAAGGGACATGTTGCATCCAAGGTTACGGTATCTTTGCAGAGCACTGTCACCACATGCTTGAAGTTGTCATCTCTTTTGTTGCCTAAAACTCCATGAACAACACCCTTGAAGGCTTCCCAAGCTTCCTTTTCTTTCCCCTCCAAAATTTGGTTAAATGCTGGATCCTTTACAAGTTCTCTTATTTGCGATCCGACAAAAATGACTTCCTTAACTGTTGCATCACTTAATTTCCAAGATTTCATTCTGATTGTGTTTTGTTATTTGACAGGTGTGCCAACTCCCCAAAAAATTCCCCCAAATTTAAAATCTCCATTCTAAAAAATGAAATATCACTTTATCTTCAAAACAAGAGCTAATCTATCATTTTAATGGTGATTTTTTAATTCAGCAGATGGAAATACATGTAAATTCACTATTTTTAAGCCCGAAACATTTTCATTGTTGCCCAATGTTATTAGTACCAATTAAAGCAGCATTAATAATGTGTTTATATTCTCTATTAAAATCCTCTTTATTTCTGTGGAAATTTCATCAATCCGCTTGAAAGATAAGCAAAGTTTGTGACAAATAATTATATTTTACATAGATAATGAATATCCGGGCTTGTGGGCTGTGGTCTAGTGGAAAATCTTCCAGACGTTTTGTTTGAAGCTGCGTCGAACATCCCAGTGGCGTGGCCCTAACACTCGTCGTATTCTCAGCTGCGACTGATACACAGCCTGTCCAGAGGTAGTCCTAGTTGGGCGGCGCTTCTCCCCGTCCGGGTATCTTAGGCCGCTGTACCTAGCCGCTTTGCGGCTTTACCTGCAAAATGAGTAGTGTGATGGTATGTTCTGCTGTGTTCTGTTGTGAAATTTATGGAATTTGGGTTGGGATGCCCTTGAATAATCTCAGAAGGCAGCTGCTTTATGGCGTTCCCCCATTTTGGGAGAAGCGATTTGATGTTTTTGCTCAGTTTTGGTTACAGCTCACATATTGCTTGAGCCATCAAGCATAAATATGGGTCATATAGACATCTGGTTCTTTTTGGGCTAACCAAGGGGCCCCAAGACATCTCTTGGTAGTTTGTACGATGGCAAGCGTCTCTGTTCCCTTTGGTCATATCTGCCCAGGGAGTTCACCAAAGGGTTGTTATGGGTTTGGATTTTATCGTACATTGATCGTGCCCTCTCGCGGATGACATTGACAATGTATGGGATCTTGAAATGCTCATGAAGGATATGGGCAGGAAATCTCCAGACTGTATCGTATATGACTCGAAGTGCCCTGTTCTGTAGCATCTGGAGCCTTACGTCAGTGGTATTAGCCACTGTTCCCCAGATCTAACAGCCGTACAGAATCATAGGCGGGATGATCGCCTGATACAGCTGGAGTTTGAGACGGAGGGGCAAGGTTGAACGGAATATGGGGTATAGTCTCTGGAGCGCGACGTGCCCCAGCTGGACCTTGCCCTAGACGTGCGAAACATAAGTTACTTTACGGTCCAGCGTCACTCCAAGATACTTCGCCGTTTGCACCCATGGGATTCTTCAGCGCCGTAAAACGAAGTTCTGCTGTAACTGGTTGTCTCTGGTTTTCGCCAGGAGAATTGCAGAGCTCTTCTCCGGATTATTGCTATTCGCAATTTTGCGCTCCATTCGCCAATGGCCCGGAGCAGGGTTTGGATTTGCCGGAAGCTGTACCTAGGGTTGCTATTTACTGCGAAGATCATGAGATTGTCCGCATACTGACAGGTGTGGGTGTTGTGGTGTGTAGAAATGTCGGCCATGTAAGCTGCGAAAAGTGCTGGCGACAGCACGCTGCTTTCCGGCACTCCAGCGCCAATGGGCCGCTCGGTGGACAGCGCCCCCTCCATCTTTACCCGGAAGCTTCGGTTTCCGAGGAAACCGGCCACTAAGGAAATGTATGGAAGGGGGATTTCATGCTCCAGGAGCTTGTAAATAAGCCACTCGTGCCAGGTTGTGGCGAATGCCTTCTCCACGTCAAGCAGCACTGCTACCGTTTTAGACCTTTCATGGAATCCCAGGGAGGCCTTCTCGGCAATCCGCAGTAGTTGCTCGGTCGTGGAGTGGCCAGAACGGAAGCCAAACTGGTATTCCGGGATTTGGCCCCTTTCCTCTAAGTGAGAAAGAAGCTGGGAGAGGAACAGTTTTTCGAATACCTTGGACAAAACTGGTAGAAGGCTGATGGGACAGTAGCTGGATGGGAAGACCGGATTTTCCCCCGGTTTTAAAATGCATACCACGCGCGCCTCCTTCCAGACAGCTGGAAAATGGCGCGTGAACAGGCATGCGTTATAAATGCAGGTTAAGTGACGTGGTCCTGCCCAGGGGCTTTGTTGCTTCTTAGAGAGTTAAACGTGGTGGCTAACTCTCTAGGGGTTACTATGGGAATGTGGAACTCCTCGTGGTCCGGGGGCGGAGCTTCCAGGAAGTCCTCCACCACTCGTTCCACGAGGTCAGCATGGTCATCGTCCATTGGCTCAATCCTGGGCTGGAACTGGGCCTCCAGATAGTCTGCTAGTGCATCTGCTTTTTCTTTCGACTTGTAAACCAGTCGACCTCTAGGGCTGTGCAAGGGGTGCTGGTGTGCTGTTCTGTCTTTCCGCAGGCTACGGACTATTCGCCACGGTTTTCTCCCCTGGAGATTTGTTTGCCTTAACATGTTTTCCCAGGCCTCTTTGCGATGTGCTCTTAGGAGTCTTCTTACCAGGGATTTGAACCTCTGGTGTACTTCTCCTATCCTGGGATGGCAAAATCTCTGCCACAGCTTTCTCATGGCAGTTTTAGCCCTTATAAGCTGTTTGATGGGTCCTGGGATATCTGTTGGGTTTGGTGAATCGATTGAAATGCGATGTGTGTGAGCACAGACCTCCTTTAGGATGGATGTGGAGAATTCCTTGGCTGCCGCCTCGAGTGACTCCACGTAGTCGATTCGAGGGCGGGCGTCCACGGAGTTTTAGATTTCGAGGACAGCGGCATTCCAGTCGACTTCATCCACCCAGTCGGCCGTTGCCAGAGCTGTGATCACAACTGGGTTGTGGTCAGAATCCAGAGCGTTTACCACTGTGAGGTCAAGATGAAATGGAATGTTCTTTGTAATTGCGAAGTCTATGACGTCCACCCTGCCACCAGGTGGGAAGTGTGGGCCGTGCGCATGGAGGGTTGGGTCTCCGCTGATGAGGCGGTAGATGCTCCTTCCCCTTTCGTTCTGGATGCGGCTGTTCCATCCTGGGTGTTTGGCATTGAAGTTGCCGGCTATGCACACTCTGTTGTCTAGGTTTAGGAGTCCCCTGTAATCCGCTTCATAGAAGGGATGGTTGGGCGGGTCATACACCGCTACAAGCACTAGATCTGAACCGCCTAAGGAGAGCCTTATGGCGGTCGCCTCCAGGAGTTGTAACGGAGAGATGGTAATAGGAGTAAGGGTAATGTGATTCTTTATGAATATGGCTGTACCGCCGCCCCGCCGGCCTACTATCGGATCGGTGGACGGCGTACCTTGGCAGGTTAAAATGTCCACCAGCATGCAGGTGCGTTTCGCATACCATAAGGTAAATCCTGTGGTCACTTACAAACTCCAAGATGCCCTGTCTCTGTTCCCGGACTCCATTTGCATTTCAGAACTCGGCTCTCAAAGTGCGCTGAGTTCTTCTCACCGCCATTTACGAGCTGGAGTCAGAGAAGAGAAGCTGTGCAGTCTGTTACATGATGCTGTGCTTTTGCATAGCAGGGATGCGTGCATCTGTCAGTTGCTCCCTGCAGTGCCGTAGAATGGGGAGGGAGCATTGAATAAATTTTGTAACCAGGCAGAAAGCTCTTGGAACTCCGCCAGGTACTCATTTGAGATGCCAGTATCCCAAACTGGTGTGGCTGCTGTGGTGGTGAGGGTTGCTTCTCCCTCATTGGCTGCTGCAGCCAGTGTTGCTGGAGTTAGTGGAGGGGGGAGAGCAGTGGCGGCAGAGCCGCTGTCTCCCCAAAGTTTATGAGGCAGACTGCCCAGCTGTTGCTGCCGCAGTTGCCGGCAGCTTTTCCTGCCGCACTGCGGTGGCCTTCTACTGGCGAGGAGGTTGCTGTGGTTGTGCTGTAGATGCAGCTGGTGCTTCTGTGGCGGCAGCCCTCGAGCTTACCGCCTGGTTTGTTGCCAGAGTCTCGTTTGCCTCGGCCTGTTGCAGCACCTGTTCATGCTTGCGCAGCGCCTGAATAAAACTGACTCCAGGCCGAACTTGTGCTGGCTCCCTGTTAAGGGTCCTGCCCTGCCTTGCCTGCACTATGCGCAGTCTTGCTGGGCAACAGTCGTAGATACCTATGTGGGCTTCTCGGCAGCTGGCACATTTTTTGTCCTCTCTGGGGTTCAGGCATTTCTTTACCTGGTGGTCGCCTGCGCAACGTATGCAGGCTGTCTTCCTCTCGCGCGCATGGCTAGAGTGGTGGAAGCCCAAGCATTTGAAGCATTTGGCTGGTCCCTCTCTGCAATGGTACAGTTCCACCTTAATTCTTGTATTATAGAGCTGTATAAGCTCGTCTATTTTGGGGAGACTATCTCCCTCTTTCTCCACTATTACGAGGAATAGTGGCATGGGGGCCTTTATGGGTTCCTTGCCTTCCTCGCGGATGGACTTGGTCAGCTGGACCACGGTACGCAACTCTATGCCGTGTTCTTCCGCCAGGCCTACCTTAATGTCTTCCGGGTCGGTGTCCGAGTCAAGACCCCGGATGACACTGCGCACCAGGTTTGGTCATTGTAAAGAGAATGTGTGGAACTGAATAATCGCCCCATGCAGCACCTCCCTGGTGGCTTCAAGATCCTCCGGCGTCGTTGTCTTTGATCACCACCAGGCTTGGGAAACGGGTGGCCTGGAAGTCGGCCTGGAGTTTGGCCCTCAGTTCCCTCATAACCTTGATATGGTTAGGGAACAGGTCCGACACAATTGGCGCGGGTGCTCCTGGCATCCGCTTGCGCTGCAGGGCTTCTGGGGGCAGCACCCTCCGGCTTTAAACTGGAGGGCCTTTTGCGCCTTCCTTGTACAGTAATGAATCCTTCCGTGTCCGTGTCGCTCTCCGGTAAGGGAGTTGTGACACCTGGAGGGGCATGGTAGGATCTGAACTCCCTGGTTTGGGGACCGGGGAGATCGGAATAGCTGTTCCTTGGTTTGAAGGCAGGAGGCCTGCTTTTTCTGGACTAGTGCTTTTGCCTTGACGAGGTTTACTCGTGGGCCGGATGACGATGAGGAAGAAGAGGTTTTGGTACTACTCATTTTGTCAGGTCTTACCTGGCGGCTGGTACTCGGCATGATTTCGTCTATTGCAGGTGCCATCCGGCACCCCATAGAGGGTCAGACGCCTTGCAACGCACCTAGTGGGGCGGACCCCGGGTTCCAAACTAAATCAGGAGCCTTGGCTTTGACCTTGTGGGCCTGCAGTTTTGTATGTCCGTCTGTCTGTCCCGAGTACTTGTTGACTCTGGCTGGAGAGACTACAGGGCCAATAACCCAGAACACCCGTTCTGAGACAAAAGCGGAGAGGGCAACCTCTTCCATAGCACCAGGGCATCAAGTGCCCAGCTCCAACAGTGCCCCTCCTTTGCTGAGGTGGTGCGCAAACCAGCCAGTGGCTCGACGTCTTTGCGGGGTAAGACTCAAACTCCCAAGGACACACAACCACGCATAGCCATGGACACACAAGCACGCACAGCTCCAGCCCCACCTCCAGAAGGGAGGAGGAAAGTAGGGCGGCCAGAAGGAAGGTGTCGGATTCCAAGGCTGGGAGTGGGACTGGTGATCCCAAGCCTGCTCGCCAGCAAAGGGATGAGAGGGCCAAATGTAGGCCAGCCCCCTGGTGCTCTTCACCTTCGAAGCCCAAGGACCCAACCCCGCCTCAAACTTCCCATGCTACTCCCTCCACCTCATCACAGTAGGAGTTGCTGACGTGGCTGTTTCAGCTGTTACAGACTCACGGTGAGCAACTCTGTGAACTGTTGGTGCGGTTCACCTCCTCTTCCGATGCCGCAACCCGCATGGTGACAGCCATGGAGGGGCTTGCTCTTCTGACCTCCTTTATCCAGCCGGTTCAGAATGGCAGCACGAACTAGGTCTAGTACCTCGTTCAGGTTCGCGTTCTGGAACGCGGCTGGATTGGCGGTTCAACAGGATGAGCTCCTACATTCTGCAAGATCCAACGTTTTGGACCTCATCTTGGTGTCGGAAACACATCTCCGCCCCCAGATTTCCTTCCATCTCTCGGGCTATCACTGTCTCCGAAAGGATCGTGCTGGTCGCCGAGGAGGCTCCTGGTGAGAAGTGTGGTCCATAGAGCTGTCCAGCTTCCACAACTCCAGACTCTTGAAGCCACGGCAGCCTGTGTGAATCTTGGCGGTTCTGAAGTCCTGGTAGTCTCTGCCTACCACCCTCCCCGCTCTCAGTTCGTAGCCAACGACTACCTATCCATTCTTTCCTTACATCCTAACGTCATCATGGCCGAGGACTTCAATGTTAAACATCAGCGTTGCCATCATGGTCTCCGAGCGGATAGGAGAGGCAGTGACATTATCCGCATAGTGGATGCGGACCCTCACCTTCGAGTTGAGGGCCCATGGCAACCCACTCATTACCCGCGTGATCCGGGTCACCCGACTCATATTGATTTCGCTATCATCAAACACTTTCCATTTCATCTCTCACTTACTTCGCTTAATGCATTACATTCTGATCACAACCCTGTACTTGCTGAGGTTAATACACGGATTGCCAATCATGACGTCCTGGTTCAAATCCAAGACGAGGATTGGGATTGCGTCTAAGTCTGCCTGAATGACTCCATTCCCCCAACCCCAACATAACTGACATCCCCTCCCTCGAGGCAGCGGTCTCATCCTTCACTTCTGTCGTGAAGCGAACGGTCCGCAACCTCACAGTTCTCTCTCCAGCCCCTCTCATCCGGATGTTCTTCCACTGGACATTCTACTTCTTATCCGCCGCTCATGGGCAAGGTGGCTCTACCAGAGACACCGCACGCCTCATAATCGGGAGCTTCATTGGCGCTTGTGCCGAGAGGTTTGTGCCCGCCTGCATGAGCACAGAGTGCGTGCGTGGGAGGACACGATGTCTCGTATGAACCTCGAGGACGGAGACGTGTGGAGGGTGATTAAACGACTTCGAAACCACCAACGGACACCAAACTCCCCGCTCCAGGGCACCCAAGGCCTAACCTATGAACCACAGGCCAAAGCTACGGTGTTCACCGACTACCTTGAGAGGACCATGAGGCCTAGAGAAGACCCCCAGGACCCTGCCTTCTCTGGCCGCGTTAGGCAGGAGGTTCGCCGATATTTTCGACGAACCCCAGCTGAGGCAGACAGACTCCCTGTTATAAGACATAGTGAGCTCCAGGGCGTACTCCGGCGTCTCAACCCAAAAAAGGCAGCGGGACCTGATGGCATAACGCCAATCATGCTCCGTCACCTTCTCTTCAGGGCCATGTTATTTCTCACACGAGTCTTCAATGTGTCTCGCTCTGTGTCACTTTCCGCGTAGCTGGAAAGAGGCTCGGGTGATATGCATTTTGAAGCCAGGGAAAGACCCGGTTATTCCTGCCAGCTACTGCTCCATCAGCCTCCTTTCTGTTCTCTCGAAAGTCTTCGAGAGATTCTTCTTAGGCCGCTTCTCCCCCCTGCTGGAAGACATTCAAGCCATCCCTCCTCACCAGTTTGACTTTCGTCCTAGGCACTCTACGTTACAGCAGTTGCTGCGTGTGGTGGAGGCTGCAGCCCTGGGTTTCCAGGACAAGGCATTCACCTCAGCGGTCTCTCTGGACGTAGAAAAGGCCTTCTCAACGACCTGGCACGCGGGTCTCCTATACAAATTCATCCAACTGGAGCTACCTACTCATGTCATACATCTTCTTCACTCCTTTCTAACACATAGATTCTTCAGTCTCAGTGGCGGGAAAAACATCTACACGAAGGTCTATCCGCGGTGGAGTCCCAGAAGGTTCTGTGTTATCCCCGACGCTCTATAGTGTCTACGTGGCTAACCTTCCCACTGAATAGCACGTCAACATAGCTCAATACGCTGACGTGTTGTTATACTCCACAGACACCCACGCAGAACCTTCAACCCCATTCAGCGTTACCTCAACCCCCTCCAGAATTGGTGCACGCTTTGGCGATTGTCCATTAATACGGAGAAAAGCCAAGCGATTCTGTTCACCAAGCGCCACTTTCCCGCCAACTTCCCCCCCCCCCCCATTCACCTACTTTGGGCAAAGGATTAGGTGGGAGAATTTCATGAAATACTTGGGAGTCAAGCTGGACAGGGGTCTAACTTTTCAGGAACACATCCGGGAGCGAGCGCATCGGTCACGCGGTGCCGCGGCATCGCTTTACCCTGTGCTTAGGTCTATGACGTCTGTTTCCCTAAAGTTGCGCCTCTTTATGGCTCTGGTCCTCCCTGTCATGCTTTACGCGTGTGAAGTCTGGGCCATGGTCGCAGGCTCAAACTTGGTACTGCTCCAACGTGCACAGAATAAATGTCTTCAGATTATTTATTCTGTATGCACAAGGTTCCCCGTGAGACTACTTCACGAGGCTTAATCCCTCCGCTATGAATGTGGAGGATGAAATTAGGCGCCGGGCTACCACATTTTCCGAGAGTGCCTCATCAGATCACTAGGGGACTATGTACCTAGTGAGCGTCGCATAAAGCGACACCGGTTACCGCGCATGTCTTGCGGTCATTACCGGTAACCATATGATCCCCATTCCTACATTAACTAAATTACAGCCACCCAATATTTAATCTGGATAACTCAAAATTCTACCTATCTTCTTCCAAGTTTAGCTTATCCACCAGCAGTGCACGCTGACTGTAGCACCCGGTTCATCATCGAGGAGCAACAAGCTACCTCCCTTCTCCACAACCACCCAATTTTCACCCGTCATCCTGAAATATCCACATCCCGCCACTACGTGGTTAAGCTCTTTCTAGAGCAGGTACACGATTTACCCCCCCCCCCCCCCCCCTTCGGGCTGTTCCAAACAGCTTGCCAGCCTGCTATGTGTCTGTGTATGTGTGTGTGTTGGGGAGAGCGCTGGTGGAGTAGCTCGGCGAGCTAACTCCAGAAGAGCCTGTCGATTTCACGGGGCTTTTATATATCTTCTGATTGGGCGGAGCCATCCTCTTGCAAGTGCGCTCCTTTCCGATATGTTTGCATGGGCTGTCCTATGGAGGGAACTGCTTTTATCAAAACTGGTTGGTAGCACTGAATGAGTGACTCTGGCCCTAAAAGCCTATGTACTTCAATTATATTTTATGTGGTCTTTATAAGAAATTTCTGAAAAGTTACATATTTGCCACATACATGAAATTAACTATTCTTAATCTTAATAATGCGCTTCATTCATCCTTCATATGTATATAAGTTTACATTATTTAACATTTCATAAATGCCCTATTTGTAAGACTTTCACATTTTGTGATAGCGCTGACGATGTCTTTTCACACTATACAAACGAGTAAACCCCTTCTCACAAATTTCACATTTGTATAGTTTTATACCATCATGAATCAAATTATGAGTTTTGAAATCTGACAAACTAGTGAAGCCCTTATCACAAGTTTCACATTTATACGGAACTTTATCTTCATGCATCAAATTATGCCTTTTCATACTTGATAGCTGAGTAAATCTCTTCTCACAAACTTCACACTTATATAACTTTTGATCCACATGAACCAAATTATGTGTTTTCAAATGTGACAAACGAGTAAAGGTCTTATCACAAATTTTACATTTATGTGGTCTTATACCCTCATGTATAAACTTATGCTGTTTCAAATTTGACAAATCACTAAATTCCTTTCCACAAATGTCACACTCGTGTGGCTTTTTACCTTCATGATTAAAATTATGTTTTTTCAAACGTGCCAGCCGAGTAAAACTCTTCTTGCAAATTCCACACTTGTATTGTTTTCTACCCTCATGAATTAAATTATGAGTTTTCAAATGCGATAACTGAGTAAATCCCTTTCCACAAATTTCACATCTGTGTTCTCGTCTACCCTCATGTATCAAAACATGCATTTTCAAATTTGACATACTTGTAAAGCTCTTTTCGCAACTTTCACATTTGTGTAGCTTTTTACCAACATGTATAAAGTAATGCCTTTTCAAATTCGCCAACAGTGTAAATCTCTTCTCACAAATGTCACAGCTATGTAGCTTTTTACCGTCATGTGTCAAATAATGTCGTTTCAAACTTAGTTTTAGAGTAAATTCCTTCTGACATATTTCACACTTGTAACACTTTTTACCTTCATGATTTAAACCATATACTTTCAAACATGAAGTCTTCCCATTAACTCCTTGCTCATCACTTCTTTTACCACCGTATTCTAAAGGACGGTGTTCCACAGTTGGTATTTCAACATTTCTTTGATTACTTTCAAATTCAGATATATCCTTTTCGCTGAACAGGCCTATGTAATTTCCTGAGTCTTCCGGAGACTGTAATAGTGATTTATCACTGCTATTACCAGAAACTGCTTCTGTCCATGATCTGCAATGGTTAAGAATTTTGGACAATGAGTGCAAATTTATGAAATTAAAGCCAAAAAAGAAACTGTTTGCTAACAATAGATACATGCTAAGAAAAAAGTGTTTTTTTTTTTAACTGTGGTTATAAATTATGAATATAGAACAGTTATCATTACCATTGAACTGAGTTTGTTAATTTAAAATATTATAGGATTAACATATTATTTCACATGGAAATACCAATTAATAATAAAACAAGTTAAATGTCTATAACAATACAGGCAATATATGATACATTAAGTGGGGATTAAACTAACTTGAAGATTTGGTATAACATACTATTCAAAGTAGTTTTACAAGTAATTTCTGGTTTGCTTACATTTGGCATATTTTAAACTGTTTATGTGTGGACGCTGATTAACAGCTGTAGTGGTCATGATTCCTAATCTATAATGGGTATGAAGGACAGCTTAGTTTTGCTCTGTGGTCTAAATCAGCTTTGACGTTCCTTTACATACCGTAAATTTGTTACAGAAACATATGCTTTACTCCCCTTCTGAATGGCTAGATATTGTAAATAAAAAATGTCCATACACCTCTGCCAGGTTTGAAGTCAAGACCTTGAGAACCAGAAGATAGTATGTGTGCTCTACACACACGGGACACTGTTTGGCAAGAAAATATATTCATAATGAGGTAGTTAAAACCCAGTAGAGTAAGCCATAATAATATAGAGGTACTGTTTCAAATATTTTTTTTTCTCTTTGCTACAAAATGGAAAACAAATGAATAACAAATCTAGACTTTCCAAGACAATAAAGTATCTGAAGTCTCAATTCAAAGAGAGAAAAGGAAACAACAAACACCCAAAATTGTTTTAAGAAAATGTGTGGCAAGTTGTATGCTTAACCAAATTCTACATTTTTCATTTAGTTACTCTTAAATTTTGATCTGTCGATTTACCAGAAATGCGAAATTAAATTTACTATGAATAAAGAGGGCCTAGGGTGCAACACACAGAAAATGCAAGTCATATTTTATGTATATAGAAAGAGTATTTTAGCTGAAGGGGTGGGGGCAATTTAGGGAAATCTTTGTTCTCCATATGTAAAAGATCCTGGATTATAATATAAAGTTATTCATTTCATTTTTCATTTCTGACTTAATCATTTCCTATACACAAGACATTGTTCACTGTGCGCAATATAACATTTAAAGCTACTACAATTACTGCATTTAGAAATTGCAGCAGCGCCACCACAACCAGAACATGCAGTGTGTGTGTGGTGTTTTAGGGCCCGTCGACAACAAGGTCATTTGGGCCCAGAACATGCATAATTGCTCATGAAGCACCATCTTTATTAGAAGATATTTCAACACCTGTGTCATCTTACAGAATTACTGATACATTACAACATATATACTATATGAAAAGGATATTGGATTATGCTTTTCTTTATTTACATAAACCTATGAATTTAACTCAGGACTCCTGGATAGTGATCAAGAAATAGTAAGTAAACGTTGTACTGTATCAGTTAATGTCCACAAGACAAAATAAGGAGTTAGTACACATACAAGGATTTATTTATTTAAAATATTAATATTCTTTTCTTTCTCAATGATGTCAATTGCCAGATCATATCAGGCCCTCAATGTGCCAGAATTTCACATTGTACTTCTTTTACATGCCAGTAAATCTATTGACATGGGGATATGGTTTTAATTACACATAAAAAACTATTGCTTTAGGTCGGATTTGAATGCCAGGCCTATAACCAACTGATCCATACTGACTGATGAATTTGCTTATTGAATCAAAATAATACATAAGATGTCATGAGCTGTCTTCCATAGGGTAACAGGCCAGCCACTGCTCTGCAAAACAGGAGATCTAAAGCCAATGGAAGGGAGTGGCATTTTACAGGTGTAAAAACTTCTTTCAGAGGTGAAGTAATGCCAGCAATTCAGGAATATTTTGAACACTTAAAGGAACCTAAATTCTTGTACACAGTCCTAACATGATTATGTGGTAAAATTGAATGGTATGCTGAGAACAATAACATTGGAGCAGTTGCGTGTGTTGGGAGACACTCGGTAGTGGACTGATTTCAATGGGAGGGTAGGGTACACCGTACATTGAGTCACAGTAATTGACACACGGAGTTCACGCAAACACAATGCCAAAGGAAAGGTTACCAACATCCACAGGTTTAAAAAAAGCATATATTTGAGTATGGGGAACATGTTTTCTCTATTTTTCTTGAAAACCTTTATTGTAAATCTTGCAATAAAACAATTGCTCATAGAAAACCGAGTAATGTGCCAGGCATGTCAGTACAGCAAGACATAAGCATTGTGTTGCAAAATGTGAGAATTCATCGCTACAAGACGTACTTCCATTATACTACAGGATACAAAATTGTATGCATTTTTAGAAAAGTACACTGACAAACCAATTCCACATCCTACAACTTTATGTAAGTACTATGTAAAAAAAGTGTTATGTGAAGTGCATGGATGGTATAAAAATGAACCTAAACAATCACAACACATTGGTTTCAGTGGATGAAACAACGGATGTCGTTGGGCGATATGTGGTAAATGTGGTTGTTGGAGTACTGGATGCAGAAGGCTGCATTGGACCATATCTTCTAACAAGTGACGTAGTCAGTGTTGCAAATTATTCTACTATAAGTGCAGTATCTGACAATGCCATGAAAATACTATGACCATCAGGTGTGAAACACGATAGAGTACGACTGCAATACCATAACCTGACACCTGTACAACCATTTGGACACTACCATGCCCTGTCAGTGACCTTTAACCCTTATTGCTGTAACCTTACCCTTCCTATTCTATATGATATCCGCACGTTCCCACCTCGATGTCACAGCCCTAGTAACAAGATTACAATTTTTTTTCAGCATGTGCAAGTTCTGAGCTCCCCTTAAAACAGAAAATTAATTTTGGTAGCATTAAGAACTAGACAGAGAGTAAAAGTTGCATAGCTGAAAACTGAAATAAAAATCAACCTGTAAGGTTCCACTTTTTATAGAAACTCAAAACAAGGAGTTTCACATACCAGATGCAAATCTTTACATGGAAAGGTTCCAAACACTTCTACTATTTGAAATAAAATACACATTTTGAGGATATTTATTGGCACGAGCATTGTTGTGGCCGGGAGCACAAAGGTACAGATAGGCTGCGTGGAAATAAGGGACAGATAGTGCACTGCGGGGATAAAACCTTGCCAAAACTGATAAACAGACATATAGCTGACTGGAAAGTTCGATTTCTTGTTTCTTACTGAACATTCCAGAAATGTCTAGAAATAAGAATGGTCATCAGTTGTAATGAGAGAGGGATTCGAAACTGATTCGCATGCTCCAACTGTGTTTTGAAAGTGAAGTCTTTGTTTGTGGTCAACGACGTTGATTTATTTGTGTATGTTAAGTAATTCTGCTTCTATAAAGGTTGACCAAAATGTGTTTCTATGGAAATAAACAGCATTTTGAATTTCTGCAACTTGGACTTTTAATTCTATGAACCCACAAAGTCACAGTATGATGAATAAAATGTATATGAATGAATTAACTTGGCTGTAAAGAGCAGTTATATTTCTTACTGAATATTAAATAACCCAGAAATCATAATAAATATTATGAGTGATGTCAATATTCCTGAACTACTCTTTTAGTTTTGATAAACTTGTAAAGCCAACACATGGTGGGCTGTAATGTCTTAAAATATTCTCATTTCTTTTTCCTTTGCAACTCTTTACTGTCTAAATCAATGAGTGATATGACAAATGCTGGTTTCATAAACAGGAGGTTCTTGTGCAAACCATTTTGAGGTAAATAATCAAAAGATGGATGGTCAAATTTCTTAATAAATGAACAGTATACAGGGTTAGCACAAATGTTTTACCTACTTTCATTGGCTTGTATGATGGAAAGTATGAGACTTAAATTATTGAAACATGTACAACTAAAAAGAGAAACTCAACAAGTTTTGAGCCTCCAACCGTCAGTGACCCCCTCACATCATGGGACAAATATCCAATTGATATATTGAGAAGCTATGGGAAGCCCGCTATCACCATTTTTGGCCAATCAACTAGTGCTAGTGAGCTTTTTCGAAACACATATAACTAAAGCCTTCCCTCATATGTTTAAAACAAGGTACAGATACGTAGACGACATCTTTGCAATAGTGCCCTACAAACAAATAGATGATGCTTTGAAACTACTCAACCTGCAAGAACCCAGCATAAAATTCACAGTGGAAACTGAAGAGGACTGTACTCTACCTTTTTTAGACCTTAAAATCAAAAAAAGAAATGAAAAACTAGAATTTGGTATCCATAGAAAAGCAACACACACACAGATAATTACATCAAAGCAAATAGTTTCAACCCAATTCCACACAAACATGCAACCATCAACAGTCTCACACACAGATTAGTAAATCTACCCCTCAGCCAGCAAGAATATCAAAACGAATACCATCAAATCTTAAAAACTGCAATTAAAAATGGATATGGAAAAAACCTTGTAGATGAAAAACTAAAATCATTCAAACTTCAAAAGAGATTAAAACAGATCACAGCTCTCACACCAATAAAACAAGAAATTAGGTTTGCTAAATTTACTTACCACCCCTGGGCCACAAAAAAATTCCAAAAAATATTCAAGAAATACAATATAACATTGGCACCAAAAAACAATTACAACATTAAAAACCTACTTCACAGTAATAATACTGATAAGATAAAACCAGAGGAAAAGTCAGGCATTTACAAGATTAAGTGTAAAGACTGTGAAAAAATTTACATAGGGAGGACAAAAAGAAACATAGGCACTAGAAAGAAAGAACACTTCAGGCACTTAAGATACAAAAATATTGATAAGTCCGCAATAGCAGCTCATTTCTGGTCTGAAAATCATGAAATTGAAGATAGCACAGAATTACTAAAATACGTACAAAAACATAGTGAACTCATCATATGGGAGAGGATATACATAGAAAAACATAAAAACCAACTAATGAACTTTGAAATCCCGCCAGAAGAGAATCCCACATTTAAGTTCATCACTAAATCAACAGATGGCAGCAGCAACTCCAGAATTACCCACACCGCTGGATCAAGCTTTAGTCGCATAAGAGCCGAAGATGCAAACGATGATTTGCGAAACATGTCCTCAAAATAGGTACGAAAGTGAAGCAGATGTGTAATAAATATGACTCATCTAAAAATTAATAATCCAATTGATAGTTAACTCCATCCTTACCGATTAGAACATATCTCGGTCAACACTAGCCACAGTCTCGTGGATCTGAATCTTTAGTTCATGAAGATTCACTAGCAAGGATGGTACATAAACTTGAACTTTTACAAACCCCCACAGAAGAAAAAATAAATTGGAGGAGCAAGATCAGGGGACTGAGGAGGCCAATGGAGAAGACACTGACCATTGTTAGAGCCTTGTCCAGTCTAAAGTTGTGGAGCCTGATGCAGTTGTAAACAATATGGTTTGATTCTCAAATGTTTACACAACACTTCTCTTATGGTACGCTGTGGTAAACCGAGCTCTCTGCCTGCTTGCACAGTCGATTTCCTTGGACTTCGCTTATAACTTATAACTAAGGGCAAAATTATTGTTAACTATCACATGGGAGGGGTGCAAATTCCACAGGTGGACAGCTGCAAATACTTGGGAGTGTACCTGGCAAGTAATACTGGATGGGACGAACAAGTAAATTCCACATCTAGGAATGCGTGGAAGGCATTACATTTCGTAATGAGAATATTGAAAAAGGGGAGCGCTAGGTCCAAGGAAATTGCCTACAAGGCCTTGGTGCGGCCAGTTATGGAATATGGAGTAGCATGCTGGGACCCGTATAGAGCTAACCAAATCGATCCATTAGAAAAAATACAGAAGAGGGCAATAAAATTCATAAAAAGAGGCAAGTATTTTGGGCCTATAAAAGGAGATGAGACTAAATGGGAGGAATTAAGAATTAGGCGTAAAAAACATAGGTTGGTAGCATTATTCAAAGCTAATGCTGGTGTAAAGGCATGGGTGGACGTTAGTGTAAGGTTAGATAATCCGGATTATTATGGACGAAACGATCATAGGTATAAAATTAAGGGTAGAAGATACAGAACCGACGTAGGAAAATTTTCTTTTGTTAATAGAACCATTGAAGAATGGAATGAATTGCCTGTAGCAGTCTTTCAGGGCTGTCCCCTGTCGCTGAAGAAATTTAGAAAAAATCTAGATGGTTTATAGTTTAACTTTTGAATTATAATGGTATATAATATGTAAATAGAGAAGTAATTAGATATGTTTTAAGTGTCTAAAGTAAAATAATGTCATGTTTGTATTGTTTATTGTGTTATTGTTGTAAATCTAGGATTTGTAATTTGATCTGTATTCTTAACTCTGCCACCGGGTAGTACCCAATTGCAGTTAATAAATACATACATACATACATACATACATAAACTCTTATGTGCTGTAGAGTTTTGTACAAGACATATGCACATCCTGTGGATTACTTTGTACAGAGATCTCTCATGGTTATAAATCTTGAATACCATGCACAAACTGTCTTTTTATTTTATGGTTCCTTACGATATTGTGTATGGAAATGTCTTTGTACAATGGTTACTGACCTTGATGTATGAAATTCAAGAACACAATATGCATGTTCTGTTCCTATAACTGCCAATTCTGTTACTTACTGCTAGCGGTAAACAGGTGCACGAACATACAGTCGCAAGTTGTGGAGTTTCTCTTATTTAATGGTATATGTTTCAATAATGCACAACTCATACTTTCCATAATACTATGACTTTGTGGGTTCGTAGAATTAAAAGTCCAATTTGCCGAAATTTGAAATTTTCTTTATTTGCATAGAGATACACTCTGTTCAATCCTTACGTAACAAAATTACGTCACATACACACAGTTTACCAAGGTCGATGACCATAACAAACAGCGTTCTGATTACATCAGCTCTCGTTACAACACTCTACAGCTGTTTACTGCTTACAACTCCCTGTTGGCGAGTCGTCGCTCCCTTAAATATCTCACTGATAATTTCAAGAGATTTCTGGACCAAACAAGAATCGAATGTTCTAACAACTTCCAGAAGCGTAACCCTATCTGTGCCGGCAGATCTTTTATCTCATGCTATCTTTGTTTATTCCGGCATACTCCTTATCTCCAGGCTCTTTGTGTACACAAGCCACGCTATCGCGATCAGGTTCGCGACAGTACAAGCCAATGAAAGTGGGTAAAAGAATTGTGCTAACACTGTAAATTAAATAAGGACTGTATTTGAATTAATGAGCAGACAACACTGTTAAGTTAGTCTGGCAAATACAACTTCAAATAGTCATACTCAAACACCAAATCTTTAAACAGTGATCACTGTGTGCTGGCTTTGGAATTCAATATTCTTCACACAGAAACAGAAACAGAAGCTGATGTAAACATTAGTATAGTTATGTTCTGGCCTTATGAACTCTGAAAGGAATGCGTTCACTACAGACATACACACGTATAGACAAGGTGAGGTAATGATATACGAGTCACGCACAGATACAAATGCTGGGAAGATAACATGCAGCCTACTTATTACACAAGTGGCAGCTCGTTGTGTAGCTTGTGACACTGAATATGAATATTGTTTTTTTTTTTTCAAAGCTTCTTCATCACATTTATCTATAACGCTACTTATAATTTCACGCCCTTACAAATGCACAACCTTAAATTTCTTAAGATCTTCAGACATGGTGAGAATATTAGTAAATCTTACTGCACTGAACTAGTTCTGCATCTTGCTACACAAGTAGGCTACGTGACTTTCTGCACGTGATTGTTGAATGTTTACTGTATTGCTCACTCGCTGCGTAACCGGCCAACGGTTGCCCTCTCCCCCACACCTCATCCCGCGGAGGTCACGAGTCCAGAACATATCTATAACATATGTAAATGAAATGGCTAATACCTGAAACCGGATTAACAAACTGAGATTCTGAATGAGATTTGCATTTTTTGTGGACTAAGGTTTTATCTATATCTTTTAGTTTTGAAACAGCTATGTTGTAACAGTGTGTAACCTGTATATATGGCACTTTAATTAAATTTGTCAAGTCAATGGAAAAAACGAAGAATCTTTAACTAAAATTGTGGTTTGGCATGCTGTTTACACAAAAGATACAAAGTTATCTCCAAGTTGTATTTTTATGAGATATTTGCTTTTTCAACTACGTGTATTCCTTGTGCTGTCTTTCCTACAAACATCTACCTTTTTTCTTACTAAAAATCCTTTATCTTGATTCTAGAGGACCTTATATTTCCATTAAAATTTCAATATGAAATACCGGTTAGAATACAATACATTGATTATAGGTATCTGATACAATATTTGACTCACTCTTGTATAAAGTACAGACGTGTGCAAATTATTAGCAACTTTGTTTTAAATGCTTCCAATTCTAGTTCAATAGGCCTTACATGCTTCACATGACTTTACATAATTATTTTAAATGTTCCTGTGGCTAATACATATTACTTCTAAAATCTGACATGCTATTTTGCAGATATTTCTGGCTATCTTGGTTTATTTTTCATCTTTAGAATGTTTATGCTCATTTTTTCCCATTTCCTTCACTGCACAGTGAAAGGTAAATTCCTTTCTTCTGCCCAGTAGCTCATTACCACTGCTTCTGTATTGTTCTTAGGTACCTAATGGCACTCCAGGTAAGTCATCTCCTGGTAGGTAGATCCTTTCCTGGGCATTTTGATGGTGGGGGATGAGGACAGCAAAGGTTACTCTCACATTTGCTACGAAACCTTGCTGTTAGGAAGATGGGTAAGGTCCAAGATATCACACCACGCAAAAGAGCTCAAATTCAAGTGTTATTAAGTGCTGGAGATAAAACAAAGAAGGAAATAAGCAAAATAGTAGGCGTAAGTGCAAGTTATGTGACAAGGTTTGCACGTAAGCTGAATGAAAACAAAGCGACTTCACCACAAAAAGTGGGCAAATGTGGCAGAAAACGAGTGTTAACTTCAAGTATGAAACATGTATTGGCCAGAGAACAGCTTAAAAATCGAAGCATGACTTCTACACAACTTCAGGCCATTGCACTAGAACATGGGTGTGCAGTTTCATCAAGCACAGTGCGACGAAAACTTTTTGAAGCCGGTTTGAAAGCAAGAAGGCCTCGCAAAAAACAAAAACTAATGCCCATGATGATGAAAAAACGTCTTGCTTGGGCAAAAACATTAAAGGACTGGACATCTGAAGACTGGGCAAAGGTATGCAAAGTATTCAAATTTATAAAAATAGTTCATAGATTGTTTTATTTTCAGAAATTCATTTTGGACATTCAAAATGCTTTTGCTATCTTTTTCTCCGAATGATTTTTATTTTTTATTCCAAGGATTGTAGCCAAACATTTTGTTTCCAGATTGTGTTCAGTGATGAAACAATGGTTTCAATAGTTGAAGAAAGCCCACAGTACGTCAGAAGGAGGCCAGGAGAAGCATTTAAAAAGGAATGTGTGGTGCAGAATGTGAAGCATCCAACACAAGTGATGATATGGAGTGGAATTTCTGCCTATGGGGTGGGGAAAATTCACATTGTAGAGGGAACCATGAATGCTAAGCAATATACTAGAATGATAAAATAAATCATTAACATTATAAAAGTGAGTATTATTTTGTTAATAGCTGTACCAGATGGAATTTAAATAAAACTACCAGCATAAAACTGAAAATTGCTAATAATTTGCACACGTCTGTATAACAACCACCTCAGTATCTATGAATTTGATCGTATAAGAATGCAGCATAGAACTTTGAACATGCAATTTGATTATTACATTACAATCTGCATAATTTTGAGAACATCATGAGACATTATCTATTACATATTTGGAGAAGTATATAACAATTAGAGAAATATTTAACATAAGAAGCAGAAAGATTCCTAAGTAGAACATTATCCAAGAGTCAACCCTTACCTTGGAGATCTTGCTGGAAGGAGATCGTCATCCTGTAAGAGAATAAATTAAACTTAGAGTTTTACATCACTTATACATGGTTAGTTATATGCCCTGCATAATACAAGGGGCGTCCAGAAGGTAAGTTCTGTTTCAATTTATCTCCGCTGCAGCGCTGCGATCACAGTTCTGCATATGTGCGGTAGACGCTCTGTATCAACGAGAAGAAACGTGCGCCATTGTGAGATCGCTGTCCACCATGTATGCTTTGTTGTGCTTGTTTACAATGTCGATGTTAATTGAAAATCCTGCCACTTGTGAAATCAGATCTGTGATTCGTTTTCTGAATGCTAGGATTGCACCACACAATACAGAATAAGCGCCGAGAAATGCTGTCAAAAGGTGTTGTGTTTCTTCATGACAACGCACGACCACACACTGCAAATGTGACGAAAAACATCCTACAGGGATTTGGCTGGGACATGTTTGACCACACCCTATACAGCCCTGACCTTGCTCATAGCGACTTTCATCTATTTTTGCATCTCAACTTTCCTTGGCAGTCAACACTTCAACAATGACGAAGAGCTGAAAGAAAATGTTTCCAACTGGTGAAGACACAGGCAGTAACTTCTATGAAGAAGGTATACAAAAACTTGTACCTCGCTATGACAAATGCCTGTAAAATTTCGGCAGTTTTGTGGAAAAGTTGTTTAAGAATTGTAGAATTCTGTGCAATAAATAATTTTTCTGTATCTTTACACAATTTAATTTTATTACCAAACAGAACTTACTTTCTGGAAGTACCTCGTATAACCATTTCACATAATAGGTATGATATATGTATAAACTTGTGTATGTTATTTGGATATGCCTGTTAATATTTCATTATGTAATGGGTGTAAGGAAACCAAAATAAGGAGAAAGTGTTTAGATAAATAATCTGGTTTAGAGAACAAAGCACTGCAAAAGGAATATTGACTAAACAGAAAATGTAATTAAATTAGTCAAGTGTTTAAGAAAATTAAGGCAAATATTTGAAATATCTGGAAAGAGAGGGGAGAAGAAAGAAACGAGAATGTTTTAAGTCAATAAATTATTCCTGTTATAGTTTTAGAGAAATCTTATTTCTAAAACGAGTCCTAATCTCTTGCATCTCTATAACTTCAGCTATTTGCCTAACTTTTACATTTAACTTGAACTTCCAAATTCCAGATCTCTCACATCCAAACTGTTTGTACTTCACTTGAGCAACTGTTGAATTTCATTACTTATAGTATACAAGAATTAAAAAATGATTGTCGGGACAGAAATATGTTGATTACTGCAGTAAATATGAGAGGGAAGGGATGGCAATCAGGAGCACCGTTTACAAAAGATGATAGTGAAGAGCATAAGGGATGGAATATCCCATTTTTTATTAATCTGTTTCATATAACCTTGCCCCGCTGATATGTATCACTCCGTGTGCAACTACGTTCCCCCTCACCCTAATTGGCTAATGCTTTCGCACCATAGGCCATAGGCGGTGCCTTCCCGTCACATTTAAACCTGCAGTAAACGTCATAATAATTGCCAGGAAGATAGATAAAATCATACAAATAAGAATATGAAGACATGCAAAAATAATGAAGTTTATAATGAAACTGAGCAAGTTGAAACTGAATGAATGAGCAATGAAACTGAAACAAGTTTATAACGAAAGGCCTTTGGCCTTTCTCACTGGGATTTTTTAAAACCAGCACACATACCTTACAAAAATGCTTGTCTTTTAGTCTTAAAAGTCGTGTCACGCCATACTTGTTGTGTGTCCTTCATTCACCCAAGTCTCGTCAGGGTAATATATTTTGCGATTTGGACAATTTGATTGTCCTTAAATAACGTCTTCGTCACACAGCAATATCGCCCCTGGAGTAGTAAGTTTTCCTGTTGTCTCAATTTCATGTCGCGATGTTCCTACGCATCTAACACTCACACCTGTAAGTTCAGAGCACAGCTGTTCGACTTCTCTCACTGACAAAGATGGATTCTTCTGTGTGAGTGCATTAAACACATGCATCACAATTCTTTTTTCGCCGCTTTGTAAAGGTTTACCCTTACGATGCTTCAGCGGAAAACTGGCGGTAGACTCTGCCATTATACATATAATAAGTACACGCGCAATACACAATCAATAAAATAATTTAGCTCTCGCACTCGGCGCAATACACCTTCGAATGGCGATATATGACTAATCCAGTTCAAAACAAGGTCAGTGATAAAAGTAATATAAACAAATATGTCATCACTACCGCTAAATCACATGCTATCGTGTCATGTGGTTGAGAAAAAAGGAACCTCCTCTTTACTTCGTTTAAGAATTAAGATGCATTTCAGATAAATCAACTCTATGGTGTAATATATTTAATTCAAACAGTTACAAAAATATAAATTTGAAAATTCTCTTCCAACATATAAAGATATATCACCATGTTAAATAACAAATTAATTTTTACTGCACAACAGTCCATACTACAATAGAAGCCAATGAGAGGTGATTAGGTCACGTGACCGTTAAGAGATACGAGGCAAGCTTATGTAAAACAAGGATTAGTATGTAATTGAGTGAAACATTGAAGCAAAATGGGACAAACTAAACAAACTAAACCAAGAAATTATAGCAATTAAAATGTTGACTGATACAGGGATAAAGAGGATTAAAATGACCGGAGAATATTTAGGAGGGGAAAGACAGAAATAGATTAGCATAGTCCAGAGGGTTTAAGAAAAATACAAAGGAAACTATGGAAATCTGAAAATTGACAGGTCCATTACACAAATAATGGACTGCCATAATAGTTCCATCGGATTCTTGCATGTCATATTAAATTCTTCATAAGTTTTTTTTTTTTTTTTTGTAATTTATGTCCTCCAACGTTAAGTCATATCGGACGATGAATGCAATGGGTGAAATGATGCTCAAATGAGCCCAGGGTCCATAGAGCTTAGAGTTACCCAACATTCTTCTTTCAGAATAAGGGAAAACCCCAGAAAAAACCTTATCCAGGTAACTCACCCTGACTGAGATTCGAACTCGGGATGTCTTGAACGTGAGGCAGACACTCTACCACCACGGTACCAAGGCGGGCATTCCTCGTAAGTGGTGTGTGATGAGCACCAGCTGAATCCATCTCTAATAAATACTATTTGCGCTTAGACAAAAATTAAAATTTTGCAAAAAGCGATCCATGATGAAGCCTGGGATTTAAGTACTTACGATAGTAAGTCGCGACAAATGGTGTATCTCGGATGCGAGAGCCCTTAGTGGTTTACCGGGGAAATATACGAGTTAAATGGAGAATTTAATGTCAGGACGGCACATTGGCCATGGTAGCTCAATATATTAGAGCGACTGGACGGAAACCAGGAGATCCGTGGTTCACATCATGACTGACTCTATTTATCAAAGATCTTAGCCTATATATGGCTAGTATGAAGAAATAATTAATTTCCATTATTTAACTAAAAAAAGGGAATAATGTGTTTAATATTCAAATCCACATTCAAAAGAAGAACTTTCCTCTCGCTCTTCAACATTTTCTTCATAAGATATTGGTTAATAATATTATAATAAATGAGATTATTGAACTGATACAGGATATTAAACTTAGAATTTGAATTAGTTTTGGAAATTAGAGATTTGACATGACGTGATAAAAGAATTAATTTGAATAAACCAAGGTGTTAAATTTGAGAGAACAGCAAAAAGTACACTTCCTGCTGGCCTGCCCCACTTGACTCCAGCTAATCTTTTCAAAATTGAAAATTTTGTTGTTGATTTGTTTACTACTGCTTCAATATGATGTCTCCAAGATAATTTTGAATCAAAAATTGTTCCTAAATATTTTGTTTCATATGTTTGTTTCAGGTTTGTTTTCTTGAACTGCAGATTTAGTTTAGGGATTTTCTTTTTTATGCTAAATATTTGGAATGCTGTTTTTGTCAGTATTTATTTTCATCAAATTGTTGTCAGTCCACTTTTCCAATAGTATCAGAGCCTTTTCCATTGAAGCTTTGGATTTCTCTATTTGTGGGGAAGATGTCCACATGATCATGTCATCTGCAAAAAGTGCTGTCTTTATTTCTGTGTTTGATACAGCTGCGGGTACTCTAAAGAGTTTAAAATACCATTATTCAGTTGTTCTCCTATTTAAAAGCCAGGGAAAAGTGTATCAGGTGAACCAACTTACAACTGAAATGAGACAAGAGGTAATCCACCTTTCCCCTTACCACTGCCAGTACAATCCAATTCAGTTAATGTGGGCTCAAATTATGTTGCAAACAAAAATAATACTTTTAAATTGACTTCAACAACCTATTCATGAAGAAATTTACAAGGTAACACAAGATTGGGAAAAGCGCATGAGACATGTGGATAAACTACAAAAAGACAACTGTCGGAAAGAAATAGCACATGACGAGATTTTGGAGACAATCATCATAATTTTGCAATACTTGGACGGTGAAGACAATGGCAATGACAAATTGTCTCTTGATGTAAGCAACATTCACAGCTATATGGATGCACCACTTGCAGTTCCATTGGTCTAGAAAAATAGTTAATTCATAAACTATAATTACAATTATAACATTTGCGCATAATATGCAAGTATCTATGTTGCAATTGTGATTTCAACAACTACATTATTATAAAAGTTTGGAAAATTCAGTTTGGGTTTCCTTACATTTAGTGCCAAGGTCTAGGATAATGTGCGACAGAGAGTGAAATATAAAAAGAATGGAGATAACGAGGTGGCAATGCTAAGCATGCTAACACATCTGATTGGCGACAGTCCAGAACTCTTCCCATCTGAGACAAATAATAGACATTAAATTCATTAAGAGTAGATATGAAAAAAGGTATATTATATATTGTAACTATGAAATAGCAAATAAACCATTAATTCAACATTACACTCAACTGTTTAAATATGAGGGGGGACCCCAAAAAAACCAGACTCCGAGGGCACTGCCACTCGTAGACGTAGTGCAGGGTTCTCACACTAGATGGTGTTAGTAGAGACCTTCATGAAACAGCTGTACAGACGGCGTCAGTATAGAGCTGAACATACAAGTGTGGTACTGTGTTTCTCTGACTGTTGGCGGGTTACCTCTGCGAAGTCATTATGGCAACTTTAAAAGAACAAAGAGTGTGTGAAATTTTGTTTCCTGCTTAAAAAAACTGCAACGGAGACACACCAAATGCTTCAGGAAGCTTTCCAGGAGGACGCTATGAGCCGCACACAGGTTTTCGAGTGGTTTGGGTGCTTTAAACGTGGTGAGATGTGTGTTGAAGACCAAGCTCATTCTGGACGCCCATCAACATCGCGAAATGAGGAGAACATTGAAAAGGTCCGCCAAAAGATCAACGAGGATCGTCGCCAAACGATCAACCAAATTTCAACAGCGACAGGAATCAGTTGGAGCTCGTGCCAGCGGATTTTGGGGGAGGATATGCACATGAGACATTTTGCTGCTAAATTTGTTCCACGCCTTCTCACACAGGAGCACAAAATCATCCACATGAATGTGTGTCAGGACTCGAAAACAGAGATTGCACGTGATTCAAACTTCTTGAACAGTCATTACAGGGAATGAGAGTTGGTGTTACGGGTATGACCCAGAAACCAAGCAAGCGCCATGCCAGTGGAGGACTCCCAACTCTCCCAGACCAAAAAAAGCAAGGCAAGTGAGGTCAAATGTGAAGATGATGATCATTCTCTTTTTTGATGTTCGTGGAATTGTGCATTGGGAATTCGTACCCCCTGGCCAGACTGTTAACCAGCACTTTTACTTGAATGTTTTAAGGCGTCTGCGAGAGGAAGTGAGGAGGAAACGCCTGAACTTTGGCGATCAGGTGACTGGTTTCTGCATCGCAACAACACTCCAGTACACACGGCGTTACAAGTGACCCACTGTTTGACACCTCAGAGGTGAACTGTCATTCCCCACGCTCCGTATTTGCCGGACCTAGCCCCGTGCGACTTTTTCCTATTTCCACAAATGAAAAAAAAAAGCGCTAAAAGGGGAGCATTATGACGATGTGGAGGCGGTAAAAGCAGCTTCGCAAAGGGCAATGGACAATATCAAACTTGAAGAGTTCCAAACATGCTTCCAACAGTGAGAAAAGAGACTGGACAAGTGCATTGCATGTAATGAAGAGTATTTTGAAGGTGACTGAAGTAATTTTGTAAAAAGGTTGATCAATAAAGTTTTTATGACAACAATACAGTTTCTTTTGGGTC
Organism: Mantis religiosa; assembly: GCA_030765055.1. Classification (NCBI taxonomy): domain Eukaryota; kingdom Metazoa; phylum Arthropoda; class Insecta; order Mantodea; family Mantidae; genus Mantis; species Mantis religiosa. The sequence goes on along the minus strand of JAUKNK010000031.1, from coordinate 4,677,806 downwards.
CCCGCTCGTATACCTATGCTATACACCTTATAGCACTACAGAAAGTTATATTGTGGTAGCTTGTAACAAACTTCATTTATTACAGTAAAGCACTACAGATCCCCCTTTGCAGAGTTCACTTTATAACATATTGCATGTATTATACAAATACAACAATTTGAAACAAAAGCATCACTTAACTTAAGAAAATGGTGTTAACTCTTCTTTCTAATTGATATCGATTTCACAAACTCTTGTCTGCATCTTCAGTCAAAGAAAACCACAGGAGAAAACAAATTTGTTGTTAAGGAAGTTACTATGTCATTCCTTTCTTGGAAGTGTTGAAAACAGTGTTGTTATGATAAATTAACTTTAAAGAGAGTCGACTCTCTTTAAAGTTAAGTTACTATGTTCTTATGTTTTTCCAGTATTACTATGTTCTTATGTTTTTTCAGGATTACCAAAATCTGAAAATGAAACAAACTTAAGAACAGAATCAAATACTGGTATTTGAAAATTCATTACACGATGTTTATTTTTTAAAATAAATCTCTTTTCCCAAACCGTTAAATCTATCGGAACATTTAATTGTTTTAATAATTTAACTTCAGGATTTATATTATGGTTAAATGACCAAAGATGATCTACTATGACAGATTTATCAGTTAGTTTATACTTAATGTTACGAAAATGTTCTTTCGTTCTGATTTCCAAATTACATTTCGTCTTACCAATGTAAACTCGATCACAATCTAAACAATCAAATTGATAAATACCAGATTTTTTATTATTAGGAATTAGTGGCTTTCCTGTGGTTTTCTTTGACTGAAGATGCGGACAAGAGTTCATGAAATCAATATCAATTAGAAAGAAGAATTAACACCATTTTCTTAAGTTAAGTGAAGCTTTTGTTACAAATTATTATATTTGTATAATATTCATTGCTTCATTCTAGCTAGCTTCATATTCTACGTTATATTGCATGTATTTTCTGCTCTCTTTATGGTCCTGTTGTGACAGTATCATATAAATGCAAATAGCAAACATTTTCAAAAGCAAACTGCCTTCTAATACTTGGCTGACTGTAGCACGAATTTGCTTTCTTAACCGCTTCACCGATGGCCATTTAAATCCTTCAGGGGCCGGAAATGGATACCCAATAAACAGCACAAGACATTTAAATTGTTAAATGCTGTAAAAATGCATCATAAATACAATTCCATATCTTCCGTATAAGTTATTTAAACGAAACAAAAACTGGTTTAAAAAACATTAAAGTCAGTATACATCTAAGGTAACAATAAAGTGGAGACTGCAGTAATAAATCGTTCAAATTCCACTTCTTTGTTTTACTGTAGCAAAAGCCATACTTTGTGCCGAACATGACTAATATTTGAATCATTTTGTTTTGTGTGTACAGGAACAAATGTAAGTATGTATAGCTATGCAAGTGACTTCTCCGGTTCAAGTTTAGTTTATTTATGCTATATCAAGCAATAATCATACGAGTATATGTTGCGTTACACTGGAAAGAAAACTCCCTGTCAGCATCTGTTATTACAGTGTAAAGTTTCTGGTAGCCTTATGCAGCTGTTTTCGCTCAGTATTTTAGTTATTTATACTCTCTCTGTATTCAGAGTGATTTCTTATAGCTATCAAGAGCTAAATGAATGGCACATTTGAAATTGTTAAATTTCAATGTTAACCATGGTTTATCCCGGTAAAGTAGCAAATAAATTAGCTTGCATATGATGTATACAGGCTTCTGATATTACTGTAGAAAATCTGGAAGATTTGTTGTGCGATTATGAAGGAGATGCTTAGGATATAGTTAGCAGTGACGTGTACTGGTCTACAGATGGCATGCTAGCTACTCCATTGTTTGGGGGAAATGGCGGATCAAATACGGGTGATATGGATCAGCTGTTACTAGCTATCCCTCTTTACGAAAAAACAGTTAAATGGTAAAAAAAGTATTTTTATACCACTGGATGTAACCATGCACAACTGTTTAGTAATTTTCAGAGCTGTAAATTCATGCAAGACATTCATCTACCTGTACTTGCGCGTATAAATAGCTCCTAACCTAATTGAATATTATAATACTCAGAGGCCTCTTTATAATGGGGGGTAAGAAATTCACCACGACATCACCCCTCATACTTGAGAGAAAACACTTTTCTAAAAGGATACCACCCACAACCAAAAAAGTCGCAACCATTTCGAAAATGTCTAGTGTGTTGCGAAAAAGAAGTTGGCAAGGAAACCAATATTATTTGGTGTGAATCTGCAGATGTACCCTTGGGTGTTATCCAGGTTTGGAGGTGTACAATTCAAAAAGAAACCTTTAAGGGTATGTTTACATCCCTTATAGAACTAATTTAAATTTATTGTAAAATAGGAAGATTAAAATAATTGGCATTAAATGCATGTATGCGCAGGACGTTTATACACGTCAATATTGGTTTGGGGCATTTTAACTTGGACGTGATATGACGTCCAAATCGGTGAAAGGGTTAAATCTTCCATGCTCAGACTTAAATTATGGCTCAATTAATTGTGTCATGTACTTCGGCCACATTATTACATATTACATAATTAAATGTTTTATTTTGAGTGCAATAAATGGAAATGCTAACTAAGGTTATTTTTATTAAACTTACCTTAATGTCCTCACAAAGAGATGTAGTTTCTGTTTCCTGCCAGCTAGGTTCTTCCTTAACTTTCACTTTATCGTCCACTTCATGATCACTGTTATATTCCTTAATCTCCACAATAGGATCCTCTGGAAGAAATTCTGAATGATCCTGTGAACTCAAGCCTGATACCAGAGTCTCGTCCTCAACTTCTGTTTTGATGTATACCTCCCATCTGTTGGTGCATGTTACAGGGTCAGAGTTAATCTCTATTACAGGTTGTTTAGTAGAGCATTCTCTCTCTTTCAGTGAACAAACGTCTGGAAGAACAGTCTCTGACTTAACTTGTGTTTTAACTGCCAAATCACAATCACTGTCCAGAAGTACAGCATCACTATTTGGCTTCATTGTATCATCCTTGAAAGACAACTCTGACAGACTCTGTGAGGCTATGTCATCTGAGAGAGGATCCCTTTGTGTGACTTCCATAATGTTAGCCATTCCAGAAGTGTTGCTGTTCTTAATTTCATTAACAAATCTGTGGAGAGAAAAAAAAAAAAACATATGTGTATTACACAGTACCTATAACTTTAACTATTAATTTCTTTGAATCTATCAGCAATTGTTAAACATTCCCCAAACATCTCCAATGTTCTCTTTTGAACAACTCAGAATCCTACAATCAATAATACTGGATCTTTGCAACTTCATTCCAATGCTATTATTTTTCCAGTATCATTTGGAGATAACCACATGAAACTTAAATGTTAACAATTATAGTATCACAGTTAACCTTCAAAGCAATTTCAAATTATATAGCTCAAGGGAAATTTGCAATTTTGAAGGTGGTTTACAGCTCATTATTTGGTTAGCTTGTGTGCTCTTACTGTTCTTCATTGACTGTGTACAGAAAATACGTTGAAAACTTTACTGTAATGGTGGTTAAAACATCTGCAACATTACAAGTTTCTTTGAGTTATGAAATCCTTGTGTTTGAGCTACTCTTATGCCCGATTTCACCAACAGATGTTAAGACCTAACACTCGTGTTAAATCTCTTGTTAAACTAACAAGCCAAATTTCTGATGTTAAGTCCTTAACAGTTGTAAATAGTCAAGATGGCGGGCATGACCTCAGCTGTTGATGTCGACTTGCTATATTTAGGACAGTCTAAATGGCATTCGTAATAGAGTACAGCCTATGAGGAGAAATTTTGAGTAGCTATTCAAAGAAATTTTTTTACGGAGGTATAGACTATCGAAACAAGTTGCTATGATGGTCACTGCGGAAGTACAAGAGAGGTTAGAACATGCATTGAAAGGAATATGGTGATCTCGGCTTTGCTTCAAGTATCAATAACCTTGCGATTTTATAATTCACTGAATTATGTGGATAATACACTGTCCACCTCCCATCTTGAAATGTTCAAGTCACTCGCCCTTCTTCGCTCCTCGTTTTAAATGTATGTAATACTGAGTTAGAACATGCATCGAAAGGAATATGCTGATCTCGCCTTTGCTTCAAGTATTAATAACTTTGCGATTTTATAATTCACTGAATTATGTGGATAATACACTGTCCACCTCCCGTCTTGAAATGTTCAAGTCACTTGTCCTTCGCAGCTCGTTTTAAATTTACGTAATACTGACAAGTTGTTTGGTGCTTGTAGTAGTGACACATGCATTTGAATTAAATTCGTTTCCAATATTTTCCCACGTGACATCTTTCTCTTTTACATTCACCGCATCCGTCCTCTTATTTTCCACGATATCCTTACACTTCGTCACCAATTCAATTAACAATTCTTTCTCCATCGATGAGAAATTTGCCTCACGGCTTTATTTATGATTTTGTTCATCTGCCATTTTTCAGCTTGTGCAGACGGAAATGAAAACAAAAGCACATCTCAGTACATTCAGAAAATAATACGACTCATCCATAGCCTTCTACAGCTGTGATATTTACAAGTTTCTTGGCGTTAATGTAGGTTTGTTAACATTTTCAGAAAACAGGTTGGTGAAATGCAACAAATTAAACATTAGTGTTAGCACTGTGACAATTGTTACGTTACATTTGTTAACGTTGATTTAAACATCTGTTGGTGAAATCGGGCATTAATGTTTACTGTGAATTTAAATTACATAGGAACATTTAATGTTTGTAGGGGCATCTTGCCTTGGCAGGGCAAAGTGGCAAAGCTCTGTTTATAGTTCTGGATATGGAATTGAATTTTTCAAGCCCAGTTCAGCTTATCAACTTAGACCTTGTATATGGCTAGTCATAAGCAACAGTTATCAAAAACTCTCAACCCTACTTCCTGAGAGAATGACCCCAGAACCACTTTTTTGTTCTCTCTCATTAAATTAACATCCAATGACAGTCATACTGGATGATAATGAAATTTCTGAAGTAATGCTCAAATCAGCCGAAGGTCCTGTTAGCTTAAGAGTTACCCCACATTCATCTTTCAGGATTAGGGAAAACTCTGGAAACAACTGAGGAGCATTTTTTCAAAACTCGATAGATGCACAAAATGCATCTCTGAGAAAAATAGTTTTTTTTCTATTTACTGGCAATACTAATTGATTAGCACAGCAAATATATTAATCATTAACTTTTCCTCTTCCTGAAACTGTCTCATTGAAAGTGAAAAGAAACAAATAGCATAGTTTAACTAGTGCAAATCTGAGGGTTCAAGATGCCGAATTTTGTTCAAAAAAACAATAGATGCTGATAAACTTTTCTGCGTAAGCAAGAAATTAACACAGGAAGTTCTGTTATTTTTGTCATTCATTGCTTTTGTTAATTTTTATTTATAATTTTTTTTTTTTCACCTTTTCATAGTACATAATGTACTATTCAACCAACATATTGATGTTTATAAGGATTATTTTATTAGGTATAAACTTATAAACCAAGAACTGCTACATTCACAATAACAAAATAATATTATGTTTCATTTATGTAACAAACATTGAATACATACAAAGAAATTTAAAAAATATGAATATGTAAGCTTTAACATTTATTAGTATCTACTAGTACATCTTTATAAAATTCTTTTGCAGTTTTTGGAATTTGAAACAACTTAGCTAGATTTTGGACATCTTCTTTCTTTTCTTTGCTCACTCTATTAATTTTGGCAATATTTTGAGATTGAAGAAGAAATTTGCTGCAGGACTTACTGCATGGTTTCATCATATTCACCTACCAATATTTATTTTGAATAGATAACATGAAAAATTCAATGCCATGGCCGGGATTTGAACCACGGATCTCCTGGTTTCCGTCCAGTCACTCTAATCCATTAACTACCATGGCCAACATGCCGTCCTGACACTAAATTCTACAATTGACTCATATATTTTCCCGGTAAACCACTAGGGGCTCTCGTATCCGAGATATACCATTTGTGGCGACTTACTGTCGTAAATACTTAAATCCCGGGCTTCATCATTAAACTTTTATTATTTAAGTTAATTGATGGAAATTGATCATTTCTTCACACTAGCCATATATAGGCTAAGGTTTTGTATAGAATCAACATGAAAAATTCAATGCCATGGCTGGGATTTGAACCACGGATCTCCTGGTTTCCGTCCAGTTGCCTTAATGGCGGCGAGATTATCATTCGAGGAGTGTAAATGGATACTGAACTGTTATTGGAAAGTGGAGAATCTTGTGTGCAACTACGTTGGATGGTTGAATCAGGGACACCATCACCAACAAGGGTAACTATAAGAAGAATTTGAGACAAGTTTGAAGATGATGGAACAGTGCAAGATGTGTTGAAAGGTCGGTGGAAAAGAAATGACAGTCTGTTGTAGTCATGCAGGTTTTTGCACGATCCTGAAAGAATTGTGGAAACGTAGAGTCAGAATGAAAAATTCAATGCCATAGCCGGGATTTGAACCACGGATCTTCTGGTTTCCGTTCAGCCGCTCTACCATGAAAGAAGTCCTGAAAGAAGTCAGTAAGGCAATGTTCTCATGAGATTGGTATCAAGAAAAGCAGAGTTCATTGAATTTTGCAGGGCCAAAAATGGAAACCTTACAATTCCGGGATTTCACCACACACTTAATGAGGACATTCCAGATGGGCGACTGCAATTTTGTGAGTGGTTCCTGCAGAAGTGTGACGAAAGGGAAGATTTTCCAGACATTTTGAACATGTACAGGCTTAAGAAATAAAGAACAACAAAAATTGTATTTCTGTCTCATTTCGTTGCAGAGAAATAACAGTTGAAAGAGTTAACTTTAAAGAGAGTCGATTAAAGACACTAGACAACACTTACTTTTAAATTTTTCCGGAACTAGTTTCAGAGGCTTTGCCTCTATCATCGGCCGGCTCTCGACTGTCTTTAATTGACTCTCTTTAAAGTTAATTTATCATAACAACACTGTTTTCAACACTTCCAAGAAAGTAATAGTTGAAAGAGTGTATACATCAATTTGGGACACTGTGTATATTGGCCTCTTTATATTTTGGACCCTTTTCAAACATTACCAATCTATGTTGTACTAAACTATGGTCACTCCTGTTTCTTGTGCTATAGTCATGATTTTCTGAGTTTATTTCATAGCAATTTGTTTTTATGTGTAGTATAGTTCTATTAAACTGGAAACGGTAAGCAATCCATGTAAGACTGGATAAACAGCTATACAAACGGTTTGTAAAATATTAAGGCAAAAAAGACAGATGGTCTCGTAAGAATTTAGAATACAGAAAAATCTGGAACAATGAAATGACCTTTAAAAGAGATGGAGAGGTGTTTCTACTTTACTGGATGAACAATGCACTCAGCAGAAATGGTAGAAGTATTAAATATGAATTGGGGAAACCAAAATGAAGTCAGAATAAACCATTACATGCATATCTCCATACCGCTCTTCTATCGGCATGTTGAGATTTGCAGTAAACAGACACTGATATTAAGACACGGCCGAAGTCAATATCACAAGGGATTATTTCCGGGCTGTTTTGCCATGGTCTGCTGGCATAACATTGTCCATGCGTTTTGTCCACAACTGCAGTGGACATCTTCAGTGGCACGGTCAAAGTTTCTTCGGAGGTTTCACTGCATCTTTTTTTTGTTTTTTAATTTACATCCTACAACGTTAAGTCATATTGGATGGTAAATGAATTGGGTGAAATGATGTTCAAATGAGTCCAGGGTCCATGGAGTTTAGAGTTACCCGACATTCGTCTTGAAGGATAAGGGAAAACCCCGGAAAAACCTTATCCAGGCAAGTCACCCTGACTGAGATTTGAACTCAGGACCTCTTGAATGTGAGGCAGACATGCTACCATCTATGCTACCAAGGCGGGCTCGCTGCATCTGAACCACGACTCAGACACTCAACGCTGAATCCAACGTTTATATTTTGAATATAAACGTGCCCACTTAATCTTACGATTTAGGTATGCGGTATGTTTGCAGTATGCATACTTCAGGAATATGTGCATGTATGCATGTATGCATATGTGCATTAACACAACTGAATTTCCTTATGGTTATTTTCTGAATTTATTTCAAACATGACATAAGTAAATTATTTTCTAAGAACTTAAAACCCATTTTTTTTTTAAATAGATGAGACAGCAATAATATTAAAATTCCAACCCCCAGGACTGTTTATGTATTATCATGTTCAAATATTTGAGTCTTTAGAATTTTGTTTGTGTACTAAATTTAGAAATTTCCTCTCATAAATACATTTGCTCTCTAAGTGTAGCACTTGTAAACTGTAGACCGGCAAGACAGTTTATTCCAAGCCTTGTGCCAAATGTCTGAACAAGTACTTTACACCCAATATATTTGGCAATGGGTGGCTTAAAGAGGAAATACTCAAGAGATTTGTATGAAGTTGTGAATGATTCAGCGAAAAGTTACTGCAAAATCAGTGTAAACTTACAGGACACATATATGATATTTAAAGCCAAAGGCTAAAAAGAAATACTATGTGCCTGCCTCGGTAGCGTAGATGGCAGCGCGTCTGCCTCACATCCAAGAGGTCCCGAGTTCGAATCTCGGTCAGGGTGGAAACCTGGATAAGGTTTCTTTCAGAGTTTTCCCTTATCCTGAAGGACGAATGTCGGGTAACTCTAAGCTCTAAGGACCCTGGGCTCATGTGAGTATCATTTCACCCACTCCATCATCCGATATGACTTAACATTAGATGATGTAGAATTACAAAAAACATTCTATTCAACCGTTCTCATCAGCTTACCAAACAAAATTAGAATACCAGCTCACTATTATGAATACACAAGTGACATACTGAAGGAACTCTCTGTATGTGTACATACTGCTATAATTATAAATGATCTTAGTAAAACACTCTAGAACATTCATGTTGTGAAACCACTTTCTAAAAGCATTGCAAATTTGTCGGTTTGTAAAATTAAAAGTCCAGTTTGCAGAAATTGAAAATGCCTTTTATTTCCAGTAAAAAATACGTTTTGTACAGCCCTTTTCAATGCCTTTTATTTCCAGTAAAAAATACGTTTTGTACAGCCCTTTGCAGCAGGATGATGTAACACACACCAACACAGTCTCTCATGGCTTCACCGCATGTAAACAAACAGAACAATTCACTTTCAAATCACTACACAATTATCAGTTCTCAACTTGCAACTCGGTACACTTCAAATGTCCACACAACAAACTGATCATTGACACTACTAGCAGCTCAGCTCCAACTGAATGACTCGTCCCTTGTCCTTTATTTATACCCAAGCCATTGTACCTCGAAACTTGTCAAAGAAACACAATCTTTCATGAAGGCGAGAGGAAGGAAAGAATTATCCAGACTATCTCCGTCTCTCTCCCTCTAGGCAAGTGCTAGCGCACGGGCGTGGGCATGGCTTGGGACACTTTCTTTCTCTCCGCACTTCTCTCTCTCTCTCTCTCTCTCTCTCTCTCTCTCTCTCTCTCTCTCTCTCTCTCTCTCTCTCTCTCTCTCTCTCTCTCTCTCTCTCTCTCTCTCTCTCTCTCTCTCTCTCTCTCTCTCTCTCTCTCTCAGCGATCGCATACCTGCGGACCGCAGCTCGCCACAAAACTATCCCTCGCAACACTGCTCCCTCCTCACGGCTGGTTGTCCCGAATAGCACCGTCGTAGCGAGCCAGACGATCCAGGTGTACCACCAACAAATTCCCTTGGGGCACCTTCTGGATGCGATAGACCACCAGGTCATCCTGCTGGAATCCTTGGCCGTTGGCTTGCCTGTCGTACCGGATCTTCATGCAGTCGCTCGCCATCTGAATGTTCTGAGGAGCCATCTCATGCATGTCATGGAGATGGTCCACGAGGTTCTCCACATACTCCGTTGGTGACGGTTTTGCTTCTGGGGGGCTACCAAGAGACGTACCTCTTGGCCGAACATTAAGCTAGCTGGCATCATCCCAGTGGTATCGTGTATAGACGAGCGGTAGACCAGTACTTGGAGCACCTGATATAGCATTTCCCCGAATAAATAATATAAGATTTTGATTACTTCCTCGAACAGTGGCACCTGATGTCCCAGTCTCACTGATGGCTGGCCACAACCTTCCTCAGATGTTCTTCTACGGTCTTGATGTACCTCTTGACCATTCCGTCCGACTGCGGACATAGAGGTGTTGTGTGGCTCTTGTTCACCCCAAGTCTTTCCAGTACCTCCTTCATCACGTTAGACTCAAAATGACTGATCACTGTGGAGCTCTAACAGCACCCCAAAACGGTAGAACAGTTGCTTCACAAGGCAGTCTGTGATCGTCTTCCCCTCCTGGTTCGGGATATCATACACCTCCGGCCACTTGGTGAAGTAGTCCACCACCACCATCAGGTACTTATTGCCTAGATCGGTAACTGGCAATGGTCCAGCTATGTCGACAGCGATGCGTTCGAATGGCCCTCCGACGTTGTACTGCTGTATGCGACTCCGGCTCCTAGTTTGGTGCCTGCAACTCGCCGCGCACACGTGACATTGATGGCACCATCTCTCAGCGTCTGCTCGAAGCCTCAGCCAGTAGTAACGCTATCAGAGATTGTCGATCGTTCGGTTTGCTCCCAGGTGTCCTCCTGAAGTACCAGCGTGCACTTCCTCCAAGAATTCTGGGACCTTACTCCGGGGAAGTACCAACTGCTCCCTCTGCGTCTTTCCATCGGGTGATTCCCATACCCGGAACAGCGCACCCTCTTTGTTCTTCAGCGATTCCCATTGGGCCCAGTACTTGTACGTGGCGCTTCTTGGTGCGATGTCCTCCCAGGTCATCTTGTCCTTGCCTCCAATTTCCTCAAAAGTGGTCCCAAGTCGGCATCCTCCAGCTGCTCCCTCCTCAGGCCTGCACTACCCCAACCGTCCACAAACACTGCCGTGACCACTCTGACAGCTGCGGCACGCTCCTTCTCTTCCACTCTTGTGCACTGGCTGCACTCTTCTGGGCAGGGTCTTCGGGACATGGCATCTGCGTATGAGTGACTCTTCCCTCTGCGATGTTTGGAGAGTACTGAAGTCATACTGCTGTAGCCTCTGTTCCCAACGGGCTGTCTGGCCTTCCAGGTTTCTAAAGCTGAGTAGCCAGCTTAGGGCGGAGTGATCAGTCCTAAGGTGGAATGGCTGACTGTACACGTACTTGTGGAAGTGCTCCATAGTCTTCACTAACACCAGCAGCTCTCGCCGGGTGAGGCAGTAGTTCTTCTCTGCCTTGGACAGCATCTTGGTGTAGTATGCTATTACTCGGTCGTGGCTGTTCTGGACTTGAGACAGGACACCTCCAATGCAATGGTCGCTGGTGTCGGTGTCCACAATGAATGCGCCGCCTGGTTGTGGGTTATCCAAAAATAGGAGCACAGCAAAGTGTCTGCTTCAGTTGCTGGAAAGCTACTCGGCGTCCTCCGTCCACACATAAGGCCGATGTTCTTCTGTCAAGCGGGTGAGGGGCTTGGCGATGTTGGAGAAGCCCTTTATGAAGCGGCGGTATTAACTGCACAGCCCCAGGAAGCTGCACAATTCTCGCTTATCCTTTGGGTGAGGCCAAATCTCTCACGGTCTGTGTCTTCTCTGGGTCTGTGGCCACTCCGGTTGGTGAAATGTGTAGTGTTTAACCCTTTCACCGATATGGACGTCATATGACGTCCAAGTTAAAAGGCCCCAAACTGATATGGACGTGTATAGACGTCCTGTGCATACATGCATTTAATGCGTATTTAATGATAATTCTTTTAAGCCTTATGTTTTACAGTAAATTTAAACAAATTCTATAAGAAGTAAACGCTTACCTTTAAACGTTTTTTCTTGAATGGTACACCTCAAAGCAGGGATAAACACACAAGGGCACATCTCCACATTCACGGCAAATCGTACTAGTTTCCTTTTGGACACCTTTCTTGCAGCACACCAAACATTTTCTGAAGGGATGCGACTTTTTTGCTGTGGGTGGTACCCTTTTAGGAAAATGTTTTCCTTCAAGTCTGAGGGGTGCTAGGGTGGTGGATTTTTTACCCCCAGTATGGAGAGGTCTCTGAATTTTATACTGCTCAATTAGGCTGCGAGCTATTGATATGGTACGTCATTGTCTTCCGTGGGTTTAGAGCTCTCCAAATTACTAAACAATTGTATATGGTTATATCCAGCTGGTGTAAAAATACTTTTTTATACCATATGATTGTTTTTCACAAAGAGGGATATGATCTACTAGATCCACTCCACCCATATGCATATTATATTCCTGGATAATATTGGGCTTGAAAATTGACATTTTGTTACGAGCATCAATTTTTACAGTGTCAATCATCAAAATCTTAGAGCTGCAATTGGATAATGCTGTAACAACCCTCCTGTCTTGCCAAGCAACATAGGTCAAGGGTGGGAGCTGATGCACCTGCATTTCTCCTCTTCTTAGAGCCTTCGTATTCACATCTTTTGGCAAACCAATACGATTTGAGCATACTGTTCCAATTGCATTTGTTTTTCTTTTGTGTAAGACCATGAATAATTTAGGGGAACTGTACCAATTATCTAAATATACAGTCCTAACCTGATCAAGTAGAGATTCCATCAGGTGCATTACTATGGAACCAGATAACCCCAAATCTTTTTCTCCGATGTTATCAGTCCCTTGGCCAGTGTATATGCAGCTATTGTAAAGATATCCTGTTTTACTTTCACATACATCAAAACTCTTTATGCCAAATCTGGCCCTCTTTGTTTTGATGTATTGTTTCCAACCTAAACGGCCCTTTCAAAGCATCAGGCTTTCATCAACAGTGATCTTTTCACTAGGCACATAATTTTCTTTGAATTTTGAAATACTGTAATCAAAAACTGGTCTGATTTTGGATAGTTTATCATTCATATTTTCTGTGCAGGTGAAATGAAGGAAGCGCAAAATGGAAGTAAACCTGTTATTTGACATGCATTTCCCAAAAAATGGGGTAGCTAGCATGTCATCTGTAGACCAGTACATGTCTAGCGTAGGTTTATGAATAACACCCATGAGCATAATTAGACCAAGTAGTCTGTAAATCTCATTCATTGTTACTTCTGTCCATTTCTGCAATCTACTCTTAGGTCCTAAATTGCCTTTAGCAATCAGGTCTTCCTTCACCCTACTCGCATATACATTTGTTTCCGAAACAATGAGAGACAGTAAGTCAGTAGTAAAAAAATTTGTGAAAATGTCAATTGGTTGGCTGTTAGAAGTTAGCTGAGTATGCGGTTGTACACCAGAGGTTGTGCTTGTGAACGTATGTCAATTTGTGTTAGAGTTATTTTGACACCTCCATAATGTTGATTCTTCATGAACACCTGTCGGAAATGAGTCATTTTCCTCCTCACTCTATCTATATCCTCAATACCCCCCTCAAAATCTGAAAACTCGCCATCAATGTCCAAATCACTGTCTAACAGCAAAAAGTCTTCCACATTTTCTGATTTAATATCAGAAGCGCACACTCGTCCTACACTAGCTAATTGATTTGCTACATTACTAGTTGAAGCCATGATTAGAACTGAGGAAACTATTTCAACTAGTCACCAAGACTACAGGGGGACACCAAGGACTATTAAGACTTCTCAGTCACTCTCCTGGATCTCATGTCCAGCATGTTCCGTACCGCTGTTTGTTTTGCGAGCGGAACGCATCTAGGTGGTTACCGAATAGGCCTGGCGTCTCCGGTGTAGATGCCGTGAAACACTCGGACCATGTGGCCGTAGTCACTGTTACCTTGGCTGAAAACGTGCTGCTATCATCCCAACAGTTGTCGAACCTTCTCGAGCTGCTCTGCGGTAGGCTGCCCTCTGCAGTAAGCCTTCCAGCCGTGGCGCCAGATATTGCATCGCTGCTGGCTCTTGGGTCTGGACGATTGGCATTACGCTGACAGCGGCCTCGCACATCCCCAACTCCGTCCTGGCCTACACGTCGTGATCTGTGTCTGTTGGATTAAGCAGCCTCTCTGGCACCTCCTCTCCAGCACCTCCTCTCGGCACGGCAAGAATGTCCTGGCTACATAGAGTCTGTGCACAGGCGTCTTCAGGTGTAGCATCAAGTTCTTTGTCCGCTGGCCTTCCAGTCGCGCCGTCAGCACCTCCTCGCTTTTCGTGGGGACAAACACATCTTCCCTCAGGATGACCCTGCATATTCCAAGGCGTTCTTCGGGTTGCCAGAATATCATCTATTCTCCACTGAGCCGCAGGATTTTCCTGCCAACGTCTGCCGTCACCTCGTGGCTCCTCAGGGCATCCAATCCCAGTATCACCTCCCCAGCCACCTTAGCGACGAACGGCACTCCTCCCAAGGTCAACGGCAGCAGGGTCTCCTTCTCCACAGGTAAGGTGTCGCCTGATGCCGTAACTAGCTGAATGGTCAGCTCGGTTTTCTCGACGGCAAACCCCTGGCTACATCAGGTCTGACGACTGTCACGGTTGCCCTGGTATCCACAAGCCTGCGGCACGGCCTCCCCTTCACCAACCGTCCGCGATGAGGCTGCCATCCATACGCCAGCTGACGGCGCGCAGTGTCACTCGATGGAATGGTGATGATGGCACCGACATGCCCCTCGCCACGACGGCCCTTACTCGTTTTCTGGCTGCTCTCCATTGTGTGGACAGTCTCTCTCCAGGTGTCCCGGCTGGCCACACCACCTGGTTTTCGCCGGCGTCCCCCGGCTGTCGTTCGGCCTCCAGTGTAGTGGATACTCCTTGTTCTCGACATCAGGCTAGCCATCACCTTGGCCACCTCCATCCTCAATGCGGTGTTAGTGCCTCGTGAATGGTCTTGTAGTCGCCGAGCATTAGGCGCTGATGTATCTCGACGTCTCGTACCCCGTCAACAAAGGTGGCTTTCCGGGATATGAACTCGGGTGGGAGGTTGACTAAGGCTTTGCTGGCCAGCTGTTCGATTGCCAGGGCAAACTCCTGCAGTGACCTAGATTCCAGCTGGCTGCAGTAGGCTGCGGCTTAGCGGTGGTTTCCGAAGCGGTTTTCCAGGGCCTCCAAGATGTCCTTGGGCGCCGCCGCTTTCTGGATCGGGTTCAGAACCTCTGCGGCCCGACCCAGGAGGCTGGCTATTAACTGTGCGGCCAATTCTTCTGGTGATCACTTGTGCTTGGCCACTGTATGGAATTGACGGCGGAAGACTTCGAAAGTTCACGTGCCGTCGCACTTAGGCGATTTGACGCACGCAGATATGTCGTGTTGCATCTCGTCGAGTCGACCTTCAAATCCTTTAAACCTTCTGCCGACGATGTCCTCCACCAGGGCGTTCAGGGACTTAGTGTTGGTGCTGGCCTTTCCCTCTAGGTCGTTAACGCGGTGCGCCAGGTCTTCGACTCGCTCGTCCTCTTGATCCATCCGCTTGCCCAGCTCCGTGACGTCCTGCTTTACGCCAGCCAGCTGCTCTTCAAATTTAGCGCCCAGGGCCTCGTTTGCAGCCTTTATTTCGGTTAATTCGGTCTTCATTTCTGTAGCCAGGCTGTCGTTCGCCGCTTTCATTTCCGTAGTTAATTCGGCCTTCATTGCAGTCTTCTTCGCGGCCAAGTTGTAATTAGCCGCTTCTGTCTTCGCAGTGAGAGTGGACGACGGCAGTATATAAGAAAAGCAGTATCAAATAATGATGTACACGTTTCCAACAGAGACTGGGATCATACGGAATGTGATGGACAAGGAATTGCCACTCAAAGAAATTGAATTGGCCTTAACAAACAATAATGGCATCAGGTGACACTGTGCCTATGGAGAAGGAAACCTGGCTAGTGTTGAACCTGGGGTGGAGCATTATGAGTCTGTGGGGGTTCATCACAAAGGTAGTTAATGTGATAGTCTGAATAATACCCTTGGGACTACAAGGCGACGGTCATCAGCAGGAGGGTCCTACGATTTGGACGAAAGCCAAGATGAAGCCCCAATGAACATACCAGGATTCGCAAGATAACCCTGTTATGGCAAGACTCATCAGCAGCCAGACAAACACGGAGGAGTGCCAAAGTTCATGGAACATAACTGCAAAGTTTCCACTCTTGGCTAGTATGGGTGTCTCAGTCTGTGAGAATAGTCAGCTGCTCAGGTTTACTTCAGTGTATGAAGTGATGGGAACAGCTATGTTTTGGCAACAATGAAATTTTTATTTCTGTCTA
Organism: Mantis religiosa; assembly: GCA_030765055.1. Lineage (NCBI taxonomy): Eukaryota > Metazoa > Arthropoda > Insecta > Mantodea > Mantidae > Mantis > Mantis religiosa. Next base: position 4,661,576 of record JAUKNK010000031.1, on the reverse strand, counting down.
CATGTTGCTTGATCAAGTGCTGATTTCATGGAGTAGTGTGTGATGTTATCAATCTTTAACCAGTCTGCTTCTGATAATGTATTTGCCAGCTGACAGTGCAGATAAAGTAGAGATTGGTTAGTAGTGGCGAGCCATTAGCAGATGCTGTGTATATGTTCCTGTAATAAAGCTTGTTCAGTATGGTTGTGCATCCGGTGTGCTTGCGCTGAGTTAAATGATCTCTTCATCTTGATAAATTTAGGAATCATCCCTTATCAAGATCCTCATCCAATTCATATACAAAAGCAATCTATTCATCATAACCTAACATGGCATAATTTCCTATAATACAGACCCATGTCACTGAAGGTTGGTCAAATGTATCTAAATACTTATACAACACCTTAATCATTAACACAGTTTATACACACATACGAGGGGGGACCCAAAAGAAACTGGACTCTGAGGGCGCTGCCACTTGTAGACGTAGTGCAGGGTTTTCACGCTAGATGGTGTTAGCAGAAACCTTCATGAAACAGCTGTGCAGATGGCGTCAGTGTAGAGCTGAACGTTGGAACAGGATTTTTGTCGAATCGTATTGATGGATGACGAATTATGCCCCTCGTTGAGGTGACCATTTGGAACAGGGTTGGAATTGATGGTTCTTGAAGTCCCAGCTTACCTCGGCGTGGCTTCAGTCGGTTGAGCAAGATATCTTCTTTTACAGGGGTGGTACGGCGGAAGGAAATTTTACGTAAAATGAGTAATCATTTTCCTCTGTATTAAATAATGTAGAAACTTTTATTTCCTTACTTCAATTAACACCAGTTCGAACAAAATGTATGATACAACATTTATAACACTATTCTTACACAAGATTCACTTGATGTGACGCGTTTATATCTGGATGCGTGCAAGAATCAAAAGTTTTATACGTTTGTTCACTACCGTGTATAATAATTAAATTGTGTATCTTCTAGCGATGATATTTAATGTAAAGATTATCTAGTTATACTCGATGATTGTTACGAGAATAGACTTATATTCTTCCGCACACAACGGCGTTTAAGAAGAGAATTTTACATCCGTTCACGGCGACTGTTAGGAGAAGAATCACCAGTTCATCTTTTTTTACCCATTAGCACTTCCCTAATAGTTCGATCCCCCTAGAGGAATATTGAATATCCTCCATGGCAACGTAAAATCTTTTATATCTGATTGGTCCACGTTTTACGATATACGCGTCACACCAATCACAAATAAGTTTGTTATTCAACACTTTTGTGACGTCATTTCCACTTACCTAGCTTCTCTGTGCATGACTCACTCTACTTAACCTCACATAATACAATATTTGAAACTCTTTGGGGACAACATAAAATAACTGTTTCAGATGCCCCTCTTTAGAATATATGGAAAATTAACTTAAATCTTCCAATAATATTGTTCCATATATTCTAAAGAATGCCCCAATAATTAGACATTATTACAACAATGAACAATTAATACAATTTAAAATAACAATATAAAATCAGAAATTATTCGAACACAATAATAAAAAACAAAACATTTTTCAGTAATTCATAAACATATTATTTTTTTTTTTTTTTATTCATTTGTTCTTGTGAGTGTCAAGGCTTTTGAATGGTTTTAAAAGTGTTTTGTGATATTTTCCTATCATTTTATTATCATCGTCTCTTAATTCGTACGTATGATCCCCAAATTTTCTTACTATTTTATATGGACCTTTATATAACAAATTCATTCTCCAATAGGATTTGATTTTAGAACTGGAGATATTAAATGTCTTTACGAGAACTTTATCATTTATTTCAGGATTCCATTTCGCTCCTTTTCTTTGTATCTTTGATAATCTTTTCTCTGTTTTTTCTTTTATTCTTCGAAATGCTTCAGCACACTTTTCTTCTTCATTCAATTCCATTTCATCTACTTTTAAGGTTGTCGGTGCTTTTATTACTAGAGGTTCAGGTTGTAGTCCAGTCATTAATTCGATTGGTGAAAATTTGGTAGTAGAGTTTGGGGTATTGTTAATGATTTTCTCAATAATATGGCAGTATTTGTACCAGCCTCGGTGGTTAGAATGACACAGAATTCTGAAATACAAGCCTAAATCACGCATCACTCTCTCGCAAGGATTTCCTTGGGGAAAATATGCTGAAGAGTAATACATCTTAATATTATTGTTCTTCATCTCTGAAGTAAACAATTTACTCCGGTGAACCGTTGCGTTGTCTGATAATATTGCCTTTATTGGCCCATACTTTGGTATCCAATCTTTTAAAATTTTATTTCCATTTTCTAGCATATCGTTTATTACTTCAGATGCTTGTTGTCTAATAGTGATAGGCACAGGTCTACTTTTATGAGTATAAGGAGCAATGTCGTTCACCTTAAATGTATGTATGTACTTATTACACAATCCAGGTTTCGTACTAAAAACGTTCCTGTTCTTTAGTATACATAACCTCAACTGTTCTCTTTGCGCGTGATTTAAATTGTATGTTTTCCCTAACTTTTCTTTCAAAGTTCTTTGGAATATCATTTCTTCCTCTTCTTGTTTTCGCTCGGTGTCGGTATTTAATGTGTTTATTTGGCAACAATGATCTCCAAGGTCAAACGTCTCATTTTCTTTATTATTTAAAAGTAAATTCTCTTTACCACTATCATCTTCTTCATTATTAATTATATCTTCTTCGTATAATATTATATTTTCTACAAAAAACCTATCATTATTTATACTATCCTTCTCATCTTCTTTTAATATAATTTCTTCTAACAAATTTATTTTTATTACTTCATTATCTCCTTTGACCTTCATTTCATGTTTTTCGAAATCTATCACACTTTGCCAACCATACAATACATCATTGCCAATAATAATATCACGAGCTAAGTTTGGTATTACCAATACGATAAAATTGAAATTCCAATCATCTATTCGCGCAGGAATTAACGCTTGATATTTAACTTTATCTTTCTTTTTCCCAATAGCTGTGCTACAGTATACATTACACACGTTTAAATATTCAATCCTAAACTTGGATAGTAATTCCTTGAATAAGTTCTCACTTATTACTGATGAACTAGCTCCTGTGTCGATCAATACTTTATATTCGCTATCGCCTATACGAAGGTTAATCTGAGGTGGATTTACTAATTCCCGATCTTTACTTCTGGAGAGAGTGAGCTTATCTTCTGGTAAATTTTGAATTTTGATTTTGCCCTGTGTCATTTCTACCGAACCACTTTCCAAGGCACAAAATGATTTGGTACTCAGTTTTCCGCATTAGTGCGGTCGGTAGTTACACTAGCAGTTGGGTTGGTACTACCGTTATTTATTTCTCCTTCTATTCCCTGAGTCTGTGTCCTTTCTAGGTTATTGTCTGCCCTTTCAAACCTAGGACCCCCAAAATCTCTTAATGAAGAGTCTTCGATGCTAGTTTCTCTTCCTCTACTTTGATAACCTGTTCTTAGGTTATTTCCCCTGTAAAACCTCAGTTGATTCACCTGATTACTCCTCACATTTCCCACAGGTTGGTCATTATCATAATTCCTCCTAGGAGTATTTGGAATTCTCCTTCCTATACCTGGCACTACCGATTCATATGTCTTTCTGGGGTTGTACTCTCTTCGTTCATAGTTGTCTCTTGAACGTGCCCCGCCCCAATTTTGGGTAAAACTATTTTGGTTTTGGTTAGTATGGTTGTGATTTTCCCTGAATGTTGGTCTTACTTCCTGTCTATTTACTTGCTTTTGTTCTATATGAGTCTTGTCAGGATCAACTTGACTATGAGTAGAATCAGAATTAAGGTTATGAGCCTCAAATTCTGATAATAACTCAATCATATCAGTAAAGTCGACGGGCTTAGCCACAATTAGGTGGTTTCTAATGTGTGGTGGATAATGTCGTATTAGCATATTCACGATCTCGGTTTCTGACATATCTGGATTCACAAGTTTACTTTTGTTAGCAAGTTTTAGGAAATATTCAGTCATGGACACACCCTTCTTGAACTCGAATTTACCAGTGGCCAGTTCGACTTTAATTCTTCTCTGTCTTTCTGGACCCCAGAACCTATTTATAAACACATTCCTAAACATACTATACGTTTCATGTGATGCTAGTGTTAACCTCAGCCATTCTAAAGCATTTTTCTTCAAACACCTTTTAACAATCATCATCCTAAATTCATTTGGAATCTTTTTAATTTTAAAATATTCTTCTAATTCCTTTAGAAATATTTTGGGATTGTCTCCCGATTCTTCTTCGAAAGTAGGTGGACTTATGTCATGCAACAAATAATTTGTACAATTTGTGTTACCTTGACTGTGTAACTGTGTATGTGTGTGCATGTTTTGTATTTGTCTATTACCATTTACTTCACAATCAGGTGACAAAGATTCTGTATCGTCACTCTCCAAATAATTCTCTAAGTTTTGTACAATATTACCTGAATTACCAGGTAAGTCAATACATGTAATATTCTTAGATTTTATTACCCTCTGGTTCTCAGAAATTTTGCTTGCCTGTAATGCAATCACAACTTGATTCAGCTTGCTAATGTTTTCTTTCTCTCTCTCAAAACTTTCCTGTGCCAAATCTATTCTTGTAATCATTTCACTATTCAACTTACTGACTTCATCATATTTAACTTTTAGTTCATCTTGTTGTGTTTGCACCTCAGTAGCCATTAGTTTAACATCATTTCTGATACAATTTACCTCTCTTACAAAATTATTCTGTATTTCAATATTTTCCTCATGGTATTTCCGTGAATTATCTAATAAGACTACATCTATTTCTTGTCTTATTCTATTCTCTAATTCCCCTATTTCTACTTTTTGTTTTTCTACAAATTCTACTTGTTGTTGCTTAAGGATTTCTGACTCCTTAGCCAATTCACTTCTTATATCTTTTACTACATTTTCCTGACTTATTTTCATTTCCTGAAACATCTCTTTTAACTTAGACATTTCTCCATCATGAGATTCTATTTTCTGTTTTAAAGATTTTATGCCTTCTCTACACTCTTCTCTTCCTTTCTCAATTTCATTTCTTAGGTTACCTAAACCTTGATCTATCCTAGCTTCTAACTTCTCTGAACTTTGATCTACCTTTTCTGAATTCTGTTTTATTTCCTGTCTTATTTCCTGTCTAAAACTATTTAAATTTTCTGAATTTCGATTCATATCCTGTCTTAAATTATCCATTTTAGCATCAAAATTACTCATCATTTTCTCTAACCTGTCTATTATCATTTCATTACCTTTACTCTGCATAATTTCTGTTCTACTTGTTCCTGCATCATCACTAATCATTCCTTCCACTACTTCCCTGACTTCTTGTATTTCTGCTCTCTTATCACTAACTAGTCTTTCCACTCCTTCCCCAACATTTTTATTCTTATTGTCTGTTAATTTTTTACCTTCCATTTTAGGTAATATTTTTCCCTTTCTTAATAACATAAAAAAAAATGAAAATTATAATTTTGTCACTTTTTCTATTAATTATCTATTAAGATTTTTCCGTACTCACTTTTCTTCTTTCTTCTTTCTTGAATCAAAGTTACCTGTCCATTACACTATTTATTCTCCTGTGGTGTAATCCTCCTTCTGCCTATTCGAGCCATACAGTTGGGCGCCATTTTGGAACTGGATTTACGTCGTATCGTATTGATAGATGACGAATTATGCCCCTCGTTGAGGTGACCATTTGGAACAGGGTTGGAATTGATGGTTCTTGAAGTCCCAGCTTACCTCGGCGTGGCTTCAGTCGGTTGAGCAAGATATCTTCTTTTACAGGGGTGGTACGGCGGAAGGAAATTTTACGTAAAATGAGTAATCATTTTCCTCTGTATTAAATAATGTAGAAACTTTTATTTCCTTACTTCAATTAACACCAGTTCGAACAAAATGTATGATACAACATTTATAACACTATTCTTACACAAGATTCACTTGATGTGACGCGTTTATATCTGGATGCGTGCAAGAATCAAAAGTTTTATACGTTTGTTCACTACCGTGTATAATAATTAAATTGTGTATCTTCTAGCGATGATATTTAATGTAAAGATTATCTAGTTATACTCGATGATTGTTACGAGAATAGACTTATATTCTTCCGCACACAACGGCGTTTAAGAAGAGAATTTTACATCCGTTCACGGCGACTGTTAGGAGAAGAATCACCAGTTCATCTTTTTTTACCCATTAGCACTTCCCTAATAGTTCGATCCCCCTAGAGGAATATTGAATATCCTCCATGGCAACGTAAAATCTTTTATATCTGATTGGTCCACGTTTTACGATATACGCGTCACACCAATCACAAATAAGTTTGTTATTCAACACTTTTGTGACGTCATTTCCACTTACCTAGCTTCTCTGTGCATGACTCACTCTACTTAACCTCACATAATACAATATTTGAAACTCTTTGGGGACAACATAAAATAACTGTTTCAACGTGCAAGTGTGGAATTGTGTTTCTCTGACTGTTGGCGGGTTACCTCTGCGAAGTCGTTATGCAAACTTGAAAAGAACAAAGAGTGTGTATGAAATTTTGTTTCCTGCTAAAAAAATCTGCAACGGAGACACACCAAATGCTTCAGGCAGCTTTCCAGGAGGACGCTATGAGCCACACACAGGTTTTCGAGTGGTTTGGGCACTTTAGACGTGGTAAGATGTGTGTTGAAGACCAAGCTCATCCTGGACGCCCTTCAACATCGTGAAATGAGGAGAACATTGAAAAGTTCCGTCAAAAGATCAATGAGGATTGTCGCCAAATGATCAACCAAATTTCAGCAGCGACAGGAATCAGTTGGAGCTCGTGCCTGTGGATTTTGAGGGAGGATTTACACATGAGACATGTTGCTGCTAAATTTGTTCCGCGCCTTCTCACACAGGAGCACTAAACCATCCGCATGAATGTGTGTCAGGACTTGAAAACAGAGATTGCATGTGATCCAAACTTCTTGAACAAAGTCATTACAGGGGATGAGAGTTGGTGTTACAGGTGTGACCCAAGAACCAAGCAAGCATCAAGCCAGTGGAGGACTCCCAACTCTGCCAGACCAAAAAAAGAAAGGCAGGTGAGGTCAAATATGAAGACGATAATCATTGTCTTTTTTGATGTTCATGGAATTTTGCATCGGGAATTCGTACCCCCTGGCCAGACTGTTAACCAGCACTTTTACTTGGATATTTTAAGGCGTCTGCAAGAGGATGTGAGGAGGAAACGCCTGGAACTTTGTCGATCAGGTGACTGGTTTCTGCATCACGACAAAGCTCCAGCTCACACGGCCTTACGAGTGACCCACTATTTGACATCTCAGAGGTGGTCTCTCGTTCCACACGCTCTGTATTCGCCGGACCTAGCCATGTGCAACTTTTTCCTATTTCCACAAATGAAAAACATGCTAAAAGGGGAGTGTTATGACAATGTGGAGACGGTAAGAAGAGATTCGTAAAGGGCACTGGACAATATCAAACTTGAAGAGTTCCAAACATGCTTCCAACAGTGGGAAAAGAGACTTGATAAGTGCATCACATGTAATGGAGGGTATTTTGAAGGTGACTGAAGTAATTTTGTAAAAAGGTTCATCAATAAAGTTTTTATGACAACAATCCGATTTCTTTTGGGTCCCTCCTCGTATTAGTCCTAACCAAGCATTGGGTTAAATTTGAATATGCCAGGGAACTGTATTTCACTAGACCTGATGGCCTTTTACTCATTTAATGCCCATTTAAATGGAAGATGGGGGAGGGGGGAAGAGAGGGAAAAAAGGAGTACGTGTGCAGAAAACTATTGCAGAATTGTGATATCTTGGTAAAACATGTGAAAGATTAATGTTAACGAGAGTACACATACTGCATACATCGTGTTTAAACTAATTTAATGTTTCCTTTACATTTGAAAACCATTCGTCATAAACAAATAGCTTTCCCTCCTCACTGGCCTGCAAATGATGTCATATAAAAACAAACCAAATGGTCATCTGCAAATAAACATAGATGATATTAGATAGTCAACATGGAAAATTCAATGCCATGGCCAGGATTTGAACCATGGATCTCCTGGTTTCTATCCAGTCACTCTAACCCATTGAGCTATGAGGGCTGTTCAATAAATAATGATCATAAGTTTTTTACGGTCATAATTTTTCACACTAAAATTCAATCTTATTATATTCTGTTAGCTTAATGTGAAACAAACATGCCATAGTAGTTTCATTGTTGGTACTCCTGGTTCCTGCCTGTGATAACCAGGTTAAGTTCAGACATCTTCAGTATCACCTACCGCTGCAATGGAGGTAACATGCAGTTAAAGTTGATGTTAGAGGAAGATCTGGAGTTTCTTTCCAAAGTAATTACTGCTGATGAAACTTGGCTACATCATTTTGATCCTGAGAGCAAACAGCAAAGCTCAGTGTCAAAATCTCCTTCATCACCAACCCCCAAAAAAGCAAAAGTGGTTGCTTCTGCTGGGAAAGTTATGGTGATCTCATTCTTTGATATTCATGGAATGGTTTATCAGCATGTTGTACCTGCACACACATCAGTAACTGGACAATACTACAGGGATGTCATGAAAACATTGCAAGTCCGTATCAGGCGCAAAAGACCACATTTCCATGAAGCAGGTTAGATGTGCGGCCGCATATTGCCAATGTTGTTGCTGAATATGTTGCAAAAATCAACGTGAAGTGCATCCCTCACCTTCCCTCCCTATAGTCCGGATTTAGCCCCATATGACTTTCTATTCCCTAACTTGAAGAAACGCCTTCGTGGGAGGCAATTTTGAAGGATCTCTCAAATAATAGTTTCTAGCATGTCTTTGAATACTGGCAGAAACACTGGGTCAAGTGCATCGCATTCAGGGGAGACTATTTTGAGAAGGACCATCAAGATTATGAGGATGAGTAAAGGAACGCTGTCAAAAAAATATGGTGATCATTCTTTACTGAACAGCCCTCATACCATAGCCATCCTGACATTAAATTCTCCAACTGACTCAGGCCGCGCCGTGGCTCAGTGGTTAGACCGCTTGGCTCTCACCAAGGCGGCTCGGGTTCGATCCCAGGTGACCGCAAAGTGAGATTTGTGGTGGACAACACGGCACTGGGTCGGGTTTTCTCCTGGACCTCCGGTTTCCCCTGACATCTCATTCCACCGGTGCTCCATCTTCATCACATGTATCATCAGTGTCACTGCCTGCGGTGCCGTATGTAGTAAAAGCGGGCGTTAAACATTAAACATCCAACTGACTCATATTTTCCTGGTAAACTAGTAGGACTATCGTATTCGAGATACACCATTTGTGGTGACTTACTATTGTAAGTACCTAAATCGCAGGCTTCATCATTAAACTCTTATTACTTAAGTTAATTGATGGAAATTAATCATTTCTTCTCACTATCTCACTTCTCACTAATGTGACTGGATGGAGACCAGGAGATCCATGGTTCAAATCCCAGTCATGGCATTGAATTTTTCACGTTGAATATCTATCAAAAACCTAGCTTATATATGCCAGTGAGAAGAAATGATTAATTTCCATCAATTAACTTAAATAGATGATGTTGTTGGGCATTAGAAGTTTCAGTGCTTTTCACCACCCACGAAACCATACTTTAATAACAGTTTTTATGCATTAAAAATAGCAATAATTTCAGTACAAATACACCAATGTCAGACATAAAGATCTATCAATTTGTCTTCTTTTTACTCACATTTTACTTCTTGCTCTTCACTTTTAAGGCGATTTCTTCACGTCCAGAGGTTTATTCTAATTCCAAACTCCAGCGACAACAATCACTTTTGGTCACTAGCAGGAATGGCATCACAGAATATAAAAGCCTTCCTAAATGATAAAGCAAATGATGATGTTTTGTTGTTAGTTACTGAAAGAGTAAATCAGTATTTAAGTTTGAATTTATGAGTCACTATGTTTACACTCAGTCTTCACTTACTTGTTGTTGTATAATTGAAACGTTTTCAAGATCATTCGATCTCATCATCAGCTGTTTGGTGACTAGATGATGCTACAAAAAGAAAGTTTTAAAAAAATACTTAAAACTGCAGACAAAAAGAAGATACGCAACGGCAGACATTAAATTCCTAAAACTTTGCCTCAGACACAATATCACGCCAACTTTTGTAAAGCAAACGGTCAAACACAATAGTAATCACAGAATACAAAAACTGGTGGAAAAATACGTGATAAAACTGGAAATTTCAAAACATTACAGTTACATAAATAAAATAGACCTGGAATTATACAACCTACATTTAGAACTAACCAAACAATTAGGAATTCACATTTGGCAAAATTTCGAAATGCAGGTTCACGAAAAATTAAACACATTAATGATTAAGAAAAACGAAAGACTTAAAAATAAATTCAAACTGTTAAAAGAACGGCAACTGGAACACCCACATCAGCCAAAACACCGGGACTTCAAAGAGCAAGTTAACGTAATAAACCTTTCGCAACAAAAGTTTACAACCGATGAAATTAGATTACTCCAGAAAGGTTTTAATACGTGTGTGAACTTCTCAAGTAATAAAGACGATTTTATCGCCGACATAGAAATAGCCACACATAACCTAAAAAACGAAAACTTAACCAAAGCCAAAATTGAATGTCTGGATATAATAAAGCAGTTATCCCCAACATACAATAATACTAACAACAAAACAATAAGAAATTTAAATAAGAAGCCTGTGGTATACCTAAAAGCCGACGAAGGTAATTCTCTAGTAATTATGGAGACAGAAGACTATATTCAGAGAGTAAACCTTATGTTAGAAAGTCCAGAATATGAAAAAATTCCAAAAAATCCATTATCCAAAAGTATCACCTCTGTTAATAAAGCCTTATCAATTACAAAAACATTAAGTACATCTGAAAAATACAGCTTAAAATCGTCCAACCCCACACTACCAAGGTTGTACTGTCTGCCAAAAATCCACAAACAAGACAACAGCATGAGGCCCATCATCAATGGCATCAATTCACCTACATACCACATAGCAAAATGGTTAGTAAGAAAATTAAAATCATATGACAAATTTCAAAGTTTGGGAATAAAAAACTCCTTGGAATTGATAAACCACCTACAGAAATACAACATCCCGGAAAATCACATACTTGTTTCTTTTGACGTTAAGGCACTTTTTACAAGCATTCCAGTAGAAGAAATACCTACATTCCTCAAAAAATGGCTAACCCAGACTACAACGGACCCCAGAGAAATAGATGATATTATCAATCTTACAGATTTATGCATAAGGAATAATTACTTCATGTTTAACCAAAAATTCTACAGACAATCAAAAGGTTTAGCAATGGGGAGCCCACTTTCGCCTATTTTAGCAGACCTATACATGAGCTATTTTGAAACACACATAGTAAAGGCCTTCCCACAGATTTATAAATTTTGGCAGAGATATGTTGATGATATTTTTGCTATCATTCCAGAAAAACTTAGAGAAGATTCTCTAAAATTACTAAACCTGCAAGATAATCACATCCAATTTACTATGGAAGTAGAAAGAGACAACACCCTACCCTTTCTGGACCTCAAGATAACTAGAAATCATCATGGTGTAGATTTTGGAATATACAGGAAGCCCACACACATAGAGAATTACATAAAGAAAAATGAATACAACCCAGTTTCACATCAACTAGCTGCCTTTAGAAGTCTAATTCACCGGCTATACAACGTCCCACTGAGTAAGGATGAATTTTTGAAAGAACAACAACACATAAAAGACATAGCGGTATTAAATGGATTCAACCCAGCCATCATAAGGAATATGATGAAGAGGAAAGAAAAACTGAAGATAAGATCAAAAAATACCACTCTCACACCACTTAATAACACAAATTGGCAATATAGAAAATTCACCTACCATCCATGGGCTTTTAGAAAATTTGAACGAATCTTCAAAAGACTAAACTTAAAATTAGCACCCCAAAACAAATTCACTCTGAGGAACCTGCTAAATAAACCACTGAAAAATACAATCCCCAACAATTTGAAATCAGGAATTTATCAGATTAATTGTGAAACCTGTGAAAAAAGCTACATAGGAAAAACTAAGAGAAACATGTTAACCAGGCAAAAAGAACACCAGAGGAACATTAAGTTGAAACAAACAGAAAAATCTGCAGTTTCACACCATTTTTGGACAGAAAACCACAACATTGGCCACAACATTAAACTGTTAAAATCTTTAAGTACACCCATAGAATTGGATATTTGGGAAACAATTTTCATAAACAAAAACCGTGATAAAGTTATAAATTTTGAAATCCCGGCATTAAATGAAGTATTAAAACTTAGTGCCCCTAACACCAGATGGCAGAGTGATCGGAGCTCCGTAGTAGTGGAAGAAGAGGAAGGTTCATCTAGTCACCAAACAGCTGATGATGAGATCGAATGATCTTGAAAACGTTTCAATTATACAACAACAAGTAAGTGAAGACTGAGTGTAAACATAGTGACTCATAAATTCAAACTTAAATATGAAGAATACTTCACTGTTAATAATGCTTCTGCTTTTAATATTTATGAGTAAATCAGTAGTTCACACAGAATTGAGTATCATTACAAATGCCAATCAAGTTCACAAGTTGGAACCACGCCCACTTGTGGAACAAGAATATTTACCATAATGACTATTACTACCATCATCATTAATATACCTACTATTATATACAATTGGGTATTATATTTATACTTTTTTCTTTGCAAAATATTAGTGTAACATTTAAAAGAACTTCATCCCCTTCTTGAGATAACAAGACAAAAACCAGCAATACTCAGATAATTGCCATACTATGCCACACACTACGTTTAGAATAAAAATATAACAACGTTATTGGCTGATAGTCAATATGAAAAATTCAATGCCCTGGCCAGCATTTGAACCACGGATCTCCTGGTTTTCGTCCAGTCACTCTAACCCATTGAGCTACCATGGCCAACGTGCCGTCCTGACATTAAATTCTCCATTTGACTCATATATTTCCCCGGTAAACCACTAGGGGCTCTCGCATCCAAGATACACCATTTGTGGCGACTTACTATCGTAAGTACTTGAGTCCCAGGCTTCATCATATAAGTCTTATTATTTTAGTTAAGTGATGGAAAATAATCATTTTTCCACACTAGATGTATATAAGCTAAGATTTTTGATAGATAGAGTCAACATGAAAAATTCAATGCCATGGCATCCTGACATTAAACTCTCCATTTCACTCATATTTCCATGGAAACCACTAGGGGCTTTTGTATCCGAGATACACCGTTTGTGGTGACTTACTATTGTAAGTACCTGAGTCCCAGACTTCATCATTTAACTCTTCTTATTTTAGTTAAATGATGGAAATTAATCATTTCTTCACACTAGCCGTATATAGGCTAAGGTTTTTGATAGAGTCAACATGAAAAGTTCAATGCTCAATGGGTTAGAGCAACTGGAAGGAAAACAGGAGATCCATGGTTCAAATCCCGGCCATGGCATTGAATTTTTCATGTTGACTCTGTCTATCAAAAACCTTAGCCTATATACGACTAGTGTGAAGAAATGATTAATTTCCATCATTTAACTAAAATAAATAAAGAGTTAAATGATGAAGCCTGGGACTCAAGTACTTACGATAGTAAGTTGCCACAGACAGTGTATCTCGGATACGAGAGCCCCTAGTGGTTTACCAGGGAAATATACGAGTCAAATGGAGAATTTAATGTCAGGACGGCAAATTGGACATGGTAGCTCAATGGGTAAGAGCAACTGGATGGAAACCAGGAGATCCGTGGTTCAAATCCCATCCATGGCATTGAATTTTTCATGTTGACTCTATCAAAAACCTTAGCCTATATACAGCTAGTGTGAAGAAATTATTAACTTCCATCAATTAACGAAAACATTACCGATTACTTATCCACTGATCGTTAGGGTTCCTTTAAACACAGACTACATAATATTTTTCATATGATAACTTGACCCACTTTCACCAACAATGTTAAAATTCAACTCCATATTAAATCGGTTTAACACATAAGTTGAACAAATATTCTGTTTCATTAAACAATGTTAACTTTATGGAAACGTAGAGTCAGACTGAAAAATTCAAAGCCATAGCCGGGATTTGAACCACGGATCTTCTGGTTTCCGTCCAGCCGCACTACCATTGTGCTACTATGGCCAACGTGCCGATATGACATTAAATTCTCCAACTGACACGTATTTTCCCGGTAAACCACTTAGGAGTTCTCATAAACACATGAGACAAACTACCTTAATGGCGACTTACTACATGTAAGTACTTTAAGGCCCGGGCTTTATAGTTAACCACTAGGAGTTCTCATAAACACATGAGACAACTACCTTAATGGCGACTTACTATGCTGTAAGTACTTTAAGGCCCGGGCTTTATAGTTAACCACTAGGAGTTCTCATAAACACATGAGACAACTACCTTAATGGCGACTTACTACATGTAAGTACTTTAAGGCCCGGGCTTTATAGTTAACCACTATTAGGTTAATTAATGGAAATTAATTATTCTTTCACACTGGCCGTGTGTAGGCTAAATTGTGGAAACGTAGAGTCAGACTGAAAAATTCAATGCCATAGCCGGGATTTGAACCACGGATCTTCTGGTTTCCGTCATATCGGCACGTTGGCCATAGTAGCACAATGGTAGTGCGGCTGGACGGAAACCAGAAGATCCGTGGTTCAAATCCCGGCTATGGCATTGAATTTTTCAGTCTGACTCTACGTTTCCACAATTTAGACTACACACGGCCAGTGTGAAAGAATAATTAATTTCCAATGTTAACTTTAGTTAAAGTTAAACTCAATGTTAACTTAACATGTACATACAACTGATTTAAAGTACAGAGCGGACCCTCAGTGCTTTGGCCAGGAATTGCATGGCAGTCTTGTGTGACACATCTGAATGAACTCAAGGCCACGGACTCTTCCACTTAATGGACATGTGGCAGCATGCTTCAGTCAGCTGTTATTGGCCTTTGTGTATAGATGTGAGATGCATGTGTATTTGTAAGCGATTGCATTATCGGATTATTACAACCAGAAATAGTACTCAAATTCTCGCCTGAACAGACTTTTTATGTATGACGCTTATGTGAAAACTGACTCATTAGACAAGTGTGTAGGCAATTTCACTTTTCATTTCCTGGTGTTCCAGTTCCAAGTAGATAAACAGTTAGATATCCAGTGAATAAAGTAAGGATGTGATAATTTAATTTTGTAATGTGTAAAAAGAAACAAAGGGTTCTAACAGAAGGAAAACTTGATGAAATTGGGAAAGCATTAGAATGGTCCCCAAATAAATCTTTGCGTAGTGTAACACGACAAGTCACTGTTTCAAAAACTCGGAACAGAGATCTAAGAAACTTGAAATTAAAACCATACAGAATGAGTATTATCCATCAATTACAATTGTGTGAAGATGAAGACTGTGTTAAGTTCTGTAACGTAATTTTACAAAACATGTTGATCCACATATAATAAATAAGACCCGAAGCTTTCCTGGCGACGAATACGCTCACTTTCTTCTCGGGCAGCTAGCCAGGTGAAAAGATGATTAGATATCAACGTTTCGGGAGTGTGCATCTCTCCCACCATCAGGATATTTATAAAATGTTATAACCACAAATGAAATACTGGATATAACACAACTATAAACAAAGACAAAACACTATCAAAATTTGCATTACTGAACAAAAGACTGTTTTCAGTCAATTAAATGCCAGTTCAGGAGATGGCATGAGTTGGGAAAATTGTGTCAAAGAAACGTAACTACTTAACTTGACTATCAAGCTGTACTGATCTTTGCTTCTTAACCCTTTCACCGATATGGACGTCATATGACGTCCAAGTTAAAATGCCCCAAACCGATATGGACGTGTATAGACGTCCTGCGCATACATGCATTTAATGCTCATTTAAAGCTTATTATTTTAATCTTGCTGTTTTACAATAAATTTAAATTAGTTCTATAAGGAATGTAAACGTATCCTTAAAGTATTAAATTTTAGATGAGTCGCATTTTTTACACATCTGCTTCACTTTCGTTGAATCTCGGTATCCTTAAAGGTTTCTTTTTGAATTGTACACCTCCAAACCTGGATAAACACCCAAGGGCATATATGCAGATTCACACCAAATAATATTGGTTTCCTTGCGAACTTCTTTTTCGCAACACACTACACATTTTCGAAATGGTTACAAGTTTTTTGGGCGTGGGTGGTATACTTTTAGGAAAGTGTTTTCTCTCAAGTATGAGGGATGATGTGGTGAATTTTGCTACCCCCTAGTATAAAGAGGCCTCTGAGTATTATAATACTCAATTAGGTTACGAGCTCTTTATACGCGCAAGTACAGGTAGATGAATGTCTTTTACAGCTCTGAAAATTACTAAACAACTGTGCATAGTTACATCCAGTGGTATAAAAATACTTTTTTTTACCATTTAACTGTTTTCCGTAAAGAGGGATAGCTAGTAATAGCTGATCCGCATCACCCATATTTGACCCGCCATTTCCCCAAACAATGGAGTAGCTAACATGCCAGCTGTAGACCAGTACACGTCACTGCTACGTATGTCCTAAAGATCTCCTTCATAATCGTACAACAAATCTTCCAGATTTTCTACAGTAATATCAGAAGCCTGTACACATCATACCCAAGCTAATTTATTTGCTACATTACAGAATTAAGCCATGGTTAACATTGAAATTTAAGAATTTCAAATGTGCCATACATTTAGCTCTTGATAGCTACAAGAAATCACTCTGAACACAGAGAGTATAAATAACTGAAATACAGAGCGAAAACTGCTGCATAAGGCTACTAGAAACCTTGGTTGAGAAACACTGTAATAACAGATGCTGACAGAGAGTTTTCATTCCAGTGTGTGAGTATGTGACGCAACATATTCTCGTCATATTATCGCTTGGTATAGCATAAATAAACTAAACTTGAACCTGAGAAGTCACCTGCGTAGCTAAACATACATACTATGGCTCGTATACACACAAAACAAAATGATTCACATATTAGGCGCGTTCGGCACAAAGAATGGCTTTTACTACAGTGAAACAAAGTAGCAAAATTTCAACAATTTATTAATGTAGTCTCTACTTTATTGTTACTATAGATTTATACTGCCTTTAATGAGTTTTAAACCAGTTTTTGTTTTGTTTAAATAACTTAATAAATACGGAAGATACGGAATTGTATGTGTGATGCATTTTTACAGCATTTAACAATTTAAATGTCCTGTTCTGTTTATTGGGTATCCGTTTCCGGCCCCTGAAGGGTTTAAATGGCCATCGGCGAAGCGGTTAATTCGACAGATTTCCACTTGTAAGGCCGGTTTCCAAGAGAAGCTGAACTGAAATCCAGTGTCACGATTAAGCATGCTCCTTTCAGAGGAAATCGCCAAAGCCTCCCTAATCCTCCGCTCCCAGTAACTGTTGCATTTTACCAAGATGTTCGTCTCCCGAAAATTGGCTCTATGGTCGTTATCAGAACAATGCTCTGCCAGCCCAGACTCCTCAGGTTGCATTAAACGAATGCTCCGTTCATGTTCAATTATTCTAGTAGCGATGGTATATCCAGTATTTCATTTGTGGTTATAACATTATATAAATGTCCAGATGATGGGAGAGATGCACTCCCAAAACGTTGATATCTAATCATCTTTTCACCTGGCTGGCTGCCCGAGAAAAAAGTGAGCGCTGTTTTTTTTTTTTTATTTTTTATTTTTTTTAATTTATGTTCTCCAATGTTAGGTCATATAGGGCAATGAATGGAATGGTTGAAATCATACTCGAATGAGCCCAGGATCCATGCAGCTCAGAGTTGCCTGACATTCCTCTTTTAGAATAAGAGATAACCCCGGAAAAAACCTTATCCAGGTAACTCACCCTGACCAAGATTCCAACTCTTGAACGTGAGGTAGACGTGCTACCGAGGCGGGTAGGTTGGTTTGGAATGACATCATGGTAATAAACTGCTGCCAACATTTTCTTTTTCCTGTTGCAAATTAGGTATACTGTAACATGTAAGGAAATTGACAATGTATGCATAAATGAAGATTAGTAAGTTGACAATTAATCATAGATTAAAAGAGAAAAAATTGTATGCCGTTAGTATGCTGTTAATATAAAATTATTATCTAAAAAGAGTAATTAAAGCGACGGTAAAAGTGCAGAAGGGATATCGTAGCTCTGACGCCACAGATCGGCCGTTGCCAACTTCCAGGGCATGCTACCACGGAAAATACCAACATTACACAAGCAAACCAGCAATACTGGGCTCTTCTTTAGAACAAGTCCCCCGGACAAAATGTTGTCTAAGTCCAACATCGGAGGCACGCACGAGCGCTGACGGAACCTGCCGAAGTGACATGCGCCGACGTCAATAGCAGAACATTTTCAACACTGCCAACATTGATCTAACAACTACACTACTTTTACAAATTCAACTTTTGATATTAGTTAAATTACTTTTTCTTATCTATATTTAAAAAAAAAATCGTCTGATATGAAACTGTGGAGGACGTAAATCAGAAAAAATAATTTAAACATTTAAAAAATAATCTACATCTACATTTAAAAAAGAATAAATAAAGCTGTAGTCAATGAACATACACTGCACAACAGCTTGCTGGCAAAACTGTATGTAATCAGGAGCATATGCGCAGGTGGCAATTTCATTTTTTCAAACCACGTACCTTTAGCGACGGACTCCGAAAACTGCTCATTATATCCTCTCCTGCAGGAAAATATTTGCATCCGATGTTGGACTTGGACATGTTCTAAAGAGTATCTCAATACTGTAATACGCAACGTAAAGATTGGTGGATCATTGCCAGAGTTATTACCATTATTATTCATTCCGATATTCTCACTATTATCATACTTATTTAAAAAGCTAAACGGATTTAGCACAAAGTTTCGGAATAGTCAACATTACGTAAATAAAGCAGCGATAGTGTAATACCCAAATAAACTGACGAAAAGATCAGTGGATCATTGCCAGAGTTTTTTTATCATCATGATCATTATTATTAGTATGATGATTATTATTGTTAATAATTATAATATAATTCTATAATATAATAAACAAAGCTTACTACGCACTATTCCCATTACTATCGCTAGTTTATAACAGGAAAAATAAAATGTGTTTGGCAACGTTCCTCTGTATTTGCGTACATACAGAATCGTTAACTTAATGTGTTGGCAACGCTCAGCTGTTTTCCCTCATATCGCAGCGCCGCAGTTCGCAACTACGTCATTCTGTACCAACTTAACTCTGCGCACCTATTCTACACGGTACTACAGTGGTTAAATAAACTCAGACTATAATACGTAAATACACTGACAGTTTTCTATTACCGTATAGACAGTTTGCTTACGTAGTGTTGATATTTTCAGCGAAAGCATATTTTCATGTTGGCAACGCTCCAGCCCTTTAATTAAAGTTGTGTAAACATCAACAATTGCTAATACTAAAATTGACACTATATGTTACGAAGTGCATTGAGAAAAACTTGCTTATTGAGCACATACCGGTAAAGATGCATTAATACGGCCTACGAGTATGCTGGCCCTGACGTCATAGCTCGAGCGTTACCAACTTCCACAGGATGCTTTCACGCAGAATACCAACATTGCAAGGAACCTACGTACACAAACTGTGGCATTGCCAGTGGATCAATGCTACAGTTTTACATTTTTAGGGAAGGCCACTAGGGAAAGCTAAGATGCGTTCCAGGAAGGATTATGCGGGGAACGGAAATGGCGCGTTTAACTTATGTTGAGAACACCTGGGTATGTTTTACACAGAAGGGTGGCACAGCGAACATCGTCTTTGAAAATCAATGTTAGTATGAGAAGGACTTCCTTTCCACTGCGCAGTGGTAATGAATATGCTTCGTAGTATTAACATCGACATCTTTCAAGATTATGTTGCAGGATTTATGGCAAAACCGTAAAATATGTGTCTGCACAATTTTCTCTGGCCATCATCTAGACAGTTCATATATTTGACCAGAAATTCTCTGATTAGCCAGTATAGGAACAATGGCTTTTTTTATAATATAGAATAGTATTTTGGGGAAATTCACCAGAAGCCAAAGATATATTTATAAAACAAAAACATACCATTCGAATGAAAGAATGCTATGTTCATGTAAGCCACTGTTCAAGAAGCTTTGCATACTTCCTTTGGCATATGTTTATATACCGGAGACATTCTTGTTTGTAAAAAGATTTAACTTTCAAAACAACGGAAGTGTTCATATGCATTACACGAGGCATATTAAGGATATACACGTAACCTCAATCAGAATGGAGTACTGCATTCCTGTACAATAGTTTATCATTCCCTTCCTAATGACATCAAAAGCTTAGATAACGACAACGTGTTTAAAACTAGAACAAGGGCTTTCTTGCAGGAGCACTGCTTTTACACAGTAAAGGAATATCTGCAATTTAACAAATCCAGATAATCAGAAAACATTAATTTACTTAGCTTGTTCATTTCTCTCATTTATAATTATATCCAATATGTGTTACATTATAACTGAATGTAGGTTAGGTATATTCGATGTTTAACTTTGTAATATTAAGTGTAAATTTACTGACGCATCCTATATCAAGGTACTATGTACAGATTTCATTTTAAAGGATGAATAAATTTGAACTGAATTTATTATAATAATGAACTCGCACGATCCCTCGTTTTCGAAAATACGCATCTTGGGGAAACTTAAAAGCATACTAGTACGTAGTTAATGACACACAAAATTTAGATAATTAATATTATAACTTCACGATTTTTTTTTTTTCACTTTTTACACGGCTTGTTTTGCTAGACATTATCATCAATATTATCACATCCTGTCTCGGCAATAATTAAGCTTACTAAGCATTATGCCCATTGCAGTATCGCTGGTTTATAAGAAAAAGAAAATGTATTGACAACGTTTCTCTGTATTCGCATGTATATGAGCTCCGCAGTTGCCAACAGCTTGTTTCCGTGACGTCATTCCATACCAACATAACTTTACGCCGTCATAACGCATCTTTACCCACATACCACCAGACAGGAAGCACACCCTGACAAAAGCTATATAACCCCAAATTTCTACTCAAAACTTTAAAACATACCAGAAAGTACTGCATATAATGTATCAAATCAATCACTATGCTATTATATATTGAATTCAACCATAAAAGTGCAAGAGAATCACCAGAGTGTATTTTACACTACCTTGCCTCCACACCAATCAAAAAGACGGCCATACACAAATCAATAACTGTGGCACAGTGATGAAGAGAATCGAATCCTTTAAGAATCGAATACGTTATATTCGAATATATTGGAGAATCCAAATTTGTATTCGAATATAAAATCTCCGTTACTGCAAACAAGAACATGGAATGCGAGTTCTCAAATGACGTCACATGCTCCGATTCGAGTAAATGTATATTCCACAAACCGAGAGAAAATCCCTGTGAGGAATGTGGCAGCTTTACTCTGTGCGACAAGGACAGCGAATGTGTGACGGAGAATGCATACTACACAAGCAGTAAAGCCATTCAAAAACATGCACCCTACTGACGTATAAAACGTTCAGTGTGGATAACCAAAATAGTAATATAATGTAAATAAGAATTACCTTACAAAGGTAGAGCAGGTTCATAATCAGAAAGGTGTTCCTCAGGTTCACTGGTGTCACTGCTGGAAGAAATGTCATTATTTGGGTTCTCGGTGATGATGATAATAGCATCGATGACATCTGAAACTATTCCATCACTGTTCCAGTACTCCTGTTCAGTTTTCTCAACATGGTTACAGAAGCCCTCCCAATCTTCTGTTGTTACTGCTGCGATGCCTTGCATTGCTAATTCTCTAAGTCACAACAGTGACATATTGCCCGACACAACGTAACTTTTCACTTTAGACCATGCGTACTCGATAGCATTTAAGTCACATATATAAGGCGGCAATTTGACAACAGTATGACAGTGTGATTTTAAGAGTTCATCTATCTTAAAGATCTCTCTAGGCTTATTTACACATATGAGGTCACACCGGTCGTCTTTTCTCATTGGCATTTGCATAGGATGATGTCGCATTAACCACGAAACCATTTCAGACTTTACTGCATATTGAGAAGGAGGTTTGTCAAGTTGCACATTGTGGTATGGGTCACTCTCAAGTACTATTACTGCCATTGGTGGCAAACAATTTAACGGTTTATATGTTACCCACTTTTCAAAATTTACACTGTTCATTTGTACATGATAATCTCCCACTGCAGACCCAGCTTTATACATCAATTCCGCATTTCTTAAAAATCCAGAACGAGAGCCAACGGTCACAATTATCAGTCTGTTGCCTGAATTATATTTGTACAAACACCAAAAACGTCGTCACTATGCCAACATTTTCGAAAAGTGAGATTACTGTCTACCCACGTTTCGTCCCAATAAAATATGCTTTTTCCCTCTCTGCGAAGTCGTTTGAAGTTTCTCAAATACTGTGTGCGCCAACGTACGATGTGAGGTAGACGCTTACTCCTACATTTTCTCCAGTTAAATGTCAACAAATGCAGCAGCCTGCGGAGGGTCTCGGCGCACTATGGAAAGTCAATTTTTTTGCCGTAACGCTAAGAGTAGCTTCGGGCAGGTTGGTACTATTTTTCGAACAGTGTAAAACTCCTGCACAGTTCTTCGTAGTACACACATATCGAAATCATCATGACCTCGGTCGGCGTTTCCCCGGCGTGAGGAGAGGCGACGAAGAGCCAGCTTCTTTTCTGTCTTTCGTTTGACGCCTAATTGTTTTTTATTAATGACTTGCACACTCCGGTATAATGAGCTGCTCTTTCTGTAGCACGAGCAAGAGGAATAGCTATCTGTTTAGATTTCGATTCGTCATCACAAACTTGAAGGACATTTGCTATTATTTCCCGAACTGTACACGAAAAGAATTCACTGAGTATAATGCAACCCAGAAGGCATTACATATTTACAAAAGGAGAAATCGTCAGATGTTGACCAGATATTTTTGAATGGACTGTAAGTGAACTGGCCAGTGTCATAAACTTGCCATAAATGCGTCAAGGTAGGGTGATGGAACCCTCTCCAACCCCCCTCAGTCTCCCCCCTCGGAGCTTCTTTTAACTGTAGTGAACTGTACTTGTATTCCAAAACAAGTTCTCGGATAGTACAAACGAGAACATTCTTACTTGTACTCGCAAATCAAAACAAATTTAAAATTAATAGATGTAAAACTCAAATGACATTCCAGAAAAAACAAGAAACTACAAATATTTGGGCCTAATATCGCAGACTACAGAGAGAACCTACAAGGAACATATTGTGACTTTGTGGGTTCGTAGAATTTAAAGTCCAATTGCAGAAATTCAAAATGTTCTTTATTTCCTTAGAAATACACTTTGTACACATCTGACAACAGCAGAAAGACGTAACAAACACGTACGCAATCTGCCAGGCTGTCTGCACTGTGCTCACTAGCAACTTCACTCCTTACGGAAATTCCTGCCAGACTGAACTGTCTAGTCCAGTCCATCACATTTATAAAATCACTCGCTGATTCACGAAGGTTGGCGACACTTCCCGAAGCTTCACGCCCTTTCGAGGCGGCAGGTGAAGGGGAAAGAACAGTCCAGTAACTTCCCTGGTTCCTTCTCTCACCATCTTGTCTCTTCTCCGCAAGTGATTAGCACAGCACAGCACAGAGGTGTTGTAGAAGGCAGTTTTTCTCGGCAAAGGAGGGTCCTTCGACTCTTGTCATACCGGGACTAGGTCCCTTACTGGCATCGTTTGGGGTTATTAAGTATGAATGGTGGGTTAATGGTGGCGGTTTAATTTAGGTATAGAAGATAATTGGTCAATGATGGTATAGATATTGTATATGTACTCTGGTTGCTTAAGGAGATACTAGGACAAGTCTTGGCCTCTTATATGTCTCTCCTGGGTCCAGGTCATGTTCCCCAAGTCCTCGGATGAGGCTGTTGCAACTGTTTGGTAATTTTGAGTAGAAACAGTGGGACAATTGTAGGATGTAGTCAAAATTTTTGGAAAGGATAGATCCAGATGGATATTGTGGTTTGGGATATACCATTCGGCTGCAACTGCAGTCCCAAGGTAGCGGTTTTGAAGGACTTGGAGTTTAGACAGTTGGGTTTTGTCTACTGCTCCCAGACTTGGCAGGCGTAGGTCATTGCCGGCCTTAATACGCTAATATGCTAAACATTCACACGTACGCCATTTCATTTTGAGCATTTTGAGGTTAATTATTATTAACTAACCAGTTTACAACAAATGTAAAAGCAAGACTACGTTGTCAGTGTTATCGCTCTTGAAAGGGGACACACTATTTTTCGTCTAACTCCGTATAACTGTGATCTGAATGCAACTGAGCTGGCGTGGGCAAAAATAAAGAATGTTAACAAAGTACGCAATGTTAACGAGAGCCACAAATGTGCGGAAACTTGCTATAGAAGCGACAGATCGGGAAGGATACGCTAAGAAGGTCCAAGAGCTGGAAATGTAATATTGCAGAAACGATGGTATAGTAGAAAATGAAATTATTAACACATTAGAGGATACAAGCGATGAAAGTGACGCAGTAGACTTGGAAATCGAAGAATTACAAAGAGAGTGAGTGTTTATAGCTGTCATAACATTTGTTTAATACTTTTATGTGTTTTATAACGGTAAATATATAAGTATACAGAATATGGGATGGAGTTCAATTGTTTGTTGGCACATCTCATACTTCGGCGTATATCTTTATCTTACTGCAATTTGACTGAATTGTATTTTTCTAGGTTGACCACAAAGCAGAGACAAAAGCGTGTTCTCTCTTATTTCTTAGCCCGCCTCTGTAGCGTGGTGGTAGTGTCTGCCTCACGTTCAAGAGGTCCCAAGTTCAAATCTCAGTCAGGGTGAGTTACCTGGATAAGGTTTTTCCGGGGTTTTCCCTTATCCTGAAAGACGAATGTCGGGTAACCCTGGGCTCATTTGATCATTTCACCCATTCCATTCTTCGTCCGATATGACTTAACGTTGGACTTAAACTGCAAAAGCTCTCACTTCTTCCCCTCTGCCCGCACTACACCGTAAATCCAGCACTCAGGAAATCTTGCTCATATAGTACAGAAATTAAAAGCAAGATAATCTATTTCACGGCATTAAAACAAAAATAAATGCTCTGTGGTATAAATGTTTCATTATCCAATTAGGTGCAACATTGCAGACGGAACAAATTACTTTTATCCTAAATGTATTGCTAAGACACTTCTGATCAGTTCTACATGGGGTAAAAGCGAAACAATTAGGATAAAAATACTGGCAGTGAAAACGTATAAAAATGTACACCTACAGAGGCTAACCCAAGAAGGAGGCTGAGCGGTGTTTAGCTTCCATAATTACAGAAAGATATAATTATTATCCGTAATTAAGGTAAGTGTAATTTTTTTCTTGTTCCATTTATATCCGGCCTTTAACTGCTATGGTCATATCGCCGGCCGTTCTCCTTTGGAACATATCTTCGGTTTTTATTCATTAGATCACGCACAAATTCACACTCTCATTCATACTTCCAGACTCCGACTTAGTCTGAGAAAAACCCCCACCACCGGAATTCGATCCTGGAACCCCTAGCACGGCAGGCAGGTGCTCTACCGACTGAGCAACGGGGCCAGCCAGGTAAGAGTACTGCATTGCTTTCGTTTGATAAAAAAACAAATGCCTTCTTTATAGGCGCCAACTTAAGGGGAGGAACGAATTTTCGGCCCCCCAATATACAATGCTTGGCGCATCGCCCCCCTTATCTTCTGGTTACCACTAAAATTTTAAAATACAATGGAAAGAAATTAAATATTTTTACTTTAATGGTATTATAATCCATTTTAAAGTGGTTATGGTTATTTCTATTGCAAAACATTCATCCGTCAACAGTCATTCTTACTGAAACAAATTTCTCAAAAGCATCGTAAAACTGCTCATATTCTGAGAGATGCCGCAGTGTGGTCCCATTGTTAACAATGAAGCTTTTAATTACTTTACAGTCGCTAGGCGATCTTCCTTTGTTTCGATGTGTCAACGTGACGTGGAAATCGAACTTCATATAATGAAATGTGTGTGTAGTGTTTAACGCCCGCTTTTACTACATACGGCACCGCAGGCAGTGACACTGATACATGAGATGAAGATGGAGCATCGGTGGAATGAGATAGCTGGGGAAACCGGAGGTCCCGGAGAAAACCCGCCCCAGCGCCGTGTTGTCCACTACAAATCTCACTTTGCGGTCACCTGGGATCGAACCCGGGCCGCCTCGGTGAGAGCCAAGCGGTCTAACCACTGAGCCACGGCGTGGCCATTTCATATAAAATTACGTCTCTCATCGTCAGTGCAGTGCTAATGGTCCCGTAGGCTACACGATAAGTTAAAATGGATAAATTTGTAAGTCGAAGGGAAAATGCCAGCACAATAACAGTAAGTGATGCTGATTAACCTAATACAAATTCCAGTGGCGTAACATGTGATAGTGATATTGAGGTAGAGGTTATGACACTGCCAAACGAAGAATCTATTACGGCAAAGAAAAGTTCTCGTAGGCGTACTGTACTGTATTTATATTAACAGGGATCTTAGTAGGAACCATTCCAATCTATGTCAAGTTGATTGAAAGATGTAGCTCATGAAATGTAACATCCAAAGCACATAGAAATATTCATTATATACTCCGTTCTTCAACTCATCATGTGCCAAAATTCTAGAACATTAGCATCTCTCAATGCCTGTGCAATGCAATGCACAGTGTATATTTACTAACTTAAAGTTCATACCAAGAGAAAACAGAAAGTTGTTCTGCCAACTTTTAAGAAAGCTTTATCTTTATCCTCATCCATTATTATTATTGTTGTTATTATTTGTCTTCAAGCTCAAGATCTTGATTGATTGTCAAGAATTTTCTCATAAAACTGTCCTCAAAATGCTGAGTGAAACATATTGATGGCTAATTTTTGTTACTTATGCACAAGTGGGATCACATTTGCTAAATAACCTTTAGAAAACTTAGGATTTTTTTCCCATAATTGTAGCCGCTTAATTCTGTGCCAGTGTTGATTATAAATCTGTATTTGCAGCTGAAACAATGATGCAAATATTTTATAACAGCTGAATAGTGAAATGTTCAAAGTAAAGCAGCAGAAAAATTATAAGAATAACCTATGGAAACCTGAGAACTTTTGTCTTTCACAGTGAAATATGTAAGTATTCTAATTCTCACTAATGCCCTTCATGCACATGACACATGCATAGCTGTTTGTTGTTGTGGGAGACATTGCATCATTAAAAATGTTGCAAATATCTGACATGCTAGTAAATGTTTAACACTATATTCATGATTCAAATCCTTTCAAGTCAGAAAAAAGAACAAACCTATTCAAAAATATTGCACTTGCATGAGTTAATGGTGTGGACCATATTTTCAAACTTAGCAAACAAGTATATCTTTTCTCACAGATTTTACACTTTGGTCACTGCTTAACTTGGTGAATAGATCCCATGGCACAAACTTCATACTCATATATATACTCTAATGAATTAAGTTATGCCTATTCAAACTTGAAAGCTGGGTAAAACTCTTTCCACAAAAGTTACACTTGTGTGACTTTTTACCCTCGTGGATCAAATAATGCATCTTTAGATATGACCAACGAGTAAACCCCTTCTGACAGAGTTCACATTTGTGTGGCCTGTCAGCATTGTGTATCAGCTTATGCCTTTTCAAAGTTGACAACTGAGTAAACCTCTTGTCACAAACGTTGCACTTGTGGGGCTTTTTACCCTCGTGAATTAAATTATGCGTTTTTAAGTGTGACATCTGGGTAAACACCTTTTTACAAATTTTACACTTGTGTGGCTGTGTACCCTTGTGTATCAAATTATGCCTATTTAAACATGATTTGCGAGTAAATTCCTTCTCACAAATTTCACATCTGTGCGGCCTTTTACCCTCATGAATTAAATGATGTGTTTTCAAATGTGACAAATGAGTAAACACCTTGTCACAAATTTTACACTTGTGTGCCATCTTATCCTCATGTATCAAATTATCCCTTCTCAAACTTTGTTTCTGAGTAAATTCCTTCTCAGAAAGCTCACATTTGTATGGCTTTTGAATTTCATGAATTAAATGGTGCATTTTCAGATGTTTTAAATAACTAAAGCTTTTACTAGAAGTTTTACACTTGTATGACCTGTGATCCTTATTAGTCAAGTTCTTTTGATTTAAGTGTAAAGCACTACTGTATATGTCATGCCCATCACTGCATTTGCTAGATTGTTCTAGAGGATGCTGTTCTACAGATGATATGTCCATGATATTCATTTCCTGGCTTCCACGCTCAGGATGATCCTTTACATTATATAAAGCTAAGTCTTTTCCTGAGTCCTCAGGGGAGTGCAAAGCTGCCTCATTACTGCAATCATCAAAAATTGCCTCTGTACATAATCTGGAATATTAAAGGATTTGGTGTCATTAGATACAATATTTGTACATTAAACCTGAAAACAGAATTTGAGTTTGTTAACTACAGGAATATGTTAAAAAATTACTGCCATTCCATTAACCATAGTTACAAATTCTGAATGTAAGGTTACTATGCTCATAACAGCAATTCATAGTTTGATTAGATATTAAAAAATGTTTTATGTGAAATTTAATATCCTGATTCCTTTTTTTAACATTACATCACTTATTACAATAAAATATAATAATTTCTTGCAAGCTTCACTTATCATTTTAAAAAAATTATTTTCTTAAAAAGATAAGACGTTTGCAAAAAATTATATTTTATCATTATATTCATATTGCTTCGCTGTTATTAGTTTCAACTTATGTACAACATTTAATTTAAACATGCATCAGAAAGAATGGAAAAGAAAACAAATTCTGCTTAATTCCAGGCCTACATTTTTCATTTAATGACATGCAGTGTCTATCCTATTATGTACCAGTAATTCTTAGGTAACTTCACTTGCAATGAAGAGGACATAAGGGACTCCATACAAAATTTTCAAGATAATGTGATTATAGACAGTAATTTTATTTGTTGGGGGAGGGAATAATTTTGCTACATCTGTAAAAGATTTTGGACTATAATAGAAAGTTGATACTGAAATGAGTATTCAGTCTTTAATTCATATCTTACAGACCATACAAATTCTTTTCTCTGAAATTGCTCTCAGTGGAATACACTATCATATGAGGCTACCATATGGAAAGGGTTGAAAAATTACACTCCCAACATTTCCACTTGATACTTAATATGTATAATTGCTTACAAAGGAACATTTTATTTTACGATATTTCAAAATGCATATCTTCTCATGGAATTATTTATATATTATAACAGGAAAAGAGACAAGACACTGGGTTTACACTTTACTTTCTTTACATCAGCATGCAAGTGTCCAGCTGAGCACTGCAGCCTTTGCTGTGCTCCAACTAGTAGTAAAGAAAGTGTGAGCTACCTGTTTCAGTTATTGTCCATAAGATACAGAAAATGGTCAATTGTATACAAACAAAGATTTCTTTCTTATATCACAAGTCACTTAGGATGTCATTTAATGTAAATGAAAGTTTATTTCTTTTACTTTCCTAACCACTTATTCCTGGTCATGAATGTCAGATGACCTATGGACCTTGGGTGCATTTAGCATAGTTTCATACATTGTGCAATATGACTATGTTGGAGAACATTAAATAAAAGAAAACATATTTCCCATGAGTAGATTCCACATTAAGCGTAAGTTTTCTATTCTCCTTACATTGGAAAACTGATTTGTATGTGAGAAGGGACAGACATAAATTAAAATTGACATTACCCTCAACTTGTGAAGTTTCACCTTTTCAGAGATACGAGGCAACAAATTTTACACATCAGAAACAAACGTTTACATGAAAAGGTTTCATTTTCTTTCAATGTTTCAAAACAGTTCTGGTATCTGCAGTAAAATATAGTGACTTTCAGTACCTGGATGGACAAAGAAATGAATATGAATGAATTTTCCGGGTTATAAGGTCCTCTGTGTTCTTCAGCATAATAAACTTTATTGCAAAAACAATATGGATGCCTTGTTTTTTTTTTTTTTTTTTTTTTTTTTTTGTAATTTACATCCTCCAACGTTAAGTCATATCGGATGAGTAGATGCCATTAAAATACTGCTTCTTGATTAATTTGGTTTTCTTGCAAAACATATGCTCTTGTATAAATTTGCATAGCCAAAGCTCAGTATACTGTAACATATTAAAGATATGCCACGCTGCGGCTCAGTGGTTAGAAAGCTTGGCTCTCACCAAGGCTCGGTCCCAGGCGACCGCAAAGTGAGATTTGTGGTGGACAACCTGGCGTTGGTGCGGGTTTTCTCCATGATCTCCGGTTTCCCCCGCCATCTCATTCCACCGGTGCTCCATCTTCATCTCATGTATCATCAGTGTAATCGCCTGCGGTGCCATATGTAGTAAAAGCGGGCGTTAAACACTACACATTATCAAATGACATATTAAAGATATGGTTATTTACTTCCGTTTTTATTTGCAACAGCTCTTCACCATCAACATCATCTGGTGATATTAATTGATTGTTGGTTCCACAAGTAATATAGGTCCTTAATCCAATCATTTCACTGTGAACATCAAAACTAGGATAGTAAAAATCTCCTGGTATAGTATTAAATCAAATGTGCACCTACATGAACTTGCTAATGAGAAGATAACATTGTGTAACTGTTTAATATCAATATATATCTGATTAACTCAGATTCCAGATGCATCACACTATATTCCACAAGCAATTATAGGTCCTTAATCCAATCATTTCACTGTGAACATCAAAACTAGGATAGTAAATATCTCCTGGTATAGCATTAAATCAAATGTGCACCTACATGAACTTGCTAATGAGAAGATAACATTGTGTAACTGTTAAATATCAATATATATCTGATTAACTCAGATTCCAGATGCATCACACTATATTCTCAAAGAAACAAATGTGTTGTATAAACAGAGTCACTCATATTAAGTGAAGATACACACATCTTTTGAGTAACACATTATCATATGATTTTCCAAGACAGAAAATAGGAGATTTCAGGCACAGTTCACAACAAACTCCTTTAAAGACCAAAACTGAGTTAATATAAAGAAGCCTCAGCAACAATGACTGCAGAAAACTTTCATGACATTTCTGATCTTAATGAGTTGAACAGCCTCATGAGTCAAGCTTACAGAAGTGATCAGTGTATAATGAACATCACCTCTGGAAAGTTAGTGTCAGATGGGTTCCCATCACTTTCTCAAGACCAGCAACTGTGTCACAGACTTCATACCCACAACAGGAAGGATGCCCCCACTACACACTTGAAGCAAACAGGGCAGAGCAAAGGTGAAGCTGCCACAGAGTACTTGCTATGGGACAGATGGTTCTATTTTTGACACTGAAAGGGCATTTTGATGTTGAATTTTCTTCATGAAATGGTAAATATTGTCTACTATTACAGGCATGTGGTTGAAGTGGAAACTGGTTATTGGAGAAACTTCATAACTCATCTGAAACATCATTATTATACACAGAAAGGATCAAATTTATGAGTAATTAATTAAAATATTGAAGAGATTTCCAGGTCAAATCAAGAAAAGCCTCCTTAGAAGCTACATTTATCCTCCCATGACTCTCATTTGTTTGGAGTATTTTGACTGGTACGAAAAGAGGAGAAAGTAAACAGTTGCTTAGTGACAGAACATTGGAGAACTGCTGATTGACTGGCTGCTTTTAGTTTCCTCAGCACTTTTT
This sequence comes from Mantis religiosa, assembly GCA_030765055.1. Lineage (NCBI taxonomy): Eukaryota > Metazoa > Arthropoda > Insecta > Mantodea > Mantidae > Mantis > Mantis religiosa. The sequence continues at coordinate 4,629,613 of JAUKNK010000031.1, read as the reverse complement.
GAAGGAGAAATAAAAGTATGATTGGTAAAAGTGCTTTCTTAAATTACAAAACTTTGTAGAAGAGTGATACTAAAGCTGTTCTTTTTAACTGGTACAATGAAAGTTTTTAAAATGTACATGCTATATTCATATTCCTTTTTCCAGCTTCTATTCAGTTTCTCTCTTGCATTTCAGTTCGTTAAACCTTATTTTTCTATTGGATGCATATTATTCCTGACATGTCTTAACCGAAATAGTATCATAATATAATTTGTTGTAAATATAAAAGTATTCTCGGAGCTTTAAACAACAGTTTAACTATAAAAAGTGGTTCAGTGTATGCTGGCTTTGATATTCAATACTCAGGTTTACATAAACATTCCAGTAAATGACAGAAATATAAATATTGAAAATGACAAATGCCCAAAAGAGAATTGACATGAATACATTAACTGTTTCAATTCTAAATTAAGATCCTTTTTTAGTTCATACTAAGAAAAATACGGAATTTCTTCAAAATGAAATGGAATTCACAAATTATTGACAGAAGATTCATTATCTATGTTTTATTAATATGCCAGTATACTAAATCAATAGCATTTTATTTAAAATCAAATTAATTTTAAAAAGATATGAAATCCTTAATGCAAAATGCATTTGGCAGAGTGGATTTCCCTGAGAATCAGTATGTTGAATACCTACTGTTGTTACCAAGTTTGGGTTTTATGAAACATTTCCATTTTGAACTTAGCGTCTTTCTCTCTCACTTATATATGTACATATTCATTTATGAAAATTCTTTATTTTGGATCCATGGTACTTTAAAACAATATTTCCATAGGAATCCCAATATTAAACATATGGCTAGAACACTGGTTCATCTGGTTTAGGAATTTAATAGAAAAGTAAGAGTTAAATTTGTATTCCATCCACCCTTGCAAAATCCTCCAGAGTATTTGTAGTCTCAATCACACAAGAATGCAGCAGAGAACTTAAATGTAATTTGATAAATAGACTAAAATTTGCATAATTTCAAGAATACCACATTACATCTGCCTTAACCCAAGTAAGATATCTATATAAGAAATAAAGGAGAAATACAAGGAGCAAGGATCCGAATTTAAATGTTGGTCAATACTCAGCTCTTACCTTAGATATTTTTCTGCAAGGGAGTCTCCATCCTGTAACAGAATAATTCATATGTACAGCTTTACACCACCATATTTTAAATTATTAACAGTTTGGTGTATTTATAAATGGATATAGGCATTAGGAGTAATGCATTAATATTTCATCATACAATGGGGAACTACTAAGTCTAAACAAATTGGTTTGGAGAGTACAGAATTTGCAAAAGAATATATGATTCAATTACTAAAGTACTGAGGAAAGTTAAAATAAAAATATTTAGAATGCATAGGAGTACATTGCCAAAGAAAGGAAGATAAATAAAGTAGGTTTTACTAAGCCTATAACATAGAAGTTGTGCTGTATAAGATACTGAGCTGGTGAATAAGAATCCTAGAATTTTTATTTTACCTCAACAATTTAAAGTCAGGGGTTTGCGAGAACTCATGTATAAAAGCAACAATGTCCAATTTTCTCATTTACACATAATGTAAGTGAGCATGCATATGTGTGTGAGCCTTAAGATAATTTTAGAATACATTTACTACATTCTTAATAAGTCCTTCACTATTAAATCATGTTTTCCGCATGACACATACTACAAGAGCTTACAGGAATTTAAGAATGTGAAGTTAGATCTGCATACTCATATCATCCAATTTCAACATAGTTTTCTCCTATACTAATACATCATTTTAACCTTTATTGCATGAAACTGACCACTTTTACAGTCATACGGGATAAAAGCTAGGAAATTATTACTGATGTTTTACGGAAACCATTGATAACAAAATTTGAATTTTCAATGTGGAAGATCTTTATTTTAAAGAACATTCCACATATTTTAAATTTTGATGTACTATCAGCAATTGGTCTAATGCATTTATGTAGGAAATATTATGAGAGGGAGCCAATTACAAAAGCTCCACACGACAGCCGACTGAAGATAGTGGTCAGTCACCAATCAGCTGAGGATGGAACCCAGATGGTCCCGATAACATTTATGTTTGTAGTAGTTAATCTGAATGAAGTTTAAGTTTTAACAACATATGATTCAATAAGTTTTTTAATATGAAACTGACTTCAATTTTAACATTTTAATTGTAATAATTTCAAAAGCTCAGGCATTAAGTTTTACAGCCAAACTGTCTCTTGATTTCAAAGGATTGAATTTCTTTTTGACATTCTTAAGAATTTAATTAATATAGGATTCACATGTTTCTGACCATCAGATGTAAATCAACATCACTTTCAACCAAAATTACTTTAAATATCTTATAATGTTAAATGTTGCTAATATTACTTTCAACAGAACTTAGATACTTAGGTATCTTACAATTTTCAAAAAATTGTCCCCAACTTTACTTTCAACTGCAATGACTTGTATATCTTCTGATTTTAAAAACTATCACCAACATTGCATTCTGCTACACAAATACACCATCAGATAACATTCATAAACTCTAATCCTTATAATGCCAAAAAATATGTCCTTACTTGTAATGTACTTATATATTACATGAAATGATTTAAAAGCTTTGCTCTGTAGTCAAATTACTTATAGCATGTTCACAACTATCTCAGATGTAATACAGTATATTTTAATGGTTCCCTGTTAATATTTATGCAATGTTCCCGGATTAACCAGAATGCAAAGAGCAAACATTCTCAGACAATCTGTTCCATTACTTGGCAGACTGTATGACATGCATTTACTTTCCCATATCACCTGTTCTTAAAGAAGCTGTACTGATAGCTGGCTATTCTATCACATAGTTTGGCCACATTGTGACTTTATCAAACAGTTTATTTTGAGTACAATAACTGAAATTGTAAATGCAAGTTATTTCCACAAAGCTTACCTCAGTATCATCATGAGCAGCTGTGTCTGCTGAGCAAGGTTCTTCTTTAATTTCCACTTTATATATTTCAGGACCACATTCATTCTTAACCTCCATAACAGGATCTTGTGGAACAAATTCTCTCTCCTCCTCTGAACTAAAGTCTGGTAAAACAGTCTCAGATTTAACTTCTGTTTTGATGGCAATGATATATTCATTATTTAGGAGTACACCATCATTATTTTTCTTCATTGTATCAACCTTCAAGATTAAATCTGTCTTATTCTGTGAGGCTACATTGTCTAAGGCGGGTTCCTTCAGTTTGATTTCTATTTTGGTATCCATTTCAAAACAGTTGCAGCATTTGATGTTGCTGTTCTTTTCATTATCAAATCTGTGGATAAAGAGATATATACATAAAATACCAATCATTTAAACTTTCAGCATCTTTGAATTCATCAGCAGTTGTTGAAACTTCTCATGACATCCTCAAACTTCTCTATTGGAAACTTCAATCTGACTTGAATAATTAACCCATCCGGAACTCAAACCTGGATCTTTCATTTTCATGCTAATGCTGTTACCACAGCATGTGAAAATACCTTTGCAACCATTAAATCCTTTCTCAAATTTAAGTATCATGGTTAATCTTCAACGCAATCTAAAATAATAGATATACCTCAAAGACAAATTGCAAAGTTACAGGTGGTTTACAGTTGATCACTATTTTTAATTTGTATTCTGATAATTGTTCTTCCACATTAACGTACATAAGATATAAGTTAAAAAAATACTTTAATGGTGGTTAACCCTTAAACAGTTGCAACATGCAAGTCCATTCGAGTTCTGATATGTCTTATTTGAGATCATCTTTAAGGTTTACTGTGAACTTATATCAAATGAGAAAGTTTAAGGCTTGTATAGCAGGTCAAGTGATAAGAACATCAGCTAGGAGTCCAAAGTTCCATATTTTAAGTTCTGGATATGAAAGTGAATTTTCCAAACTGATTCAACTCTTCAACTTAGTTGTTGTACATGGCTAAATATAAACAACAATTATCAAAAGCTCACAAGCTACTTTCTGTGAGCCTTAAGTCTGATAATAATATAGCCACACAACTTGGAGCATTTGTAAATGTTGCATTCTGAATAAGCATGATGCCTAATAGATTCAGCAAATTTATGTTTAATTACAATGATGATGATCATGATGATCATGTAGATGATAATGATAATAATAATACTTATAATAACAATAACAATAATAATGATGATAATAATAATAATTATAATAACAATAATAATAAATAGATGATGATGATGATAAATGAAATGCTGTTATGAAATATGCATGCAAAAGTGCTCTAAAGACATGAAAATGTTCAAATAAATATGCACTCCAAAATTTCTGATGCAAATATTTCAAAAAAATAACTTGACAATATGCCAATATTGTGATAAAACAAAGTTCATCTTAACTGAAAAATTTATCTGTAGTCGGTTTTCAACACTGTTTCACAGTCTTATTTTTTGAGGGACTAGTTTCGGAAGCTGTTGTTTTCATTTTTAACACCAAACGTCATCTGTTGTTATCTGCTGTCTTCTCTCGAATAGTGAAACTACTAACTCTTTTATAAAATTATTGACTAGTGGGATTTCAAAGATCATTACTAGGTCCTTATTTTTCCATATTAAGATGTTCTAGTCTTTTGAAAAATAAAAATGTAAGTGATGGAGTGTTAGAAACCGAATATAAATATGTATTTCAATTAATTTGGACGTCACTGTTATTAATTTGTTCCAAACATGCATAATTCATCCTAACTACTTCATATTGTCACTTTGATCATCAGCCAATGCTAAATTACAAAATTGTTCTCTTTTTCTGCAAAGAGACAGTTTGAATACGACCCTTTAATGTTCCTTCAGGTCTCTGTAGCACACATCCTTTGCTGTTTTCAATTTCTTTGAGGTATGCACAACGTTCCCATTTATACTGCTCTGCTTACATACTCTGACACAATTATTCTAATATTTACTGCTTCCCTCTCATATCTGCTGCTCACACTGCCTGCAAATCCATCACTTTGGAAAATTAAATGTGTAATGCTTAATGCCCAATTTTACTACTTGCGGGACCGCAGACGGTGACACTGATGATACATGAGATGAACATGGAGCACCAATGGAATGAGATGGTGAGAGAAACTGTAGATCAAGGAGAAAACTTGCCGAAGTGCTGTGTTGGCCACCTTGGTGAGAGCTGAGAGGTCTAACCACTCAGCCACGGCATGGCCTCATCACTATGCAGCTGGAATATATTGCACTGCTTGGAATACATATTACTCAAAACTTTTCTTCTCTGGACTGTGAACTACCTTTTATATCCTGCCGGTCATAGCAAGAAGGTTCCACTAGTAGAATGATGTTGAGTTCCATTATTCCAATGCTCGAGAACAAATCTGCACAGTAACAATGCAGATTGCTTCCAGGTTTGTACCATCAGCTACTGTTGTCCTTAAATGTTTTATTTATTTATTTTTTTTTTTATTCCCACACCGGCAAACAACAAAGGTGGTGCAAAGATAGGATACTTAATTTCTCCATGTCATACATCCACCTCACCACGACAATACACATACAAATGTTATATCTCTAACATTCACTATGAACAAAGGTGAAAAAGATTGAACATAGATTTATGGTTGAGAAGTAGAAGCTTTAGATTCACTACAAACAGAAGGCAACAAGATGCAGTTCACAACAGCCATGTGACAAAGATTTTCAAATTTAAAGGAGGGCTTGTAACTTCTGAAGATGGATCAGCATCTTCAGCAACTCCTCTCTATATCACAGGATGATACTGATGCATATTTAAACAAAGCTAACTGGTTCAGAATAAAAGGCAATTCATGTAAGTTAATATAAATGTTTGCATTCATCATGTTTACAATTTTACATATCAGTTTATATCCAAGATTTTTTGCAAATTACACTCCTCAATTTGTTCTTTAACACTACCAGAATTAGAATTTAAGTTCATTGTTGTTTCTTAAAATAGCCAGAGTGCTTTATTTAAGGCTCAGCTTATTTTTTCTATGGAGGTAAAAATGTTTAAGCGCATATAAAAGTGGTTTTCCCATGAATGTTCAAGGTTTGGTACAGATAGGTAGGTGACATCTTTGCAATAGTTCCAAATAGACTTCATCTGCAGGAAAATGCATACAAGGAAGTCAATTGACAACTCTCTTTCTTGGACCCAAATATCATGAATGACACAAAACTATATTTTAGAATTTGCAGGGGGCCAACAATAAAAAATAGATAATAGCTATAGCCCAATGCACATAAACATCCAAAAATAAACAATCTTACACACAGACTAGTCAGTATACCCATGGATAAAGCAAAATACTACAAGGAACAAAAAGTCATACTTCAAATAGTAGATGAAAATGGATTCAAGTGTGATATTTAAGAAAATTAAACAATCGTAGCTAAAGAAAAACATTAAGAAAACCACATTCACTAAAGAAAAACAAAAAGCAACAGCAGATTAATTTGATTCATATACCACCCAAAAACATTTAATAAATTCAAAAAGAACTTTAAAGACATCTAAGCACCTATGGATAAATGCTCAGTATTAACTTTGTTAAATTCAAAAACAAAAGATGAAATCCCACCAATATACCAGATAATTTGTAATAATTGTGAAAAATGCTACATAGGTTTAACTAAAAACTATTTTAGAAACATCAAATTTAAACAAGAAGATAAGTTAGCAGTAGCATTTCATTTCTGGAACAGAAACCATAACCTTGACCGAAATCCAAAATAATTAAAACCTATGATTAACCATAACTAACTGATAACATGAGAGAACATATTAATAAGGAAGACCAATTAATAAACAGTTGAGAACTTGATAAAGAAGTTCATAGTTCCACCACCAAAGGCGACAACGGACAGTCAAACCTTTGAGGTTGAAAATGGAAACAATTGCTCCCAAAACTAGTCCCTCAAATAATAAATGTAAGTGACAGTGTGAAAAGCTAACTCCAAGTAGTTTTATTAAATAATTAACTTGCTTATTTCAGAATTAATAAGTAGTACTATTAGACAAAAACCTATATTTAAGGAGATAATCTATTTTACTGACTGTGGATAATCTGCACAGTAGACGGCTGTGGGGCAGTTGGTGTTAAGAACTTAGATAAGTTGCAAACTATACTGAGGTAGTTGTGAAGAGATGCTGATGCAGGCTATGCATTCAACTCCGCATTATACCAAATTAACAGCTCAGGACTTCCCTAACATGTTTACAAGTGGCACAATTTGGAAATTGGAACATTTAGGTATGCATTGAAAAAAAGAGGATTTTATGTCATCAAACACTAAAATGACAAAAATGTTTTGTCAGAAAAGCCAAAACAAGATTTATATGCAATATCAATTGGGTTTAATAAGCTTATACACTAATTATTCACGCACAAAACTTAACAGCATTGCAATTATAAGAAAGGAAAAAATTATGTAAATACATGAACTTCTGGGCTGTAGTTATTACCAACTGATGCATTCACTGCAAAAAAGAGTTACGAACCATGTTTTATGCAAAATATATGAGAGATTGTGATTTTAAACACGAATGACATTTTTTAAAATGAAGCTAAAACAAACAGATAAATCTCTTGCATAGAATTAGAAATATAAATCTCTTCATACCATTTCTGCATAAAAAATTATAACATTGACCAAAATATAACCAATAGAATTGAACATTCGGGAAAAAGTATATTTGTTAAAAAGTAACAGCACAATAAATTTTGAAATCCAGGCATTAAACAAAGTGTTAAAACTTGACGCCTGTAACACCGGCCAGCAGTATGTTCAGTTCCAGCAGGATGGGAAAATGAGAGAGAGAGTTTGTCACCCAATAGGTGATCATGTGACAAACGCCCTTTAAAACATTTCAATTGTGTCTTAACATTTAAAAGTAAAGGGAGTGCAAATAAGTGTATCTACTTCAATAGCTAATCCTACCAAACATTACTTGATCTACAAAAGTGCACCCTCTGAAAATTATTGTTCAAAATCTGAACTGAAGTAACATTTGTAGTTATAAGCCTGTAAATAATTTCAATTAAGCTGAAAACACAAATAAGTTTCCTACACAAAGTTACGGAATTAAAAACAGATCTGAATCTTCATAATTCTAAAGAAAACATTTTAATCAAAGAAGACCCACTGACTTTTGAACCAATTAATATACAATTAGATTTAGAACAAATAGTTACAAAATCTGACATTTCCAAACCTGTACTAAAAGCACTAGCATTAGAAACTGTGAACAATAGATACCCACCTGAAGAATGGTTACATATCTACACAGATGGATCTAGGATCTAACTTGGACAACTCAGGAGCAGGAATTAAGTGTGAACTGTTCTCATTCTAACAATCAGCAGGATATCACACAACAAATTTTGATGTAGAAGTAATGGCTATTCATATTTCACTCCAACACCTTTTATACAGAATAGATAAATTCAAAAATGCCGTCATACTTTCTGCTTCTAAAGCAGCATTATGTGGAATAAATTCATATAAAATGAGGTCAATCCAAATTAAAGAATGTCACAAAGTGATCCAACAATTTCAAAAACTACAGAAAAGAACTATATTACAGTGGATACCTGCACATTGTGGAACAGCTGGAAATGAATCAGCTGATTTTCTTGCCAAAAAAGTGCAAATTTACTTCAGAACAAAAGTAAAAACTTACCCTTTACATCCATAAAAAGATTAACTAAAAACAAATATAAAAACAAACAAAACCAATCAATATCTAACAAAGCCAAAGATAAAAATAGAACATTTTAATTACAAATCCAGAAATTATTCCAGAAATCCCACGTAAAGCTGCAGTAGCAAATTTTAGATTACTTATAAAACATGATTATTTGCCAAACACCTAAACAGAATAGGAATTTATACAAGTCCAAATTGTCCTCTGTGCAACAAAGAAGAGGAAATGACTGAAGAACATCTTCTAACCTGTGAAGCCCTACCTCTAGGACCTACTACACAGAAATATTGGAGAGCATGAGAGCTAATGACTTCATTGCCAAAGCCTAGCATTTGACAACAAAGAAGAGGAAATGACTAAAGAACATCTAACCTGTGAAGCCCTACCTGCCAGACCCACTACACAGAAATATTGGAGAGCAAGAGAGCTTGTGGCTTCATTGCCAAAGCCTAGTATTTGACAACAAAGAAGAGGAAATGACTGAAGAACATCTTCTAACCTGTGAAGCCCTACCTGCCAGACCCAGTACACAGATATATTGGAGAGCAAGAGAGCAAATGGCTTCATTGCCAAAGCCTAGCATTTGACAACAAAGAAGAGCAAATGACTGAAGAACACCTTCTAACCTGTGAAGTCCTACCTGCCGGATCCACTACACAGAAATATTGGAGAGCAAGAGAGCTAATGGCTTCATTGCCAAAGCCTAGCATTTGATAACAAAGAGGAAATGACTGAAGAACATCTTCTACCTGTGAAGTCCTACCTGCCAGACGCACTACACAGAAATATTGGAGAGCAAGAGAGCTAGTGGCTTCATTGCCAAAGCCTAGCATTTGACAACAAAGAAGAGGAAATGACTGAAGAACATCTTCTAACCTGTGAAGCCCTACCTGCCAGACCAACTACACAGAAATATTGGAGAGCAAGAGAGCTAATGGCTTCATTGCCAAAGCCTAGCATTTGACAACAAAGAGGAGGAAATGACTGAAGAACATCTTCTAACCTGTGAAGCCCTACCTGCCAGACCCACTACACAGAAATATTGGAGAGCAAGAGAGCTAATGGCTTCATTGCCAAAGCCTAGCATTTGACAACAAAGAAGAGGAAATGACTGAAGAACATCTTCTAACCTGTGAAGCCCTACCTGCCAGACCCACTACACAGAAATATTGGAGAGCAAGAGAGCTAATGGCTTCAATGCCAAAGCCTAGCATTTGACAACAAAGAAGAGGAAATGACTAAAGAACATCTTCTAAAGTCTGTTTAGCCAACGTGTGTGCAGTTCCCAGTCAAAGGGACCTCAAAGGAGCTGACCTCCCCGCCCACTAATGACCGTCATAAATCTATCTCCACACTTCAGAAATGGAACACTGACGTTGGGGACCAATAGCAACCCAGATTTTCTGAAAATGACAGTTGCACGTCTACTCCGCGTGGAGTCTCAGTTGCCAAAGTTCCAACTTCCTGTTATTCTGTTTCATTAGGTGCAAGACGGTGATGTTAAAATGTTGCAACATTGTAGAGAGGACCGTCAGGAGGAGGGTTCATGTTGTAAAACGATTATGAGGGTTCCTCAAAGAAAGCGGCCGCCGTGCACTTGCGTTGAGTAGACAGACTGTAACCTGTGAAGTCCTACCTGCTGGATGCACTACACAGAAATATTGGAGAGCAAGAGAGCTGATGGCTTCATTGCCAAAGCCTTGCATTTGAAAACAAGAACAATTATTGTATAACTTTTAATTATTACATTAGCTATTATTGTTTTTTGCCATTGTTTAATGGTTTCCCACTTCTGTACATAAACATGTGACACTTATCTTCTCTGACATTACAACACACTAACTGAACAAAACATAAAATTGTACCTGAGCATAGCATGCATTAGCTAGCATATTATAAATATACTTTCTGTGTTATGCAAACTCTTTATACTCAGATAGCACATCAGGGAATTCATTTTACCCTTAATATTTTAATGCAACAGCAGATGAAATTAACAAAATTATATTTTATAATATCTTAAAAGTTATATGTTCATTACGTTTAATACTGAATTCTTGTGATAGCCATAAAAAATGTGCACTTTTTACCCTTCCTATCCCAATATTGACTGTTACAATACATTCATTAACAAACTATTTACATTAGCATAAAGAATATTTGCCTTGATTTGTGACAAGCAGATTTACACAAGTGGCAACTTTGGTTTGCAATGGATAGTATATCACATAAAAGTCACTACCAATATCTCTATAGTGCATTTCCCATAACATTTCAACACTTCTCATGCCAGTAATATTCTCTGTTTAGATTTTTAATTATATTTATTTCATATGAAAATGAAGTTATAACATTATCTAATGATGCAATTTCTTTCACTTCCAAGTTAAATGTGGAAACTGCATTCTAGCAAGTAAATGGATTTTATTTATATACTGCACTCTCTGTGGCATAGTTTAAATGTATGTTATCACCAAGTTCCATTAAATTCATGTTTACCTAAAAAGGCAATTTTAGGTACAGAAAACAAGGCTTTTTATTGGATTTATTAGTACAAAATAGAATTATTAGGTGTAGCTATCTGTGTCACATTTGCTGGTTATTTTATAAAATACATATTCAATTACTTTTACCAAATGGGAAAGACCATCCACAATTGGAAGGAGAAATAAAACTTAATAAGCTTAGAATTGTGTTTTGTTTTTTAAAAACGTTACATTCTGTTAAAAAAAAATGAAGTATGTGTAAGTAGCCTTCGTCTAGGTTAGACTATGTTGGGTTAGTTCCATTTTTCTTTAAATGAACTCAGTTTAGGTCATATATTCAGTCTGTGGCTTTAGTTCAATGTTACACAAACTTAGGTTTCTCATTTACGGCAGATTAGGTTAGCTCTAGCTTTCAAGCTTAAGTTCTTGGTCCAAGCGATTTTCAATCGGTTACCCCTTGTTTTGTCTGATTGCAAACGCTCCTAATTATTTAACTTTGCAGTTCCCTAAAGGATTTTATATTTTTCTGGAGATTGACAACAATTTCAACGATAACGCTGTACTATTGCAGGTCATCGAATATAAAAGTTTTACCTCAAAATTGACATTACTGAAGAGATTGCCAAGGAAATAAATGTTACCGTTTCAGAATCCTGTTCCCGATTGTCCTCTTTAGGTTTCCTTTTATAGAACATTAAATAGCAGTTTTGAAAGCAAAACACGCCTGTACACATACACGCTTGAATGAGAGTAAGGGTGCAAATCCATTAAGTCAGCGAAATTTGGAATCTTCTGTCTCTTCTTGCACACTATTCTGGTTCTTTGGGGTTTAGCTACGTTCAGGGAAATCGGTGTTCCTTAGACTCATGTTAGCAGTTCTGACAGTTCTGTGCTTAAGTGTAAACAAGGGAGAATGCTCATCACGAATGCCGATGAAGCAAGCGCATGTTCAGAGGCTATTTAAGAAACATTCACAGTCCACTGATTCTTCCGGTGTTTTTGTAAACACTCACTGTTATTCATTTAACACTATATGTCACTATCCACATTGAAACTACTTGCTTACTTAATAACACACTTGGTCGAAGTCGAGTGAAGCACATTATCATGTCTAATCAAAACGTAAACTGTGCAGTAAATAATATGGACGAGATATTAGGTAACTGATCACACTTTATCACTTTATAAATGTTTATTTCATCCCACAAATGTATTTTACTTTTATTGTGGTGCCCAAAGCAATGCAAGTGTAGAAATATACGTCAATATCAGATCTTAATGATGGACGTAGGATGAAAGGTGGAAAGAGAGGGAATCGTTGCAAAGAATCCCCTTTTTGGGAAACGTGAAGTAATCGGATCTTGCACCTATTTACCTGCTGTTCGGTCAAATTTACTTTTTTGCACAATTTTAGTTCCATTCCATCGTGATTCCATCTATGTAGACGTTCTGTGTGTATACGCATGGTTATCAAAGTAGATTATTTATTGCATTATTCCATAATTTAGTAATTAATATATGATAACATACTTAATAATATACTGAAATAATCGTTGTGGAACAGTTCGTTGCATTTAGAATAGAAAATCCAAATCAATGCATAAGTTCAAGGGCGGCGATCTAGAAAAGAGGACTGAACTGATCGATAGATACTCGAGTCATTAATGGTAATTTTAGGTTATGTGTCGTACTTGAATTTTACATGTTTTCATTGAACCTTATGCATACAGTTCAAATTAAATTTATTTCATCCATGAAAACATCTACATGTTGTGTATTCGCCAATATAGTAATTACTAATACCATAATTACATATACAATATTGACAAGTTCAATTTATTTACAGTACATATATGTAGGTCTAATGCTCGAATTCCTCTAGGGTATAAAAGGCATTATCTACTATATACTTCTTTATTGTTTTCATCTTTAGATCTGCATATTTTATCAATTTAATTTGTTCCGGTAGCTTATTATACTGCTTTGCAGTCTATTGACAATAACTTTATATTAATTTGTAATATTTTCAACAATATTGTAATTAATATTTATATTTTTGAAAATTATTGTCTGCATTATTGATGCCATGAGTTTGGTTGATTCCTACGGCAGATAGATACATAAATAAATAAATAAATAAAAACAGTTGTTTTCCCACGTCCTTTATACAGTTTCTGCTTAATGTAACCCTAAGTAATATTCTGTAATAATCGTCATTATTTATTAGACTATATGCGTAAATACAGCCGTTTTTTGGATCATTTTCTACTAAGATATGTTTTGTCTCACAGATGTACATGGAACAGTCAATATACCAAATGTTTTAATAATTGATCTGTATGTGTGTCTCCTATTTACATTACCTTTAATCTAATTTTTTTTTTTTCCAATTTAAAAACATCTTGCACTTAATTTGTTGTAATGTTTCCCCATATTTTAAGTGTGAGTAACGTGAGTAAACCAAAGCATAGTATACCTGTATCAGTGTTTTGTCAACCATGGTTTTTCTCACTAGTCTCGTTATATATAAGCTGGTAAGCTTCTTTTTTATGTGGGTTATATCTGGCTTCCAGTTTAACTGCTTATCTATTACAACTCCTAGATAATTTGTGAACTGAATCTCTGGTATTATTTCTCTATCTATTTCCATTCGTATGCTATTTAAAATGCATTTCTTTAATTCAAAATTTATCTAGGCTATCTTTTTAGTGTTTAAAATCATGCATAAATTACCATAGTAATTTTAGTTAATGGATGGAAATTAATCATTTCTTCACACTAGCCATATATAGGCTAAGGTTTTTGATAGATAGAGTCAACAGGAAAAATTCAATGCTATGGCCGGGATTTGAACCACAGATCTCCTGGTTTCCATCCAGTCGTTCTTACCCATTGAGCTACCATGATATTAAGTCGCCACAAACGGTGTATCTCGGATGCAAGAGCCCCTAGTGATCTACCGGGGAAATATACGAGTCAGATGGAGAATTTGATGTCATGACGGCAAGTTGGCCATGGTAGCTCAATGGGTAAGAGCAACTGGACGGAAACCAGGAGATACGTGTTTCAAATCCCGGCCATGGCATTGAACTTTTCATGTTGACTATCTACCATAGTGATGTTTTATTTTTTTCCATTTGCTGATTTCCTTTTAATTCTAACTCAGCAGTCGAGTTACCCTTAATAAAATTATTATTGTCATATCATCTGCATATCCTATTGCTACATTTGCATCTCTTTCTACTAATTAAAAAAAATGTTGATATACATTAAAAACAAAAACAGACCCAGTTTTGAGCCTTGCGGTACACCTTTTCGAACAATTTGGAAATTCGATTTTACTTTTTCCACTACACCTGCACTATCTTTGTGGTTTATTTCAATGCACTGCGTTCTGTGTTTTAGGTATGAACTTAGCTATTGTTGTGCCAATTCCTTAACCCCATAATTTTCTAACTTGTCTATCTAAGTAATGCCTGGTTTGATGAGAACTGTGGTAGAGCTAGAAGGGAAGTGTTTAAAAACCTGGCTTGTTGGAGAAGAACGGGGGAGGGTAGAGATAGGATGATTATGGTAAAAAGTAGAGAAGTGTACAAGAAATTATTAGAACAAAAAAAAGAACGAATGTGAGGATAGTATTCGAAAGAAAATGAAGGATGCCATACAACAAAAAGACAATAATAAAATATGGGGTATGGTGAGTGAAATGAATAAACAGAAGGAGGTGAAAAATGAGATAACATCACAGGAATGGCTGAAGTACTTTAGAGTCCTAGTTGCAGAAATGGAGTGGATAAATAGAGATAATATACAGTTGGGCAACATGAGGAAAGATGATGAGATATTAGAGAAATTACTCAAACAGAAGTTTTTCAACAAATAAGAAGCTTAAAGGACGGTAAAGCAGTGGGCATGGATGGAATTCCAGGAGAGTTTTAGAAGAGATATGGGGAAACACCAAGTGGATTAAAGAATATAACTAAGTTATTTAATAAGCTGAAAGATGGTAGGAAATTACCTGACTGCTGGAAAACAAGTGTGATTGTACCAATATTTAAAGGAAAGGGGAGTGTGAATAGGCCAGAGAATTATAGGGGGATAAGCTTACTATCTATAATTGGGAAAATGTATACAGGTATACTGGCGGCAGACTAATGGATTGGGCGGAAAGAGAAAATAAAATATCAGAATTTCAAGCTGTATTTAGGAGATAAAGACAAACTATAGGTAATATTATTAATATATTATTAGATAATGTATTTATAATCAAGATGTTAATTGATAAATACTTGAGCAGGAAAAGGGGCATATTGTATATGGTTTTTGTGGATTTTGAGAAAGTGTTCGATACGATAAACAGGGAGGCTTTAAAATGGAAACTAAGAAGAAAAGGGGTGAGCGAGAAGTTTATAAAGGAAATTGATAAAATTTATAGTGGGGTGAAATTCAGAATAAGATGTGGGTTGAATGCATTATGAGAAGCCGAACAGAAGTTAGGCTTAGGACAGGGGTGCAAATTGAGTCCTATACTATTCAATTTATTTATAGACGACATAATAGAGAGGGTTAAGGAAAGCAATGCCTTTTTCCCAATAATAATGAACAAAGAGATCCCTGGTTTATTGTATGCAGATTATTTAACAGTAGGAGGAATTTCTGTAATAGGTTTTTGCGATGACTGGGGACTAAGAATAAACAGCAAAATATAAAAAATAATGGTATTTAAAAGAGGATCGATACTTAGGAAAGGAGAGGAATGGTTCATAGGAGACCAAAAGGTAGAAGTTGTAAACGAGTATGACTATTTAGGTGTAAGGATGTGTAGCAGTGGAGGATGGGCTGCACAAACCAGAAAAGTGATAGCTAATGACAGGGCGGCAATGTCAGGGGTAAGAATATGTAAACATAAACTGGAGATGTCAGTGGTTAGAAAGAATGTATGAAGCGGTCGTGGAAGCCAGAACAATGTACGCAGTGGAGGTATGGTGCACATCAGAGATAGAAACACAATTATACCAGATGTATGGACTGTTTTGCAAAGAACTACTAGGGCTACCAAAATCGGCACCAAGAGAAGCGGCATTACTAGAGCTAGGTAATACAAAAAGGAGGGGAATAATAATAGAATATTGAAATTCTGGTATAAGTGTATTAAAGGGCAGAAAGGAGAATTATTGAATCTGTGCATGAAGCAACAGAAAAGCATTAAAATAAAAATAGTTGGTGGTCGGAATTGGAAAGAATGATATTAGAGATAGGCATGGGAGATCTATGGAGAGCAGCCGATACAAATTATAACAGTTTTTGGAAAAGTGAGAACTAGACTACAAGACATAGACAAGAGATATGCGAAAGTATAGAAGAAACGAAATCTTTGAAATTTTATAAGAAATTAAAGACAGAATGGGGTAGGGAAAAATATATAGATCAATGTGACAAAACTGGAAGAGAAGGCATAGCATGGATGAGAGTAGGAATATTATACTTAAAAGTGTTGAGAAGTAATGAGGTAGGGATATGTGAATTTTGTGGAGATGAAGAGAGCACTGTTCATTACCTGATAGAATGTAAGGAGCTAACAAATTACAGGAGAAAAATATGGGATAAGAAATGGGACAGTGTAAGTAAAGAGATATTGGCGGTACACATGCTAATGGGGATGGGAGAAAAGAAAAATAAATGTATAGGAGATTTCTTATATAGGATAAGAGAAAAGTGGATTAGGGCAAAAGAAGCGAAGGTCAAGAAGAAATGACATCAAGCTGAATAGGAAAACCAAAGGCTTATGGCCAGGGGACCTGAGTCAGGAAGTAAATCTTAAGGTCAGCAATTTCATGTATTTGTATAGGATGTATAATACAGCATGTTCTATGTTAAATTTTATTGTACTGAATTTTTAAGGGATACTGTACAAATAAATATCAAATAAATTGTCTATCGGTATGTCTATGTTTACACAGTCAAAAGCCTTAGACAAATCCAAAGAGATAGCTATTACTTTCTCCTGTTTATTTAATGCTTCAACTATATAATTATTGACCATATTTATAGCATTAATTGTTGATTTATTCTTTTGGAACTCAACAGCTAAGTGCTGCCCTGTGCATACAAGGGCAGTCTGGGAAACAATACAAACTTGTTGGCCAAACTTGTAGCCCCTTACGAAGAACAAATGACATCTAATGCCTTCAGTTAATTTAGAAGAGACTGAAAGTGATGTCAAACCTTTAATAGCAAGGAAAATTACATACAGGTATTCTTGACTCAGAATGAACGAAAAGAAAGGCCTTTTTTTTTAAAAATAAATATTAATTATATAAGTCACATTCTATACAATTTTGCAGATACTGACATAAATTGTAGCTGGTGGTGACACTGATTTTTATAAAGTAACGCTATAAAATTGTTACCGCCTCAGTATCGTAGATGGTAGCGTGTCTGCCTCATGTTCACGAGGTCCCGAGTTCGAATCTCGTTCAGGGTGAGTTACCTGGATAAGGTTTTTCCCAGGGTTTTCCAATATCCTGAAACACGAATGTTGGGTAACTCTAAGCTCAATGGACCCTGGACACATTTAGCACCATTTCACCCATTTCATTCATCGTCTGATATGACTTAACATTGGAGGACGTAAATAACAAAAAAAAAAAGAAAAGAAAACCCACTATCAAGGCAAACAGCAAATATAAATGACAAGTATGATACATGTCAAGACAAGACATTATTGTAAGGTATAGATCACTTGATCTTTGTAGTTGGAGTGTGTAACATTTAAATGTGCCACAAATGAGTCGTAAAGGAAAAGACGTGCAAATAAGAGAATCAACTGCAGCATGTTAATATAGCTTGCAGATGGAGGACATTATAATGAAAGGGGGGAGTAGCAAAACAGGAAATTTGTGCTTCTGATGGAGATATTAAGCAAGGTTTGGGATAGGAGAGGTTTTTAAAGCCTCTACTTTATGATCTGTGCAGCTGTATAATATAAAAGAAGTGACGCAGAGAGCAACTTACTATGTTGTTGTAGGATAACACAGTAATTTTTAAAACATAGTAACTACATGGAAATTTTTTGAGCGTTAATGGAATTATAGCAGTAACCTCCAAAATAGAAATAAATATTTGTTCTAGACTTTTCTAGACTACATTGTGTCAAGGTTATTTAGATACTGAAATATCAGTATTTCTCAAGAATGTGTACATTAAAAAGTGCAGCAGTGTATTTGTATATACTAATATAAATACATGGCAATAGACAACAGCATTAGAATATTTCTCTCTGAACGATTATAACACTAATTATTATTTCCACTTGAAGTCAAAGTTTCTGATTGGCCATTAAAAGCATTCTCATAAAGCTGAGTGAAACATATTGATCACAGATTTCTGTTAGAAATGCTTATGACCAAAACATTTAAACATTGATTTTACCTTCTTAGTCCAGTGCTAGTCTTAGTTACATGGCTATAACAATTGCAGAAACTAACCTACTCAACATGAACAAAAATGTTTAAAGCAAAACAGCAGAGATTATAAGAGCAATTTTGGAAAAGGTGAAAGTTTTATATTTTCCATACCATGAAATAATCTAATCTAATTGTCAATGAAGGCCTTCGTGAACATGTCAGAACTATAGTTGTATGTTATTGTGGGATACGTTGTTTTAGATATGTGAAAATAAATATTGTACTTGTGCGACACAACTGATGATTCAAATTGTGCCTTTTTGAACTACACAAAACAATAAACCTGTTCTCAAATGCTGCACATGCATTGCTTTATTAGGACCGCCTTGGTAGCGTAGATGGTAGCGCGTCTGCCTCACGTTCAAGAGGTCCCAAGTTCGAATCTCGGTCATCGTGAATTACCTTGATAAGGCTTTTACCGCGGTTTTCCCTTATCCTTCAAGACGAATTTCGGGTAACTCTAAGCTCCATGGACCCTGGATTCATTTGAGCATCATTTCACCCAATTCATTCACCGTCCGATATGACTTAACTTTGGAGGACGTAAATTACCAAAAAAAAAGCTTTATTACACTCATTATGACTTTTCATAATTTTAAGGTCATCCTATTAGATGACAAATGGATATAATGAAACTCGGATGTGCCAAGGACCCAACATTCATCTTCCCGGATAAGGGACCCTGGAGAAAAACTTATCCAGATAACATCCTGCCAGTAATTCTAAATAGGGACCTCTTGAGTGTGAGGCAGACATGTTTCTAATTCCACAGTTTTGTGTTCCTTTCCTATTTAATGACTAAAACCTTTCTAATAAATTTCATACTTGTGTTATTTTTACCTTTATGTATCAGATTACCCCAACTTAAAATGAAAACTGAATTATACCATCACATGAATTCCACACTTGCATGCCTTTCATAAGCGTGTCTTTTATATAAATATATAGTCTCGTGGGATACATAATTCCTCGAAAATTGAACAAATCACTAATGTTCTCATAGATGTCCTATTTGTATAACACTCAATGCTCATGATTCAAATTCTATAAAAGAATAAAGCTATTCAGAAATATCACTCTTTATGACTATGTTGTTTGAAACTTCGAAGACCAGTAAATTCCTCCTTACAAATCTCACACTTGTATATTTTTCTACTCTCATGAGTCAAATTATGCTTCCTCAAGTCCTGCGACAGTGTGAAGCTCTTATTACAAATTTCACATTTGTATGGTTTTTTACCCAGATGAAACAAATTATGCCTTTTTAAATGTGACAACTGAGTAAATGCCTTATCACAAATGTTACATTTGTGTTGTTTGCTGTCCTCATGAATTAAACTATGCTGTTTCAAATTAGACGACTGAGTAAACCTCTTCTGACAGATTTCACACTTATGTGGTTTTTTACCTTCATGATTTAAATGATGTACTTTTAAATATGCCAACTGAATAAATCCCTTCCCACAAGTGTTGCACTTGTATGGTTTTTCATCTGCATGTATCAAATTATGCCTTTTCAAAGATGACAACTCAGTAAACCTCTTCTCACATATTTTGCACTGATGTGGCTTTTCATTTTCATGTCTCAAGTTATGCTTTTTCAAATATGAGAACTCGATAAATCCCTTTTCACAAATTTTGCATTTGTATGGCTTTTCATCCTGATGTGTAAAATTATGCCTTTTCAAAGATGACAAGTCAGTAAACCTCTTTTCACAAATGTCACATTTGTGTGACTTTTTACCCTCATGAATCAAATTATGCTTTTCCAAATGTGACAATCGCATAAATCCCTTCTGACAAACTTTGCATATATGTGGCCTTTCACCCTTATGCATCAAAGTGTGTCTTTTCAAATTTGATAATTCAGTAAATTTCCTCTCGCAAATTTCACATTTATATGGTTTTTTATCCTCATGAATCAAACTATGAGTTTTCAAATTTATCAACTGGGTAAACTCCTTCTCACAAATTTTGCACTTGTGTTGTTTCTTTGGCTCATGAATTAGAGTATGCTTTTTCAAGTTAGATAATCGAGTAAATTCCTTCTCACAAATTTCACACTTAAATGTCTTTTTACCCTCCTGAGTCAAGTCAGGCGTTTTCATATAAGACAAATGAGTAAAAGTTTTACAAGAAGCTTTACACTTGTATGTTCTGTTGCACTTATGAATTAAATTGCTTTGTTTAAAGCATGAAGTCCTGTTGTAAATTTCATGCGCATCACATCTATCCAATTGTCCTGAAGGAACATGTTCTATAATATTGCTTTGATGATCTTCACATTCATCATAGAGGCCTATGTCTTTTCGTGGTTTCAGTGGTGATTTACCACAGTTATCACCAGAAACTGCTTCTGTGCATAATCTGAAACATTGAAAGATTTGGCAACATTTGTTATAATATTCATAAAATTAGATTGTCAAATGAACTTCTGTATGCATGCTCCTAAGTAAATGACATCTTGTTAGCAGTAGTTTTAATTTGTGTATATATAACAAGTGTGTTCATACCATAATTGAATTAACTTTGATAATCCTAACATTGGATAATTCGATAATGAAATGCTTCAAATACCAATAAACAGCCAAAAAAGCTACATTTGTAGCCATACAATATCAATACATCAACTTCTGCATTTGATGTCATGTACTATTCAAAACACATTTGAAAACACTACCATGCTGATTAAATTTGTTAAATTTTGGGAGTACTTATTTATGGACAGCTTTTATCTGATATAGTTGTAAGAGTTCCTTCTTATATCGGACATAAAGTACTGCTTAATTTTTCACTAAGGCTCCTTTATAAAACATGAAGTCCTTATATTTACTGTACCTATACAACTTGGCACTTCCCTTATTAAGGAAGCTATATTAACATTTTAAAGCCCAAATAATTATTTATTTATATCTGTGTTGAGCTAATACATGCTTTTGTATGATGAGCATTCCACCCGCACTGTAAGACCATCATACCTGCCTAACATAATTATTCTACACACATTTTATGCATTTTTGTAGCCAAGGCATTAGTATATAATAAGAAACTTACTTAATTCTGACCAGTTCCATTTTTTCTTGGCTTCACTTAAAAAGTGACCTAAGCTCTTGACCCTCTTTCCAAAAACTTCTTAATGGTGTTTTCCTATCCACCCTCTTATGTCTGCTCCAGAAATTCCTGCCTCCGTAAGTCTACTCCTTGGCATTCAAAAACTACATGCTGGAGAACTTCCTTCCCTCCACAAATGGGATACTCACTCCTCGGATACTCTTTCTAGCTTCTCTCAGTTTCCAGAAACCAGTTCTTATGTATGCTATTGCCTTTCTGTGCTCTTCATTCACTGTATCTGTTTCTTTTTTGATATGTAAGATACCCAAGTACTTTCTTCCATTGTACCTCAAAAAAGTTCCCAAAAAATTATGAGCTGCTTCTTGGTTTGAACCCAAGAACTTGTAAATTAGAGGCTAGCATGTTACTAGTGGACTAATGACATATTTATAAACAATATCTATTCATAAAGCACCTCTTTTTTAATTTGTGCATTCCAACATTAAGTCATATCAGACAATGAATAAATTGGCTGAAACGATGTTCAAATATACCCAGGATCTGCAGAGCTTAGAGTTAAGCAACAATCTTCTTTAAGGATAAGGGAAAACTCCAGAGAAAAATTTTTTTTTCCAGATAATTCACCCTGATGGAGATGTGAATTTCATATCTGTTGAACGTGAGGCAGATACTTTACCACCTATGCTATGCACACTCATAAAGAACTGATCAGAAGTCAATACCAGTAAGTACCAACACAATGGATGTAATTTTCTCATTGTAAAATACTCTTCTGTTTCTTACATAATGACAAACGATCAACAAAACTTAGTCATTCAAAGACTATTAAGTATTTGAAATCTTGAGTAAAAAGAGAAGAACAGCATAGTAAATTAAGTGCCTAATTAAGATCTATATTTGTCGTTTAGCAACCCTTAATTTTTATTTCATGACTTACCAGTAATACAAAATTAAATACACAGAGAATGAAAACAGCCTTATGTGCTACACTCAAAATGCAAAAACCAAATTCTATTATTACATACAAAAAGTAGTTTTAGCTGAAGAGGAAGGAAGAATTTTTGGGAAATCTTTGTACCGCATTTGTAAAAGATTGTTGATTATTATCATCATTATTATTATTGTTATAACGTTGATATTAATTCGACTTTTCCATTCTAAGTTAATCATTCCCTAAATACAACAAAGATATCTTTCTGTAATTGATCATTGGTGGAATATATCACTTTAGGCCATTATAGTAACAGGTTCAGAAATTATAGCACCACCAGAACATGCATAATCATGCATGAAGCAATTTTTCAGTTTGAAGATATTTGAAAAGGTTATAGAATGATTAACCGTAATACATAAAGCAAATATACAATATGAAAAGGATGACAACCTTATATAATGTTTTGCCTTATTTACATAATACTGTAACTGGGCCTATGTTGGAAGGTAAAGTAAGTAAATACCTGACTGCAGGGGCGGCATCTGAGGTAGTGCCACTGTGCCATGGCACCATCTGTATGAAAACGAAAGAAAGAGAAGTGTATAGGAATTGTGCAAAAAAGATAGTTTATGAGTGTCTGCTCCCTCGTGTGAATAGGTGCGTTAAATGCAAGCGCCCTGTCCTTGTTTACCGTGGCTTGGTGTCGATTCCAGAATGGCACCATCTACGCTGATAAGCGCCATTGTTAAGGGCTAGGATGTCTGCTTATACACGACTTCTTATGGGAGAAGGTGGTGCCGAGATTTCTCTGGCGCATAACGTACGCTTTATCCGCTAGAGTGCAGTAAAGCACGGGACTTAAGATAACTGTTTCTCTGTCGCGAAATCATACACGAACACTTTGTATCCCATTCTCCATGAATTGTATTATCAAATTTTTACTGTACTCGTTACACCTGTGCGTAACAAGAGTACGGATGTAATAAATATCTATTTCCGTTTCCCTGTACGTTCTGTTTGGTACAGTATATTATAAAATAGAATGGATTATTGATAAGATTACTTAAATCGTTCAAAATTGGTACACATATTTATATTTTAACAACCCTTGTTAATTATTTTGAATTTATTTATTCATTAATTTATTATTGATTTATTCATTTATTATTATTTATTCATTCATTAATTTATTATCTATTTATTATGGCACCACTAATACAATGCCTCACCGGCCACCCTGCCTGACTGTATTATTTAATGCCCGACACAATAAGATGGTAATGCCAGTGATTCCTTCATCAATTTCAAGCACATAAACTAGCTTAAATCCTTACATAGAGGCCTAGCATAAAGTGATAAAATCGAATGGACAATGAGAATATAGCAGCTAAAAAATGTCCATTAATAAGAATGCCATTTTTTTCAGATGTCATGTGTTATAATCAAGGCCAATGGTTTTGTTTGCTTATCACCTACCCTAGGGAAAGCATGAAGTAAAACGTTCCAGAGCAAGTGTAAATTTTGAGTTTCCTTTAAGACATAAAATTAATTTTGATGTGAAGCAGACATGCATAGCTAAAAATTGAGATAAACATCACCCTGTATAATTCTACCTATTTTTACAAACTCAAGGCCAGTTTTTGTGTATCAGATACAAGTGCTTGCACGGAAAGATTTTCTTTCTGTAATTTTTCAAACATCCTCCATAATTTGGAATAAAATATAAATGTTGAGTATCTGTATGATAAAATGGAAGACCACTTCTATTCTTGCTGAAAATTTAGTAACTTGGAAACCTTAAGAGATAGACATACATAATTGCAGAAGCAATGTAGATAGCATTAAATTACCATTTCAACTGTTTTGGACAGCCAAAGTTTGCTGTGCTGTAACGTGTTAGAAGATGTGCAATTCTTATTTGTTTTTACTTTTGAAGCAACCCTTTAATGTCTAAATCGCCTTGTGATTGACAACTGTCTGTGGGTTATTCTACAAGTAAACAATACTAAGGTAAACAACTGAAAGAGATGGATGGTAAAACTCAGGGGCCACTGGTGGCTCTGAAAATTGGTGGTTCACAAACTTATCCATGTAATTTAATTTTTTTAAATAACAAAGTTCTTTAAGCCTATCACTATAGACTGCTATACACACAAGTTAACGGTAATTCACAGCATATAACACAACATGCACTAATACAAAAGTGAATCGAGAAAATATTGACACATTGCTTCACTCACACTGTTTATTCACAGGACATGTTTCAAGAGCTCTCGCTCCTATCATCAGCTGATACTCGACTAGTGCAAGTTGTAGTGGTTTCCTCTTTCTCCGTTTTGTCAATAGATGGCGTGATGTACTTGTCAAAGATGTCCGGTGGTGGAGTTTCAAAATTCATGACTCTATGAAACTCCACCACCGGACATCTTTGACAAGTACATCACGCCATCTATTGACAAAACGGAGAAAGAGGAAACCACTACAACTTGCACTAGTCGAGTATCAGCTGATGATAGGAGCGAGAGCTCTTGAAACATGTCCTGTGAATAAACAGTGTGAGTGAAGCAATGTGTCAATATTTTCTCGATTCACTTCTGTATTAATTTGTGCTTCACTGTCCCTACGCTTCTTCCAAGTTTATACTTTGAGGGACAACATGCAGTATTCAATAAACATTCTAGAATATATAATTCTCGACTATTTATATAGAAATTCAGCTCTTCTCTCCTTTCTGCTGACAGACTTATCTATGACCAACTTGTTGAAGTTCTTGATCTACATGATTAAGTTCCTTTCAATAGAAAGCATGGCTAATGCATTCTCTCTTCACACAATGTGTTACACAGAAATGTTTTAATTTGTTTAAGTGTAGAGAAACAGCTTTCTGCCTCAAGTGATGGGTCCTCTCTTATTTATACTGTACATGAATGACATACATAACAATGGACAAAGTAAAGCAATATCGTATGCAGATGACATGACAACTGTATGCTGGGGCACCTCGATTCTAGAATTACATAATACAATGACACAAACTATTGAATCACTCTTTAATTATATTTGGGAGAATAATTTGAAATGTAACATGTCAAAAACAAAGTTAATACAGTTTAATTTAAGGAATTTAAATAATGAACATGATTCTATAATACTATCAGATTACAATATAGATTTTACAAATAAACATAAATTTCTAGGTATTATAATAGATCAAAAACTAACATGGTCGTAACCTATTCAGTACATCTGTGGGAAAATCAGTAAGTCATTGTACTTGCCTAGGCACTTTTCTAATCTACTAGAACAAAGAGAATTAAAAATCATCTACTTTGGTGTCATATTTCCTCATCTAGTGTATGGAATTGAAATTTGGGGGTGTAGTGCAAAATCAAACATGGAAAGATTACTAAAATTACAAAAGAAAGCAGTTAGAATAATGTATCAGCTAAACTACAGGGATTCTTGTAGGCAGTACTTCAGGGAAAAACAAATTTTTACAGTATTTTCATTATATGTATATAGGGTAATAATATATGGATTGGGAAAGGATAACTTGAAAAATAGGGATATGCATAATTATAACATATGACACAATTATTTTTTTAGAAGAGTTTTCGAATAAATAGTAGTATTAAAGATCCAAACGTAATGCACTGATTTTATACAATAAACTGCCAAATTCTGTAAAGCAAGCTGTGTCAGAAAATACTTTTAAAAGGGAGCTTAAGATTTACCTAATAAATAAGACATTGTACACTGTTCATGAATTGTAATTCTATTGGCATTTGTATTGTAAGTTATAAATATATGTAAATATTGAAATTGTAATTGACAATGTTAGAAAATGTTGCAGTCTATTGACAATAAATAAATTAATGTTGTCATGGAAACTGTCAGAATCACATTAAGAAGCTAAAATAATTCGTTGAAAGTAGAACAACCCCAGCTATGTTTTTAAATTCCTCAGTGCTGTAAAGTGTGGAAAGCTCTGTGATCAGTTTCTTTTCTTCAACAAAAGAATATTTCTCAAGAGCAGCTTTTACATGATGTGCTGGAAACGATACATCATATTCTGAAAATCTGTTAGGTCGAAACAGAACTGCTGCTCCCATATGGCCATCAAACCTGAACCTTTCTTTTATTTTAGTAATGATAATATCACATATTTCAGTTGCCTCTCTCTTTCTCTCAGTGTGTTCTATGAGTTTTCTTCTCTTTGTTACATTCTCCACAACTTCTTTGAAATTAATGGAACTTACACTTTTAAGGATTTCCACCTAAAAGAATTGAATCATTCTGGACCATTTCAGGGGTACAATAACTCATCTGAAGTTAACTGTGGACAATATCGACATGGGGCATAATTTTGTGGCAGAAAGACACCAAAATAAGAAATCTGAATCAGTCAGAATTCCAATAAAACTAGATGCTTGAAGACGCAGTTTGTATTGCTGCCTCTAATAACTTCCATTTATTCTATTAATTCCTCTCTATTCGAAAACTGTATTGACAGTTCCACCTCATAGACACTGGCCTTGACAGTCGCTTCTGCACCACTTCCTCTAAAACTGCTGTTCTCTGAGGGGAATTAGAAAAAAAGCACAACTTCCTTGAAGATTAATGAAAAATATTCGCTGATGCTGCATTCAACATAATTAAATTTAATTGATGTGCATGGCAGTGAATATATTTTGCAGATGTATACTTCTGTTTTATGAGGCAGTGAACGCTTTTCTTTGCCCCAGACATAACATTAGCCCCATCATATGTTTGAGCTATGAGTTTATGTTCACAGTCTTGCAGATGTCAGTGAAACTCCGGCAATATACTCAGCTAAGTCTTCTGCTTTGTGCCCAGTAGGATTTAGAAATCCCCAGTACCTTTTTACTGGCATGTGGTTTATCAAATATCTGTATGCAAGCACCATTTGATACTTGGGAGCTACATCACTGGTTTCATCTGATATGACAGATAAAAATGGGGAGTTTTTGATTTCTTTTGATATCTCTTCATGACAAGACTTCAAGAATACATTGAAAGATTTCATTCTGGATTGTCTTGGAGGTCCCCTTAAACACTGTAGCATTCTCCAGATGGGTTTTCAGAACACAGTCTAGCTCTGTACTGAAGTTTATCAGCCCTCAAAAAATACCAGGATTGCTTGACATAGCTGATTCATCGTGTCCTCATAGAGCTAACTCAAAGGCCCCACAAAACCTAATGCAGTTAACAATAATGTTTAAAACATACCTATTTGGAGCCACTTTCTAGTTGTGTTCTTTAATTGTTCTCCGACATGCACTGTCCATTTGCTTTGCTATATTTACATTGCCAAGCATAGCAAATTCTGTTTTTGATGTGCAGTTTTAAAGCTACGTGCTTTTTAGTGTAATCATGAAGGTGCTTTATATCATTCATGCCATGTTTTGTCCATGGATCTTCACCACCAAACAGAATGCAAGGAAAGCAAAACAGGGCATTTTTAATATCACAACGACACATCCAATTATACTTCTCATATACATCGTTGTTAAAGTTCCTGTTAAAACATCTTGTTTTTGTTTTGACTAACTGTGTGATTTTTAGTTTCGGCATGGGTCTTCCAAGTCGCTTAATTTCAGTTTTTTCTTCTGAGCTCATTTTTGAAAAAGGATGTGCTAAAGAACACTGTATAAAATTGTTTCTTCTTATAACACAATTTACTTGTATTTAAATAAATCACTCTGATGCACTACTCAAAACACGGCACAGCTAACACAACACAGCACAAACCATGTGGCTATGTATTGGTAGGTAATAGTTGACGGATGCAAACATTTAAAATGAGAGCTATAGAGCCACTCCTGTGATAAAAGCAGAAGAAGCAAGCTAGGCATCCTATTCTCTGGCAGCTAGGTTAACCAACCACATGCAGCCTTATGCTCTGCACTTCCCCACTACTTGCCTAGGCAAACCCTAGATTTGTCCTGCCCTATACCTCCCCATTGCATGCCAGTGGTTTGCATCTGGGAGTGAACTACTTGGCACCTGCAAACAATACAGCGTGCTATGGACCACTGCACTAGACAAGGTCGAAATGAATTACAAATGGAACATGCCATTACATTAAAGGCAGACCCAGCATTATGATTGTAGCACAAACATGCTACCCTATTCAGAAGCTGCCCCTGGTAAAACCTCTTGTTAAATGAATAGTAAATTAAATAAGGACTGTTTATGAATGAATGAGCAGAGAACACTGTTTTAAACATTACTATTATCCTTCAAAATCAGTGTAATGAACATTCATATACTCAAATGTTCAAACATAGTAATGAAATTATAAACAGTGATTTATTATATACTGACTCTTGAATTCAATATTCTTCATGTATTACAAAACTGTAATTGAGGTAAACATTTGCAAATAGAAATGGCTAATACCTGAAACAGAATGAGATTTGATTTTTTGTGCACTAAATTTTTATGCCATGTTTTCAAAACATTAAAAATTACATCAAATTCTTTCAGAATAAAATGACTTTAGAAGCTATTCAGAGAATATTCAAGAACAATGTTCTATTGTATGTAAATACTTAATCCTAGTGCATTTATATTAAATTTGTCAAGCCAGTATTTAAAAGTATATTTTGGCCTGTCGTATACCCACAATGTGCAGTTATTTACCAAGCTGTATTTATCCATGGTTCAAATCCCGGCTATGGCATTGAATTTTTCAGTCTGGCTCTAACATTTCATAGTGCGTCCTACACACGGCTAGTGTGAAAGAACAATTAATTTCCATTAATTGTACCTAATATTGGTCCGAACTATAAAACCCAGGCCTTAAAGCTGTAGGTACAGCATAGTAAGTCGCCATTAAGGTAGTTGTCTCATGTGTTTATGAGAACTCCTTGTGGTTTACTGGGAAAAACATGAGTCAGTTGGAGAATTTAATGTCATGTTGGCACGTTGGCCATAGTAGCTCAATGGTTTAGAGTGGCTGGACGGAAAGAGAAGTCTGTGGTTTAAATCCCGACTATGGCATTGAATTTTTCAGTCTGGCTCTATCGTTTCATGTATTTATATATTTCCTTACTGAGCTTTATGTGCTCCCTCTTTGTCTATCATACATACATCGGTGGTCTGTAAAGTTTCCGACCTGATAAAGATGCAAGACATTTTTTCAGATTATTATTTTTTTATTTTTAAACATAGTTTCCTTGTAACTCTACACACTTCTCCCAGCAATGCTCCCATCTCTGTAACCCGTAACCCGATTTTCTCTGCAAAATAATTGTTCACGAGCGCAATAATTGTCCTCCGAGTGCAATTTTCTAGCCTGGGGCTAGATCTGGTGAGTAAGATGGATGGTCAAGCAGTTCAACTGTAATTCATGGATTTTCGCCATTGCAACCGCTGAGGTGTGAGACTGCGCATTGTCTTGGTGAAACAGGATTTTCTTTTTCTGCAAATGTGTCCATTTTCCTGCAAGTTCTGCCTTCAACTTCTCAAGTAATGATGCACAATATTCTTCAGTAATGTTTTTTATTTTTGAAGATAATCTATTAAAATAACTGCATAACTATCCCAGAAAAAGATTGCCATCATTTTCCTAGCCTTAAAAAAAAAACAAAAAAAAAACAACACTTTTTGCCTTTTATGGAGCCAGGTCCCCCTTTGCAGTCCACTGTTTGGACTGTATTTTTGTTTCGGGCGTGTAATGGTGTATCCAAGTTTCATCTACACTAATTAATTGTATTGCGCCTAAACTGCGCCAACAGACCATTGGAAATGTTCGTTTGAACACGTTTTTGGCCTAACGTGAGCAAACGCGGCTCCCAAGGCACGGATAGTTTTCTCATGTCTAAATGTTGATTTAATATGTGACAAACACGTTCTTTTGACATGTTCATAGCCTCTGCTATCTCTCTCACTTTAATTCGGCAGTCATCTAGCACCATTTGGTGAACTTTAACAATGTTTTCGTTGGTAGTTGCAGTTTTTGGACGTCCCGAATGTTCTTTGATCCCAAGCTCTTACGGCCACGTTTAAATTCAGCTGCCCAAAATTTCAAAGTGGTAAATGATGGTGCAGAGTCCCCATACACAGAATCCAACACATTTTGATTTGCATAGGCGTCTTGCTTTCAAAAACAAATATTTAATGACAGCTCGATACTCGATTTTATCCATTTTCATAAAAACACTCACATCAACTCACTCAAACAACAGTTACATAACAACTGAGCGTCCAAGATGGTTGAAACTTTGGTGAGTAATTGTCAACAGATGAGCGACGAAATTCAGTGGTTTTTTTTTTTATGAGTGCTACCCTCTTCATATTGAGGTCAGAAACTTTTCAGGCCACCCTCGTATATCAACCTCTTTTTTACTACGAAGTCCTTTATTTTAATTCCAGGGCACCTCATAACATATATCAATTGAAATTTCAATGTGGAACATATGGTTCCAATAATACGTCCACTTTATGTATCTGATACAGAAAGTAAACATCTGGTTTGTATTTGATCTACACTTAAATAAGAGTATAAAATCCTCTTCAGTGTCTGCAGACTCAATCATATAAGAATGCAGCATAGAATTTCCAATACATAATTTCATTATCATATGTTAATTGTATAATTTTAAGACCACCATGAGACATCTGCACAACATAAATAAGAAACTCATATAAGAATGAAACTCAAGAAGCAGAAAGATACAAAGTGAAAAATTATCCAAGAGTGAAGTCTTACCTTGGAGATTTTACTGGAACGACATCACTATTCTGTAACAGAATAATTCAAATGTACAGTTTTACATGATCACTTTTACAAAGTTATTTAAATGTCCTGCATAATAAGGTTACCATCTGAGGTACCAGATTTGATTTATTTATACAGTTTAGATACATATATTGATATTTTATTATGTCAAGAATATAAGGAAATCAATATATATGGCTTAATCTAGGAAAATATTTAGGAAAATTAAGACAGAAATATTTGAGATGCATGGAGAAACAAGGGCAGAGAAAGGAAGAAAGATAAACTGGGTTTTCTAGGACAGTAAACCAGTCTTGTTATTACAAAAGTGAATTGAGAATATATTGACACATTGCTTCACTCACACTGTTTATTCACAGGACATGTTTCAAGAGCTCTTGCTCCTATCATCAGCTGATACTCGACCTTTCAAGTCGAGTGCTTTCAAGTTTATACTTTAGTCTTGTTATATTGAGATTTAACTGTATTGGAACACCTCAGTGAAGCGAAATAATTATTTATTTATAGATGAGTCGTATTTATTACACGTCGGCTTCACTTACGTACCTATTTTGAAGACATGTTTCGCAAATCATCGTTTGCATCTTCGGCTCTTATGCGACTAAAGCTTGATCCAGTGGTGTGGGTAATTCTGGAGTTGCTGCTGCCATCTGTTGATTTTTGATGAACTTAAATGTGGGATTCTCTTCTGGCGGGATTTCAAAGTTCATTAGTTGGTTTTTATGTTTTTCTATGTATATTCTCTCCCATATGATGAGTTCACTATGTTTTTGTACGTATTTTAGTAATTCGGTGCTATCTTCAATTTCATGATTTTCATACCAGAAATGAGCTGATATTGCGGACTTATCAATACTAAAATCATTCAAACTTCAAAAGAGATTAAAACAGATCACAGCTCTCACACCAATAAAACCAGAAATTAGATTTCCTAAATTTACTTACCACCCCTGGGCCACAAAAAAGTTCCAAAAAATATTCAAGAAATACAATATAACATTGGCACCAAAAAACAATTACAGTATTAAAAACCTACTTAACAGTAATAATACTGATAAGATAAAACCAGAAGAAAAGTCAGGCATTTACAAGATTAAGTGCAAAGACTGCAAACAAATTTACATAGGGAGGACAAGAAGAAACATAGGCACTAGAAAGAAAGAACACTTCAGGCACTTAAGATACAAAAATATTGATAAGTCCGCAATAGCAGCTCATTTCTGGTCTGAAAATCATGAAATTGAAGATAGCACCAATTTACTAAAATACATACAAAAACATAGTGAACTCGTCATATGGGAGAGAATATACACAGAATAACATAAAAACCAACTAATGAACTTTGAAATCCCGCCAAAAGAGAATCCCACATTAAAGTTCATCACTAAATCAACAGATGGCAGCAGCAACTCCAGAATTACCCACACCACTGGATCAAGCTTTAGTCGCATAAGAGCCAAAGATGCAAACGACGATTTGCGAAACATGTCCTCAAAATAGGTACGTAAGCGAAGCCAATGTGTAATAAATACGACTCATCTATAAATTAATAGTCTTGTTATATTATTAAAGAAGTCATGTCTGTTAAATAACCCAAATATCTTGGCTCACTATAGATTCAGCTCTTTGCCAAGGTCCTTTCCAAATTTCTATTCCATTAAAACATTCTTCATTGCCATACAGTTTGTTAGTATATGATCTATACAAGTGTCTGAAAAACTAGTGCTCCATGTAGAGAATTTATTTTTAATTTCAGACATGTTGGTGTATAGTATCAAGATAAGTTTTTGATGTCCCACTATATATTCTATCGGTGAAATTCCATTTGAATTTAAGTGAAATTCCTCATTTACATTTATAAGGTTAATCTAAAGCTATTATAATTTTTTTTCTTTTCTTCATTTCGAAGTTTACATATCAATTTCTCTAATTTTTTAAAAAATGTATGTAATGAGGAATGATAAGGCACTCTATAGGCAGAGATCACAACTGTATTTAGACTGCCTATTTCAACTGCAGACAGTTCAAAATTAAAATCTTCCTCCAGGTTTTTAGGTCTTGTCTAATCTTTACTTGCTCTAACAGTTCTTCTTGTTCAAGTAAAAGTGAATCAAGATTCACTTTTAACTTGTGCTTCACTGTCTCTACACTTCTTTAAATTTTTATACTTTTAGTTCTTCTCGTACTAATATACATGTACCACCATGGGCTGCATTGCTCCTGACATAACATTCAGCTAATGGAAAACCTTCCAGTTTATGTAGAAGATGAGTCATTTTTTCCCAACCAGTGCTCATTTAGACAAATTATTCCTAAATCTTGTTTCACATAAGCTTGACCCGTATCTCTTAATGGTCACGTGAACTTATCATCTCTCATTGGCTGCTATTGTAGAATAGACTGTTGTGCGGTAAAAATTAGTTTGTTATTTAACATGGTGATATATCAATTCCTTTCTTGGAAGTGTTGAAAACAGCGTTTTTTGATAAATTAAATTTAAAAGGAATTCAATTAATGACACTAAACAACACTTAATTTTAAATTTTTCTGGAAAATGTTTCAGAGACTTTGCCTCTATCCTCAACCGGCAATTCGACTGGTTCTCATTGGTGTAGTTGACAATATTTTGTCATAGGTCTCCCCTGGTGGCGGTTCAAGGAACTTGCTGAACAAATCTTTCTGGGGGATGTCGAAATTTAATACTTTGCTCCTATTTTTAGAAATTAAGATTTGTTCCCATGTGGACAGTTCATAAAATATAAACAATTAGAAAAATCAGCAGTTGCCACACATTTTTGGGAAAAAAACCACAACATAAATCCAGAACCAAAACTACTAAAACATACATCCGGAAAACAAGAACTGTTTTGAACTGGATTAGTCCTATATCACCATTCGAAGGTGTGTTGTACCTAGTGCGAGAGCTAAATTATTTTATTGATTGTTTATTGCGCGTGTACTTATTATATGTATAATGGCAGAGTCTACTGCCAGTTTTTCGCTGAAGCATCACAAGGGAAAACCTTTACAAAGCGGCAAAAAAAGAATTGTGGTGCATGTGTTTAATGCACTCACAGAGAAGAATCCGTCTTTGTCAGTCAGAGAAGTCGAACAGCTGTGCTCTGAACGTACAGGTGTGAGTGTTAGATGCGTAGGAACCTCGCGACATGAAATTGAGACAACAGGAAAACTTAACACTCCAGGAGCGATATTGCTGTGTGGTGAAGACGTTATTTACGGACAATCAGACTGTACCGGGATACAAATCGCAAAATATACTTACCTTGACGAGACTTGGGTGAATGAAGGACACATGACAAGTATGGCGTGACACGACTTTTAAGACTGTAAGACAAGCATTTTTGCAAGGTATGTGTGCTGGTTTTAAGAAATCCCAGTGGAAAAGGCCGAAGGCCTTTCATTATAAACTTGTTTCAATTTCATTGCTCATTTATTCAGTTTCAAATTGCTCAGTTTCATTATAAACTTCATTATTTTTGCATGCCTTCATATTCTTATTTGTATGATTTTATCTATCTTCCTGGCAATTATGACGTTTACTGCAGGTTTAAATGTGACGGGAAGGCACCGCCTATGGCCTATGGTGCGAAAGCATTAGCCAATTAGGGTGAGGGGGAAGGTAGTTGCACGCGGAGTGATACATATCAGAGGGGCAAGGTGATATGAAACAGAGATAAACTTAATATTTTTCATTTAGATTATAAGTAGATTAAAATCATCCATTTTGAATTGAATTCCCTGTGAATTAAGGTGTAGAAACTCTAGATTAAATATCAAAGAATATTTGTATGTTATAATAAATAACTATTAAATAGGAAATAAGCCATTCATTCAACTAAGTGTTGTGGCACATCAGATATTGCACCTGTGAACCAGAATCTTTGAAAGTTAACTTTGCTTCAATCACTAAAGAACTTATAGATTCTAATTATAAGCAGATTCTAATAATGATATGAAGATGCAGGTAAATTAAAATAAATTTTCAGAAATACAGTTTGTTCACAATTCGTATGGATCTGATGTATTTTTTATCCCATTTGAAATACAGGAAATTGCAAGAACCAAATGTGTAAAAGTAACATTGTGCAATGTTTTCAGATACTTGCAGGTAACTATAGACAGAATGTTTGTGTGGACTGAAAGTGGTCTTAGAATACATTCAACTTATTTCAACAATTCCTTCAGCACTAAGTCTCAGCTTTATATTTGAGTTGTTTATTAATTTCAAAGAACCGAATTGTTTTCTGATCTTACAAGGGCTGATCAATGAAGACTGAGACTGATTTTTTCCTGCAGCTTCTGTGATAGTTTCGTATCTGTAACATAAATATTTGAAAAGAGCAGGTTTTTATGTATAATGTCGGTGGGTGGCAGCACTCTCATATTGGTAGGTTGGTAGTAATGCTCTATTTTGTAGACCCTACCTGCATTTCGCATACCAGACAGTGGAGGTGATGCGAGAGGAGCAGTACAGTGCAATCAAATTCTGTTTTCGTTTAAATCATAGAGCCACCGAAACTTCTGAAAAGCTGAAGCAAGCATACAGTGAACATACACTACCTCGTGCAACAGTGTTTATGTGGTTCAAGGACTTCAAAGAAGGCTGACTTGTCAGTGTAAAGCAAGGTGGGCCTCATGTTTCGGCTTCTGCTAGGACTGAAATCAACATCAACACAGCTGCTGTGATTGTCCGAAAAGATCGGCATATAACATTACATAACCTCAGTGGAGTGTTGAGAATTTCATATGGCAGTGTGTTTACAATTATGCACGACCATCTCCATATGACCCGAGTTTGTGCTCGTTGGGTGCCACGTATGTTGACTCCTGAACAAAAGGCTGTGTGAATGGAGACAAGCCGTGAGGTGCTGCGTCTCTTTACTAATGGAGGGGATGCATTTTTTAAATTGATTATCACCGGTGATGAGTCATGGCTGCATCATTATGATCCTGAAGGAAAACAAGCCAGCACAGTGTGCAAATCGCCAGGTTTTCCAACACCAAAAAAGGCAAAAGTTGTTCCATCTGCAGGGAAAGTGATGGTCACATTTTTTGACTATAATGGAATGATTTACCCCTCACACTATTGTTACAGCAGCATACGACACGTCAGTATTGGCTACACTGAGAAAGCACATTGCAAAGAAATGACCAGAGCTTTCTGGGACTGGGTGGCGACTTCATCATGACAATGCACGACCTCATGTCGCAAATCAAGTCATGCAGTTTCTGGCTCAATTCAACATTACCTGTGTACCACATCCACCTTAGAGCCCCGATCTTGCACCCTGTGACTTTTTTTATTCCCTCACTAAAGGCAAAGCTTAGGGGTATTCGATTTGAGAACTCTGAAGCAGTGCTCAAGAAAAGTGAGGCATTTCTCAAGGACCTGACAAAGAATGGTCTGCGGTATGCATTCAAGGACTGGCAGAGACGCTATAAAAAGTGCATTGAAGTAGGAGGGGACTATTTTAGAAAAAATCATGTAAACATTGAACTGCAGTAATAAACATCAGTGAAAAAAAGTCAGTCTCAGTCTCTGTTGATCAGCCCTCATATTTACTATTTCATACTGGGCACCAGGGTAGCGCAGTGGTTTCATTTGCAACTCTTGTGCTGAGGGTCAGAGTTCGATTCCCGGCTCTGGGGTGTCGATTTTAAGTCAGCCCTATCCGCGCCTTCAGCTCTGTCTAGCTCATGAGAAGTGTCCCCTATGCCCATTGTTGTTTGGAGTCCACGGTATAAACTGTAGGTCCACTTGCCTTGCCGTCATCTTCACTATCACCCTACTATTGGAAGTAATGGACACCACCCTCTGGGTGCCTCTTCCACCTTAGTCATCACATGGTGGGGCAAGGTTACCCCAAATGCCGTAGTTGCCATATGTGGAGTGTTGGAATACATACTATTTCATACTGGATTTCAAATTTAGAAATCGAAAATTATTGTAATCTGTGCAATGCTACAATATCCCAGAAGTTATGGTATGATTTCAACAGATATCACTTCAAGTATTTTGTATTTCTCAAGAAGTAACACCCACATTATTCTGAAAAGAAATAACCTCAAATATCTCTCAATTTTCAAGTACTATCAACATCCTCCTTGTCCTCCACTGTGGCATAGTGGGCTAAGGCATCATGCTTTGGCTCCCTGCCACGGATAGTGGCCCAGGATCGATCCTACCCCAGGGGGTGCAGATTTTCAGTTCCAGGTATAGGACCAGTGCCTATTCAGCATCATGAGGAAATTGAGGAGCTTACGATAGATAAGTGGCCCTGGTCACGAAAGTCAACATTCCGGCTGAGGGATGTCGAATGCTGATCACATCTTCTCCCTGTATCGATTGGATGATCGCTCACCTCTACCTTGCATATGAGTTAAAAGTATAAAAAATTAAGCCACTTTATAAAAAAGGGGAGAAGAATAAAAGAGAAAATTACAGACCAATATCAATCGTATCATCATTTTCTAAAATATTTGAAAAACTGGTTCATAATAGAATGATATCATTCATCTCAAAATACAATATTCTTTCAGAGGCCCAAAACGGATTTAGAAAAAACAGATCTACCATAACAGCCATGGACAGTTTAATAAATAAAATTCAAGAAGCTATTGATAAAAAATTAGCAGTTGCGGGTTTATTTTTAGACTTAACGAAAGCATACAATGTTTTAGATCATGAAATACTACTCAGGAAATTAAATAAATATGGTTTTAGGGGTATTATGAATAATTGGGTTAATCCTATTTAAGCGATAGAAAACAGTTTGTAGAACTTCAGTTTGAAAATAAAGGAAAATTAAATACAGTTCAGTCCAAAGTGAGAGAAGTTAGGTGAGGAGTTCCACAAGGATCAGTCCTGGGCCCCTTGTTATTTTTGTGGTATATAAATGATTTGCCAATGGCCATTAATTTCACAGATGTTATTTTATTTGCAGATGACACTAACATCCTAATAAAAGGAGACAATCAAGAAAGCGTACAGACCAAACTCAATGATACCCTATGTAAACTGCACACATGGTTTCAGACAACTTATCATGGAACCCTCACACTGAATATGTCTGTAGTAAGTTATCACGTGTGATATTCTTATTAGCAAATTTAAAAAGAGCTGTATCAAAAGAATATATACGCATGGCATACTTTTCATTCTTCCAAAGTATTTTTAGATATGGTTTGATACTATGGGGTAGTAGTCCAAAAATAGTGGAGGTACTAAAACTCCAAAAGAAGGCTATTCCAATATTAACAGATTCAAAGAAATTAGAGCATTGTAAGCCACTGTTTATAGCAACTAAAATTCCTACAGTAGTTAATTTATATATTTATGATGTGCTGGTATATATTCAAGAAAATACACAAAACTATAACTTAAGAACTGAAATACATACAATACGCGCAACATGAAAAAACTGGATATGCCCTTCCATAGGCTTCAGAAGACCTCTCAGTATTATAAAATAAGTGGTATAAAACTCTTCAATGTACTTCCTGTAAGAATACACAAATTACCTACTCAAATGTTTAAGGAGAAACTGTACAGATGGTTAACTGAGAACCCCTTTTATAACTTACAAGAGTTTATAGACAAATGTAAGGAAGACATATAAAACATGGTTATTTTATGCTTCTGAAATATAGTTATATATAGTGTTTTTACTAGATTTAAGGTAGCTATTACATGTGACGAAGCTTATTGTAATTATTTGTAATTACTGAATGGTGAATAAATTATTATTATTATTATTATTATTATTATTATTATTATTATTATTATTATTATTATTATTATTATTATTATTATTATTATTATTATTATTATTATTACTATTATTATTATTATTATTATTATTATTATTATTATTATTATTATTATTATTATTATTATTATTATTATTATTATTATTATTATTATTATTATTATTATTATTATTATTATTATTATTATTATTATTATTATTATTATTATTATTATTATTATTATTATTATTATTATTATTATTATTATTATTATTATTATTATTAATTATAAATAAGGATAAGACTATTGCCATTTCATTCCATACTTGCCAAAATAGAAGTATGGTCAAACCTCCAATAGTATTTGATAAAACAGCCATTAGCTACAATAATGAAACAAAATTTTTGGGATTACATATGAATGAGAACATGAAATGGACCACACATATTCAACATTTAATAAATAAACTGAGTTCCATTTGTTATTTGCTTAAACATTTGAAAAGCTTAATAAATTTAGCAGCATTGAGAAATATATATTATGGTTACTTTCACAGTACTTATGGGATAGTGTTCTGGGGGGAAAAGGCAGATAGAGTCTTTAAACTTCAAAAAAGAGCGATAAGGATACTAAGTGGGGTGGATAACAGAACATCTTGCAGGCCATTATTCAAAAAACATCAAATATTACCTCTAGCATGTATGTATATTTTGGAATTAGTGATCCATGTAAAACAAAATAAACACAAATACAAAATTACAAAACTGCCGATATTCACGAATACAATACACGTCAGAAAGATGACTTTCACATTCAAAGTTGTAGAACGGAAATCTTCAGGTCTAGTGCTATCAATAAAGGTATAAGATTATACAACAGGCTACCAGAAAATAATAAACAAATGAAGAGCCTTATACATTTTAAAAAGGGAGTAAAACTCTTTTTACTGCAACATTTATTTTATTCTGTAAATGAGTTTTTAAATGTTAATTTTAAGTGATTTTAAATAATGACAATAGCCATTAATGTAATTTTTATACTATGAC
This sequence comes from Mantis religiosa, assembly GCA_030765055.1. NCBI lineage: Eukaryota > Metazoa > Arthropoda > Insecta > Mantodea > Mantidae > Mantis > Mantis religiosa. The sequence goes on along the minus strand of JAUKNK010000031.1, from coordinate 4,589,311 downwards.
GTGTCTGATATCAGTGTATGATCGAAAGGACAAAATAAATTGAATTTAATATGTGGGCGTGAGGCCGGCAATCGGATTGGGAGGTCCTGGTCCTATATGGGCTGCCACACTGGGTTACTGTTATCAATATTCTCTTTACCCTTTCCATTAGATAGCCACTATGCTCATTTATAAATTCTGCTCATTTATAGATTCTTCTGATAATGTCATAAAATTAACTGCAAACTTGCAACAAATTTTATTTATTACACAGAAAATGAAGCTATTTACAGTGGAGTAACAAAAACTACAGAAATAAAAATATTTAGTAAATATTCTCCACTTAACTTAAGAAGCCGATGACAATACTTCAATTATGTTTTTGTGGACACTGAAATTAATTTGGACTGAAGATGTGGGCAAGTGTCCATGAAATTAATCTCACAAAAACATAGTTGAAATATTGTCATCGGCTTCTTAAGTTAAGTGGAGAATATTTACTAAATATTTTTATTTGTGTAGTAAATTTTATTTATTTTGTGAAATCCTTTACAAGTACCCCTTTGAGTTACAAATTGAGTGTTACTCGCTACCAAATATCTTGCACATATTTTCTTTCTTTAAGGTCCCGTTACTTGGGTAACAGATTAATGCAATGTTCTAAAATTAACCACAATGCAAATGGCAAACATTTTTAAAGGCAAATCTTCTTCCAATACTTGGCTGATTGTACCATATGAATTTGCTTTCTCAAATCTCTCATGCTCAAAGTCTTTAATGATGGTTTGGTAAACTGTATCATGTACTTTGCTCATATCATTAAGTATTACATAATCAAACATTTTATTTTTTGTACAATAAGCTATATATGATCTAAAGTTACGAGGTACGTCCAGAAAGTAAGTTCTGTTTGGTAATAAAATTAAATTGTGTACAGATACAGAAAAATTGTATATTGTACAAAATTCTACAACTCTTACACTACTTTTCCACATAACTGCCAAAATTTTGCAGGCATTTGTCATAGCAAGGCACAAGTTTTTGTGTACCTTCTTCATAGAAGTTTGCCGCCTGTGTCTTCAACCAGTTGGAAACATTTTCTTTCAGCTCTTCGTCATTGTTGAAGTGTTGACCGCCAAGGAAAGACTTGAGATGCAAAAACAGACGAAAGTCGCTAGGAACAAGGTCAGGGCTGCACGGGGGGTGGTCAAACATGTCCCAGCCAAATCCCTGTAGGATGTTTTTCGTTGCATTTGCAGTGTTTGGTCATGCGTCGTTGTGAAGAAACACAACACCTTTTGACAGCATTCCTCGGCGCTTATTCTGTATTGTGTGGCACAATCCTAGCATTCAGAAAATGAATCACAGATCTGATTTCACAAGCGGCGGGATTTATAATGAACACCGACATTGTAAACAAGCACAACAAAGCGTATGTGGCTGACAGTGATCTCACAATGGCACACGCTTCTTCTCCTTGATGCAGAGCATCTACCGCACATGTGCAGATCTGCGATCGCAGTGCTGCAGCGGAGATAAATTGAAACAGAACTTACTTTCTGAACACCCCTTGTATTCTGTTGTTTAAGGACTATGATACAATGAAGCACAAAATTAATACAATTTTGAGTCGAACTAATACTCAATGCTCCATTTATTGCTAGTATTTACCTAGAACGTGTTTCGTTAGGGTCTTCCTAACATCATCAGCTGTTGTCGACTAATGGATGCCGGTTCAGTGAACTCCTCGGAGGTGATAGGTGCGTCTCTGTCGGTATCTTGATGAACTTGAAATTGGGGTTGTCTTCAAAGGTAGTATCGAAATTAAACAATTTACTTTCATATTTCTTTATAAAGATTTTTTCCCACATGGTTAATGCAGCTGGACCTTGGACACTTTTTAGTAAGTGAATTTCTCGTTCTATGTCATGATTTTCCTATCAGGACTATCTATGGGCAACCCATTGTCCCCATTTTTGGCAGACCTCTTCATGAGCTTTTTGGAAACGCACATCACAAAGGCATTCCCACTAATTTTTAAGCATTGGTACAGATATGTGGATGACATTTGGGCAATAATAAATGAGAAACAAGTGGATGATGCATTAAAACTACTTAATTTACAAAATCCTGCAATAAAATTCTCCATAGAAAAAGAGATAAACAATGAAATCCCTTTCTTAGATTTGAAACTTACCAGAAAACATAATAAACTTGAATTTGGCATACACAGAAAGGAAACACACACAGAAAATTTCATAAAATCAGATGGATATAACCCAAGACAACACAAGCATGCTGTTATCAACAGTTTAACTTACAGGCTGGTTAATGTACACAAGATAGAATATAACAAAGAGTACCATAACATCATTCACATTGCAGAATACAATGGATACAGTGCTGAATTGGTCAATAAGAAAATAGATAAATTCAAAAGACAACTAAGGTGCAAACAAGTAACTACTCTCTCCCCAATTAGCAATGAAACCTCATACAGAAAATTTACGTATCATCCCAGAGCTACACACCTTTTCCAAAAAGTTTTCAAAGAACACAATATTACTTTGTCCCCACAGAACAAATTTAGTGTACAACACCTTTTGAAATCACATAATACAAAGGAGATACCCACAAGCAGAAAATCAGGAGTGTACCGGATAAATTGCAAGGACTGTGACAAATTCTACATTGGAAAAACAAAAAGGAACATGAACATTAGGCTTAAAGAGCACTTTAGGAACATAAGGAATAAAGAAATAGATAAATCGGCGGTAGCGTACCATTTTTGGAAGGAAAATCATGACATAGAACGAGAAATTCACTTACTAAAAAGTGTCCAAGGTCCAACTGCATTAACCACGTGGGAAAAAATCTTTATAAAGAAATATGAAAGTAAATTGTTTAATTTCGATACTACCTTTGAAGACAACCCCAATTTCAAGTTCATCAACATACCGACAGAGACGTACCTATCACCTCCGAGGAGTTCACTGAACCGGCATCCATTAGTCGACAACAGCTGATGATGTTAGGAAGACCCTAACGAAACGCGTTCTAGGTAAATACTAGCAATAAATGGAGCATTGAGTATTAGTTCGACTCAAAATTGTATTACCCCTTGTATTTTTAAGAAACTTACCTCAATGTCATCACAAACACATGAAGTCTTTGTTTCCAGCCAGCAAGGTTCTTGTTTAACTTGCTGTTTATCATGCACTTCAGGATCACTCTTATATTCCTCAATCTTTATAACAGAACCCTCTGGAAGAAATTCTGAATGGTCCTTTGAACTAAGATCTGAAACCAGAGTCTGGTTCTTAATTTCTGTTTTGATATATATTTCAAATCTATTGCTGAATTCTGAATGAATCTGCATTACAGGAGGGTTGATAAAATAATCTCTCTCTTTTGGTGAACAGAAGTCTGGAAAAACAGTATCTGATTTAACTTCTGTTTTGATTGTCATGTCCCAATTACTGTGTGTCTTCATTGTGTCATCCTTATAAATCATTCCTGTCTGATTCTGGGACACTATCTCATCTGGATCATCCCCTTGTTTGATTTCTATTTTGGTATTCATTTCAGAAATGTTGCTGTTCTTACTTTTATTAACAAATCTGTGGAGAAAGAAACACATACTATAAAACATGTATAATATTAACCATCAGTTTCTCTGAATCTATGAGCCATTGTTCAAACTTCTTACACATTTCCAATATTCTCTCTTGAATTCAGACCCCGATAATTCAATGATACCTCCAAAACTTAAACCTCAATCTTTGCCTCTTCATGTTACGCTACATATTTTCATTCCAACTACCGCTTGTACAAATATTAAATCTTCTAAAGTAATTACAGTATCAACGTTAACCTTCAAAGCAGTTTCATAACAATAGATATACAGTTTGCCACAGCAAAGAAAGTCCCAGGGGAATGAGGCACAGGGAAAGAATTGCTGTTCCTACCCTGCTTGACAGATATTTGTCACTCGGGTCACTTCAGTTACAACCAATTCAAAAACAATCTGGCACCTTCTGCTTGTGTAAATAATACCTTCTCGGTTTTAGTATACTGCATGAATTCCTTTTGTGTAGGGTGTATGCTTTTTAATGGTTCTACTCCTTGTGAAGCATGCATTCTCTGTCTTACACATTACTGTCCTTGTCACACTGTTTTGAGAGGAATAAGGGTAGCACTTCCTGTCAGGGACTTTCTTTCTTTCTGTTGCAATGTTGAAGTGATTTATAGTTCATTTTTGTTCCGTTAATTCTTCTTTCACACTAACAATGCACAAGAAATAGTTTAAAAATTAACTCTAAAATTGGTAAACACAAGAACACTTCAACATAGCAAATCCCTTTGAGTTATGATATCCCATTCTTGATATAACGTTTGAGGTTAACTATATGCATACATCAAATGACAAGGTTTAATGCTTGTTTAAGCATCTTACCATGGCAAGTCAAGTGTAAAAACACCAGTTCAAAGTGTCAGAGCTTTTGTTTAAGAGTCCTGGAAATGAAATTGAAATTTTCAAGTGTGGTTCAACTTCCCAACATGGCTAGTCATAAAGAACAGTTGGCTTATGAGCCAATTCCTGTGAGATCAACTCTAATATTGATATAGTATGCTGCGATAAGAAGAGCGATCAGTAATTATTCATTTATAGATGAGTCGTATTTATTACACATCTGCTTCACTTTCGTACCTATTTTGAGCAAAATTTTAACACTGAAGAAATAGACATGCTTAACCAAGGCCTGAAAACGTGTATAACATACTCCAGCAACCCGGATGAATTCATTGCAGATATAGAATTAGCAGTAGAAAGCTTGGAAACCATGGATAAAAATATAATTAGGAAAAAATCATCTCCTATATTGGAAAACTTAACAAATAGAAAACCAGGAAAACATTTGAAACAAATTAAGATAATTAAATCTTTAAGGAAAAAGGATGTAATCTTCTCAAGGGCTGATAAAGGGAACAAAATAGTAATCTTAGATACAGCTACATACAAGGAAAAAATGTTAGAGTTACTACAACAAAAAGAATTCCAAGAAATATATTCTAACCCACTCAACCGATGCATAAAAGATGTACAAAAAACCATCATTAATAGTAAAATTTTAACAGATGCAGAACAAAAAACTATCAAACCGGACAACCCTACCCTTGCAAGACTATATGGTTTACCTAAAATACACAAAGCCAACATACCCATGAGACCCATTGTAAATAATATAAACACTCCTACTTACCTTCTGGCAAAATGGCTGTCCAAAAAATTTCAGTCCTTTCCACAATTCCATACTCTGAGCATAAAAAGCTCTTTAGACCTGGTAGAAAAAATTCAAAATCTTAAACTAAAACCTCATGACACTTTAGTATCCTTCGATGTCCGCTGCCTCTTCCCTAGCATTCCATTAGACAAACTTTTGATTCAACTGAAAAAATGGCTAAATTCTATAAACCTGGATGCCAATGCAATAGAAGAATATTTGGCAATGACTGAATTATGTATACATCAAAATTATTTTGTTTTCGATGGAAAATATTATAAACAAATTTCAGGACTAGCTATGGGAAGCCCGCTATCACCATTTTTGGCCAATCTATACATGAGCTTTTTTGAAACACATAACTAAAGCCTTCCCTCATATGTTTAAAACATGGTACAGATACGTAGATGACATCTTTGCAATAGTGCCCTACAAACAAATAGATGATGCTTTGAAACTACTCAACCTGCAAGAACCCAGCATACAATTCACAGTGGAAACTGAAGAGGACTGTACTCTACCTTTTTTAGACCTTAAAATAACAAAAAGCAATGAAAAACTAGAATTTGGTATCCATAGAAAAGCAACACATACAGATAATTACATCAAAGCAAATAGTTTCAACCCAATTCCACACAAACATGCCACCATCAACAGTCTCACACACAGATTAGTAAATCTACCTCTCAGCCAGCAAGAATATCAAAACGAATACCATCAAATCTTAAAAACTGCAATTAAAAATGGATATGGAAAAAACCTTGTAGATAAAAAACTAAAATCATTCAAACTTAAAGAGATTAAAACAGATCACAGCTCTTACACCAATAAAACAAGAAATTAGATTTGCTAAATTTACTTACCACCCCTGGGCCACAAAAAAGTTCCAAAAAATATTCAAGAAATACAATATAACATTGGCACCAAAAAACAATTACAACATTAGAAACCTACTTAACAGTAATAATACTGATAAGATAAAACCAGAGGAAAAGTCAGGCATTTACAAGATTAAGTGTAAAGACTGTGAAAAAATTTACATAGGGAGAACAAAAAGAAACATAGGCACTAGAAAGAAAGAATTTTACATGATGACTCTATCTATACAAAACCTTAGCCTATATACGGCTAGTGTGAAGAAATGATTAATTTCCACCAATTAACTTAAACACTGTATAGACATTTAAGATATGATGCAAAATCTGTGAACTGTTGACTTTTATATTTGTTTGAAACAGAATTATAAACTTGAAATCTGTAAACTATCTTCAAAGAATCTGAAATCTAAATTTTTAAAAAAGAATCTATATCAGACAACAATTATTTTAAAATTCTGTTCCCCTGAATTGTTTATTTATTATCATCATCAAAGTTTCTGAGGTATGTCACAATTTCTCTGATAAGCACCAAAAAATTTAAATTATACACATACCTTAAACACCAATGAACAGTTCTTTAAAATTATGTCACCTGATTGCATGTTTGTATACAAAATTTAATCAAATTGCTTCTCATACAGCTGGAATTGCTGAACATCTATTTTATTGCATTTTTGTATATGTTGCCATTTAAATGCATTCAGTTACTGAGTATATTGGCATAACATTCAAGAAGCATTTACAAATTCCCTTCTTGGTGATAAGTGTGTTGTGACTTTGTGGGTTCATAAAATTAAAAGTCGAATTGCACAAACTCAAAAAGTTCTTTATTTCCATCAAATTACAGTTGGAACACTGGCCGATTACATTGAATTACTTAGCGCACACAATTACAATCCACCAGTTCATCTGTCACAGGTCCATTCCACGCTCACAATTACGTACAACTCCTCTGATACACGTACACCGTCTTCCAGTCCGTTCGCTAACTCGGCGCTCCTCGTGGCTGCTCACCAAGAACTGAACTGACTTGTCCACTGCAGTCCTTATATGGGAAGATCACTGTTTCTGGAAGCCTCGCAGCTCGGAAAATCATCCCAAATGTTCCAGACGTCAGGGGGAGGGGAAAGAGGCGGGCAGCGACCAGTGACACTTTCCTCAACATCCCCTTCAGTGAACGCCACAAGATAAATGGGTAAGCGTAGCCTGAATGCCTCCTGTCGCTCACCCAGCTGCTAGCTGGCCGTGCCTTTTGATAATAATTAGGTGACAATGTGTACATGTAAAACATGATGCAATAGATTTCTGTGAACACAAACATATGTTCTTGCAAAGGCAGATTTAGTGCCTTCTGGTATTCCTGAAAATATACTTCTTTAGAAATGCAATGTTTATGCAATAATTTCAGCATAAATTCATTATAAAACCATTTTCGCCCAGTAAGTTGTTAAATATCTCACATATAAGCAGATTAAACCATAGAAGTGCTCATAATAAATTTTTTCACAGTAAATTAAGAAAGTTTGACCACTAACTAAAACCTTTAAAGCTGCGCTATCAGAAATAAAGATCCACTGATCACACCACATTTCAGTCTGAAAGTCATTAAAAATAGCAATTAGGTTGTCAAGTTGAGAACCTTGCCCACTTGCAACACAGAGATATTTAACTTTATGATTATTGCAGCTACTATCCTAGTGGATATAATTTTCCTTCAAAAAATAAAATAAAATAAAATTTTAAAATAACTTCATCCTCTTCTTTGATTAATAAGACTGAAACTAGCAATATTGTCCATGCCACACCCCTGTTCTTTATTTCTTATCCATTGATATTGTTAATTTGAACTCTCACTGTTAACATAGAAAATGAAGCTAGTTACAGTGAAGTAATAAATATTACACAAATAAAAATATTTGTTAATGAATCTCCGCTTATCTTAAGAAGTTGATGTTAATAATTCTTCCTTCTTTCTAAGATCGATTTCAAAGGCAAATTGCGTTTATTCTCAGTTTATTCCAAACAAACTCCATTAAGGAAATCTCGGTTACCATGTTTTTTCTTTTGTTATGTTATGTTTTCAGCATTACCAACATCTGAAGATACTGGAGCGCACACAAAATCAAGCTCTTAGGTTAATTACTGGAGCTATAAAAACTACTCCTATAATAACCCTACAAGCATTTACATGTAACAGACCCATAATGACAGATTAGAGAAATGCAAGCACTTTTAACATATGAAAAGCTCTTAAGAATTCCAGAGAAAATAGAACCTTTCATGTCTCTTAATAACCCACTGAACATCATTGAATTAGAATACTACCTAGATTTACTTGCAGATTTTAAAAAGAAGGAATACTCATCTACAGAAGCTAAAGCATATGCCCTTGAAACCATAAATGTAAGATATCCAGTTGACAAATGGACACACATCTATACAGATGGCTCTCTTTACAATCAAGAAGATGGAGCAGGAGCAGGAGCTACCTGTAAATTCTTTTTTTTCTATAAGCATGTTGGAATTTACTTAACAAGTTTTGATGGAGAAATTGATGCATTTTATACTTCCCTACAAAATCTATTTGCCTGGACAAATAAGCTTCCCAACAGTTTTCTTAACAGATTCTAAAGCAGCTATTCAGGCTATTATTTCAAATGACAGCCCAAAAACCGAAAAGATAAATGAAATTCATAATATGATTAAACATCTTCAAAATTTAAATATACGTATAGTTTTCCAATGGATACCATCTCACTGTGGAACTTCTCGCAATGAGTAAGCAGATATGTTGGCCAAGAAGGGTTCCAAAATATCTCAAACAACGAAACAGTTAAAAGATTAATCAAAAACATCTTCACAAAACTATATAACAACTATCTAGTTTCCTCTGAAAAACTTAATTGGAAAGATCTCCAAAACAAACTAAAGACAATTCCAGAACTACCTCGAAAATCTTCAGTAGCAATGTTCACATGTTCAGATTAATCACAGGCCACGATTGTTTGAATGGACATTTATTCAAGGTTGGATTAACAACTTCTCCACAGTGCTGTTTATGTGGTAAAGACGATTTAATGAACATTGATCATCTAACTGTATGTGAAGCTCTACAAAATCAAGATCTAGTCTCCACATATTGGGAAGCAAGAAGAAAAATGATTTATGCACGCACGCACGCACACGCACACACACACACACACACGCACACACGCACACACACGCACACACGCGCACACGCGCGCACGCACACGCGCGCACGCACACGCACACGCACACACACACGCACACGCACACGCACACGCACACGCACACCTGAAGACGAAACAAACCTAAAACCAGAATCAATTGCCAGTATGTCAAAATTCATTACGTGATATTTATTTTTTAAAATAAATATTTTTTCCCACACTATTAAATCTATGGGAACATTTAATTGTTTTAATAATTTAACTTCGGGATTTATTTCATGGTTAAATGACCAAAAATGATCTGCTACAGCCGATTTATCAATTTGTTTATATTTAATATTACAAAAATGTTCTTTCTTTCTGGTTTCCAAATTATGTTTCATCTTTCCAATATAAACCTGATCACAATCTATACAATTAAACCGATAAATACCAGATTTTTTATTAACTTCTTAAAAAAAATTTGAAAATGTTTATTAACCCAAGGGTGGTAAGTAAATTTTTTAAAATTATAATCATCTTTTAGTTTTTAAGGGTAGAAATATCATTAACAGTTTTTTGATATTTAAATTTTTCCATCTTCTTTTGTATAAAATCTTTATTAAAACCATTAATTAAAGCAGTATTAATAATATGTTTATATTCTTTATTAAATTCTTCTTTATTCAGGGATATATTTATTAATCTATAAATCAAACTATTGAAAACAGCAAATTTATATGAAAAAGGGTTAAAACTTCTATTTTTTATGTAATTATCAATATGAGTAGATTTCCTATAAATACCAAAATCTAATTTGTTATTATTGCTTATTATTTTCAAATCTAGAAAAGGAAGAAATCCATTAATTTCAGTTTCTAATGTGTATTTTCTAGCTTTATCTTGTAAATTTAGTAATTTTAAAGCATAATTAATTTGTTTTTCAGGAACAATAGCAAAAATATCATCAACATACCTATACCATGTTTTAAAAATTAAAGGAAAAGCTTTAAACACTTGAATTTCGAAAAAACTAATAAAAAGATCAGCAAGAAAAGTTGAAAGAGGATTTACCCATTGCTAAGCCAAAAGAAAAAAAACATGGTAACCGAGATTTCCTTAACAACAGAGTTTGTTTGGAATCAACTGAGGATGAACGCAATTTGCCTTCGAAATCGATTTTAAAAAGAAGAAAGAAGTATTAACCAACTTCTTAAGATAAGTGGAGATTCATTAACAAATATTTTTATTTGTGTAATCTCACTGTTAACTTGTTTTTCATATCACATTATGGAGAATTTTAACCAACTGTGTTACATTTTAGTGTTAACCAAATTTAACACAGAAGATAAATCTGCTTCATCGAAAAACAATAGCTTAAACAGAAACTTTAAATGCAATGTTATCTTAATATTGGCATATTCCTGGGTTAAGGCATTTATCATAATTTAGAAGTCGAAAAATAGCTGCAGCAGCTAAACCAAGCTCTCTAAGTGAGTTTGTTATATTTGACATTTAAGAATTTCATTTCTACAGTAATATGCCTCACAATATGTTAAAAAACTGCAAAAAGAGGAAATTTTAAAGCATAAAAACCATACAGAGTACTTTACACAGAGTTATTTTACAGCAAATATTGATATTAGCTTAAAATTCAATATTTTATGCTACTGGCACTTTGCAATTAATAAATGTAATTTCCAAAAGGTACACTGAAGTTTCTGAGGCAACTGCTTCCACTAACAAACAGTTTTTGTTGTAGCCCATAAGTTGATAACACATTGAATTTTTTTTCTAGTAGACACCATTTGTTGTAAATGCTTGTTGCATTCAACTATTTTGGTAATATTTTTATGTTGACAATCGCCACAATAGCATATTGGGGCTGGGAGAAAGTGCATTTCGATTAAACAGATGTCCTTTAAGCTCCATTATTATTACTGTAAATTTTCTGGCTTTTTCATACATGATAAAACTTTTATACTTAGCAATGAATTCTATGCTTAATGACTTTCGAGTTGTGAACCATTAATTATTGTGCATGTAAATTTTTCAGTTGATATGATTCTAATGTCAATCAGAATTACTGATATGGAGCGAACTATAGTAGGTTATTATTTACACAGAGAGCAATGCAATGTCTATAGACAAAAGTGCATCAGGGCAGGTTCAGAACCTATCATTTGCAGTTATCTTTTGCTGTTAACAAAAGTTAACTCATAATTCGCTCTAAGAGACTGCAAAATAACGGCGTAGAAAAATAGCAGGGTGACGTCATGCCTGGTGCGTTGCCAACAGGAAAACATGCTTTCGCTGAAAATGCTTACTCTACATAACAAATTAGCGATAACATAATTCGTAAGGAACCTGGTAATGTATCATTTTCGGCTCTTCTTTAGAGCCAATCCCCCGACAAATTTTTTTTCTGCGGCTCTTCTTTAGAACCAGTCCCGCGACAAAATTTTTTCTAAGTCCAACATCGGAGGCACGCACGACGCTGGCGGAACCTGCCGAAGTGACATGCGCCGACGTCAGTAGCAGAACATTTTCAACACTACCAACATTGATCTAACAACTAATCTACTTTTAAAAAGTTAACTTTCTATATTACTTAAATTGTGATATGACTTGACTTTGGAGGACGTAAATCACAAATAATAATAATAATAATAATAATAATAATAATAATAATAATAATAATAATAATAATAATAATAATAATAATAATAATAATAATAATAATAATAACAATAACAATAACAATAACAATAACAATAACAATAAGAATAATAATAATAATAATAATAATAATAATAATAATAATAATAATAATAATAATAATAATAATAATAATAATAATAATAATAATAATAATAATAAAATGTTTAAAAAATCTACATGTAAAAAAGAATAAATAAAACTGTAATCAATGAAAATTTAAATAATACCGGGTATTCACTTATCTACATTTAAAACATAAAATAACATTTAAATAATGGCTTAATGGCAGATGTGAAGTTTCGAACATCTACGAAACATATGTTTGGGTGCTGGTCTTACGCCGATAACCTTGTCAGGAGCACTACAACGCGTGGCCACTTCGGCAGGTTCCGCCAGTCCTCGTGCGTGCATCCGATGTTGGACTTCGACAAAATTGCTTGCGGGACATGTTCTAAAGCATATCCTCATTTTTTACCCTCTAGTGTGGCAGTTTCAATTTCATTTACTTTACAAAATATATTATAATAATTGGAGGTTATTTATAAACTCGGTCTTTACTACTTATCCTTCAGTTTCAGGTTTTCCTTCAACCACGATTGTTAACTACCTTTTTCACATGACAATGTTACAAGCTTTATTTACTACACCTGACCGACAGTGGAACTGCAGGATTACTTTTTTTAAAATTATTTGGTAATGCTCTTTTAGAGATAATAGTCTATATAGTAGTGAGTCGCAATTTGCTGTCGCCTACTGTGGTAAGCAATTACGTAATCTCGGAGGCTGTTGCCAGCTTCTGACCTATTAAATATTCCGAGATGATGTTGCCAGTATCACTGGCATGAACAATTCCTTAAGAATATTACATGCCACTAATGGCTAACAGGAAAGGTGACAATGGAGCAATTGGTCGAATGATGGAGGGGGAAAAAGGAGAAAACCCGCCTCTGTGCCGCACAAATTCGACATGCCGTCGCTCACTTGGCATTTAACGTGGTACGCGGACGCACACGTTCCCCCGCGGCCTGGTCGTGGCGGGCCATACGTCATCGTCATGACAGCTTTATTACGCACTCACACTGCTATTCGTATCGTTAGCTTTGTTACGCAGTGTTTGTACTTTCAGCGCATGCATGTTTTTAAGATTGGCAGCCTTACAACCACCACTTACTCTATTTTATTACCAGACGACGGTCGTCTGAATGCAGGACAACAAAAACAAATTAATAAAATAAATGCAGCAGACGAAAACCTAAATATGGAATGTTTTCTACCATAGGATTATCATTGCATTCCTTTAAATATTACATAATCGCCTCACTCTTGAGTTTAGATTTTATCTCTCACAAAGGAATTATTCTAAATAATAAATTATTTTAGGTAGGTTAAAAGAAATCTAAATAAAAAGAATTTCAATAAAGCTGTAAAACATATTCTACTAAAAATAACGCCACAGACAACAGATGAGGTTTCTAAGCAGTAATATTAATTAATAAAGTAGGTAATGATTTCTTTTGTAAAAAAATATAATCTCTCTTAGAATCTAGTTAAAACCTGTAACACAAATTACACTGGGCGACAAAAAAAAAAAATAATTTTTGAATGTTTTGAGCACTTCATGAGGCAATTCCTACTAATTTTGGTTTGAGAAACACAAATATGACAATGAAAAATGTTTATTAGCACTAGTTTCTATGATATACACAAGGTGGAAGTATTACATATTAAGGGATTGAGAGAAAATGATACATTTTAATTACATACAAGCTAACAACAGTGAAAGTGCATTTGATGCTAAGAGTTCTAAATTGCTAGAAAAATACTTCGCAGATAGTCGTGTCTGAAGAGAATCATGACTTCGTCTTTCAGCTTGCCTCTTGTGATGGAGTTCCGCAGAATCCCTATATATAGACCAACAGTAATCCGCAAGCATTACTTCATTCCAATGGCCCTCATATCTTTGTTCCATAACAAAATGTCCTGATGGAATCTCTCCCCATGTTCATCACTAACAGCTCCACAACTAGGAGGGAAAAAGTCTAGGTGGGAGTGGAGAAAATGATCTCAAGGGACATGTTGCATCCAAGGTTACGGTATTTTTGCAGGAGCACTGTCACCAAATGCTTGTAGTTGTCATCTCTTTTGTTGCCTACAAATCCATGAACAACACCCTTGAAGGCTTCCCAAGCTTCCTTTTCTTTCCCCTCCAAAATTTGGTCAAATGCAGGATCCTTTACAAGTTCTCTTATTTGTGGTCCGACAAAAATGCCTTCCTTAACTTTTGCATCACTTAATTTCCAAAATTTCTCTCTAATTGTGTTTTGTTATTGACAGGTGTGCCAATTACCAAAAAATTCCCCCAAATTTAAAATCTCCAGTCTAAAAAATGCAATATCACTAACTTCAAAACAAGAGCTAATCTATCATTTTATGGTGATTTTTGAATTCAGCAGATGGAAATACATGTAATAATAATAATAATAATAATAATAATAATAATAATAATAATAATAATAATAATAATAATAATAATAATAATAACTTTATCACAAACATTTACAAAGTGAGCGTTAGCTCCATAAACAGGTGACACGTCAATGAAATAACAAATATTATTTACATATATACAGATCTTTACAACTAATAATGTACAATATTTAGGCAAAATGCCTTTACAAAGTGGAGAGAGTACAACTATCATCTAGATATTCCCTTATGAGTAATATGCCCTTTTTACCAGCATGTCTTTGACCGCTTTATTAATTCTCTGCCTTATTTTGGTGGGTAATTTGTTATACATTTTAATTCCTGAATTTAGTGGACTCTTTTCAAATAGTGTTAATCTATGTGCTAGTGGTTTTAAATTACTTTTGGCTCTGGTCTGATAGCCGTGTTGTTTTTGTGTACTATACAGGTTGTAAATTCACTATTTTTAAACCCGAAACATTTTCATTGTTGCCCAGTTTTATTTGATTTGGTTTTTCTTTTACATACTTGTATATTACTGCTGTATTATTCTTAATTACTATTGTATTATTTTTAATTACTATTGTATTTCGAGATTTAACTGTATTGGAACACCACAGTGAAGCGAAAAATGATTAAATTTTAGATGAGTCGTATTTCTTACACATCTGCTTCACTTTCGTACCTATTTTGAGGACATGTTTCGCAAATCATCGTTTGCATGTACGGCTCTTATGCGACTGAAGCTAGATCCAGCGGTGTGGGCAATTCTGGGGTTGCTGCTGCCATCTGTTGATTTAGTGATTGAACTGAAATGTGGGATTCTCTTCTAGCGGGATTTCAAAGTTCATTAGTTGGTTTTTATGTTTTTCTATGTATATCCTCTCCCATATGACGAGTTCACTATGTTTTTGTACGTATTTTAGTAATTCTGTGCTATCTTCAATTTCATGATTTTCAGACCAGAAATGAGCTGCTATTGCGGACTTATCAATATTTTTGTATCTTAAGTGTTCTTTCTTTCTAGTGCCTATGTTTCTTTTTGTCCTCCCTATGTAAATTTTTTCACAGTCTTTACACTTAATCTTGTAAATGCCTGACTTTTCCTCTGGTTTTATCTTATCAGTATTATTACTGTGAAGTAGGTTTTTAATGTTGTAATTGTTTTTTGGTGCCAATGTTATATTGTATTTCTTGAATATTTTTTGGAACTTTTTTGTGGCCCAGGGGTGGTAAGTAAATTTAGCAAATCTAATTTCTTGTTTTATTGGTGTGAGAGCTGTGATCTGTTTTAATCTCTTTTGAAGTTTGAATAATTTTAGTTTTTTATCTACAAGGTTTTTTCCATATCCATTTTTAATTGCAGTTTTTAAGATTTGATGGTATTCGTTTTGATATTCTTGTTGGCTGAGAGGTAGATTTACTAATCTGTGTGTGAGACTGTTGATGGATGCATGTTTGTGTGGAATTGGGTTGAAACTATTTGCTTTGATGTAATTATCTGTGTGTGTTGCTTTTCTATGGATGCCAAATTCTAGTTTTTCATTGCTTTTTGTGATTTTAAGATCTAAAAAAGGTAGAGTACAGTCCTTTAGATTTGCTAAATTTACTTACCACCCCTGGGCCACAAAAAAATTCCAAAAAATATTCAAGAAATACAATATAACATAAAAAAAGAACACTTCAGGCACTTAAGATACAAAAATATTGATAAGTCCGCAATAGCAGCTCATTTCTGGTCTGAAAATCATGAAATTGAAGATAGCACCGAATTACTAAAATACGTACAAAAACATAGTGAACTCGTCATATGGGAGAGAATATACATAGAAAAACATAAATACCAACTAATGAACTTTGAAATCCCGCCAGAAGAGAATCCCACATTTCAGTTCATCACTAAATCAACAGATGGCAGCAACAACCCCAGAATTACCCACACCGCTGGATCTAGCGTCAGTTGCACAAGAGCCGTAGATGCAAACGAAGATTTGCGAAACATGTCCTCAAAATAGGTACGAAAGTGAAGCAGATGTGTAAAAAAATACGACTCATCTAAAATTTAATAATACTATTGTATTATTCATAATTTTTGTATCACTCATGACTAGTATTGTATTCTTATGGGTATAAGTTTGATGAAGTTATGAATACTGCATATTTCTATGGAATGAAACTTACTTAGGTACTTACACACTGTTGGTAACAATTCAGCACATACATGTTTCTTCGATTGGCTACACTCCAGCCACTGTTCTATGGGAATGAATTTGGGCGAAGGAACTAAACCACCACCATTTTTTATGTTCTAAATTTTGTTGGTTTCATTCCTCAAAATGTATATTTTACATTACCTTGTGTCCATGTCGAGAATTAAGATCAAACAACTTCTTTCTTCCAAAGCATTTTTCTATACCAGATTGAAAATAATAGTACACAAAGAGCAAATGGAGTAGTGCTACCAATAATGTTTGTAATGATGGCCCTTTTGGTTCTCATTTACAAATGTAGACAAAAGGTTAATTTGCATTGTACTAAATTGAGAAAACAAAAAGTACAATTTATAATTAGATTTTTTCCCAAGACACAAGAAGAGTGTTTACACTAAATTTTTATTGTAATTGGATTATTTAATGGTAGGAGCAATTTCTGTAATAGGTCTACAAAAATCAATTGAGGCAATTCATAGGTTTTGCACTGATTGGAGATTAAGAATAAACAGAAAAATAAAAAATAATAGGATCGATACTGAGGAAAGGAGAGGAATGGTTCATAGGAGATCAAAAGGTAGAAGTGGCAAACGAGTATGACTATTTAGGTGTAAGGATGTGTAGCAGTGGAGGATGGGCTGCACAAGCCTAGCTAATGGCAGGGCAGCAATGTCAGGGGTAAGAATATGTAAACATAAACTGGAGATGTCAGTTATACCTTGTTTCACGTAAGCTTGCCCAGTATCTCTTAACGGTCACGTGACCTAATCACCTCTCATTGGTTGCTGTTGTGGTAATGACTGTCGTGCGGTAAAAATTAGTTCGTTATTTAACATGGTGATATATCATTATATGTTGGAAGAGAATTGTCAAATTTATATTTTCTTAATTGTTTTAATTAAATATATTACGCAACAGAGTTGATTTATCTGAAATGCATGTTAATTCTTAAACGAAGTAAAGAGGAGGTTCCTTTGCTCTCAAGCACATGGCACGATAGCACGTGATTTAGCGGTAGTGGTGACATTTGTTTATATGACTTTTATCACTGACCTTGTTTTGAACTGGATTAGTCATGTATCGCCATTCGAGAGTGCGGGAGCTAAATTATTTTATTGATCGTTTATTGCGCATGTACTTATTATATGTATAATGGCATAGTCTACCGCCAATTTTTCGCTGAAGTATCGCAGGGATAATTATTTACAAACAGGCGAAAAAAGAATTGTGTTGCATGTGTTTAATGCACTCACAGAGAAGAATCCGTCTTTGTCAGTGAGAGAAGTCAAACAGCTGTGCTCTGAAGTTACAGGTGTGAGTGTTAGATCCGTAGGAACATCGCGACATGAAATTGAGGAAACAGGAAAACTTACCACTCCAGGCAAAAGCAGGAATAAACAAAAGTGCGTGCTCGAAGAAAATACGTGAAAAGTGTTGTGCATCGTCATGTGTGTAGTTTTTCTTTAGAAACGAACTCCCTAACATAAGTAACATTTCGTCTGCTGTAAATGAGGATGCAGATTTACCAAATTTCAGCAGATTGCTTATACAGCTGGGATTTGTGAATGAAAAAAGAAAAATGTGCTAAAAGACAGAGGCGATATTGCTGTGTGGTGAAGATGCTATTTAAGGACAACCACACTGCACCGAGATACCAATCGCTAAATATACACGAAGAACACACGAAAAGTAAAGTATGGTATGACAGGACTTTTAAGACTGAAAGACAAGCATTTCTGAAAGGTATGTGTGCTGGTTTAAAAAATCCCCAGTGGAAAAGGCCAAAGGCCTTTCATTATAAACTCTCTGTTTCATTGCTCAGTCATTCTGTTTCAATTTGCTCAGTTCATTATAAACTTGTATTTTTGCATGCCTTCGTATCCTTATTTGTATGATTTTATTTATCTTCCGGGCAATTATTACGACATTTACTGCAGGTTTAAATGTGACGGGAAGGCACCGCCTATGGCCTATAACGCGAAAGCATTAGCCAATTAGGGCGAGGCGGAGGGTTGTTAAACGCGGAGTGATACATTTCAGCGGGGCAAGGTTATATGAAACAGAGAGTAGATGGTTAGAAAGAATGTATGAAGTAGTCGTTGAAGCCAGAACAATGTATGCAGTGGAGGTATGGGGCACATCAGAGATAGGAACATACAAAAATTTTAGGTTTGTGGTTAAATCAAAACTTGGATTGGACTGTACATATAGAAGATTTGATGAAAAAGTTAAGTAAGTAGTGCTATGCTTTAAAAACATTAAAAATGATAGCAGACATAAAGACAGTCCGAATGGCATATTTTGCATATTTTCATTCCCTTATGAATTATGGTATCATCTTTTGGGGTAATTCAAATATGTCAGAAAAGTTATATGGGTTTGGAGGAATTTAGTAACAGTGACATCAAAATTAATCTCAGAAACTATTTGTAGTTGGTTTATTAATACTCGTCACTTGTTTATATTTATGAGAGACTAGTTTCAAAGGCATTTGCCTCCATTTTCAATCTCTTTCCAACTGGCATCAGACCCCGGGGTTACCTACAAACACCCAAGAACCTCCCTAGGCTTACCATAAATCTTAACATCCCCATTACATACCATTTCTATCTTTCTATTTCTTCTCTTACTAATCATACATAAAAAAACAGAACAAAAGCCAACCATTTACCGCCCGCTTCGGTAGCGTAGTTGTAGCATGTCTGCCTCACGTTCAAGAGGTCCCGAGTTTGAATCTCAGTCAGGATGAGTTACCTGGATAAGGTTTTTTCCGGGGTTTTCCCTTATCCTAAAAGATGGATGTCGGCTAAATCTAAGCTCCATGGACCCTGGGCCCATTTGAGCATCATTTCACCCACTCCATTCATTGTCCGATATGACTTAACGTTGGAGGACGTAACTTAAAAAAAAAATGGCCAAATTAACCATGCAATTGTTTCTCGAGATTATATGAGGAATTATAAAAACAGGTTGAGCACAATGACATTTTGTAACATACACCAAACAAAATTTTAAACTGTAGAACAAAAATAGCTTTTAGAGGTCTGTGTATAAATTTGGAAACAAGAATAAATATTCTACATTTAAGATCAAAGTAACTGAAATGGATAGTTCTCACTAAATATCATTTGTAAAGCAATCAATGCAAACTAACATTTGTCCTTTTAAAATATTTTCATCATGCTAAAGAACAGCAATATCTGAAGATCTTGTGAAGTTGCCATTCCATTACCGATTGTTTCCCAATATGCCATATCCATAACTATGAGAGGGGACCCAAAAGAAACCGGATTGTTGTCATAAAAACTTTATTGATGAACCTTTTTACGAAATTACTTCAGTCACCTTCAAAATACTCTCCATTACATGCGATGCACTTGTCAAGTCTCTTTTCCCACTGTTGGAAGTATGTTTGGAACTCTTCAAGTTTGACATTGTCCAGTGCCCTTTGCGAAGCTGTTCTTACCGCCTCCACATCGTCATAACGCTCCCCTTTTAGCGTTTTTTTCATTCGTGGAAATAAAAAAGTTGCATGGGGCTAGGTCCGGCGAATACGGAGCATGGGGAACGACAGACCACCTCTGAGATGCCAAATAGTGGGTCACTCGTAAGGCCGTGTGTGCTGGAGCGTTGTCGTGATGCAGGAACCAGTCACCTGATCGCCAAAGTTCCGGGCGTTTCCTCCTCACATCCTCTCGCAGACGCCTTAAAACATCCAAGTAAAAGTGCTGGTTAACAGTCTGGCCAGGGGGTACGAATTCCCGATGCACAATTCCACGAACATCAAGAAAGACAATGATCATCGTCTTCACATTTGATCTCACTTACCTTGCTTTTTTTTGGTCTGGGAGAGTTGGGAGTCCTCCACTGGCTTGACGCTTGCTTGGTATCTGGGTCATACCCGTAACACCAACTCTCATCCCCTGTAATGACTTTGTTCAAGAAGTTTGGATCACGTGCAATCTTTGTTTTCAAGTCCTGACATACATCCATGCGGATGGTTTTGTGCTCCTGTGTGAGAAGGCGCGGAACAAATTTAGCAGCAACATGTCTCATGTGCAAATCCTCCCTCAAAATCTGCTGGCAGGAGCTCCAACTGATTCCTGGTACTGGCAAGGAAGAGAAATTGAGGTGGTCAATACATTTAATTATCTAGGAGTACGATTAAGCAGTAACGGAGGTTGGAAAGAGCAGAAGAGAATGGCAATGGCAAAAAGTAAAATTGCATTAAAAGCTATTAAAGCATGCCTAGATAAATGACCAGGAATGCAAATAAAACAGCTGGAGAGAATTTACACAGCCGTAGTAGAAGCAAAAATGCTCTATGGGGTAGAGATTTGGTTTTTCCAATGGAAACCAAAAGAAATTTAGAAACAAGAGCAAAGGAACACTTAAGAAACATAAAATATAAACAATTAGAAAAATCAGCAGTTGCCACACATTTTTGGGAAAAAAAACCACAACATAAATCCAGAACCAAAACTACTAAAACATACATCAGGAAAACAAGAACTATCCACATGGGAACAAATCTTCATTTCAAAAATAGGAACAAAGTATTCAATTTCGACATCCCCCAGAAAGATTTGTTCAGCAAGTTCCTTGAATCGCCATCAGAGGAGACCTGTGACAAAATATTGTCAACTACACCAATGAGAACCTGTCGATGGCCGGCTGAGGATAGAGGCAAAGTCTCTGAAACATGTTCTGGAAAAATTTAAAAGTGTTGTTTGGTGTCATTAATTGACTCCCTTTAAATTTAATTTATCATAACAACACTGTTTTCAACACTTCCAAGAAAGGAATTGTATTTTTCCCTGTTCCACATTACTTTCATCTCTCTATAAATTTCCAGTGAGCTTTTCAAGTTGAAGCTTCCTGACATTTCTTGCCTTTCAATATCTTCCGTTTTTAACCTAAGTTCTTTCCAAAATCCACTTTGCAATAATTCCCTGTTTTCCCACATGAAACCCATCATTTCCTTTATCTTATTTAGCCACGAATCTTTTTGATTTATTATTAATTTTTAGACGAGTCGTATTTATTACACATCTGCTTCACTTTCGTACCTATTTTGAGGACATGTTTCGCAAATCATCTTTGCATCTTCAGCTCTTATGCGACTAAAGCTTGATCCAGTGGTGTGGGTAATTCTGGGGTTGCTGCTGCCATCTGTTGATCTTGTGATGAATTTAAATGTGGGATTCTCTTCTGGCGGGATTTCAAAGTTCATTAGTTGGTTTTTATGTTTTTCTATGTATATTCTCTCCCATATGACGAGTTCGCTATGTTTTTGTACTATTTTAGTAATTTGGTGCTATCTTCAATTTCATGATTTTCAGACCAGAAATGAGCTGCTATTGCGGACTTATCAATATTTTTGTATCTTAAGTGCCTGAAGTGTTCTTTCTTTCTAGTGCCTATCTTTCATTTTGTCCTCCCTATGTAAATTTTTTCACAGTCTTTACACTTAATCTTGTAAATGCCTGACTTTTCCTCTGGTTTTATCTTATCAGTATTATTACTGTGAAGTAGGTTTTTAATGTTGTAATTGTTTTTTGGTGCCAATTAAAAAATTGATAATTATTTCGCTTCACTGTGGTGTTCCAATACAGTTAAATCTTTTTGATTTAGTCTTTCCTGTACTATCAAGCATTGACGCAGAATATTCTACTCATCTAAACTCCTAATTCTTGCCCAATATTTTAACACCCTTTCCACCATTATATCTCTAGTTCCCAGTCTTCCCAATTCTGCTTGCGCCACTCCATTTGCTGAAGCTCGTGGTAAGCCCAAAACTTGTTTGCCTAAATTTCTATGTAATCACATTCATATTTACACCCCCCCCTCCTCCAAACCCCATATCTCGACCCCATAGAGCATTTTTGCTTCTACTACGGCTGTGTAAATTCTCTCCAGCTGTTTTATTTGCATTCCTGGTCATTCATCTAGGCATGCTGTAATAGCTTTTAATGCAATTTTACCTTTTGCCACTGCCATTCTCTTCTGCTCTTTCCAACCTCCGTTACTGCTTAATCGTACTCCTAGATAATTAAATGTATTGACCACCTCAATTTCTCTTCCTTGCCAGTACCATTTCTCCTCTTTTCTTAACTTGTTGCCTTTCTTAAATATCGGGTTGTCTCATAAATTCGTTCGATTCTTGTTACATGTTTACGACTAAGAACACCTGAGAACTCTGCATGCCCCCATTACTTTCACGTCAAAGAAGTTGCCTAACAATATGGGGTTTGTTTACAAATACAATAATTGAAAAGAATGCTATGAACACAAACCACAGCGACCTCACGGCCAAAGGTAAATAGGTCAACTTATGTAAGAATTGGTAACCAAACTTCAGTACGAGTTTGTGGATGCAACAGTGTGGAGTTGTAACTTGTGAATGTTAATATGGAAGGCAAGAAGGAACATTTTCGACATTTAATGCTGTTTTATTAGCGTAAGGGTAAAACCGCCTCACAAACTCAACGGAAAATTTGTGCTGTTTACGGAGAAGATGCAGTGACGGATCGGGCATGTCAAAAATGGTTTACCCGATTTCAAGCTGGGAACTTCTCTGTGAACGACAAACCTTGTTCTGGGTGACCTGTGGTTACGGATGAGGAAAGGATAAAGGACATGATTACGAACAACCCCAGAATAACAACTCGGGAGGTAGGTCAGGAGCCAAACTTATCTCATGCAACTTTAAAGAAACAGTAAAGTTTCTAAAGAAACTTGGTTGCGTAAATCTTCGGGATGCATGGGTTCCGCACAAACTGAGTGAACAAAATTTAGTTCAGCGCGTTTCCATCTGTGACGCATTGATATGACGCAAAGAAACTGCCCCTTTTCTGAAACAGCTGGTTACAGGAAACGAAAATTGGATTGTGTACAACATCCGAAAGAGAAAGTCATGGCGTAAGAAAGGGGAACCACTACTCTCAATTCCTAAACCAGGGCTTCATCCTGAGAATATTATGCTGTGCATTTGGTGGGACTGGAAAGGAATTATTTATTACGAAATTCTTCCTCCTGGGGAGACCATCAATTCAGAGAAATACTGTTCTCAGTTGGATCGTCTGAAGGTTGCCCTAAGAGTGAAAAGCCTGGAATTAGCATCTAATAGTGGAGTCGTCTTTCATCAAGACAATGACAAACCACACACTTCTATGGTAACTCGTCAGAAATTACGGGATTTCGACTGGGATGTGTTACCTCACCCTCCTTATTCTCCAGACATTGCCCCATCCGACTATCATTTATTCCGATCCCTGCAAAACTTCCTTAATGGCAAACACCTTACTTCCTTGGACGATTGCAGACTCGCCGTAGAAGAGTTCGTCAACCAGAAAACTGCAAGATTTTGGAAAAATGGAATTGATAAGCTTCCTGAGAAATGGAGATATGTTATTGATAATAATGGTGCATACTGCACAAAATAAAGTTTGTTTTGAAAAGTTCATTGCCTTGTTTACTTTCGATGACCTTGCGTATGTAAACAGATAACTCCTAGATAATTAGGCAACTTCGATGCCGTAGTTGTGATGCGGGCATACAGTGAAGGCGTTCTTTGTCGTAAACACGTAACAAGAATCGAACGAATTTATGACACAAACCAATATTATAATTTTGGTTTTGTTTACATTAATTCTAAGGCTCCGTTCCTTACAAAATTTATCTATTGCTCCAATTGCTCTATCTATTCCCACTTTGGAAATAGCTCCTGCTAGTAAATCATCTGAAAATAACAACCCAGTATTTCTGTTATTAATTATTGGCACATGCCTATTTTCCATTCTAATTGCATCTAAAATATCATCTATAAACAGATTAAACAGTGTGGGGCTCAACTTACAGCCTTGCCTCAATCCTATATTAGGTATAATAATAATAATAATAATAATAATAATAATAATAATAATAATAATAATAATAATAATAATAATAATAATAATAATAATAATAATAATCATCATCATCATCATCATCATCATCATCATCATAATAACAATAACAGTAATAACAATAATAACAACAAGAACAAGAACAATAACAATAACAATTTTATTGTAATTGAGCTTTACAGCAATAGACGTCAAAAAAATGCAATACAAATTATTACACTATAATACAGAGTATGTACAAAGTTAAGCTTAATGGCAATGAATGTCGAAGAATAACATAATAATTACAATACAGAATGTTTCTATTCAATTATACAGAGAATGTACAGTATTGTACAAAGTCAAAGTTACGATCTGTACTGTACAGGTGCCTCAGAAGTTCCCACTGTATACATATGCAGAGTAACATAGATAAATGAATCAGTCAACAAGTGGTTATAGTGAGAGTGCTTACATCTCAAAGTACTCCTGTGGCAGTAAGCCAGTCATACAATTTCTGCTTGAACGCTGTTGCGGGACTATGTTTTAGTGTTATTGGTAGTTTATTGAACATTTTGGAGCCTAGCACTTCAAAGCTTTCCTGAGTTGTTGTCAGTCTGCAATATGGAATATCTACATCTTGACTAGGTCTAGTGCTATAGGTGTGTACATCTAGTCTATTTTGTAGCTCTGCTAAGCGGTTCTTTATATATAACAGTACGGTGTATGTATATACATTTATTACTGTCATTATTTTCAGTTTAATGAACAGTGGTTTGCAATGGGCCAGCTTTGATTCATCACACATTATTCAAATTATCTTTTTCTGTAACAAAAGTATGTCTGACACTTGTGAGCTGTTGCCCCAAAGTAATATACCATATGCAATAATGCTATGAAAAATGCAAAATATGCTGATCGAATGTAACCTTCCGGAACATGCCTTTTTAATATATCGAGATTTAACTGTATTGGAACACCACAGTGAAGCGAAATAATTATTAATTTTTAGATGAGTCGTATTTATTACACATCTGTTTCACTTTCGTACCTATTTTGAGGACATGAACCCAGCATACAATTCACAGTGGAAACTGAAGAGGACTGTACTCTACCTTTTTTGGACCTTAAAATCACAAAAAGCAATGAAAAACTAGAATTTGGAATCCATAGAAGAGCAACACACACAGATAATTACATCAAAGCAAATAGTTTCAACCCAATTCCACACAAACATGCTACCATCAACAGTCTCACACAGAGATTAGTAAATCTACCTCTCAGCCAGCAAGAATATCAAAACGAATACCATCAAATCTTAAAAACTGCAATTAAAAATGGATATGGAAAAAACCTTGTAGATAAAAAACTAAAATCATTCAAACTTCAAAAAAGATTAAAACAGATCACAGCTCTCACACCAATAAAACAAGAAATTAGATTTGCTAAATTTACTTACCACCCCTGGGCAACAAAAAAGTTCCAAAAAATATTCAAGAAATACAATATAACATTGGCACCAAAAAACAATTACAACATTAAAAACCTACTTCACAGTAATAATACTGATAAGATAAAACCAGAGGAAAAGTCAGGCATTTACAAGATTAAGTGTAAAGACTGTGAAAAAATTTACATAGGAAGGACAAAAAGGAACATAGGCACTAGAAAGAAAGAGCACTTCAGGCACTTAAGATACAAAAATATTGATAAGTCCGCAATAGCAGCTCATTTCTGGTCTGAAAATCATGAAATTGAAGATAGCACCGAATTACTAAAATACGTACAAAAACATAGTGAACTCGTCATATGGGTGAGAATATACATAGAAAAACATAAAAACCAACTAATGAACTTTGAAATCCCGCCAGAAGAGAATCCCACATTTAAGTTCATCACTAAATCAACAGATGGCAGCAGCAACTCCAGAATTACCCACACCACTGGATCAAGCTTTAGTCGCATAAGAGCCGAAGATGCAAACGATGATTTGCGAAACATGTCCTCAAAATAGGTATGAAAGTGAAGCAGATGTGTAATAAATATGACTCATCTAAAAATTAATAATGCCTTTTTAAGTTTCGAATAAGGTGTGGGACTCTGGAGAGTTTTGACTTTATGTGGTTAATATGTGGAGCCCAGGATAATTTGCTGTCTATTACGACACCTAAGAATTTAACATTATCTGAAATACTACTTGTTACTGCTCTGTTACTAAAAAGCATGTGTTGTGTTTTGTTCTAATTAAGTAAGAAGCCATTTGCTCTAAACCATGTATCAGCTTTGGTCAATGTATTTTCTACTGTTGATGTAAGCAACTGAAGATCTGAATGAGTGAATCTTGTTACTTTACTATTTGCCATCTTTATACAAAACTCATTGTCTGAATATATACTTTGTAACCTCTGAATAAATCTGCTACTAATTCCTTTTTGCTTAATTTGTACCATAGTGCTTCGCAATTTATTGTATCAAAGGCCTTATCAAAGTCAATAAATAACATATATACCCTCCCCCTCTTATCTGCTAAATATTTACTTATCAACGTGCTTATAACAAAGATATTATCCACTGTTCTTTTGTCTTGCCTAAAGCCTGCTTGGATATCTGATAGCTTGCTCTCGTCTTCTGCCCACTTTTGAACTCTCTCTCTGCCAAGACTCCAGTATATATCTTGCCTAACACAGATAATAAGCTGATTCCTCTATAATTAACAAATAGTAGGAAAATTAACACTGAATTAGTTACAACCCTGGGTAACTAGCAACTAGCGGAATTGTCTGAAATTTGTACATAACCTCTGAGCACAATGTGTCAAAATACTTTCTTTAAGCAAGGAAAGTAACGCACTTCTGGGAACATTAAGGATTCCTTCTGGAATCGGCTAACATATTTGGTAACATATCTCCTTTGACATTGAGAAAAATGTAGTCAGTTATACAGCACTTAACATTCTACATTTTCAAAAATCACAGAAGTGATCGAAGGATCATTCTGTGGATATAAATATTAATGAAAGTGTTAGAGTTTAGAGGCTCATAAAATAAATAATCCTTTAAAATGTAATACTCGGGCAGCTTTATTACTCAAGTAGACCACTAAATAAAAGTTTCAAAATAGTTATTAGGAATAAACTATATCCCATTTGATGGATAGAGACAACATGAAAAATTCAATGCCATGGCCGGGATTTGAACCACGGATCTACTGGTTTCCGTCCAGTAGATCCGTGGTGCAAATCCCGGCCATGGCATTGAATTTTTCATGTTGTCTCTATCCATCAAATATCTTAGCCTATATATGGCTAGTGTGGAGAAATGATTAATTTCCATCAATTAACTAAAATAAAAAAGTTAAATGATGAAGGCTGGGACTTAAGTACTTACAATAGTAAGTCGCCACAAACGGTGTATCTCGGATGCGAGAGCCCCTAGTGGTCTACCGGGGAAATATATGAGTCAACTGGAGAATTTAATGTCAGGAAGGCACGTTGGCCATGGTAGCTCAAAGGTTAAGAGCGACTGGACGGAAACCAGTAGATCCGTGGTTCAAATCCCGGCCATGGCATTGAATTTTTCATGTTGTCTCTATCCATCAAATATCTTAGCCTATATACGGCTAGTGTGGAGAAATGATTAATTTCCATCAATTAACTAAAATATATCCCATTTGTTTGTTGAGCAGTCTATTTTCTGCATAATAATATACGAGGGGCAACCCAAAAGAAACCAGCCTCCGAGAGCGCTGCCACTCGTAGACATAGTACAGGGTTCTCACGCTAGATGGTGTTAGTAGAGACCTTCATGAAACAGCTGTGCAGACGACGTCAGTGTAGAGCTGAACGTGCAAGTGTGGTATTGTGTTTCTCTGACTGTTGGCGGGTTACCTCTGTGAAGTCGTTATGGCAACTTTAAAAGAACAAAGAGTGTGTGTGTGAAATTTTGTTTCCTGCTTAAAAGAACTGCAACGGAGACATGCCAAATGCTTCAGGAAGCTTTCCAGGAGGAGGCTATGAGCCGCACACAGGTTTTCGAGTGGTTTGGGCACTTTAAACATGGTGAGATGTGTATTGAAGACCAAGCTCGTTCTGGACCCCTTTCAACATCGCGAAATGAGGAGAACATTGAAAAGGTCCGCCAAAAGATCAACGAGAATCGTAGTCGCCAAACGATCGACCAAACTTCAGCAGCGACAGGAATCAGTTGGAGTTCGTGCCAGCAGATTTCGAGGGAGGATTTGCACATGAGACGTGTTGCTGCTAAATTTGTTCCGCGCCTTCTCACATAGGAGCACAAAACCATCTGCATGAATGTGTGTCAGGACTTGAAAACAGAGATTGCACGTGATCCAAACTTCTTGAACAAAGTCATTCCAGGGGATGAGAGTTGGTGTTACAGGTATGACCCAGAAACCAAGCAAGCGTCAAGCCAATGGAGGACTCCCAACTCTCCCAGGCCAAAAAAAAGCAAGGCAAGTGAGATCAAATGTGAAGACGATGATCATTGTCTTTTTTGATGTTCATGGAATTGTGCATCGGGAATTCGTATCCCCTGGCCAGACCATTAACCAGCACTTTTACTTGGATGTTTTAAGGTGTCTGCAAGAGGATGTGAGGAGGAAACGCCTGGAACTTTGGCGATCAGGTGACTGGTTTCTGCATCACGACAACGCGCCAGCACCCAAGGCCTTATGAGTGACCCACTATTTGGCATCTCAGAGGTGGTCTGTCGTTCCCCACGCTCCATATTCGCTGGATCTAGCCGCGTGCAACTTTTTTATTTCCACAAATGAAAAAACGCTAAAAGGGGAGCGTTATGACAATGTGGAGGTGGTAAAAGCAGCTTTGCAAAGGGCCCTGGACAATATCAAACTTGAAGAGTTCCAAACATGCTTCCAACAGTGGGAAAAGAGACTTGTCAAGTGCATCGCATGTAATGGAGAGTATTTTGAAGGTGACTGAAGTAATTTTGTAAAAAGGTTCATCAATGAAGTTTTTATGACAACAATCCGAATTCCTTTGGGTCCCCCCTCGTACTTAACGACTCTTGAATAAACACATATTCGTGTGATTTAAGCAAAGAGGAAAGATTGGTTCTTGTTTTACCACAGAAAATCAATGCTCTCATTGTAGAAAGGGCATTATTCTAAGTGCCAAAAATATGTTTTCATTATAGAAAAACTTCTGTAATGTATCTGCACATTTCTCCCTAGAAAGAATTTTATTCCATTTGTGCATATGGGCATGGTGCTCATAATTCTTACTTTACTTTTGAAAAGCCTTAATTCCTTTATTCATGCTCCTAGTGGCAGTTTCTATAGTTATTGCATTGTCATCATTTTTATAACAATAAAATGGAGGGAACAAAATCAGCAAGCAGATCTGTGCTTTCAGGTGTAAGAAAAAGGAAAAGAGGGCAGAGAAATATTAACGAATACAAGTGTAATGGTATCATATATTCCTGTCCACAATGGATTTTTAGAGGCAGCTCTAGGTTAATGTGTTTCTGTAAAAAATATGAAAATTATGATTTTGTGATGCATGTACATCATGAGGGAACAGCAAAATCGGCAGCAAACGAGTGTACTCATTAAACTACATAGAAGAAAATGAATCAAGCGATGTTAAAGAGTTAAGACTGTTCAGAAGGATGCATGGGGCAAAACAAGAACCATTGCATGATAAAGCTGTGTGCTGCACTGTTGGATACAGAAAAATTTCAAAAAGTGGAACAGTTCTTTCCTGTCAAGGGGGCTCTTTAAATGCTTGTGACAGGGATTTTTCTTTGATAAAATGTGCAGTAAGAAGGACTGATCATATATACAGAGGCCGACAGAAGTATTTGAATAATATAACATGTAACATTGCACGTACTATACTGTTATATTTATTTAGCAGCGCTGAATTGTTAAACATGTTAAACTTTTGCATCGGAAACAATACTTAAAATATCACTTTGCATGTATTTATTACACAATCTGTAGGGGAGACCGGGGTCAGTTGTTACAGTTCGATTTTGAACTAACCGTCAGATTTGCGGTGTTAATTTTTAGCCAGCTTGTAGCTCCGAGCCTTCCTTGTCACTGACCTAGCTGTCTTCAGGAAGCACTGCATTGCAGACATACTAGGAGAGTGAATGTGTTTTTCTTGTTCAACAGTAGCTTTACTCCGTCTGAAAGTAATTTTTGTAGCGGTTAAACCATTCATTGCATACAATTGAGATTTATATGTTGGATACATCACACTTTCAGGTATGTAATCATACACATAAGCATTTTATAAAATGAAACAATAATTATGTTATGCATTATAGCTTGAGCTGGCATACGATGGGGTTAGTTGTGACAGCGTAACAACATGCCCCGTACAATTTTTTTCATATATTCCATCATAGTTTGTTTATAAATTTACAGAAAGCATGAGGAATTATAAAAGAAAGATGGAGAAGGGCACAGCATCTCAAAAAACATATCTAGAGGCTGCCAAAGAAGTGCTAGCAGGGTCTTCTCTATGAAAGGCTGCAAGTAACCATGGAATCAATTTCATGTCATTGCAGAGATTTGTATAAAGCTAAAAACAAATGAGACTGGTAACTAAGCTTTACTTAATGTGCTTAAAATCATAAAATATTAAGATAATAGTCATAATAAAAATAATTTCACTAACTTTTTTCCTTATGTTATGCTTTCAGAACTAAACCAACCAACTGTGCCTAATGTGGGGTACAAAACATCTCGCCTGATCTGCTCTGACTTCAAATATATATTGAGCGTGCTTCAGAGATGTTTCATGGTGTTTCTCCAAAGGAATTAATAAATCTTGCATACCAATACACCATTAAACCGGCCAAAAATCGTGCAAAACCAATGAAGAGGCAAATGTTCTTCACAAATAGGCACAAAGCTGACAAAGGGACAAAAAGGACCAAGAAAATAAAAATGAGTGCCCAAAATGACGACTCTTCCTCTTCTGAACATGAATCGAGTGCACTGGACCATATTCCGCTTCAAGACCACCAAATGTTCTAAGTTGGCTCATGATTATTGTGCACATTTTGACAACCATTATATTTGCAAAAATTGTAACTTATAAGTTGTTGTAAAATGTAAGTTGTAAAATGTGTCTCACTCCATTTGAATAATTAAAAATAGTTTCCAAACATGCCGGTGCTTTAATTTTCTATTTGCTTCATTTGTAACAAATTACCCCAGTGAATGTAACAACTCGCCCCATATATGGGGTAGGTTGTTACAATTTCCTTAATTAGAAATATGATAAAATCTGCCAAAGTTAATTTTTTTTTTTTTTTAAATATAATATCGTTCTTTAACAAATGTCTTATAACACAAATGAAATTATGGCAAAATATTTGAAATGGTTTTGGAGAAAAATGACAAAATAAAAAAATGTAACTGCTAGCCTCAGGCTCCCCTAAGAGAGAAAGGTGGTTGGACGTATCCTACACGCCCCTACCACATAGCAGTTGTGTTTATGCTATGCCTCAAGACAGTGTACTCTAAGTTACTCAGCCAACTGTGAACTCACAGGTAATATGGGACGTAAAGGTAAGGAGACAACGGTGGCAGAGAAAAATATTGTGATAAATATGTACAAACAAAACAAATCTATCTGAAATTGCCAAAACCATTAACAGAAGCAAAACTACAGCGGTCTGCATAATTCAGCGCTTCAAACATACAAATATGTTGTAAATAAACCTAGAAATGGCGCTCCTTCTAAACTCACCACCAGAGACAGGAGGCAAATAATAAAAATGGTGAAGCACAATCCGAGAGTGGGTGCAATGCCTGCGTTCCTCGGAAGAAACCATATGTTAATAACATGAATAAGAAAAAGCATATAGAATTTGCTATAACAGTATGTGTTGAAATCAACAGAATTCTGGGATAAGGTTCTCTGGTTGGACGAGAGCAAATTCTCTTATACAAGAGTGATTGACGTCTTAAAGTGTGGAGACTGCCAAATACAGAATGGGAACCTAAGAACATGGTAGCTACAATGAAACATGGTAGCAGTAGTGTGATGGTATGGGACTGTATAGCTTCATCTGGTTTTGGGGAACTGGTGTTCATAGATGGGATCATGGACAAATTTTAATACAAGAGGATTCTTGAAAACAATCTTAAAAGGAGTGCAGAGAAGCTGGGATTAGGGCATGATTATTACTTCCAGCAGGACAATGATCCGAAGCATAGTGCTGAAATTTTAAGGCTTTGGATCATGTACAACACTCCTCACACTTTGAAGACACCGCCCTAATCTCCAGATTTAAATCCTATAGAGAACATCTGGAAGGAACTCGAGGAGCGTGTGAGGAAGCATCACACCAGAAGCAAGGACCATCTGAAAGATCTTCTTCAGAGTGGAGAAATATGGACTCTGCAGTTACTAAACAACACATACAGACAATGCCCAAACGATTATCAGCAGTAATTCAAAGAAAGGGGATGATAACTAAGTACTAGGTGTTCTCTGTTCGAATACCTATGTCCGAATGTAAAGTAATCGTTTTATTTCTCCTTGTAGTTCAAATTAGTTTCAGTTGCTATTCATGAGTTTATATGTTTAATGGAAGACTCAAGTTTATTTTGTACCAGTTGTATTTGCATATGCTTACTCTACGTAGCTTTAAAATAATATACGTAATAAATATGTTTAAATTTGAATACTTATGTCAACCTCTGTATATAGTGAAAGAATACTACAAACTCATTGCAAATGCATTGTTCATGCTGCAAAATGCTGTCAGTTTACAGTGAAACTTGTTGGAACAGACAAAATCTATGATTTTTCCAAATGATGGCCAAAATACTATATGAAAGAAGTATTGCCTGTCAAGTCAATAGAGGTAGAGCGTTCTGCCAGAAGCTAAAATGTTCTTTCAGCCAACAGCTTTAATGTATTTTGAGCATTGTGCCATAAACCATCAAATTATAGTATCTCCTTTCATAGGAGGAATTACAATACATACTTTTGATTTGCAACTTCCTGAAACTCAAGTTCAGCTCCTATTAACAAGGACATATCACGACCAAGTCTTTATAAATTGTTTGAAAATAAAATATACATCTACTGAAGAATTTAAATTTTTCCATGAAGTAATACTCTCTTAGAATCTTCGTGTAAAGAAGAAGGAAAAAAAAAGCAATAATGTTTGATTTTTTTTTATCTCCAGCTTGTATGAAAAACAATTTTAAAAAAGGGTTGAACTTATCAGTAATTTCTGTTCTCTATGTAAGTTTAGCGAAAATAGTAATAAAGCATATATGATGAAAGCAACTCAAGCTACATTTACCTTTCATTATTATTATTATTATTATTGAAGAAGGGGTTTAATTCCAAAATTTAAAACCGTATTTTCAACTAGGAAATGCCTGTGGGCTAACATTAATATTTTATCTATAAGTTATCTTCCTATCGACCTATTTTTGGTGATTATAAAAATTGTTCAAATTATTACACAGCCAAGATGAAACGTTTTTATTGATTCCAGAAAAATAAAGATTTTAGAATATGTTCCTTTCTAAAATGACTGATTCAATTATAACATACCTTTAGTTTTAATTACAAGATTTATAACCCTTTTCAGGTTAGCCGATGTAAACATATTTATCTATACATTTCATTATTCACAAATGTTTGCAAAAATAAACCTAAGTGTGTCGTTTACAATTTTTGCATGCTCTGGCGTACTTTCTTGGGATACAAAACACTGTTGTATCATTAACTAATTAATTTTTCAATTTGTGCAGTAACAAATACCCTCTTGCTTTGAATTTATTTTCCATCAGATACGCCCACTTACTGTTTAATATGAGAACCAAAATGGCCTCCATAACAGTAATGACCAGGCCAGATTTCTACCGTCTGCTTTCCCCCACCAATGAGTTCGCCAACATGTTTATTGATCCCCGCTTCAGAAGATAGAGGACGTCTGACCATCTTGATTCTCGAAAAAGACGTAAGGTAATATAAAATGCACATTTTGTTGATGGAATAAAATTAATGTAGAATGCTATGAAAGAGTGATGAGTGACCTGATATCTCACCCATGTTATTTTGCTGATTTTGAGGAGAGATGTGTGATTATAACAATTATAATGAGCTTCCTTAGATGTGCCGCCGCGTGTGTTAAATTAGTTCCCAATGTAGGTAGCTCCTGACATATGTAATGTCATATGAAAAATGTAATGAACAGTGAGATTCTAAAGGTATGCCTTAAAATCAGTGGCTCTTTATGTAAAGCTCTTTGCGCTCTAAGATAGACATGCATATTTTTTTTTTTACTTACGTCACTGACATCGGATAGGTTGAAACGAGCGCTGACGGAAGCTGCCGAATTTTCCAAGGAATATCAAGGCCAGTAACCTTGACACTTGCAGAGGCATTCCCTGCCAATCACTCGATTAGTTCCATAATATATTAAATCTTGGGGACGAAGGTGTCCACCCAAGGCTGTCTTTATGTTACAGGTCTGGTTAGCCGATTCGTGATGTCATAACGCGGAGCCGACGTTGCAAGCAATTTGCATACAATAATAACATGTTTTATTATTGTGCTGCTCGAGTGGTTACAATGAATTTATCTTTGGCAATAGAAACCTCTCAGATAACGCACTGATTACTCCATGTAGACATAATATCTATCTGTCATTTGTGATTCCTGCGCATCCCATTGACTGAGGTAATGCGTTCATTGGTGTTCAGCACAGATCCGAAAGTGCGGCACTTCCCCTTTCACTCTTACAAGAATAATCAGTGCGTTATCTGAGAGATTTTTATTAATAAAGATAAAGCCAGGGTAATCATTCGAACAGCAGAAAAATGCAAGGATTAAAAGCACTTCTGCGCCGAAAACAACGTGCATTCGTTTATATTTTTACATTCCCGTATTAAAGGTTATTGCGTATTAGTATGCTAGTGGAAAACATGCTCTACGAGTTTGATAATAGAGCATGCTTCTTTCAGGGCGAATAAGTCTCCCTTTTATTTCTGAGGTTAATACCAAACTATCTTGTTTAATAATGCAGCAGTCTTTTAAAAAGATGCTAGGTATTTTTATTGTTTTCCTTGTCAAAACTGCACTGGTTAATTCACAATTTTATTTATTTATTTATTGTTATCTGAAAAGGTTCCCAGAGCCATAGCTCATGCTGGGGAACAGTACAAAAATATATAAAATGATGGCAAACAGCCCTTAACAATACTTATATTACATTTGCATAGTAGGAATGAATTACCGTACAAGAGTAACATATATGAAACATACAAAGATACAGAAATTCACTATAACTCAAGAAATAATAGTACCAAAGAACTTAACAGAAAAATAGAAGCTACATATTCTATGGGACATTAATCCATATTAATTTTTAAACAGTTCAGCTTTCAAACCAGCTATAAATGTGTAACACTATCAGCTATCAATATATGCCTTCAGTAAATTTTCAGCAACTTTCCTTTTAAAACCTTTTATGTTCCTGCAGCCTTTCAGTTCCAGTGGCAGTGCATTATATAAGTTGATAACGTGTGAGGTTAAGCTGTTCAGGCCATAAGTAGAAGTGTTCACTGTTGGTTTTGTTAAGTTTCCTTTATTTCTTGTATTATATATATGTGTGAGGAGCTTTCAAATGTTAGATTGGACTTTAGAAGATTATTTTTTATTTTGTGGAGATATATTATCAAGGACAACTCTATGTTTACTTGTAATGGTAAAATGTTAATTACATGGTAGAGTGTTTTTGTGTTTGTTCTAAAGGGTAGATTTTAGATTATTTTCAAGGCACGATTTTGAAGTACTTCGAGGTCATGAATTAAATATTTAACAGAGTTACCCCATAAGATGTTTAAGTAATCCAAATGAGATTGAATTAAAGCATGGTAGATACTTCGTAAATGATTTACACTGAATCCTTTGAATTTCAGCCTGTGAATTACAGCTAACACAGGAAGAATCTTATTTTTTACATGCATGATATGGTCCTTCCATGTGAGCGTACTGTCTAGAATCAAACCTAGATATATGATTTTTGTTACTCTTTCAATCACTGCGTTATCAACATGTATCTTGTTATTTACTACTGGTTCGTATGATCTTTTATGAAATAACATATATTTTGTTTTACAGACATTTAATGTTAACTTATTGCCCTTAAACCAGCTATTCAATGCATTCAGGTCTTGCTGTATGTCATATATCAGCTGGTGCTCAGAGTCATCTATATATAACAAACATATATCATCAGCAAACATAGTCAATTTACCTTTTAGTCTTAAACATCCTATGTCATTTATAAAAAATTAGGAATAATATATGACCTAATACAGAACCTTGTGGAACACCATGATGAATTACTGATAGAGAACTGGAAATGTTGTACATATTTACAAATTGTTTCCTATTACTGAGATAATTCCGAAACCAGTTGAGAGGAAGTCCTCTTACACCAGCATACTCAAGTTTATTTAGTAATAAAGTATGATCTACAGTGTCAAAAGCCTTTTTTAGGTCAATAAATAAACCAGCAGCTAAACAATTTCTATCCAGAGCTCTTTGAATAGGTACGATAATATCTACCGTGGCAGCAAGAGTACTAGATTTGTTAATAAATCCATACTGATGATTGTGAAAAAAGTTGTGTTTTTCTAGATGCTGTAATAACCTAACTTTTACTACTTTTTCCAGAATTTTGGTAAATACAGCAATAATACTTATTGGTCTGTAATTATCCATAATTACTTTTATCACCTGTCTTATAAATTGGGACAACTCTTGTGATTTTACAACCATCAGGTACTGAACCTGAACTAAGTGATAAATTAATAAGGGTTACAATGTGTGGAACCAAACTGTACTTGCACTTTGTTAACAATTCATTTGATAAAATATTATCTGTTTTATTACCTTTGTTTTTTATTGTTGCTATCATTTTTAGAACCTCATTATTATCTGTTGGATATAGAAAAAGACTATTTGGTACTGAACTATAACGTGGTGGAGTATATTGTGTAGTTATACATATCTTCACTAACTGATCAGCTATATTTACAAAGTATTGGTTAAAAGATTCACATATTTCTAGTTGATTTCTTATTTTTTGATTACCTACCATTATTGTTTCTATTTGATTGCAATGCACTGGGGTTTTATTTCTTAAGATTCCATTTATTGTCATCCATACCTTTTTTGGATCATAGGAGTTATTCAGTTTATTTGAGTAATATGCTTCTTGAAGTTCCCTTTCATCACTAACGTTGCAGTCAGCACCAATAATATAATCACATGTCTCGTTACCTAAATGTAGAATTAAGTGTATCTGATTTTCTACTTTAAGGAGTTCTTGTTCATGTGCCTCAGAAATTAAGCACTGAAATATTGAAGATGCATGTTATTATACCTTAACTGTAATGACCACTTCAACCCTCCCCAGATGATTATCGTTAAATAATCACTGACTTAAGTATTTTGAATATCAAAATCTATTCTGTGTTTACAGCATATTTTTTTACCTAGTTTTCATACTTTAAATTATGCATAATACTCTTAGCTGCGTAGCCTACAATATATATTAAGGGTATTTTATTCTGCTCACTTATGTTAACATTCCTACATTGATACGTCTGTATCATCTTCCATATGATTTTCAGTTGAACACACTCAGCGTTATGTCTTTAATTTTAAATTCATCATGTTTAAAGAATGCAATTTCACAAGACCCATAAGCTTCAACTTCTATTCTTACTCCTGAATTTGATTACTGAAACATCATAATTTCCTCCACTCATTTGCCTGTATTGGTCAAAACAAGCATCTAGGTGATCTGTCTGAAATGTTCCTAGAAGGAATATTGGAATTTCACTTCCTTCAATAAGACTTTTGTAACTTTAATCAAAAAGTATTATATGAAAGAGTGCTGTATGAATTTCAGATTGTAGCTTCCCATGTCGTTTAATCCCACTCTTCTAACCACATTGTGAAGTTTATCAGAAAATCTATTGATGGACATTCTAGGCTTCAGACTGGATCATAAAGTGTGTTTCTAAATGCTTCCCTTTGAATAGATTTTTCACATTTACAGCAACACAAAATTATTTCCAAAAATCTAACTGTTCCTTTTACATTGAGTAATTTTATTACTTTAAGTGCTGCAATGTTCTTTTTATTAAAATTTCAGTGCATTTGCTACGTTTTGTCTTTCAACTGATGATGAGAAAAGTGATGATACGAGTTTCGTACTTCCTTTTTCACTGACATGCATTTTTTTTTTCATGCGCCGTGGCGTAGCGGGCTAAGGCAGTATGCCTTGGTCCCTGGTCACGGAAAGCGACCCAGGTTCGATCCCACCCATGTGGTGAGGATTTTAGGTCCCTGGTATAGGACCGGTGCCCACTCAGCATTGTGAGGAAAGTGAGGAGCTTACGCTAGGTAAGCGGCCCTGGTCATGGAAACCAACATTCCGGCTGGGGGATGCCGAGATGCTGACCACATCTCCTCCCCGAATCGGTTGGATGATTGCCCACCTCTGCCGTGCGTAAGTGGGCGTGAGGCCGGCAGTCGGGTTGGTAGGCCTTGGTCCTCTAAGGGCTGTCGCGCCATGGGTTATTATTATATTATTTTATTATGCAATTTTTTCAACACTCCAATAATTTCTTTGAAATATTGTGCAAGAGGAGGA
Organism: Mantis religiosa; assembly: GCA_030765055.1. NCBI lineage: Eukaryota > Metazoa > Arthropoda > Insecta > Mantodea > Mantidae > Mantis > Mantis religiosa. The sequence continues at coordinate 4,550,023 of JAUKNK010000031.1, read as the reverse complement.
GGAACATCTCGCAGTGCTGGAACATTAGTATAAAGATGGAATTGATATGAGGAATGTGCGGTCCCGTGTTAGTACGTGAATGCTGGTACCCATTAGGTACGAGCGCATGAGATATTTCTATACTACAGCCATGAAACCTGACTGCAGCCTGTTATGTGTTTCAGATGGGAAGAGTTCTGGAGTCCAGCTAATCAGATGCCGTATCACACTCAGCGTTGCCAGCTTGTTACTCCAATCCTTTTATATTTCCCTCTCTCTAGCACACTCATACAACATGTAGATCTGCTTGGCGCAGACGTAAGGATAAGCAAATTATATTTTACAAACATTTACAATGATGCACTTGCCAAAATCCAAATTGCAAAAAGCATTTTCGCAAATTATGTATTTTTTAAAATACTTTAACTATAATTATAGTTTATGAATTACCTGTTTTTGTAATCCAATGGAACTGCCAGTGCCTCATCGATATTGCTGTCAATGTCACTTTCGTTAAGAGACAATTCGTCATTGTCACTGCCTTCATGGTCTGAGTCTTGCAAATTTATGATTATAGGTTCCAAAATCTCGTCACGTCCTATTTGTTTCTTAAAATCATCTTCTTGAAGGTTTTCTGCATGCGTTGCTCAGTATGTTTTAAAATACTTTAACTATAATTATAGTTTATGAATTACCTGTTTTTGTAATCCAATGGAACTGCCAGTGCCTCATCGATATCGCTGTCAATGTCACTTTCGTTAAGAGACAATTCGTCATTGTCACTGCCTTCATGGTCTGAGTCTTGCAAATTTATGATTATAGGTTCCAAAATCTCGTCACGTCCTATTTGTTTCTTAAAATCATCTTCTTGAAGGTTTTCTGCATGCGTTGCTCAGTTTTCCCAGTCCTGTTGTGTTACCTTGTCAATTTCTTCGTGAACAAGTCGTTTAACGTCCGTCAGTTTAAAAGTATTATTTCTGTTTGCAATCCCCCCTTTTCATTTGAGCCCACACCAACTCAATTGGATTATATTGGCAGTGGTAGGTAAGTTGGGCGGCGTATTACCTCGTGTCCCGTTTCAATTGCAAGTTGATCCAGCTGATACACTTTTTCCGTGTTTTTAAACGGAAGTACTCTTTGCAATAACTCATTTTTAGTTTCTGTTTCCGAAGAATTTTTGAAGAACGTGTACACCTGAAAAATAATACTTCGAGCCTGACTTCGCAATACCTGCCTTTTTGACTCGCCACCAAATTCACCGCAAGAAGCCATTGCACTATTTAACTCTTACTCTACTGTTGTGTAAAGACCAACTGAAAGATATTGATCTGAACTCTCCAGAGTAAATAAACACTTCTTGTCCAGCATTCATTCATAAACATAAGCATTCAGCATTCCACAGGCTAACAGGAAATGAAGTGTTTGGTCATTCTCGAATTTAACACCTTGACTTATTCACAGTAATTCTTTTATCCGTCATGTCAGTAGTTTAAATTTCAGTTCTGAGTAATTAAAAGTATATGTGCATACATACACACCAGCCACTTTAAACTCTCTAGACTAAATAGAGATTACGAACCATTCATAAACAAAGATATAATGGGACCAGACACGTTCTGCCAGGGCAGCAGGAAATTTATTGTTTCCTCTCGCTCGAATTGGCTTATTCAAAGTAATTCTTTTGTCACGTCATGTCAAACATTTGCGTTTCAGTTCTGAGTAATTACAAATATACGTACATGCATACTTGCCAACCAATAATGATATTCATACAGTGTTTATGTCGCGATTTATTGTTATAATACAGGTAATATTGGTTTATTTATTTGTATTAGAAAAACTATTTGAGCTAAAAATATGGAGTTTTCATGTTTATGTTAGATACATTACTCTCTACCTTCTACATGGATCAGTTTCGGCAAAATCTGAATTTTTGTCTTAGAGCGAATAGTATTTCATACAGATTGATTAGGTTGGCGCCACTTAGCGGGAATGCAATACAACAACACCGTAGGACTCCGATTGGTTGCTCACTTAGTAGCGCTCAAGGACAGACACCTTCCCATTTGAAACACATAATAGAGGATAGAGGTGACATTAGGGAAGGAGAGGTTCGGGATAAATGCTTAGGTATATTGCGCCTACCGTACGCGACGAGACATTAGTTCTTACATTCGGCTCAGGGTCTTCTGCTGCTGGAGCTGGTGTTTGGATGGTGGAGCTGACGTTCCAGATGAGACCCCGAAGGCTCTCACCGAGATCGTCCAGCTTCTGATGTGTGGTTAGATACTCTGTAGTGAATTGTGCTGCCTGGATGCATGACGCCTGGGAACTCTCTGAAGAGGTCCTCCAGAGCGGTCAGCTTGGGCGCTATAGCCAGGAACTCCGAATGGAGATCCTCTACGGCCTCCCCCAGTCCCCGGACTTCCTCGTGAGCTGCACCCGGCTGATCAAGTGGTATAGTGCTGGCTGTTGAGGAAGTTGCTGCTGATGACGTATTGGTTGTGGCGTGCTCGGCTGCTGCTGAGATGATGACGGTGCTGGTGTTGCAGGCGATGCCTTCCTGCACGGATGCAGAGGGAAGAGCGCCTGATCTGTGAAATGGCTGTGCCCACCAATGGTGGCACAATAGCGGCGGCGGAGGTCGTGCGCTGTGCAGGACGAGGTGAGGGAGGAGGCACTACAGTAGTGGTACTTCGGCTCGGCTGCACAGGACTCTGTGTCCGTAAGCACAGCAGCGCCGGCATGGAGCTAGACTGTCCTGTCGGCTCGCCTCAGTACGCAGCACCCGCTCTAATAAGGGCTGGTCGGTAACTAAGGCACCTTCCAGGTCTGTGTTGCTGGCTAGCTCCACTCGGACGAGTGGTGTCGGGCCCCGGGCTGACCTGATGCGGTTGGCTCTCATTGCTGAGGGCCACTGCTGCGGTACTACTTTACCGCGATGCTGGTAAGATTTGGTGGCGGCGGTGGTTGGATGACTGGCGCTATAGGCTGTCCTGCTCCCGACTGGGAGGCAGGGCCAGGCTGGGACTGCGGTGAGCTTACTGTGAGCTAGGGGGCGGTGACTTGACTTCGGCGGCAGTTGGATGACTGGCGCTGTAGACTGTCCTGCTCCCGACTGGGAGGCAGGGCCAGGGTGGGACTGCGGTGAGCTTACTGCTGAGCTTGGGGGCGGTGACGTGGCGGTAATTGGATGACTGGCGCTGTAGACTGTCCTGCTCCCGACTGGGAGGCAGGGCCAGGGTGGGACTGCGGTGAGCTTACTGCTGAGCTTGGGGGCGGTGACGTGGCGGTAATTGGATGACTGGCGCTCTAGACTGTCCTGCTCCCGACTGGGAGGCAGGGCCAGGCTGGGACTGCGGTGAGCTTACTGCTGAGCTTACTGCTGAGCTTGGGGGCGGTGACTTGGCTTCGGCGGCAGTTGGATGACTGGCGCTGTAGACTGTCCAGGGTGGGACTGCGGTGAGCTTACTGCAGAGCTTGGGGGCGGTGACGTGGCGGTGATTGGATGACTGGCGCTGTAGACTGTCCTGCTCCCGACTGGGAGGCAGGGCCAGGCTGGGACTGCGGTGAGCTTACTGTGAGCTTGGGGGCGGTGACTTGACTTCGGCGGCAGTTGGATGACTGGCGCTGTAGACTGTCCTGCTCCCGACTGGGAGGCAGGGCCAGGGTGGGACTGCGGTGAGCTTACTGCTGAGCTTGGGGGCGGTGACGTGGCGGTGATTGAATGACTGGCGCTGTAGACTGTCCTGCTCCCGACTGGGAGGCAGGGCCAGGCTGGGACTGCGGTGAGCTTACTGCTGAGTTTGGGGGCGGTGACTTGGCTTCAGCGGCAATTGGATGACTGGCGCTGTAGACTGTCCAGGGTGGGACTGCGGTGAGCTTACTGCAGAGCTTGGGGGCGGTGACGTGGCGGTGATTGGATGACTGGCGCTGTAGACTGTCCTGCTCCCGACTGGGAGGCAGGGCCAGGCTGGGACTGCGGTGAGCTTACTGTGAGCTTGGGGGCGGTGACTTGGCTTCGGCGGCAGTTGGATGACTGGCGCTGTAGACTGTCCTGCTCCCGACTGGGAGGCAGGGCCAGGGTGGGACTGCGGTGAGCTTACTGCAGAGCTTGGGGGCGGTGACGTGGCGGTGATTGGATGACTGGCGCTGTAGACTGTCCTGCTCCCGACTGGGAGGCAGGGACAGGCTGGGACTGTAGTGAGTTCACTGTTGAGCTTGGGGGCGGTGCCGTGGCGGCGGCGGTTGGATGACTGGCGCTCTAGGCTGTCCTGCTCCCGGCTGGGAGGCAGGGCCAGGCTGGGACTGTGGTGAGCTTACTTCTGAGCTTGGGGGCGGTGACGTGGAGGCGGCTGTTGGATAACTGGCGCTGTAGGCTGTCCTGCTCCCGACTGGGAGGCAGGGCCAGGCTGGGACTTGTGGTGAACTCACTACTGAGCTTAGAGTTCCGGTGACGGAACGGCGGCTGTTGGATGACTGGTGCTGTAGACTGTCCTGCTCCCGGCTGGGACTGTGGTGAGCTTACTGCTGAGCTTGGGGGCGGTGACGTGGAGGCGGCGGTTGGATGACACGCTGTAGGCTGTCCTGCTCCCGGCTGGGAGGCAGGGCCAGGCTGGGACTTGTGGTGAACTCACTACTGAGCTTAGAGTGCCGGTGACGGGACGGCGGCTGTTGGATGACTGGCGCTGTTGACTCTCCTGCTCCCGGCAATCCTCACATCGTACACTATAAATTCCAGATAGTTTTTTGGTTGGACTTGTGTTTTTGTGCGGGTGAGTTAGTATGTTTCTCATGTTGTGTTTGTTATGTTAGGATGATATGTGAATTTGCAATATACTTTGTTTGGGTCATCAACTTTTAAAGTACTAATGTCCTTGATAGTTTTCCGTCTTTTATGTTTATCATTGTTTTTTAGTTGAAACATCAGCTGATGATGGGGATGCAGGGTCCTTGAAACATGTCCTAATTTTTAAATGTAAGTGGAGCTTAAGTGTTTTTACAGTTTGAGAAGTGGTTTAAAAAGGTTTTATTGATGAAGCTCTACTGTTTATAAATACTTCTATTTATAGTTTTATCTTTTTTTTAAATTTTTTTAATGGCTGATGGATTTAAAGAACCTGCTGGTTAAAGCAATAGATATTTTATGGTATACATAATATATTTCTTTCTCCACAGATGTGTCAATAAAATTGTAAACAGCAACATCAGATGCACCAACAGCTTTGAAATGGATACTGTAATGGAAGTCAAACAAGAGGATCTCACAGATGAAGTAGATTCTCGGAATCAGACAGAGTTGTTTATAAAGAATGCTGCAATGAACACAAACAATGATGGTGTCCTTCTGGACAATATGGCAATCAAAACAGAAGTTAAGTCAGAGACTATTTTACCAGACATTAGTTTGCCAAAAGACAGAGAATGTTTTACCAATCATCCTGCAAACAGCTGGGAGGTATATATCAAAACAGAAATTGAGGAAGGAACTGATGTGTTAGAGTTTAATTCACCGGAGCAGGGAGAATTTTTACCAGAACATCCTATTGTAGAGATTAAGGAACATAGTGGTGATCATGATATGTATAAGAAAGTGGAAGGTAATCAAGAGCCTTGGTGGCTGGGAACAGAAGCTTCATCTGTTTGTAATGATATTGAGGTAAGTTTCGTCTTGCAGTTAGTCTTTCAGTTTGTTGTTAATGAAATAAAAATTTGACTATGTAGTACTTAATAATGTTGTGTAATATGCTTGTTAATTACAAATGGTAAATATTACACAAATATAAATATTTGTTACTAAATCTCCACTTAACTTAAGAAATTGATGTTAATATTCCTTTCTTCTTTCTAATGAAGATCGATTTCGAAGGCAAATCGCATTCGTCCTCAGTTCAAAACAAACTCAGTTGTCAAGGAAATCTCGGTTATCATGTTTTTTTCTTTTGTTATGTTATGTTTTCAGCATTACCAACATCTGAAGATGAAACAAACCTAAAAACAGAATCAACTGCCGGTATGTCAAAATTCACTACGCGATGTTTATCTTTTAACATAAATATCTTTTCCCAAACCATTAAATCTATGGGAACATTTAATTGTTTTAATAATTTAACTTCGGGATTTATTTCATGGTTAAATGACCAAAAATGATCTGCTACAACCGATTAATCAGTTTGTTTATATTTAATGTTACGAAAATGTTCTTTCTTTCTGGTTTCCAAATTGCGTTTCTACGTTTCCAATATAAACCTGATGACAATCTAAACAATTAAATTGATAAATACCAGATTTTTTATTATTAGGAATTTTATCCTTTTTAGAAAATTGTAGTAAATTTTTAATACTATATTTATTTTGAGGAACTAAAGTTATACCAACTGCTTTAAAAAAAATTTGAAAATGTTTATTAACCCAAGGATGGTAAGTAAATTTTTTAAATTTATAGTCATCTTTTATTTTTTTAAGAGTAGAAATATCATTAACAGTTTTTTTATATTTAAATTTTTCAATCTTCTTTTGGATAAAATCTTTATTAAAACCATTAATTAAAGCAGTATTAATAATATGTTTATATTCTTTATTAAATTTCTCTTTATTCATGGGCATATTTATTAATCTATAAATCAAACTATTAAAGCAGCAAATTTATGTGAAAAAGGGTTAAAACTTTTATTTTTTATGCAATTATCAATATGAGTAGATTTCCTATAAATACCAAAATCTAATTTGTTATTATTTCTTATTATTTTCAAATCTAGAAAAGGATGAAATCCATTAATTTCAGTTTCTAATGTGAATTTTATAGCTTTATCTTGTAAATTTAGTAATTTGAAAATATCGTTAATTTGTTTTTCAGGAACATTAGCAAAAATATCAGCAACATATCTATACCATGTTTTAAAAATCAAAGGTAAAGCTATAGTGACTTGAATAATTGGTAAACTTTACAAATGGTAAAGTTATGAATAAAGGATCTCAGCATTAGAGATTTAAGAAAGCAAACTCATATGGTGTGTGGTACAATTAGTTAAGCTTTGTAATAGGGTTTGTCTTTAAGAAAGTTTCCCATTTGCATTGTGATTAATTCTAGAACATTGCATTCATGTGTTTTTGTAGTAACAGAACCATAGAAACACAGTATGACATAAATGCCAGATAATTGTGAGGGATCTATGACAATTTCTAAGTTTGAACTTTAAAGTGAGGCTTTTGATATCTACATTAAGTTTGTTACAAGCTAGCAGCTGCTTTTATTTTCACTATAAGGATAAGAGAGTTTGTGAATGTGCACAGTGGTTATCTGAAGATGTATTTAAAAGGCTGAAAGCAATGCAATGACAGTTCTTGAAAATTAAGAGACACTTGAAATAATTTTGATTAGTTTTTGAACAGTGAGGCTAATCAGACTATTTAACATAACTAATGTTAATTAATATTGATTTTACTTTGGGTTTTCAACAGAAATTACCTAATGTAATTTCTGTTGAAACCAGATCAAAATATTCTGGGATATTGTAGCATCTGGCAATTGGCTATATCTGAAATCCAAAATGAAATAAATGGTAAATGATGTCGGAAGGAAATGGAGTGCTTTGAAATCAACAGATACCCGGTTATAAATTTTAGTTCATTTCCATCAATTAACTAAAATAATAAAGTTAAATGATGAAGCCTGGGACTCAAGTACTTACGATAGTAAGTCGCCACAAACGGTGTATCTCAGATGCGAGAGCTCCTAGTTGTCTACTGGGGAAATATACGAGTGAAATGGACAATTTAGTGTCAGGATGGCACGTTGACCATGGTAGCTCAATGGATTAGAGCGACTGGACGGAAACCAGGAGATCCGTGGTTCAAATCCCGGCCATGGCATTGAATTTTTCATGTTGACTATCCACCCGGTTATAACGTTTAACGGCACTTTTTCCTCTTTGAGTTGTAAAGCCTTTAAAAACATCAACCAAATTTGCAGGAAAAACTAAACAACTCTTGTGATATTAATATTTCAACAAACTGCTAAAACTAAATGATTAAATATGCATATTGTGACTTTGTGGGACAAACTAGCCATGGCTTCTGTTATATCTCCATTCATTGTTCTAGAAATTAGTAGAACATTCTGTACCAATCAAGATGCCACCAGAAAGACGAACCTTCCAGACATCTGTCTCTTTCTTTTTCTGTTTTGGCAAGCTTTTATCTCCGCGCTGCACTGTCTGTCTCTTTGGCACGCTGGCCACACCCATCGCAACAATGCCTTGTGACAATATAATCCTAACTGCACATTTTGTGTGTTTTGTTCTGCACTCATGTGCATGCAGAACGCACATACACAGTCTCTCTGGGAAGATCTGAGAAGGTTGGACAGTGTTACTTTTGTACCTTGGGTTCTTGCAATTCCCTGTACTTCAAATGGAAAAAAAAGTGTTATAAATATATACAGATTCACATATGTAGGTTCTTGGCATAGAAAAACAGTTTATTCTTATCTCCTATATCACTGTTTGGCCATACATATCCAGCATATCTGTCATAATTTTCCCATATTAAATCTAATATTCTCATTTAGTAAGTATTGCTTTTACTAGTCTTTGTTCTTTAAACCAAATGGTTCATTCAGATCTAAACACTTCTCCATTGTTTGGTTTCCTTACAATCCATTACTTTTTACTAAAATAAATTACTAAATTACTTCATGAAATATCAAGTATTTCACCTGATTCCATATACCAATTTATAAATAAAAGATAAAGATAACTATGTTGTACAAGATATTTAACTATTGTTGTATAGATGATTGGTAAAATTGTACATCTGAATTATTCTGTTCTAGGATGGAGACTTCCTTCCAGTAAAATCTCCAAGGTAAGCTTGTCTGCTGACTTAAGTTCTGATTAAAATCCTGTTCTTGTGTTACATTTTGATTTAATTCTTATTTATGTTGCAGTAGATATCAAATAATACTCTTGAAATTATACAACTTGTAATATAATAATCAAATTACACATTGAATGTTGTATGTCACATTTTTGAAACTACAGATTCTGTGGAGGGTTGTACCCTTATACCAGGATGGTTCAAATACAAACCAGACTTGTATTCTCTCTCTTATACAGGGTCAGTCGCCTAAATTTTGCACTGCCAATATTTCCAAAATTGAAAGTGCTGTTGATATGCGGTTTTCACAACATTGTATGGTAGTTAGGGGCTCATAGTTTTAGCCTATAAATAGATTTTAATAACAATTAGAAGGTGTATTTTTGGAGCAAACATACATTTTTTAAAATGGGATATGCCTAATTACATCAAAAAATGAAAAATGCGATAAATTAGAGTGTTATTAGTGTTTTCCGCAGAAATCACTACCAGTATTCATAAAACAGGGAAAGGCATGAGACCTATCACTAGTAGTATAAATGCACCCACATATAATTTGGCCAAATGGTTACTAAATAAATTCAATAGTTTTCCAAAATTCGAAAGTGCAAATTTAAAAAACTCTTTGGATTTAGTAGGAAAAATAAAAGATATAAATTTGGACAAAAATGACAGACTGGTTTCATTTGATGTCACATCTTTATTTCCAAGCATACCAACAGAAAAATTACAGACTGTATTAAAAAAATGGCTAACTACAATAGAAATGGAAGCAATAGAAGCAGAAGAATACATTTCTCTAACAAAAATATGCATTGAACAAAACTTCTTCAGCTTTAATAGAAAACACTACAAGCAGAAATCAGGGTTATCAATGGGCAATTCACTTTCACCGTTTTTGGCTAACTTATTTATGAGTGCATTTGAAACACAAATAAAAAAGTCCTTCCCATTGATCTTCAAAGTTTGGTATAGATATGTTGATGACATCTTTGCAGTTGTACTGAATAAACATGTAGAAGATGCATTTAAATTACTCAATCTGCAAGAAAGTACTATAAAATTCACAATAGAAAAGGAAGTCAATGGACAACTCTCTTTCTTGGATCTAAATATCATCAGGAACGACACAAAAATAAAATTTGGAATTTACAGGAAACCAACACATTCAGAAAATTACATAACAAATAATAGCCACAACCCAATTACACATAAACATGCAATAATAAACAGCCTTACACACAGACTAGTCAACATACCCATGGAAAAAGAAGAATATTTCAAGGAACAAAAAGCAATATTACACGTAGCAGAAGAAAATAGATACAACAAAAGTTTGGTGTTGAAGAAAATTAGAAAAGCTAAACTAAAGAAAACCATTAAGGAAGCAACTACATTTACAAAAGAGAAAGAAAGCAACAGCATATTCAGTTCATTCACATATCACCCAAAAACATTTAATAAATTTAAAAAGATCTTCAAGGAACAAAATATCACCTTGGCACCTACTAATAGACACTCAATTTTAAAATTGCTAAATTCAAAAACAAAAGATGAAATCCCATCAGTTAACAGATCTGGAATATACCAGATAAGTTGTAAGAATTGTGAAAAATGCTACATACGTCAAACTAAATGAAATCTAAAAACCAGAGTCAAAGAGCACTTTAGAAACATCAGATTGAAACAAGAAGATAAGTCAACAGTAGCATTTCACTTTTGGAATAAAAATCATGACATTGATCCAAATTCAAAATTATTAAAAGGAGTGATAAACCAAAATAAATTGACAACATGGGAGAACATATTCATATGGAAAAATAAGGATTGCGTAATGAACTTTGAAATCCCACCAGTAGATATTTTGACAAAAAAGTTCATAGTTCCACCACCACAGAGAGAGAGCAGACAACAACAGATGCCAGTTGGAAAGAGATTGAAAATGGAGGCGAATGTCTTTGAAACTAGTCTCACATAAATATAAACAAGTAATTGACGAGTATTAATAAACCAACTACAAATAGTTTCTGAGATCAGTACCAGTAGTTCACCTGATATCTTATTTTGAAACTTTTACACATCAACAATTCTGTGTTCCATTCAACCAGCTTAGTCGCTAGATGTGATGCTGTTTACATGTGTTTGCGGTTCATTTGTGCATTGTGACATTGTTTTTTTTTTTTTTTTTTTTTTTTTTTCCCCAGTCAACCATTACTCCTTAAAAAACCTAATTTGCTCAAACATCAAAGATGCCATTCCATCTAACAAAAGTCTGGTATATATCAAATTGAATGCAGTGACTGTAGTCAAATTTATATTGGAAAAACCAAGATAAATTTAGAAACAAGAGCAAAGGAACACTTTAGAACCCTAAAATATAAACAATTAGAAAAATCAGCAGTTGCCACACATTTTTGGGAAAAAAACCACAACATAAATCCAGAACCAAAATTACTAAAACATACATCAGGAAAACAAGAACTATCCACATGGAAACAAGTCTTCATTTCAAAAAATAGGAACAAAGTATTCAATTTCGACATCCCCCAGAAAGATTTGTTCAGCAAGTTCCTTGAACCGCCACCAGAGGAGACCTGTGACAAAATATTGTCAACTACACCAATGAGAACCAGTCGACGGCCGGCTGAGGATGGAGGCAAAGTCTCTGAAACATGTTCTGGAAAAATTTAAAAGTAAGTGTTGTTTGGTGTCATTAATCGACTCCCTTTAAATTTAATTAATGTCTTAATTGCCTCAATTTTCTTCACCTTTGAATTTATTTCCTTGATGAGCAAGGTAAATGATTGTATAAATCTTTTGCATTGTTTTCAATACACTTGTTACCTAGCGTGCCTCTTAGTCTGTTTCCAAAATAGTTCAGTTTTGTTCTTGTGTTATGCCTGTGAATATTAGTATTCTTTTCCTCTTTGTGCATTCTTACTATATACTTTAGAGATTCATATATATAAAAGCAGGGTAGTGTAAGTATTCCGAGATTTTTAAAACTACTTTTGCATGAGTTTCTTCTTGGAATTTTTTAAATTAATGTGACTTTGTGGGTTCGTGAGATGAAAAGTCCAATTACACAAACTCAACAATGTTCTTTATTTCTACCGACTTACAGTTTAACACTTGCCAATTACACAGAATTACGTGCTGCACACAATTACAATTCACCAGTTCGTCCGTTACAATTTCACTTGCACTAGTAATTACGGACAATACTCCGATGCACGTACACAGTCTTCTCGTTCCTTAACACGGCGCTCGTTCGCTAGCACGTCAAACACTGACTGACTGCCCCTTGCACGACGTGTCGCTTATATAGGGTCCGCTTGCCCATCTAGAAGGTTCTCGATTAAATTGAATGTCCCGTAATTTCCAGACCCTAGTAGAAGGGTAAAGAGATGGCTCAGGGGCCCGACATCCCTCTCCTAACCATCCCTTCAGTTAGTGACAGGAGACAAATGAGTGGGCGTGGCGTGGCCTCCGGTCCCTTCTCAGCTGTTGTTTGTGGTGCTTCCCGATAATTGGGTGACATTAATCTTCTTGCTCGTTTCTGCAACCTAAATACTCTTAGCCTCTGTTTCTTTCCTGCTGCTCCCCATAAGATAATCCCATAATTTAGATGAGAGTGTATAAAAGCAGGGCACTACTCTCATCCATGATTTGCATTACTTGCTTTAACACATATATTCCTTATTTATTTTGTTGCAAATTTTTTCAATATGTTTATTCCATTTTAAATTACTATCAGTAACTAGTCCTAAAAAGTTTGTTTGCATTACTTGTTGAATTTGCTCATTTTGGATTACTAAAGTTATGTTTGTCTACATTTTATTATTTACGCCAATTTTCATCCATTCTGTTTTATTTGTGTTTACTAACATTCCTAGCTCTGATAAATATATTCTAATTACCTCTAATAACCTGTTTACTTTATTTTAGATCTCTGTTGCTGTTTTTCCTGTTATCACTGTGGTAGTTATCATCCGCATACACAATAGCTAATCCTCCTGCATCCTGTATTTTTTTGAACAAGTAATTTATGTACAGTATAAATAGATATGGTCCCAAATTAGACCCCTGCGGGACTCCATGTGTTATAGGTTCAAGTTTCCTTCTATGTTATACATTATCTCTACGCATTGCTGTCTGTTGTGGAGGTATGAACCTATCCTTCTAATGGGTTGCCTCTTATCCCATAATTTTCTAATTTTGAGACCAGATTTTTAATGTTAACACAATCGAAAGCTTTGGAGAGGTCAAGAAAGATTGCTATCACTATCCTTTTTAACTCATGCACAAACGATTATATCATTTCCTTTGCTAATTGCATGAGATTTCATTTTTTGAAAACCAAACTGATTTCCTGAGATGATATTAAATTTATTGCAAAAAGTTTGTAGTTCTAGGAAAAGGCCTTCCATGATTTTTGAAAATACTGAGCAGAGCGATACAGGATGATAGTTTTCCATTGGTTGTTTGGAGTCTTTCTTTTTGTATATTGGCCTAACTACTATTTGCTTTAGTTTACTTGGGAATGTGTCTTGGTTGAAACTTTCATTTGTTATGTCAGTAAACGTGTCCACAATTTCATATTTACAATATTTTATCATTTGATTTAGAGTATTCATCTAACCTACTAGATTTTTTTACATTACAACAATTACACAACACAACACAATTTTTATAACACAATTACATGAAAGTGGCAGTGTAACCCCAACAAACAGGTGACTGGAGATATAGGAGAAATTAATGCTTTGGCTGCTGTTGATGCAGATCTGCAAATTAGTTCCTGCACAATTGCACATGGAAGTGGAATGAGTTAGGCAAGTGTACATTACATTCTCCATCGATATAGGTTCCATCCCTATCACATCTCTGTCCATCAAGAGCTGCATGGAAACGAATTTGAGAATTTTGTTAAATTTTGTACATTGGCATTAAGACATGATACTCCAGATTCATCATGCATTTTGTGTAGTGATGAAGCAACATTTGCTAAACATGGCCAGGTAAACCGCAGAAACATGCACTATTGGTCTGTTGACAATCCCCGTTGGCTTCGTCAGGTGTAATGTCAGTGTCCATGGAGCTTAAACATGTGGTGTGGGATAAGTGAACCATCAGCTCATAGGCCCTTTTTTCATATAAGGAACACTAAACTCGCACAAGTATCTCAGTCTCGTAACAGACCATCTTCCACAGATGCTAGAAGATGTTCCTCTGTAGACTAGGAGGAACCTATGGTTCCAGCATGATGGCTGTCCAGCCCATAGTGCATGAATTACTACACCTGGTCTTCACAGATTGTTTCCAAATCGATGGATTGAACGAAAGGGACCTGTACCTTGGCCAGCCCATTCTCTGAATTTGACTCCGTTAGACTTTTCTCTATGTGGAAAACTGAAAGACACTGTCTACAAGAACATACCAAATACACCAGATGATATGAAACACGTATTACAGCTGCCTACTTTCACTGAAATGCTAATATGTGTGCAGCAATCTTACCACAGGAAACTAAGCTTGTACTGAAGTTGCAGGTGCTCATTTTGAACACAGGCTTTGAAGGTCAAATTTTGTCTTTATTGTCAGCATCCCTAGAGGCAATGCACTCCCTTTTGTTTTTGTTTAGATAGTTCTACATAGGTAGTAGAAGTGTCGGCATGTAAAAAGTTTCAAAATAAGATATCTCGTGAACTGCTGGCACTGAATTGTATGTATGTATTTATTCACTGCAATTGGGTACTACCCGGTGGCAGAGTTAAGAATACAGATCAAATTACAAATACTAGATTTACAACAATAACACAGTAAACAATACAAACATGATATTATTTTACTTTAGTCACTTAAAACATATCTAATTACTTCTCTATTTACATATTATATACCATTATAATTCAAAAGTTAAACTATAAACCATCTAGATTTTTTCTAAATTTTTTCACCCACAGGGGACAGCCCTGAAAGACTGCTACAGGCAATTCATTCCATTCTTCAATGGTTCTATTAACATAAGAAAATTTTCCTACGTTGGTTCTGTATCTTCTACCCTTAATTTTATACCTATGATCGTTTCGTCCATAATAATCCGGATTATCTAACCTTACACTAACGTCCACCCATGCCTTTACACCAGCATTAGCTTTGAATAATGCTACCAACCTATGTTTTTTACGCCTAATTCTTAATTCCTCCCATTTAGTCTCATCTCCTTTTATAGGCCCAAAATACTTGCCTCTTTTTATGAATTTTATTGCCCTCTTCTGTATTTTTTCTAATGGATCGATTTGGTTAGCTCTATACGGGTCCCAGCATGCTACTCCATATTCCATAACCGGCCGCACTAAGGCTTTGTAGGCAATTTCCCTGGACTTAGTGCTCCCCTTTTTCAATATTCTCATTACGAAATGTAATGCCTTCCACGCATTCCTAGATGTGGAATTTACTTGTTCAGAAAACGCTATTAACATTCTAATTTACTGTACTTTTGAGTTTTCTTATTTATTTAGGCATTGTTGTATTTAAAATAGTGTATGTTTGCTCCATAAATACACCTTCAGTACAAGATACTATCTTCAGGAAAAAATGGATAAGTACTCATATACTGCTCTTAAAACCTATGTATGCTGCAAGGCCTATTACTTGATAAAGGAAGCCCGCCTCGGTAGCGTAGATGGTAGCATGTCTGCCTCACGTTTCAGAGGCCGGGAGTTCGAATCTCGGTCAGGGTGAGTTACCTGGATATGGTTTTTTCCGGAGTTTTCCCTTATCCTTCAAGAGAACATGGGGTAACTAAGCTCCATGCACCCTGGACTCATTTGAGCATCATTTCACCTAATTCATTCACCATATGATATGACTTAACGTTGGAGGACGTAAATTTCAGCAACAAAAATTGCTACAGGAATTTATCCGTGATTGTTGAAGTGTCCTGTGCTAGAAAGGGAATGTAAGGTATCATTTTATTGATTTAATGTATTGTTATTTCCATAAACAGAGTGCCCACCTCGGTAGCTTAGATGGTTGCATGTCTGCCTCACGTTTAAGAGGCCCTGAGTTCGAATCTCAGTCAGCTTGAGCTACCTGGATAAGGTTTTTTCCAATGTTTTCCCTTATCCTGAAAGACAAATGTAATAATAATAATGATGACGACGATGACGACGACGCCGACGATGATAATAATATTTATTTTTTTGCCATTAAGCTTAAATACAGCAATTGGCAACATCATTATAATACAATTTAACAAAATAATATAATGTTGAGTAACTCTAAGCTCTATGGACCCTGGGCTCATTTGAGCATCATTTCACACATTCATTCATCGTCCAATATGACTATGTTGGAGGACGTAAATGACCAAACACACAACTCCATAAGAAAATGGTTGTCATATTTTCTTGGATTATATAGCGTATTTGTGCATGACTCTTATAAATCTAACTTCCTTTCCTTTTTTAATTATATATGTTGATTAACCCTGTGTTCAGGTATATTGGTTGATGAGTAATTGTATAATATTGTGTGTAGTAGTGGCAATTGTTAAAATGTTTTCCTCTTTCATTGAATGTTAAATGTATTATATGTTTTTTGACGTATGGTGTTGATAGTTAAAATGATTTATGTTGATTTGGTGAAGTTGTTTTCTGTATGATGTGTTGAATGTCATAGAGCACTGATCAGTGATGGGACCAAACGAACAAAACAAAACAAATAACATATATTGTTTTCCCATTTAGAATATTGTGACTTTGTGGGTTCGTGAAATTAAAAGTCCAATTGCACAACTCAAAAATGTTCTTTATTTCCACCGAATTACAGTCAGAACACTTGCCGATTACACAGAATTAAGTAATGCACACAATTACAATTCACCAGTTCGTCTGTCTCAGGTCCACTGCACGTACAACTCCTCTGATGCACGTTCACAGTCTTCCAGTCCGTTAACTCACTCGGCGCTCCTCACGGCTGCTCGCCAAGAACTGAACTCTCCTCCAGCCCGACGCGTCGCTTATATAGGACCAGGTAGCCAATCGAGAAGGTTCCGGGTTAGGTGAAATATCCTGGATGTTCCAGAACTCAGGGGGAGGGGAAAGAGACGGCACAGTGGCCTGCGATCCCTTCGGTTAGTGACACGAACAAATGGGTGGGCGTGGTCTGAATGCTTCCCGTCTGGCCCTACCCTGCTGCTAGTTGGCCGTGCCTTCCGATAATTAGGTGACACTATACAACATGAAAATTCCCTTGAAGTCATAAAACTAGAAGAATGTTTCTCAATCACACGTTTTGTTGCCCTGTTGCTTAGCCCCTGCCTGATGATCAAGGCTCAAATATGTAGTGGATACATTTTTCATCACAGAAATTCTTCTTCCTCCTTTTAGCCAGTAAGAAGTCAGTGACAGACTACGTCCTGATTAAGAAGATGAGCAACCTACCTGAACAGAAAATTTCTATAGCTGATCATTATCAATAATTGATTTATCATATTTTGTAAATTTCACTCATATTGCTATCTTCATAGATTGTTATGTGCCTGTGTACCCTATAATGTTTGGAGGTTTTCCAAACTGATTCTGTAGTTTGACTCATGTACTTGGGTATATGAAGGAGATTTTTTTTTAACTTTCAAATTTATTCATCCTTTAAAATCAAATGTGTACATAGTACCTTGATATAGGATATGTCAGTAAATTTACACTTAATATTACAAAGTTAAACATCAAATATACCTAACCTACATTCAATTATAATGTAACACAAATTGGGTAGAATTATAAATGAGAGAAATGAACAAGCTAAGTAAATTCATGTTTTATGATTATCTGGATTTGTTAAATTGCAGATATTCCTTTACTGTGTAAAAGTAATGCTCCTGCAAGAAAGCCCTTGTTCTAGTTTTAAACACGTTGTAGTTATCTATGCCTTTGATGTCATTAGGAAGGGAATTATAAACTGTTGTACAGGAATGCAGTACTCCATTCTGATTGAGGTTACGTGTATATCCTTATTATGCCTCGTGTAATGCATATGAACACTTCTGTTGTTTTGAAAGGTAAATCTATTTCTTTTTACAAATAAAGCTGTCTCCAGTATATAAACACATGCCAAAGGAAGTATGCAAAGCTTTTTGAACAGTGGCTTACATGAACATACCATTCTTTCATTGCCTATAATTCGAATGGCTTGTTTTTGTTTAATAAATATATCTTTGGCTTCTGGTGAATTTCCCCAAAATATTATTCCATATTTAATTATAGAATGTATATGTGCATAATAGGACATTAAAAGTACACGAAGGCTGACATTTTGACTTAATATTCTTAGAGCGTATATATTCCTGCTTAATTTGGTTAGTAGATGATTTGTATGAGTTTTCCATTTTAAGTTATCCTGTATCCACAAGCCTAAAAAGTTTGTTTCACTTTTGTATGAAATTAATTTATTATTTAATTTTACTTCAGGAATACTTTCATTGTTTCCTCTGTCAGTAATACTAAATTTAAGACAAACTGTCTTATCTGTGTTTAAAACCAGGTTGTTATTAGCTATCCATGATACCAAGTCTTTACTAGTGTGACTTAATGTATTATTTAATGTTTTGTTACTGTTTCCTGTTATTAGTAAGTTAATGTCATCTGCAAACAGTACAGTGTTGTGAGCCTTGATGTTATTTACAAAGTCATTTATATACAATATACAAGATGAATAGAAATGGGCCCAGAATTGAGCCCTGCGGCACTCCATATGTAATGTCAAGTAAGTCTGATCTAACTGCCGAATGAGTACTGGTATTAGGGTTTGTCTCGAAAATCTCTGTTAATTGCTTTCGATTTGTAAGGTAAGTTTCAAACCAGTTGTACGCTGGTCCTCGTATGCCTTTGTCTGGGATCTTCTCATTACATTTTCCATGCTGAGAAACTTTACCTTTTATGTGTATTTGAGCAAATATGTATAGCTTCTACTCGCTCATTGTGTTACGACAAAAGAGAAGTGCCATGCTATATGCTTCAAACCAAAGAATGCATTCAGAGTTCTTACCACTGCCTATTCGAGTCTAAAATCTGGTTTACCATGGTATAAACCACTTTGGGATGTTAACAGTTTGTATTAGATCCACCCTATCCATATCTTATTGCAAATGTAGTCTATGCTTTTGAGACAGTAAATTTCTTGGTAAGGCAATTGTGGTAATTGAACAAACCTAATCCCACTGTTGTAGTACTACATACTTTCCTTGAGAGAATAATGCGCTTCATCAAGAATTCTGCTCATCTGGCCAATATTATAGAATAAATATTGATGCTAAACACCCAAAATGGAATGATATCACAGATTTTTTTTGATAGTTAAGAGCTGTTGCAGAAGAAACTACTACCACTACCACTAAATGCAATGAAGTGTTTAGTGTTTAACACTGGCTTTTACTACATATGGCACCGCAGGCACTACCACTGCCACTGTTACTGGAGTTTAAGGGCTTATTTGCCCATGTTTTTTTTTTTTTTCACCCTATGTCTCTTTCAGGGGAGTTCCTTCTTCAGCCTTGAATTTATTTTTGGGGTTTGAGGAAACCGGCCATTTTTCTTTTATTTATTTTTTTTTCTTTTTGGGAAAGGTTTTTTACATACCTTTAGTGCTATTGTATATACATAAGTGTAGTACAGTTTTATATTAATAGTGTCCTGAGATGTTCTTGTCTTCAGCTTCCTTCATGTGTACACTAATCTCTGTTTCATATAACCTTGCCCTGCTGACATGGATCACTCTGTGTGCAACTACCTTCCGCCTGACCCTAACTGGCTAATGCTTTTGCGCCATAGGTCATAGGCGGTGCCTTCCCGTCACATTTAAACCTGCAGTAAACGTCATAATAATTGCCAGGAAGATAGATAAAATCATACAAATAAGCATGTGAAGGCATGCGAAAGTACAAGTTTATATTGAAACTGAACTCTGCCTTCGGCTTTTTGCACTGGGATTTTTTAAACCAGCACACATACCATGCAAAACTGCTTGTCTTTCAGTCTTAAAAGTTGTGTTACACCATACTTGTTGTGTGTCCTTCATTCACCCAAGTCTTGTCAAGGTAGTATATTTTGCGATTTGTATCCTGGTACAGTCTGATTGTCCTTAAATAACGTCTTCGCCACACAACAGTATTGCCTCTGTCTCTTAGCACATATTTCTTGCCCCTTTTTTCATTCACAAACCCCAGCTGTATTAGCAATCTATACAGACTAGATCTGCTGAAATTTTGCAAATCTGCATCCTCATTTACAGCAGACAAAATTTTATATATGTTACAGAGTTCGTTTCTAAAGAAAAAACTATGCACATGATGACGCACAGCACTTTTCACGAACAGCACGCACTATCCAAACATGCGCTTTTGTTTATTACTGCTTTTACCTAGAGTGGTAAGTTTTCCTGCTGTCTCAATTTTAAGTCCCGATGTTCCTACGAATCTAGCACTCACACCTGTAAGTTCAGAGCACAGCTGTTCAACTTCTCTCATTGACAAAACCGGATTCTTCTCTGTGAGTGCATTAATCACATGCGCCACAATTCTTTTTTCGCCGCTGTGTAAAGGTTTTCCCTTGCGATGCTTCAGCGAAAAACTGGTGGTAGACTCTGCCATTATACATATAATAAGTACACGTGCAATTAATGATCAATAAAATAATTTAGCTCTCGTACTCGAAACTGCACACCTTCGAATGGCGATATATGACAAATCCAGTTCAAAACAAGGTCTGTGATAAAAGTCATATAAACAAATATGTCACCACTACCGCTAAATCACGTGCTATCGTGTCATGTGCTTGAGAGCAAAGGAACGTCCTCTTTACTTCATTTAAGAATTAACGTGCAAATCAGATAAATCAACTCTGTTACGTAATATATTTAATATATTTAATTCTAAAAATAATCAGAAATAAAAATAGAATAAACTTTGGCATTTGCAGAAAACCAACACAGACAGACAACTACATAAAAGCTAATGGCTACAATCCAAGATCCCACAAACAGGCAATCTTCAATAGTTTAGCACACAGACTGGTCAACATCCCTCTCACAGCAGAAGAATACAAAATAGAATACAACAAAATTATGGAAATAGCACATAAAAATGACTTTCCCAAATCACTAGTACACAAAAAAGTGAAGTTAGCAAATAAGAAGAAACTACTAAAGGAAACCACAACCCTCTCAGCTACAGAAACTAAAATGATCTTCAAAAAATTCACTTACCATCCATGGGCCTTTGATAAATTCAAAAAAGTCTTCAAAAAACAAAACATTCAACTAGCTCCAGTGAACCATTACTCCTTAAAAAAACCTAATTTGCTCAAACATCAAAGATGCCATTCCATCTAACAAAAAATCTGGTATATATCAAATTGAATGCTGTGACTGTAGTCAAATTTATATTGGAAAAACCAAAAGAAATTTATAAACAAGAGCAAAGGAACACTTTAGGAACATAAAATACAAACAATTAGAAAAATCAGCAGTTGCCACGCATTTTTGGGAAAAAAACCACAACATAAATCCAGAACCAAAATTACTAAAACATACAACAGGAAAACAAGAACTGTCCACGTGGGAACAAATCTTTATTTCAAAAAATAGGAACAAAGTATTCAATTTCGACATCCCCCAGAAAGATTTGTTCAGCAAGTTCCTCGAACCGCCACCAGAGGAGACCGATGACAAAATATTGCCAGCTACACCAATGAGAACCAGTCGATGTCCGGCTGAAGATAGAGGGAAGGCCTCTGAAACTAGTTCCGGGAAAATTTAAAAGTAAGTGTTGTTTAGTGTCATTAATCGACTCCCAATTAATTTAATTTAATTCAAACAGGAAAATATAAATTTTACAATTTTCTTCCAACATATAAAGATATATCACCATGTTAAATAACGAACAAATTTTTTCTGCAATAGCAGCCAATGAGAGGTGATAAGGTTACGTGACCGTTACGAGATACGGGGCAAACCTATGTGAAACATGGATTAGTGTGACAATCAGAGGTGCCCTTTTTGTTGTCTCTTTTAATTTCTCTGCTGTTCGGAATAGTTCACTCCTGTATGGTCTTTTCATGATGTTTTCTATGTATTTGTGCATTTGGTTTTTGATATGCTCTTGTAGTGGGGTTACAGTTCAGTGGACTTATACATGGGAAGGAACTTATTCCCTATTCTGAGACATTTTCTTTCCATTTGTTGTTGTTTTTTCAGTACAGAGGGTGCTGTGATGGGAACTATGGAAGTGGCGACATATGTAAAATATTATCTAATTATTATGAGTATTTGGAAGCTTTCATGGCCAGAGTCAGAATTGACACAAGTTTCTTCCAGGCTTAGAAGCTGTGGTATGCTGGAGTTCAGATGTCAAAATGTTTTGTCCACACCTGCAGTGGACATCATAATTATTGTTTGTAAAGTTGGTTGAAGATTGGAGTTAATAGTCCGGTTTCTCCAATTTTTGATAGATACCATAAGATTAGGGCTATTTTTGCTTCTTGTATTTTCTTTTTGAAGTAATATGTCATGCACAGTTTACTATGTAGTGTCACTCCAAGGTATGTAATCATTGTCTTTATAAGATGTGGCATTTTCAGTATGTAATGGTAGCTTCTTTATGTTTGCTTTTTATTTTGTTCCAAAAAGTAAAGGCTTGAATTTGTTTGTTTGTCTCCACTATGCCATCCACTTGTCAGACATTTTTAATTGTTTTGGCTTGGCATCTCATAGTTATAGTGCACTGCTTAGGTAGGCAGTATCGTCAGCATATTGCACTAGTTGTATTGTCAGATGGATTGTCTGTTGTGTGTCTGAAGTGTATATGATGTAAAGAAGTGTGCAACTGGTGCTTCATTGTGGTTTGGCTGCTTGGAGCGTTAAGGGGGCTGATAACGTGTTGTGTATTTTGATGCGAGCTGTTCTGCTATTTAGAAAGCTTGCTGTCCATCTTGAGATTCGTGGTGAGATTCCTATTGTCATTTTGTACTATACTCCATTTGTCCAGCATCTTTCGAAAGCTGCCAGTATATCTAGGGATATGCCTATAATTGTGAATCCTTTTTTCTGTATTGTATATATTTGTATTTGTTAGTATTGGATTGTGACACTTTTATGAAAACAGGCTTGGGTGATAGGTTGGTGTTGTTCTACATATTGTGACTTTGTGGGTTCGTGAAATAATAAAACGAGGTTACGAAACACAAAAACTACACTTTATTCTCCTCGAAATACACTGTTCACCATTACAAAATTTCTAGAACCTCAAAACTGTTTATTTTACAAAAACTACGTTCAACTGTCTGTCGCTACCAGTAACGATTGGTTCCAAAGTTTTCCGAATCTCCACCTGCTTCGGCTTCGGCATCGCGAGTCTACCGCCAGGGCGACACAGCTCCCTCCTCAAGGCTGGTCGTCCCGAACAGCGCCTTCGTAGCGGCCTAGGCGATCCAGGTGTACCACCATCTTTCCTCGGGGCACCTTCTGGATGCGGTAGACCACGTCTTTAATCCTCTTCACCACACGGTACGGTCCTTGCCATGACTGCTGAAGCTTCGGGCAGCGTCCCTTGGTCCGGGTCGCGCGGTGCAACCAGACCAGGTCACCTTGCTGGAATCCTTGGCTGTTGGCTTGCCTGTCGTATCGGGTTTTCATGCGGTCGCTCGCCTTCTGGATGTTCTGGCGAGCCATCTCGTGCATGTCGTGGAGGTGGTCCACCAAGTTCTCCACATACTCGGTCGCTGGCTGTTTCACTTCCCTCAAGAGTGGCCCCAAGTCTGCGTCCGCCAGCTGCTCCCTCCTCAGGCCTGCGCTATCCCAGCCATCCGCAGGCACTGCCGTGACTACTCGAACTGCTGCGGCACGCTCCTTCCCCTCCACTCTTGTGCATTGGCCGCACTCTTCTGGACAGGGTCTTCGGGACATAGCGCCCGCATTACCGTGACTCTTCCCTCTGCGATGTTCCGAGGTGAAGTCGTACTCCTGCTGCCTCTGGACCCAACCTGCTGTCTGGCCTTCCGGTCGCGCCGTCACTATCACTTCGCTCCTCGCGGGGACAACCACGTCTTCGCTCAAGACGACCCTGCCAATTCCAAGGTGCTCTTCTGGTTGACGGAGTATAACCTCTTCCCCGTTGAGCCGCAGGACCTTCATGCCGACGTCGACCGTCGCCTCGTGGCTCCTGAGGGCATCCAGTCCCAGAATCACCTCCTCAGCCACCTTCGCGACGAACGCCCACAGACGCACGGCACTCCGTCCCAAGTTCAGCTCCAGCAGGGCCTCCTTCTGCACAGGCATGGTGTCGTCCGATGCCGTCACAAGCTGGTATGGTCGGCTTGGTTTCCTCGTCGGCAAACCCTTCGCCACGTCAGGTCTGATGATGGTCACGGCCGCCCCAGTGTCCACTAGCACGCGGCACGGCTTTCCTCCTACCCAACCGTCCGCGATGAGGTTGTCATCCATCCGGCGGCTGACGGCGCGGATTGTCACTCGATGGGATGGTGGTAATGGCGCCGACGTACCCCTCTCCACGACGGCCCTTACTCGTTTTCCGGCTGCTCTTCCTGGTGTGGGCAGTCTCTCCGCAGGTGTCCGGGCTGTCCACACCCCCAACACAGGCCACTAGGTGTTCGCCGGCGTCCCTCAGCTGGTCTTCTGTCTCCGGCGTAGCGGACACTCCTCGTTCTCGACGTCGGGATAGATGCTACCTTGGCCGCCTCCATTCTTAATGCCGCTGTCAGCGCCTCCTGGATGTTTTTATAATCGCCGAGCATTAGGCGCTGACGAATCTCCGTGCCCCGTACCCCGTCGACAAAATTGTAGGCGGCTTCCCGGGATACGAACTCCAGTGGCAGGTCAACCAAGGCCTTGCTGGCCAGCTGCTCGATCGCTATGGCGAACTCCTGCAGCGTCTCCCCCGGCTGCTGCGACCTTGCATTTAGCTGGCTGCGGTATGCTGCGGCTAAGCGGTGGTTCCCGAAGCGATTCTCCAGGGCCTCCCAGATGTCCTTGGGCGCCGCCGTCGTCTGCACCGCGTTTAGGATTTCCGCGGCCCGTCCCTGGAGGCTGGCTATTAACTGTGTGGCCTCCTCCTCCGGTGACCATCTGTTGTGCTTGGCCACTGTCGAACTGGCGGCGGAAGACCTCGAATGTTGACGCGCCGTCATATTTCGGAGGTTTGACGCGCGCCGATGTTGTGTCGCGTCCCGGTGCGTCAGCCTTCAAATCCTTCAGTCTCCTGCCGACGACGTCCTCCACCATGGCGTTCAGGGACTTGACGCTGCTGTCGGCCTTTCCCTCCAGGTTGTTTACGCGGTTCGCGAGGTCTTCGACGTCTTCAACCATGGCGTTCAGGGACTTGGTGTTATTGTCGGCCTTTTCCTCTAGGTCATTGAAGCGGTTCGCCAGGTCCTCGACGCGCTTGTCCAGTTGGCCCATCCGCTTGCCCAGCTCCGTCACGTCAACCCTCACGCCGGCCAACTGTTCCTCAAATTTGGTGGTGAGGAGCTCGTTCGCCTCCTTCATTTCCGTGGCCAGACTGTCGTTCGCTGCCTTCATTTCTGTGGTCAATTCGGTCTTTATTTCTTTCAACTCTGCGGCCAGGTTGTTATTTTCCGCTTCTGTTTTTGTTGTTAACTCGTTCATCTTCGCGGCCAAGTTGTTATTTGCCGCTTCCGACTTCGCTGTTAATTCGTTCATCTTCTGCAAAAGCATTTCCAATACCGATTCCATGGCCATAATCTTCGGTGATGTTGTCCCGCTTCCTGACACCAGTTATGACTTTGTGGGTTCGTGAAATAATAAAACGAGGTTACGAAACACAAAAACTACACTTTATTCCCCTCGAAATACACTGTTCACCATTACAAAATTTCTAGAACCTCTAAACTGTTTATTTTACAAAAGCTACGTTCAACTGTCTGTCGCTACCGGTATCGATTGGTTCCGAAGTTTTCCGAATCTCCACCTGCTTCGGCTTCGGCTTCGCGAGTCTACCGCCAGGGCGACAATATCATGAAAGTCGTTTTACTATTATTTTTTCATATACTTTGAACAAGGTATAAACTTGGAAGAAGCGTAGGGACAGTGAAGCACAAATTAGTACAAAAGTGAATCGAGAAGATATTGACACATTGCTTCACTCACACTGTTTATTCACAGGACATGTTTCAAGAGCTCTTGCTCCTATCATCAGCTGATACTCGACTAGTGCAAGTTGTAGTGGTTTCCTCTTTCTCCGTTTTGTCAATAGATGGCGTGATGTACTTGTCAAAGATGTCCGGAGGTGGAGTTTCAAAATTCATGACTCTATGACAATTTTTGTTGATGAAGATTTTTTCCCATACTGAAAGGTCTTTGGGGTGATTAACATATTTTATTAGAGATGTTTCCAAGTTGATGTCATGTCTAGTATTCAAAAAATGAAAAGCCACTGCTGATTTTTCTGTTTCACCATTTTTAATGTTTCTTAGATGTTCTTTAGTTCTGATGTTAATATTTCTTTTTGTTTTTCCTATATAAATTTTAGGGCAAGTTTCACATTTGATCTCATAGATTCCCGTCTTTTCTTTTGTAGTGATTGAATTTTTGGGAGGGCCTTTTAACAAATTTCTGATATTAAACCTATTTTGAGGTGCAAGAGTGCAAAAAATCTTCTCAAAACACAACATAACTCTGTGAACATAATTGATACAGTCAGGAACTTGTGTACTCTTGGTTCACTGCTAGCCAGAGGATGACTGTAGAGAATTATACACACAGCAAAACAGAATCCTATGCTGCTCTTGCTCTTTTAATATTACATGTGTGTTTTATGTTATTGGAATGTATCAGCAATTCTATGTTTTTGAAATTTCTTCAAATAGGAATATTACTCTGTGAAGAATTATGTATAATGTGGAATAGATGGCAGAAGTGGTTATGTAATTTCTCAGCTGCTTAATAGTGGTAGCTCTAAATGTTATTGCATCCCACTCAGTGAACAGTTTCATTAGAAAGTATCTGTTTTATGTATATGAATTAATTAGTTCAAAAACTCTAATGTGTATATCCTTTATATTATAATTATGGATGCTTCACCAAGACTCATATAAAATCCTTCTCTGTCTTTAGTTAAAAGATTGAACAATTTAAATATCAATAAAATGTAAATGATGTTTCTATCTTTAATATAAAAGGTGATTGTAATTTAAAAAAATTAACTTCCATCCTTAGGCTAATAAAATATTTCAACTTTTTTCCCAAGAATTTGGAATAAACTTGGTTCCTCAAAATAAATACAATACATAAATCTAATAAAAAGGTACTAAAACTTTTTAACACATAACATTTCCAATAATAAAAAGTCTGGCATTTATTAGTTTAACTGTTTAGAATGTAACCGGCTTTACATTTGAAGACGTAAACATACAAGTAATTTGGAAACAGAATGAAGGAATATTTCAGAAATACTAGGCTTAAACAGACTGATAAATCAACCATGGCATTTCATTTTTGGTCATTTAACTATGAAATAAATGTAGAAGTTAAATTATTATATAAGTATTTAAAGGAACTGAGAGCTATAATGGTTTTGGAAAAAATCATCTGGTGAATTGTCTAACATCGCCAATAGATTCTGATTTAATTTCAGAGGTTGGTAATAAGTAAAAAAAATAATCTATCACTTAATGGTAGTAGTGATAAAAGAAATGAACAAATTGTCTGATGATGCAAATGAAATATTTGCAAAACTAGTCTAGTGAACTCTAAGTATTTATAATTTCTTAAAAATATAATTGAAGTTTGTAACAAATTATTATATCTTATTGTAATATTTGTATTGCTTTACTGCTATTACTTCAGCTTTCTACATATTATTCCCTCCCCATCCTTTTTACGTGCAACATATTTTATATTGGAGTATTTATAAGTGTGAAACTTCACTGTTAGTGCTTTCATTTTTAATATTTTAAACATTTGGTATTGACTATTGTTTTTTCAAGAGTTTGTCCTGATGTTATTTGTTTAAATTGTCACATGTTCTATACATTTTAAGCATTACATTTTCATGATTAATACTAAAATTTCTTTGTTGTATTTTCTGTTACTAGTAAATCATAAGAAGTAGGCTATACAGGAAATGTGGTTCTTAATTAAGCACATAATTTAGCAGTTTTTTTAATAAACTTTTGATTTGATACTTCAAATATTTATATTGCTTTGATAACTCAAATGGCCATCTGTTCATTGGTAGTTTTCTCTATACCTTTTATTGGCTGTTGTATAACCAGTTTCTTATGAATAGATTTTCTTGTAAAATATAATTCAGATGGGAATTGCTAGACTTTTGAACCAAACCTGGGAGTTTAGGTAGTTCTCAGTGCATATAACACATTGCTTGTATTGCTACAAACATTACCCTCAGCAGATACCTAAGTTAAAAGTAATATTTTAACCGCAGAGATATTTTGAATAAGTTTATTCATGTGTGATGAGGAATGGCTCTATTGCAGAATTTATAATTGCAGTTACTTGGATATCGGTTTTTTTCTATGCATGTATATATTGTTAGTAAACAGACATTCTGGATTTAATTATATGAATATTTAAATGTTTAATTCTTCAACATTACAGATTACACACAGAAGTAGTTTCTGACAATAGCAGTGCTAAATCACCATTGCACTCTGCTGAAGCCTCAACAAAGGATGAAGACTGCTCTGTTGGAAGGGATGAAACTCTAGCAAGTGATGTCACAGCAACTCCAAAAGAACACATTCCTTCAGAAAAATCTTGTAATAAGAGCTTAACTAGTCCATCAAACTTAAAAACACGTAATTTGACTCAGGAGGATAAAAAGCCGCAAAAGTGTGAAATTTGCGACAAGGAACTTTCTCGGTTGTCAAGTTTGAAAAGACATTACTTAATTCATATGGGCAAAAAACCACACAAGTGCGAAACTTGTGGGAAGCAGTTTACGGATTTGTCGAACTTGAGGAAGCATAACTTGATTCATGAAGGTATAAAAGCATATAAATGTGAAATCTGTGATAAAAGCTTTACTCATCATTCAAATTTGAAAAAGCATATTTTGTATCATGAGGGTAAACGGCCACACAAATGCGAGATTTGTGAGAAGGCTTTTACTGAATTTTCAACTTTGAGAAAACATAACTTGATACACGAGGGTATAAAACCATACAAGTGTAATGTTTGTGAGAAACAATTTACAAATATATCAAATTTGAAGCAGCATAGCTTGATTCATGATGGTAAAAAGCCTCAGAGGTGTTCAATTTGTCACAGGGGATTTACCCACCTATCAACTTTGAAAAAGCATATTTTGATTCATGAGAATACGAAGCCATACAAATGTGAAATTTGTGAGAAGGAGTTTGCTCAGTTGTCAAATCTGAAAAGGCATAATTGGATTCATGAGGGTAAAAAACCTATCAAGTGTGAAATTTGTGAGAAAACATTTACAGACTTATCTGGTTTGAAAAGACATAACTTGATACATGAGGGTATAAAGCCGCACAAGTGTGAACTCTGTGGGAAGGGATTTACTCAGTTATCACATTTGAAAACACATTCTTTGGTTCACGAGGGTAGATAAAGGCCAAACCAGTGTCAACTTAAAAGTCATAGTCTTCACCAAATGCCTCAAATATATTGAATCAAGATCATGGAAAGTGATACAAATAGGAGATGCAACGTACTTCAAAGATATAACATAGCCCTCAACAACACCTGCCATGCTTTAAAGGCATCATTGAAGTTAAGGCTTAATTTCAGGTACAATGTAAATGTAAAATCTCATCTTTCCATAAATTTCTCTTAGTTTCTTCCATTATACTTTAAGATTTTCATTGTTAGTGAGAATATTTTAGTTGATACTACTACATTATTGAGCCTTAAGTGCAAAAGATTGTTCAGATGGAGAAAAATTTTTCATTGTTTTTACAGGGTCTGTCAGAAAAAATAAAGATACGTTAAAGTGGTGTATTTTAAACCCTAATACATATAACCACTTTGGTGGTACATACTTAAATTACAGTTTGGAATTACAATTATGCACTGTCACTTTTTAAAGAGAACATCCTATAGATGAGCACCATCACTTTCAAAACACGGTTGTATGTGGCTTCAAAAGTTATTCATCACACATTGCAGTGTCACTGGTTCAACTCCTCTTATTGCCTCACGAATACTTTCGTTTAATTGTTCCAAGTGTGAGTACTGAAATTTCATGTGTTTGTGTAAAATGCACCACACACTTTTGTCTGACACTTGCAATGCAATTCCATGCATCTTTGCTGATCTCTTATGACTCCTCAGTACAGATTCTCTAACCACGCAATGTTTTCTGGTGTATGCACAAATCATGATCGACCAAGTGGGGATTTGTGTTCTACACTGCCTTTCTAACACCAGTGGCTGAACCATCTTCTGCTGATAGCATCATTATACTGTTTTAGTAAATTGATGGAAATTAATCATTTCTTTACACTAGCCGTATATAGGCTACGGTTTTTGATATATGGAATCAACATGAAAAATTCAATGCGTGGCCGGGATTTGAACCATGGATCTCCTGGTTTCCGTCCAGTCTCTCTAACCCATTGAGGCAAGTTGGCAATGGTAGCTCAATGGGTCAGAGTGACTGGATGGAAACCAGGAGATCTGTGGTTCAAATCCCAGCCACGGCATTGAATTTTTCATGTTCACTATCTAACATTATACTGATTGTGTTGTAAAAATCCTTGTTGTGTCTCCATTATGGCACTTACTTTGATGAACCACTCAAGAGTGAGAATGCTCTATTGTCCTGTACTCCATGGCTGACTAATTAGTCTGAGACAGAGAAGCAGATGGCTGAAAATATCTCCAAGGTCAACATTACAAGGCTGCCACACACAATGAACATAAGCCCTGCCTAATTTCAAAATAAAATGTATTCAAATATCTTTATTGTTTCTGCTGGATCCTGATATACCATGAACATGAGAGTTAATAAGTGCCTGTGCATTACTCTGGGGATAGACAATGTAATAAGTCAGTCATAATATTTTGGAACTGTAGAAATCTTTATTCTTTCTGTACACAATCTTTATCAAGTATAGAATATATGTTTCTTTCTGTTTTGGTTGTTATATGTACATGTTCATGAATGTAAATCTATCACCCACTTTCTTGTATGTCAGGTCATCAACAACTTCCGCTGCACCCTACTGCAGCCAGATAGAATTTTTTTCCTCCTCTTCAATTTACATCTTACATTAAGTAGGATGTATGTTTAGATTTTCCCATTCCCCCCAAACAACTGCCCGATTGTTATTGTTTACAACATGTTTATCACTGGCTGCCAGTAGAGAAGTTTTGAATGTAATGTGATTATTGACATGTTTATAAGGTGACAGAAATATATTCTGTAGAGGATTGTTTGCTTCCATAGTGTGAAATGAGAATGAAGAAATGATACAATAGTGTAGCAAAATTTTGTTGACTGCTCGTAATTCAAAACTATCTTTCCAAGATACTGGACATGATTTAATTAATAAATTTGGTCAGACAGATTGGTGCACAGTGTTGCAAGAAGTGTCTCAACAGAAGAATTACACAGATAAATGAGATGAACAGTATATGTTTTCAATAAGAACACTGTTGGTCATATGTCACATCAGTCTATGGGTAGCCTCAGCAGTCTGTTGACCTATACTAGGACAATCCCAAAACAATTGAGCTATAAACAGCAATTAAAGATTGCATAACATCTGGAAGGAAAGAGGCTGTAGCTACAGTGTTTAAAAATAAAGTGAGTGAACCTATATCTTTAGGAAACTTACAGTATCTTCTTTATATAGTGACCGCGCTTAAAGCATCCCCAACCGACTCTCTTTGTAGCGAAAAGCTGTTCTTCCCCCTAACCACAATCTCATAAACATCTTAGGATACACCAACCGGAACATAACTGAAAAGAGTTATGTTACCTATGCTCTTATGGTATAGTACTTATATTATCTACAAGAACTAATATGTATTATTAGCATAATATCTAAGGAAAGTTTAGTAAAACATCATTATAATTTTAAAGGGATTAAGTTGCATCAGTGTCCATGAATTTGCGAGGGATATTTACTTGCAAATTAAAGAAGTAATTTGGATATTCTGGTAGTTAATAAGAATTAATAAGCAAAGATTGCACGCTAGAGCTTCGTTTATTGCAATTGTGAGCCAATTTAGTAAAAAATAAAAAAACGAACCAAGGAATTAAAGAAAAACTAGTAAGGAAACTCTATTACTCTTTTTAAATTCTGGAAGCTTTTAACAGGGATGTCTGCTAATTTTACAATTTGAATAAAGTTAAGCACTGTAATTTTTTGGGGGGGGTCCTTCTGCTAAACACAATTTAAATAAATAATCAAGTACATTCCGCATAATAATTAAATGTCATAAATGCTTTAGAACTCGAGAAAGGTTAGAAATACTGTTAGGTATATATTACAAGTATGAATGAAAATCCATGTTAGGTTCAATTCCCACGGTCTCCACATCTTAATTAAATTACGCAAGTGCTAAATGCTAATAACTATTAAACACTAATAGATTTATAAAACTACACTAAGTAAAACACTATGTAACTTCTATCAATAATTAACACACATAGGAAGCACGTTTACACAGTCTAAGCCAATAAAAGATACTGCAGCTCTGAGGACACATGAAAAATATTGCAACAGCACTCTACTTACAGAATGTATTAACAAGAACCACCCTAATGTTTAAGGGTGGAAGACCCTTATAATTGCTTACATGTGAGGATGCGTGGTCATAAGGGAAAGCCTTGATGCCACATGGAATGGAATGGATGCGACTGCTATACAGATGAGCTTCATTATCTACATTACCTTTCATGAATTATATGCACGAGCATAACAGTTTTAATAGCTTGCAGAACATGATAAATAGTTGAAGTAAATCAAATAATTTCTGGTGGTATTTATCCCACAATAGTGATCTTTCTATGTTATCTCACTTCTTGCTTTCTACCTTACTTATTTTGTACACTTCAGCATTGAGCAAACAGTCTTGACACACTTATATATGTCCTAATCATATCTCTCTCCTCCTAAGCTTTGCTTTATACCTGTAACTAAAACTAGAACCTCAGATTTGTGCTATATATATCCTGCCTAACTTTTGTTTCTGGTACTGTGACACAGAATTTAATCTCAGGAAAAATTAATGTTGTTGAGAGCCACAGAGAAAAGATAATTTTTTATTTGAATAATATAGCAAGATAACCACACAAAGTTTTACTAATTTAACTTCATTTTACTCCTAGAAGGTGGTGAAGCACTAATGTTACACACACTCCGAGCAAACACAACTCATCTGACAAGTTTTATCAGTACCAGGCAGTCATTGATGGATCACAACCCTCACACTTCTGCCCTCAGTGCTATTTGCCACTGTCCACTGAAAATTTTGTAAATGTCACATTGGTGGGCAACTTGTCTCCGTGACTCACTTTCAACCAGATGCTGCTTATGTACGGTTTGAAACCGAGCAAATCATTCTCAATCTTCCACACACAATAAAATAAAAAGTCCTCCAAAGGCTAAGGTACTGAGTGTAATGGCTATTGTCTTTATTAGCTGTTGTTTAACATAGGCAGACCTGTGTCGGATATGTAGCCCTAGTCACAGTCTGGACGTTGCCACCTGTTAAGAATTGGTCGGTACAACCAAACTTGTACCATCAGCATTACGCTCGAGTTAGCCTCCGTACATGGTAGATTACATTTTCCTTTTCTTCATGTAGTATAGTCCTTGACCTGGTTGCTAGAACCTGGGCATTGTTATTCAGTCCATATTGGACAGTTCATGTTATTCTGCTCTGTTGCAGATATGTTGGTTGTGATAGATCTCCATCACTTTACAACCTGGATGTGTAGACACTACCTGACACTCCTGACTGCTGCATATCCTGGTGGTTTTCTTTCTTCTTAATTTACATCTTCCAACTTAAGCCATATCTGACCTTCAAGGAAATCTGTGAAATTATTACAAGTCCTTTCTTGGAAGTGTAGAAAACAGTGTTGTTATAATAAATTAAATTTAAATGGAGTCGATTAATGACACTAAACAACACTTACTTCTAAATTTTTCGGAACATGTTTCAGAGACTTTGCCTCCATTCTCAACCGGCCATCGACTGGTTCTCATTGGTGTAGTTGACAATATTTTGTCATAGGTCTCCTCTGGTGGCGATTCAAGGAACTCGCTAAACAAATCGTTCTGGGGGATGTCGAAATTGAATACTTTGTTCCTAATTTTTGAAATGAAGATTTGTTCCCATGTGGATAGTTCTTGTTTTCCTGATGTATGTTTTAGTAGTTTTGGTTCTGGATTTATGTTGTGTTTTTTTTTTCCAAAAATGCGTGGCAACTGCTGATTTCTCCTTAAAAAACCGAATTTGTTCAAACATTAAAGATGCCATTCCATCTAACAAAAAATCTAGTATATATCAAATTGAATGTTGTGACTGTAGTCAAATTTATATTGAAAAAACCAAAATAAATTTAGAAACAAGAGCAAAGGAACACTTTAGGAACACAAAATATAAACAATTAGAAAAATCAGCAGTTGCCACGCATTTTTGGGAAAAAACCACAACATAAATCCAGAACCAAAACTACTAAAACAGGAAAACAAGAACTATCCACATGGGAACAAATCTTCATTTCAAAAAATAGGAACAAAGTATTCAATTTCGACATCCCGCAGAAAGATTTGTTCAGCAAATTCCTCGAACCATCAGCAGAGGAGACCTATGGCAAAATATCGCCAGCTACACCAATGAGAACCAGTTGATGGCCGGTTTAAGATGGAGGCAAGGTCTCTGAAACATGTTCCGGAAGAATTTAAAAGTAAGTGTTGTCTAGTGTCATTAATTGACTCCCTTTAAATTTAACTGTGAAATTATACTTAAATGAGGACAGGGTCCATAGAGCTTAGAGTTACCTGACATTCAGTCTTTAGGATAAGGGAAAACCCTGGAAAACCTTTTCCAAATAACTCACCCTGATCAAGATTGGAACTTGGGACCTCCTGAACATGAGGCAGATATGCTACCAGCTACGCTTTCGGGTGCCAACAAAGGCAAATTGTTGGTGGAACATAAAGGTTGACATTAACACTAGGGAGGCATTACATACAGGTGTGTCGAGTCCTGGCACCTAGAGATTCAAGTTCTTGTTTCTCACCAAGCCTTTGTTCTACTATGACATTCGGTTCTTTCTTTGAGGACACTATGCTCCTCAAAGTCCTCTAGGGCATCAAAGCAGTGGCAAACAACTTCTACATCTTTCATTACACAAGTCACCCATTTTTCAATTTTGATTGATAGCTCCTTTCTTTACCCCTTTCATATGTTTTCATTTGTTTCAACATGAAGTTAAAAAATAATCATGGTGTCCACGTTCATTTTGCTACTCATTCATGTGGAACTCCATTCTCACCTTCATCTTCTCCATTCCACAATTTGCTGTTGTTACTTTGTCTCTTATTTTCTCCATTTCAGGTTTCAAGTTTTTCATTTTGGTTAGTAATTACCCCATTATAATTTTTATATCCCAGTCCTGATATCAGTGTAACAAAATGACAATAGCAAGCTGGATTTGTCTGTTAATGCCCTATTACATTTAAGTCACCATTGCACATACTGAGAACAAACAGAATGCTCCATCAAACTGTACCATTACCTGTCAATGACTGCTGTATCACAACTCCCACTGCACTGCACTTATTCACTGTGACTAGTGCCCACTGAAGACACTGTAGCTGTTGCACTGGCAGCTGGACTCAGTAACTGAGAAACTCTTGACAGCTGAAGCAGTAATGTTTATGGGTGTACACAAGTTCCATGTTGGAACGCCAATTTGATGCAAATATGATTGGCGAGCAATGAGGTTTCTCTCAGGGTATGCGTGGATGGGTGTGAGAAGGAGATTTTCACAACACTGGAATGCCCATCTCCAAATTATTTATTCACTGCTTCTTCTTTTCAAATATCAAAATGGAAGTCGCCGACCGAGGGTTACCAATCTCGGTTTAGAGTGACTGAATGCTAATTGATTATTACTCGATAAATTTTGATGACCCGACAAATATTCAACACAGAACAAGTTGACCGCTCTAATACGCTTCACGTCTCAGACTCCTCTCTTAGCGGCTGCACGCCGAAGAATGTTTATAATGGCTTCCTAGCCGCATACTGTCCCCATCGGCCTTACACCGAAGAGTGCCCCTGACCACAGCTGTGCGCGTGTATATCTCTAACTTTCCCTCTCAAAATTCCTTTTCAGACAAAATCCCTTTGTGGCTGTTTTGGTAGCCATTGTAAATGAACCAAAGAATTACCTATTCATACCCGTCAAGTGACAATTCCTTTAGAAACCTTCTAAGGACCTGTTTCTTACACGGCTTTGTTATATACTTTCCCCAACTCAACTGGCCTTGCCCTGGTCTTGACAAAGAACCAACATTCCTTTGACATCTATCATGACTCTTTGCTTCTGGCAAACCATAATTTCGGTATCAAATGCCCCCATAGATATTATTTTATTATCCCATAATGAAATAATATATATGTCTTACCCGAATATAACGCAAAATAGTAGACCTTTGTCAGCAATTTCCAATTCGTTTTACAATTTCTTTTCACAACATTAATTTTTACATGACATTTCCTAAAAATTATTCACATGGTTACATAACAACAGTTCATTTAAAATTTACTAACATTCTGTTCTGCAATTTTCAACTTTTAAATATTACTCGGAAAATATTTCAATCTACATCATCTCTCTTTTTCTCCATCTGATCTCCTTAAAATTAATTCATATTGTTGTTACACTTGAAACAATTCCTAAGTATACACTCCGATGTTTAAACCAATTGTACATTAATAATATTATATATATATATATATATATTACAACATTTCTGAATTGTTCTTCTGGATTCTATATAAATATTCTTTTCAAAAGTCTGTCATTGTTCTGATTTTTTTTAAACTGGTTAATTCTTTTTCCATACATTTCCGAATACTTCTTTATGATTCTGTATAAATATTATTTTCAAAAGTATTTAAGTGTTCTGATTTTCATTACTATATTTTTTTCACTTGTTTAGTTTTAAGTTCCACTGCACTGTCACGACACTGTTTATACTTAACCTATACATTTTACACTACACTGTTATACTTAGCCTATACATTATACAAGTTTGTATCTTCTCCTTTTACAATTTGTTATGGCAATTTTAAATACTTTAGCCTAAGTTCCCACCATTTACAAGAAAATTCATCATCCCACAACGTACTTCAAAAATACAAGAGAATTTTGCGGACTTTTCCATGTATAAAGGACTTATTTATTCTACATCCCCATTATTTTTCCACATTTAGCTTAGATATTGGACATCGATCTCTTTTCCTATCTTTCTTACACATATTCTGATGGAACTGTGCCCCTTGCCCGAAATATTTTAATATTTCTCTTTCGTTTCTCCCTCGATTTTGAATGCTTTTCAATGTTTCATTTGTCACCGTGATCTTTATTGCTAACTCATTAATTTGATTTGTATTTTCCTCTACATTCCTCGTCTGTTTTCTAATTTCCCATTCTGATACTTCTAATCTACTCCTAGTTTCTTCTAATTCTTTTCTAGCCATTTCTCTCTCTTTGTCTAATTTCTGTGCTATTTCCTCCCCAAGTTTTCTGTTTTCACTATCGGACCTTACATTAGTTAGATTCATAACTTCATTTTCAGCATTCTCCGTCTCCTCACTAACATCTTTTCCTACATTGTCTGTTACCTGATCAGCTTCTTCTCTTACATTCTCTACTTCCTGACCAACTTTCCCGAAATTTTCTAACGACTGTTGTTGATTGTCTAACTTCTTTCCTAGTTCTATTTGTTCTACCTCTATCTTCTGAAAACCACTTTCTATCTTTCCTTCTATCTTTTTATTAACCTTTGATTATTATCCTTCATCTCTTTTATTAAACTTTCCCTTAAACTTGCAGTATTATCATCTATCTTTTTACTTAAACTTGCGAACATTTTTCTAATTTCCTCTAACATATTTATTTCCACTTTTACGTTATTTGATACAGTTCCACCACGCTCTGCTACTTCAACTACTTCCTGCCTACTGTTATTACTATAAACCTCTTGAACTTGCATGTTTTCTACAATTTTACTTAAAATCTTGTTTTTCACTCCTCAAATAAATTCACCATAGTCTAGTATGTAATTTATCACTTGGTACCTTTAATTTTCTACTGGCTCTTGATGTCACTGATGATGTCGGCCCTCTTTCTTCTTTCCAGTTAGGACTGCTGTAGAGCTACTTGTCAAACGTCCTCGTGTCGAACCTCCTCCTGTTGCACCTCGTCGGGTTGAAACTCGTTCTCGGTTGAACCTCCTCCTCAGGTTGAACCTCATTCTCCTGTTGAACCTCGTCATCGGGTTGAAACTCCTTCTCGTATCGAGCTCCACGTTGGCGCGCCAGTTTGAAGCTAATATGATTGGTGTACATAAGTTCCACGTTGGAACGCCAATTTGATGCAAATATGATTGGCGAGCAATGAGGTTTCTCTCAGGGTATGCATGGATGGGTGTGAGAAGGAGATTTTCACAACACTGGAATGCCCGTCTCCAAATTATTTATTCACTGCTTCTTCTTTTCAAACATCAAAATGGAAATCGCCGACCAGGGGTTACCAATCTCGGTTTAGAGTGACTGAATGATAATTGATTATTACTCGATAAATTTTGATGACCCGACAAATATTCAACACAGAACAAGTTGACCGCTCTAATAGGCTTCACGTCTCAGACTCCTCTCTTAGCGGCTGCACGCCGAAGAATGTTTATAATGGCTTCCTAGCCGCGAACTGTCCCCCATCGGCCTTACGCCGAAGAGTGCCCCTGACCACAGCTGCGCGCGTGTATATCTCTAACTTTCCCTCTCAAAATTCCTTTTCAGACAAAATCCCTTTGTGGCTGTTTTGGTCGCCATTGTAAATGAACCAAAGAATTGCCTATTCATACACGTCAAGTGACAATTCCTTTAGAAACCTTCTAAGGACACTGTTTCTTACACGGCTTTGTTATATACTTTCCCCAACTCAACTGGCCTTGCCCTGGTCTTGACAAAGAACCAACATTCCTTTGACATCTATCATGACTCTTTGCTTCTGGCAAACCACAATTTCGGTATCACAGCTCACTCCTTATATTGGACCCAAACATGGGCAGAGTATCCTCAAAGTCAAACTCTCCAGACACAGTCAAAAGCAATCCTTCAGAGGCAGCAGTACCAAGCACAATGGCTTTTATATTTTCTGGCTATTGCTTAACACAGAGCAGGTCATTACAGCTAGGTCTTACCCCTTGCTTGCCACTGCAACAATGTATAATGTTCCATATAGAAAAGTAGCATATTAATTTTTTTTAAATGACATTAAGAATTGCTTATTTTTTCACTGGGTGGATATTAGAGCTTAGTGATTTATAAATTTTTATCATGATTATTCTTGTGGAAATCTAGAGATGAGAACTTTTAAGTTACATAATATCTTTTACTCACATAACTTATGTTAAATCAGTGAATATAATATGTTTAAAATTCTCTGAATATATGCACATAATTATGAGTTCTACAACCACTCACTATAAAAATTTGTACAAGTTAAACCCAGCTCTGAGTGACTATAAAAGAATATGATTAACCAATTTTGAAAAACTAACTCAAGAATGGAATTACATTTGCTGCACATAGCATTTTCACACTACTGGCACACAAACATAATTGACAAAATGATCATATGCCAAGCCAAACAAAATAAAATGACTATTACCGAACAGCTGTCACTTCTACCTTTCCATCTTATCACGCTGCCCATTTACTCTATGCCAACTGTCACATTGCAGGTAGATCTCCCTTAACCTGAGATTACCAGCTCAACCTACACATTTCTGATCATGTACTGTTACCTATGTCATTGCAAGGCAGACAGTAGGACGACTGTGTTTCTTGTGTGGTGATTGTTTAATTGTCTTTGCAAGAAGTCATATCTGCCTGGCATCATCAATATTGTGACTGTGAGGTGTACGTAAATTCGGAAATCTGGTTTGCAGAAATTTTGAACAACATTTGCTGCAGTAAAAAGACGTGAAACTAACAATCAGCTGTCTTCGAGGCTGGCTTACTGTTTTGCTGCACGAAAACAAATGAAAGAAATCACTGCGATACACTTCAATCGTCGACTGTCGCAATAACGAACAAACAACTGCCGCTCCTAACACCTTGTGGATATTTATACTCCCCAGCCATTGTTCCTAGAAAGCCGCAGACGTTTCGAGCACTTGAGCGGCAGCAACAATGGGCAGAACGTTCTGCAGCCTCTGTCTTTTCTTCTGCTATCATGCGCACGGCTCCGACCTGTGGCAGCAGCACAACATGCCACACGGTGACACTGCCCCCTCCTTAAGTTTGGTCGTCCTGAGCAGCACCATCCTAACGGACCAGACGATCCAGATGTACCAACATCGTTCCTCGGGGCACCTTCTGGATGCGGTAGACCACCTCGTTAATTCTGCTTACCACCCGGTACGGTCCTTGCCACGATTGAAGTTTCGGGCAGCGTCCCTTAGTCCGAGTAGGGCGGTACAACAAAACCAGGTCACCTTAATGGAATCCTAGGCCATTGGCTTGCCTGTCGTATCGGGTCTTCATACGGTCGCCCGCCATCTGGTTGTTCTGACGAGCCATCTCATGCATGTCCTGGAGAGGGTCCACGAGGTTCCCCACTACCTCAGTTATTGGCTGTTTCGCTTCTGAAGTCCACCAAAGGCCCCACAAGAGACCAACCCTACGTCCGGCAATTTCCAGCTTTGGCCACGTGTGCGGCGGGCAACGTCCAAAACCTCGGACAGCAAACAGGGCTCTGGCATTACAAAATGAAACCATGGATAGGTTTTTTAAACAGAAACATTTTACGGAACAGGAGTTCGGATCTCCAGTACCGGTTGGTGCTGGTGGTGAGAGGACAGGCCCCACCCGACCGTCAACCGGCGACTGCCAAGCATCAACGGTAGGGAATCAGGCCTTGATGCAGGAAGATGATTCTGTAACTAAACAAAAGGAACTCCAAAATCTGGAGAGAGAAGCAGAAGAGAGTTACATTAGTTTTGACCCATTTAAACAGTGACTGCTTGTTGGGCGCTCACTGCCTCATTTAAGACGTGGCTCAACTGGAAGTATGAAAACTGACACTCTTCTCGAGTGCAATATAAGCAATGTTCTAAGTAACTCTAGCAAACCAAGTATATCTGAATATGGAAAGGAATATCTAAGTAGGGAAGCAAAAGGAGCAGATGACCAGTCTTTTGGAGAGAATGCGGATCTCTGTGCAGTTCGTCGGTTTCTGGAAGAAATGAGTAAACGTAGTAGGGAGTTAATGTCCATGATAAGGAATACCCCAAATACCAAGGTGGACGTAAAAAGAGGAGTCAAAGACATGGAGAAATTGACCAACACCATGCTTAGCCGCCTAAATGAACGAGTTCTCTAACCCCAGAAAATTGAGAGGCAGAGTTTGGCTGTACAGGTCCGCGAGGCAGATCTGTCCCGCATTGGATACCAAAAAGATGTAGGGCTATAGGTGGATCCAACTCTGGTAAGCAAATGGTAGGTCACTTTCTTTTATGTTTGTCAATAAATTTATGTCCTCCTTACTAATATATCTTAAAACATGCTTTCTCGATTTAATATTTTGCACATCAATTCCCCCTTGCCATATTAAACTAACAAATTCCCTCATTTCGCTAAATTTTAATTTGTTTTCCCAAAATCAATAAATGCATGCAAATGTTGCTTACCAGATGTCTTTGTCTGCTCCAATGCTATGCAGTATGAGCCAACGTTATCAAACTAATCCAAACAGTCCTGCCTAATCAACTCATAAAAGTCCACGTCCCTCAATGTAAGAAAGTTGCAGCTGCTGGACTTGTCTCTCCGCAGTCTAAGTCCTGTATGTGAAATCGCGACGCCGCGCCTGGTTCTGGGCGGGGTGCGAAGATTCCGTGACCCCAAAGGTCGACTAACGTCTTGCGTCATGTCAACAGGTTCGTTCCAGTTAGACTTATCTACTCGCAAGGGTCTAACCGCTTGACCTTGCGTTCTTGCAATAGATATTTTAACAACTGTTAAGTAGAGGCAGTCAAAAGGAGCGTTGTCGGTATATCTACCTTATACCTTGTGTGGATGCCAATGGTCTTGATGATAAGGAGCAGCTCTCTATCATCCTGCAGCAATGAAAACAGCTCGTTGAGGACCATGGAAGAACAGGTCTCACGTTTGCAACGGCTAATGGCCTGGACAGAGTGTATACCAGGAAACTCCTTGAGTGGTTGTTCCGGAACAGTGCTGTGAAAATTAGATATATGTTCCCTCTTTAGGAGCAGAGGACGCCGGGTGTCGTCGATCCAGATCGCCAGAAGTCACTCCCAAATAAAATGGCATTACCGCAGGGAACGTTGAACATCAAAAGGCATGGTAAATCCTTTGCCGATATCTTAAAGACTGTGAAGCAAGGAATTGACATCGATAAACTTGGGGTAAAAATAAAGACTATTAAGAAAACTGATAAGGAAATCCTCGTGCTTACGTGCTTACAGTGGAAGGAGAAGGTAAATGCTACCGCCTTAAGGCAGGAGATAGAGCGCAACCTTAAAGAGCTGGACGTGAGTATGAGACGGACAGACGCCACTATTCTGTTCTATGGAGTTGACCCGGCAGTTAACGGGGCAACTCTGCAAGCCTCCATAGTTTCGAAACTGGGCATCCAGGCCTCTTAAATACTTTTTAGTTCTCTGCGGCCTGGCCGATTTGGGAATCTAATGCCCGATTTCACCAACAAATGTTAAGACTTAACACGAGTTTAGCAATAGTTAAAACAAAAATTGCATTTCACCAACAAGTGTTAGCGTAACACTCGTGTTAAATCTCATGTTAAACTAACAAGCCGAATTTCTAATGTTAAGTCCTTAACAATTGTAAATAGTCAAGATGGCGAACATGAACTCAGCTGTTGATGTCGATTTGCTATATTTAAGACCGTCTAAATGACATTCGTAATAGAGTACGGCCTATGAGGAGAAATGATTTTGAGGAACTATCCGAAGAAAATTGTTTTACGGAGGTATAGACTGTCGAACCATGTTGCTGTGAAGGTTACCGCGGAAGTACAAGAGAGGTTAGAACATGCATCGAAAGGAATATGGTGATCTCGCCTTTGCTTCAAGTACCATAATTCACTGAATTATGTGGAAAATGTCCACCTCCCGTCTTGAAACGTTCAAGTCACTTGCCCTTCTTCGCTCCTCGTTTTAAATTTGCGTAATACTGAGTTAGAACATGCATCGAAAGGAATATACCGATCTCGCCTTAGCTTCAAGTATTAGTAACCTTGCGATTTTATAATTCACTGAATTATGTGGATAATACACTGTCCACCTGCCGTCTTGAAACGTTCAAGTCACTTGTCCTCCTTCGCACCTCGTTTTAAATTTACGTAATACTGAGTTAGAACATGCATCGAAAGGAATATACCGATCTCGCCTTAGCTTCAAGTATTAGTAAACTTGCGATTTTATAATTCAGTGAATTATGTGGATAATACACGGCCCACCTCCCGTCTTGATACGTTCAAGTT
The DNA here is from genome assembly GCA_030765055.1 of Mantis religiosa. Lineage (NCBI taxonomy): Eukaryota > Metazoa > Arthropoda > Insecta > Mantodea > Mantidae > Mantis > Mantis religiosa. Next base: position 4,506,357 of record JAUKNK010000031.1, on the reverse strand, counting down.
ACTTGTCCTTCGCACCTCGTTTTAAATTTACGTAATAATGAGTTAGAATATACATCGAAAGGAATATGCCGATCTCGCCTTTGCTTCAACTATTAATAACTTTGCGATTTTATAATTCACTGAATTATGTTCTCCCGTCCCGAAACGTTTAAGGCACTTGTTCTTCGCACCTCGTTTTAAAGTTACGTAATACTGACAAATTGTTTGGTGCTTGTAGTAGTGACACATGCATTTGAATTTTCCAATATTTTTCCCGCGACATCTTTCTCTTCTACATTCACTGCATCCCTCCTCTTATTTTCCACGATATCCTTACACTTCGTCAACATTTCAATTAACAATTCTTTCTCCGTCGATGAGAAATTTGTCTCACGGCTTTATTTATGATTTTGTTCATCCGCCATTTGTGCAGACGAAAATGAAAACAAAAGCACATCGGAGTACGTTCAGAAAATCATCCATAGCCTTCTATAGCTGTGATATTTACAAGTTTCTTGGGGTTAACACTGGTTTGTTAACATTTTAAGAAAACAGGTTGATGAAATGCAAGAAATTTAACATTAGTTTTAGCGTTGTGACAATTGTTACGTTACATTTGTTTACGTCGATTTTAACATCTGTTGGTGAAATTGGGCATAAATGTCTATCGCTGTACCTATGGAGTACTCTAGACACCTGCTACAGAAACGAAGAATACAGATAGGTTGGACAGACTGTCATGTGAGAGAACGGGTTACAATACCCAGATGCTATAAGTGGTTTGATTTAGATCACCGATCGTACCAATGCAAGGAAGCAGCAAACGGCAAGATGATTGAACTGTGACGAGAAAGGCCATCATGCGAAGGATTGTACGAACACTCCGTTCTGCCGTAAATGCAAGAAAGAGGGCCATAGATTTGATCAAATGAAATGTCCTGTGTTCCGGAAGCTGGTGTTAGGTGCTCGAGCCAGAAAGTTGTGATCCACGCGATGCATCCACACCGCATTCGTCTCCTTCAGGCTAATTTAAGGCGGTCTAGTGCCTGTCATGATATGGCGCAAGCTAAGGCAGTAAGCCGAGAAGTAGATGTGATAGTTTGCGAACCTAACATAAAGCGGGTGTCTGCTGGTGGTTGGCTCACGGATAAACGGTGTGATGTCACAATGTATTTTATGAATAAGCAACTGGAGGTGCTGAAGTTTCGAGCAGATGCGGGCTATATCTGTGTGTATTTTCGGTACTGCCATCTATTCTGTTGTTACATTTCTCCGTACATTTCTTTGGATGATTTCAGGAGCGATGTCGATCATCTCATGAGGGACTGTAGCAGCACCGGAGGGGAATGTATTCTACTGGGTGACATTAATGGCAAATCGTCACAATTGGGATCGCCGATTACTGATCGTAGAGGCGTCTACTGGACAGAGTGGACGGCCATACTGGATGTTGTCCATAATACAGGCACTGTTCCAACTTTTGCCAGAGATACCTCTGAGTCCTTCATTGACGTCACGTGCTCGACGCAGAACATAGTAGCTAGAATTGTGGACTGGCAGGTTTTGGAAGATGAATCCCTCAGTGATCATCAGTCCATCTATTTTGAAATTAAGGCGACTCTCTATCGCAAACAGATCCATGTGGAGAAGCGGAAAGTTGACTATGACTGGGATGGTTTTAGTACCATACTTGAATGGCAGTCACCGGCCATTGATGACCATCCTGCAGGTGGCAGTGCCTAATCCTTTACTCGAGTCTTAAAGAACGCCTGTGAGCTAAGCCACATAAAGCGGTATAAGGCACGCAAACATCGAGTACCATATTGGTGGAATAATGAGATATAAGTACAACGAGCTACTTGTATTCAGAAGCGCAGAACCCTAACTCGCCTCCGTTGAAGACACCCGGGTTCCGAAGAGATGGAGACAGCGAGGGAGGCCTATAAGCGGTGCAGAAAGCAGTTAACCCGCCTCATATTTTAATCTAAATGTAACAGCTGGAAAAATCTCTGTGTTGAAGTGAACAATGACATTTGGGGTGCTGGCTATAAGATCGTTAGTGGGAGATTGATAAATTAACTGTCTGTGAATCTGAGCACCGCCCAGAGAAAACAGATACCAATTGCCTTATTCCCTTTTCGAGAGGATGACTTGGAAGTAGGAGGCCGGAGTATGGCTTTAGAACTCTTCACTATGGGAGAACTAACCACGATGGTCAATAAAATGCAGACAGGTACTTGGTATTGATGGTATAACCCCATCAATAGTCAAAACCGAGTTAAATTAATGCCCGATTGGATTTTGAAGGTGCTGAACACGCTCTTGGTGCAACAAGATTTCCCAGATATCTGGAAGTGTGCTAAGGTCGTCTTCCTCCTGAAGGGAGGGACGTCGCGATTAGAGGCGTCTGCATATAGGCCACCATGTCTGTTGAACACTCAGTTGTTTGAAGGACTGCTCAAACTCAGATTGGAAAGGGAGACCTTGGCCAGCGGCGGCTTCTCCGATAAGCAATATGGATTCCGAAAAGGCCGCTCTGCTATACAGCTATTGCGGCTGTACTTAGTATAAGAGACGACTTGGGAGAGAAATGGGCCGCCTTACTCAGCTTAAATGTACGCAACGCGTTTAATACCGCCTCATGGAGCCTTATCCTCCAGTATCTTAGACACAGAAACATCTCGCCGTACGTATTAAATATATTGACATATTATTTCCATGCAAGGACGATACTCATTGATAAGCACAAGTTTCCTATCACGGCCGGTGTACCTCAGGGTTCCATTCTTGGGCCTACTTTGTGGAACATCCTGTCTGATGGGGTTCTCAGGTTGCAGCTTCCTGACGGTGTACACCAAGTTGCGTTTGCGGACGACTTGGCACTACTTGTTGGTGCGGAGGACGACCAGGATTTAATATGTCGCACTAATGAATCACTGCGGTGTATTGATAGGTGGATGACGTATCACTGGCTCGAGTTAGCACCACAGAAAACTGAAGCAGTCATTTTGAAGGTTCCTAGGTAACATGCACACATTTCCTTTATGCTAAGGTAAACACTGAATGTGCTACAAAAGGCTATAAGATACTTGGGAATCATGCTGGATGAATTCCTCACCTTTGGCGAGAACATTAAAACTGACCAAGAACGCGGAAGAAAAGGCACCCCAACTTACCCGACTCATGCCAAATATTGGTGGCCTGCGGTCCATGAAGCGCCAAATGTGCGGTGTAGTATATTCTATTCTGCTCTATGCCGCACCCATCTGGTACACTGCCCTCAACAGGAAGAAATACGCCACAATGATGGAACGTGAGCAAAGAAAAGTGCTCCTGGTCTCGATTTGTGCCTATAGAACTGTCTCCAATAGGACATTAAAGGTTGTGAGTGGGGCCCTCCCAATTGACCTGCTGGTCAAAGAACGTCGGCTAATTAGTGACACGACTACCTGTCAATCTCTTGATGTTGAAAACCTGATCAGAGACCACCTGATCGCGCAATGGCAAGTGCGATGGACAGAAACCACCATAGTAGGCCAATGGACTGAACGGTTGATACCAGACGTGCGCCCATGGTTGCGCTGCAAACATAGAAACTTGGATTATTTCCTTACGCAGGTTCTGATAGGGCATAGGCGATTCAAGAATTACGCCTTTCGCATGGGCAAAAGTGATTCCATCATCTGCGATTATTGTACCTCCGAGGATTCTACTGAACATACCTTTTTGTATGACCGCGATGGGAAGGCCTGTGAAGGGAGGTGTATGACAAACTAAATGCAGTGCTGACACCTGAGAACCTAAGCATCACCATGATGCAGAGCAAACAATCCTGGGATATAGTGCAATAATTGACCAGAGCTATCATGGCTACTAAGGAGCGAGCCGAAAGGATGATACCCTAAGTAATTCTACTTCCCCTTCGCAGATTGATCTACTGCATATTGTACAACTAGGAAGGTGACCTAAATTATAGCTGCCATACTGAAGAGATGCAATAATTGCAGTTCCAGTACGGTCTGCTGTGAGAGTAAGGGATTTTTAGTTGGTAGAAATCCAACTCACCACGCATAGTGGTGTCCAAGAGGATTTTTTCCTTACTATAAAAAAAGAAAACGCAAGGCACATGGGAGGTGGAGCTCTCGGCCGAACATTAAGCTTGCTGGCGTCATCTCAGTGATGTCCTGTGTTGACGAGCGGTACGCCAGAAAGAACAGTGGCACTTTGACATCCCAGTCTTGCTGATGGCTGGCCACGACCTTCCTCAGGTGTTCTTTTAGGGTCTTGATGTATCTCTCAACCATGCCGTCCGACTGTGGATGTAGAGGTGTTGTGTGGGTATTGATCACCCCAAGTCTTTTCAGTGTCTCCTTCAGCAGCAGGGACTCATAATTGGTGCCCTAGTCGCTGTGGAGCTCTAACGGGACCCCGAAACGGCAGAATTGTTGCTCCATGAGGCAGTCTGTGATTGTCTTCGCCTCCTGGTTCGGGATGGCTTACACTTCCGGTCACTTGGTGAAATAGTCCACGGCCTCCATTAGGTACTTATTAGGTACTTGTTGCCTCGGTCGGACACTGGGAATGCTCCAGCTATGTCGACAGTGATGCGTTTGAAAGGCGCTCCCTAATTGTACTACTGCATCGAACCCGGCTCGTATTTCGGGAGCCACGATTCACCGGTCACAAGTGACATTGGCGGCACCATCTCTCAGCGTCTGCTCGGGGCCTCAGTGAGTAGTAGCGCTGTCGGAGTTTGTCGATCGTTCGGTTTGCTCACGAAGTACCAGCGTGCATTTCCATCAATATTTTCGAGATCTTACACCGGAAAGGTACCAACTTTTCTCTCTGCGTCTTCGCACTGGGTGGTTACCGAAACGACACGCCCTCTTTGGCCTTCACTAAGTCCCATTAGGCCCAGTAAGACTTGCATACAACGCTTCTGGATTCGATGTCCTCTCAGGTTGGTCTTGTCCCTGCCTCCATATCTCTAACGAGTGGCTCCAAGTGGGCAGCCGCAAGCTGCTCCCTCCTCAGGCTTGCGCTATCCCATCCGTCCGCAGGTATTGCCATGATCAGTCTCAGCTGCCGCACTCTTCTGAGCAGGGTCTTCGGGACATGGCATCTGCGTCGACGTGGCTCTTCCCTCTACATGTTCGGAGGTGAAATCGTACTCTTGCAGCCTCTGGACCCTACGGGCTGTTTGGCCCTTAAGGTTTCTAAAGCTAAGTACCCAAGTTAGGGCGAAATGGTTAGACCTCAGTGACGCAGTAGTTTTCTGCCTTGGACAGCGTTTTGCTGCAGTAGGCTATCACCCGCTCGTGGCCATCCTGGACTTGGGTTTGGAAGCCTGCAATGAAATGGTCGCTGGAGTCGGTGTCCACATTGAAGTCACCGCCTGTTTGTGGGAATACCAAATTAGGAGCACTGCAAAATGTCTTCTTCAGCTGCTGGAAAGCGCCTTATGGTCCTCCGTCCACACATAAGACCGGTGTGCTTCTGACAGGCGAGTGAGGGGCTTGGCGATGTTGTAGAACCCCTTTATGAAATGGCGGTAATAACGGCATAGCCCCAGGAAAATGCGCACTTCACGCTTATCCTTCGAGTGAAACCAATCTCTCATGGCCTGTGTCCTCTCCGGGTCTGTGGGTACTCCGGTTGGTGAGAATATGTGCCCCAAGTAGTTAACTTCCTTGCGGAAGAGCTGCCACTTCCCGTTCAGCTTCAGATTTGTCGCCTACAGTATCTGTAGCATCTGTAGCGGTATACTCTTTGTCTCTCAGGTCTAGAGCCATTTGCCAGTAACCCGATTTCAGGTACAGGGTCAAGAACTACTGATTAAATAACGTAGGACTGATTACACAAATAAAATATTTGTTAATTAATGTCCACTTATCTTAAGAAGTTGATGTTAATACGTCTTTCTTCTATTTAAACAATCGATTTCACAAACATTTGCTCGCTTCGTCAGTTAACACCCTTCGTCGTCTTGTTTACTTAATCGCCAAGGCTACTATGTTTTTCGTATTACCAAAATCTGAAGACGAAATAAACCTAAAAACAGAATCAATTTGTTATGTAAAAAACTGAAGCTGCTGACAGTGAAGTAAACTAGGTTATTAATAACAACTAAACACTAGTAACACAACTTCACTTATCTTATATAAATCCTGGGGACCGGTTTCAAAGCAAACATCTGCTTTATCTTCAGCCACTGAAGATAAAGCAGATGTTTGCTTTGAAACCGGTCCCCAGGATTTATATAAGATAAGTGAAGTTGTGTTACTAGTGTTTAGTTGTTATTAATAAACAGAATCAATGTTTAATACTATATTTATACTATAGTTAAAAATTTATTACAATTTTCTGAAAAAAGATAAAATTCCCAATAGTAAAAAATGTGGCATTTATCAATTTAATTGTTTAAATTGTGATCGAGTTTATATTGGAAAGACGAAACATAGTTTGGAAACCAGAAAGAAAGAACATTTTCGTAACATTAACTATAAACACATTGATAAATCGACCGTAGCAGAACATTTTTGGTCATTTAACCATTATATAAATCCTGAAGTTAAATTATTAAAACAATTAAATGTTTCCATTGATTTTATAGTGGGAAAAATATTTAGTTTAAAAAATAAAAATCATGTAATGAATTTTGACATACCGGCAGTTGATTCTGCTTTTAGGTTTGTTTCGTCTTCGGATTTTGGTAATACGAAAAAAACATAGTATCCTTGACGACGAAGTGTGTTAACTGACGATGCGAGCAAATGATCGTGAAATCGATTTTTTAAAAAGAAGATTGTATTAGCATCAATTTCTTAAGGTAAGTGGAGATTAATTAACAAACATTTTTGTGTAACTAACTTCATTTTCTGTGTAACGTAGGACTGAGCTTACTGAGCCTTAGTCCCAAATTATATGCAACCTTTCCCGTTGTTTCTTCACCGACTGACTTTATAAGAAAAATATTATCTACCGTATCTCATACTTAAAGTGAGGTAATCTGTGAGAATAAAACGGGAAGAGTGTCACCGAGTTATTCCAATTTAGAAGTACCTACTCTTGTTGGAACATTTCTTATTTTCACAAAAACAGGTTCATGATTTGCGATCAGCTTACGTGTTTATATGAAAAATAAGAAATTGTATCTTAAAATTTCCTAATATGCTATTACAATAGTTTGTATTGCATTTTGTGTAAGTTAAACGACGAGAAATTGTAAAGAAGGACAAACACATTTTACATTAAAGCTATGTTATGTCGTATGCGCTTTTTTCATAGAATTAATCTCTTCGGAGATATGTACCTACTTTTTTGTGTTTAAAAATAACGATTAAGCCGTTATAAGGGCTCTCTAAAGAATAATTCGTTTGTTTTCCTTAGAAGTAGTGTATACCGTGGAGATCCTTGATTCAGATCCCACGTAGACATTTCATTTTACAGACGTGTGCAAATTATTAGACTCGATGGTGAAATTTTTAACATATACAGTTTATTTTCTATTTACTTAAGAGAAATAATTTTACAAAATATTTTTTTCAACTCTTAGTATTTTGTATGCATTCCTTTAGCCTTTATTACCATTTTGATGCGTCTAGGCATGTTCTCTACAAGGGTGGAACACTTTTCCTTTATTTCCTTATCTCTGTGCCAAATGCTTATCAGGCCCTCAATAAGCTGAACTTTTGTTATCTTCAATTTTTTCAGTCTCTGTTTAACAATACCCCACAGATTCTCTATTGGATTTAAATCAGGGCTATTCCCCTGCCATGGTAGTACTTTTACATTGTTTTCTTTGAGGAACTGGGTTACAGATGTAGCTCTATGGCAGAGCACTGTCGGGGGACTCGCGCCGTAGACTTCGAGGAGGAAGGACCACGCAGCACCACGCCGAAGACTCCGGGGAGAAACACATCATGGGAAAGAAGAAGGCATCATCTAGGAAACAGAGCCAGGCAGCATACCCTGCACCGCAGCTCTCGCCAGCCTGCTCTCGAGCGCCGACTCCCGCCGCGCTGCCCCAGCCAGCAGTCGAGAGGGAGCCCCTCGCCGCACCGCAGGGGAAGTTCTGGGCTACCAGTCCCGCTTCCCCCGCCACGCCGGATGCCAGCCCGGAGACCGGCCATTCGCCGCATCACCTGGCGGCAGGCAGCAACAGCACGAAGTTGCCTTCATCGAAGCTCTCGCCAGCCAGCAGTCGAGCGCCGTCTTCCCTCACCACGCCGGATGCCCGCCAAGAGCCCAGTCAACCGCCGCCGAACAAGACAACTGGGTCCCCCAGTGCAACACGGCCAACCACCACCACAGCATCGCCGGAAACTACACTGCTGTACCTAGCAGCAACACAAGCAGCTTCACAGACACCGCTGGCTCGCCAATCCCCAACGGCTGCGACCACCACTCAACCGCCGACAGGAGGCAACACTACACACTGCGCAGTAGTCATCGGAGCACCCATGGACCTCCCTGCAAGGTACATCCTTACCGCTGCAACGCAGAAGTGGCCCACAACCACAAGCGCCACAAGGATCTCGTCAAGACGAGGCCCAACCACCTGCGTGCGCCTGCAGTTTACAGATCCTCGGGACCGCGACGCCGCCTTGACCTCAGGTCTGCCCATCTTGGGACAGCTCCTGAAGGTGGAGGCCAGCAGACTGCAGCGACACATCCCGTGCCGGAACTGCTGCGCCTATGTACATAGCGCAGACACATGCATCGCGCCGCCACGGTGCCACTACTGTGGCTCTCCAACTCCGACTGCAACCTGCAGGGCTCATGATCTCCGTCGACGCCACTGGTACTGCGCCACTTGTGATGGCCTCGGCCATTTCACAGGCCAGGTGCGGTGCCCTGCATATCCACGCGCAGCCACGCAGGACACAACACCCCAAAGAGCAGCCTCCAACGAGCCTTTGGGATGGCAACAAGCCCTTGGTTGCCTCCGTGAGGACCTGCAGGGTGTAACCAACCGTCTCCACACCCTCGAGGAGCTCCTGTCAGCCGCACTCCGCCGCAAGCCACCGGCCTCCAGCGGAAGACGTTCAGGACCTCCACTCAGAGGTTCTGAACCTCAACCAACGCCTGGGCAACCTGGAGGAAGCCGTCACCTCAGCAGCCCAACAACAGGATGCCACCCACGCTGCCCTCACCAGCCTCCAGGACACACTCCTGGACAAACTCACTGACGGACTTCCTGAACGACTTGACCAACTTTCAGACGATGTCACCCAACTGCAACAGACGACGAAGGCCATCAGCTCCCAGCTACAACGAACAGAGCAGTTACTCACGGAACACAAAGACATTATGGCATCAGTACAACGCAAGATGCACCGAGTGGAGACACAACTCGCCGATTCATCACCCTGCCAACCCGCGGACTTATCCACCGTAAACAGCAGACTCGACGAGCTCCACTCGCTGATGACCCTAATGGACAATAGCCTCCACACTAGACTCCACGATTTGAACTACGCCGAACAGAGACTAGCAGACTACGACGCCCAGAACATCAACATACGCACACCGCCACGTCCACAACTGCACACCTGATGGCCTCATTGACCTCCTCCCGGCTAACTACCGGAGATTATGCCCTCCAATATACACAATTTACAATTAATAAAGATTACTTCCACCCTGACTACCATTCCTCACATTCACCTTCACTCCTCAGGCGTCGCTCAGGGCCTTCTGGTCATGTTCGGCCCCTTGGATCTATCCTTTACCCGCTCGCCGTTATAGACGGCCGGCTCTGCACTAACACCTCGAATAACGGGAGTGCTCAGTGCGGAATTCCAACAAGCCACTCCAATGTCTTCCTTACTTTTCACCCTTTCTCTCAGTAGTTAGAAAAAAAACTGTCATGCGATTTTTTTAGACATTTGAAAATTAGTTCACGTCTAGACGCCGAGGAGGACGGACCATCTACACCAGCCGAGTGAACATCGTTCACAGAAGAGCCCGACTAGCTTGGACTAGGAAGTCCAAGCGAGAATAAGGGATCCGAGCCAGCTAGACCTTCGGACGCGGCGAGCACCGCTCGCCCGGCAACTGCCTGCACGCCTCGCGCAGAGGTTTAGCGTTGCACTTGGGTAGAGCAGCAAGGCCACAGCCAACGGCTTTCCGGCCGGCACTTAGGCGCCTCTCGGGGTTCGGCCCTCTGCTGCTCGGGCTTCTCAGCGCCCATTGCTCGCTCTGTTTCTCTTTCTGTCTTTCTTCTTTCATCTTTGCTGTTAGATTTTAAGGCCCCTTCAGTCCACTTAATATTTCCGCTGGTCCTTTCTGCTCCCATGGGGAAGTGCGTAAGGGCCACTGTCCACTCCCCTGAGGAGCTGGCTCCCCCAGGCAAGATTGTTGCCCGACGCCTCGTGGAGGAGGACAGCGGAGATCGCTCCTCCACCCCTCCATCTGAGCTCTCCCTCTCACCGACTTCTACTCCGAGCACTCCGTCAATGGCCTCCGATTCTGACACTTCTGATGACTCACTGGAACTGACCTCACACGACAAAGACCCTACAACTTCTCATCAGCCCACACCTCATCAGTCCAACCCCGGGACCACTCCCCGGCCACAGCACCCTAAGGACCCGCGGCTTCACCGCTCGACCAGCTACTCAACCCGCTAACCGTCCTTGCACTTCTATGGCGTCTGAAAATCCCAGAGTGGCAACGTGGAACGCCTATGGACTCCGCAAAAGTAAAACGGAACTCGCTGACTTCCTAACGACACACAATATCCATGCCGCTCTCATAACCGAGACCAGACTTTCGCCCCAAGACCGCTTCTCCATCCCCGACTACCTGACGTACCGCTCCGACCGAGACCGAAGGGGTGGCGGCACGGCCATTATCATTAAACGCGACGTGCTCCACAGCCAGGCGCACATTCCCCCCCCCCCCCTTAACCGACTAGAAGCCACAGGTGTATACGTACACATTGGACCTACCAAACTCCTCCTCATAGCAGCTTATAATCCTCCCGAGGACTTAGATCTACAGGACATAGACACGGTACTTAACATTCATCCAGCCGTCTTCACAGCGGGAGACCTGAATGCAAAGCACACAGATTGGTACGGCCGTGAAAATAACCGGGCAGGCACAAAATAATGCCGGCATGCACTTTACGCAAATTATGTAGTCATTGCTCCATCTTCCCCCACTCATATTCCCTTTAACCCTAACTGGCAACCCAGCACGCTAGATATTGTACTGGCCAAAAACATTGGCAGACAACAGGCACATGCAGCGTCCTACAATGCGCTATCGTCTGACCATCTCCCGGTAATTTTCACCCTGCAGGGATCTCTCTCCCCAACTACGTATCTCCCGAAACATAACTACAACAAGACGAACTGGGAGGTCTTCCGTGCCACCCTGGAGGAAAGCCTCCCAGCCCCCCCCCCCAAGGGTCACACATGAAGAAATAGAAGACGTAACACTTGCTTTGGAAACCTCCATTAAATACGCCATAACAACTTCCACTCCTATTGCCTCCAAAAGACCAGGACCCAAAACCCTACCACCGGACTTAAAAGCTCTAGCCGCAGAGCGAAACAGAGCACGCACAAAATGGCAGGGCTCCCGACACCCCCTTGACTTCAGAAGATTCCGTGATCTGAACACTGAAGTACGCAGGAGAACGGCCGAAGACACCGCTGCACAGTGGAACGGCGTTCTCCAAACCCTAAAACCGGAGCGCGATAACGTTTGGCGCATCACCAAACACCTAACTAAACACCACTCGACCATCCCTCCCATTCACCACAATGGCGCAATCGCCACCACCGACATTGAAAAAGCCGAGGCGCTCGCCTCCCACCTCCAAAGCACTCTCACCCCCAATCTCATCCCAAGCTGCCCAAGATTCATCCGCCAAACCGACGATCTAACACGAGAACTGCTCTCTCGCCCGCATCATAATAACACCCGTAAGACTTGTGACTCGGAAATCCGCTGGCTAATCCGCCGCCTCCCCAATAAAAAAGCCCCCGGCCCCGACGATATCCCCAACACGGTCCTCAAACAGCTTCCCGACACGACAATCACGACAATAACCCGACTGTTTAACGCCATCCTGGACTCAGGCTATTATCCCAATAGGTGGAAAAATGCCCTGGTCCTACACTTCCCCAAGAAACACAAAGGCCTTACCAACCCTGGCAGTTACCGGCCCATAAGCCTTCTAAACACTATAAGCAAACTCCTTGAGAAGATAATACTCAAACGTATTAATGCATTTATTAAAAATCACAATATACTTATTCCCGAACAATTTGGTTTCAGATCTCACCACTCCACCAGCCTACAGCTCATGACAGCCACGGAATACATCACCCGGGGTTTCAACACCCTTAAATCTTCTGCTGCAGTACTACTAGATATTGAGCGCGCTTTCGACCGAGTTTGGCACTCGGGTCTCATACGTAAAATGTATACCTACAACTTCCCAGACTCCATTTTGAAATTAATTGCCAACTACCTTTCAGCACGGACCTTCCAGTCCAAAGTAAACACCTCAAAGTCCTCCCCAAAGCCAATCTGTGCGGGAGTACCCCAGGGAAGCCTGCTTGGTCCGGTTTTGTTCAACCTGTACATCAATGATATCCCCAAAAATGCCTCAACTGAATACTTCATTTATGCAGACGATACTACAATAATGGCACAATCCACACAGATGCACCCCATCGTTAATAGACTACAATCTGCCCTGACAGCGCTAGAAGCGTGGCTCACCAACTAGCGCATCCGAGTAAATACAGACAAGTGCGAGGCCATAGTCTGCAGTAAAAGAACGCACCACCGTGTAACCGCAAGATCTCTCCCTCCCTTACGCCTATTCCAAAACCAAATTCGCTGGAAAGACAGAGTTACTTACTTGGGCGTGGTGCTCGACCCAGGTCTCACCTGGAATCACCACGTCCAGTCTATTCGCTGCAAAGCCAACACCCAACTAGCTAATTTATATCCCCTCATTAACATGAACTCGTTGCTACAACTAAAAATGGGTCACACCCTCTACAAGACACTCCTGCACCCGCTACTTACCTACGCCTCTCCTGTCTGGGGTTACGCAGCCCCTACTCACATCAAAAGGTTACAAATGTTCCAGAACAAAGTCTTACGTGTCATAACGAAAGTCCCAGCAATCACCCCTGCAAATATACTCCATAAGGAACTTAAGATCCACACCATAGAACAATTCATTAAAAAACACGCCGCTGATCTATATGACCGGGCGGACAACTGCCATAATCCACTTGTAAGGGACCTAGGACAGTACGAGACTACACACAATAGACACAAACGGCCACTTTCCTTATTTGATAGAAACATGACCGAGACTATTACACATGAAGATATAGATGACTACCTGGAGTTCCTCGTTCCCGATTAACTCAGACGCCAAGCACAAACCATCTCTGCAACTAATCACTTCTTCTGTCTTTCATTTCCCAACAGGTTGCCCTCCAAGTCCCTGATTACACAGGGCGGACCGGGGGGAAGAGGGCCCCCCAACTGTGACCATACTAGACCAGGCAATGGATACCGGACCTGCACAAGGAACACGACAACTCGCCCTTTGGACGAAGCCACGCCACGACTTGGATAGCCCAGCTGCCTGCAAATAGACTAAGTATCACATAGCATGCTGTAGACTAACCAAAGTAGTTCGCCCACCTAAGCATTTCTTTAACTTCTTGCCCATTCCACCTCACTTGTTTATCCCCCAAACCAAACTTCTCCTCTACTCTAAAACATCACCAAGACCCAAAGAGGCCCCTTCACGCTCCACGGCTCCACTGAGGACCTCGGTCATGGGTGCAGCCCTGGCCTGCATTTCCGTCACCTGCTTGCATGCATTGCATGCTCGCCCGCAATTTCACCTACTACTAACCAGGGTGCTCTTAGCGGAACCTGACCAACTTGCAGTAGATAGATTAGGCTGACAAGCACCCTCCCCTTGCCCTTGCATGATTAGTCTTACTAACTGCACATGCATGGGGGGACGATGTAGCCTCTTCAAGGCGGACGATCGTCACCGGGGGCGGCGGGGTGGGACCGCCTCCAAAAAAAAAAAACTGTCATGCATGAACACAAAATCACCATTTTGGAAACCATTCTTTACTTTGCGGAAATAGTCTTGTTTCTAATACACTTTTATGAAATTACAACATATTTATCATCTACGGCAGTAATAAAATATGGTGTCCCCCAAGGTTCAATTCTTGGACCTGTTTTATTTCTGATATATATAAATGATCTAGAGTGTTCCTTAAAAAATAGTTATCCAACATTATTTGCTGATGATACAAACTTATATATTTCTGGTTGCAACTTGAGATCCTTAAAATTTAAGATAGAACAGACAATGTCTGAATTGCTAAACTGGTTCAACATTAATAGATTATTAATAAATACAGAAAAAACAACAGCAATAGCTTTTCATCATAAACAAAATACACTTGCCAGTCATCCCTTTATAGAGTTCCAGGGCAAATATATCTCATACACAGATAGTACAAAATTTCTAGGAGTATGGGTGGATAATAATTTAAAGTGGTCGGCTCACATTCAAAAACTATCTCAAAAACTGAGTAAAATAACTTATGCCATCACAGTCATTTCAAAAATCATGGACTTGAAATCGGTCATATCTTTATATCATGCATATTTTCAATCTGTTCTTAGCTTTGGAATATTATTTTGGGGTAATTCAATAGGAGCAAAATCTATTTTTAAAATGCAAAAACGGGCAATTAGGATAATACTACATGTTAATAAAAGAAACAGCTGTAGGCCATTATTTAAGGAATTAAATATATTGCCCCTCCCCTGTATTTACATATATGAAACATTATGCTACATAAAAAATAATCTTAGTATGTACACAACAAACTCACAGATACATTCTCATGATACCAGAAGAAAAGATAACCTTCATGTAATCACACATAGCACTAGTTCTTTTGAAAAAAGTTTTGTATATACTGGCCTCCAGCTTTATAATAAATTACCCAATTATCTGAAGCAAATACCTGCACTGCATCGATTTAGAATTTGTCTCAAAAAACTTCTTTCACTCCATTGTTTTTATAGCATAAAAGAATATTATGATTACTTTGACAATGATTTTGTTAATGTTAATGATGTTAATGTTTTATAGTATAGGTGAATTGTTTGAATATGTTAACTACAAGTGAATTATTATTATTATTATTATTATTATTATTATTATTATTATTATTATTATTATTATTATTATTATTATTATTATTATTATTATTATTATTATTATTATTATTATTATTATTATTATTATTATTATTATTATTATTATTATTATTATTATTATTATTATTATTATTATTATTATTATTATTATTATTATTATTATTATTATTATTATTATTATTATTATTATTATTATTATTATTATTATTATTATTATTATTATTATTATTATTATTATTATTATTATTATTATTATTATTATTATTATTATTATTATTATTATTATTATTATTATTATTATTATTATTATTATTATTATTATTATTATTATTATTATTATTATTATTATTATTATTATTATTATTATTATTATTATTATTATTATTATTATTATTATTATTATTATTATTATTATTATTATTATTATTATTATTATTATTATTATTATTATTATTATTATTATTATTATTATTACTATTATTATTATTATTATTATTATTATTATTACTATCATCATTATCATTATACTGTACATACAGTTGAATTTTCATTCCAAACTTGTGTTATATATATGTATATTGTATAATTTTTAGTTATAAGTACTTGACGTGTCCTATATCATGTAATATGATCAAAAGGATGAATAAAAAAACTAAACTAAACTAAACTAAACTATACTGTTTCTGCTCCATAGATCCCAAACTGTGTATAATCTTCCAGGTCCATGGACAGACATAGCTACAGCTCCAGGCCCATTTTTTATGTTGGGTGCTTTACTCTTTGATTGACACACTAAGGGGAAAATGCTTCTTTATCTGTCCTTCTCACATATTTGCTGCTCTCTTCACATACTTCAAATATGGATTCATCTAAGAAAATTACCTGAAACAATAAAAACCTCTATTAATGTCAGGGGCGGTTCCTCCATAAGGTTGCAGGTTTGCGCTACACCCACTGATTTTGAATGTACAACAGGTGCATTTTGCACATTAAAGCTGTACTTGTTTGCATTGTTTTATATACACATACTTCAAACATGGATTCATCTAAGAAAATTACCTGAAACAATAAAAACCTCTATTAATATCAGGGGCGGTTCCTCCATAAGGTTGCAGGTTTGCGCTACACCCACTGATTTTGAATGTACAACAGGTGCATTTTGCACATTAAAGCTGTACTTGTTTGCATTGTTTTATATACACATACTTCAAACATGGATTCATCTAAGAAAATTACCTGAAACAATAAAAACCTCTATTAATATCAGGGGCGGTTCCTCCATAAGGTTGCAGGTTTGCGCTACACCCACTGATTTTGAATGTACAACAGGTGCATTTTGCACATTAAAGCTGTACTTGTTTGCATTGTTTTATATACAAGCATGTTTCAATTACTCTTATCGTCTGTAGCTGTCCATGACCACAGAAGTCGAAATAAATAGAGGTTAGCTGTAGGAGCAGCCTGGTTTGCAGCAAAGTGTTAACCACAGATTTCGCACAAATGTGGCCTCTCTGGGGGGTTGCGGGAAGGTGAAGAGATGGGAGTGGCTTCTTATGAATTGCTTAAATGGAGGTTTATAAACCTAGCTCCTCCTACTTTTAGCAACGGCTATAGCATGACATTCAGGCTTAGCTCCTGTGTGTCTGCTTGTTCTGTGGTGTGGTTTCGTGCTCTCAGAGCTTTGAGAAAGCTTTGTTTAAGCTTAAACTGAGTATTCTAACATTTTATTTATAGTGCTTATTGTGAGGTGCTGTTTTTGTACGTTTTTAAAATTCTGATAGGATGAATACCGTGCAATCTTTACTGGAAAATCCCTTTTCGCAACGGAGTGCTGAAGAAAAATCTGAAGTGAAACGAATGGGTAGGCCCACTCCAAACATTTCTATAACTCAAACGATTAAGTCAAAAGCTAGAACATTCAATAGGAAGTTCAACCCTGACAGGTACAAGAAGCATGACTGGTTATGTGAATGTGAAGTTAATAACTCTTTATACTGTTTCCCATGCCTGCTCTTTGGAGGAGATAATTCCTGGGTGAAGCAAGGAATTAAAGACATACAACACATGCACGACCGTGTTAAAATGCATGAGTCTTCTTCGTCTCATATAAAAAATGCATTAAGTTTAGCATTGTATGGCAATATTAATATTGCTGCACAAATGTACAGTGCATACAGAAGGAACATACAGCTGCATAACGATAAAGTTACGCAGAATAGATATGTCCTAAATATTATAATAAACTGTATACAGTTTTGCGGCTCATTTGAGCTGGCTTTGAGAGGTCATGATGGATCTGATATATCACAAAACCCTGTTATCTTTCGAGGCCTAATAGATTTCAGCGCTGATCTTGATAGTGTCCTGAAGGGCCATATGGAAAAAACAACTGTTTTTAAGGGCACTTCAAAAACTATACAAAACTAAATTCTTCAGTGTATGTTAGAGGTATGCCAAGACGAAATAGTGAAGGAGATTATGGATGCAGAATTCCTTGCTGTCATAGCAGATGAAACCACGGATGTTTCCTCAGTGTATCAGATGGTTATTATCTACAGATATCTCGTGAATGACAAACCCGTAGAACGATTTTGGAGTTTTGTTCCACCTGCTGGTCATGATGCAGACTCTCTTGCCACAGTTATTAAATCTGACTTGATCTGCAGCTGTCAGGGTACCCGAATAAACTTATAGCACAGACCTATGATGGTGCATCCGTCATGGGAGGTAGGAAACACGGTGTTCGGGCAATTGTGAAAGAGAAGTATCCTTGTGCCTCTTATATACACTGCCATGCACATAAACTTAATTTAATAATGCTGAATGCACCTCAGTAGACACCAGTGTGAGGATATTTTCTGCCAGTTTACAAGGAATATGCACATTTTTTTTCAAATTCTCCTCAAAAAACAGCTGTGCTTGATGAAGTTGTGCAGAAATGATTGCCACGTTCTGTTCCGACACGATGGAATTTTCATTCACGGACCATCAATACCATTTTCAAACACATGGAGAATTTAATTAAATGCATGGAGGTCATTCAGAAGAGAGCTCTGTTAAACAACAACACCACACTTGTTCAGGCTTCTGGGTTTATGGCCACTTTGAAAGATGATAATTTTGTATTCTGGCTGTCTTTCTTCCACAAGATCATGCTCCATGTGGGCATTTTGTACAATCAGTGGCAGAAACGAGACTGCAATGCAATATTTGCCATTAACCAGCTAAATGCATTTGAAAGGGAAGTGCAAAAAGTAAGAAATAGCGTGGATATTGAGGAACACGAAGAAATTGCAATTAAGAGGAGAAGAATAGAAGATCATGATGTGAAAAGAAGAGAAACTCTTGAAGTCTGGGACATTATTCTTAGAGAAGCAAAGGACAGATTTAGCTTCACGGGGCATCTGGTAGCTTCGACTTTATTTCATCAAGAAAATTTCTCCGACTATGATAAGACATTTCCAGAGGATTCCCTTAGAGAAACAATAAGGTTCTATCCTTTTATCAGTGGAACAAAAAGTCATACAGAACTGACTGTAATTTACAGTCGAGAAGAATTTCGTGGAATGTCCGGCGCTTTGTGCTTGATGGACTTCATTAAGGAAAACAATTTATGTGCTACATTCAGCGAATGTGTCAAACTGCTGCGAGTGTTGTTAACTATGCCAATGTCTACCGCTGAAGTAGAACGCTGTTTCTCAACTTTATAAAGAGTAAAAACTTTCCTTAGGAACACAATGTCACAGGACAGATTGTCAGCATTAGCAATGCTTTCAATTGAGAGGGAGTTTGTTATGAAGATCAGCGACTTCAACGCAAAAGTTATCGATAGATTCACCAGGTCTAAGGAGAGAAGAGCAGAGTTTCTGTATAAATAGGTGAGTCACTACTACTCTGTATTTTATTTTTCATTTGTGCACCACCAATAATTTAATCCACCAGCCGCCACTGACTGATATTAAACAGTTTTAAAATTGCTCAAAGATAGTATAACAAAACCAGCAATGAGAGAAACAAAGTTTAGGCTGTTTATTTCATTTCCATAAAATTTACATGTACATATTTTAATTTTATGCTATATTCAATTTTCCTACTATTTACCTTTCTCCAAAATTCCACTGGATGTTTCTGCATCACTTTGGCCCATTCTAAACATTTTTTTGCCATTGCAGGTGTCAGTTTAGCCTTTTTACGAG
Organism: Mantis religiosa; assembly: GCA_030765055.1. Taxonomy (NCBI): domain Eukaryota; kingdom Metazoa; phylum Arthropoda; class Insecta; order Mantodea; family Mantidae; genus Mantis; species Mantis religiosa. Next base: position 4,486,939 of record JAUKNK010000031.1, on the reverse strand, counting down.
ACCTGCATGCTGGTAAACCTGCTTCACATAATCTTCTGTGAACTAATGAGGCTGATATTTCTGTACCGTACTGTTTTAGTTAATTACTGAGGTCAATGCTGGTTGCTCTTCAATTATTTTTATTTTTTTTTGCCACCTGCACAAGTTTTCTTTGCATCCTTGGTGATAGCTTTCTTTTCCTCCCACATTTTCCATCCCTTTGTGAGGTCAACGTCTCACTGAATGTTAAAGCTTGATTAATGCGACTAACAGATTTTTGTGAAATACACAATTTCTTAGCTATTTCACGTTGTGAATAAAGAGTTTCCTTCAAAAGACTCTCAGTTATAGCTACTTTTCCTTGGGGATAAGACAGCAGTTTTACCCATAACCTCACTTTTGAATCAATGTGAATGCTAAGGATAAGATACACAAAGTTACCTGGCTTGAGATCAATTAATAATAAATTCTGAGGATATGTTAGCCATAAAACACAATAAAGGCAAATATTAACAAACTTCAGTTACTACATTCACCAAATGAAAGCAATATCACCAAACAATATCTAAACAACTACCACTTAATTGGTCAACAAAAACAAACACCAGAAACGACTGAAATTATACTGAGCTCAATATTTTCATCTTCTTTTCATGGCCTGTGGTAGCTTTTCTTTTTTCAAAAATGCTAATTTTGTTATTTTTAATGTACTTATGAATTAAGAATGGTACACATGTCTTAATTATATCTATGTGCATTCCATGTTCTACACATAGTCTAATGCTATCTGGCACTTTGAAAATTGAAATCAAATGATCCTCCAGAGAACTAGTGTGGCCAAAATCATCCAGAAATTTATACAACTGATTATGAAGGTTTTGTAATAGTAGCATCAGAATTTCATTGGCATATGTTAACTTGGAGGTTTCAGTACCTCTGTCCTTAAATGTAAATAAATGACAAGGCAAGATATCTGTGGAAAACCAGCTGTTTGTACATTCACTGCATTCGGTGGCTGCATCAAGACCAATTTTTTCCGAGAGATATCCAGCCACATATGCCAAAGCCTGTTCATCAGTCGAGAGATTGCAATCAGGAATAGAATACATATCACAAGTAACTGTTTCCCTGGAACTTTCAGCACCATCATTGTTAAGATCTGTGGTCTGAATTGAAGCAGCATCTGACACAGAGTGACAAATTATTTAAAACAGTGCAGTTATCATCCTCACAATTACCTACGTTTTTGAAGGGTAAGGTCATGTTATTTAAAGTAACAGTTTTAAGGCAGCCTTGAACTGAAAACAAGTAGAGTTAGTATTTACAACACCATGCTGTCAAATGCAACAGAATAGATTTTCCAAAGGATCTTGATTGAAGGCCCTTGTATTAAGATATTCAAATCCTTCTTTTCGTAACCTATTCCATATGAACATCATTGATCTTATCTGCCATCCATTTATGAAGCAAAACACTGATGTCTTGTGTTTACCTATTGCCAGTTCTATAATCTTCCAATTTGCCATCTCCTTCAAAATGTCACACCACATTTTAATGTGTGGTGATTTCTCTGAGAGCACATCTATACCTTTTATAAGTTTGTGGAAAGCTCCTATAGCAGCAATTAGTCCACACGCTAAATGCAAAACGGCAACAAGTAGCGTAAATGAAAAATCAAACACGCAAAACTTTGAAAACGTTGTAAATCTATCGAATCAAAATTTCTCCACAAAAGAATTAGGTCTTCTAAACAAAGGATTAAAAACTTGCATAAGTTTTTCAAACGAATCAGAAGAGCAAACAAAATATTATCCATTCATTGAAACAAAAAAGCGTCATATACACCAAGGCAGACAAAGGTAACAAAATAGTCATAATGGATAAATCTGATTACCTTGAAAAAATGGAAGAAATGCTAACTAACAGTGAATATGAAACCATTAAAAAAAATCCATTAACAGCTTGCATAAAATCATTTGAAAAAACAATAGCAAAATCAAGTATAATATCAAACAAATATGCAGTTAAACCAGATAACCCAACCTTACCTAGACTTTATGGCTTACCCAAAATACACAAACCATCCATAACAATGAGACCTATAGTTAGCAGTATAAATTCACCAACATACAAACTTGCAAAGTGGCTAACAAGCAAATTCAACTCATTTCCAAAATTCGATAGCCTAAGCATCAAAAACACCTATGAACTTATAGAACACATTAAGGATACTGAACTAAATGAAGAAGACACACTAGTCTCATTTGACGTTAAATCACTGTTTCCCAGCATACCAGTTAAACAACTCCCAACATTGATAGAAAAATGGCTCAAATCACTTGGAATGTCATCACTTGAAATTTCAGATTACATCGAACTTACCAAATTATGCATAGAACAGAATTTCTTCCAGTTTCAAACAAAATATTTCCATCAAACTTCTGGTTTAGCAATGGGCAACCCCTTATCACCCTTCCTGGCCGATCTGTACATGAGTGCACTAGAAATAAGGATCACTAAAGGTTTCCCATGGATGTTAACTCTGGCAAAGATATGTAGATGACATATTTGCCATAGTGCCAAAAAAACACATCAGTGATGCACTAAAACTTTTAAATATTCAAGAAAAAAGGATCAAGTTCACTGTAGAAGTTGAAAAAGACGAGTATTTACCATTTTTAGATCTAAAAATAATCAGAAATAAAAATAGAATAAACTTTGGCATTTACAGAAAACCAACACAGACAGACAACTACATAAAAGCTAATGGCTACAATCCAAGATCCCACAAACAGGCAATCTTTAATAGTTTAGCACACAAACTGGTAAACATCCCTCTCACAGCAGAAGAATACAAAATAGAATACAACAAAATTATGGAAATAGCACAGAAAAATGACTTTCCCAAACCACTAGTAGACAAAAAAGTGAACTTAGCAAAAAAGAAGAAACTACTAAAGGAAACCACAACCCTCTCAGCTACAGAAACTAATATGATCTTCAAAAAATTCACTTACCATCCATGGGCCTTTGATAAATTCAAAAAAGTCTTCAAAAAACAAAACATTCAACTAGCTCCAGTGAACCACTACTCCTTAAAAAACCTAATTTGCTCAAACATCAAAGATGCCATTCCATCTAACAAAAAATCTGGTATATATCAAATTGAATGCTGTGACTGTAATCAAATTTATATTGGAAAAACGAAAAGAAATTTAGAAACAAGAGCAAAGGAACACTTTAGGAACATAAAATACAAACAATTAGAAAAATCAGCAGTTGCCACGCATTTTTGGGAAAAAAACCACAACATAAATCCAGAACCAAAATTACTAAAACATACAACAGGAAAAGAAGAACTGTCCACATGGGAACAAATCTTTATTTCAAAAAATAGGAACAAAGTATTCAATTTCGACATCCCCCAGAAAGATTTGTTCAGCAAGTTCCTCGAACCGCCACCAGAGGAGACCGATGACAAAATATTGCCAGCTACACCAATGAGAACAAGTTGATGTCCGGCTGAAGATAGAGGGAAGGCCTCAGAAACCGGTTCCGGGAAAATGTAAAAGTGAGTGTTGTTTTGTGTTATTAATCGACTCCCAATTAATTTAAATTCCTATAGCTGTTTAGCTAATCAAAGAGGTTGTCTATCTTTCCCAGAAACTCGGCTGCATAGATTGCTTCAGAGGGCAATCGTTGTGATGCAATGTTAGCTTCTATAGCTAATCCAACACTGCCGCTTAATTGTGCTGCTGCTACCCTAACTTTTATTTTGATATATGAGTCTTTAAAATTGAAACATTCCTGTGTTAGTTTTGGCAAAAATTTGAACATGTTCGTCTTATCCATATCAAACACTTGTTGAATATACTGAAATCTGGCCTCCTTATGTGGTCCAAATTCAATTTTGTGGTCAATAAGTGCATTTCAGGTATTTTTAAGCAAATGTGGCACATCAAAGATAACAGCAACTTGTTCTCCATTTACAGTAAAATAGAAGTTTGATGGCTTATTAACATTTTCTTTGCACAGTGCTTTCAATGCCCTTTGATTTAAAGCACCCTGATCACACACAGTACAAAGAATCTTCAGTCCTACTTTCTGAATTGCACTTATTATATGGCAAATCAATACTTTCAAATTATCACTGGATATAGCACCAGCAGTAAAGTAATATGCAATAACCTGCATCCAGCTTTTACGGATGCCCCGTAACATGAATACCAGTGCATGGTTTGCTTTCTTCTTGGATAGACGCAAATGTCCTAGATCTTCATAGCCACAAATCATCTGTTTATCTGACTCATAATGCAAGCCATTATCGAGAGACATTTCATCGAGCAACAAACAACAGTTCTTGTCTGCTTCCTTCATTTTTACACTTTCTGATCCTAATACTTTAATCACAGAAGGATTTAGGCTTGGTTCTAAAGGAATCTTAGACAGCATAAGTTTAAGGAGCCTTACTGAAGGTAGTATAAATTGTACACTTAAGTATCTGTATAAGCGTGGACTTCACTTGTAAATTGATAATGCAAATACTTTATCATCAATGGTCCACCTTCGGGAACTAGGTGCCTTTTGGGCATTCCGCAACTGACAATTAATAAATGTTTTGGTTATGTTATTAAGATTTTGTTCATTAACATTACTGTCACTAGCATTTAAAACTTTTTTCAGAATCTTAACGTTATGTCTTTCTTTAGCCAGTAATTTTTTAAATTTAGCCAATATTGTCACCGTGTTTCTGTGTATTTTATACATATGACACTTTTTCAGAGACAAAATCTAGAAACCCCGGTAACCAAAACACCCTTTTTCTTACTTACTGAAGTGAAAGCCACTGTTTTGGTACAAAAGTGAATTGAGAAGATATTGACACTCGATTCACTTTTGTACTAATTTGTGCTTCACTGTCCCTACGCTTCTTCCAAGTTTATACTTTGAGCCACTGTTTTATTTGGGGACATACTTGAAGAAACAGCTACATTGTCAAGGAAAGGCTCAAACTCCACACCACTTTCACAACTGTCAGTATTGTTTGGAAGCACTTGTTCAGCTGGTTCATTTTTGACGTTTACACTTCCATGTTGACACTTAGCACTGCATGGGACCATTTCCAAATGTTTTGGTACCACTCCATGCTTTAACATACGTCTCGAACCAACTATGTAGTCTTCTTCCAAAAAATGGTACTCGCACATATGAAAAGAAGCGCAACTTTCACTGTAAACTTTACAAATATCTTTCCACTTCTGTCGTACTACTGGCTCCCGGGGAAATTTGTAGAAGTGCACATTAGTGTACGTGGTGCACAGTCCTACGGGCTGATAATAGCTCCTCCAACACTGTGTGAATTTGCAGGAATACTTCAGTCAAAGTCTGGCAGTGTGAATATCCTTTTAAGAATAAACAAACAAACATGTTGAAATATCCTAAACATCATCCTAAGCAAGAGAAATGTCCAATAATAAATTAATGAATGGTAATATAGCCTGGGAAAGTAATGTACAATATGGTGTAACTCTTAGCTGGTAGCTCTTAGCTATATGGACCATGGGCTGATTTCAACATCATTTCATCATTGTGTTATGATCAAGTACTCCTAAAAAAAATTTGCTTCTTGAAGTATTTGCTTCAGACCTGCGTAAACTGACAAGTTACAGCTTTGCAATTTCCAAAATTAACATCTACTATTTTGTACAAAAGTGAATCGAGAAGATATTGACACATTGCTTCACTCACACTGTTTATTCACAGGACATGTTTCAAGAGCTCTCGCTCCTATCATCAGCTGATACTCGATTAGTGCAAGTTGTAGTGGTTTCCTCTTTCTCCGTATTGTCAATAGATGGCGTGATGTACTTGTCAAAGATGTCCGGTGGTGGAGTTTCAAAATTCATGACTCTATGACGATTTTTGTTGATGAAGATTTTTTCCCATACGGAAAGGTCTATGGGGTGATTAACGTATTTTATTAGAGATGTTTCCAAATTGATGTCATGTCTAGTATTCAAAAAATGAAAAGCCACTGCTGATTTTTCTGTTTCACCATTTTTAATGTTTCTCATACGTTCTTTAGTTCTGATGTTATTATTGCTTTTTGTTTTTCCTATATAAATTTTAGGGCAAGTTTCACATTTGATCTCATAGATTCCTGGTTTTTCTTTGGTAGTAATTGAATTTTTGGAACGGGCCTTTTAGCAAATTTCTGATATTAAACCTATTTTGAGGTGCAAGAGTTATGTTGTGTTTTGAGAAGATTTTTTTGGAATTTGTTATAGGCTGATGGGTGGAAGGTGAATTTTTTAAAAAGTTTTTTCTCTTTTTCTCCTGTAGGTTCTAGGGTGGTGGTTTCTTTTATATTCTTAGCTTTGTTGAGTCTGTTAACAGTTTTGTCTACTAAATTTGGGTTCAAACCGTTGGATATAGCTACTTTTTTTATGTGTAGGTATTCTTCTTGATAATCTTCTCTGTTTAGTGGAAAGTTGATCATCCGAAAGATTAAACTGTTGAAAATGGCATGTTGGTGTTGTTTTGGGTTGAAACTGTTGTTCTTAATGTAATTATCTGTGTGTGTCGGTTTCCTGTAGATACCAAAAGTGGGTTTGTTGTTCATTTTTTTATCTTGATGTCCAAAAAGGGGAGCACACCATCCTCTTCTGTTTCCAATGTAAATTTTATAGCTGGATTTTGTATATTCAAAAGTTTAAGACTATCTTGTATGAGATTTTTAGGTACTATTGCAAAAATGTCAACATAGCGATACCACACTTTGAAATAATTTGGAAAAGCTTTTGTGATATGTGTTTCAAAATCACTCATGAATAAATCTGCCAAGAAGGGAGACAATGGGTTGCCCATAGCTAGGCCTGTTTTTTGTTTATAGATCTGTCCATTAAAGCTGAAAAAATCTTGATTGATACAAATTTCTGTAAGTTGTGAAAGTTCTTCTATTTCTTCAGATGTTATTTGTATTGATTCCAGCCATTTTTTGAAAAGTGGAATAAGCTCATTGGTAGGTATACTTGGATATAAAGAAATGACGTCAAAGGAAACTAAAGCATCTGTAGAGTTGATTCATTTAAAGTTGCAGCAACATAAAATACTAAAGAAATTACAGCGTGTATCAGACGCAAATGAAATGGCATGAAATATGGCATGATTTTGTTGGTGGTATTCTAACCTATCTCCTGTAAAATATTCTCATGGGCCCTTTAGAAAGTCCATATTGCTGTAAGAGTTTATCCTATTGCACGTTTCAATGTTTTATGACTACAACCACTCCTTTATTAGGTATGGCATTCATAAATTCCAAATACAGCAACAAGCTATTCCAAATGCAATTAACATTGATTTTATACCTGCAAGTGACGAAACATGATTGTAATCTCCAACAAAGTTCAGCTTCAATATTGAAACATTCACCCATTGATTTTTGTATCTGAAAATAAAATCAAAGTAATGTAATGCCAATAAGCTTTTATTTTTCCCTGAATGGTTTTCACAGCAATCCATTGTATAATGTGTTATAGCAACTTACAGTTCAACAGCTATTTACAGTAGACATCCAATAATAATGACAATTTTAAACACAAATATCTTATTATTCTCTGTACCTGGAGTAAGTAGCCAAGATCAGGCGAGCTCTTCTTTGTTTCACAGGAACTTAGAGCGATCAGAACACTCCTTCCACATTGAAATTTTCAAGATGGTGAAACAAAGAACATCAAACATGTACAAATTTAAAAGTTGTAGCAGAACCTGAATCAGCCAATCACCTTCGTGATCCAGTATGCCAGCGCCTCTATTTTCAGGTGGCTAACTAAAATCTCTTGTTGCCATTTCCCATATCTCGGCTTCACCCCTGTGTGTGTGAGTTTGACTACGGCAGGCCTTGACTGTTATATTAGTAGAAGTTTGTTTGAAAATAGATATAATTCAGCTGTTGCTTTCTTTATTTTCTTTTATTAAAAGTTTATTTTATCAATTTCGTAATCAATTAATGGACTATTATTGTATTTATGGATATCCTATTATAATTTTATATGTGAAATAACTGTCTTATTTTGAAGTAACAAACTGATATTGCTCATGTTCCATGATTTGTGTATACATGTTAACATTGTAATTTTTTAGCAAGCTCTATTTCACTTTTGTATGATAATTTTTTTATGTGAGTCATATTTGAGTTTGTACAATTTGCTTACAAAGTATGTACACAGTATGCAAGTGATTTTTGGGGACACAGACTTTTTGCATGTGTTTGTGTGTGTGAACTTGTGCAACATTATGCATCTTTAATGGAAGAATTGCTCACTAATGCTGGCATTAGTGTGTCTTTTGTCTTGCGTCTTTTGTATGGGTCCCTGGACATCTCGGCCTGCCAGGTACTGAGGTTGCTGACATCGCTGCAAAGGCTGCCATTTCCTATGCCAGGTCTTGTAGCTCTCGTGTTCCTTCCGAAGATTTTAGCCTTGTTTTACGAGGTCTTTATGCTTCCCGTTGGCGGGCTTCCTGGGATGCTGTTCAGGAGAACAAACTTCGGGAGGTGAAGCCCCTCCCTGTGCCTTGGCGTACTTCCTCGCGCCGCTGTAGCTGCGAGGAAGTCATTTTATTGGGCACTGCCATTTTAGTCATACTCATTTATTGCATAATGAGCCTGCACCAATCTGTCCTCACTGTGCTGAGCCTCTGATGGTGCGCTCTGCGCAGGAATAAATTACGGTCAGTGAAGGACGATCCTGTTCGTTGGGTAACCTCCTGCCATCCATCCCGTCGTGAGGAACTATAATTGACTCGGTTGTGCATTGGCCACTGCCTTTTTACACATAGGCATTTTATTACGAGGGACCCTGCCTAAGTTTGTCAGCTTTGCGGCGATGCCCTATCGGTCAGGCATGTTTTAGTAGAATATCTTAACCTGGTTTGTCTTCGCTGGTCCTCTTCAGCAGCCGGCCAGCATGGCAGAGGTGCTGGCGGATGACCAGGAAGCAGTGGCCAAAGTTTTTAGGTTATTTTTAACTCTAAATTTTAGAATTTAATCATGAAAGATTTATTCATTTTATCCTTTTATCTGTTTTACTGTTTTGACATATTTTTATACCTTGACGTACATGGATGTGTTTGTTTTATTTCAGATTGATGTTTTGTAGTTTTGTTTTATCCAGTTTTTTAGCATGATTAGATCTTTAAGGGCGCTGATGACCGTGCTGTTGAGTGCCCTCAGCACAATCATCCATCCATCCATCTGACGGTGCAGCATATTTTAACCCAGTGTCAGTTTTTAACTTCTTTACAAGTCTTTTTGAGGCTGCCAAGGACACTGGCTGAGATACTGGCCAACAGTTCAAGTGCTGTGGAGCAAGTATTGCAGTTCCTCCACCTCAGCGGCTTGGACCGCCGTGTATAACTTGTTTCTTTGTTCCATCAGATTTCTACACAGCTTAGCAGATAGTCCAACTAGTTTTTAGCTTTTACCTGAACTGACGCTGTTTTACTTTTAACCATCTAGCCAAAAGAATTCCTTCTTTTACTTATACTTTTTAATTTTTAGGATGCTAATAACCCTAGCAGTTGTGCGCCCTATACCCATACTACCTACCCTAATGGAAGAATGAGTGACAGTGCCTTCAGTCACAAGTGCTGGAAACAATGTCAGTATTGCGAGCTGCCTCTTATCCTTACCTACATATTGTGTGGTGTCATGTCCTCTCATGATTCAACCAACATTATGCATACTGGAAGATATGGGTTGCACTTGATGATCATGTTATGTAGTAATTTACATCCCTGCTCACTCCATCATGGTATAGTAGCTGCATCCATTCCATCCCAGCGGCATCAAAGCTTTCCCTTCTGACCACACCTCCTCACATGTAAGCATGATGGCCGGTTGAGGATGGAGGCAAAGTCTCTGAAACATGTTCCGAAAAATTTAAAAGTAAGTGTTGTTTAGTGTCTTTAATCGACTCCATTTAAATTTAATTTATTATAACACTGTTTTCTACACTTCCAAGAAAGGACTTGTAATAATTTCACAGATTTCCTTGAAGGTCTGATATGGCTTAATTTGGAAGATGTAAATTAAGAAGAAAGAAAACCACCAGGAGATGCAGCAGTCAGGAGTGTCAGGTAGTGTCTACACATCCAGGTTGTAATGTGATGGAGATCTATCACAACCAACATATCTGCAACAGAGCAGAATAACATGTACTGTCCAATATGGACTGAAGAGCAATGCTCAGGTTCTAGCAACCAGGTCAAGGACTATACTACATGAAGAAAAGGACAAACAATGTAATCTACCGTGTACAGAGGCTACCTCGAGCGTAATGCTGATGGTACAAGGTTGGTTGTACCAACCAATTCTTAACAGGTGGCAACGTCCAGACTGGGACTAGGGCTACATATCCGACACAGGTCTGCCTATGTTAAAAAGCAGCCAATAAAGACAATAGCCATTGCACTCAGTACCTTAGCCTTTTGAGGACTTTTTATTTTATTGTGTGTGGAACATTGAGAATGATTTGCTCGGTTTCAAACCGTACATAAGCAGCATCTGGTTGAAAGTGAGTCACTGAGACAAGTTGCCCACCAATGTGACATTTACAAAATCTTCAGTGGACAGTGGCAAATAGCACTGAGGGCAGAAGTGTGCGGGTTGTGATTCATCAATGACTGCCTGGTACTGATAAAATTTGTCAGATGAGTTGTGTTTGCTCGGAGTGTGTATAACATTAGTGCTTCACCACCTTCTAGGAGTAAAATGAAGTTAAATTAGTAATACTTTGTGTGGTTAACTTGCTATATTATTCAAATAAAAAATTATCTTTTCTCTGTGGCTCTCAACAACATTAATTTTTCCTGAGATTAAATTCTGTGTTACAGTACCAGAAACAAAAGTTAGGCAGAGTTATGTTTTAGGAACAAAGTATTGAATCCAAGGAATAGATGAATAATATTTCATGCAAGAGCTATATATATATATATATATATATATATATATATATAGCACAAATTTGAGGTTCTAGTTTTAGTTACAGGTAATAAGCAAAGCTTAGGAGAGAGATATGATTAGGACATATACAAGTGTGTCAAGACTGTTTGCTCAATGCTGAAGTGTACAAAATAAGTAAGGTAGAAAGCAAGAAGTGAGATAACCTAGAAAGATCGTTATTGTGGGATAAGTACCACCAGAAATTATTTGATTTACTTCAACTATTTATCATGTTCTGCAAGCTATTAAAACTATTATGCTCGTGCATATAATTCATGAAAGGTAATGTAGATAATGAAGCTCATCTGTATAGCAGCCGCATCCATTCCATCCCATGTGGCATCAAGGCTTTCCCTTATGACCACGCATCCTCACATGTAAGCAATTATAAGGGTCTTCCACCCTTAAACATATTGGGTGGTCCTTCTTAATACGTTCACCAAGTTAGAGCGCTGTTGCAATATTTTTCATGCGTCCTCAGAAATTAGCTTAGACTGTGCAAACATGCTCCTTATGGGTGTTAATTAAGCTTATATTTATAGAAGTTACATAGTGTTTTACTTAGTATAGTTTATAAATTTATTAGTGTTTAATAGTTATTAGCATTTAGCACTTGCGTAATTTAATTAAGATGTGGAGACCGTCGGCATCGAACCTAACATGGATTTCCATTCATACTTGTAATATATACCTAACAGAATTTCTAACCTTTCTCGAGTTCTAAAGCATTTATGACATTTAATAATTATGTGGAACGTACGTGATTATTTATTTAAATTGTGTTTAGCAGAAGGGCCCCCCCCAAAAAAAAAAATTACACTGCTTAACTTCATTCAAACTTGTAAAATTAGCAGACATCGTTGTAAAAAGCTTCCAGAATTTAAAAACGGTAATAGAGTTTCCTTACTAGTTTTTCTTTAATTCCTTGTTTCGTTTTTTTTTTTTTTTTTTTTTTTTAAACCTTTGAAGTATTTATTGCTTTGTTAAATCAACTGAAATTCACCACCTGTTTTTGCCATAGAATAAAGGAAAATGTTTTAGGATAAATTGGCTCACGATTGCAAAAAACAAAGCTCTAACGTGCAATCTTTGCTTATAAATTATTATTAACTACCAGAATATCCAAAGTGCTTCTTTAATTTGCAAGTAAATATCCCTCACAAATTCATGCACACTGATGCAACTTAACTCCTTTAAAATTGTAATGACGTTTTACTTAACTTTCCTTGGATATTATGCTAATAATACGCATTTAGTTCTTGTATGTGATATAAGTATTAATACCATAACAGCATAGGTAATATATCTCTTTATAAAGAGTTGTAACATTATGTATTATTATAGGAAACCTTAATCATTTAAAATTTATTTGTAAAGATCAATGACTATTTCTTTATTTATATTTTGCCTCTAAATGCTATTTTAAACAACAGCAACCATGGGTATTCTCAGCTGTAAACCCGTGCTTAACATTCTTCACCTCTGACCCCGGTTGGTGTATCCTAAGATGTTTATGTCACTGTGGTTAGAGGGGAAGAACAGCTTTTCCCTAAAAAGAGAGCCGGCTGGGGATGCTTTAAGCATGGTCACTATAACAATGCCTACACATTCCTAGCACAGCTACATGTCACCTTAACATTGCCCAAACAAATACTCCATGTCCTAGCTACTGATGTGCCACTTAACTTCTGGAAGTTGCAAATATCACATCTCCCAGCCATTGATAATATGTAGCCCCAGGCTTTGTTAACTACGTCTCGCCTGAGTATTGAAGTTATCAGCTCACCATGTCTGCTCACAAGATACCACAGCGACACTCTACAGACATATACAGCGTGTAAAACTGGTTACACATATATCAGGCAACCCACCAGTGACTGACTATTTCAACAAGCATCCACAGTTGAATGACAGAGACTGCCCACATCTACACACACACAATGCTGCACTCCATGCAAAGAGTAGAAATTCCTTGTGTTAAATTTTTTTTTTCTCTCTATGGTTCACTTCATATTTATTTCTCATGACCTATGTATGTTTATAAATATTATTCAACCTTTTGGTCCATATGGTTGTTACTTCTTTTCTTACCACCTGACACGCAGTCCTTTTGTTGGCCGGGGCAGATGTAGCGATATGGGTATATTTTTAATAGTATGATCCTAAACAAATTATGATGATTACACAGATTAAATATAAACAAATTGATAAATCGGCCATAGGAGATCATTTTTGGTCATTTAACCATGAAATAAATTGCAAAGTTAAATTATTAAAACAAATGGATGCGTAGGCTTCCACGGCCTGTGTCTTGATGTGTGATCTTGGCTTCCGGTGAAGGCCGCGTCATCTTGGTCGAAATTGCCGACGTTTCGCTCATCTTGTCGTGAGCTTCTTCTGGGCTCTTGTCCGCTCTTTGTCCGGTTGCTCCCATTTATATACCAGCAGAGATTCGCAACCGGTATATAAACGGGAGCAACCGGACAAAGAGCGGACAAGAGCCCAGAAGAAGCTCATGACAAGATGAGCGAAACGTCGGCAATTTCGACCAAGATGACGCGGCCTTCACCGGAAGCCAAGATCACACATATTAAAACAAATGTTCCCATAGATTTACAAGGGCCTTTCAGAAAGTAACCTCCAGTTGATTGCAAAAAATTAAGTTAAATCAAGTTAAATAAAAATATTTTAATATATACATCTTACAACTACATCTTTGCACTATTTTTCTACATAGTCTCCATAACGATTGAGGCACTTATCGTATCTGTTCACAAGCTTTGAAATTCCTTCTGCATAAAAATCACCCGCTTGTGCCTGGAGCCAGCCTGTGACCGCATCTTTGAGCTCTTCGCCGTCATCAAACCGCTGGGACCCGAGCCATGTCTTCATATGCATGAAGAGGTGATAATCGCTTGGCACCAGATCTGGGCTGTAAGGTGGATGGTTGACAACGTCCCACTTGAAGGACTGAAGAAGGGCTGTTGTTCTTCGAGCAGAGTGAGGACGGGCGTTATCGTGCAAAAAAACGATACAGGAAGTCAGCATACCACAGCGTTTGTTCTGTATAGCCCGTCGTAATTTTTTTAGTGGTTCACAGTACACGTCTTGATTAATGGTCGTCCCACGTTCCATGCACATTTGGCGGGGTTTTCTATTGCAGCACACATTTCAAACGGCCACAAACACTAAACTAGCGCAGATACGACGTTCACTCAACCACGGCTTGATGCCGACTGACCTGCTGAGTGCGTGAATGCACAGATGGCGTCGCTACTCCCCCCACTACCCGCACTGTGACCGATTGGAGGTTACTTTCTGAACGGCCCTTGTAATAGTGTGGTAAAAAATATTTATTTTAAAAAATAAAAATCGCGTAATGAATTTTGACATATCTGCAATTGATTCTGCTTTTAGGTTTATTTCGTCTTCAGATGTTGGTAATACGAAGAAACATTACGGCGGAGTGTTTTAACTGACGATGCGAGCAAATATTCGTGAAATCGATCTTAGAAAGAAGAAAGAAGTATTAACATCAACTTCTTAAGATAAGTGGAGATTAATTAACAAATATTTTTAATTTGTGTAATATTTATTACTCCACTGTAACTAGCTTCATTTTCTGTGTAATTGGTAATGATGTCTAAAAGTAAATAAATATTATTAAATATTATTATTATATTAATCATTCAATTCTCCTCTTCCTGAAACTGTCTGATTGAATGTGAAAAGAAACAAATAGAATATTTTAACAAGTGCAAATTTGAGGTTTGAAAATGCAGAGTTTTTTAAAAAACCGATAGATGCTGATTGACTTTTCTGTGTGAGCGAGAAATTAACACATGAAGTTTTGTTATTTTTTGTCATTTATTGTTTTTGTTACTTTTGATTTTTATATTTTTTATTTATTTTCGCTTGTTCATAATATATAATGTATTATACAGCCAACATATTAATGTTTATAAGGATTATTTGATTAGGTATGAACTTAGAAACAAAGTACTGCTACATTCACAATAACAATATATGTTTAATACAATTTTGAGTCGAACTAATACTCAATGCTCCATTTATTGCTAGTATTTACCTAGAACGCATTTCGTTAGGATCTTCCTAACATCATCAGCTGTTGTCGACTAATGGATGCCGGTTCAGTGAACTCCTTGGAGGTGATAGGTGCGTCTCTGTCTGTATCTTGATGAACTTGAAATTTGGGTTTTCTTCAAAGATAGTATCGAAATTAAACAATTTACTTTCATATTTCTTTATAAAGATTTTTTCCCACGTGGTTAATGCGGAATATATGTTTGTTTTATTTAATAACAAATATTGAATACATACAAAGAATTCCTTTCTTGGAAGTGTTGAAAACAGTGTTGTTATGATAAATTAACTTTAAAGAGAGTCGATTAAAGACACTAGACAACACTTACTTTTAAATATTTCTGGAACATGTTTCTGAGGCTTTGCCTCTATCATCGGCCGGCTCTCGACTGGTTCTCGTTGGTGTAGCTGACGATATTTTGTCACAGGTCTCCTCTGGTGGCGGTTCAAGGAACTTGCTGAACAAATCTTTCTGGGGGATGTCGAAATTGAATACTTTGTTCCTATTTTTTGAAATGAAGATTTGTTCCCATGTGGATAGTTCTAGTTTTCCTGATGTATGTTTTAGTAGTTTTGGTTCTGGATTTATGTTGTGGTTTTTTTCCCAAAAATGTGTGGCAACTGCTGATTTTTCTGATTGTTTGTATTTTATGTTTCTAAAGTGTTCCTTTGCTCTTGTTTCTAAATTTCTTTTGGTTTTTCCAATATAAATTTGACTACAGTCATTGCATTCAATTTGATATATACCTGATTTTTTGTTAGATGGAATGGCATCTTTGATGTGTGTTTGGAGGAAGATTTGTTAGAAGACAGTAATTACCAAAAAGTAGAAACTAATCCATTAAAGTACTGCATTGAAACCACAAATAAAACGCTAAAAGAGAGCAAAATAATCAACAAAAAAGAATTGCACAAAATTAAAGTAGATAATCCAACATTACCAAGAGTATATGGGCTGCCAAAAATTCATAAAACAGGGAAAGGCATGAGACCTATTACTAGTAGCATAAATGCCCCCACATATAATTTGGCCAAATGGTTACTAAGTAAATTTAATAGTTTTCCAAAATTTGAAAGTGCAAATTTAAGAAACTCTTTAGATTTAGTAGAAAAAATCAAAGATATAAATTTGGACAAAAATGACAGACTGGTTTCATTTGATGTCACGTCTTTATTTCCAAGCATACCAACAGAAAAATTGCAGACTGTGTTAAAAAAATGGCTAGCTACAATTGATATGGAAGCAATAGAAGCAGAAGAATATATTTCTCTAACAAAAATATGCATTGAACAAAACTTCTTTAGCTTTAATGGAAAACACTACAAGCAGAAATCAGGATTATCAATGGGCAATCCACTTTCACCTTTTTTGGCTAACTTATTTATGAGTGCATTTGAAACACAAATTAAGAAGTCCTTCCCATTGATCTTCAAGGTTTGGTATAGATATGTTGACGACATCTTTACAATTGTACCAAGTAAACATTTAGATGATGCATTAAAATTACTCAATCTGCAAGAAAGGACTATCAAATTCACAATAGAAAAGGAAATCAATGGACAACTACCTTTCTTGCATCTAAATATCATCAGGAATGATACAAAAATAAAATTTGGAATTTACAGGAAGCCAACACATTCAGAAAATTATATAAAAAATAATAGCCACAACCCAATTACACATAAACATGCAATAATAAACAGCCTTACACACAGACTAGTTAACATACCCATGGAAAAAGAAGAATATTTCAAGGAACAAAAAGCAATAATACACATAGCAGAAGAAAACGGATACAACAAAAGTTTGGTGTTGAAGAAAATTAGAAAATCTAAACTAAAGAAAACCATTAAGGAAGCAACCACATTTATTAAAGAAAAAGAAAGCAACAGCATATTCAGTTCATTCACATATCATCCAAAAACATTTAATAAATTTAAAAAGATATTCAAGGAACAAAATATCATCTTGGCACCTACTAATAGATACTCAATTTTAAAATTACTAAATTCAAAAGCAAAAGATGAAATTCCTTCAGGTAACAAATCTGGAATATACCAAATAAATTGCAAGAATTGTGAAAAATGCTACATAGGTCAAACAAAAAGAAATTTAAAAACCAGAGTCAAAGAACACTTTAGAAACATCAGATTGAAACAAGAAGACAAGTCAGCAGTAGCATTTCATTTTTGGAATGAAAACCATGACATTGATCCAAATCCAAAATTATTAAAAGGAGTGATAAACCAAAATAGATTGACAACATGGGAGAACATATTCATCTGGAAAAATAAGGATCGCGTAATGAACTTTGAAATCCCGCCAGCAGATAATTTGACAAAAAAGTTCATAGTTCCACCACCAGAGAGAGCAGATAACAACAAATGCCAGTTGGGAAGAGATTGAAAATGGAGGCCAGGGCCTTTGAAACTAGTCTCTCATAAATATATGAAAAAGTAAGTGACGAGTGTCAATAAACCAACCACAAATAATTTTTATATGGCATCTTTGATGTTTGAGCAAATTAGGTTTTTTAAGGAGAAATGGTTGACTGGTGCTAGTTGAATGTTTTGTTTTTTAAAGACTTTTTTGAATTTATCATAGGCCCATGGATGGTAAGTAAATTTTTTGAAAATCATATTAGTTTCTGTAGCTGAGAGGGTTGTGGTTTCCTTTAGCAGCTTCTTCTTTTTTGCTAAGCTCACTTTTTTGTCCACTAATGATTTGGGAAAGTTATTTTTTTGTGCTATTTCAATTATTTTGTTGTATTCTGTTTTGTATTCTTCTGCTGTGAGAGGGATGTTTACCAGTCTGTGTGCTAAACTATTGAAGATTGCCTGTTTGTGGGATCTTGGGTTGTAGCCATTAGCTTTTATGTAGTTGTCTGCCTGTGTTGGTTTTCTGTAAATGCCAAAGTTTAGTCTGTTTTTATTCCTCATTATTTTTAGATCCAAAAATGGTAAATGCTCATCTTTTTCTATTTCTACAGTGAATTTGATGCTCTTTTCTTGGATATTTAAAAGTTTTAGTGCATCACTGATGTGTTTTTTTGGTACTATTGCAAAGATGTCATCTACATATCGTTGCCAGAGTTTGAACATCCAAGGGAAACCTTTGTTGATCCTTATTTCTAATGCACTCATGTACAGATCGGCCAGGAAGGGTGATAGGGGGTTGCCCATTGCTAACCCTGAAGTTTGGTGATAATATTTTCTTTGAAACTGGAAGAAATTTTGTTCTATGCATAATTTGGTTAGTTCAATGTAGTCTGAAATTTCATATGATGCCATTCCAAGTGATTTGAGCCATTTTTCTATCAATGGTGGGAGTTGATTAACTGGTATGCTGGGAAACAGTGATTTAACATCAAATGAGACTAGTGTGTCCTCATCTTCTAGTTCAGTATCCTTAATGTGTTCTATAAGTTCATAGGTGTTTTTGATGCTTAGGCTGTCGAATTTTGGAAATGAGTTGAATTTGTTTGTTAGCCACTTTGCAAGTTTGTATGTTGGTGAATTTATAGTGCTAACTAGAGGTCTCATTGTTATATGATGGTTTGTGTATTTTGGGTAAGCCATAAAGTCTAGGTAAGGTTGGGTTATCCGGTTTAACTGCACATACCAAACAAAGTATTCAATTTCGACAACCCCCAGAAAGATTTGTTCAGCAAGTTCCTTGAACCGCCACCAGAGGAGACCTGTGACAAAATATCGTCAGCTACACCAACGAGAACCAGTCGAGAGCCGGCCGATGATAGAGGCAAAGCCTCAGAAACATGTTCCGGAAAAATTTAAAAGTAAGTGTTGTCTAGTGTCTTTAATCGACTCTCTTTAAAGTTAACATACAAAGAAATTTCTAATAATATGAATATGTAAGCTTTGTAACGGTAGTTTTTGTTTGAACTGAAAATGAGTTGTTTTTTTCTGATTTGACTATTAGACAATGACAATATAAAGAAACTGAGAGCTCATATCAAGAAACAACTCAAATTATTATTATTATTATTATTATTATTATTAAATTTTAGATGAGTCGTATTTTTTAAATCTCGATAAACAATTCAAACTTCAACGAAGTAAACCTGTTACATCTGGCTTGCCAACTTGGGTCTTCGAAACAGTCAACATGCATCCTGTCTGCAACAAATAGAAAATCTGGTTACAGCTTTTACCTTTATTAGTATCGTCTAGAACAAATTTATAAAATTCTTTTGCAATTTCTGGAATTTCAAACAGATTTGGAACATCCATTTAGGAACATTTTGAGATCAAAGCAGAAATTTTCTGCAGGACTTGCTGCACGGTTTCATCACATCCACTTCCACAGGCAAAGCAGAATATGTATTTTGAACTTCTACACATACGTTATGGTCTTTCTTTGATTGCTTGGAATATATTATGATTTGCTGAGTATTCATTTTGAAAGGAAGCCTTGACTTCTTTCTTTCAAGTCCTTAATTTTCCAGTCTTTGAACAACAGTTCCACAGAACCATGATTTTTTAATATCTGATGGTAATCATCAGGACTCAAGATATTCTGTTTTTTTTTTCTTAACTCTTTTTCGATTCTACCTAAAGCTCTTATCAGGAAGCATAGAACTGTGCCCACGTATTTGGTAGCTATGTGAAGTGTGGGAAAATGTTTTCTCTAGGGTAGCAATAAGCATGAACTGATCATACTGTTCTTGTCCTGACTAGAGCAAGAGTCTGAAAATAAATGAATGGTAGAAGGAGAGTTGCTGGACATCCTTTCTTCCAGTTGCAACAAGAAGTGATGTAAAGCTGAGGCAACCTGGTTGTAGCCTTTAGCAGATTCAGTTTCCATCCATGTATACAAGGAAATTTTGTCTTTGTTCTGGGTGTTAGATGGAATCATTATGCATAGATTATACAGCCACACCTGCCTTGCCTAGAATACCTTGCTAACAGAAAGTTTAGGCAATGGTTGATTCTACTGCATATCAAAACAAATAGTGATTGCCTCTGCGTTTTCCTCTTTCAATCGAGGATGCTATAAAGTTGCTAAACCTACAAGAAAAATCCATAGTTATCACCACTGAAGTAGAGCAGGATGAATGGCTACCTTTTCTAGATTTGAAAATCATTAGAACACCAACAGGATTACAATTTGGAATATACAGAAAAGCAACACATGTTGACAATTACATTAAATGCAACCCATTCAACCCAGTACAACATCAATATGCAGTATTCCATAGTTTAGTTCACAGATTAATCAACATTCCGCTAACAAAAACAGAATATGAACAGGAGTACGCTCACATACACCAGGTTGCCGAACTGAACAACTATAACACAAATTTCATCAAAAAACTGATCTACAGACACAAAAGAAACAAAAACTTAAAGGACATTACTACGTTAAAAAAACTAGAAAACCCAAACACCAGATATGGAAAATTTACATTTCATCCAAAATACTTCAAAAAATTTGAAAAGATATTTAAGAGCTTCAACATAAAATTAGCCCCTCAGAACAAACACAACATCCGCAACTTACTAAACCACCCTTTAAAAAATAGCACACCGAAAACTCAATTATCAGGCATTTACCAAATGAGTTGCCAGGATTGTGACAAGATATACATTGGTAAGACCAAAAGGAATCTAGGAACAAGAATGAAAGAACACTTCAGAAATATTAAATTCAAACAAATGGACAAGTCGGCCGTAGCACATCACTTTTGGTCTGAGAATCACAACATAAAACAAGAAATAGAACTGATTAAACAGGCAAAGAAACCTCTGGAACTACAGATTTGGGAAAACATATTTATTACGAAAAAACAGGACCTCTTGATGAATTTTGAAATTCCCGCGGTAGATGACGTCATCAAACTTACCAGGACATTAGATGGCAGCACGACACCAAGCCAGATGCAGACACCGGATGCATCATCAGTCTACCACAGAGCTGACGATAGGGGAGAAGTCCCCAGAAACTAGTCTTCATAAAAAACTTGTAAGTGGAGAAAAGTATATACAAGGTTGACTCACTTGCCTAATTTTAGTAACAATGGCACTCCACTTTCTGAAATACTTCTTTTTATTCTATATAAAGAATAATTTATTTGTGAAGGCACACAAAACAAAGATGTATGAAAATAGTTTCACATATGCTGGCTTACATCTTTACAATAAGCTACCTGAATCTATAAAAAAGATTGAATCACAACATCAATTTAAGAAATTGTTATTAAACTTCCTTAGAGCCAATAGCTTCTACAGCGTGGATGAATTTTTAAATTTGTAAATATTTAGTTAGCTACCTTAATTATAAATATTGTACTTAGTTTTTAATTTGACGTGTCCTATAACATGTACATGTTTTAATGGATGAATCAATAAATCAAATCAAATCAAATGTATTTATATTTTGACAATGAGCAGACTGGTAAATTTCTTAATCCTCTTTCGTTGCAAACCACTAGGGGCTCTCGTATCTGAGATACACTCTTTGTGGCAATTTACTATCATAAGTACTTGAATCTCAGTAGTCATCATTAAACTCTTATTATTTAAGTTAATTGATGGAAATTAATCATTTCTTCACAATAGCCATATATAGGCTAAGGTTTTTGATAGTTAGTCAACCTGAAAACTTCAATACCATAGCTGGAATTTGAACCACTATATATCAAAAACCGTAGCCTATATATGGCTAGTGTAAAGAAATGATTCATTTCCATCAAATAACTTAAATGTCCTTCTGTAACCTTCCTGTTCAGTCACCTCCTCTAGTTTCCTTTGGCACATTCCCAGATAAGTGAAATTTTCTGGTCAGGAGAGATAATGAAGCTTGCAGTGCATACTGACAATACGGTGGCCGCAATGGAAATCTTTACATGATAATAAAAACAGCAAACACTGATTTCACATGGTTTTATTTTGAACTTCTCCGTACAATTAGCACTTGGTCATATTTCCCTTAACTAGTATCACCTTCATGAGTCTCCTGGGCATTGAATCTGCTAGATTTTCAAAATATTTTTTGTCCATTTCCACCCATAACTTCTTCAACACCTCCTGCAGCTCCTTAATATCTGATGGTTGCAGCTCTTCAATTTTATTTTTCATTTCATCCCAAGCATTTTCTATTTGATTTAGGTCAGGAGAATTACCAGGCCAGTCAAGTGCAGGTATATTATTGTCTTTTAGGAACTTCTGAACCATCTGTGTTCTGTGAGCAGGGGCACCATCATGTATAAAGAACTGACACTGACGAATTGGCCAAAATGTGACCAGATGCTGTTGCAACACTTCTAAATAGTTACTTCCCTTCATTGTTGCATTTTTAGGGAGAAGGTACAAGCCACCTCTACCACAATTACCACTAAAGGCACCCCAAACCATCACACTTTCTGGATATTTAACAGTTTTGACCGTAAACTTTGGAACATACCGTGACACATTTTTGACCTTCTTACCTTTTTGGACTTTCCTCAGACCAATTTGAAAGTGCTTTCATCAGAAAACATTACTTTGTGCCAGTCCTCTGATGTCCAGTGCTGATATGTTTTGCAGAAATGTACTCTTTTCTTCATAGCTTCAGTTAGAAGAGGCTTCTTGGCAGCACAATGAATTGGTAAACCTAAGTTTTTTTGAAGACGTTGCTCAATGGACCAGATTGCAACACTTTAGAGCAGTTCTGGATGATTCTTTTTTAAAGCTGCTGCTGCAATCCATGGATTAGCTATCACTTCATGTTTTAGAAGGTAATCAGTCCTTGGAGAAGTCCTTCTTTTACCACCTGAGCCTATCTTTCGAGTTGGTGTGGTGCCACGTGGCAAAGGTGCTGCTGTAATCCATGGATTAGCTATCACTTCATGTTTGAGAAGGTCATCAGTCCTTGGAGAAGTCCTTCTTTTACCACCTGAGCCTGTCTTTCGAGTTGGTGTGGTGCCACATGGCAAAGGTGCTGCTGCATTTTTTAGGTTGTAAATGGCTCGTCTTGAAACCTTTAGATCAGCAGCTATACGAATTACAGAGGTACCTACCTCTAACAGAGTTAAAGCATGAGTCTTCTCCACACAAGTGAGTTTCTTGCGTCCCATTTTGTGTATTGGATGTAGAAATACACACCTTCAAAAAGAGCACTGAGATCAAAAATCGGATGACAGTAACACACAATAAACAACTTGCTGTACACAAATACCAGAGGCAGACTGAGACCTGGGCTGCTAATGAAAAGAAGTTGCTGCTGTGCACTTGAGAATCACATGATTTGCAACTCTGCTCGCCTTTTTGTGTAGTGGTAGGAGAAGGACAAACTGAGCGCATTGTGCATGCAAAGATTTTCGTTGTGTTTAAAATATAAAGATTTCCATTGCAGTGACTGTAGTCGGCCATCGTTAATTCTCACACTGTATTTAATGCTACCAGTCTGCTTTCTATTTGCAGCTTCTTTCTTCACCACTCTGCGGTTAGGAGATATAATACTCATATACTTCATAAGAAATTTATCTTGATCTATTTAGTTGAGCATGGAAAGATGTTGGTGAAATCCACTTATATCATTATAAGTCAAATCAGCTACATCACACAGCTTATGCCCTTTACTTTTAGGATTTCATGGAATGTACTCAAGACAATGTGAACATGAAATTGCTGGAGTATGAGCTTTGCTTGACTTGCATTTTGATTTCCTTTCCTTGTTTTTGCAATGTCTACCTCCCACGCATTCTGCGACTGTTACAGTTGCACAACCTGAGCTTCTGTCCATTGTGCATACTACAGTGCAGTTTTTCAACTAAGAAATAAAAATGTCATGTAAGTATAACAAAGCTTTCAGAAATAAATGTGAATTCCAAGCGCACAACCTGAGTTTGGAGTTATTGCCAACAGTGCAGTAGTGTACAAAGCTTGCAGGAATGATTGAGAATTCCAGGAATAGCAATAGTAAGATGGCAATCAATGCCAACATGAGTTTCATAGAATTGAGGTTGCTACAAGCTGGACCATAAAATCATAAAATTGCATCTATCGACTTTTGTTTTAACTGGGAAAGTGCATCTATCGAGTTTTGAAAAAAAACTGCTAATATTTCCTACCATCTACACAGGACATGAATTGAATTTTGCAAAATCTGATTTCACAGAATGATGTAGAAGGTGAAAATTATGCCGATACTTTGCCGATGGTTGAGGATGGAGGCAAAGTCTCTGAAACATGTTCCGGAAAAATTTAAAAGTAAGTGTTGTTTAGTGTCATTAATTGACTCCCTTTAAATTTAATAATTATCCCTGCATTGTTTTCCATATTGTTGTTTGATATTTGATATTTTATTTTCTTGAGGGGCAAAGAGCTTGAGGTAGTGAAGGAATTTGAATATTTGGGAGTAAGGCTGAGTAGCAGTGGGGAGTGGGGAGCACATGGTAGGAAAATAATTGCTAAGGGGAAGGCAGCTATGGTCGGATTGAGAACCTGTAAAGATAAGTTAGACATGCCGACAAAATGGTGAGAGAGGCTATATGAGACAATGGTAGAGGCAAAAATGGTATATGCAGTAGAGATTTGGGGAAGCTCAGAGATAAGTAACAAGGTTGACAATATGTACAAGTTATTCTGTAAAGAGGCTCTTGGATTGACAAGGACGGCTCCAGGTGAAGTAACACCTCCTGAAATGGGGAGGACCAGGAGAAAAGGAATAATCTTGGAGAAAATAGTGAAATTTTGGTTTAGTTGTTTGAATAAGGAGATGGAAATATTTTAAAAGTATGCATGGAACGGCAGAGAACATTACTAAATAAGAACAGTTGGTGGAAGGTGCTACAGAGAACTATGGACAAAATAGGAATGGGGGATATAAGGAGGGCAGGTGCAGGTAATGAGAGAGGATTTTGAAAAAAGGTAAGGACAAGAATGGAAGACATAGAAAGGCAAGAGATATGGGGAAGCATGGAAAACAAAAGTTCATTGAAGTTTTATAGGATTTTGAAAAGGGATTGGGGAAGAGAAGGTTATATAGACAACTGTAGTAGGATTGAAAGGGAGGGATTAGCATGGATGAGAACAGGTGCAATATTTATGAAAGGATTAAGGTGGAGTGAGGTAGGAATATGTGAATTATGTGGGGGGGAAAGAAAGTGTAGAACATTATGTAGTAAGATGTGAAGAAGTTGAGAAGTGGAGGAAGGAGGCATGGGAGAAAAAAAAATGGGACAAAGTTGAGGGCAAAATTGTAACAATAAGAATGCTAACAGGGAAGCAATAAAAAGGAATAAAAATGTAGGAAGATTTCTTGGTAAAATGAAAGATAAATGGTTGAGGATAGTTAGAAGCAAAAGTTATGAAGGGGGGAAGGAAGTAGGGGCAGAGCAAGGATTTTCTAGGGAAAAGTAAGGGATACAGGTAACCCCTCAGTGAAGCATAAGGCTGTTATGCCAAGCTGGCTGAGGTGTGAAAGAAGGTAGTCACTCAATTCTTGTACATAGGTTAAGGAAGAATAGTATGTAAATAGAAAGGTTCTCTGTAATATAATTGTAAATTATTTTCTTATGTACAAATTTCTTATTGTTGTTCATATTGCCTGTATACTATGTGTCTTATGTTAACTTTTCAAGTACATATATATGCTATTAAACTTTATACCTCTGGACATGTTCAATGTTCACAGCCTTTTCTGGCTACAAGTGAACCTACTGAACGCAAATCAATCTAATCTAATCTAATCTAACTCAATTTCGTAAAATTTTGCATCTATCAAGTTTTGAAAACACGTTCCTCAATTAGTGCTTGAACTGGTGCTAGAAAATCAAATGTATCAAATAAATAACTTAATTGATATGGTAAGCAAGTGAAAGCAATGGCTAATCAGCTTTTACAGAAACCTTTAATCGTCATCTTCCACACGTACTTATTATAAAACTAATATAACAATAGCGTAATTTGACAGGCCTGACCACGTTTCTAGCTAATGGGAGATTAGATTACTGGCATTTGTATGATGCATTCGTGATGTACAGACACATTTCCAACTCGAAGTTCGGACTCCCTAGATTGTTTTGTCAGTTGGATGTAAAAGGTGTCACAGGTGAGTCAAATGAGAGTGTTATCCATTGAAGTTATGTATGGCAATTTTGCAACATTGGTTTGAGCTTAAAACTCATTTTCAAATCTCAAGATCGAGAGAACACTAGTGGCTGAGCTTTATTTCCTTTGAACAAGGACAAATCCAATTACTTAAGTGTTCTGTTTAAGGACTTGATACAATGAAGCACAAAATTAATACAATTTTGAGTCGAACTAATACTCAATGCTCCATTTATTGCTAGTATTTACCTAGAACGCATTTCGTTAGGTTCTTCCTAACATCATCAGCTGTTGTCGACTAATGGTTGCCGGTTCAGTGAACTCCTCGGAGGTGATAGGTGCGTCTCTGTCGGTATCTTGATGAACTTGAAATTGGGGTTGTCTTCAAAGGTAGTAACGAAATTAAACAATTTACTTTCATATTTCTTTATAAAGATTTTTTCCCACGTGGTTAATGCAGCTGGACCTTGGACACGTTTTAGTAAGTGAATTTCTCGTTCTATGTCATGATTTTCCTTCCAAAAATGGTACGCTACCGCCGATTTATCTATTTCTTTATTCCTGATGTTCCTAAAGTGCTCTATAAGCCTGATGTTCACGTTCCTTTTTGTTTTTCCAATGTAGAATTTGTCACAGTCCTTGCAATTTATCCGGTACACTCCTGATTTTCTGCCTGTGGGTATCTCCTTTGTATTATGTGATTTCAAAAGGTGTTTTACACTAAATTTGTTCTGTGGGGCCAAAGTAATATTGTGTTCTTTGAAGACTTTCTGGAAAAGGTGTGTAGCTCTGGGATGATACGTAAATTTTCTGTATGAGGTTTCATTGCTAATTGGGGAGAGAGTAGTTACTTGTTTGCATCTTAGTTGTCTTTTGAATTTATCTATTTTCTTGTTGACCAATTCAGCACTGTATCCATTGTATTCTGCAATGTGAATGATGTTATTGTACTCTTTGTTATATTCTATCTTGTTTAAAGGTACATTAACCAGCCTGTAAGTTAAACTGTTGATAACAGCATGCTTGTGTTGTCTTGGGTTATATCCATCTGATTTTATGAAATTTTCTGTGTGTGTTTCCTTTCTGTGTATGCCAAATTCAAGTTTATTATGTTTTCTGGTAAGTTTCAAATCTAAGAAAGGGATTTCATTGTTTATCTCTTTTTCTATGGAGAATTTTATTGCAGGATTTTGTAAATTAAGTAGTTTTAATGCATCATCCATTTGTTTCTCATTTATTATTGCCCAAATGTCATCCACATATCTGTACCAATGCTTAAAAATTAGTGGGAATGCCTTTGTGATGTGTGTTTCCAAAAAGCTCATGAAGAGGTCTGCCAAAAATGGGGACAATGGGTTGCCCATACATAGTCCTGATTTTTGTTTGAAACATTTTTTATTGAATGTAAAAAAGGACTGTTCAATGCAAATATTGGTTAGTTGAAGGTATTCCTCTATGAAGTGTTGGTCTATTTGTAGGGACTGAAGCCGGTCATCATGGACAAACAGGACTACATCTCTAGAATGACAGATGTATTGGCAAGTGATGAATTCCAGGAAATAAAGTCTGACCCTTTAAATATGTGTGTAAAACAGTTAAATGAAACAATGAAGGATAAAACAATCATACCAAAAGAAATTAAACAAAGTTTAAAACCGGACAACCCTACAGTAGCTAACATATATGGATTACCCAAAATTCATAAAACAGGAAATAAGATGCGCCCAATCATTAACAACATAAACACACCCTGCTACAAGCTATCCAAATGGTTAAACAAAAAATTTAAGGAGCTACCAAAATTCAAAAGCCACAGTATTAAAAATTCGTTGGAATTCATCAACAAAACTAAAAATCTACAATTTTCTCCCACAGACCAAATGGTATCTTTTGATGTAATCTCCTTGTTCCCAAGTGTTCCAAGAGACAAACTCATAGAGTACATGCAAACATGGCTTCAGTCCCTACAAATAGACCAAAACATCATAGAGGAATACCTTCAACTAACCAATATTTGCATTGAACAGTCCTTTTTTACATTCAATAAAAAATTTTTCAAACAAAAATCAGGACTATGTATGGGCAACCCATTGTCCCCATTTTTGGCAGACCTCTTCATGAGCTTTTTGGAAACACACATCACAAAGGCATTCCCACTAATTTTTAAGCATTGGTACAGATATGTGGATGACATTTGGGCAATAATAAATGAGAAACAAATGGATGATGCATTAAAACTACTTAATTTACAAAATCCTGCAATAAAATTCTCCATAGAAAAAGAGATAAACAATGAAATCCCTTTCTTAGATTTGAAACTTACCAGAAAACATAATAAACTTGAATTTGGCATACACAGAAAGGAAACACACACAGAAAATTTCATAAAATCAGATGGATATAACCCAAGACAACACAAGCATGCTGTTATCAACAGTTTAACTTACAGGCTGGTTAATGTACCTTTAAACAAGATAGAATATAACAAAGAGTACAATAACATCATTCACATTGCAGAATACAATGGATACAGTGCTGAATTGGTCAACAAGAAAATAGATAAATTCAAAAGACAACTAAGATGCAAACAAGTAACTACTCTCTCCCCAATTAGCAATGAAACCTCATACAGAAAATTTACGTATCATCCCAGAGCTACACACCTTTTCCAGAAAGTCTTCAAAGAACACAATATTACTTTGGCCCCACAGAACAAATTTAGTGTAAAACACCTTTTGAAATCACATAATACAAAGGAGATACCCACAGGCAGAAAATCAGGAGTGTACCGGATAAATTGCAAGGACTGTGACAAATTCTACATTGGAAAAACAAAAAGGAACGTGAACATCAGGCTTAAAGAGCACTTTAGGAACATAAGGAATAAAGAAATAGATAAATCGGCGGTAGCGTACCATTTTTGGAAGGAAAATCATGACATAGAACGAGAAATTCACTTACTAAAAAGTGTCCAAGGTCCAGCTGCATTAACCACGTGGGAAAAAATCTTTATAAAGAAATATGAAAGTAAATTGTTTAATTTCGATACTACCTTTGAAGACAACCCCAATTTCAAGTTCATCAAGATACCGACAGAGACGCACCTATCACCTCCGAGGAGTTCACTGAACCGGCATGCATTAGTCGACAACAGCTGATGATGTTAGGAAGAACCTAACGAAACGCGTTCTAGGTAAATACTAGCAATAAATGGAGCATTGAGTATTAGTTCGACTTAAGTGTTATTTCTCTTAAACCTGTTCTACAGGAAGCTAAGAATGTGAATCAGAAATTTGAATCCATAAGTCAGGATCTCACAAGGCCATCAAATGACTTAATCATTCTCAAGTCATTGTGTTACAAATTTACAATTTCTGGATTCCTGTTGCATGTTTTGAATTCTAAAGTTGTGAATCACTTGAACCCACATCTCTACCTTGTATCTGAATGCCAGACAAAACTTTGTTGATCAAGTTATAAAGTTGCATCAATGAGTTCAATTTCTTAAACATATACCACTTATATCCCAGAGAGCGTCTGAAGCAAGTAACGGCCCAATAATAGAATAATCAGTTGTCTTTGTATCGGATCCCAATATCATTTACATTAACAGATAACCCGTAAGAGAGAAAAAAAAAGAAAAGCATTCAGCACATAAAGTGGACTGTAATGCCTGCTAGATACGATAGAATTTTGGACTAAAGTTGTATAGAGATTCCTTTGTAAATTTTGAAAGGGTCTTAAGCCAAGTAGATGCAATAAATCGAAAACAGGGAAACGGTTTAAAACTGAGAACCTTACACTATTTGGGTAATAAGACTTTGAGTTATAAATACTGCGAAATGTAACTATTATTTGTCCGAGGACATAGTTGAACAAATTCAAAGCCTGAAGAGGTAGAATTCCCAGGTATCGCCACCGTCGAAGTTTTGGCAGATTTGACAAAGAGAATATTGAAGTACCACACAATATACGTAACTTACGTAGTTATACACGGTAATGATGTTCGATATGGTTCCCACGAGTTTTACTGACATAGTTTTGTCCTGTTGGAAGCTGCACTTTGCATTAACATTTATTTTTAAAACTGCTTAATTTCTTTTCAACATTTATTACTGTGCTTATACATGTCATTAAAGCATTTACAAGTTTAAAGCTGTAATATTCCTGTGTTTCAAAGACAAAGTTAAGCTTAGGACAATTTTAAATGAATGATACAGTTTTTATGAACTTAATAATCTTCTTAGATTCATTGAACTGTATTTTTCATTCAAATCATAATCATTTATACCGCATGTGTGAATGATAATCCAACCGAAGTGATTAGTAGTATATAAAATAGTGTCTTTTATTCAATGTATGTCTTTGCCTCATGTACTAATTTGTGAGGTTTTACTAATATCATGAATCAATCACAAATTTCTGGCTTTTCTTTCAATATTCTTATGTAAACTTGTGCCTAAAATGATATATGTACTATAGAACTTTTGAAATTCTTAGTAAATATTAGCTATTAACAGAGCTTCTTTGTTTTCTATTTAAAGAGATAGTGCTATTTTTTGTACATAGTTGTTTGTATCTTCACTTACAATTTATATATACATATTTTTTTAATAATGTTTTTCGTTTTTTTTTTTTTTTTTTTTGACACTTTCTTTCCAGGGAATTTTTCAACATTATTCTGAGTACAAAGAAATTGCATTACTCATGACCCTGTGATATCCTTTCGTTTTCCAGTACCTGTAGAATACATTGATTTAGTGTCAGGTTTTCTTGTAATTATCATAGTAACAAGCTTAGGAATTCACACTTCAGGGAAAGGAAGTACTGGGGTTATGTATAACCTCGACAGCATCTTGAGTAATCTTACTCTGTCAAAGTTGCAACTGTTTCTTAAAGATCTACTTATTCATGTATTACATGAATATAAAAGCTATAATGCTTAGTGGCAACGGCAAAGAGATCAAGTTTGGAAGTGGCTTCTGAGACCTTTTTTCCTAATTTAATTGGTCAATTTCTTTCGAAGTCACATCGCGCACATTAATGAATAATTAACGCACATTTACTCAGCATTATTAGCGCGTATTATGCTAATATGTGATAAATGAATTGTGCAGTAAATTATTCGTTGGTACACGAGATTAGGCTTCGAAGGCCGTTGGATTCAATCAGTCGCTGAACACGATGACGGCCGGGGGGAGGCGAATGAACTATCGCTCGGTCGAAATAGAAGCTCACTGCATTTCCGACGACATGTTGGTTAGTTCACCTAGCTGGCATGGAAAGGTACAGGAGAAGCGCTCTATGCGTCTTCAGTTTTTAACACGGAGTTGAGAATCTGGTATTAAATTGTGGTTGTAACATTGCTTCCGGGATCGATTTAATTGCTTCGGCCTTTACCGTTTCAAATTTCATATATTTATTGTATAGCTAGTTATCATATTTTGTAAAAATTCATTATTAGATTGGGAAGATTTCGAATTTTTAGTATGCTAGCTATTTTAGTATTTCTCTGATGTTTTTTTTAAGGAAGCATTTGGTGAATTACAATTTCTAGAGTTGGCAGCAGAGATGATATTTCAGTTCTTTGGTCTTCGCTTGGCGCGCTTGACGTGGTGGCATCACAGCGTGGCGTCATTGTGGCTTGGCGTCTCCGCAGAACATGGTTGTGAAATGATTTTGAGGTATGTAGTAATAGCCGAATTGATTTTAAAATGATTGTATTAACAATGTGTGGGATCAATCCTTCCAGTGTTTATTGTTAAGTTGTGTAAGTATTTGAATTTTAGCATTCTAAGTAGAATGCTGTTCTTAAGCTTACTGTGACTAATAGTGCATGTGGAGATAAGATGCCGTTAATTTTATGAGTGCTCATTTTTGTACAAACTGTAAGTACACTCTACATGGTTGATATAAACTTGAAATGACTAAAACAAATCCATATGGTTGGCGGTCCCGGAATCGCTGTATAATGCACATATATATCGTTAGCCTATTGCACAAGGCATAAACGTGATTAACTAGGTAAATAGAAGGGCCCAAAGTTACAAAGCATAGCCGGGATATAGAGGGTTATTGTACATAGAGGAATGTGGGTCAGTAATTGTATTCCATGGTTCGCGGTCACTGGCTCAATTCCCGCCCCTGATTTTCTCTCTGTAGCGTTTGTAAAATGGCATCATTTACCTCTGCTTGTTATTCGCGTTGCTCAGAAAGAAATTGCATATATCTTAAATGGGAGAATGTGATAAAGGTGCGCATCAAATATATGCAAAACGTAAGGATGCAGTTGGACGGCGTAAGAATATGGCGGACGTGACGTCATGGGTCAAGCGTTGCGAATAACCAAAGCTTTACCAACATTACGTAAGCAAAATAGCGATACTGTAATAGTTAAGTAAACGGTAACAGTAGAATAGGTGCGCAGAGTTATGTTGGTACAGAATGACGTAAAGAAAACAAGTTGTTGCTAACGGCTCCGATTTACGCGAAAACAGCGGAACGTTGCCAACACATTTTCTTTTTCGTATTATAAACCAGCACTAGTAATGGAAATAGTGCGTAGTGAGCTTTGTTTATTATTGTTATAATTATATCATAATTATTAACAATAACAATAAAACTGGCAATGATCCACTGATCTTTACGTCAGTTTATTTGGGTATTATAGTGTCGCTGGTTTACTTACGTAATGTTGACTATTCCAAAACTTTGTCCAAGATTCATTTAAGCTTTTAACTAATTATGATAATAGAGAGAATATCAGAAAATATAATAACTCGGTCAATGATCCACTAATCTTTACGTCAGTTTATTTGGGTGTCATATTGCTGGTTGGCTTACGTAATTAACTATTCCAAAACTTTGTGCTAGATTGCTTTAAGTTGTGAAATAATTATAATAACAGCAAGAATATAATAATGATAAATAATTGGCAATGTTCCACTGATCTTTACGTCGCGTATTACAGTATCGCTGGTTTACTTGCATAATATTGATATTTTTCGCGGTAGCATGATCTGGAAGTTGGCAACGTCCGAGCTAAGACGTGAGAGCCACGATTTCGGCTCTTCTTTAGAACAAGTCCTCCGACAAAATTTTGCCTAAGTCCAACATCGGAGGTATGCACGAGCGCTGACGGAACCTGCCGAAGTGACATGCGCCGACGTCAGTAGCAGAACATTTTCAACACTACCAACATTGATCTAACAACTACACTACTTTTAAAAGATATGACTTAACTTTGGAGACGTAAATCACAAAAGATAGTAAAAATTAAAAAAAAAATTATGAAATATAATCTACATTTAAAAAAGAATAAATAAATAAGTAGTCAATGAACATTTAAATAATAGATGGTCTTCTCTTATCTACATTTAAAAAAAAAAATAAAGCTAGTAATCATACGTCTTACAATATGTGCACTATACAACAGGATAAACCTGTCGAATGCCTTTGATCAGTTCCTGGAACGGGCATGCTAATGTGTTCCTGAGATCTTGCCGCCACAGGTACTCTGCAAGGTGCACATCAATTTGGTCCTTTTGGATGCTGCCCCTCGGTAGGCGATGCCAGAGAGATCGCCTATGCTATCCGGTATTGTTCGTGTGAACGTTGGTTACTGGATCCACAAAATGCAAGCTGTGGTTCACCGTTAGATGTGCTGCAAATCCCCCAGCCATTAATCCACTGTACTCACCCCAACAGTCGGTATGGTTTGTACTGGAGAGTTCAACATGCTCCACAATCAGTATAAAAGGGCTACATCATCTCTTATGTTACCTGGACACACTGTCATTCGCACTTCATTTGTGACATCAATCCCGAGGATCCAATTTCCTTCCACGACACGGCTGCGATGGTATTTTTGCCATTCAATTTTGCATTCATCAATTTCAGGTATTTGTGATTAATTGATGTTATACAAATCACTCGGCAATAGCTGAACCAGTCGGCTATTGTTTCTTGGCTTAAATTACTATTTCCACGAGAACACTGCAAAACAGCTTGCTCGTAAAACAGTTTGCTGGCAAAACTGTTTATAAGTAGGAGCGCTTGAGCAGGTGGCAATTTGGTTTTCTGAAACCACGTACCTTTAGTGATGGACTCGGAACATTGCTCATTATGTCCTCTCCTGCAGGAAAATATTTGGAATTTCTGCCCCCATTTTGTTCGGGATGTAAGATGGCATTGCACTCCCGGCACAACGTTCAAGTTCTTAATAAACTTTCATCATACAAAAACTGCATGCACTTTTCCTCATTTTCGTATAAAGATGCAATATCGATGAAACTAATAAATCGAGACATTGATTTCAGATAGAGCTTCCACCGAATAACTTTCTTTACTGAATGCCAGGGCCCCGGTGGAAAATTCATTTTCAGATTTTACAGTTAAGCTGCTACCTTGCTAACAGTGAAGTTTCGAAAATCTGCAAAACAGATGCTTGGGTGATGGTGCAAAGTTTGGCAACAGAAGCTTACGCCAATAACCGTGTCAGCAGCACAACAACTGCGTGGCCATTTAGGCAGGTTCCGCCAGTGCTTATACGGGCATCCGATGTACTTAGACAAAATTTTTTGCGGGACATGTTCTAAAGAATATCCACAATTTCTCTTTGCACATATTCTGCACTTTTACCAAGAAAACTATATCAGTAGATCATTGCATAGCCACTCTAGTCTTGGCAGCTTCACGATGATAGAAAATTGGTTATTAACCCTTTCACCGATATGGACGTCATATGACGTCCAAGTTAAAAGGCCCCAAACCGATATGGACGTGTATAGACGTCCTGCGCATACATGCATGTAATGCGTATTTAATGATAATTCGTTTAAACCTTATGTTTTACAGTAAATTGAAATAAATTCTATAAGAAGTAAAAGCTTACCTTTAAAAGTTTTTTCTTGAATGGTACACCTCAAAACAGGGATAAACATAGAAGGGCACATCTCCACATTCACGGCAAATCGTACTAGTTTCCTTTCGGACACCTTTGTTGCGGCACACCAAACATTTTCTGAAGGGACGCGACTTTTTCCCTTTTAGGAAAATGTTTTCCTTCAAGTCTGAGGGGTGCTGGGGTGGTGGATTTTTTACCCCCAGTATGGAGAGGTCTCTGAATTTTATACTGCTCAATTAGGCTGCGAGCTATTGATATGCGAAAGTCCAGGTACGTCATTGTCTTCCGTGGGTTTAGAGCTCTCCAAATTACTAAACCATTGTATATGGTTATATCCAGCTTGTGTAAAAATACTTTTTTATACCATTTGATTGTTTTTCACAAAGAGGGATATGCGTGTAGTACCTGATCTACTAGATCCACTCCCCCCATATGCATATTATATTCCTGGATAATATCGGGCTTGAAAATTGACATTTTGTTACGAGCATCAATTTTTCCAGTGTCAATCATCAAAATCTTAGAGCTGCAATTGGATAATGCTGTAACAACCCTCCTGTCTTGCCAAGCAACGTAGGTCAAGGGTGGGAGCTGATGCACCTGCATTTCTCCTCTTCTTAGAGCCTTTGTATTCACATCTTTTGGCAATCCAATACGATTTGAGCGTACTGTTCCAATTGCATTTGTTTTTCTTTTGTGTAAGGCCAATGAATAATTTAGGGGAACTGTACCAATTATCTAAATATACTGTCATACCCTGATCAAGTACAGATTCCATCAGGTGCATTACTATGGAACCAGATAACCCCAAATCTTTGTCTCTGGTGTTATCAGTCCCTTGGCCAGTGTATATGCAGCTATTGTAAAGATATCCTGTTTTACTTTCACATACATCAAAACTCTTTATGCCAAATCTGGCCCTCTTTGTTTTGATGTATTGTTTCCAACCTAAACGGCCCTTCCAAAGCATCAAGCTTTCATCAACAGTGATCTTTTCACTAGGCACATAATTTTCTTTGAATTTTGAAATAATGTAATAAAAAACTGGTCTGATTTTGGATAGTTTATCATTCACATTTTCTGTGCAAGCGCAAAATGGAAGTAAACCTGTTATTTGACATGCATTTCCCAAAAAATGGGGTAGTTAGCATGTCATCTGTAGACCAGTACATGTCTAGCGTAGGTTTACGAATAACAGCCATGAGCATAATTAGACCAAGTAGTCTGTAAATCTCATTCATTGTTACTTCTGTCCACTTATTTTGTGAAAATGTCAATTGGTTGGCTGTCAGAAGTTGAGTATGAGGTACACCTGAGGTTGTGCTCGTGAACGTATGTCTATTTGTGTTAGTTATTTTGACACCTCCATAATGTTGATTCTTCACGAACACCTGTCGGAAATGAGTCATTTTCCTCCTCACTGCTACCTATATCCTCAACACCCCCCTCAAAATCTGAAAACTCACCATCAATGTCCAAATCACTGTCTAACAGCAAAAAGTCTTTCGCATTTTCTGATGTAATATCAGAAGCCTGCACTCGTCCTACACTAGCTAATTGATTTGCTACATTACTAGTTGAAGCCATGATTAGCACTGAGAAAACTATTTCAACTGTGTTTTAGCTAAAGAAATTGCTTGGAACTCTGATGCAATCTAAATTACTATGTGAACTTAGCAAAGAAAAAAGTTACGTCAGCTAACATAAACTTTCGTTATGCAATTAGAGAGATGCTGACAGAGTTTTCTTTCCAGCGTGTATAACGCAATATAAACAGTTCTTATTACGTGTTAGCATGAACTGAAACCTAGAAACCTTGAACCCAACACTTTGTTTATTCAGCTGATATACACATATAGCTTGTAAAACAAAAGTACTCAGAATTAAATGTGTTCAACGCAAAGAATAGCTTTCTTTACAGTGATACAAATTAATGAAATTTCTTCGCTTTATTAACCCTTTCACCGATATGGACGTCATATGACGTCCAAGTTAAAATGCCCCAAACCGATATGGACGTGTATAGACGTCCTGCGCATACATGCATTTAATGCTCATTTAACGCTTATTATTTTAATCTTGCTGTTTTACAATAAATTTAAATTAGTTCTATAAGGAATGTAAACGTATCCTTAAAGGTTTCTTTTTGAATTGTACACCTCCAAACCTGGATAAATACCCAAGGGCATATATGCAGATTCACACCAAATATTGGTTTCCTTGCGAACTTCTTTTTCGCAACACACTACACATTTTCGAAATGGTTACAAGTTTTTTGGGTGTGGGTGGTATACTTTTAGGAAAGTGTTTTCTCTCAAGTATGAGGGATGATGTGGTGAATTTTGCTACCCCCTAGTTGGTATAGCATAAATAAACTAAACTTGAACCTGAGAAGTCACCTGCGTAGCTAAACATACATACTATGGCTCGTATACACACAAAACAAAATGATTCACATATTAGGCGCGTTCGGCACAAAGAATGCTTTTGCTACAGTGAAACAAAGTAGTGAAATTTCAACAATTTATTAATGTAGTCTCTACTTTATTGTTACTGTAGATTTATACTGCCAGTTTTGTTTCGTTTAAATAACTTAATAAATACGGAAGATACGGAATTGTATGTATGATGCATTTTTACAGCATTTAACAATTTAAATGTCCTGTTCTGTTTATTGGGTATCCGTTTCCGGCCCCTGAAGGGTTTAAATGGCCATCGGCGAAGCGGTTAATATAGTCTCTATTTTAATGATACCGCAGATGTATGCAGCTTTTAATGGGCTTTTAACCAGTTTTTGTTCTCTGAAATAACTTAGTAAATATGGAAGATACGAATATTTATTTATGAAGCACTTTTGCAGCATTTAACAATTTAAATGTCTTGTTCTGTTTATTGGGTATCCGTTCCCGGCCGTGCAGGGTTTAAATGGCCATCGGCGAAGCGGTTAAATCAGTGAATCATTGCATACCCACTCAAGTCTCAACAGCTTCACGATGATAGAAAATTGGTTATTAATATAATTACTACTTTCAATGTTAATCATCATTATACATTGCCATATATCATTACAGTTACCTGCATACGTCAAACTATACATCATTATCGGCTTCTTATGCATTAGAATATGGTTGGTTTAATAAGACTAATAATTGATTAGCTTACTATGCAGTATTCCCTTTTGAATATCACTAGTTTATATGAGAAAAAGAACATTTGTTGGTGACATTAACTCTTTTCGCATATGAATAATATTAACTTTACTATGAGTATTCCCTTTACAGTATCACTTGTTTATAACAACAAATAGAAAATGTGTTGGCAACATTTGTCTGTATTTGTGTATATCAGAGCCCTGTTTGAAAGGGAATCAATTCTCAGTGCATCAGTTCTGTGTAATATGAAATAATTTTAAGACATTCGTTTCACATTGAAATTACCCATTCTCTTTAGTAAGTTAATTTATTGGTAAAGGTGCACTTTGATGGCGTAGAGTTATGTTGGTATGGAGTGATGACATGGAAACAAGTGGATACTAACTGCAGAGCTGTGATAAAAACAAACACAAACATTGCCAACACGTTTTCTACTGTAAACTAGTGATACGATAATGGGAATACTGTGTTATAATCTTAATACGCGAATAAGGTCAACGTCGCCAACACATTTCACATTATTATACACTAGGGAGACTAATGGGAATACTATATAGCAAGCTTATCAATTCATATGCAAATAATCGAAATGCCTCCAACAAA
The DNA here is from genome assembly GCA_030765055.1 of Mantis religiosa. Classification (NCBI taxonomy): domain Eukaryota; kingdom Metazoa; phylum Arthropoda; class Insecta; order Mantodea; family Mantidae; genus Mantis; species Mantis religiosa. The sequence continues at coordinate 4,448,142 of JAUKNK010000031.1, read as the reverse complement.
TTTCTTTTTATTATAAACTAGTTCTGCTATAAATAAATCCAAAAGAGCACATCATTTTTAGAAAAGCTCTGTGTACAATTTGCCAGAGGAAAGAAGGTCTCAGGGGAATGAGGCTCAGGTCAGAAATTGCCCATTAGCAGAGCTAGGAAGTTTGTACCCCGCCGCCCTTCTCTGTACAGGTTGCGACCGACCTCCCGGCATCCAAACAGGTCATAGATAAAAGCGCATGTGGAAGGGCGTTGAAACCGTTTGCCCAGAGAACAAAAATGTCCTATATGCATTCGTAAATGCACGCCTATTTATACCTACAATATACAACATACACATTCTTCTATAGTACATACAGGCTTGTTTCTGGCTGATTTCATTATTTAAATAGGCACATTATGGCAACACCCAAGCAATTATAATGCAGGTTGTAATATTTCCTGATCGAATGTAAAATGATAGTCAAATAATAAAGTTATTTCTTAAATATCTGAAGACTTACTGCATAAAATACCAAAGCAGCAATTATATTTCATATTTACACATCTGCGGCCATATTTAAACAATAATGAACCTCTGATGCCTTTCAAATGAAAAACTCATTCTACGTCCCATCTGATAAGATTTATACTGCGAAAATGTTCCTTTGACCTCGCGTGATTTGATCGGGGCATATTTGAAATATTCTAGTATCATAGCTTTTGTTGGGATCCAAAAGTGCATCTGGCATGCAGTAAATTGCAGCGAACCCTGCATTCTTTTCAATTACACTTTTCATTTTCATCTTTATTTCAGGTAGAATGCTCGAGGTTTGGTAATTCGTTTTGACAGTTCGACATGCTGTTTAGATTCAGTCAGCTCCATACCTCTGGGCTGTAACGGTGTGATAGCACTGTGTAATTCTTTGAACAAATGTGCAATCAATAATATATTTCTACGAAACTGTTTGTTACTGGACATTTGGCAGTTTGTATGCTAGAACTGATATCAGTTTCTAAATTGGCTAATACCAAAACAATTTTGTAATAATGTTCGGCATAATAGATTGCAGCCTCTAGCCAAGTTACCACTCTGTGTAAAGCATGTGCTAAACATGTAATATGTATTATTTAGGATACAAGTTACAGTAATGAGTTGCATTCTACAATGAACCTTGCTCCTGCTAGTAGTGCTGTTTAGTTATAGCTGTGCCTGGTCTTTCTTACACTGCCCAAGGAAATCGTTACGAACTTCCTAGCCCTGCTGATTAGATATTGTTTTAATACCCTGCCTAGCAATTGTTTGACACTCAGAACAATTCTGTAACAGCCTGTTGAAAAACATCTAGCCAAGATCTGACACCTACTGTTGTGAAGGATGCCTTATCAGTTTAGTATATCCAGTGAATTTTGTGTACATACTCTGATTGCTGCCTTACTCGTGTGACTTTCAATAGTGATGTTTGTGTTTGAATTACCGACTCATTACTTTCAAATGTTGAATACATCACTCTTTCTAACCTTTTGCTTCAAATAATACTATTGAATATGTTTGGTCCAGATGTCGTGTATGGAAACTAAGTATCGCAACGTAAAGAATTGTCAGTGCAAGGAGTTAACAGCAGTGACCACAGAAGATAGCTAAAGCACAAAAAACATTTGTCAAGTCGTACTCATGAGTTACAAACATTAACCTATATAACTGAAATTACACATTTACAATCAAAATGGACTGTTCTTCAAAGCTGTAAACCAAAAGAAAAGTTCAAATACAGTATAAAGATTTCTGCAGGCTTAGCTTCTGGGAAGGTTCTGTGACATTTTCAGCCGAATGACATACATTAGTTATGAAAATGGTAAAAAATAGCAGAACTTGCTTAACAAACTCAGGTTTTTGTTTTTACCAGTTAGTCAGTATTTTTTCTCGTCCAAACCACCGAAACAGCTCGAAGCACTGGGACATTCCAAACACAATGGTGATTGACATCTGGCACTTTTGTGATGCTTTGCTATCTTTCTTGATGGATACATTGAGCACCCTTTTCTCTTAGATTTAGTACCAGGAGCCTCTTGGGATGCTCCTGGAGCCTCTTTAGGATTTATTCCTAAAATATCACAAATTTAATTTCTGACAATCTTTACTCAGAAATGGAAAATCCAGTCGTTTCATATGGTCACTTAAAGTTCTACCTTTCCTAGTTGAATGAGGAATTCTCGACAAGTCACATCGTTATCTCCTTTGCCTTTCAGATGGTGGTGGACAACACGGCGCTGGGGCGGGTTTTCTTCGGGATCTCCGGTTTCCCCCGCCATCTCATTCCACCGGTGCTCCATCTTCATCTCATGTATCAGTGTCATCGCTTGCGGTGCCGTATGTAGTAAAAACGGGCGTTAAACACTACACATTTCATTTCTTAGCCATGGAGTAAAACAAAAGCATTTACAGCAGCTATACCCAGTGTGGTATGGAACATTGCCATTGGCCATCGCCTTGTCCTTTTGGAAGTTGTATAATTATGAGTTTTCATCAAGAGCATCAACACCCCCCCCCTCCGCCCCTCAAAATCCAACCTCTGCGGTCCTCGTCCCGAGGGGTGGGCAACAGGAAGTAGGGGACTGACTGATGGGGTGATGTACGGTGGGGCTTGGTGTACCCCAGGACCGCTACGGCTGCCGAGAAGGCCCATCAGTAACCCCGAAAACTGGCAGAAGAGGCTCTGGTATTTTCCCCCAGGGACCTACTACGGTAGGTACGGGATTGGCGATCCCGGGGTCCCTAGCCACTCACCCTCAATTCATCCCCTTCACCTCCAACTGTGCCACGCTCTGCTACTGCTGATCCGTATGCATCACCTTCCCCTTCTAGTTTTTATATTATAATTATTAGCTCTTAAGGTCTTAGGTTTATAACTCCTGTCTCACCAGCAGGGATCTCTTCTATCTCCGTGGTTCTGTCCCACGGTTTTCAGCGCGGCTTCCGACATGTGTGCTCTCCGGAGGTCTCAAAAGTGAAGGTTGAGCGGACCCTTCGCACTGCCCTTATGCGTAGCCTTAGGTGCGGAGCCCGTCCACACCGTCAAGTACACCCACGTAGCTCCTTGAGGGCCCGGTCTGTGTTAATCTCCCGACGGCCGTGTTGCCGTTGGGTTAGTATCACGGACCGGACGTGTTACCGCTGACGGAACCCCGGTGTAATCAAACACAAGTCCCCTGAATCCGCGTGTGCCCTTTATGCGCAGCGCGGCCTAAAGTGGGGAGCCACAGGCGGTTATTCCTGTGGTAGGGGCATAAAGCCGGGGTGTACGTGGTGAACGGTTTATCCATACGGACAAGCAGTGGATATTGAAGGGTAGCTTTTCTGAGGTACAAATGAGATCGGTCATGGGTGAGGTCCCCATGACGGCACAGACCGTGAAGATTCGGTGTCTCTTTAACCCCCGGATGGCAGGCTGACGCCGACGGTACCGGATGGGGGTCCATTTCAATATTTCTCCGCGCAAAACCTCTTTCACTGACCCTTTTCTGGCAATGACATTGGCATGTAATGGCAAAACGTTTAAAGATGTTAGTCCCTTCTATATAAAGCGCGAACTTGATAAAATCAGCGGCCCGGTCAAAAACGCTACGCGTCTCCTAGACGGTAGCTTACTACTAGAGAGCACCAGTCCAGACCAGTCTCGCAAACTGCAAAAGGCGACTTTGTTGGGCTCCTACCCTATCCGGGTAGCCCCACACAAAACACTTTACACCTGTAGAGGAGTAGTCACCACCTCCAGCCTAGATGGTCTTGCAAATGAAGAAATAGTGAGTTGCCTCTGACCAGCTTGTTTGTCAGGCGTACCGGCTAACACGGAAACAAGATGGCAAGGAGTACTCATTACGTCCGGTATTTCTAACTTTTGCTGGGACGAAGTTACCCGAATACATATATTGCGGCTATGAACGTGCTAGCGTCCGCCAGTATGTCCCGAACCCCAATCGCTGTTTCCAATGTCAGCGGTTCGGACATACTAAGGGCACATGTACCAATCCTCTTTGTGAGCAATGTGGCCTACCGAAACACGACGATCCTAACTGCAGTCGAACACCTTGTTGCGTGAACTGTGGCGGTAGTCATCCCTCCAGCTCGCGACAGCGCCCTAGATTCATGGACGAAAGAAGTATTCAGGAGCTACGTGTAAAGGAGCGCCTGAGTTTTCCAGAGGCACGACGGCGCTTCGAACAACTGAAGCCTGCTACCACTACTACTGGATGTGCATTAGCAGCTCGCCGTACTCCTAATACCACTGTTGCTGTTCAACACGTCCCTGTCGCCCACGCATCCACGCAGACTGACTTTCTAGCCGTTAAACCTACCTCTCAGACTGTATATCCACCAGCACTACCTCCGCTTCAACCGTACAGACTCCAGCTACCAAGCCCTCAGCGGGTAACAACCATCCCGTAGTCAACATGAAAAGCCGATCCCGACCACAACATAGATCGCGAAGTCGCTCGCCTTCTATAAGATCCGGGTCTCGTTCTACGAGCCGTAGGAGTTCTGACTTCCGATCATCAGCGGAGTCACAGGAGGCTAACGATTTTCGAATCGTAGGGCCCAAGTCAGCCAAGGTCAAGAAAAAAGTTAAAACGGCCCGTTAAAAATTCTTCATGGAAATAATCCAGTGGAATGTCAATGGTTTCCGAGCTCGTGCTCAAGACCTACAACATTTAGTTTCTCAACGGTCACCGTCAATTACTTGCCTCCAGGAAACCCACTTACATCCCAATCACTCGTTACACCTTCACTCCTCTGCATTTAGAAGCGACTCTTGCAGGTATGCGTGCAAGCGGTGGCGTTGCTACCTTAGTGGCGCCTAACATCTCAGCCGCCAACGTTCCTGTCACCACACCATTGCAAGCTGTGGCCGTTTGGATACAGCTGGAGAGCATCAGTTTTACCATCTGTAATATGTACCTGCCGCCGCACAGTATAGTTCCAGAGCGTGATCTTCTAGCTCTATTGGCTCAGCTCCCCTCACCACTACTCCTTGTGGGAGATTTGAATGCTAAGCACACGCTCTGGGGATCAGACACTGATGACGCCCGTGGATGCCTCCTCGTAGACGTCTCCGATAAGTCTGACCTGCCTCTGCTAAATACTGGTGACCCGACATTCCTATCATCCGCTTATGGTACATATTCCGTACTAGACCTTTCTTTCTGCAGTCCGTCATTAGTACCACTCCTTGAGTGGTCAGTACTTCCGACCTCTTTGGCAGTGATCATTACCCCATTAACATTCATTTTTCTGGCCACCAATGTGTACCTTCTCGACATCCTAGCTGGATAATTTCCAAAGCTAACTGGGGAAAATTCCAATCCCTCATACACCTCATCGACGATGGTTTCGACACCATCGATGAAATGGTCGAATATTTTACTGGCTCGATCCTGCTCGCAGCAGAATCCAGCATTCCTCGAGGCTCACCTACACCACGTCGTATCCCTGTACCGTGGTGGTCTGAGGAATGCAGTTTGGCAATCAAAGCACGCAAACGTGCTTTGCGCGTTTTTCAGCGGCACCCGACGGAAGGGAACTTCGTCGCCTTCAAACCTTCTCGCGCTAGGGCACGCTTTATACTGCGCAACGCAAAGCGTAAATCTTGGGAAGCCTATGTGTCTTCGCTTTCCCGGCGCAGCTCTACCCAACAAGTATGGTCAGCTGTTCGGCGGATGTATGGCAAGTATCGCCGGACGTTAATGCCCGGCCTTGCCATCAACGGTTCCATGTGCACCACCGAGCAGGACATAGCTGAAGCCCTAGCTACCTCATTTGCTGCTACTAGTCAAACTGACCGCTATGATGCTCTCTTCCTGCCTATTAAGGAAAAGGCGGAGCGGGTACCACTGAATTTTAATAGTGACTGCACCGAGCCGTACAGCCAACCTTTTACAGCAGCCGAGCTCGCCCATTCTCTGGCGTTAGCAAAGGATTCTTCTCCAGGTCCCGATGACGTACACCGACAGATGCTGCTCCATCTTCCATCTGAGGCGCGATGTTTCCTTTTAAACATCTATAACCGCATTTGGCATGAGCGGGTTTTCCCTTCCTCCTGGCGAGAGGGTATTGTCATCCCCATCCCTCGACCCGGAAAGGACCGCACACTTCCATCTAGCTACCGCCCAATTTGCCTGACGAGTGTCATCTGTAAGACCTTCGAGCGAATGATAAACGCTCGGTTAAATTGGTGGCTAGAAAAACAACCATCTGTCAAACTTGCAATGCGGTTTTCGTCGCCATCGCTCAAGTGTCGATAATGTAACACGCCTTGAGGGGTATATTTCCGATGCCTTTCTACTGAAGCAACATACCGTGGGCGTGTTCCTCGACCTGGAGAAGGCCTATGACAACACTTGGCGGTACGGCATACTCCGTAACCTACATGGTTATGGCATGCGTGGTCATTACCCGAGTTTTTATGCAATTTTTTAAAACTTCGCCGTTTTCGTGTGCGCATAGGAAAAATGATACCCCAGGAACGGATACAGAACGGTGTACCTCAAGGGTCGATTTTGAGCGTCACCCTTTTTGACGTAGCGATTAACGGCATCACTAGTGCATCACTTTTGCCGAACTATTGGGCCGTTACCCTATGTTCCGGTCTTTACAGACGGTTCTCAGCGCTACGGGTTGCGCATTCTTCATTAACGGCGAGGCTCATAAATTTCGCCTTCTGGACACCACTCTAGTTTTTTCCGCAGAACTGTATGCCATCTTCTATTTGCTCCTTTTTATTTGCAAGTTAGCTCCTGGCTCTTTTATTGTTTGCACTGATTCTCTAAGTGGACTTCAGGCCTTGCAACAGCACACAGCCGCTCACACCCTTGTAAAACTACAGGCCCAGATCTCGCAAATGCTCAGTCGCGGATACCCTTTTGTTTTTACTTGGATCCCAGGCCATGTGGGCATTTCCGTGAACGAGGCGGACGCGGCTGCTTGCCGTTTGCCCCGGAGTTTAACTACGGTGCCATACCAGGATGTGTAACGTTTTTTCCGTCGCCAGCTCCTATCTGCTTGGCAGCAATCCTGGACAGCTTTGGAAGGCACACAACTCCGGGCAATAAAGGAGAGCGTACAACCCTGGCTAACTTCCTGCAGGGATAACCGGCGAGCCGAGGTGATACTCACCCGGCTGAGAATTGGGCACACACGAGTCACTCATGGCCATCTATTAAGAGGGGAACCGGCCCCTGTGTGTGCTCCGTGTTCAGTACGCTTCACTGTGCGGCATGTATTACTGGATTGCGCGCAGTACGCCCGCGTTCGCCAGTCTTTGGGCTTGGGAGCTAACTTGCTCAGTATTTTAGGTGACGACCCAGTGGCCGTGGATAAGGCACTGCGGTTTATTTTTAAAATCGATTTTAATAAACAAGTATGACTTGTGTTTTATAGAGATTTTAAAATATTCTTTAGATCGGTTTTTAATGTCCTTTTTACATATGAGTGTTTTTATTGTATTTTACCTTTTTAACTAAGTTTTTATAGCTTTTAGGTTTTAGTGTTAACTTCGGGCCCGAATGACCTCGACGGGCCCTAAAATCCAACACACACTCCCCCCGCTGCCAGCTTGGGTTACGCATCAGCAGTTCGTCGCTCTCCTGTTCAGGCGACGCAGTCTGTTGACACACGGACCCTCAATGTTTCGGATGCTTCAACCCAATGCGACTTGCTGGAGACTGCCATTCCTTTTAAGGCGTTGGCACCAGCAGCCTAGTCTAGCTCCTCTACTGCCCCAGCAGCAGTTTCACTTTCCGTGTCGGCAAGCGCTATTCCCGGTACTCTAAGGGTTGCCGCTCCCGTAGTCGCATTCGAGGAACCGGCAGTGCTTCTGTTCAGTCGGCTTCCCGATCCCCTTCTCTAAGGGACTCTTCTGACTCCTGCACATGAGGAGTCGCCCATGGAGGGACCGTTTGTCGGTCCCAAGTCCGCCAAAGTGCGAAAAAAAGAGAAACGACGTCCTACTACCAGAACCCGCATTCCTCGCGCTCTTGCTATCTTGAATATTCTCCCTAAAACCGCCGCTGCCCCCTAGTCCTTTTCCAGGGCTCTTTTAACGTGGAACATTCGTGGTGTGCGCTCACATAGGGCAGAGCTCCAGCTCTTGTTGCGGTCCTACAACCCCATAGCGATTTGTTTACAAGAGACCAAACTGCGCCTTCAGGATGCTTTTGATTTGCGTCATTATATTCCGGTACGCTTCGACCTTGTGCCGGAAGTGGGCTCTCCTGCTCATGGTGGTGTCATGATTCTCATACGCGCTGATGTTTTTGGTGAACCTCTACCCCTTAGCACTACTCTGAAAGCTGTTGCTCTTCGGCTCAGTCTTCCCGGTTTATTGTTTACCTTATGCACAGTTTACCTCCCCCTTCAGACTCCGTCCTTCCTGCCGACCTCTCTCAACTCGCTTCGCAGCTCCCCACACCCTTTCTTTTGGGGGATTTTAATGCCCATCATCCTTGTTGGGGCTCTCCTAGGGCGTGTGCAAGGGGAACCGTACTTGCTGACTTCTTTGACCAGTTTCCTCTCCTTGTTTTAAACACTGGTGAACCCACCTTTTTCCGATTCCACCGGTACTCCCTCCCACCTCGATCTTTCTGCTCCACACAGCTTGCTCATTGTTTCCAATGGCATGTAGTATCTGACACTCATTCCAGTGATCACTGCCCATGTGTGCTAACGTTGCTCTCCCACAACGTTCCTCGCTCGCGTGCAGCGTTATGGCAACTCTCCAAGGCTAACTGGGCGCTCTTTTCCGAAGCTGCCACATTCAAGGATTCAGAATTTACTATCGACCTTCTGGTCGACCATTTCATTTCAGTTGTCTCCGCTGCCGAGCAATCTATTCCGAAATCCTCCACGGAGCCTCGGCGTTTGCCTGTCCCGTGGTGGACTCTTGAGTGCCGCGATGCCCTTCGCGCACGCCGGAAAGCTCTTAGGGTATTTAAACATCACCCCACCGTCGAGAACTTGGTAGCTTATAAACAGCTGCGCGCACGAGCCGACGTGTTTTTACGGCTAGCAAAAGAGCGTCCCGGACTTCCTTTGTTGCCTCTTTCTCGCACACCACCCCTTCTGTGGTTTGGGAGAAACTCCGTCGTGTTGCCGGTAAACGGCCACCCTCGTTCATTCCTGGACTTCATGATGGACCTCTCACTGTTGTAGATGCGGTTGATGTTGCTAACTGCCTGGGTAGCACTTTTGCTGCCGCCTCCAGCTCCGCCAACTACGTTTCGACGTTTCGGGTCCTCAAGTCTCAGATTGAGGCCCAGGAATTATCTTTCCGCTCAGCTAACCTTGAGTGCTACAACGCCGAATTTAGCTTACGGGAGCTGGACTCGGCATTATGCTCCTCCCTCATCCGCTCCTGGGCCTGATGGGGTTCACGTGGCTATGCTTCAACACCTCTCCTTTGCTAGTAAAGACTTTCTACTGCGCATGTAAAACCGCATCTGGCGTGACGGAGTTTTCCCTACAGCTTGGCGCGAGGCAGCTATCATTCCGGTCCCAAAACCGGGTAAGGACCGCCGTTTGCCCTCCAGTTACCGCCCCTTCTCCCTCACCAGTACAGTGTGTAAGGTGATGGAGCGCATGATTACTGGGCGCTTACGATGGTGGCTTGAGTCGGAGAACCTGTGCAACATCCAATGCGGATTTCGCCGTTACCGTTCCAGCACTGATCACCTAATTTCCCTCTCGACTCATCATGAACGCCTACTTGCGCCGCTGCCAAACTGGCCGTCTTTTTTGACCTTACGAAAGCCTATGACACCTGTTGGCGGACTGGCATACTACGCACCATACATCAGTGGGGTCTTCGTGGTCGACTTCCCATTTTCCTCCGGGGATTCATGATGGAGCGGTACTTTCGTGTTCGGGGGGGTGTAATTTATCCCGCGTTTTCCATGAGGACAACGGGGTACCCCAGGGTTCGGTCCTCAGCGTTATCCTCTTTGCCATCGCCATCAATCCTATCACTGAGTGTATTCCCGCTGGAATATCCTCTTTATTTGTGGATGACTTCGCCGTATATTGTAGCTCTCGGCGGATGAGTATCTTGGAGCGTCGGCTCCAGGTCTGTTTAGATCGCCTTTACACTTGGAACCTCCACAACGGCTTCCATTTTTCCACAGAGAAGACCGTGTGCGTGAACTTTTGGCGCCGTAAGGCGTTTGATTCACCCTCACTCCACCTCGGTCTCCATCTCCCGTAAACAGGACCTCCGAATGCCTCGCGTGGAGCGCTCGTCCCTGGGTCCCCCAACTCGAGACTAGCTACCCCGCATTCGGTATTCCAACAACTTTTTGCCGAACTACTGGACCGTTACCCTAAAGTTCCGGGCTTTGCAGATGGTTCCCAGTTGGGTAGCACTACGGGTTGCGTATTCGTCTTTAACGGCGAGGCTCATAAATTTCGCCTTCTGGACTTTACCACTTTTTTATGTAGAACTGTATGCCATTCTCTTATCTGCTCCTTTTTATTTGTAAGTTAGTTCCTGGCAATTTTATCGTTTGCACCGACTCTCTTAGCGCTCTTCAGACCTTGCAACAGCACATTGCAGCTCACACGCTAGTTTTAAAAATTCAGGGCTTGATCTCGCAAATGCTTAGTCGCGGATACCATTTGTTTTTACTTGGATCCCAGGCCATGTGTGCATTTCCGGGATAGAGGAGGCGGACGCGGCTGCTAAGTCCGCTTGCCGTTTGCCCCGGAGTTTAACAACTAGGATGCCATACCAGGATGTGCGTTTTTTCCGTTGCCAACTCCTATCTGCTTGGCAGCACTCCTGGACAGCTTTGGAAGGCACACAACTCCGGGCAATAAAGGAGAGCGTACAACCCTGGCTAACTTCCTGCAGGGATAACGGGCGAGCCGAGGTGATACCCGGCTGAGAATTGGACACACGAGCGACTCATGGCCATTTGTTAAGAGGGGAACCGGAGCCAGTGTGTGCTCCATGTGCAGTACGCCTCACTGTGCGGCATGTATTGCTCGATTGCCCGCAGTACGCCCGCGTTCGCCAGACAGTAGGCTTGGGAACTAACTTGCTGGATGTTTTAGGGGACGACCCAGTGGCCGTGGTTAAGGCACTGCGGTTTGTTGCCGAAATCGATTTTAATAAACAAGTCTGACTTGCCTTTTATATTTGTTATTTATAGAGATTTTAACTTATTAGTCTTTGGATGGTTTATTATGTACTTTTAATAGTGGAGTGATTTTATTTTTTTTTTACCTTTTTAGCCTAATTTGTGTAACTTTTAGGTTTTAGTCTTGACTTCGGGCCCAAATGACCTTGCTGTCGACGGGCCCTGAAACACCACACACTCACTCACTCGGTCCCCATACGCTTCCTTTTGCAGAGGAAGCTAAATTTTTAGGATTGGTGTTCGTTAGGAAGCTTAGCTGGGATTCTCATATCGCTTCTCTGGAAGGTCGCTGTGCCCGGTCCCTCAATATCTTACGGGTCTTATCAGGTACATCTCGATCGGATCGTGCTCTTACAGCTTTATCGGACCCTGGTACGATCAAAGCTTGACTATGGGAGTGTGGTATATTCGTCGGCTCGACCTTCCATTTTGAGTCGTTTGGATCCTTTGCACAATCGGGGATACGTCTAGTTACTGGTGCTTTTCCAACCAGCCCCATCCCCAGTCTGTACGCTGAGCCAGCTGAACCTCCCCTGTGTTGGGCGTGATATTCTTTTATGCACCTACGCATGCCGTCTATCCTCTACCCACGCACCCAACGTACAAGCTTTTCTTTGACTCGTCTCTTGATCGCCAGTACGCTGTCAGCCCCCTTGCATTACTTCCGCCCGGTGTTCGCTTTCGCCTACTTCGGGCCCTGGACGTCACACTACCGCCAGTATTAACTCGGAGGGAATCTATTTTTCCTCCTTGGTCGCGGTATGTCACCCTATTCCACCTTGGGTTGACGTCCATGCCCAGTTCTGCGTTTCCGACCACTGGAATCCAATCCGCATCTTTAGAACTTCAGCAGCATTTTAAGAACTACAGTTTTATTTTTACGGACGGCTCTAAAACCGACCGTGGTGTTGGCTGTGCCTTCGTACCTGCTGCGGAGAGTTTTACGTTTCGTCTTTCCGGTGCTCGATTTTTACCGCCGAACTTTTTAGTATCTATCAAGCCCCACTTTTTATCAGCCAGCAGCACTCTAACCACTTTGCCATATGTAGCGATTCTCTGAGTGCTCTACAGAGCATTCGCTCGCTAATTCAGGGTTCCACGTGTCGTTCGTTTGGGTTCCCGGACACCTGGGCATTCCGGGCAACGAGGCTGCTGATGCCGCCGCGAAGTCTGCTATTTTATCCCCCACTGTTTTTAGCAATTCTGTTCCTTTCGAGGATCCTAGTGCTTCCCTTCGCCGAGCCATCAACACTCGCTGGCATGATGACTGGTCCGTGCTCGTTGGGAACAAACTCTGGGAGGTTAAACCTCTTCCGATTCCCTGGGCCACATCTTCACGTTCTTCTCGCAGGGAAGAGGTTATTTTAGCTAGACTTCGCATCGGGCACTGCCGTTTTAGCCATCAACACTTGTAACGCAAGACTCAGCACCTCATTGTTCTCACTGCGGCGAGCCTTTGACGGTGCAGCACCTTTTAGTGGAGTGCCGATTTTACTCAACGTTGCGCTCCTCCTTGTGTTTGGCACCCAACCTCAGCGCAATGCTGAGGGATGATAATGCTGCTGTGGAGGGCCTCTTCTACTTTTTACAGCGCAGCGGAATGATTTCGTTCCATATGATTTCAACATCCCTCTCCGTGCCTCATTTTTGGTTCATCTCGGCACTGCTATTTTATCTATTGTAACAGTTTGAGCATCTTTTATGTTTTTTTGGACCTCTTAGTGGATTTTTTTAGCGTTTACATTTCAGGTGGGCTTTTCCTAGTCTGACCTCGGGCGCTAATGACCTCAGCTGTTGTGCTGTCTGTATTTCGCACGAATTTTTTGTACTTCATCAGATTATCGAGAGTAGGGCGCCGCTGGAAATTCCTAAGAGCGCGCCCCGAATAGCAGTCCGGCAATTATCTGTCCACCATGGGACAGGGAAACGACGGGTGTACGTTCTCGTTCGCGGAATAGATTGTTCTGCTGTCGTCACCGTGAAATGCTCAACTAAGTCGTCCACAGACGCGTGGTCATCATAGTTGAAGACAGCCAACTGCTTGGTGACATTCCAGTTGGCACCATCAAAGCGCCAGCTGGGCAGACGTGCGGAACACGGATCTCGTGCTAAGAGACTGACAAGACACGGAAAGTGGTCACTAGAATGTAGGTCAGAGATGACATTCCATTGAAGGGAGACTGCTAGCTGTTGCGAACAGACGGCCACGTCAATGTGTGAAAAGGTGTTGAATGCATCGGATAAAAACGTGGGTTCTCCGGTATTCAGGAGAACCATGTTATTGCTGTCTATGAAACTTGCGATTAATTTGCCTCTCGCACATGCTCGAGGAGCACCCCATAGAGTATGGTGTGCATTTAGGTCTCCCATTAGCAGATAAGGTGTTGGTAGCTGGGAGACCAGATGTAAGTCAGTAAGCGAGAGGTCATCGGTAGGTGGTAGATAAATGTTGCAGATAGCAAAATGTATGGATGGAAGTCGGATGCGTACAGCAACTGACTGGATGTCAGACTGTACAGGTACAAATTCAACAAAAATGTCATCTCTGAGGAGCATCATAGTGCCTTCATGCGCAGGCATACCCTCCTCAGGTTCAACATCGCACCTTAGTGGATTATAGCCTCTGATTTTGAAGTCGTCTAAAGGACGCATCTTAGTCTCTTGTAGGCAAATGACGAGTGGTTCGTGTATATTGAGCAACAAGCTCGGGTCTGTGTGTTCTGATTCCGCGTAAGTTCCAATGAATAATAGACATGGTAGTAGATTTGCTTTAGCTTATGAGGACTTTAAAGGCGGCCGAATCAATTTACCCTTTTTCTTCGGTGTTGGGCTAACACCTTTTCAGGGGATTTTTCCTGCCTCTTTTTCACTGCCCCTTGGGCAGTGTGGACGGGATCCCCCTGTTCCATCTCCTCTTCTGAGGAGGCACGTTTCCCGATGGAGAACTTCGGTTCGAGAGCCTCGAACCGATTGGAAACGGAGATCGACCACGACGATAATCGCCGATCAGTCTCCTCTCCGGAAGAGTCGTCAGAAGACTCGGAGGAGATGGCCGTGGACACTTCCGCCGGTTTGCCGACTTGCTACAAGTATTTTTATCTTGCAGAGAGTCGCTTCTTGCATACGCTTTCTTTAACTGTTTTGCTGGTGCGTTACATGTAACTGGCTCAGAACTTTTTGAGGTCGATGGTCTTGGCGGTGATTTGGATGACAGCTTTCCACGACTGGCTTCGCTAGGTGTGCACACTGCTACATTGCTGATGACTTGGTTTGTCTGTACCCTAGGTGCTATGGTTTTTTCTGCAATTGTTGCGCCGTTTAAATCGCCAGTTTGAGTTGCGATTTCGCGCCTAGGTACCGGCTTAGCTACAGCGGCGCTGTAACTAACGGACCTAGCAACCGACGGTTGGCGAGTACGCAAGAGCTTCCGAGAAGGACACCTCTGCGACCCGGATCTCTTGGATCGCACGGGCACATTCGCGGGAATTTGATGAATGTTCACCGCTGCAGTTAATGCATGCTGGAGGTCTTGTACAAGCATCTTCATGCAAGACGCCTCCGCAGCTAACACAAGTAGGTACACCGTTACAAAAGTCACTAGTGTGACCAAAGCGCTGGCAGTTATAGCATCTCAAGGGGTTAGGAATGTATGGTCTGACTTCAATTGCTTCATACCCTGCCTTTATCCTTTGAGGGAGGTCAATCCTATCAAAGGTTAGGAACAGGGTACGAGTCGGCACCAATTCCCCGCGCTCACGTCGTTGCACGCGATTTACTGCCGTGACACCTTGTTGTTTAAGGTTCTCCTGAATCTCTTCGTTGGACGTACCGTACAATGCACGGGTGTTTACAACACCTCGCGAAGAGTTCAGGGATTTATGCGCCATAACGCTTATAGGGTAGCTACCAAGCATTGTAGCTTTCAGTACCGCCGCTGCCTGGGTGACGCTTTGTGCTTCAACCAGGAGTGTGCCGTTTCTCGACTTCACACACGACTTGACTGCACCAGATATTTTATCGAGACCCTTTTGAATAACAAAAGGGTTCACCGATGTAAAGGTCTTACCCTCCTCTGTCCGTTTTACTACTAAGTAGCGAGGACCAAATGCCTCGGCTTCTTTTACCATACTCTTACACAATGTATTTGGAGGTTTTGGACGCAAGGGAGCCATGATGAATAGGTTCCCCCTCCGGAACCTTCGGCGTCAGCCTGCCATCAGGGGGATAAAGAAAAAAAGACACCTAAATCTTACGGTCTGTGCCAGCCTGGGCACCCGCTTCAGGCCCGATCTCACGGAGTACTTCGGAGGAGTTACCCTCCGCCTATCACTGCTGACCGGTATGCGACACGTTCACCATAGGCAGGCCCGACCTTATGCTCCTACCACTGGAATAACCGCCAATGGCTCCCCACTTTAGGTCACGCTACCTCAACGGAGTCAGCGTGGATTCAGGGGACTTGTGGTTGTTTACATCGGGCCTCAGACAGCGGTAACACGTCGGGTCTCCCCGTCCACCCCAGCGATACGCGTCCGCCGAGATGTGCGAGGGTACCCGGCCCCATCGGAGCTACGTGGGTGTACATGACAATGGAACGGCTCCGCACCTAGTGTCGCACGAAAGGGGTAGTGAGGAGGGTCCACTCAACCTTCGCGCCTGAGACCTCCGGGGAGCACACAAGTTGGAAGCTGCGCCGAAACCGTGGGATAGCACCACGGGAAAGAAAAGATCACTGATGGTGAGTCAGGAGTTAATAAACCTAAAGCCCTTAAAACTATGGGTATGAGAAGATGACGATGGGGATGAATGGCTCGGGCACCCCGGAATCGCCAATTCCCGTACCTACCTAAGTAGGCCCCTGGGTGGGAAATTAAGGTTAGCAAAAAGACCTCATGGACGAACTTCGTGTCATCGTTCAATCAACATACACCTTCCTCAGTCGTATGGGATAGGTTAAGGCGCGTGGCCGGACAGTCCACTTACATGCCAATCGCCGGTCTTAAAAGCGCTACAGGTTCCTTTGTTGATCAGCACGATGTGGCTAATACTTTCGGCAGTGCGTTCGCTCAAGTGTCTAGCCCAAATAATTACTCGCCTGAGTTTCTCCAAATTAAGACTGGAGGAATCCAAAGGTTTCTCCTGCTCTGGAAACCATGAAGACTACAATCGCCTCTTCACCATGGTAGAGTTAGATCACGCGCTTTCATCTTCGCGGGCATCTGCACCGAGACCAGACGGCATCCATGTGCGCTTGTTGCAACAACTTTCTCCCGAAGGGAAGGCATTCCTACTGAAGATGTATAATCGTGTGTGGGTTGAAGGCACTTTTCCTGAGAAGTGGCGGGAGGCCACCATCATACCCATTTTGAAAGCCGGGAAGGACCGCCATCTGCCTTCCAGCTACCGTCCTGTTTCCCTCACCAGTTGCGTATGCAAGGTGATGGAACCCATGATCAATGGGCGGTGGTGTGGTGGCTGTAAGCTCACAACCTCCTGACAAACATCCAGTGTGGATTCCGACGTCGCCGCTCCACAGTAGACCATCTGGTGTCGATGTCGACACAAATCATGAACGGCTTTATGAGGAACTGTCAGACCATCGGCATATTTTTCGATCTGGAGAATGCCTATGATACGTGTTATCGTGCAGGTATCCTACGCACCTTGCACGGCTGGAATGTACGTGGGCGCCTACCTGTTTTCCTTCGGGAGTTCATGAGCGACCGCATTTTTCGGGTAAGGGTCGGCTCAGTTTTTTCGAATCTTTTCGTACAAGAGAACGGTGTTCCTCAAGGATCGGTGCTGAGCGTTACACTGTTCGCTATTGCCATCAACTCTATTTCCCAATGTGTTCCTCGAGGGGTTTCATCGTGCTTGTTCGTAGACGACTTCGCCGTGTACTGCACTTCACGACGCACTGCATTCGTGGAGCGCTGTCTGCAGCAATGTTTAGACAATCTCCGCGATTGGAGTGCTAAAAACTGCTTCTGATTCTCCACAGAAAAAACTGCGTCAGCTTCTGGCGCAATAGGAGTCGTTTACCAGCTGCACTCCGACTCGGTCCACACCTCTTACCATTTGCAGATGAAACGAGGTACCTCTTACCATTTGCAGATGAAACGAGGTTCCTGGGACTGATCTTTGATCGGAAGCTTAGCTGGACATCTCATATAGCAGTGCTGAAAGCACGATGTGAGCGTTCTCTTAACATACTGCGGGTACTTAGTGGACGATCGTGGGGAGCGGATCGCTCAGTGCTGCTTCGTTTGTATCGCACACTGATCCGATCCAAATTGGACTATGGGTGCATCGTTTATGCTTCAGCTCGTCCATCTGCGCTGAAGAAACTAGACACGGTTCATAACTCTGGGCTTCGTATCGCTATTGGAGCATTTCCAACTAGCCCAGTGGTGAGCCTCTACGCCGAAGCAGCAGAACGTCCTCTGCAATATCGCCGCGAGGTTTTGCTGGGGAATTTCGACTGTGGGCTAAATAGTATGCCTTCGCATCCGACGTATGCACCGTTTTTCGACACCTTGACGGACGTTATAGGAACACGAGTATAAACCCGAAGCCGCCAGGTTTTCGGTTCCGGGAGCTCCTAGGGAGTCATGCACTCGAAATGCCTAGGATGTTACCCAAGGGCGAAAGAGTATCCTCCATGTTTGCGTGTAGGATCCCACGTAGATCTTGGGATGACGGTGCACAGGAAGGCTACGACGCCCTCGTGTAGTATCCGCAGTAGTTTTTTAGAGTTTGTAACTTATAAGGACAATACTTTAATTTATACAGATGGATCCAAAAGCGATACAGGTGTTGGATGTGCTTACATCCATGGAGCCGAACCCTATACATTCGGTTTCCATGGCAGTACTTCCATTTATAGTGCAGAGCTCTATGCAATATACCGAGCCGTCATACATGTTCGCCGAAGAAAGTTAGGTCATTGTCTTATCCTAAGTGATTCCCTAAGCGCACTTCAGAGCCTTCGTGAGTTGTACAACCAACGCCCAATTGTGCAACGCATACAGGATGCACTCCACGTTTTACACGTCTCTGGCGTTAGCGTGGTGTGCGCATGGATTCCTGGCCACGTAGGCCTGCATGGGAACGAACTGGCGGATTCGGCAGCAAAGGTGGCAAGCGTAGAACCGAGTGTCAACATCCCTTTTGTCACCGCGGAAGACTAGGCTTGTGCGTAGAGCGGCACTGTCACGCTGGTCTGCTCTGCGTAATATCAAGCTGAGAAGGGTAAAAGAGCTTCCGGATAACTGGGCGACCTATCGCTTATCGCGTCGGGAGGAGGTGAGTTTGGCTCGGTTGCGTATTGGGCACTGCTACTTCTCAGTCACCTGTTGAGGAGGGTCACTGCTTCTATTTGCGAGTCATGTGGTCAGGCTCTCTCGGTCCGTCATGTGCTGCTCGAGTGTATTCACCTAGCAGACCTGCGGGAGTCTGCAGCTGCCGGTCAGCTTGACGGAGATCCTAGCAGGCAATAACTGCGGCGGAAAAAGTCCTGAAGTACATCGCCAGAGTTCAGTTAAGAATTTAATAGTTTATGCTTCTATCGTTTGTTATTTTATACGTTTTTAGTTTTATAGTCTATTGCTGGTTTCGGCCGCCTTTTTTTATAAATATATTTTTGTTTTATTTATATAGGTTATATCTATTGCGTTTTTTGGATTATAGCGATAAAGAGTGTTTTGTTTTTGTATTTCTTTTAAATGTTTATTTTTATAGATATATTTTTACTTAGTGTGTAAGTTTTTTAGTGTCATTCGCACAATTGTCTTTAATGGGCGCTGATGACCTAGCAGTTGAGCGCCCATAAATACAAATCATCAGCTGTTGTGCGCCCTTAAGCCCCACTACTACTACTACTACTACTACTACTACTACTACTACTACTACTACTACCACCACCACTACTACTACTACTACTACTACTACTACTTAATGCCCATCACCCACTATGGGGCTCAACTCGGGCATGTTCGAGAGGCCACCTCATTGCAAAATTTTTGGAGAGCAATAACTTGGTTCTCCTGAATTCCGGCGAGCCAACGTTCCTTTCAGACGCCTATAACACCTGTTCGCAAATCAATTTGGCAGTATGTTCATACCAGTTAGCAGTTTAATTGCAGTGGAATGTCATCTCTGATTTACATTCCAGCGACCACTTCCCATGTCTTCTTAGTCTCTCAGCACACGGTGTGTCTACCTCACGTATCCCTAGATGGCGCTTTGATCGTGCCAACTGGAACCTTTACACCCAGTTGGCTGTCTTTGATTACAACGAGCACGATTCTGTGAATGTCTCAGTCGATCATCTCACAGAGAAAATTCTTTCCGCTACAGAACAGTGTATTCCACGTTCGGCTACCCAACCCGCTCGACTTCCTGTCCCATGGTGGAACGACTGCCGGAATGCTATTCGTGCTCGTAGACGTGCTCTACGGGTATTTCAACGACACCCTACCCAAAGTAAAGTTTCGTCTTATTCAAATAAGGGTACAAGCTGCTTACTTCGTAATGAAGCATTTTTTGATTCTCTGTCACTTGCCGATACACTGTGGTGCAGTTAGTGCGCCCTCCAAAGAACACATTCCTGGGATGGAGATGTTCGGGAAAAACTTTGCCAAAACAGTTGACGTGAGCTGCCAAATCTTCATCCTCCCGGATCATGGCTCTAAATTCGCACTCCCATCACCGTATACCCCGCATTTCTCAGTTTGTTTCTCAAAACTAGAGGCATGGGCTTCATCGCCCGTAGCATACACGAGGGACGTTTTTTTTCAACCTCCGATAGGCTATAAATAAAACACAAGTTCATATAAAACAATTTTATTACCAAAAGAATAGTACAATTATGGTTACTTTTCGACATAATCACCGAAGAGATTGAGACATTTGTCATATCTGTGGACAAGCTTTTCAATTCCCTCTTCAAAGAAAGTTGCCGCCAGTGAATTCAAGTAGTCCTTGACGTTCGTTTGAAGGTCCTCATTGGTTTGAAATCGCTTCCCACCAAGCCACGTCTTCAGTTGAGGAAAAAGGTGAAAGTTACTGGGTGCTAAGTCAGGACTGTATGACGGATGATCGAAAATGTCCCATCCAAATTGGTCGAGAAGCCGTTGAGTTGCCGCAGTGTGTGGACGGGCATTATCGTGGATCAGAACAACTCCAGTAGTCAGCCTTCCTCTTCGTTTGTTCTGAATGGCTCTACGTAAACGTCGTAAAGTTTCACAAAGGCTGAAGTTATTGTGGTTCCGGGCTGCATGAACTCCACAAGCAACACACCTTGTTGGTCCCAAAACACAGTAGCCATGGTCTTTCTGTTGAATGTCTGTTTGAATTTCTTTGGTTTGGTGAATTTGAATGCATCCATTGTTGTGATTGGCGTTTCGTTTCCGGTGTGTCGTATTGAACCCAAGTTTCATCCCCAGTCACGATTGATTTCAAAAAGTTGTCTCCTTCATCTTGATAACGCTCAAGGAACTCCAAAGCTGATGCCATTCGTCGAGTTTTGTGGTTAGTCAACATTTTTGGGACCCAACGTGCACAAAGTTTTTTGTAGCCTAACCTTTCAGTAACAATCAAGTACAAAACAGACCTTGAAACTTCTGGAAACACCGTAGACAAAGCAGTGATGGTGAGTCTGCGGTTTTCCTTAACTATTCTGTCAACTCGTTGAACAAGGTCATCTGAAACGACAATTTCCTTCCTTGACCCCCTTCATCATGCACATCATTACGACCATCTTTAAACTTTCGACACCATTCACGAACAACACCATCACTCATGAAGTTTTCGCCCTACACGCGACTCATCCTCCGATGGATTTCTACAGTACCATGGCCTTCAGCCTGTAGAAAACGAATTACACTTCGCAATTCGCACTTGGCGGGAGCATCAATAATGGCGGCCATGTTTACGTGGCTGTAGCACAACGCCGACAGCGCAAACCCGCTTTCTGCTGCCCACGTAGCGTCGGCATGGAGCGATCGGAGGTTGAAAAAAAACAGCCCTCGTATTTTAGAATGGCGATTAGGGAAACACTTTTGACAGCCATGAAAGAAGCAACCATGGAAGAAATACACAGATCGATCGTCTCTGTAGCCATCTACCTTGTGTCCCAAAACTTTTTATATCTCTGCCCCTGTAGGCATATTGAATAATGATGCAATTTTTCTGTTCCAACCACGCCAACCATATACAGCTTGGTTAACATGAGTTGGCAGCTATCTGCGCAGTAGAAGAGGGGCAACCAGGAGAGTGGGGTAGGACTGGCAGCCACATGCGCGCAAGAGAGGAGAAAGCGCATGAATCTTACCTTGAGGCTGGTTTCAGGCAACAGAAGTAACTCTCCCTCGTGTGGGCTCCTCTTCGTGGCTGAGGGAGACGGTCAACAGGTCCACCCACGTGTAGGCCGTGCGTGGAGACCCGTGTCGGTGGAAAGGTTAGTCCTGGTGGTTGAGGGATGCGTATCTGAGCTCGTAACAGTCTTTTTCTGAATTCGGGGAGGGTACGCATTACTAATACACTACTTTGGCTTCTGCTTCGCCTAAACGGGAGGTTAGGGACTAACCCACCCCTAATCAATCGGCCAGGACTTGGTATTGTACCGACCTCCAGGGTGAGTGGGACGGCGAGCTCGCTATATCCCCTGTGTAGCCCTGTCATCCCAGTGGGATGACCCCTTGTTGGGCTCCGTGGTGGGTGGGGAGCACTGGGGGATGAATTTTTTCGCCAACTTACATGTCAAACCTTACCCAAAAAAATAATCAAAAAACTTGCAGCAATGGAAAAGAAGTAGCCGAGTCTTGTGGTCCTCGCTACTTGGTAATCAGTAGAACTGAAGAAGGCCAAAAGTTTACGACCGTTAACCTCTTTACAATCCAGAGGTGATTAGACAAAATTGCTGGTCCGGTCAAATCGTGTATACGGGCGCGAAATGGCACTCTCCTAGTTGAGGCGCAATCTAACGCCCAGGGGGCATCGTTGTTGAAGGCAAGCATGCTAGGGAGTTACCCTGTATCCGTTACGGTACATAAGACCCTGAACTCCTCGCGTGGAGTAGTAACCACCCGTGCTTTGGATGGTATGTCCAACGAGGAGATTCAGGAGAACCTGAAAGACCAGGGAGTAATATGTGTGTACCGAGTGCAGCGCAGAGAACGTGGGGAATTGTTGCCTACTCGTACCCTGTTCCTTACTTTTGATAGGGTAGATCTTCCTCAAAAGATTAAGGCGGGTTACGAGAGTATTGAGGTTAGGCCCTATATACCAAACCCCCTGCGGTGCTACAAGTGTCAACGTTATGGTCACACTAGCCAACTGTGTAACGGATCTCCAGCATGCGTGAACTGTGGTTTGGCTTTACACGAGGGTGAGTGCTCCTCGCCCATTAAATGTATAAACTGTGCCGGGGAGCATTCATCTAGCTCCAGAGACTGCCCACGTTTTGTGGAAGAAAAGGCAATACAGGAGATCCGGGTTAAGGAGAAGGTTTCCTTCTCGGACGCCCGGAAGCTCCTGCGTACTCGCTTGCCCTCCGTCCCTAGGTCCGGTACTTATAGCTCTGTCTTGGCTAAACCCGTACCTAGGAAAGAAATTGCAACGCAAACCTGCGGTGCAGGGGAGCCTACCATCTCAGACAGAGTTCTTGTCCCCACACAATTACGGAAGTCCACAACTCCATCACCAGCGTCGGCAAATACATCGCCTAAACGGACGAAGGAAACTAAAACCCAAGCCCCGTCCCAAGCCAAACCATCGACTTCTACATCTAAATATGACAAGCCGGTAATATACGATCCGCCGCCTAAAGTATTTAAGACCAGTTACGAGAGGACAGATTTCCTTAAAGATTCGAACCGTACTCCTAGGAAGAAGAAAACCTCTAGGACATCTCGAAGCTCTTCTTCTGAAGAGCTTTCTGGTGATGAGTCGGATCGACGACAGTCATCCTCGTCGATCTCGCTGTCCAATAAATTTGAAGCCCTCGAACCTAAGTTTTCTTTAGGGAAAGGGGCTTCCTCCGCCGAAGAGATGGACCAAGAGGATATCGACAACAGAACGGCAACAAAAAAGCGCCAAGAGAAATCGGCAGAAAAAGGTGTTAGCCCTACACCGAAGAAAAAGGGTAAGCTGATTCGGCCACCGTTAAAGTCATCTTAATGTAGACCAATTTTACAACCTATCTCCCTAGCTCCAATGGCTATCCTCCAATGGAACATACGGGGTTTAAGAACTCATCGACCAGAACTGGAAATTTTGCTCAGTAAGCATAACCCCTTAGTGGTATGCTTACAAGAGACTAAGCTACGACCGCCAGACAAGTTTAACATCCGACGCTACACACCACTGCGGTGTGATATTGACACAGAAGAGGGCATTCCTGCTCACGGGGGCACTATGATGCTCCTCAGGGATGACATTTGTAGACCCGATACAGCTGCAATCTGATATACAATCTGTAGCTGTAAGGATTAAGCTGCCAACAATCGAATTTTGCATTTGCAATGTATATCTCCCGCCATCTGATGACCTCTCGTTAATTGACCTTCAAGATCTGGTTTCCCAACTTTCAACACCATTTCTAATAGTTGGAGACTTTAATGCCCATCACCCACTATGGGGTTCAACTCGGGCATGTTCGAGAGGCCACCTCATTGCAAAATTCCTTGAGAGCAATAACTTGGTTCTCCTGAATTCCGGAGAGCCAACGTTCCTTTCAGACGCGTATAACACCTATTCGCACATTGATTTGGCAGTATGTTCATCCCAGTTAGCAGTTTCATTGCAGTGGAATGTCATCTCTGATTTACATTCCAGCGACCACTTCCCATGTCTTCTTAGTCTCTTAGCACACGATGTGTCTACCTCACGTATCCCTAGATGGCGCTTTGATCGTGCCAACTGGAACCTTTACACCCAGTTGGCTGTCTTTGATTACAACGAGCACGATTCTGTGAATGATCTAGTCGATCACCTCACAGAGAAAATTCTTTCCGCTGCAGAACAGAGCATTCCACGTTCGGCTACCCAACCCGGTCGACTTCCTGTACCATGGTGGAACAACGACTGCCGGAATGCTATTCGTGCCCGTAGACGTGCTCTGCGGGTATTTCAACGACATCCTACCCAAAGTAATCTAATTGAGTACAAGAAAGCGCGTGCACAGTCTAGGCAAATAATTAAGGATAGCAAAAAGATCTCATGGAACAAGTTTGTCTCATCTTTTAACAGATGGACACCTTCCTCTGTTGTATGGGATAGGTTAAGGCGCGTGGCCGGAAAATCAACCCACTTGCCAATCGCTGGTCTAAAAACACCTGCAGGAGTTGTTGATCCGTTCGTCGTGGCTAACACCTTCGGCTGTGCTTTCGCTCAGGTGTCTAGCTCAAGTAATTGTGCTCCTGAGTTTATCTCAATTAAGACTCAGGTAGAATCTCAAGGTTTCGTGTTTAGTTCCAGAAACCTTGAAGATTATAACCGCCTTTTCACCTTGGCGGAGTTAGAACACGCTCTATCATCATCGCGACTGACAGCACCAGGACCGGACGGAATCCACGTTCAAATGTTGCAACATCTCTCACCTGAAGGTAAGGCATTCCTGCTCGAGGTCTATAACCGTGTTTGGGTTGATGCCACGTTTCCGGACAAGTGGCGAGAAGCGACCATCATACCTATCTTGAAAGCTGGCAAGGACCGTCACCTCCCTTCTAGCTACCGTCCTATTTCCCTCACCAGTTGCGTCTGCAAGGTGATGGAACGCATGATAAATGGGCGGTTGGTATGGTGGCTGGAAACGCACAACCTACTGAATAACATCCAGTGCGGTTTTCGACGACGCCGTTCAACAGTGGATCATCTTGTGTCCATGTCGACACAGATTATGAACGGCTTTCTTAAAAACTGTCAAACAGTCGGAATATTTTTTGACCTCGAAAAGGCTTATGATACGTGTTGGCGTGCAGGGTTGCTACGTACTCTGCACACCTGGAATATACGTGGACGCCTACCACTCTTCCTTCAGGAATTCTTGAAAGACCGCGTATTCCGAGTAAGGGTTGGCTCGGTTCTTTCGAACCTTTTCGTTCAAGAGAACGGTGTACCACAGGGATCGGTGCTAAGTGTTACATTGTTTGCTATTGCGATTAATTCTATCTCGAAATGTGTACCTCCGGGGGTCTCGTCAAGCCTATTCGTAGATGACTTTGCCGTCTACTGTACATCTCAGCGCACTTCGTTTATAGAGCGCCGTCTTCAAACCACCTTGGACAACCTTAAGGTTTGGAGTTTAAAGAACGGCTTCCGATTCTCTGCTGAGAAAACCATCTGTGTGAACTTCTGGCGTCAGCAGAGTCGACTACCTCCAAGGCTCCGGCTAGGCGCTGATCTACTACCTTTTGCAGATGAGACGAGGTTCCTTGGTTTGATCTTTGATAGAAAACTTAGTTGGTCGTCGCATATAGCACAACTGAAAGCACGATGTGACCGATCTTTAAATATCTTGCGGGTACTAAGTGGATAATCGTGGGGAGCGGACCGTACAGTGTTATTGCGACTGTATCGCACACTCATCCGTTCCAAATTAGATTATGGTAGTATCGTTTATGGCTCAGCACGACCATCTGTGCTGAAGAGATTAGACACAGTCCATAATTGTGGCATACGTATAGCAGTTGGGGCATTTCCAACGAGCCGAGTTATAAGCCTGTATGCTGAGTCTGCAGAACCTCCTCTGCAGTACAGGCGCGACATGCTATTAGCAAATTATGGCTGTGGACTTAATTGCATGCCCACACATCCAACGTTTACGCCGTTCTTTAACACCTCCATGGACGTGCGTTATAGGAACACTTCTATTAAACCAAAGCCACCTGGTTTTCGTTTCCGGGAGCTCCTTAGACATCTTAATACTGAAATGCCAAAGATGTATCCCAGGGGGGAGAGGACATACCCTCCTTGGTTGTGCAGAGCGTCCCACGTTGATCTGGGCATGACCACACATGATAAATCTACCATGTCTATGTCTAGTATCCGCATATGCTTTTTGGAATTTTTATCGCGATATCAGGACCATATAAAAATTTACACCGATGGGTCCAAGAATTCAGATGGCGTTGGTTGTGCTTACGTGTGTGGAACCGAACCCTATACATTCGGATTCCACACTAGCACTTCCATTTTTACCGCAGAGCTCTATGCAATATACCGAGCCATTTTACACGTACGTCGACGAAAGTTGGGGAACTGCTTAATCCTGAGTGATTCCCTCAGTGCACTTCAAAGCCTACGGCAGCTGTACAACTACCACCCTATTGTGCAGCGGATACAGGATGCCCTCCACGTTTTACACGCTTCTGGCGTTAGCGTGGTGTGTGCATGGATCCCTGGTCACGTAGGCTTGCGGGGGAATGAAATGGCGGATTCGGCAGCCAAGACGGCTACCATGAAGCCCAGGGTTCGTCTACCATGTGTGACATCGGAAGATTTTAGGGCCGTATTGCGGAGAGCTGTGCAAACCTGCTGGCAGGAAGAGTGGTCCGCTCTCCGCAATAATAAACTTAGATCAGTCAAGGAACTTCCGATTCCCTGGGTTACCTCCTGTCGGTCATCTCGCCGCGAGGAGGTGATTTTGGCTCGGTTGCGCATTGGGCATTGTTATTTTAGCCACAGCTTTTTATTAAATAGAACCCCGGTTCCCGTTTGCCCACTGTGCAGTGGTGACCTGACTGTCCGTCACTTGTTTTTAGATTGTTATAGCTTGGCACGTCTCCGCAGGTCTCTCCAGCTGCCGGCCAGCTTGGCGGATATCCTCGCGGATGACGAAACGGTAGTGGGCAAAGTTTTACAATTTATTTCAGCTGTGGATTTTAGAATTTAACCACAAGTATCCTTTTTGTTGTTTTCTTTTTTAGTATATATGTCTGTAGCTTTAAGAGGTTTATAGATAATATATATTTTTAGAAATTTTTATATCTGGCTTTTGCCATGACTTGTTTTTTAAAGGGCGCTGATGACCGCCGTAGTTGAGCGCCCTTATACACATCATCATCATCATCATCACAGAAGTAACTCTAGGAGATTGTTCAGCTGCAGACTGTTTCTTCCGGAAAATTCCCCCCTTCATCTTCACTAGGAAACTCGGATGACTCATTGCTTTCATCGCTGTCATGTCCTAGATGAATGATGATTTCCTGTCCTCCATCCAGCAAACCTTCATTGCGCATGAATTCATGTTCAACCTGAATGACGTGTTGACATCTTTTCTGCCAATCTTCCGCAGAAATGTCAGCAAACTTCTCGTCAGCTAACTTAATGAGGTCATCCATTTTGAACGTGACATTCCTTTCTGCAATCCAGTTCTTTACAGTAGCCCAAATCAGTTCGATTGGATTTAACTCGGGATAAGGTGGAAGGCGTAAAAGTGTATGGTCATGTGCATGAAGAAAACTGTCTATTTTGTACTTGGGGATTTTGGGTTTGAGAGGGATGATCATATTGTAAATGTCGGGTTTGTACAGGGAGGAGAAATCAATGTTTGTAAAATGTTCCATGGAGAGGTTTTGTTTCAGCCACGAAATCATTGTCTCTTCTGGAACTTGCAGTGGGCGCCTTATTAAGGATCACATTGTGGTAAGGTGCATTGTCAATTACCAATACGGAATTTTGTGGAAGATTAGGGATCAGTCTTTCTTTTATCCACTTCTCATAATTCTTATAGTTCGTCATCGTGGTAGTCACCGGTTTTCTGCTGGGACTTGAACCGAATATACGCGTTAGGGATAAACCCTTGCTTGCCTCCAGCATGGACGATGATAAGACGCTGGCCTTTGGATACCGGTGCTAAGAGGCCGTGTAAACTGTTATCACTCCAAGCATACGGAGTAGTATGAGATGAATGGATATACGTCTCGTCCATATATATTATGGGACGGCCCTCGCTTCTATATTGCTTCATCATTCTGAGAAAATGGAGGCGCTTAGTTCTGATGTATGGCGCTCCATTAAAATTTTTCTGTTTTGTCCGTTTCCATGTGAAACCCAGCTTTGAGAGTAATTTTCTTAGTGTGGATATGCTCCCTTCAAAGTTTATCGAATCCTTTAATTTAGCATGCACCTTCCTTAGTGTCGGTCTTTGTGAATTATATAGAATTCGTTCACAGTTCGGCGCACTACTGCCTCATTAAAGGCATCCAAACTGACACGAAAAGACCTCTTTGGTCTCTTTTTGTGTGGTGTGGAGAATGAAATCGAAGTACCACGATCAATATCTTTCGTTTCCTTAATTCTCCTTACACTTCTTTCAGAAACATCTGTTGCCTCAGCCACACTCTTCCCAATGTTTTTGATGCTGAGTTGTTAAGCCAGCTTCTGTATGTCTTTTCATGTACTTATAAAGATTACTAACAACTTCCCTGGTTTGGGAGTGCAACACTTTACCTTGTAGTTTGCTGTCCATGTTTTAAAATATTAAAGTCTGCAGTAAAAGGAAATACACTTAATGCAGACGCGCACGCGCGCGCACACACACACACTTAAACAATCACGCACGCACTTACAAGTACGCTGAAAATAACTAAGAACATCGAGAACTGCTACTTACTGTACATATATTAAAGTACACTGTCATTTACATATAAAAATATAAATCACACGGACCCGAGCCTTAAAAAGTTCCTAAGACGCTCGTCCAACCTCAACGATTTCACAACTGTAACTGACCCCCACTCTTAGTGCCAGTAGGTGGCGGAGAGGGTGAGTCACTGCGCATATTTTCTCAGCTGCCACGTCTGAATAAACATACTGTAGAAGCCATTCGAGATTGAGTATCGCCCAAGCGGTACCCTCCTTGCGGAATCATGGGAATTTTGTTAACGGGCATAAACCTTTTCCTGTACACATTCATGCAGGCATTGGCTATAACACATTCTCTGAAAGGATCGATACCATTTTCGCCCATGAATTCCTTTCGAAATTTTGTTACCCCCAAAAATACCTGGCGAACATCCGACTTGCAATACTTTACCATTTCTTCTTGCATGTCAAACACGTATCCATCGGTTACCATGTTTAAGTGCCTCTCCTCGAAAGCTTTACGTTCGGCTTGGAACATGTTTTCGGGCGAATAAAATGTTTGATCTGGAATTGGTCCTACATATCTTTGATTTTCCCTAGAGTTAAACAGATTGGAAAGTAACCCTTGCACTCCTGAAGCTGAAAGGTTTTGGGAACCGCGAAAGCGCCATAGGTATAAAATTTAGAGTATCGAGAAACGTTACATTTAAGTATCTTATTCGGTATATTCTGATTCATTCATGATAAGTTCGGGTTCCCATTTCAAAGTGCTCGCCATATGTTTCAAAATAAATTGGCCATAGTAGGATCGTAAATTGTTGGCCAAAACGACTACATCCCATGATTTAAACCTAGCTTGCGTAGCATGCTCTAAAATTTGCTTCACCGTGTCCTTATCGTAAACCCACTCCCTCATGCCACATTGCGTACAATAAACAGTGTTTTCATTTTTGTTATTACACTTTGAACATGCCTGATACAAGACACAGAAATTGGGCTCATGCACCCGTACTTCTGGATCGATAAACATAAATATAAATGGTTTCTTGGATAAAGAGGCCTTATACGGTTGAATGTAGCATACATGATTCCCCTCTACGTGTTTCATACAGTTCCTACTGGTGCTGCGTTTTTCTGTTTCTTGCACTGTAGTTGTCAGTAACATCTTGTGCACAACAATTATTAGAATTCTCATCCCTCTGCAAAATGTCTTGCCTGCGTTCTTCCAGATTTCGTCTTTTCTTGTTAAGCTTTTCTGTGTGATAGGATGGCTGATTCTTAAAAATTGTGGGGTACGCATCATCAGTTAATTTTGGTACTTTTCGAGGGACACCATCATTTGCAGGAAAAAGGTCTTCGTTAACCACAAAACGCTGTTCAAAATGATGAATACAAATTACAGTTTTGTCATTAACTTCAAAATCTTTACGATGTATGTTTCTGATCCACATATCCCGTCAAGATTTTTCTTTAGGAACGACAGTTCGTATGTGGTGTACTATCATAATTAAATTTGCAGCCAGGTACACAGCAAGAACCACCCATTTCGACAGTATTTCACACTACTATATATTTACATAAACTTTTACAACTCAATGTTATGTTAAAAATCACTATACACTAAATTGTTAGTCACTAATTGCCACTGTATTGTGAATTACATTAATTCTGCAAACTCATATTCAAAGTAAACAAACTCATGCTTCACTCTGTAGATGTAACCATAACAAAACATGCTGGGCCACGAGCGGCGCCATTTTTGCTAAAATCGATACTCGTATTATGGTATGAGAATTGGAGTTGGTGTACTAGCTTTATCAGATGCCTATGTGGGAGCCTCCTGTCAATGACGGATGTTGACAAGTGGAAGCTGTTGTCAAAACTGAAGCTCTTATACATATAGATTCAGTGATACCATATAGCATCATTTGCCTGCTAAGGGACATTTATCTGATGTGCAACAAAAGATTTTGGCGACTACTAAAACATTTGCTACAAAATGTTTACATTTACTACTATTTGTGATTCTAATGAAAGACTTTCCAGATGTTCTTTGAATCGTGAGTGGTTTCCATAAGTTCCACTACTTCCTCCATTCGGCAGCTGTTAAACTACAATCGTATTGTGTGGAGTATCCATTTTGCTGTCCACGCTTTACACGCCACCTGCTGTACATGGATTTTTGGTCACATTGGCTTCCCGGGGAATGAAATGGTGCATTCGGCAGCGCAGATGGCAACCACACAGCCCAGGGTTCTTATACTGTTTGTCACAGGGTAAAATTTTAGACTGATTATGGAGATCTGTGCATTGCAGCTGGCATGGGCAAACTTAACCACTAAATCATCCTCTTGAAAATGAAAGTCATTAATACAAAATGGCAGTATTGTATGGTGCGGGGCATCTAACAGTTTGTTTCCTGCAGTTCTGCATCATCTGGTGTGCAGTTCTTTGTGGGTTATTGCGACGTACTCGGTTGAAGCGTTCTAAATGTCAGCAGTCCTGGGTTTTCTTCCCACACCCGAATACGCCCTTCCGATGTCCCGCAGGAACCTTTCGATCTTCTGATGTTCCGTTCGAATCCCCCCAGGGGCCTACTTCGGTAGGTACGGGTATTGGCGATCCCGGGGTCCCGAGCCAACAGTCTCCCTCGTGTGGGCTCCTCTTCGTGGTTGAGGGAGACGGTCAACAGGCCCACCCACGTGTAGGCCGTGCGTGGAGACCCGTGTCGGTGGAAATGTTTGTCCTGGTGGTTGAGGGATGCGCATCTGAGCTCGTAACAGTTTTTTTTCTGAATTCGGGAAGGGTGCGCATTTCCAATATACCACTTTGGCTACTGCTTCAGCTAAACGGGAGGTTAGGGACTAACCCACCCCTAATCAATCGGCCAGGACAAGGTGTTACACTGAACTCCAGGGTGAGTGGGACGGCGAGCCCGCTATATCCCCTATGTAGCCCTGTCATCCCAGTGGGATGACCCCTTGTTGGGCTCCGTGGTGGGTGGGGAGCATTGGGGGATGAAATTTATTCCTACGTTTTATGGCCACAACTACACCTAAACGCAGAAAACAAGTTTCAGACGAAAGAGAGGTACACACGTCTTTATCAGCGCGTTACCTAGTTATCCATCGGACAGAAGAGGGTCAGTCATTTTTAAAGGTCAACCCTTTCGTAATTCAATCAGGTCTGGATAAAATCGCTGGGCCCGTGAAGTCATGTACACGTTTACGGTCTGGTTCATTGTTGGTTGAAAGCTACTCTACCTCCCAGTTTGATAAGTTAATGAAAGCGAAACTCCTACACGGATATCCTATCCGTGTAGAAAAGCACAGGAGTCTCAACTCTTCTAAGGGCGTTATCACCAGCCCTCTGTTGGATGGTATGCCGGAGGAGGAGATCCAGGGTTATCTGGCGGACCAGGGTGTCACGGAAGTGTACCGTGTGCGAGTCATGCGTGACGGTGTGCAGGTTCCTAGCCGCACACTTTTTGTTACTTTCGATCGGCTCGAACTGCCTCAGAAGATCAAGGCAGGATATGAAGTTATACCTGTGCGCCCGTACATTCCGCGGCCTATGCGCTGCTACCAGTGTCAGCGCTATGGCCATACCAAGACCTCTTGTAAGGCTACTGTTGCGGTATGTGCCAACTGTGGTAAGGGCAGTCATGACGGAGCTTGTCCCTCTGCCCCAAGTTGCGTGAACTGCCAAGGTCAACATCCGGCGACCTCCCGCGATTGTCCGCGCTACCAGGATGAGAAGGCCATCCAGGAGCTGCGGGTGAAGGAGCGTCTATCCTTCTCTGAAGCCCGCAAACGACATCAGGCTCGACAACCTTCTCTCCTGAAGTTTGGTACTTTTAGTTCCGTAGTTTCAAAACCAATACTAAAGATTGACATGGGCACTCAAACTTGCCCTGTGCCTTCAACAGTGACTCCTCGCGTCGCATTGCCAACTTCTAATACCGCTAGCTCCAAAACCATTTCAGTGAGTACGGACACCCGGAAATTTAGTCACGCCAAAGCGCTCCGACTTATTCAAAGACCCTCCGGCACCTGCCAGTGGCAAGTGTCCCGGCCCGGCCAGTTCCCCTTCACCTCCTCGGCGCTCTTGCTCCCAGGACACCAGGGGGCGTAGCCGTGTGAAGGGGCCTTCCCTTCCAACCTTGAGTATTGGCAACAGTTTTCTCCCGTTGACCGCGTTATCCAATGACCCTGACCCTCCTCCATCCGAGGAACCTATGGAGCACGAAGCAAGTGCTCCAAAAAGCCCGAGCCCAACACGGAACCCGAAGGGAAAATTAAAGCGACAGCCACCAGCAAAGTGAACTAAGTGACCGGCTTTTTCCCTTTACCCCAGGATGTCCATTCTACAGTGGAATACACGTGGCGTGCGCAGGCGTAAACCAGACCTACAACTGTTGGGTAATTTGCTGTCCCCCCAGTATTTTCTGCCTGCAGGAGACGAAACTTCACCAGCAGGATACGTTCACCTTTCCTGGTTTTACTCCGGTGCGCTTTGATTTGCCACCGGAGCCCGGTTCTCCTGCACATGGGGGTGTTATGTTTTTAATCCGGGACGTTTTTTATCAACCTCTTCCGCTCAATAGTACCTTGCAAGCCGTAGCCGTTACTCTTAGACTCCCAGGTCTCTCTTTTACCTTATGTTCTGTTTATTTACCGCCCTCTTCTCCCTTCGCCATTGCGGACTTCTCCGATCTGGTGTCCCAGCTCCCAACACCCTTCTTGCTGTTGGGAGACTTCAACGCCCATCACCCTCTTTGGGGATCACCTAGGGCTTGCGTAAGGGGGAAGCACCTTGCTGAATTCCTTGTTCAGAATCACCTCTCAATTCTCAACACTGGCGAACCTACATTTATTTCTGATTCAACCGGCACTCTCTCTCACCTGGACTTATCCGTTTGCTCGGCACAGCTTGCTCATCACTTTGAGTGGAACGTCGTCTCTGACACCTTTTCCAGCGACCACCTTCCCTGCCTGATTAGCCTGCTTTCCAACTACACACCATCTTCCCGTGTACCTACTTGGCAGCTACACAAAGCTGACTGGTCCCTTTTTTGCAGCCTGGCTATCTTTGACGACCAAGTATCCGACAACGTCGACGAGATGGTAGAGCACGTTACATCTGTGATTACATCTGCCGCCGAACGTGCTATACCTCGCTCTTCAGCCCAACCTCGGCGTTTACCCGTTCCCTGGTGGACCGATGAATGCCGCGCGGCGCTGCGTGTGCGCCGGGCTGCACTGCGAACTTTTAAGCGTCATCCTACCCTGGACAATTTGATCAGGTTCAAGCGCTTACGCGCAAATGCCCGACGCGTGATACAGGCCAGCAAGAAGACATCCTGGACGCGTTTTGTGGAGACCCTTAACCGCTTCACACCATCCTCTGTGGTTTGGAGCAAGCTGCGACGCGTGGCCGGTAAAGTTCCTCGTATTCTGGTGCCTGGCCTACGGATTAACAATAACACCGTAGTTGCCCCTAGAGCTGTCGCTGATGCCCTGGGAGGAGCTTTTGCTCATATCTCTAGTTCCTCCCATTATCACCCGGACTTTCTGCCCATCAAACACCGGGCAGAGACGCATGACCTCTCCTTTCAATCCTTAAACCATGAGTGTTATAACGCCTTCTTCACTATGCAGGAGCTGGAGCGGGCCCTGGCAACTTCCAGACCCTCCACACCGGGGCCGGACGGAGTCCACATCGTAATGCTACAGCACCTGTCCTCAGTTAGTAAGCACTTTCTCTTGCAGGTGTATAATTATATCTGGCGCACAGCAACATTTCCGACCGCTTGGCGCGAGGCTACCGTTGTACCTATCTTAAAACCTGGAAAGGATCGCCATCTGCCTTCCAGTTATCGTCCGATCTCCCTCACCAGTTGCCTTTGCAAGGTGATGGAGCGCATGATAAACGGGCGATTGACGTGGCTAGAATCCCAACGTCTTCTGTCAAACGTTCAGTGCGGTTTTCGTCGCTACCGGTCAACGGTCGACCACCTAGTCTCGTTGTCCACGCACATTATGGATGGATTTTTACGCAGGAGCCAAACAGTTGCTGTGTTCTTTGACCTGGAGAAGGCATACGACACTTGCTGGAGGTATGGAATTCTCCGCACCCTCCATAAATGGGGCATTCGTGGAAGGTTACCCCTATTTATTCGAGAGTTTATGCGTGATAGGGTGTTTTGGGTACGTGTGGGTTCGGATTTATCTCGCGCTTTTATTCAAGAGAACGGAGTACCGCAGGGCTCGGTACTCAGTGTCACACTATTTGCTATTGCCATCGATCCCATTACGGAGTGCGTCCCATTGGGCATTTCTTCTTCTTTATTCGTGGACGACTTCGCCATTTATTGTAGTTCTCGGCGCACTTCTCTCCTGCACCGCCGCCTCCAAATGTGTCTTGACCGACTCTTTACTTGGAGTGTGGAAAACGGCTTCAAGTTCTCCGCCGCGAAAACCGTCTGCGTAAACTTCTGGCGAAGGAAAGCATTTCCGCCGCCGTCGCTGTATCTGGGAGCCGATGCCCTTCCTTACGCAGACGAGACAAAATTCTTGGGATTGGTGTTTGATAGGAAGCTTAGTTGGTCTTCTCATATCTCGTATTTAAAGGCCAGGTGTGAACGTTCTCTTAGTGTTTTACGTGTTTTAAGCGGCACCTCCTGGGGAGCTGATCGGACGGTTCTTTTAAGGCTATATCGCTCTTTTGTCCGATCTAAACTTGACTACGGCTGTATTGTATACTCGTCCGCTCGACCATCGATTTTAAAAAGACTTGACCCTGTTCATCACCGTGGTATCCGTCTGAGTATTGGCGCCTTTCCAACAAGTCCGGTCACCAGCCTGTGTGCGGAAGCTGCTGAACCTCCGCTTCGCTATCGGCGCGATGTCCTTCTTTGTAATTACGCTTGCCGGCTTTTTACTTTGCCGGATCATCCGTCGTTTAGCTCGTTCTTTAATGATTCCCTGGACCGTCAATACTCAGCGCGCTCCCTGGCCCTACTCCCTCCTGGCGTTCGTTTTCGCTCTCTACTTCGGCTGTTGGATGTTGATTTACCGGCGACATTTCGCAAAGGAGAAACACGATTTTCGCCATGGCTACGCTCCGAGATCCAGGTAAATCTGAGCCTGCTGTCCATGCCGAAATTGTCGACGCCAGATTCAGTCCTTCGTTCGGGCTTTTTAGAAGTTCAGGCGCAGTACCGACCCTGCAGTTTTATTTACACTGATGGCTCGAAGGATAATACGGGAGTGGGATGTGCTTTTATTCACGGTCGGCAGAGTTTTAGCTTTCGTCTTTTACCGCAGTGCTCGATTTTTACAGCAGAGCTGTTCGGTATTTACCAAGCTCTTTTATATGTTTGTCGGCAAGCCTTACAGTCCTGGGTTATCTGCTCCGATTCTCTGAGTGCGCTCCAGAGCCTACGGATGCTGTACACCTATCATCCACTCATACAGCGGATCCAGGACTGCCTTCACACTCTCGCCAGTGCAGGCACTTGCGTCTCCTTTGTGTGGGTACCTGGACACGTAGGCATATCTGGAAACGAGGCTGCCGACGCTGCCGCAAAGGCAGCTGTTTTGGCTCCTAGATGTTTTCGCTCTTGCGTTCCCTCAGATGATTTTAGCTCATATTTACGTCGCGCCCTCCTGTTAAAGTGGAGCAGTCATTGGAACGCCCGTCGGGGGAATAAGCTTAGGAAGGTAAAGCCCCTCCCAATCATCTGGAGCACTTCGTCGTGTACCTCTCGTCGCGAGGAGGTGATTTTAGCACGACTGCGAATCGGGCACTGCCGTTTTAGCCATGGTCACCTTTTATCTTCTGATGCTACACCGCTCTGTTCTCATTGTCACGAGCCCATGACGGTGCGGCATGTTTTAGTCCAGTGCCAGTCTTTAGCCCAGCTGCGTGTCCTTGGACATGCCGACGACCCTGCCTGAAGTGCTGGCAGACACTTCATGTGCAGTGGCTCGTGTTTTACGTTTCATTTATTATAGCGGACTGGGCACACGTGTATGACACCCAGATTATCCTCTTATCATACTTTTAGCCTTTTGTGCGAGTTGTATCCGTTTTAATGTCTCATTGTTCACGTAGAGCAGTTTTTGGCACTGTATCGGTGACCTTTTTACTGTTGTAAAGTTTTTTGGTGTTTTAGCGGTGGACTCACTTTCAATTTTTTTTTGGCGTTATTGGTTTTTTTACTGGGCGCTAATGACCCTAGCAGTTGTGCGCCCTAAAGCCCCACTACTACTACTACTACTCGAAAATGGCTTATGCAAGACCTTTAAAGGACAAGACCGGAGCTAGTGTGGCAAAGGGTATGGAAGATATACTACAAGAATTGGAGGCGCCACCCAGGAACATTCAAAGTGATAATGGGAAAGAATTTTATAATAAGTTCTTTAAAAGCTTAATGCAGAAGTATATTAACCATTACAGTACCTATAGTAATGTGAAGGCCGCAGCTGTGGAACGTTTAATACGAACCTTGAAGAATATGATGTATCGCGAGTTTTTAATCCAAGGGTCCTACAAGTGGTTAGATCTTTTGCCCTGTATTATTAAAAAATACAATAATACGTTCCATTCTACTATTCGCATGAAACCCAATGAAGTAAACAACGACCTTCTTTTGACTGTGTACAACTACAATCAAGACAGAAGAGAGGTCCCAAGAAGTTTAGTGTTGGTGATTATGTTAGGGTATCTAAGAATAAAGGACATTTTGAAAAAGGATTTGAATCTAACTGGAGTGTGGAAATCTTTCAAGTTCACCATGTGAAGCGTACCAATGCGGCTACATACATACTCAAGGATAAAAGTGTTGAAGTGATAAAGGGAGCGTTTTATGGACATGAACTAAAAAGGACAGTTTTTTACATAAAAAGAACTAGCTATCCTAATACATTTTTAATAGAAAAAGTTTTACGGAGACGTGGAAATAGGATTCTTGTTAAATGGTATGGATTTCCAGGTTCTGAGTGGATAAATAAAGACAATGTACTGTAATGTAACGAAAAGGAATTAATAAATATGCTTCTCTGTTGCAAACCATTTGAGTTTTATTTTATAAAAACCCTCACATATACAATATTGAGGGAAAAATTAAATTTACAAAACAATATAATTGGATTAAAAAACCCTCACATATACAATACAATATAATTGGAGTAAAAAACCCTCATATATACAACATTGAGGGAAAAATTAAATTTACAATACAATATAATTGAATTAAAAAACCCTCATATATACAACATTGAGGGAAAAAGTAAATTTAAAATATAACACAGTTAAACAAAACTTTATATATACAATATCATACATCTGAAAAAATCCTCATATTTACATGCTCGTGGGAAAGCACTAAGTATTGCCAGGTGGTTTAAGGGAGTAATGGCCCCATGCAAGTGTAAAATGGCTTCCTTCCACAAGCTTCCTCTTGTCATCATTCCCATGCAATGCTACTCTATTACTTTCAATTGTGGTAATTTTGTGTTTGTCGGTCCGAAAAGTTTTCTGCAGAGTATATAATTTTGAATGTACGTCTACAAGACAGTTAAAATAGTCATCGAAATCTACTGCTTGCATTCCACATTTGGTGACACCCTTGGATTTCTTAACAAGCTGGCCTTCATATCTGTATGCATACAACTTCGCGCGTAGTCCAATATACTCGCTCATAGCCTTGCCACCCAATTCGTCCTTGAACAAACCGATTACTTTCTTATTGGCCTGCTTAATGCCATATGCATTGTCTTTTTTCAAAATTTGAGGTATCGAAATATTGTGGGTTATCTCTAATAAACCTATAGATATCGGTACTGGTTTCAAAGATAAACGAGTCGGTATCCATATAATTTAATCTCAAGTCCTTTAAATAAGGCTTCATAACATTATAAAAAAAATCATACATGATGAATTTAGAAATGTCCAAAATAGCATGACCTATGTAAATTGGTTTGTTCATAATTACTTCCTCCCTGGCTAGTTCAATGCCCACCAGATCTTCGAAGATGATTCTTCTCAAAAAGGTCGGTCTGGCAATGAGCTTCTTGGCTTGTTTCCACTGGCTAACGATCTTGAAATCTGTATGTTTTCGGACATTTTCAAGAAATTTTCCATACACAGCATTGTTCATCTTTTTCCATAAGTTCTGTCCAAACTTAGACTATTCCTGAGCCCTCTTTGCAGTATTTAAATCTATGTATGTCTTTAACCAGCGGGATTGCCTGTACTTTACCACTCTGTGAATATGTCTCAAAGTCAGGCCATTTTCAATGCACTGCTGCAGTGTTCTGTAGTGCAAGACATATTTGCTTTTATCTTCTAGCGTTGCTAGCAGTTTCTTGTATTGGCCATTGGGTGGGATTGCAGTCTGAGCGCAGAAAGGAAGCTCGTTATGGGCGTCATGAATATGAGCGGGATATTGAAGGTCGACTTCCAAGACATATCCAACATCTGAATCGGGTGAGATTGCCATGCAGTCGATACTGCCAATTTCATCTCTGGTCATCCATCTCAGATCACCACAGGGCAAGGCTGAAATCATGCTCTGGCCGTACAAGTTGTTAATGTCCCAATATGATAGGAAGTTCACTGGTGCACTCTGATCGAAGGCTTCCATGTACATGTGGTTGGCCTTGGAGTAGCGCTTCACCACAGTGCACAAGCCCCCTCGGATCCCAGCCTCGAAGAATTCCAACATACTCTTATCATGAATTAATGAGAGCTTCGCCTTTGTCGATTTCAACATGGCGTCGAAAGCAACTCCTGGTAATGTATAAAACCACGCTGGGTCGAGCTTATACATATCCAGTAGGAGACTTCTGAATTTCTCAAAAATATCTGATAGGAGCAGAACATCTGTTTTCAGATATAAATCGCTGTATTCTCCAAGGTTTTGGATCTTAAAGGAATCCCAGACCTTCGCAGCCTGCCTGTACTCCTCATCGGTGATCCCTTTTCCAGTGAGACGACTGGAAAACTCCTCAGGAGGTAGTTGCGTCTCTTCAAGTTTTTCTATAGATGTTATATAGTCATAGGGGAATATCCCCTTTGATGTGACCAAGTTAAATTGCTCATTATCAGGGTATTCGGCCCTGGTCAGCTTAAACTCATCTACCTCAAGCATATCAGCAAGGGTGGATAGCTTATCGTCCAAGAACTTATAGCTATCCAGAAACCTGAACCGAATGTTCCTGTACCGTTTGCTGAATGATATATATCGCTCGGAGGTTTGTGCAATGCATGAAATGGGTTGATCATCATATGCCAAATGCCTTATCAGAAAGTGGCTGTCATAATTAGATAAACAATGAAAAAAGATAGGTATGAAATCAGGGACCTTTCGATTTAAATTGCACTTGTTATGAGCAGCACCCAGATATTCACCTGTCACGTTATCATGATCCCTCACCCTAATCTCATTCATAACAAAACTCCTAAGGCAAATGTGGCACTCAGAGGCATTATGGAAACTCTGTTCCCCTTCCTGAGTAAGATGCATCGGAACAATTCTCGAATAAACATCAATGACTTCGTCAGCAATTGATTTCAACTGCTTGATGAAGTCATCAATGGCATTAGAACCCCTGAAGAGGAAGAACTTCGATAATGCCTGATCATGACGGCACACTACCTTTAGAGCGATAGACATTGTCTCGTGTTGCTGAATAGCCCTTGTCCAACTAGCATTACTTGAGGGCTGGCAAGAGTGGACAGGGGTTAAAACAGATTCAATGTCAGCATAGACAACAAAAGGTACAGGAACGCTCTTGGAAAATGATTTAAACTCCAGGACCTCTTCTTCCCGAGGCATCTTAAGAATTTGGCAGTTTTTACATCTCAGCTTGTGTGACTTAAGTGCTTCTTCATTTGCACAACGTTTAAGGCACGCTTCACATACCCACATGGTTTTGCAGTGCGTTGTAATCTGAGATCTAACAAGTCTTGAAATATTTTTTATGAGGCAGTAGTGAGCATTATCTTCTTCTATGTACAGTAGATTGACATGTACGTCCTTCTCATTAGGCTGGTATAGAGGTATGACCTTTCTTGAATCTTCCTCTATACCAAGCACTGCAATTGATAACCCCTTGTTCTGCTTTTCAAAGCGTTCAATTTGGTGCAGAGCTACAGGGAATTCAATCCCTTCATAATTATAAGCTGTGAAAAGCAGCTGTTTAGGGTATGAACCTCTTTTCTCTGAATTTATCTTGGCGGGGTATTTACTTGCCAGCATAGACCAGGCAAAGCAGTACTCATCATCCTTGTTCTGCATATTCACTACTGCTCTCTTATACCTTAACCATGTCGGTAGTTGTATATATGAGGAGGCGTGCAGAGAGTCATAATTACATATACTAATTACCAAGTTGTGTACGGCAAAGTTTTCGAAGACGCTCCCCCCTCGAATTTAGCTATGTTTTCCAAAATATCCCCCACTATTGCATGGAAATTTTGATTGAGGTTAGTGGTGGAAAGAATCACTTTGGTCTTCGAATTAAAGAAGGATGAAATGGTTACATCCTCATCAGATTTGTGGATCAATTATGAAATCTCTAAAGAGCAATTCATTTTTAGACCACTCCTGTGCTTATTTAAGACGGATTTCATCTCTTTAATCACGAGGTACTCACAAGCTTCCATGAACACTCTAGGGTCGAGTATTTCTAAAGTATTAATAATTTTAGTATTAAAAATGCGTCCCTTAAATGCAGACTCGATAGTCTTACATTCTAGCACCTGGCAATCATTAGTACTAACCTTGTGTCTTTTGGTGTTAACGGAATCTGCCTCCATATTGTGCTGCAGCCTTCTTTTGTTCTTTGTCCCGTTCGATGTTGAGGGAACTGAAATGTTGGCATCACACGTTTCCTCTTGATTGCTGGCCTCGGCGCTCGTAGCGGTCGCTTCCACTCTCTTGGGAGCGTAATGAATAACTGACGGTCTCTCTTGCAATTGAGTTGCAGATCCTGAAATATCATAAAATGCATTAGTGGAAGCAGTAGCATTATACTTAAATTCAGTTTTATTTGTCAACTTCTAAACCTTGAAGTACACACTTTCCCGCCCCTCAAAATCCAACCTCTGCGGTCCTCGTCCCGAGGGGTGGGCAACAGGAAGTAGGGGACTGACTGATGCGGTGATGTACGGTGGGGACTTGGTGTACCCCACGACCGCTACGGCTGCCGAGAAGGCCCATCAGTAACCCCGAAAACTGGCAGAAGCGGCTCTGGTATTTTCCCCCAGGGACCTACCACGGTAGGTATGGGATTGGCGATCCCGGGGTCCCTAGCCATTCACCCTCAATTCATCCCCTTCATCTCCATCAACTGTGCCACGTGTAGCTACTGCTTGTCAGTAAGCATCACCTTCCCCTTCTAGTTTTTTATTATAATTATTAGCACTTAAGGTCTTAGGTTTATAGCTCCTGTCTCACCAGCAGGGATCTTTCCTATCTCCGTGGTTCTGTCCCACGGTTTTCAGCGCTGGACGGAATGACCAACGAGGAGATCCAGCAGAACCTGAAAGACCAAGGCGTGACAGCTGTATATCGTGTCCAGCGAAGAGAGCGAGGGGAATTGGTGCCTACCCGTACCCTGTTCCTGACCTTTGATCGGGTAGATCTCCCACAAAGGCTTAGGGCAGAGTATTAAGTCATCGAGGTACGACCATATATCCCGAATCCCTTACGTTGCTACAGATGTCAGCGCTTCGGCCACACTAAGGACTTCTGTAATGGTGCGCCTACGTGTATGAATTGTGCGATGTCGCTGCACGAAGGTGAGTGCACCTCACCCGTAAAATGTGTGAACTGTGCTGGCGAACACGCTTCCAGCTTCAGAGATTGCCCACGGTTCCGCGAGGAAAAGGAGATTCAGGAGATCCGGGTGAAAGAGAAGCTACCCTTCTCGGAAGCCCGGAAACTCGCACGTACTCGCATGCCCTCCGTTGCGATGTCCGGTACCTATAGCTCAGTAGTAGCTAAGCCGGTCCCGCGAAGGGAGATGGCAACTCAGACCAGCGATATCAGTGAGGCTAGTATCTCTGACAGAATCCTTAGTCTATCAGTAGCTCCGAAGCCTGTCAAGACATCTCAATCTACTTCTACCTCGTCCAAAGCACCCGCAGGGAAGAAAACACCTCCCAGGTCTCCGGTCAGAGCATCGAGCTCTACGAAGCCTACTAAGCCAGTTGTGTACGTGCCACCACCCAAAAC
The DNA here is from genome assembly GCA_030765055.1 of Mantis religiosa. Classification (NCBI taxonomy): domain Eukaryota; kingdom Metazoa; phylum Arthropoda; class Insecta; order Mantodea; family Mantidae; genus Mantis; species Mantis religiosa. Next base: position 4,405,152 of record JAUKNK010000031.1, on the reverse strand, counting down.
TTTTAAGACCAGCTATCAACGGTCTGATTTTCTGAAGGATACGGATCGGCCGATGCGCAGAAAGAAAAATCCTCGGGCATCTAAAAGTTCCACCTCTGAGGAGTCTTCCGGAGAGGTCTCGGATCGACGACCGTCATCTCCGTCGATCTCTATTTCCAATCGGTTCGAGGCTCTCGAACCGAAGTTCTCAATAGGGAAAGGGACCTCATCCGCTGAAGAAATGGAACAAGAGGATACGGATCACACAGTCCGGACGTCTAGTAAAAAGCGCCCGGATAAACTGGACGTTAAAGGTGTTAGCCCCACACCCAAGAAAAAGGGTAAACTCGTTCGACCACCGCCGAAATCAACATAACGTTGCGTAACTATTACCATCTTATCCCATACCTCCAATGGCTATTCTTCAATGGAACATTCGCGGATTTCGAGCACATCGAGCGGAGCTTGATTTGTTGCTCAATTAGCATAACCCTAAAGTCGTGTGCTTACAAGAGACCAAGCCACGTCCCCAAGACACCTCTACACTCCGGCGGTACACGTCATTTAGGCATGACCTTGATCCGGAAGAGGGCATTCCAGCGCATGGAGGCACAATGGTGCTCGTCAGAGATGATACATATGTAGATATTATACCTTTACAGACTGCCATACAGTCGGTTGCTGTACGGATTGTTCTCCCGACTGTGCAATTCGCCGTCTGCAGTGTCTATGTCCCGCCATCTGCTGACCTCTCACTTAGTGAGCTACAGGGGTTGGTCTCTCAGCTCCCTACACCCTTTCTGTTGATAGACCTAAATGCCCACCACCATCTCTGGGGCTCAGCTCGATCCTGTGCGAGAGGCAAAGTTATTGCCGAATTCCTTGACAGCAGTAACCTGGTTCTCTTGAACACCGGAGAACCTACGTTTCTATCGGATGCTTTCAACACCTTTTCGCATCTCGACTTGGCAGTTTGTTCACCTCAGCCAGCACTTTCCCTACAATGGAGTGTCATCTCTGACCTGCATTCTAGTGATCACTTTCCGTGCCTTGTTAGTCTCTTAGCACATGACTTTCACTCCGCCCGTTTGCCTACCTGGCGCCTCGATCACGCCAACTGGGCCCTTTACACCCAGCTGGCTGTGTTTAGCTACGACGCGCAAGATTCTGTGGACGCCTTAGTTGAGCACCTTACAGAGCAGATCCTTTCCGCCGCGGACCATTCTATTCCTCGCTCAACCACCAACCCTCGTCGCCCTCCTGTTCCCTGGTGGACGACCGATTGCCGGAATGCTATTCGTGCTCGTAGGCGTGCTCTCAGAGTTTTCCAACGACATCCTACACTGGAGAACCTGATTGAGTACAAGAAAATGCGTGCCAGGTCTAGGTACATAATCAAGAATAGCAAACAGACAACTTGGAAAACATTTGTGTCCTCTTTCAACCGACATACACTCTCCTCTGTTGTATGGGATAAGATAAGGCGCGTGGCCGGCAAATCGACCTACATGCCGATCGCTGGTCTGAGAACTCCTGCGGGCTTCGTCGTGGAACCGTTTGAAGTGGCTAATACCCTTGGCAGTGCTTTCGCCCACGTGTCTAGCTCCGATAATTATGCACCTGAGTTCCTCTCAATAAAAACTCGGGTAGAATCTCGAGGTTTCTGCTTTCGATCTAGAAACCTCGAGGACTATAACCGCCTTTTCACCATGGCAGAGTTGGAACACGCTCTTTCAGCATCGCGACTATCAGCGCCAGGGCCAGATGGTATCCACGTCCGCATGTTACAACAGCTCTCACCTGAAGGCAAGACATTCCTGCTGGATCTCTATAACCGTATATGGGTTGATGGCACTTTCCCTGAAAAGTGGCGGGAGGCCACAATCATACCTATTTTGAAACCCGGAAAGGACCGTCATCTCTGCTCTAGCTACCGTCCTATTTCTCTCACCAGCTGTGTCTGCAAAGTGCTAGAACGCATGATTAACGCACGGCTGGTGTGGTGGCTGGAACGACACAACCTGCTAACAAATATCCAATGCGGTTTTCGTCGACGTCGTTGCACAGTAGACCACCTTGTGTCGATGTCGACACATATCATGAACGGCTTCCTGAAGGGTTGTCAAACCGTTGGGATATTCTTTGACCTAGAGAGAGCATATGATACCTGTTGGCGGGCAGGATTGCTCCGTACTCTACACAGTTGGAACATTCGTGGCCGCCTACCAGTTTTTCTTAAGGAGTTCCTAAAACAGCGCTTCTTCCGAGTACGGGTCGGCTCGGTTCTTTCAAATCCCCCCCCCAGGGGCTCACGTTCTGTGAGTACGGGTGTGGCGACCCCGGGGTACCCTAGCCAATCATCATCCCCATCGTCACCCTCCCATCCCATCTTGGATATGCCACGTTATACACTCCTAGCTCTAAGTTTCTTCCTCTTCTAGGTTTATTGTTATATTCTAGGCTTTAAGTGTTTAGGTTTACAAACTCCTGTCTCACCAACAGGGATCTTTCCTGTCTCCGTGGTTCCTGTCCCACGGTTTCGGCGCAGCTTTCAACTTGTGTGCTCTACGGAGGTCTCAAGCATGAAGGTTGAGTGGACCCTCCTCACTACCCCTTTTGTGCGGCATTAGGTGCGGAGCCGTTCCATAGCCACGTACACCCACGTAGCTCCAAAGGGGCCGGGTCTCCTCGGATATCTCAGCGGCCGTGTGCCGCTGGGATGCACGAGGAGAGTCGACGTGTTACCGCTGCTTGGGGCCCGGTGTAAACAACCACAAGTCCCCTGAATCCACGCTGGCTCCGTTGAGACTGCGTGGCCTAAAGTGGGGAGCCACTGGTGGTTATCCCAGTGGTAGGGGCATAAAGCCGGGCCTGCCTATGGTGAAAGTGTCGTACGCCGGTAAGTAGTGATAGTCGGAGGGTAACTCCTCTGAAGTATTCTCTGAGATCGGGCCTCAGGTGGGTACCTCGGGCCGGCACAGACCGGAAGATTCGGTGTCTTTCATTTTCATCCCCCGGATGGCAGGCTGACGCCGACGGTTCCGGAAGGGGGACCTATAACCATGGCTCCTCTGCGCTCTTCTTTCTCAACACCACGTTTTTATGTAATGAAGTTAAATAGTGACAGTAAGAATATGACACACTTGAGCCCTTTTTACATCCAAAGAGAACTGGATAAGATCTGTGGTCCAGTGAAAAATGCAACACGGTGTAGGGACGGCAGCCTACTAATTGAGATAGCCAAAGACATCCAGGCCGAGAAATTGTTAAAAACTAGTCTACTGGGCTCCTACCCTGTAAATGTGGAAAAGCACAAGTCCCTGAACAGTTGTCGCGGAGTTGTCACTACTGCCAGCCTAGACGGTCTCTCCACAGAAGAAATTGTCAACTGTCTCTCAGACCAAGGGGTAATTGCAGCATTCAGGTTGATGGGGAAGAAGGACGACCAGCCGTTTCCATTACGAACGGTCTTCCTGACGTTCGTATGTACCGTCCTCCCAACATTCATCTTATGTGGTTCCGAACGCGCCTCAGTACGTCCGTATATTCCCAGCCCCATGCGTTGTTACCGCTGCCAGAGGTTCGGGCACACGCAGCAACGGTGTACAGGCTCACCAGTATGCTTCCGCTGCGGCCGCGACGCACACGATGGCTCCCAGTGCGCTCAGGACCCCACCTGTGTCAACTGTGGCGGCACACACCCATCGACGTCCCGCGATTGTCCTCGCTTTGTAGAAGAAAAGACCATCCAAGAGCTTCGTGTTAAAGAACACCTGACCTTTCCTGAGGCACGGAAACGTTACTATGAGCTACATCCTGTTACTACCTTAAACTATTCTGCAGCAGTTCGACAGCCTGTTCCAAAACAAGACGCCGTTGTGCAAACATACTCTAGTCCTCCCTCTCGTGTGTCGATAGGTATCCAAACAGATACATCTGATACGCGAGGTGGCCGTTCCCGGAAGAAATTACCCTCCACCCCCAAAGAATCAAAGGTTCCTCGTGATCCACGGGTGTCTTCTCGCGGATCGTCCGAAGATTCCTCTGAGAGGGTCTCAGATCGGCATTGCCCATCTTCGCCGTTCTCGGGTTCCAACCGTTTTGAGCTCCTCGAACCTCGGTTTTCTGTAGGTAAGGGGTCACCCCAAGAGGAGGATATGGACCAGGAGGATTCCGCTGCCATTGCTCGGGCAGCCGTTAAAAAAAGACAAGAGGAACCTCCCGCGAAAGGTGTTAGCCCAACACCTAAGAAAAAGGGCAAGTTGATCCGGCCACCGTTATCCTCGACCTAGTGGCTTTAATTAATTGCGATCTCTCCCAGTGCATCTAACCACGAATATCCTTCACTGGAATCTACGTGGACTTCGCAGCCATCGACCGGAGCTTGAACTTCTGCTCCAGGAATATGAGCCAATGGTGGTGTGTCTTCAGGAAACGAAACTCCGTCCACAGGACTCTTTTCAGATCAGGCGGTACTCTGTACTACGCTGTGACCGTTTGCCAGACGAGGGGGTTCCTGCCCACGGGGGCACTATGCTACTCCTCCGCAATGATCTCTTCATCGAACCTGTTTCGTTACAGTCTGATATTCAATCTGTGGCTGTCCGTCTTACCCTGCCCTCCATCAAATTCACCATTTGCAACATCTATCTGCCTCCGTCTGACGACCTCTCGCTCAGCGATATTCAGGATCTAGTCTCCCAGTTACCCCCTCCTTTTCTACTGGTTGGAGACGTCAATGCCCACCACCAACTCTGGGGCTCTCGCAGAGCGTGTGCGAAAGGCCAACTAATAGCCGTTTTCTTGGATACCCATAACCTCACGGTCCTGAACACCGGAGCGCCTACCTTTCTTTCTGACGCCCACCACAGCTTTTCACACCTTGATTTGGCTGTCTGTTCTGCGCCTTTGGCAGTTTCCTTCCGATGGTCTGTCCTTTCTGATCCATACAGTAGCGATCACTTCCCCTGTGCTTTAGAGCTTTTGCTGCCTAATAGCAATTCCACGTATATCCCTAGATGGCGCTTCGATCATGCTAACTGGCACCTATTCTCTCAGTTGGCTGTGTTCACTTATAATGAAACCGACTCCGTGAATGCACTGGTGGACCATCTTACGACGACTATTCTCTCCGCCGCTGAGCGCTCCATTCCTCGGTCGTCAGCGCCATCCCGAAGATTACCTGTACCTTGGTGGAACGATGACTGTCGCCGCGCTATCCGCTCCCGCAGACGTGCCCTCAGAATTTTCCAGCATCACCCAACACTGGACAACTTGGTAACTTACAAGAAAATGCGTGCCCAGGCTCGGCAGATCGTAAAGGAAAGTAAAACCGCCTCCTGGAGAAAGTTCGTTTCCTCCTTTACCCAACATACCTCATCTTCTGTGGTATGGGATAAGTTACGGCGAGTTGTCGGGAAACCGGCCCACACGCCAATCGCCGGTCTTAAGACCGCTGCCGGAGCTGTCGTGGATAGCTTCGATGTTGCTAACACCCTAGCACGTACTTTTGCTCAAGTGTCCAGCTCTGATAACTATCTGCCCGACTTCCTTGCTATGAAGGCTCAGGTGGAATCCCAAGGCATCTCCTTCCGTTCTGCCAATCTAGAGGATTACAATCGTCTTTTCACCATGACGGAGCTAGACCATGTCCTGTCATCTTCTCGATCTTCGGCACCAGGACCAGATGGCGTTCACATACGCATGTTGCAACAGCTCTCTCCTGAAGGAAAGGCTTTCCTCCTCCATGTCTACAATCGTGTATGGGCTGACAGCACTTTCCCCGCTATGTGGCGGGAGGCCACCGTTATACCCCTACTGAAGCCTGGCAAGGACCGTTATCTTCCCTCCAGCTACCGTCCCATTTCCCTTACCAGCTGCATTTGCAAGGTAATGGAACGGATGATTAATGGACGGTTGGTATGGTGGCTAGAAACTCACGACCTCTTGACCAATACCCAGTGTGGTTTCCGTAGACGGTGTTCGACTATCGATCATCTCGTGTCTCTGTCGACGCAAATATTGAACGGCTTTCTTGAGCGCAGCCAAACCGTAGGGATCTTCTTCGACCTCGAGAAGGCCTACGATACATGTTGGAGAGCGGGCATTCTTCGCTCCCTGCACGCCTGTAACCTGCGTGGGCGCCTCCCAATTTTCATTCAAGAGTTCCTGAAAGACCGTGTTTTCCGTGTAAGGGTCGGATCGGTGTATTCGGATCTCTTTGTTCAAGAGAATGGCGTGCCACAGGGATCGGTCTTAAGCGTCACCCTCTTCGCTGTCGCCATCAATTCCATTACACAATGCATTCCTTCCGGAGTTTCTTCCTGTCTTTTCGTAGACGACTTCGCCGTCTATTGTACATCCCGGCGCACGCCTTTTTTGGAACGGAGACTGCAACAGTGTTTGGACAATCTTTTTGCATGGAGCCGCAAAACCGGCTTCCGTTTTTCCACAGAAAAGTCCCTCTGCGTGAACTTCTGGCGTCGCCGCAGACGATTACCACCTTTGCTGCGATTCGGCCCAACCATTCTTCCTTTTGCCGATGAGACCACCTTTCTGGGCCTGACGTTCGACAGGAAACTTAGCTGGTCGTCGCATATTCTACACCTGAAGGCGCGATGTGTCCGCTCACTGAACATCTTACGGGTACTGTGTGGCACTTCCTGGGGAGCGGATCGGACAACTCTGCTTCGTCTATACCGCACATTGGTAAGATCCAAAATGGATTATGGCTCCGTCGTTTACGCATCCGCCCGTCCATCTGTGTTGAAATCCTTGGACGTCGTCCATAACCGGGGCATTCGTCTGGCTACCGGTGCCTTTCCAACTAGCCCGGTCGTTAGCCTTTATGCCGAAGCAGGAGAACCTCCTCTTTCCTGTAGACGTACAGTCCTGCTAGGGAGTTACGGCTGTGGGCTAAGGTGTGTGCCTACGCACCCCACGTTCGCTTCCTTTTTCGACTCAGTGCTGTATCAACGTTATACGCAGAGCCCGGATAGCCCCAAGCCTGCTAGTTTTCGTTTCCGGGAGTTTCTGCGGCAGCATGCTCTCCAACTGCCTCGTTTCTTTCCTAAGGGGGAGAGGCTTTATCCTCCTTGGCTCCGTTCGTCCTCCGCCGTCGATCTTGGGATGTTGGAGTTTCGCAAATCTCTGCTGCCGACGTCCGTTATCCGCTCCGGTTTCTTAGAGTTTCTTTCCCGCTATGGTGACCGGATTTTAATCTACACTGACGGCTCCAAGAGTACCCAAGGTGTTGGAAGCGCATTTGTCTGCGGAAACGCCACGTACACTTTCGGTCTACCTAGTTGCACTTCCGTTTTCAATGCGGAGCTCTACGCTATCTACCGGGCTCTATTGCACGTCCGCCGCCGCAACCTGGGTAACTGCCTGATTCTGAGTGACTCCCTAAGTGCTCTACAGTGTTTGCATGAGCTGTACAACTATCATCCAATTGTACAGCGTGTCCAGGATGCCATTCACGCTCTCAGCACCTCTGGTGTTAGCGTTGTTTGTGCTTGGATTCCTGGGTACGTTGGCTTGCCTGGCAACGAGCAGGCGGATTTAGCGGCAAAGGCAGCAACCACAGCGCCCCAAATCCGTACTGCTTACGTCACTTCTGAAGACTTCAGGCTAGTTATTCGGAGAGAAGTGCTTTCGCGGTGGCACGAGGACTGGCTGACTCTTCGTCGTAACAAACTGCGAGAGGTAAAGGAAACTCCGTCTCCTTGGAGGACCTCGCAGCGTTCTTCTCGTCGCGAAGAAGTGATTCTGGCCCGGCTACGCATTGGACACTGCGCTTTTACACACGCGTACCTTTTAAAGCGGGTACCGCCACCAGTTTGCCCGTTATGTGGGGACAGTCTGTCAGTCCGTCACATACTGTTGGAGTGTGCTTCCCTAGGACCGCTTCGTGCCACCCTGAACCTGCCGGACCGTCTTGCAGCAGTACTAGCGGATGACTCCCAAGCTGTCCGAAAGGTTTTTACGTTCCTATCGCAGATACCCTTCGCACTGCATATTTAGATTTTAGCTATAGGGTGGGGTAGTACTAGCACTAAGTGCACTCCTTTATATACCATGCTTCTGTGATGCTCCGTGAGTTGTTCACTTGAGGCTGTGCGACCGTTACCGTGATTTTAACTTTTTAGCGCGCTGTTTTACTCCCTGACTTTTACAATCGTTTTTATTGACAAGTTCCCTTGCCTTTTGTACCACCGTTTCTGTTGAGGCGCTGATGACCTTGCAGTTGAGCGCCCTCAACTCAATCAATCTTTCAAATCCTTTTATACAGGAGAACGGTGTACCTCAGGGTTCGGTCCTTAGCGTCACCCTGTTTGCTATAGCTATTAATCCTATCTCGCAGTGTGTTCCTCCAGGCGTGTCGTCCTGTTTATTCGTAGATGACTTTGCGATCTATTGCACTTCTCCGCGCACACCTTTTATCGGGCGGTGCTTACAACAATGCTTGGACCATCTGCATGACTGGAGCCTGAGACACGGCTTTCGGTTCTCTGCGGAGAAAACCATATGTGTGAATTTCTGGCGCCGTCGGAGTCGACCACCTCCTTCACTCCGTTTGGGCCCGCATTTACTTCCTTATGCAGATCACACACGATTCCTGGGATTGGTCTTCGACAGAGCACTTAACTGGTCATCTCACATAGCACAGCTGCGAGCGCGTTGTGACCGTTCCCTACAAATTCTGCGGGTACTAAGTGGCAAATCGTGGGGAGCAGATCGCACAGTGTTGCTGCGACTTTACCGCACACTGATACGATCCAAACTGGATTATGGCTGCATCGTTTTTTCATCAGCACGTCCATCAGTGTTGAAAAAGTTAGATACGGTCCATAATTGCGGCCTACGGATAGCTATTGGAGCCTTTCCTACCAGTCCGGTCATCAGTCTGCACGCCGAAGCTGCTGAACCCCCTCTTAGGTACCGGCGTGTTCTTTTATTAGCTAATTATGGCTGCAGACTATTTTGCATGCCTACGCATCCCACGTTCGCGCCATTCTTCAACACCACGCTAGATGCGCGCTATCGGAACACTACTCTCAGTCCAAAGCCACCTGGTTTTCGCCTCCGGGAGCTCCTCCGCAAACACAATATTACAATCCCTAGGATGTTTTCTATGGGCGAGAGAGTGTACCCTCCTTGGCTGCGTGGACCGCCATCAGTCGATCTGTACATGACCAAATGCGACAAGTCTAGGACGGCTCCTTGTACTATCCACAGCTACTTTTTAGAATTTTTATCACGTTATAGTGATCGTGTTTTAATATTTACCGATGGTTCTAAAACCTCAAATGGCGTTGGATGCGCTTATGTTTCTGGATCCGAACAATATACATTCGGATTCCATAGCATCACGTCTATTTTTACCGCAGAGCTTTACGCCCTATACCGAGCCATTCTACACGTACGCCGACGAAACATGGGTGACTGCTTAATACTCAGCGATTCCCTTAGCGCGCTTCAGAGCCTACGTCAGATGTACAACTTTCATCCCCTTGTACAGGGAATCCAGGACGCCCTCCACGTTATCCACGCCTCCGGCGTTAGCGTGATGTGTGCTTGGGTCCCCGGACACGTGGGCCTTTCAGGGAATGAGCTAGCAGATTCAGCAGCGAAGACGGCGACCTCACAGCCCATGGTTAACATATCCACGGTGACATCGGAAGACCTACGTCTAGAATTGCGCAGAGCTGTGTTGTCATCCTGGCGAGGGGAGTGGTCCGCCCTGCGCAGAAACAAGCTCCGCTGTGTCAAAGCTCTTCCGATCCCTTGGGTAACGTCCTGCCGTCCGTCCCGTCGGGAGGAAGTGCGATTTGCTCGGTTACGCCTTGGCCACTGCTATTTTACCCATAGTTATTTATTAAACAGGGCTCCAGCTCCGGTTTGCCCGCTTTGCGGAGCAGCGCTGACGGTCCGTCATGTTCTCTGTGCCTGTTCTAGTCTTGAACGTCTCCGCAGTTCTCTCAAGCTGCCAGCCAGCTTGGCGGAGATACTCGCGGATGAAGAGACAGCGGTGGCCAAGGTTTTTAAACTACTCTTAAATGTTAATTTTAGACTTTAGTGTTTACGTTTTTATCCACTTTTAACTGTCCTATGATTTTACGCGTCTTTTAGCCTTTGGCGTACGGGATGTGCTTGTTTTTTACCTACGATGTATGTTCTTTTAGATTTTGTTTTATCTAGATTTTAGAACGCATAGATCCTTTAGGGCGCTGATGACCGCGCTGTTGAGCGCCCCAAAATCCACAAAATCAATAAGCATAACCCCTTGGTGGTATGCTTACAAGAGACTAAGCTACGACCGCAAGACAAGTTTAAAATCCGACGCTACACACCACTGCGGTGTGATATTGACACAGAAGATGGCATTCCTGCTCACGGGGGCACTATGATGCTCCTCAGGGATGACTTATTTGCAGACCCGATACAGCTGCAATCTGATATACAATCTGTAGCTCTAAGGATAAAGCTGCCAACCATCGAATTTTGCATTTGCAATGTATATCTCCCGCCATCAGATGACCTCTCGCTAATGGACCTTGAATATCTGGTTTCCCAACTTTCAACACCATTTCTAATAGTTGGAGACTTTAATGCCCATCACCCACTATGGGGCTCAACTCGGGCATGTTCGAGAGGCCACCTCATTGCAAAATTCTTGGAGAGCAATAACTTGGTTCTCCTGAATTCCGGAGAGCCAACGTTCCTTTCAGACGCTTATAACACCTATTCGCACATCGATTTGGCAGTATGTTCATCCCAGTTAGCAGTTTCATTACAGTGGAATGTCATCTCTGATTTACACTCGAGCGACCACTTCCCATGTCTTCTTAGTCTCTTAGCACACGATGTGTCTCCTTCAGGTATCCCTAGATGGCGCTTTGATCGTGCCAACTGGAACCTTTACACCCAGTTGGCTGTCTTTGATTACAACGAGCACGATTCTGTGAATGATCTAGTCGATCATCTCACAGAGAAAATTCTTTCCGCTGCAGGAGAGTCTATTCCACGTTCGGCTACCCAACCCGGTCGACTTCCTGTCCCGTGGTGGAACAACGACTGCCGGAATGCTATTCGTGCTCGTAGACGTGCTCTACGGGTATTTCAGCGACACCCTACTCAAAGTAATCTAATTGAGTACAAGAAAGCGCGTGCACAGTCTAGGCAAATAATTAAGGATAGCAAAAAGATCTCATGGAACAACTTTGTCTCATCTTTTAACAGATGGACACCATCATCTGTTGTATGGGATAGGTTAAGGCGCGTGGCCGGAAAATCAACCCACATGCCAATCGCTGGTCTGAAAACACCTGCAGGAGTTGTTGTTGATCCGTTTGACGTGGCTAACACCTTCGGCTGTGCTTTCGCTCAGGTGTCTAGCTCAAGTAATTATGCTCCTGAGTTTATCTCAATTAAGACTCAGGTAGAATCTCATGGTTTCGTGTTCAGTTCCAGAAACCTTGAAGATTATAACCGCCTTTTCACCTTGGCGGAGTTAGAACACGCTCTTTCATCATCGCGACTGACGGCACCAGGACCGGACGGAATCCACGTTCAAATGTTACAACATCTCTCACCTGAAGGTAAGGCATTCCTGCTTGAGGTCTATAACCGTGTTTGGGTTGATGCCACGTTTCCGGACAAGTGGCGAGAAGCCACCATTATACCTATCTTGAAAGCTGGCAAGGACCGTCACCTCCCTTCTAGCTACCGTCCTATTTCCCTCACCAGTTGCGTCTGCAAGGTGATGGAACGCATGATAAATGGGCGGTTGGTATGGTGGCTGGAAACGCACAACCTACTGAATAACATCCAGTGTGGTTTTCGACGACGCCGTTCAACAGTGGATCATCTTGTGTCCATGTCGACACAGATTATAAACGGCTTTCTTAAAAACTGTCAAACAGTCGGAATATTTTTTGACCTCGAAAAGGCTTATGATACGTGTTGGCGTGCAGGGTTGCTACGTACTCTGCACACCTGGAATATACGTGGACGCCTACCACTCTTCCTTCAGGAATTCTTGAAAGACCGCGTATTCCGAGTAAGGGTTGGCTCGGTTCTCTCGAACCTTTTCGTTCAAGAGAACGGTGTACCACAGGGATCGGTGCTAAGTGTTACGTTGTTTGCTATTGCGATTAATTCTATCTCGAAATGTGTACCTCCGGGGGTCTCGTCATGCCTATTTGTAGACGACTTTTCCGTCTACTGTAAATCTCAGCGCACTTCGTTTATAGAGCGCCGTCTCCAGACTACCTTGGACAACCTTAAGGTTTGGAGTTTAAAGAACGGCTTCCGATTCTCTGCTGCGAAAACCATCTGTGTTAACTTCTGGCGTCAGCGGAGTCGACCACCTCCAAGGCTCCGGCTAGGCGCTGATCTACTACCTTTTGCAGATGAGACGAGGTTCCTTGGATTGATATTTGATAGAAAACTTAGTTGGTCGTCGCATATAGCACAACTGAAAGCACGATGTGACCGATCTTTAAATATCTTGCGGGTACTAAGTGGAAAATCGTGGGGAGCGGACCGTACAGTGTTATTGCGACTGTATCGCACACTTATCCGTTCCAAATTAGATTATGGTAGTATCGTTTATGGCTCAGCACGACCATCTGTGCTGAAGAGATTAGACACAGTCCATAATTGTGGCATACGTATAGCAGTTGGGGCATTTCCAACGAGCCGCGTTATAAGCCTGTATGCTGAGTCTGCAGAACCTCCTCTGCAGTACAGGCGCAACATGCTATTAGCAAATTATGGATGTGGACTTAATTGCATGCCCACACATCCAACGTTTCCGCCGTTCTTTAACACCTTCATGGACGTGCGTTATAGGAACACTTCTGTTAAACCAAAGCCACCTGGTTTTCGTTTCCGGGAGCTCCTTAGACATCTTAATACTGAAATGCCCAAGATGTATCCTAGGGGGGAGAGGACATACCCTCCTTGGTTGTGCAGAGCGCCCCACGTTGATCTGGGCATGACCACACATGATAAATCTACCATGTCTATGTCTAGTATCCGCATATTCTTTCTAGAATTTTTATCGCGATATCAGGACCATATTAAAATTTACACCGACGGGTCCAAGAATTCAGATGGCGTTGGTTGTGCTTACGTGTGTGGAACCGAACCCTATACATTCGGATTCCACACTAGCACTTCCATTTTTACCGCAGAGCTCTATGCAATATACCGGGCCATTTTGCATGTACGTCTACGAAAGTTGGGGAACTGCTTAATCTTGAGTGATTCCCTCAGTGCACTTCAAAGCCTACAGCAGCTGTACAACTACCACCCTATTGTGCAGCGGATACAGGATGCCCTCCACGTTTTACACGCTTCTGGCGTGAGCGTGGTGTGTGCATGGATTCCTGGTCACGTAGGCTTGCGGGGGAATGAAATGGCGGATTCGGCAGCCAAGACGGCTACCATGAAGCCCAGGGTACGACTACCATATGTGACATCGGAAGATTTTAGGGCGGTATTACGGAGAGCTGTGCTAACCTGCTGGCAGGAAGAGTGGTCCGCTCTCCGCAATAATAAACTTAGATCTATTAAGGAACTTCCGATTCCCTGGGTTACCTCCTGTCGGTCATCTCGTCGCGAGGAGGTGACTTTGGCTCGGTTGCGCATTGGGCATTGTTATTTTAGCCACAGCTTTTTATTGAATAGAACCCCGGTTCCCGTTTGCCCACTCTGCAGTGGTGACCTGAGTGTCCGTCACTTGCTTTTAGATTGTTATAGCTTGGCACGTCTCCGCAGGTCTCTCCAGCTGCCGGCCAGCTTGGCGGATATCCTCGCGGATGACGAAACGGCAGTGGGCAAAGTTTTAGCATTTGTTTCAGCTGTGGATTTTAGAATTTAACCTCAAGTATCTTTTTTGTTGTTTTTTTTAGTATATATATGTGTGCAGTTTTAACAGGTTTATAGATAATAATATATATTTTTAGAAATCTTTATATCTGGCTTTTGCCATGACTTGTTTTTTAAAGGGCGCTGATGACCGCCGTAGTTGAGCGCCCCTATACACATCATCATCTATTATAGGTCTGCCAACATAGATCACATTGAGCGCCAACTGCAGCTCACCATTACCCTGCTAGCAGCTTGGGCGCTCCAAACCGGCTTCCGTTTTTCAGCTGAGAAGACGCAGTGTATCCACTTTCACCGCCTAAGAGGTATTCACCCGCCTCCTGATCTTCATTTGAACGGCACACGCCTGCCATTTGTCCCGCACCTGAAGTTCTTGGGCCTGTACTTAGACCGACAGCTCAACTGGGAGCACCACATTCGTCACCTTCGAGCCTCTTGCGATCGTTCTCTTTGGGTGCTGAAGGTATTATCTGGAGCATCTTGGGGGGGCGATCGCACGGTAATGTTGAGGCTGTACCGCTCTCTGGTTCGGTCCAAGCTGGACTATGGTAGTTTTATTTATGGCGCAGCGACCGCCTCTAAACTTCGCCTTTTAGACACCGTGCATCATACTGGCATCCGCTTTGCCACAGGAGCTTTCCGCACCAGTCGAGTCGACTGCCTGTATGCAGACTCAGGCGAACCTCCACTCCATATTCGTCGCTCGCTGTTACTCTGCTCATACGTCTCGAAGTTGGCTAGTTATCCCAATCATCCTTGTTTTAAACCAGTTTTGAGTCCAGATTTAGTCCACCGTTACATGCGCCCTGGTTCTCGGACACGCCCCATGGGAATAAGATTTCGGGATCTCCTACATTCCCATGGCCTCCGAATGCCTCGCGTGGAGAGGTCGTCCATCAGCCCTTATCCTGCTTGGCAACTGGATCGTGCGCGGTTCGATCTCGCACTTTCCAGCAACTCTAAACTCGCTACTCCACATTCGGTGTTCCAACGCCTTTTTGCCGAACTACTGGGCCGTTACCCTATGTTCCGGTCTTTACAGACGGTTCTCAGCTAGGTAGCACTACGGGTTGCGCTTTCCTTATTAACGGCGAGGCTCATAAATTTCGCCTTCTGGACTCTACTTCGGTCTTCTCAGCAGAGTTGTATGCCATCCTCTACCTGCTCCTTTTTATTTGCAAGTTAGCTCCTGGCTCTTTTATTGTCTGCACTGACTCTCTGAGTGCGCTTCAGGCCTTGCAACAGCACACTGCCGCTCAGACCCTCGTTTTAAAAATACAGGCCCAGATCTCGCAAATGCTCAGGCGCGGGTACAATTTTCTTTTTACTTGGATCCCAGGCCATGTGGGGATTTCCGGTAACGAGGAGGCGGACGCGGCTGTAAAGCTCGCTTGCCGTTTGCCCCGGAGTTTAACAACTACTGTGCCATACCAGGATGTGCAACGTTTTTTCCGTCGCCACCTACTATCTGCTTGGCAGCAATCCTGGACAGCTTTACAAGGCACACAACTCCGGGCAATTAAAGAGAGCGTACGACCCTGGCTAACTTCCTGCAGGGATAACCGGCGAGCCGAGGTGATACTCACCCGGCTCAGAATTGGGCACACACGAGCCACTCATGGCCATTTGTTAAGAAGGGAACCGGCCCCAGTGTGTGCTCCGTGTGCCGTACGCCTCACTGTGCGGCATATTTAACTGGATTGCCCGCAGTACGCCCGCGTTCGCCAGTCTTTGGGCTTGGGAGCTAACTTGGTCAGTATTTTAGGTGACGACCCAGTGGCCGTGGATAAGGCACTGCGGTTTGTTTTTAAAATCGGTTTTAACACACAAGTATGACTTGTATTTTATATTAATTTTTAGAGCTTTTAAATTGGGACAGAGATGAATTTTTATGTAGTTTTAACAGTTGTGTGTATGTTTTATTAAACCTTTTTAGCTTGATTAGTGTCGTTTTTAGGTTTTAATGTTGACTTAGGGCCCAAATGACCTTGTTGTCGACGGGCCCTAAAGCATCACACTCACTCACTCTTCTTCAAACCCTTTCACACATTCTCCGTTCTCTTCGTGTGGTGGTGCAACGGCTCCAATCCAGGGCCCGAAGGAGGCCCAATCCACTGGTGGGCCAGGCCTTCCGGATTGTAGAACCTAGCTGGAACCCAGAACGGATCCGAAATTCTGGGTGGGTTGCGGCGGTGGACCACTACCCCATGGCCTCGGAATGTGTTGCTACATCTGCGATAGGCCCCCTCAGTCATCCGTCAGTACGAAGCTGTCCCGATCCACGTACACTTGCATAATGTGCAGCAGCGTCTCCTTGCTCCGATTGTGTACCAGGACCCCAAATCTTTGCATCGTGGTGCGATTGATGGCACCAAACAGCCAGTGGTGACGCCACATGCCTAAACGTCCAACTTGGTACTTCCGCTTGAAGAGATGGGTCTCGTCCAGCTCGACGTTGTCACCATGCCCGCCAAGCACTTGGAGGTCGTGCCAGGCGATATTGTGTGCCACGTCCCTGAAATAATCACACCAGGCCGTAGCATCGTCCTTGTTCATCTCGAGATGCATCCTGATGGTTTCGCATGGTAACCTAATCAGCCACAAACACGCAAATCTCAGCCCCCTGTCAGAACCAAATTCGCCCTTGGGGCGCACCCTTTGGAAAAAGGTGTAATTGATTGCCTCAAGGCGTTGACCTTTTCCGCAAATGTACCTCCAACCAATTCCCCTGTTGGCCGAGGTCACCGTTCGCCGAACTCCCCCAGACGGAGGACACTCGCGGACGCCATTGAGAATGTCTATTCCCCGTATGTTCGCTAATTGTCTCTGCTCTGGAGTAAAGCAGTAGCCGAAGTGGGCACACAGAACTGAATAACTCATTCGTCCGGTTGCAAAGAACTCTCGAGCATCCATCTCGAAGACTTTGACACTTGTGAGTGACCACTGGAAGAGGTAACGATCCATTTATTCTTGTAAGGAGGAGTGGGGTACTCGGATCTGTCAGAAGCGCCAACGCAGGCATTACTAGAGACTTTCAAGCCTCACTGATACAGCTTCAAGTTTCATTCCTTCTCTAAAGTAATTAGATATAGGCTTCATAAGTATTTCCTGTTTCCAGGAAAACCGGTCCATTGTTCTAAGATAGGGACACATACAGCCTTTATGAAAGAGAATACAGGGAAAACAATGATCATTTTTACGCTGAAATACTTCCCAGCAGTTAGAGGACAAGCATGTAAATGATTGGAGCGTACTTACTCGCTAGCAGCAATTTTAAAATGCACATTATATTTTGAAATATTTAATACATACATATGTATTGCGATGGTGTTTGAAGTCACAACAATATGGACGTGGGAACATGTATCTCTTGGGTTGTATTCGCTAGGGTTAAGTGCTAGGCTGTTGTTCTGGCAGAAGCGCTTCCTGTCCCAAGAGAGCCCATCCATACCTGCTTCGTGTATCTCTGGCTTAGGTCAATTGCTCAGCCGTCCGTAACGTTACATATAGGTATTCCATTTGTACTCTTTCGAATGTTATTCTACTGGGCACTGCAACGTGAAATGCATAATGTGAATTTTCCGTATCAACTACTTATTGTTACAAGTAATACGTCTTTGATGTTTCAGGTAATACCGGTGTATAACATAATGCGAATTTCCCATATTAACTACTTATTGTAACAAAGTAATCGTTAATTTCATTTGATTTATTGAGTGCTAAAACAAATACATCTTGGGCTACCCCTGAGCTGAACCCTGGTCCCTTTGCCAACAGGGCAGCCCTCCATACAGTTACATGCTTTACATATGTTTGTCCCTTTTTCTAATCATTGCTTTTCACTTATTGTTCTATCCTATATCAGTTTTTGTGTTTGTCAAAATTTGTCTATCCCTGTAAGATTATTACCACTCGTTTACTTAAGACTTTCAAAGTTTGCCTTGTGCTCTTCCTTCCAACTATATCTAACATGTTCTTTTAGTTGCTATTCTCTCCCTTATTATGTATGTTTCCACACTTTGTGATTTGGTTTTAATACACGTTACTAATGGGGAAATGACCACTATTGGTACTTATGTTTGACACTTTGTTTTCCGGTTCAATATTATTAGACAAAGTGAGTAATTTCAAAGTCAATTACACTCTGGCCATTTGCATTTATGAAGGAAGTAATGCGTAATTATGCATCTTTTATATTTCAGGAGATGACGTGTATGACATAATGCGAATTTCCCATATCAACTATTTATTGTCACAAGTAATACGTAATTATGCATCTTTGATGTTTCAGGAAATACCGGTGTATAACATAATGCGAATTTCCCATATAAACTACTTATTGTTACAATTAATACTTAGAGGCTGGCCGAAACGGTAGGCGCTAATTACCGATAGTTGCCCTCTCACTTTTCGGTAACCTTTATATGTATTTAGAAACATGACACCTAGCAACAGACCAATAAAAGAGAACATTTCTCGTCTCGTTCTCTTCGTATAGTATCGGGGTGAAAATTTTTGGACGAATTAGTGCTGAGGAAGTAAAACGTGTACATAGTCACAAGATAAATAAATAGGCACTAATCGCTGAAATATGCAATGTATATGCATTGCAAAACTTCCGATTTAATGTCACTAAAATGTGGAATAAAATTACGACAATTTGCACACGTGTCACTCTTCAGGATTCCAACACGCTAATATGCATAATTCCGAGCTCTACTTATGGACGTCTCTGCAGCTGCCGGCCGGCTTTGCAGCTATGCTAGCGGACGATAACGCCGTAGTGAAGGTTTTTGCATTCTTTTCTAGATTAGATTTTAGGATTTGACGAATAGACTTTACGACATTTTAGATTTATATTTCTTTCTTTTTTATAGTTCCTTTTTTACGTGTACGTATTATTTTGTAAGCATATTTACATGTTTATAGTATTTTAGAGAAATTTATATCTGGCTTTTGCCTCGTCCTTGTACATCTCGAGATGCATCCTGATGGTTTCGCATGGTAACCTAATCAGCCACAAACACGCAAATCTCAGCACCCTGTCAGAACCAAATTCGCCCTTGGGGCGCACCCTTTGGAAAAGGGTGTAATTGATTGCCTCAAGGCGTTGACCTTTTCCGCAAATGTACCTCCAACCAATTCCCCTGTTGGTCGGGGTCACCGTTCGCCGAACTCCCCCAGACGGAAGACACCCGCGGACGCCATTGACAATGTCTATTCCCCGTATGTTCGCTAATTGTCTCTGCTCTGGAGTAAAGCAGTAGCCGAAGTGGGCACACAGAACTGAATAACTCATTCGTCCGGTTGCAAAGAACTCTCGAGCATCCATCTCGAAGGCTTTGACACTTGTGAGTGACCACTGGAAGAGGTAACGATCTGTTTATTCTTGTAAGGAGGAGTGGGGAACTCGGATCTGTCAGAAGCGCCAACGCAGGCATTACTAGAGACTTTCAAGCCTCACTGATACAGCTTCAAGTTTCATTCCTTCTCTAAAGTAATTAGATATAGGCTTCATAAGTATTTCCTGTTTCCAGGAAAACCGGTCCATTGTTCTAAGATAGGGACACATACAGCCTTTATGAAAGAGAATGCAGGGAAAACAATGATCATTTTTACGCTGAAATACTTCCCAGCAGTTAGAGGACAAGCATGTAAATGATTGGAGCGTACTTACTCGCTAGCAGCAATTTTAAAATGCACATTATATTCTGAAATATTTAATACATACATATGTATTGCGATGGTGTTTGAAGTCACAACAATATGGACGTGGGAACATGTATCTCTTGGGTTGTATTCGCTAGGGTTAAGTGCTAGGCTGTTGTTCTGGCAGAAGCGCTTCCTGTCCCAAGAGAGCCCATCCATACCTGCTTCGTGTATCTCTGGCTTAGGTCAATTGCTCAGCCGTCCGTAACGTTACATATAGGTATTCCATTTGTACTCTTTCGAATGTTATTCTACTGGGCACTGCAACGTGAAATGCATAATGTGAATTTTCCGTATCAACTACTTATTGTTACAAGTAATACGTCTTTGATGTTTCAGGTAATACCGGTGTATAACATAATGCGAATTTCCCATATTAACTACTTATTGTAACAAAGTAATCGTTAATTTGATTTGATTTATTGAGTGCTAAAACAAATACATCTTGGGCTACCCCTGAGCTGAACCCTGGTCCCTTTGCCAACAGGGCAGCCCTCCATACAGTTACATGCTTTACATATGTTTGTCCCTTTTTCTAATCATTGCTTTTCACTTACTGTTCTATCCTATATCAGTTTTTGTATTTGTCCAAATTTGTCTATCCCTGTAAGATTATTACCACTCGTTTACTTAAGACTTTCAAAGTTTGCCTTGTGCTCTTCCTTCCAACTATATATAACATGTTCTTTTAGCTGCTATTCTCTCCCTTATTATGTATGTTTCCATACTTTGTGATTTGGTTTTAATACACGTTACTAATGGGGAAATGACCACTATTGGTACTTATGTTTGACACTTTGTTTTCCGGTTCAATATTATTAGACATAGTGAGTAATTTCAAAGTCAATTACACTCTGGCCATTTGCATTTACGAAGGAAGTAATGCGTAATTATGCATCTTTTATATTTCAGGAGATGACGTGTATGACATAATGCGAATTTCCCATATCAACTATTTTTGTCACAAGTAATACGTAATTATGCATCTTTGATGTTTCAGGAAATACCGGTGTATAACATAATGCGAATTTCCCATATAAACTACTTGTTACAATTAATACTTAGAGGCTGGCCGAAACGGTAGGCGCTAGTTACCGATAGTTGCCCTCTCACTTTTCGGTAACCTTTATATGTATTTAGAAACATGACACCTGGCAACAGACCAATAAAAGAGAACATTTCTCGTCTCGTTCTCTTCGTATAGTATCGGGGTGAAAATTTTTGGACGAATTAGTGCTGAGGAAGTAAAACGTGTACATAGTCACAAGATAAATAAATAGGCACTAATCTCTGAAATATACAATGTATATGCATTGCAAAACTTCCGATTTAATGTCACTAAAATGTGGAATAAAATTACGACAATTTGCACACGTGTCACTCTTCAGGATTACAACACGCTAATATGCATAATTCCGAGCTCTACTTATGGACGTCTCTGCAGCTGCCGGCCGGCTTTGCAGCTATGCTAGCGGACGATAACGCCGTAGTGAAGGTTTTTGCATTCTTTTCTAGATTAGATTTTAGGATTTGACGAATAGACTTTACGACATTTTAGATTTATATTTCTTTCTTTTTTATAGTTCCTTTTTTACGTGTACGTATTATTTTGTAAGCATATTTACATGTTTATAGTATTTTAGAGAAATTTATATCTGGCTTTTGCCATGACCAGTTAGTTTTAAAAAGGGCGCTGATAACCTCTGCAGTTGAGCGCCCTCATACGAATCATCTCTCCCTCAAGATGTATCCTAGGGGGGAGAGGACATACCCTCCTTGGAGAGCGTCCCCCGTTGATCTGGGCATGACTAAATATGATAAATCTACCATGTCTATGTCTGGTATCCAGCCCATGTTTTTCAGAATTTTTATCGCGATATGAGGACCATTTTGTAATTTACACTGATGGCTCCAAGAACTCAAGTGGTGTTGGTTGTGCTTACGTGTGTGGAACCGAACCGTATACATTCGGATTCCACACTAGCACTTCCATTTTTACCGCAGAGCTCTATGCAATATACCGGGTCATTTTACACGTACGTCGACGAAAGTTGGGGGACTGCTTAATCCTTAGCGGTTCCCCCAGTGCACTTCAGAGCCTACGGAAGCTGTACATCTACCACCCTATTGTGCAGCGGATGCAGGATGCCCTCCGCGTTTTACACGCTTCTGGCGTGAGCGTGGTGTGTGCATGAATCTCTGGTCACGTAGGCTTGCGGGGGAATGAAATGGCGGATTCGGCAGCCAAGACGGCTACCATGAAGCCCAGGGTTCGAGTACCATCTGAGATATCGGAAGATTTTAGGGCCGTACTGCGGGGAGCTGTCCAAACCTGCTGGCAGGAAGAGTGGTCCGCTCCCCGCAATAATAAACTTAGATCTGTGAAAGAACTTCCGCTTCCCTGGGTTACCTCCCTTTGGTCATCTCGTCGCGAGGAGGTGTTTGGCTCGGTTGCGTCTTGGGTACTGCTTTTTTACTCATAGTTTTCTTTTTAAAAGTGGCCTTCTACACTGTGTCCGTTTTGCAATGAAGCGTTATCTGTGCGACACATGCTGCTAGAGTGTTTTCACCTAGCAGACCTTAGGACGTCTCTGCAGCTGCCGCCCAGCTTCGCAGAAATGCTAGCGGATGATAAGGAAGTTATGGAGAAGGTATTTAGATTCTTCTCCAAATTAGCCTTTAGGAAATAGTGAAGGAAATTTTTAGCAAGTTTTGATTTATTTTTAATATATATGTGTGTGTGCAGTTTTAATAGGTTTATTTATAATCATGTTTTTTTTTATAAATTTTTATACCTGGCTTTTGTCATGACTTGTTTTTTTTAAAGGGCGCTGAAGACCGCCGTAGTTGAGCGCCCCTATTCACATCATCTGGTGTGCAGTTCTTTGTTGGTTATTGCGACGTCGACGACTGAAGTGAACATGCTGGAGGTCACTAAACACATTCGTGACACTGACGGTTCTAAATGTTAGCAGTCATGGGTATTCTTCCCACACCCGAATACGCCCTTCCGATGTCCCGCAGGAACCTTTCGATCTTCTGATGCTCCGTTCGAATATGTTTGAGGATGTTCTCGCGATACATCCGTTCGCTTACATAGCTGGGCACGTTCGCGCTGCTGGTACAGGAAGAGAGAATCTTCTTCAAACCCTTTCACACATTCTCCGTTCTCTTCGTGTGGTGGTGCAACGGCTCCAATCCAGGGCCCGAAGGAGGCCCAATCCACTGGTGGGCCAGGCCTTCCGGATTGTAGAACCTAGCTGGAACCCAGAACGGATCCGAAATTCTGGGTGGGTTGCGGCGGTGGACCACTACCCCATGGCCTCGGAATGTGTTGCTACATCTGCGATAGGCCCCCCAGTCATCCGTCAGTACGAAGCTGTCCGGATCCACGTACACTTGCATAATGTGCCGCAGCGTCTCCTTGCCCCGATTGTGTACCATGACCCCAAATCTTTGCATCGTGGTGCGATTGATGGCACCAAACAGCCAGCGGGCCCCTCAAAATCCAACCTCTGCGGTCCTCGTCCCGAGGGGTGGGCAACAGGAAGTAGGGGACTGACTGATGGGGTGATGTATGGTGGGGACTTGGTGTACCCCACGACCGCTACGGCTGCCGAGAAGGCCCATCAGTAACCCCGAAAACTGGCTGAAGAGGCTCTGGTACTTTTCCCCAGGGACCTACTACGGTAGGTACGGGATTGGCGAACCCGGGGTCCCTAGCCACTCACCCTCATTTCATCCCCTTCACCTCCATCAACTGTGCCACGCTGTGCTACTGCTGATCAGTATGCATCACCTTCTTCCCCTTCTAGTTTTTTATTATAATTATTAGCACTTAAGGTCTTAGGTTTATAACTCCTGTCTCACCAGCAGGGATCTCTCCTATCTCCGTGGTTCTGTCCCACGGTTTTCAGCGCGGCTTCCGACATGTGTGCTCTCCGGAGGTCTCAAAAGTGAAGGTTGAGCGGACCCTTCGCACTGCCCCTATGTGTAGCCTTATGTGCGGAGCCCGTCCACACCGTCAAGTACACCCACGTAGCTCCTTGAGGGCCCGGTCTATGTTAATCTCCCGACGGCCGTGTTGCCGTTGGGTTAGTATCACAGACCGGACGTGTTACCGCTGACGGAACCCCGGTGTAATCAACCACAAGTCCCCTGAATCCGCGTGTGCCCTTTATGCGCAGCGCGGCCTAAAGTGGGGAGCCACAGGCGGTTATTCCTGTGGTAGGGGCATAATGCCGGGGTGTGCGTGGTGAACGGTTTACCCGTACGGACAAGCAGTGGGTATTGAAGGGTAGCTTTTCTGAGGTACAAATGGGATCGGTCATGGGTGGGGTCCCCATGACGGCACAGACCTTGAAGATTCGGTGTCTTTCTTTCTTTAACCCCCGGATGGCAGGCTGACGCTGACGGTTCCGGATGGGGGTCAATATGTCTCCGCGCAAAACCTCTTTCACCGACCCTTTTCTGGTATTGACCTTGGCTTGTGATCGCAAAACGTTCTACTTAAAGCGAAAATTAGATAAGATAGGTGGCCCTGTCAAGAATGCGACGCGCCTCCGGGACGGCACCTTACTATTGGAGACCTCAAAAGCAGACCAGTCTAAAAAGCTGCAAAAAACGTCTTTGTTGGGCTCCTACCCTATCCGGGTAGCCCCACACAAAACGCTCAATACGTGTAGAGGAGTAGTCACCACCTCCAGCTTAGATGGTCTAGCTAACGAAGAAATAGTAAGTTGCCTCTCTGATCAACTTGTTTGTCAGGCGTACCGGCTAACACGGAAGCAAGATGGCAAGGAGCTCCCATTACGTACGGTATTTCTAACTTTTGCTGGGACGAAGTTACCTGAATATATATATTGCGGCTATGAACGTGCTAGCGTCCGCCAGTATGTCCCGAACCCCATGCGCTGTTTCCAATGTCAGCGGTTCGGACATACTAAGGTCACATGTACCAATCCTGCTCTTTGTGAGCAATGTGGCCTACCGAAGCACGTCGATCCAAACTGCAGTCGAACACCTTGTTGCGTGAACTGTGGCGGCAGTCACCCCTCCAGTTCGCGACAGTGCCCTAGATTCATGGACGAAAAGAACATTCAGGAGCCACGTGTAAAGGAACGCCTGACTTTTCCAGAGGCACGACGGCGCTTTGAGCAACTAAAGCCTCCTCTTCCTCCTACTACTACTGGATATGCATCAGCAGCTCGCCGTACTCCAAACACCACTGTTTCTGTTCAACACGTCCCTGTCGCCCACGCCTCCACGCAGACAGACTTTCTAGCCGTTAAACCCACGTCTCAGACTGTATATCCACCAGCACAGCCTCCGCTTCAACCGTACAGACTCCAGTCACCAAGCCATCACCGAGTAACAACAATCCAGTGGTAAATGTAAAAAACCCATCCCGGCCACAACATAGATCGCGAAGTCGCTCGCCTTCCATTAGATCCCGGTCTCGTTCTACGAGCCGTAGGAGTTCTGACTCCCGAAAATCAGCGGAGTCACAGGAGGCTAACGATTTTCGAATCGTAGGGCCCAAGTCAGCCAAGGTCAGGAAAAAAGTTAAAACGGCCCGTTAAAAACTCTTCCTGGAAATAATCCAGTGGAATGTCAATGGTTTTCGAGCTCGTGCTCAAGACCTACAATATTTAGTTTCTCAACGGTTACCGTCAATTATTTGCCTCCAGGAAACCCACTTACATCCGCCCCTCAAAATCCAACCTCTGCGGTCCTCGTCCCGAGGGGTGGGCAACAGGAAGTAGGGGACCGACTGATGGGGTGATGTACGGTGGGGACTTGGTGTACTCCAGGACCGCTACGGCTGCCGAGAAGGCCCATCAGTAACCCCGAAAACTGGCAGAAGAGGCTCTGGTAATTTTCCCCAGGGACCTACTACGGTAGGTACGGGATGGGCGATCCCGGGGTCCCTAGCCACTCACCCTCATTTCATCCCCTTCACCTCCATCAACTGTGCCACGCTGTGCTACTGCTGATCAGTATGCATCACCTTCCCCTTCTAGTTTTTTTATTATGATTATTAGTACTTAAGGTCTTAGGTTTATAACTCCTGTCTCACCAGCAGGGACCTCTCCTATCTCCGTGGTTCTGTACCACGGTTTTCAGCGAGGCTTCCGACATGTGTGCTCTCCGGAGGTCTCAAAAGTGAAGGTTGAGCGGATCCTTCGCACTGCCCCTATGTGTAGCCTTAGGTGCGGAGCCCGTCCACACCGTCAAGTACACCCACGTAGCTCCTTGAGGGCCCGGTCTGTGGTAATCTCCCGACGGCCGTGTTTGCCGTTGGGTTAGTATCACGGACCGGACGTGTTACCGCTGACGGAACCCCGGTGTAATCAACCACAAGTCCCCTGAATCCGCGTGTGCCTGTTACACGCATGCGCGGCCTAAAGTTGGGAGCCACAGGCGGTTATACCTGTGGTAGGGGCATAAAGCCGGGGTGTGCGTGGTGAACGGTTTACCCATACGGACAAGCAGTGGATATTGAAGGATAGCTTTTCTGAGGTACAAATGAGATCGGTCATGGGTGGGGTCCCCATGACGGCACAGACCGTGAAGATTCGGTGTCTTTCTTTCTTTAACCCCCGGATGGCAGGCTGACGCCGACGGTTCCGGATAGGGGTCTATATCATCATGTCTCCGCGCAAAACCTCCTTCATTGACCCTTATTTGTTGATGACCTTGGCATGTGATGGCAAAACCTTTAAGGATATTAGTCCATTTTATATTAAACGTGAGCTCGATAAGATCAGTGGCCCTGTGAAAAACGCTACCCGTCTCCGAGACGGCAGCTTACTATTAGAGACCACAACAGCGGACCAATCTAAAAAACTGCAGAAAGCGTCTTTGTTGGGCCCCTACCCTAGCCGGGTAGCCCCACACAAAACGCTCAATACCTGCAGAGGAGTAGTCACCACCTCCAGTTTAGATGGTCTAGCAAATGAAGAAATAGTAAGTTGCCTCTCCGACCAACTCGTTTGTCAGGCGTACCGGCTAACACGAAAGCAAGATGGCAAGGAGTACCCACTACGTACGGTTTTTCTAACATTTGCTGGAACTAAGTTACCCGAGTACATCTATTGCGGCTATGAGCGTGCGAGTGTCCGCCAGTATGTCCCGAACCCCATGCGCTGTTTCCAATGTCAGCGGTTCGGACATACTAAGGTCGCGTGTACCAATCCTGCTCTTTGTGAGCAATGTGGCCTAGTTAAACACGACGACCCAAACTGCAGCCGAACACCTTGCTGCGTGAACTGTGGCGGTAGTCATCCCTCCAGCTCGCGACAGTGTCCAAGATTCATGGACGAAAAAAGCATTCAGGAGCTACGTGTCAAAGAACGCCTGACTTTTCCAGAGGCACGACGGCGCTTCGAACAACTGAAGCCTGCTACCATTACTACTGGATATGCATCAGCAGCTCGCCGTACTCCTAATACCACTGTTGCTGTTCAACACGACCCTGTCGCCCACGCATCCACGCAGACTGACTTTCTAGCCGTTAAACCCACGTCTCAGACTGTTTGTGTATCCACCAGCACAGCCTCCGCTTCAGCCGTACAGACTCCAGCCACCAAGCCATCAGCGGGTAACAACCATCCCATAGTAAATACGAAAAACCGATCCCAACCACAACATAGATCGCGAAGTCGCTCACCTTCTGTTAGATCCCGGTCTCGTTCTACGAGCCGTAGGAGTTCTGACTCCCGATCATCAGCGGAGTCACAGGAGGCTAACGATTTTCGAATCGTAGGGCCCAGGTCAGCCAAAGTCAAGAAAAAGGTTAAAACGGCCCATTAAAAACTCTTCATGGAAATAATCCAGTGGAATGTCAATGGTTTTCGAGCTCGTGCTCAAGACCTACAACATTTAGTTTCTCAACGGTCACCATCAATTATTTGTCTCCAGGAAACCTACTTACATCCCAATCACTCGTTACACCTTCACTCTTTTTCTGCCTTTAGAAGCGACTCTCTTGCAGGTATGCGTGCAAGTGGTGGCGTTGCTACCTTAGTGGCGCCTAACATCTCAGCCGCCAACGTTCCTCTCACCACACCATTGCAAGCTGTGGCCGTTCGGCTACAGCTGGAGAGCATCAGTTTTACCATATGCAACATGTACCTGCCGCCGCTCAGTATAGTTCCAGAGCGTGATCTTCAAGCTCTATTGGCTCAGCTCCCCTCACCACTACTCCTTGAGGGAGATTTGAATGCCAAGCACACGCTCTGGGGATCAGACACCGATGACGCTCGTGGATGCCTCCTCGTAGACGTCTTCGATAAGTCTGACCTGCTTCTGCTAAATACTGGTGACCTGACATTCCTATCATCCGCTTATGGTACACATTCCGTACTAGACCTTTCTTTCTGCAGTCCGTCATTAGTACCACTACTTGAGTGGTCAGTACTTTCCGACCTCTTCGGCAGTGATCATTACCCCATTTACATTCATTTTTCTGGCCGCCAATGTGTACCTTCTCGACATCCTCGCGCCCCTCAAAATTCAACCTCTGCGGTCCTCGTCCCGAGGGGTGGGCAACAGGAAGTAGGGGACCGACTGATGGGGTGATGTACGGTGGGGACTTGATGTACCCCACGACCGCTACGGCTGCCGAGAAGGCCCATCAGTAACCCCGAAAACTGGCAGAAGAGGCTCTGGTATTTTCCCCCAGGGACCTACTACGGTAGGTACGGGATTGGCGATCCCGGGGTGCCTAGCCATTCACCCTCAATTCATCCCCTTCATCTCCATCAACTGTGCCACGTGTAGCTACTGCTTGTCAGTAAGCATCACATTCTTCCTCTTCTAGTTTTTATTATTCTTATTAGCACGTAAGGTCTTAGGTTTATAACTCCTGTCTCACCAGCAGGGATCTATCCTATCTCCGTGGTTCTGTCCCACGGTTTTCAGCGCGGCTTCCGACATGTGTGCTCTCCGGAGGTCTGAAAAGTGAAGGTTGAGCGGACCATTCGCACTGCCCCTATGTGTAGCCTTAGGTGCGGAGCCCGTCCACACCGTCAAGTACACCCACGTAGCTCCTTGAGGGCCCGGTCTGTGTAATCTCCCGACGGCCGCGTTTTGCCGTTGGGTTAGTATCACGGACCGGACGTGTTACCGCTGACGGAACCCCGGTGTAATCAACCACAAGTCCCCTGAATGCGCGTGTGCCTATTACGCGCATGCGCGGCCTAAAGTGGGGAGCCACAGGCGGTTATTCCTGTGGTAGGGGCATAAAGCCGGGGTGTGCGTGGTGAACGGTTTACCCATACGGACAAGCAGTGGAGATTGAAGGGTAGCTTTTCTGAGGTACAAATGGGATCGGTCATGGGTGAGGTCCCCATGACGGCACAGACCGTGAAGATTCGGTGTCTTTCTTTCTTTAACCCCCGGATGGCAGGCTGACGCCGACGGTTCCGGAAGGGGGTCTATATCATCATGTCTCCGCGCAAACAATCCTTCATTGACCCTTATTTAGTTACGACTTTGGCTTGTGATGGGAAAACTTTTAAAGATATCAGTCCGTTTTATATAAAGCGTGAAGTTGACAAAATCAGCGGCCCGGTCAAAAACGCTACGCGTTTCCGAGACGGTAGCTTACTATTAGAGAGCACCAGTGCAGACCAGTCTCGCAAACTACAAAAGGCGACTTTGTTGGGCTCCTACCCTATCCGGGTAGCCCCACACAAAACACTTAACACCTGTCGAGGAGTAGTCACCACCTCCAGCCTAGACGGTCTTGCAAACGAGGAAATAGTAAGTTGCCCCTCGGATCAGCTTGTTTGTCAGGCGTACCGGCTAACACGGAAAAGAGATGGCAAGGAGTACCCACTACGTACGGTATTTCTAACGTTTGCTGGGACTAAGTTACCGGAGTACATCTATTGCGGCTATGAGCGTGCGAGTGTCCGCCAGTATGTCCCGAACCCCATGCGCTGCTTCCAATGTCAGCGGTTCGGACATACTAAGGTCACATGCACCTATCCTGCTCTTTGTGAGCAATGTGGCCTAGCTAAACACGACGACCCAAACTGCAGCCGAACACCTTGCTGCGTGAACTGTGGCGGTAGTCATCCCTCCAGCTCGCGACAGTGTCCTAGATTCATGGACGAAAAAAGCATACAGGAGCTACGTGTAAAGGAACGCCTCACTTTTCCAGAGGCACGACGGCGCTTCGAACAACTGAAGCCTGCTACCACTACTACTGGATATGCACTAGCAGCTCGCCGTACTCCTAATACCACTGTTGCTGTTCAACACGTCCCTGTCGCCCACGCATCCACGCAGACTGACTTTCTAGCCGTTAAACCTTCGTCTCAGACTGTTTGTATATCCACCAGCACTACCTCCGCCTCAACCGTACAAACTCCAACCACCAAGCCATCAACGGGTGACAGCCATCCCGTAGTAAATATGAAAAGCCGATCCCGGCCACAACATAGATCGCGAAGTCGCTCGCCTTCTATGAGATCCCGGTCTCGTTCTACGAGCCGTAGGAGTACTGACTCCCGAACATCAGCGGAGTCACAGGACGCTAACGATTTTCGAATCGTAGGGCCCAGATCAGCCAAGGTCAAGAAAAAGGTTAAAACGGCCCGCTAAAAACTCTTTATGGAAATAATCCAGTGGAATGTCAATGGTTTTCGAGCTCGTGCTCAAGACCTACAACATTTAGTTGCTCAACGGTCACCATCAATTATTTGTCTCCAGGAAACCCACTTACATCCCAATCACTCATTACACCTTCACTCTTTCTCTGAATTTAGAAGCGACTCTCTTGCAGGTATGCGTGCAAGCGGTGGCGTTGCTACCTTAGTGGCGCCTAACATCTCAGCCGCCAACGTTCCTCTCACCACACCATTGCAAGCTGTGGCCGTTCGGATACAGCTGGAGAGCATCAGTTTTACCATCTGCAACATGTACCTGCCGCCGCTCAGTATAGTTCCAGAGCGTGATCTTCAAGCTCTATTGGCTCAGCTCCCCTTACCACTACTCCTTGTGGGTGATTTGAATGCCAAGCACACGCTCTGGGGATCAGACACAGATGACGCCCGTGGATGCCTCCTCGTAGACGTCTTCGATAAGTCTGACCTGCTTCTGCTAAATACTGGTGACCCGACATTCCTATCATCCGCATATGGTACACATTCCGTACTAGACCTTTTCTTTCTGCAGTCCAGCATTAGTACCCCCCCAGGGGCCTACTTCGGTAGGTACGGGTTTGGCGTACCCGGGGTCCCGAGCCAACAGTCTCCCTCGTGTGGGCTCCTCTTCGTGGTTGAGGGAGACGGTCAACAGGCCCACCCACGTGTAGGCCGTGCGTGGAGACCCGTGTCGGTGGAAAGGTTTGTCCTGGTGGTTGAGGGATGCGTCTCTGAGCTCGTAACAGTATTTTTCTGAATTCGGGAAAGGTGCGCATTACCAATATACCACTTTGGCTACTGCTTCACCTAAACGGGAGGTTAGGGACTAACCCACCCCTAATCAATCGGCCAGGACAAGGTGTGACACTGAACTCCAGGGTGAGTGGGACGGCGCGCCCGCTATATCCCCTATGTAGCCCTGTCATCCCAGTGGGATGACCCCTTGTTGGGCTCCGTGGTGGGTGGGGAGCATTGGGGGATGAAAGCAACACCATACTTTTCATGGCAAACCTTACACCGAAACGAAAACGACAAGTAAATGATGAAATAGAGGCACCCGTAGCTTCAAGCGCTCGGTACCTAGTAATAAGTCGACTTGAAGATACTCAGACCTTTTTAACAGTGAATCCTTTCGCTATACAAACGGGACTTGACAAAATCGCTGGCCCAGTGAAATCCTGCACTCGTCTTAGAACTGGTTCTTTGTTGGTTGAGACGCATACTGCCATACAGTTCGATCGATTATTAAAGGCCAAATTACTCCACGGATATCCCATCCGCGTCGAAAAACACAGAAGCCTCAACTCAAGCAAGGGCGTCATTACTTCCTCCCTCCTGGACGGCATGCCAGAAGCAGAAATCCAGGGTTACTTATCAGACCAAGGCGTTATCTCTGTGTACCGCGTTAAAACCATGCGTGACGGTGTTCCGGTACCGACTCGCACGCTTTTCCTCACCTTTGACCGTCTAGAGCTGCCATCTAAAATTAAGGCTGGATATGAAGTGATTAACGTTCGACCCTATATTCCACGGCCTATGCGTTGCTTCCGGTGTCAACGATACGGTCACACGAAGTTAACCTGCAAAGCAACCACGCCTATTTGCGCCAGTTGTGGCGACGAGGCCCATGAGGGTGTTTGTCCGACTCCTCCCTGCTGCGTAAATTGTCGAGGTTCTCATGCAGCTAATTCAGGCGACTGCCCACGTTTTCTAGACGAGAAGGCCATCCAAGAGCTGCGGGTGAAAGAACGTATTTCCTTCACAGAGGCCCGCAAACGCCACCTCGCTCGGCAGCCTTCTCTCTTGAAATTTGGTACGTTTAGTTCGGTGGTTTCCACCCCAGTATCTAAGCGGGATTTCGGTACCCAAACGGGCCCGGATTCTTCTCTTGCCGCTCCGGCCAAAGTGAATGGACGCCCTTCTGGGTCGCGCAGTCCGAAGAAAATAGTTGTTAGTACTCAACCTCGACAATTTAAGACCCAGCCCAAACGTTCTGACTTCTTAAAAGACCCTCCAGCTTCTGCTAATAAACCGCTCGCATCGAAAGCCTCATCTCCCTCACCACCTCGGAGATCACGGTCCCAAGATAGTAGAGGCCGTAGCCGGGCTTCGCGCAGTTCTGCGATCCCCACGGCCACCGGTAACCGCTTTGAAGTCCTGTGTTCGGTTTCCGGTGAATCCGTCCCTCTCCCTCCAACCGAGCCTATGGAGGAGGATCCCACGACTCCTAAGAGTCCCAGTCCCACGCGCACGAATAAGGGTAAATTAAAGCGTCAACCTCTGGCCAAGTGAAAAAAGCTTGACCATCTATTTTTTATTCGCCTCCCAATGTCTATTATTCAGTGGAACACCCGTGGCATTCGTACACGCAGAACTGAATTACAAATGCTCACATCTTCGCTGTCACCCAGTATTTGGTGTCTGCAGGAGACAAAGCTTCACAGCCAGGATGCTTTCACCTTTCCTGGCTACACATCGGTGCGCTTTGATTTCCCACCGACTCCTGGTTCTCCTGCCCATGGCGGTGTTATGTTACTTATCAGTGAAAACGTTTATTATCAAACTCATAGGCTTACCACCCACCTGCAAGCTGTTGCAGTCAGGTTACGTTTCCCTGGTTTTTCATTTACGCTTTGTACTGTTTATTTTCCACCTTCATCTCCTCTCCCTATTGCCGATCTTGCAGCTTTAGTGGCGCAGCTCCCGACGCCTTACCTTCTGTTGGGAGACTTCAATGCCCACCACCCTCTATGGGGATCACCACGGGCTTGTGCAAGGGGGAATGACCTCTTTGACTTTTTTGCTCAGTATAATCTCTCTGTTCTAAACACCGGCGAACCTACCTTTATGTCCGACTCCAGTGGCAAGCTTTCTCACCTCGACTTAGCAGTTTGCTCCCATCAGCTTACACCCCGCTTGCAGTGGAACGTCTGCTCTGACAGCTTTGGCAGCGATCATTTCCCGTGTGTCATACGCTTACTTTCACACACTGCTCCATCGTCGCGTGTACCCCACTGGCAATTCCACAGAGCGCAGTGGCCCCTTTACTCTGGCTTGGCTGTCTTCGTGAACCGCCCCTTCAGCGATGTTGACGAGATGGTGGATCACCTAACCTCCGTCATTACATCCGCGGCCGAACAAGCCATCCCCCGGTCCTCCTCCCACCCGAAACGCTTGCCAGTCCCTTGGTGGACTGATGAATGCAGGGCGGCGATCCAGGCACGGAGGAAGGCACTCAAGGTATTTCGGCGCCACCCTACTATTGACAATCTGGTCACGTACAAACAACTTCGTGCCAGAGCTCGGCGCATTATTACAAACAGTAAACGGGCCTCCTGGAACCGCTTTGTCGAGTCGTTTAATCTCTCAACACCGACTTCTCTTGTATGGGACCGGCTTCGCCGCGTTGCTGGCAAAGCTTCCAGGCTCACGATTCCTGGCCTTCTACTGAATAATGACACCATCGTTATACCCGGAGCCGTTGCTGACGCCTTGGGTAGTGCTTTCGCTGATGTTTCCAGCTCCTACCACTATCCTGCAGCATTCCTATCCAAGAAAGACCGCGTGGAATCCCATGAGCTCTCTTTTTCCTCCTCCAATACCGAATATTAGAACACGGATTTCACCGAGGCTGAACTAGAGAGGGCCCTAGCCTCCTCCCGACCCTCCGCACCTGGTCCAGATGGTATACACCTTCTTATGTTGCAACATCTTACCTCCCTTGGAAAAAGGTTTCTTCTAAGTGTATACAACCGCATATGGCGTACCGCCACATTTCCATCCGCCTGGCGCGAGGCCACCATCGTCCCAATTTTAAAGCCTGATAAGGACCGCCATCTACCTTCCAGCTATCGCCCTATCTCCCTCACCAGCGTCATCTGCAAGGTGATGGAGCGCATGATACACGGGCGATTGACATGGTGGCTGGAATCCCAACATTTGTTGTCCAATGTCCAATGTGGATCCAGACGCTTCCGTTCCACAACCGATCACCTTGTATCCCTATCCACACACATTATGGACAATTTTTTGTGCAGGAATCAAACGGTTGCCGTCTTTTTTGATCTGGCCAAGGCGTACGACACATGTTGGAGGTACGGCATTCTGCGTACACTACATAATTGGGGTATCCGTGGCCGTCTACCCCTTTTTATTCGAGGGTTCATGAGGGATAGAGTCTTTCGCGTGCGCGTGGGTTCAGTTTTATCCCGTATTTTTATCCAAGAGAACGGAGTACCGCAGGGCTCGGTGCTCAGCGTCACACTGTTTGCCATTGCGATCAATCCTATTGTAGCGTGTGTCCCTCCGGGTATTTCCTCCTCCTTGTATGTCGACGACTTTGCCATCTATTGCAGCTCTCGGCGGACGTGTCTGCTCGAACGCCGCCTCCAAGGTTGTCTAGATCGACTCTACACTTGGAGTATCCAAAACGGCTTTAGTTTTTCCGCCGAGAAGACCGTCTGCGTTAACTTCTGGCGCCAGAAGGCATTTCTATCGCCTTCTCTACACCTCGGCCCAGATGTCCTTCCATTCGCAGACGAGGCAAAATTTTTAGGATTGATCTTTGACAGAAAGCTGAGCTGGTCCTCTCATATTACGTATTTAAGAGCAAGGTGTGACCGTTCTCTCAATCCTATACGCGTTTTAAGTGGCACATCCTGGGGCGCAAATCGGACAATACTTTTACGACTCTACCGTTGCCTAGTCCGATCTAAACTCGATTACGGTTGCCTCGTGTACTCCTCGGCTCGTCCGTCGATTTTAAGTCGCCTAGATCCAATCCATCACCGTGGAATCAGGTTGAGTACTGGTGCCTTTCCCACTAGCCCAACAGTGAGTCTGTGTGCGGAAGCCGCCGAACCACCGCTTTCATATCGGCCCGATGTCCTTTTGTGCATTTACGCCTGCAAACTCTTAAGTATGCCAGGACATCCCTCTTTTAAACAGTTTTTTAACGACTCTTTGGATCGCCAGTACTCGACGCGCCCCCTAGCGTTGCTCCCTCCAGGCGTTCGGTTTCGCTTACTTTTGCGACTCTTAGACATCACCTTGCCATCTGTGTTCCACAGGGGGGAATGCCTTTTTCCCCCCTGGTTCCGTTCGGAAATCCCCGTTGATCTGAGGCTAACGGCTATGCCGAAATCCACCACCCCTCCTCCGAGCATTCGTACGTCGTTTTTGGAACTTAAGGCTCATTATGGCCCCTGTAATTTTATATACACAGATGGCTCGAAAGACGACCAAGGAGTCGGATGTGCTTTTATTCACCGTGACCAGAGTTTTAAATTTCGCCTCTTACCGCAGTGCTCGATTTTTACCGCCGAGCTGTTTGCTATTTATCAAGCTATTTTATATATTCATAGGCAAGGTTCGCAGCGCTGGGTGATTTGCTCAGATTCTTTAAGCGCCCTCCAAAGCCTCAGGTCGCTGTACGCCTACCACCCTCTAGTGCAGCGTGTCCAGGATCGCCTTCACTTGCTCGCTGACGATCGCATCAGCGTGTCTTTCGTGTGGGTCCCTGGACATGTAGGCCTGCCAGGTAACGAGGACGCTGATATCGCCGCGAAAGCTGCCCTTTCATGTGCCAGGTATTCTAGCTCTCAGGTACCCTCTGTTGATTTTAGCGCTGTTTTACGGGGACTTCACGCTTCTCGCTGGAAAAATTCTTGGAGCGCTGTCAAGCGGAACAAACTTCGGTAGGTAAAACCCCTCCCTGTCCCATGGCACACTTCCTCCCGTGGTTGCCGGCGCGAAGAAGTAATTTTAGCCAGACTACGTATCGGGCACTGCCGGTTTAGTCATAGCCATCTCTTGTGTTCAGATCCTGCACCAGTTTGCCCTCGCTGCGGTGAGTCACTAACGGTGCGACATATTTTAACACAGTGCCAGTTTTTAGCTGCCTTGCGTGTATCTTTAGGTCTGCCAACAACTATGGCGGAGATGCTAGCAGACACATCAAGCGCTGTAGAGCAAGTTTTAAGCTTTATTCACCTAAGTGGTTTGGATCGTCGTATATAACAATTCTCTTTCCACCTTTTCTGCTCTTCGGCCCTTCAGTCAAACTGGCTCTTATTGTTTTACCACTACTGGCATTGTTTTAGTGATGTTTTAATCTTTTACCCATTCGACCTGAAGGCTTCATGCCTGTCGTTTTCCTGTTAATCTTATAGCGTTGTTAGGGCGCTAATAACCAAAGTAGTTGTGCGCCCCCCAAAACTGTAATACTACTACTACTACCAGCATTAGTACCATTACTTGAGTGGTCAGTACTTTCCGACCTCTTTGGCAGTGATCATTACCCCATTAACATTCATTTTTCTGGCCGCCAATGTGTACCTTCTCGACATCCTCGCCCCCCAGGGGCCTACTTCGGTAGGTACGGGTTTGGCGAACCCGGGGTCCCGAGCCAACAGTCTCCCTCGTGTGGGCTCCTCTTCGTGGCTGAGGGAGACGGTCAACAGGTCCACCCACGTGTTGGCCGTGCGTGGAGACCCGTGTCGGTGGAAAGGTTAGTCCTGGTGGTTGAGGGATGCGTATCTGAGCTCGTAACAGTCTTTTTCTGAATTCGGGGAGGGTACGCATTACTAATACACTACTTTGGCTTCTGCTTCGCCTAAACGGGAGGTTAGGGACTAACCCACCCCTAATCAATCGGCCAGGACTAGGTATTGTACCGACCTCCAGGGTGAGTGGGACGGCGAGCTCGCTATATCCCCTGTGTAGCCCTGTCATCCCAGTGGGATGACCCCTTGTTGGGCTCCGTGGTGGGTGGGGAGCACTGGGGGATGAATTTTTTCGCCAACTTACATGTCAAACCTTACCCAAAAAAATAATCAAAAAACTTGCAGCAATGGAAAAGAAGTAGCCGAGTCTTGTGGTCCTCGCTACTTGGTAATCAGTAGAACTGAAGAAGGCCAACAGTTTACGACCGTTAACCCCTTTACAATCCAGAGGGGATTAGACAAAATTGCTGGTCCGGTCAAATCGTGTATACGGGCGCGAAATGGCACTCTCCTAGTTGAGGCGCAATCTAACGCCCAGGCGGCATCGTTGTTGAAGGCAAGCATGCTAGGGAGTTACCCTGTATCCGTTACGGTACATAAGACCCTGAACTCCTCGCGTGGAGTAGTAACCACCCGTGCTTTGGACGGTATGTCCAACGAGGAGATTCAGGAGAACCTGAAAGACCAGGGAGTAATATGTGTGTACCGAGTGCAGCGCAGAGAACGTGGGGAATTGTTGCCTACTCGTACCCTGTTCCTTACTTTTGATAGGGTAGATCTTCCTCAAAAGATTAAGGCGGGTTACGAGAGTATTGAGGTTAGGCCCTATATACCAAACCCCCTGCGGTGCTACAAGTGTCAACGTTATGGTCACACTAGCCAACTGTGTAACGGATCTCCAGCATGCGTGAACTGTGGTTTGGCTTTACACGAGGGTGAGTGCTCCTCGCCCATTAAATGTATAAACTGTGCCGGGGAGCATTCATCTAGCTCCAGAGACTGCCCACGTTTTGTGGAAGAAAAGGCAATACAGGAGATCCGGGTTAAGGAGAAGGTTTCCTTCTCGGACGCCCGGAAGCTCCTGCGTACTCGCTTGCCCTCCGTCCCTAGGTCCGGTACTTATAGCTCTGTCTTGGCTAAACCCGTACCTAGGAAAGAAATTGCAACGCAAACCTGCGGTGCAGGGGAGCCTACCATCTCAGACAGAGTTCTTGTCCCCACACAATTACGGAAGTCCACAACTCCATCACCAGCGTCGGCAAATACATCGCCTAAACGGACGAAGGAAACTAAAACCCAAGCCCCGTCCCAAGCCAAACCATCGACTTCTACATCTAAATATGACAAGCCGGTAATATACGATCCGCCGCCTAAAGTATTTAAGACCAGTTACGAGAGGACAGATTTCCTTAAAGATTCGAACCGTACTCCTAGGAAGAAGAAAACCTCTAGGACATCTCGAAGCTCTTCTTCTGAAGAGCTTTCTGGTGATGAGTCGGATCGACGACAGTCATCCTCGTCGATCTCGCTGTCCAATAAATTTGAAGCCCTCGAACCTAAGTTTTCTTTAGGGAAAGGGGCTTCCTCCGCCGAAGAGATGGACCAAGAGGATATCGACAACAGAACGGCAACAAAAAAGCGCCAAGAGAAATCGGCAGAAAAAGGTGTTAGCCCTACACCGAAGAAAAAGGGTAAGCTGATTCGGCCACCGTTAAAGTCATCTTAATGTAGACCAATTTTACAACCTATCTCCCTAGCTCCAATGGCTATCCTCCAATGGAACATACGGGGTTTAAGAACTCATCGACCAGAACTGGAAATTTTGCTCAGTAAGCATAACCCCTTAGTGGTATGCTTACAAGAGACTAAGCTACGACCGCCAGACAAGTTTAACATCCGACGCTACACACCACTGCGGTGTGATATTGACACAGAAGAGGGCATTCCTGCTCTCGGGGGCACTATGATGCTCCTCAGGGATGACATATTTGTAGAC
Source organism: Mantis religiosa (assembly GCA_030765055.1). Taxonomy (NCBI): domain Eukaryota; kingdom Metazoa; phylum Arthropoda; class Insecta; order Mantodea; family Mantidae; genus Mantis; species Mantis religiosa. The sequence continues at coordinate 4,366,414 of JAUKNK010000031.1, read as the reverse complement.
CCGGTACAGCTGCAATCTGATATACAATCTGTAGCTGTAAGGATTAAGCTGCCAACAATCGAATTTTGCATTTGCAATGTATATCTCCCGCCATCTGATGACCTCTCGTTAATTGACCTTCAAGATCTGGTTTCCCAACTTTCAACACCATTTCTAATAGTTGGAGACTTTAATGCCCATCACCCACTATGGGGTTCAACTCGGGCATGTTCGAGAGGCCACCTCATTGCAAAATTCCTTGAGAGCAATAACTTGGTTCTCCTGAATTCCGGAGAGCCAACGTTCCTTTCAGACGCGTATAACACCTATTCGCACATCGATTTGGCAGTATGTTCATCCCAGTTAGCAGTTTCATTGCAGTGGAATGTCATCTCTGATTTACATTCCAGCGACCACTTCCCATGTCTTCTTAGTCTCTTAGCACACGATGTGTCTACCTCACGTATCCCTAGATGGCGCTTTGATCGTGCCAACTGGAACCTTTACACCCAGTTGGCTGTCTTTGTTTACAACGAGCACGATTCTGTGAATGATCTAGTCGATCACCTCACAGAGAAAATTCTTTCCGCTGCAGAACAGTGCATTCCACGTTCGGCTACCCAACCGGTCGACTTCCTGTACCATGGTGGAACAACGACTGCCGGAATGCTATTCGTGCCCGTAGACGTGCTCTGCGGGTATTTCAACGACATCCTACCCAAAGTAATCTAATTGAGTACAAGAAAGCGCGTGCACAGTCTAGGCAAATAATTAAGGATAGCAAAAAGATCTCATGGAACAAGTTTGTCTCATCTTTTAACAGATGGACACCTTCCTCTGTTGTATGGGATAGGTTAAGGCGCGTGTCCGGAAAATCAACCCACTTGCCAATCGCTGGTCTAAAAACACCTGCAGGAGTTGTTGATCCGTTCGTCGTGGCTAACACCTTCGGCTGTGCTTTCGCTCAGGTGTCTAGCTCAAGTAATTGTGCTCCTGAGTTTATCTCAATTAAGACTCAGGTAGAATCTCAAGGTTTCTTGTTTAGTTCCAGAAACCTTGAAGATTATAACCGCCTTTTCACCTTGGAGTTAGAACACGCTCTATCATCATCGCGACTGACAGCACCAGGACCGGACGGAATCCACGTTCAAATGTTGCAACATCTCTCACCTGAAGGTAAGGCATTCCTGCTCGAGGTCTATAACCGTGTTTGGGTTGATGCCACGTTTCCGGACAAGTGGCGAGAAGCGACCATCATACCTGTCTTGAAAGCTGGCAAGGACCGTCACCTCCCTTCTAGCTACCGTCCTATTTCCCTCACCAGTTGCGTCTGCAAGGTGATGGAACGCATGATAAATGGGCGGTTGGTATGGTGGCTGGAAACGCACAACCTACTGAATAACATCCAGTGCGGTTTTCGACGACGCCGTTCAACAGTGGATCATCTTGTGTCCATGTCGACACAGATTATGAACGGCTTTCTTAAAAACTGTCAAACAGTCGGAATATTTTTTGACCTCGAAAAGGCTTATGATACGTGTTGGCGTGCAGGTTTGCTACGTACTCTGCACACCTGGAATATACGTGGACGCCTACCACTCTTCCTTCAGGAATTCTTGAAAGACCGCGTATTCCGAGTAAGGGTTGGCTCGGTTCTTTCGAACCTTTTCGTTCAAGAGAACGGTGTACCACAGGGATCGGTGCTAAGTGTTACATTGTTTGCTATTGCGATTAATTCTATCTCGAAATGTGTACCTCCGGGGGTCTCGTCAAGCCTATTCGTAGATGACTTTGCCGTCTACTGTACATCTCAGCGCACTTCGTTTATAGAGCGCCGTCTTCAAACCACCTTGGACAACCTTAAGGTTTGGAGTTTAAAGAACGGCTTCCGATTCTCTGCTGAGAAAACCATCTGTGTGAACTTCTGGCGTCAGCAGAGTCGACTACCTCCAAGGCTCCGGCTAGGCGCTGATCTACTACCTTTTGCAGATGAGACGAGGTTCCTTGGTTTGATCTTTGATAGAAAACTTAGTTGGTCGTCGCATATAGCACAACTGAAAGCACGATGTGACCGATCTTTAAATATCTTGCGGGTACTAAGTGGAAAATCGTGGGGAGCGGACCGTACAGTGTTATTGCGACTGTATCGCACACTCATCCGTTCCAAATTAGATTATGGTAGTATCGTTTATGGCTCAGCACGACCATCTGTGCTGAAGAGATTAGACACAGTCCATAATTGTGGCATACGTATAGCAGTTGGGGCATTTCCAACGAGCCGAGTTATAAGCCTGTATGCTGAGTCCGCAGAACCTCCTCTGCAGTACAGGCGCGACATGCTATTAGCAAATTATGGCTGTGGACTTAATTGCATGCCCACACATCCAACGTTTACGCCGTTCTTTAACACCTCCATGGACGTGCGTTATAGGAACACTTCTATTAAACCAAAGCCACCTGGTTTTCGTTTCCGGGAGCCCCTTAGACATCTTAATACTGAAATGCCAAAGATGTATCCCAGGGGGGAGAGGACATACCCTCCTTGGTTGTGCAGAGCGTCCCACGTTGATCTGGGCATGACCATACATGATAAATCTACCATGTCTATGTCTAGTATCCGCATATGCTTTTTGGAATTTTTATCGCGATATCAGGACCATATAAAAATTTACACCGATGGGTCCAAGAATTCAGATGGCGTTGGTTGTGCTTACGTGTGTGGAACCGAACCCTATACATTCGGATTCCACACTAGCACTTCCATTTTTACCGCAGAGCTCTATGCAATATACCGAGCCATTTTACACGTACGTCGACGAAAGTTGGGGAACTGCTTAATCCTGAGTGATTCCCTCAGTGCACTTCAAAGCCTACGGCAGCTGTACAACTACCACCCTATTGTGCAGCGGATACAGGATGCCCTCCACGTTTTACACGCTTCTGGCGTTAGCGTGGTGTGTGCATGGATCCCTGGTCACGTAGGCTTGCGGGGGAATGAAATGGCGGATTCGGCAGCCAAGACGGCTACCATGAAGCCCAGGGTTCGTCTACCATGTGTGACATCGGAAGATTTTAGGGCCGTATTGCGGAGAGCTGTGCAAACCTGCTGGCAGGAAGAGTGGTCCGCTCTCCGCAATAATAAACTTAGATCAGTCAAGGAACTTCCGATTCCCTGGGTTACCTCCTGTCGGTCATCTCGCCGCGAGGAGGTGATTTTGGCTCGGTTGCGCATTGGGCATTGTTATTTTAGCCACAGCTTTTTATTGAATAGAACCCCGGTTCCCGTTTGCCCACTGTGCAGTGGTGACCTGACTGTCCGTCACTTGTTTTTAGATTGTTATAGCTTGGCACGTCTCCGCAGGTCTCTCCAGCTGCCGGCCAGCTTGGCGGATATCCTCGCGGATGACGAAACGGCAGTGGGCAAAGTTTTACAATTTATTTCAGCTGTGGATTTTAGAATTTAACCACAAGTATCCTTTTTGTTGTTTTCTTTTTTAGTATATATGTGTGTAGTTTTAAGAGGTTTATAGATAATATATATTTTTAGAAATTTTTATATCTGGCTTTTGCCATGACTTGTTTTTTAAAGGGCGCTGATGACCGCCGTAGTTGAGCGCCCTTATACACATCATCATCATCTCGACATCCTCGCTGGATTATTTCCAAAGCTAATTGGGGAAAATTCCATTCCCTGATAAACCTCATCGATGACGGTTTCGACACCATCGACGAAATGGTCGAATATTTTACTTGCTCGATCCTGCTCGCAGCAGAATCCAGCATTCCTCGGGGTTCATCTACACCACGGCGTATCCCTGTACCGTGGTGGTCTGAGGAGTGCAGTTTGGCAGTCAAAGCACCCAAACGTGCTTTGCGCGTTTTTCAGCGGCACCCTACTGAAGGGAACTTTGTCGCCTTCAAACGTTCTCGTGCTAGGGCACGCTTTATACTGCGCAACGCAAAGCGTAAATCTTGGGAAGCATTTGTGTCTTCGCCTTCCCGGCGCAGCTCTACCCAACAAGTATGGTCAGCTGTTCGGCGGATGTATGGCAAGTATCGCCGGACGGTAATTCCGGGCCTTGCCATCAACGGTTCCATGTGCACCACCGAGCAGGACATAGCAGAAGCCCTAGCTACAACATTTGCTGCTACTAGCCAAACTGCCCGCTATGACGCCCTCTTTCTGCCTATTAAGGAAAAGGCGGAGCCGGTACAACTAAATTTTAATAGTGACTGCACCGAGCCGTACAACCAACCGTTTACAGCAGCCGAGCTCGCCCATTCTCTGGCGTTAGCAAAGGATTCTTCTCCAGGTCCCGATGACGTACACCGACAGATGCTGCTACATCTTCCATCTGAGGCGCTATGTTTCCTGTTAAACATCTATAACCGCATTTGGCATGAGCGAGTTTTCCCTTCCTCCTGGCGAGAGGGTATTGTCATCCCCATCCCTCGACCCGGAAAGGACCGCACGCTTCCATCTAGCTACCGCCCCATTTGCCTGACGAGTGTCATCTGTAAGACATTCGAGCGAATGGTAAACGCTCGGTTAAATTGGTGGCTAGAAAAACATAACCATCTGTCCAACTTGCAATGCGGTTTTCGCCGCCATCGCTCAAGTGTCGATTATCTAACACGCCTTGAGGGCTATATTTCCGATGCGTTTCTACTGAAACAGCACGTCGTGGGCGTGTTCCTCGACCTGGAGAAGGCTTATGACACCACCTGGCGGTACGGCATACTCCGTAACTTACATGGTTACGGTATGCGTGGTCATCTACCCGAATTCCTATGCACCTTTTTAAAACTTCGCCGTTTTCGGGTTCGCATAGGAAACGATATCACGGGAGCGGATACAGGAGAACGGTGTACCTCAAGGGTCAATTTTGAGCGTCACCCTTTTTGCCGTAGCGATTAACGGTATCACTAGTGCCGTTCGAAGTGGAATTCCATCATCCCTCTATGTTGACGACTTCGCAGTCTATTATAGGTCTGCCAACAGATCACATAGAGCGCCAACTACAGCTGACCATTACCCAGCTAGCAGCTTGGGCGCTTGAAACCGGCTTCCGTTTTTCAGCTGCGAAGACGCAGTGTATCCACTTTCACCGCCTACGAGGTATTCACCCGCCTCCTGATCTTCATTTGAACGGCACACCCCTGCCATTTGACTCAAACTTGAAGTTCTTGGGCCTCTACTTGGACCGACAACTAAATTGGGAGCACCACATTCGTCACCTTCGAGCCTCTTGCGATCGTTCTCTTCGGGTGCTAAAAGTATTATCTGGAGCATCTTGGGGGGGCGATCGCACAGTAATGTTGAGGCTGTACCGCTCTCTGGTTCGGTCCAAGCTGGACTATGGCAGTTTTATTTATGGTGCAGCGACCGCCTCTAAACTTCGCCTTTTAGACACCGTGCATCACACTGTCATCCGCCTTGCCACAGGAGCTTTCCGCACCAGTCGAGTCGACTGCCTGTATGCAGACTCAGGCGAACCTCCACTCCATATTCGTCGCTCGCTGTTACTCTGCTCATACGTTTCAAAGTTGGCAAGTCATCCCAATCATCCTTGTTTTAAACCAGTTCTGCGTCCAGATTTAGTCCACCGTTATATGCGCCCTGGTTCTCGGACTCGCCCCGTGGGAATTAGATTTCGGGATCTCCTACATTCCCATGGCCTCCGAATGCCTCGCGTGGAGAGGTCGTCCATCAGCCTTTATCCTGCTTGGCAACTGGATCGTGCGAGTTTCGATCTCGCTCTTTCAAGCAACTCTAGACTCGCTACTCCACATTCGGTGTTCCAACAACTTTTTGCCGAATTGCTGGGCCGTTACCCTAACTATGTTCCGGTCTTCACAGACGGTTCTCAGTTAGGTAACGCTACGGGTTGCGCATTCTTTATTAACGGTGAGGCTCATAAATTTCGCCTTCTGGACTCCACTTCAGTTTTTTCCGCAGAACTGTATGCCATCTCATATATGCTCCTTTTTATTTGCAAGTTAGCCCCTGGCTCTTTTATTGTTTGCACCGACTCTCTCAGTGCTCTTCAGGCCTTGAAACAGCACAATGCCGCTCACTCTCTTGTTTTAAAAATACAGGCCCAGATCTCGCAAATGCTCAGGCGCGGGTACAATTTTGTTTTTACCTGGACCCCAGGCCATGTGGGGATTTCCGGAAACGAGGCGGACGCGGCTGCAAAGTCCGCTTGCCGTATGCCCCGGAGTTTAACAAGAACTGTGCCATACCAGGATGTGCAACGATTTTTCCGTCGCCAACTCCTCTCTGCTTGGCAGCACTCCTGGACAGCTATGGAAGGCACACAACTCCGGGCAATTAAAGAGAGCGTACAACCCTGGCTAACTTCCTGCAGGGATAACCGGCGAGCCGAGGTGATACTCACCCGGCTGAGAATTGGGCACACACGAGTCACTCATGGCCATTTATTAAGAGGGGAACCGGCCCCTGTGTGTGCCCCCCCAGGGGCCTACTTCGGTAGGTACGGGTTTGGCGAACCCGGGGTCCCGAGCCAACAGTCTCCCTCGTGTGGGCTCCTCTTCGTGGCTGAGGGAGACGGTCAACAGGCCCACCTACGTGTAGGCCGTGCGTGGAGACCCGTGTCGGTGGAAAGGTTAGTCCTGGTGGTTGAGGGATGCGTATCTGAGCTCGTAACAGTATTTTTCTGAATTCGGGGAGGGTACGCATTACTAATACACTACTTTGGCTTCTGCTTCGCCTAAACGGGAGGTTAGGGACTAACCCACCCCTAATCAATCGGCCAGGACAAGGTGATACACTGAACTCCAGGGTGAGTGGGACGGCGAGCCCGCTATATCCCCTATGTAGCCCTGTCATCCCAGTGGGATGACCCCTTGTTGGGCTCCGTGGTGGGTGGGGAGCATTGGGGGATGAAATTTTTTGCCAACACATATGTTAAACCTTCAACAAAAAACAATCCCAACAATTGTAGAAATGGAAAAGAAGTAGTCGAGTCTAGTGGTCCTCGCTACTTGGTGATAAGCAGAACTGAGACTGATAAGACATTTACATCAGTAAACCCTTTCGCCATCCAGAAAGGATTAGACAACATAGCTGGCCCGGTTAAATCATGTACTCGTTCGCGCAATGGCACGCTGCTGGTGGAAGCGCATTCCGTCTCCCAGGCAGCAGCGCTTTTGAAGGCCAATATTCTAGGCAGTTATCCGGTGAGCGTTTCCGTACACAAGACCCTGAACTCCTCGCGCGGTGTGGTAAACACCCGTGCGCTGGACGGAATGACCAACGAGGAGATCCAGCAGAACCTGAAAGACCAAGGCGTGACAGCTGTATATCGTGTCCAGCGAAGAGAGCGAGGGGAATTGGTGCCTACCCGTACCCTGTTCCTGACCTTTGATCGGGTAGATCTCCCACAAAGGCTTAGGGCAGGGTATGAAGTCATCGAGGTACGACCATATATCCCGAATCCCTTACGTTGCTACAGATGTCAGCGCTTCGGCCACACTAAGGACTTCTGTAATGGTGCGCCTACGTGTATGAATTGTGCGATGTCGCTGCATGAAGGTGAGTGCACCTCACCCGTAAAATGTGTGAACTGTGCTGGCGAACACGCTTCCAGCTTCAGAGATTGCCCACGGTTCCGCGAGGAAAAGGAGATTCAGGAGATCCGGGTGAAAGAGAAGTTATCCTTCTCGGAAGCCCGGAAACTCGCACGTACTCGCATGCCCTCCGTTGCGATGTCCGGTACCTATAGCTCAGTAGTAGCTAAGCCGGTCCCGCGAAGGGAGATGGCAACTCAGACCAGCGATATCAGTGAGGCTAGTATCTCTGACAGAATCCTTAGTCCATCAGTAGCTCCGAAGCCTGTCAAGACATCTCAATCAACTTCTACCTCGTCCAAAGCACCCGCAGGGAAGAAAACACCTCCCAGGTCTCCGGTCAGAGCATCGAGCTCTACGAAGCCTACTAAGCCAGTTGTGTACGTGCCACCACCCAAAACTTTTAAGACCAGCTATCAACGGTCTGATTTTCTGAAGGATACGGATCGGCCGATGCGCAGAAAGAAAAATCCTCGGGCATCTAAAAGTTCCACCTCTGAGGAGTCTTCCGGAGAGGTCTCGGATCGACGACCGTCATCTCCGTCGATCTCTGTTTCCAATCGGTTTGAGGCTCTCGAACCGAAGTTCTCAATAGGGAAAGGGACCTCATCCGCTGAAGAAATGGAACAAGAGGATACGGACCACACAGTCCGGACGTCTAGTAAAAAGCGCCCGGATAAACTGGACGTAAAAGGTGTTAGCCCCACACCCAAGAAAAAGGGTAAACTCGTTCGACCACCGCCGAAATCAACATAACGTTGCGTAACTATTACCATCATATCCCATATCTCCAATGGCTATTCTTCAATGGAACATTCGCGGATTTCGAGCACATCGAGCGGAGCTTGATTTGTTGCTCAATAAGCATAACCCTAAAGTCGTGTGCTTACAAGAGACCAAGCTGCGTCCCCAAGACACCTCTACACTCCGGCGGTACACGTCATTTAGGCATGACCTTGATCCGGAAGAGGGCATTCCAGCACATGGAGGCACAATGGTGCTCGTCAGAGATGATACATATGTAGATATTATACCTTTACAGACTGCCATACAGTCGGTTGCTGTACGGATTGTTCTCCCGACTGTGCAATTCGCCGTCTGCAGTGTCTATGTTCCGCCATCTGCTGACCTCTCACTTAGTGAACTACAGGGGTTGGTCTCTCAGCTCCCTACACCCTTTCTGTTGATAGGAGACCTAAATGCCCACCACCATCTCTGGGGCTCAGCTCGACCCTGTGCGAGAGGCAAAGTTATTGCCGAATTCCTTGACAGCAGTAACCTGGTTCTCTTGAACACCGGAGAACCTACGTTTCTATCGGATGCTTTCAACACCTTTTCGCATCTCGACTTGGCAGTTTGTTCACCTCAGCTAGCACTTTTCCTACAATGGAGTGTCATCTCTGACCTGCATTCTAGTGATCACTTTCCGTGCCTTGTTAGTCTCTTAGCACATGACTTTCACTCCGCCCGTTTGCCTACCTGGCGCCTCGATCACGCCAACTGGGCCCTTTACACCCAGCTGGCTGTGTTTAGCTACGACGCACTAGATTCTGTGGACGCCTTAGTTGAGCACCTTACAGAGCAGATCCTTTCCGCCGCGGACCATTCTATTCCTCGCTCAACCACCAACCCTCGTCGCCCTCCTGTTCCCTGGTGGACGACCGATTGCCGGAATGCTATTCGTGCTCGTAGGCGTGCTCTCAGAGTTTTCCAACGACATCCTACACTGGAGAACCTGATTGAGTACAAGAAAATGCGTGCCAGGTCTAGGTACATAATCAAGAATAGCAAACAGACAACTTGGAAAACATTTGTGTCCTCTTTCAACCGACATACACCCTCCTCTGTTGTATGGGATAAGATAAGGCGCGTGGCCGGCAAATCGACCTACATGCCGATCGCTGGTCTGAGAACTCCAGCAGGCTTCGTCGTGGAACCGTTTGAAGTGGCTAATACCCTTGGCAGTGCTTTCGCCCACGTGTCTAGCTCCGATAATTATGCACCTGAGTTCCTCTCTATAAAAACTCGGGTAGAATCTCGAGGTTTCTGCTTTCGATCTAGAAACCTCGAGGACTATAACCGCCTTTTCACCATGGCAGAGTTGGAACACGCTCTTGCAGCATCGCGACTATCAGCGCCAGGGCCAGATGGTATTCACGTCCGCATGTTACAACAGCTCTCTCCTGAAGGCAAGACATTCCTGCTGGATCTCTATAACCGTATATGGGTTAATGGCACTTTCCCTGAAAAGTGGCGGGAGGCCACAATCATACCTATTTTGAAACCCGGAAAGGACCGTCATCTCTGCTCTAGCTACCGTCCTATTTCTCTCACCAGCTGTGTCTGAAAAGTGCTAGAACGCATGATTAACGCACGGCTGGTGTGGTGGCTGGAACGACAAAACCTGCTAACAAATATCCAATGCGGTTTTCGTCGACGTCGTTGCACAGTAGACCACCTTGTGTCGATGTCGACGCATCATGAACGGCTTCCTGAAGGGTTGTCAAACCGTTGGGATATTCTTTGACCTAGAGAGAGCATATGATACCTGTTGGCGGGCAGGATTGCTCCGTACTCTACACAGTTGGAACATTCGTGGCCGCCTACCACTTTTTCTTAAGGAGTTCCTAAAACAGCGCTTCTTCCGAGTACGGGTCGGCTCGGTTCTTTCAAATCCTTTTATACAGGAAAACGGTGTACCTCAGGGTTCGGTCCTTAGCGTCACCCTGTTTGCTATAGCTATTAATCCTATCTCGCAATGTGTTCCTCCAGGCGTGTCGTCCTGTTTATTCGTAGATGACTTTGCGGTCTATTGCACTTCTCCGCGCACACCTTTTATCGGGCGGTGCTTACAACAATGCTTGGACCATCTGCATGACTGGAGCCTGAGACACGGCTTTCGGTTCTCTGCGGAGAAAACCATGTGTGTGAATTTCTGGCGCCGTCGGAGTCGACCACCTCCTTCACTCCGTTTGGGCCCGCATTTACTTCCTTATGCAGATCACACACGATTCCTGGGATTGGTCTTCGACAGAGCACTTAACTGGTCATCTCACATAGCACAGCTGCGAGCGCGTTGTGACCGTTCCCTAAAAATCCTGCGGGTACTAAGTGGCAAATCGTGGGGAGCAGATCGCACAGTGTTGCTGCGACTTTACCGCACACTGATTCGATCCAAGCTGGATTATGGCTGCATCGTTTTTTCATCAGCACGTCCATCAGTGTTGAAAAAGTTAGATACGGTCCATAATTGCGGCCTACGGATAGCTATTGGAGCCTTTCCTACCAGTCCGGTCATCAGTCTGCACGCCGAAGCTGCTGAACCCCCTCTTAGGTACCGGCGTGTTCTTTTATTAGCTAATTATGGCTGCAGACTATTTTGCATGCCTACGCATCCCACGTTCGCGCCATTCTTCAACACCACGCTAGATGCGCGCTATCGGAACACTACTCTCAGTCCAAAGCCACCGGGTTTTCGCCTTCGGGAGCTCCTCCGCAAACACAATATTACAATCCCTAGGATGTTTTCTATGGGCGAGAGAGTGTACCCTCCTTGGCTGCGTGGACCGCCATCAGTCGATCTGTACATGACCAAATGCGACAAGTCTACGACGGCTCCTTGTACTATCCACAGCTACTTTTTAGAATTTTTATCACGTTATAGTGATCGTGTTTTAATATTTACCGATGGTTCTAAAACCTCAAATGGCGTTGGATGCGCTTATGTTTCTGGATCCGAACAATATACATTCGGATTCCATAGCATCACGTCTATTTTTACCGCAGAGCTTTACGCCCTATACCGAGCCATTCTACACGTACGCCGACAAAATCTGGGTGACTGCTTAATACTCAGCGATTCCCTTAGCGCGCTTCAGAGCCTACGTCAGGTGTACAACTTCCATCCCCTTGTACAGCGAATCCAGGACGCCCTCCACGTTATCCACGCCTCCGGCGTTAGCGTGATGTGTGCTTGGGTCCCCGGACACGTGGGCCTTTCAGGGAATGAGCTAGCAGATTCAGCGTGTTTTAGCCTTTGGCGTACGGGATGTGCTTGTTTTTTACCTACGATGTATGTTCTTTTAGATTTTGTTTTATCTAGATTTTAGAACGCATAGATCCTTTAGGGCGCTGATGACCGCGCTGTTGAGCGCCCCAAAATCTACATAATCAATCAATCAACCTGTGTGTGCTCCGTGTTCAGTACGCCTCACTGTGCGGCATATTTTACTCGATTGCCCACAGTAAGCCCGCGTTCGCCAGTCTTTGGGCTTGGGAGCTAACTTGCGCAGTATTTTAGGTGATGACCCAGTGGCCGTTGATAAGGCACTGCGCTTTATTTTTAAAATAGGTTTTAATAAACAAGTCTGACTTGTGTGTAAGGTTTATTAATTTTAGAGTTTTTAAATTTTTAGTACTGGGATGAATTTTAATGTGCTTTTAATAGTTGAGTGTTTTAATTGTATTTTACCTTTTCAACTGAATTTTTATAGTTTTTAGGTTTTTTAGTGTTGACTTGGGGCCCAAATGACCTTGTTGTCGACGGGTCCTTAAACACCACATACTCACTTACCCCCCCATTAGGTACGGTATTTCTAACTTTTGCTGGAACGAAGTTACCTGAATATATATACTGCGGCTATGAACGTGCTAGCGTCCGCCAGTATGTCCCGAGCCCCATGCGCTGTTTCCAATGTCAGCGGTTCGGACATACTAAGGTCACGTGTACCAATCCTGCTCTTTGTGAGCAATGTGGCCTGGCGAAACACGAAGACCCAAACTGCACTCGAACACCTTGTTATGTAAACTGTGGCGGTATTCATCCTTCCAGCTCGCGACAGTGCCCTAGATTTATGGACGAAAAAAGCATACAGGAGCTACGTGTAAAGGAACGCCTGACTTTTCCAGAGGCACGACGGCGCTTTGAACAACTGAAGCCTGCGACTACTGGATATGCATCAGCAGCTCGCCGTACTCCTAACACCACTGTTGCTGTTCAACACGTCCCTTTCGCCCACGCATCCACGCAGACTGACTTTCTAGCCGTTAACCCTTCGTCTCAGACTGTTTGTATATCCACCAGCACAGCCTCCGCTTCAACCGTACAGACTCCAGTCACCAAGCCATCAGCGGGTAACAGCCATCCCGTAGTAAATGCGAAAAACCGATCACGGCCACCACATAGATCGCGAAGTCGCTCGCCTTCTATTAGATCCCGGTCTCGTTCTACGAGCCGTAGGAGTTCTGACTCCCGAACATCAGCGGAGTCACAGGAGGCTAACGATTTTCGAGTCGTAGGGCCCAAATCAGCCAAGGTCAAGAAAAAGGTTAAAACGGCCAGCTAAAAACTCTTTATGGAAACCAGTGGAATGTCAATGGTTTTCGAGCTCGTGCTCAAGACCTGCAACATTTAGTTTCTCAACGGTCACCGTCAATTATTTGTCTCCAGGAACCCCACTTACATCCCAATCACTCGTTACACCTTCATTCTTTCTCTGCATTTAGAAGCGACTCTTGCAGGTATGCGTGCAAGCGGTGGCGTTGCTACCTTAGTGGCGCCTAACATCTCAGCGGCCAACGTTCCTCTCACCACACCATTGCAAGCTGTGGCCGTTCGGATACAGCTGGAGAACATCAGTTTTACCATCTGCAACATGTACCTGCCGCCGCTCAGTATAGTTCCAGAGCGTGATCTTCAAGCTCTATTGGCTCAGCTCCCCTCACCACTACTCCTTGTGGGAGATTTCAATGCCAAGCGCACGCTCTGGGGATCAGACGCTGATGACGCCCGTGGATGCCTACTCGTGGACGTCTTCGATAAGTCTGACCTGCTTCTGCTAAATACTGGTGACCCGACATTCCTATCATCCGCTTATGGTACACATTCCGTACTAGACCTTTCTTTCTGCAGTCCGTCATTAATACCACTACTTGAGTGGTCAGTACCCTCCGACCTTTTTGGCAGTGATCACTACCCCATTAACATTCATTTTTCTGGCCGGCAATGTGTACCTTCTCGACATCCTCGCTGGATTATTTCCAAAGCTAATTGGGGAAAATTCCATTCCCTGATAAACCTTATCGATGATGGTTTCGACACCATCGATGAAATGGTCGAATACTTGCTCGATCCTGCTCGCAGCAGAATCCAGCATTCCTCGAGGTTCACCTACACCACGTCATATACCTGTACCGTGGTGGTCCAAGGAATGCAGTTTGGCTGTCAAAGCACGCAAACTTGCTTTGCGCATTTTTCAGCGGCACCCGACGGAAGGGAACTTCGTCGCCTTCAAACGTTCTCGCGCTAGGGCACGCTTTATACTGCGCAACGCAAAACGTAAATCTTGGGAAGCCTATGTCTCTTCCCTTTCCCGGCGCAGTTCTAACCAACAAGTATGGTCAGCTGTTCGGCGGATGTATGGTAAGTATCGCCGGACGGTAATTCCCGGCCTTGCCATCAACGGTTCCATGTGCACCACCAAGCAGGACAGCTGAAGCCCTAGCTACCAGATTTGCTGCCACGAGCCAAACTGCCCGCTATAACGCTCTCTTCCTGCCTATTAAGGAAAAGGCGGAGCGGGTACCACTTAATTTTAATAGTGACTGCACCGAGCCGTACAAGTAACCTTTTACCGCAGCCGAGCTCGCCCATTATCTGGCGTTAGCAAAGGATTCTTCTCCAGGTCCCGATGACGTACACCGACAGATGCTACTACATCTTCCATCTGAGGGGCTATGTTTCCTTTTAAACATCTATAACCGCATTTGGCATGAGCGGGTTTTCCCTTCCTCCTGGTGAGATGGTATTGTCATCCCCATCCCTCGACCCGGAAAGGACCGCACGCTACCATCTAGCTACCGCCCCATTTGCCTGACGAGTGTCATCTGTAAGACCTTCGAGCGGATGATAAACGCTCGGTTAAATTGGTGGCTAGAAAAACATAACCATCTGTCCAACTTGCAATGCGGTTTTCGTCGCCATCGCTCAAGTGTCGATAACCTAACACGCCTTGAGGGGTATATTTCCGATGCGTTTCTACTGAAACAGCACGCCGTCGGCGTGTTCCTCGACCTGGAGAAGGCTTATGACACCACCTGGCGGTACGGCATACTCCGTAACCTACATGATTACGGTATGCCTGTCACCTACCCGAATTCCTATGCAACTTCTTAAAACTTCGCCGTTTTCGGGTTCGCATAGGAAACACGATATCACGGGAGCGGATACAGGTGAACGGCGTACCTCAAGGTTCAATTTTGAGCGTCACCCTTTTTGCCGTAGCGATTAACTGCATCACTAGTGCCGTTCGAAGTGGAATTCCATCATCCCTCTATGTTGACGACTTCGCAGTCTATTATAGGTCTGCCAACATAGATCACATTGAGCGCCAACTGCAGCTGACCATTACCCAGCTAGCAGCTTGGGCGCTTCAAACCGGCTTCTGTTTTTCAGCTGCGAAGACGCAGTGTATCCACTTTCACCGCCTGCGAGGTATTCACCCGCCTCCTGATCTTCATTTGAACGGCACACCCCTGACATTTGTCTCGCACCTGAAGTTCTTGGGCCTTTACTTGGACCGACAACTAAATTGGGAGCACCACATTCGTCACCTTCGAGCCTCTTGCGATCGCTCTCTTCGGGTGCTCAAGGTATTATCTGGAGCATCTTGGGGGGGGGGGGGCGATCGCACGGTAATGTTGAGGCTGTACCGCTCTCTGGTTCGGTCCAAGCTGGACTATGGCAGTTTTATTTATGGCGCAGCGACCGCCTCTAAACTTCGCCTTTTAGACACCGTGCATTACACTGGCATCCGCCTTGCCACAGGAGCTTTCCGCACCAGTCGAGTCGACTGCCTGTATGCAGACTCAGGCGAACCTCCACTCCATATTCGTGGCTCGCTGTTACTCTGCTCATACGTTTCAAAGTTGGCAAGTCATCCCAATCATCCTTGTTTTAAACCAGTTCTGTGTCCAGATTTAGTCCACCGTTATATGCGCCCTGGTTCTCGGACTCGCCCCGTGGGAATAAGATTTCGGGATCTCCTACATTCCCATGGCCTCCGAATGCCTCGCGTGGAGAGGTCGTCCATCTGCCCCTATCCTGCATGGCAGCTCAATCGTGCGCAGTTCGATCTCGCTCTTTCAAACAATTCTAGACTCGCTACTCCACATTCGGTGTTCCAACAACTTTTTGCCGAATTACTGGGCCGTTACCCTAACTATGTTCCGGTCTTTACAGACGGTTCTCAGGTAACGCTACGGGTTGCGCGTTCTTCGTTAACGGTGAGGCTCACAAATTTCGACTGCTGGGCTCAACTTCGGTCTTCTCAGCAGAGCTGTATGCCATCTCATATATGCTCCTTTTTATTTGCAAGTTAGTCCCTGGCTCTTTTATTGTTTGCACCGACTCTCTCAGTGCTCTTCAGGCCTTGAAACAGCACAATGCCGCTCACTCTCTTGTTTTAAAAATACAGGCCCAGATCTCGCAAATGCTCAGGCGCGGGTACAATTTTGTTTTTACCTGGACCCCAGGCCATGTGGGGATTTCCGGAAACGAGGCGGACGCGGCTGCAAAGTCCGCTTGCCGTATGCCCCGGAGTTTAACAAGAACTGTGCCATACCAGGATGTGCAACGATTTTTCCGTCGCCAACTCCTCTCTGCTTGGCAGCACTCCTGGACAGCTTTGGAAGGCACACAACTCTGGGCAATAATGGAGAGCGTACAACCCTGGCTAACTTCCTGCAGGGATAACCGGCGAGCCGAGGTGATACTCACCCGGCTGAGAATTGGGCACCCGCGAGCGACCCATGGTCATTTATTAAGAGGGGAACCGGCCCCAGTGTGTGCTCCGTGTGCCGTACGCCTCACTGTGCGGCATATATTACTGGACTGTCCGCAGTATGCCTGCGTTCGCCAGTCTTTAGGCCTGTGAGCTAACTTGCCCGGTGTTTTAGGTGACGAGGCAGTGGCCGTGGAGAAGGCACTGCGGTTTGTTTTTAAAATTGGTTTTAATAAACAAGTCTAACTTGAATTTTATATTTATTTTAGAGATTTTAAATTATTAGGCTTTAGATGGTTTTTATGTCCTTTTTAACAGTTGAGTGTTTTTATTGACTTTTACCTTTTTAACTGAATTTTTATAGTTTTTAGGTTTTTAGTGTTGACTTGGGGCCCAAATGCCCTTGTTGTCGACGGGCCCTTAAACCCCACTCACTCACTGCTCTTTGTGAGCAATGTGGCCTTTCGAAACACGAAGACCCAAACTGCACTCGAACACCTTGTTGCGTAAACTGTGGCGGTAGTCATCCTTCCAGCTCGCGACAGTGCCCTAGATTTATGGACGAAAAAAGTATTCAGGAGCTACGTGTAAAAGAACGCCTGACTTCCAGAGGAACGACGGCGCTTTGAACAACTAAAGCCTGCTACCACTACTACTGGGTATGCATCAGCAGCTCGCCGTACTCCTAATACCACTGCTGCTGTTCAACACGTCCCTGTAGCCCACGCATCCACGCAGACAGACTCTCTAGCCGTTAAACCCACGTCTCAGACTGTTTGTATATCCACCAGCACAGCCTCCGGTTCAACCGTACAGACTCCAGCCACCAAGCCATCAGCGGGTAACAGCCATCCCGTAGTAAATGCGAAAAACCGATCACGGCCACCACATAGATCGCGAAGTCGCTCACCTTCTATTAGATCCCGGACTCGTTCTACGAGCCGTAGGAGTTCTGACTCCTGAACATCAGCGGAGTCACAGGAGGCTAACGATTTTCGAGTCGTAGGGCCCAAATCAGCCAAGGTCAAGAAAAAGGTTAAAACGGCCCGCTAAAAACTCTATGGAAATAATCCAGTGGAATGTCAATGGTTTTCGAGCTCGTGCTCAAGACCTACAACACTTAGTTTCTCAACGGTCACCATCAATTATTTGTCTCCAGGAATCCCACTTACATCCCAATCACTCGTTACACCTTCACTCTTTCTCTGCATTTAGAAGCGACTCTCTTGCAGGTGTGCGTGCAAGCGGTGGCGTTGCTACCCTAGTGGCTCCTTACATCTCAGCCGCCAACGTTCCTCTCACCACACCAATGCAAGCTGTGGCCGTTCGGATACAGCTGGAGAGCATCAGTTTTACCATCTGCAACGTGTACCTGCCGCCGCTCAGTATAGTTCCAGAGCGTGATCTTAGAGCTCTATTGGCTCAGCTCCCCTCACCACTACTCCTTGTGGGAGATTTGAATGCCAAGCACACGCTCTGGGGATCAGACACTGATGACGCCCGTGGATGCCTCCTCGTAGACGTCTTCGATCAGTCAGACCTGCTTCTGCTAAATACTGGTGACCCGACATTCCTATCATCCGCTTATGGTACACATTCCGTACTAGACCTTTCTTTCTGCAGTCCGTCATTAGTACCACTACTTGAGTGGTCAGTACTCTCCGACCTTTTTGGCAGTGATCATTACCCCGTTAACATTCATTTTTCTGGCCGCCAATGTGTACCTTCTCGACATCCCCGCTGGATTATTTCCAAAGCTAACGGGAAAATTCCAATCCCTCATACACCTCATCGACGATGGTTTCGACACCGTCGACGAAATGGTCGAATATTTTACTTGCTCGATCCTGCTCGCAGCAGAATCCAGCATTCCTCGAGGTTCACCTACACCACGTCGTATCCCTGTACCGTGGTGGTCTGAGGAATGCAGTTTGGCTGTCAAAGCACGCAAACGTACTTTGCGCGTTTTTCAGCGGAACCCGACGGAAGGGAACTTCGTCGCCTTCAAACCTTCTCGCGCTAGGGCACGCTTTATTCTGCGCAACGCAAAGCGTAAATCCTGGGAAGCCTATGTGTCTTTGCTTTCCCGGCGCAGCTCTACCCAACAAGTATGGTCAGCTGTTCGGCGGATGTATGGCAAGTATCGCCGGACGGCAATTCCCGGCCTCGCCATCAACGGTTCCATGTGCACCACCGAGCAGGACATAGCTGAAGTCCTAGCTACCTCTTTTGCTGCCACGAGCCAAACTGCCCGCTATGACGCTCTCTTCCTGCCTATTAAGGAAAAGGCGGAGCGGGTACCACTGAATTTTAATAGTGTCTGCACCGAGTCGTACAACCAACCCTTTACCGCTGCCGAGCTCGCCCATTCTCTAGCGTTAGCAAAGGATTCTTCTCCAGGTCCCGATGACGTACACCGACAGATGCTACTACATCTTCCATCTGAGGCGCTATGTTTCCTATTAAACATCTATAACCGCATTTGGCATGAGCGGGTTTTCCCTTCCTCCTGGCGAGAGGGTATTGTCATCCCCATCCCTCGACCCGGAAAGGACTGCACACTTCCATCTAGCTACCGCCCCATTTGCCTGACGAGTGTCCTCTGCAAGACCTTCGAGCGAATGATAAACGCTCGATTAAATTGCTGGCTAGAAAAACATAACCATCTGTCCAACTTGCAATGCCGTGTTCGTCGCCATCGCTCAAGTGTCGACAATCTAACACGCCTTGAGGGGTATATTTCCGATGCGTTTCTACTGAAACAGCACGCCGTGGGTGTGTTCCTCGACCTGGAGAAGGCCTATGACACCACTTGGCGGTACGGCATACTCCGTAACCTTCATACTTACGGTATGCGTGGTCATCTACCCGAGTTTTTATGCAATTTTTTAAAACTTCGCCGTTTTCGGGTTCGCATAGGAAACACGATATCACGGGAGCGGATACAGGAGAACGGTGTACCTCAAGGGTCGATTTTGACCGTCACCCTTTTCGCCGTAGCGATTAACGGCATCACTAGTGCCGTTCGAAGTGGAATTCCATCATCCCTCTATGTTGACGACTTCGCTATCTATTATAGGTCTGCCAACATAGATCACATTGAGCGCCAACTGCAGCTGACCATTACCCAGCTAGCAGCTTGGGCGCTTCAAACCGGCTTCCGTTTTTCAGCTGCGAAGACGCAGTGTATCCACTTTCACCGCCTACGAGGTATTCACCCGCCTCCTGATCTTTATTTGAACGGCACACCCCTGCCATTTGTCTCGCACCTGAAGTTCTTGGGCCTCTACTTGGACCGACAACTAAATGGGGAGCACCACATTCGTCACCTTCGAGCCTCTTGCGATCGTTCTCTTCGGGTGCTGAAGGTATTATCTGGAGCATCTTGGGGGGGGGGGCGATCGCACTGTAATGTTGAGGCTGTACCGCTCTCTGGTTCGGTCCAAGCTGGACTATGGCAGTTTTATTTATGGCGCAGCGACCGCCTCTAAACTTCGCCTTTTAGACACCGTGCATCATACTAGCATCCGCCTTGCCACAGGAGCTTTCCGCACCAGTCGAGTCGACTGCCTGTATGCAGACTCAGGCGAACCTCCACTCCATATTCGTCGCTCGCTGTTACAGTGCTCATACGTGTCGAAGTTGGCAAGTTATCCCAATCATCCTTGTTTTAAACCAGTTCTGTGTCCAGATTTAGTCCACCGTTATATGCGCCCTGGTTCTTGGACACGCCCCGTGGGAATAAGATTTCGGGATCACCTACATTCCCATGGCCTCCGAATGCCTCGCGTGGAGAGGTCGTCTATCTGCCCTTATCCTGCATGGCAGCTCAATCGTGCGCGGTTCGATCTAACTCTTTCAAACAACCCTAGACTCGCTACTCCACAGATCTCGCAAATGCTCAGTCGCGGATACAATTTTGTTTTTACTTGGACCCCAGGCCATGTTGGGATTTGCGGGAACGAAGAGGCGAACGCGGCTGCTAAGTCTGCTTGCCGTTTGCCCCGGAGTTTAACAACTACAGTGCCATTCCAGGACGTGCAACGTTTTTTCCGTCGCCAACTCCTCTCTGCTTGGCAGCACTCCTGGACAGCTTTACAAGGCACACAACTCCGAGCAATTAAAGACAGCGTACGACCCTGGCTAACTTCCTGCAGGGATAACCGGCGAGCCGAGGTGATACTCACCCGGGTGAGAATTGGGCACACACGAGGTACTCATGGTCATTTGTTGAGAGGGGAACCGGCCCCAGTGTGTGCTCCGTGTTCAGTACGCCTCACTGCGGCATATATTAATCGATTGCCCGCAGTACGCCAGCGTTCGCCAGTCTTTGAGCTTGGGAGCTAACTTGTTTAGTAATTTAGGGGACGACCCAGTGGCCGTGGGCAAGGCACTGCGGTTTGTTTCAGAAATAGGTTTTAATCAGCGAGTCTGACTTGCATTTTATATTTATTACTTTTAGAGTTTTTAAAGTATGTCTTTAGATCGTTTTTAATGCCCTTTTAACAGATGAGTGTTTTATTATATTTTACCTTTTTTAGCTAAATGTTTATTGCTTTTAGGTTTTAGTATTGACTTTGGGGCCCAAATGACCTTGTTGTCGACGGGCCCTTAAACAGCACACACTCGCTCACTTGGACCCCAGTTCATGTTGGGATTTCCGGGAACGAGGAGGCGGACGCGGCTGCTAAGTCTGCTTGCCGTTTGCCCCGGAGTTTAACAACTACGGTGCCATTCCAGGACGTGCAACGTTTTTTCCGTCGCCAACTACTATCTGCTTCGCAGCACTCCTGGGCAGCTTGAAAGGTACACAACTCCGGGCAATAAAGGATAGCGTACAACCCTGGCTAACTTCCTGCAGGGATAACCGGCCATTTGTTAAGAGGGGAACCGGCCCCTGTGTGTGCTCCATGTGCAGTACGCCTCACTGTGCGGCATGTATTGCTGGATTGCCCGCAGTACCCCCGCGTTCGCCAATCTTTGGGCTGTGGGACCAAGTTGCACGGCATTTTAGGTGACGACCCAGTGGCCGTGGCTAAGGCACTGCGGTTTGGTTTTAAAATTGGTTTTAATAAACAAGTCTAACTTGCATTTTATATTTATTTTAGAGATTTTTAGTTATTAGGCTTTAGATGGTTTTTTATGTCCTTTTAACAGTTGAGTGTTTTTATTATATTTTACCTTTTAGCAAATATTTTTTATAGCTTTTAGGTTTGAGTGTTGACTTAGGGCCCAAATGATCTTGATGTCGACGGGCCCTAAAACCCCACACACTCACTCACCCTACACACTCACTCCTGTGGTGAGCGTTCCTCGAAAGTAACACTTTTGTTTTCAGGTGCAAATCAGGAAGATCAAGGGGCACATGAAGGTTCAGCTGTAGAAGGAAGAAGAGTAAGGGCCAGAGTCATCAGGCAATACTTCACATAAATCAAAACCATTCGCCATCTTAACATATAATGCCAATGAAGTGGGAGATACTCAATGAAAATTACCTATAACCTGTCACATTTTACTGTTGTCAATGCATCAGAAATGAAAAACTATTGCAATAAAGCCAATGTTTTACTACAGCAAAGTGCTGATTGAGAATGATTCATACATACAGCACATCTAGTACCTGTTCTCATCCATGTCATAATCTCCCTGCTTTTCCCTTGGTCTATGTATATATTTCTCCGTATCCCAATCCCTTTCAATTTCTCCTGTTGTAATGCAACACAATAAAGTCTTTTGAAATACTCTTTATTTGTTTTTACTCAAAATTTCACACAATTTTCCCAGTGTCTCATTAATAGTGAGTAAGCTTGTGTGAATGTTACATAATTGTTTATTTACATTTTCTGAGGCACTCTTTTGTTGCTGCTGCTGCTCCCTAAATGTCTGCAGAAGCGTGGCATCGTATGGCTCATAGCGTGTTCTTCTGTAACAAAACAAAACAAAGTAACATTAGCACGTTCTAAGGCATGGGCAAGTACAAGCAGAGGGGTCTAGGAAGGTCTAGTTATACTGCATCATCCTAAGAAACACTTTTTGTATTACTCTGCGCCCACGTGCACAAGAATGACAGATGACGTGACACTTACGCCCATGTGTTACATCATATTGCATTCACAAGTTGTATGCACAAGAGTGGCTTACCAGTAGGTAAAATATAAAGGGAGCAGTTCGTGGAATTGCTCACAGGAAAGTGTGCTTCTTAGGATAGCAGGAGTGTACATTAGTTCCAGTGATGGAATTTCGTAGTTTGCTTCAGTGAAAAGTTATGTTACTCATTCATCTGTGGGAGTTGAATAATAATCTCATGGTTGACCTGGGTCAGAACTTCATTGACATTTTCAAAGTTACAATACCTTATCAAAAAAAGCTATGATTTCAAAATGAAAAGGTTGAGTTTTAATTTGCAAATATTGTCGTCCCAAATGAAAATATGTCAACTGGTAATCATTCAGGGGAATAATGATCTGCTAAGGAAAGCATGCCCTCAGTTGTCTTTCTTTCTAATTAAAATGCTGCAGAATCCTTAAAATGTTTGGAACAGACAATTTAATTAATATCGAGCATTACATGAAAAGTCAATTGGCATTAAATTTAAGGCAAATATCATAGTTGAGTCATTTTTCTCCTTCAACAATCATTGTATTTCATTGTATTTCAAATTGCTTAGCAGCAGTCTTTTTAAGTTAAAGCTGTCCATAACTATGGGGTTTGACTTTTACAGTATATAAATAAGGGAGGCTGGCTCGACACACAGTATCCTGTACTTTAGCTGAAACACATACTTTTAGCACAACCTGTTCTTTCCTTACCTCCTAGAGCCACACGGTGTTGCATGCTGTGGTGCTGGTGTTGGCGGTTCCTGTAGCAGTGGTGTTGGCAGTTCCTGTAGCAGTGTTGTGGTGACGGTGGTCCTTGTAGTGGTGCTGGCAAAACTGCTGGCACTTCTTGTTTTTCAACTTGTTCAGCCACTTGGCTGTAAGAAGTTGTTGCATATGCCTGAGAAGAGAAAAAGTACGTAATTTATAACAGTGGTGAATTATTTTGTTGTAAGTGATTGAATATGCTTACAATGGTGTGCATTACATTCATTTCAATGTTGGTAGTTATCTAGATTTACAGAATTGAATTTGCACTTAAAACAATAAGATATCAAACTACTGAATATTTTTAAATCTGATATCCCTGACACTGAAGAAACCTTTACCTTAGAACCCAGAACTGTGTCAATTTGCAAGCAAGTGATCTAATTGTGTGGTGAATGCTCCTCTAAAATTTAAGTACTATATGCTATAGAAACAGTAAATTATTGTAAAATGTACCAGCTTAAAGAAGTATAAATGTGTAAATAAAGCGTTTGAATTTTTTTCTTCAAAAAGATGTGTGACTTTAGTTATATAATGACTACATCTGCAACCTGCAATTCCTAATTTAAATTGTTTCCCCGCACTTAAAAATGGCTGGAGTGCTGCTTCAGGAAAAGTTTTGAGGAGTTACAATTGCCTTTAATGCATATAAAGGTATAACATATTCAAAAACTGATGTGTCCAAAACATGTTTACTTCAAGCACTTGAATAATATTAAAAAACAAAACAAAAAATGTAAATCAATACCCACAGTTAAATCAAAGCTGTCTGCAACACCTTGAAGACCTACAATGACAACTTCTCCAATTAGTGTAATTAGCTGTTCTAAACCTTTAAGGTCTAATAATTAAAAATATTATAGATAATACAAATATTAATACCAAAAAATAAAGCGATTTAAAGTTGTCTCCCGATATATAATCTTCTCTATATAAAATAACTAAAGATGAAATTAATATTACAAAACTTATAAATAGATGTGCCACCACCAGTCTTCTGACGCTCTGCGAACAAGAGCCTCGCCTTACGTTTAACGTTCCTCTTCCATTCTGTGAAAACCTGAAACAAATATTGGTTTACTAGAACCTTGTACAGTATCTTATTTTTCTATTTACAGTCAGCAAAATAAACACAAGCAATTCATAGTAGTCTAGATGAACCACATTTAAAACATAATTGCAAAATTTTATAGAAATGTGACCAGGGTGCTTTAGCCAAGAGCAGATTGGGAAAACATTAAAATACGTTCACGTATGTTTTAAAACCGGCTCTAATTAATTATGTATCAAAACTATGCTTGGTTATTGTGCAACATTTAAATAACCTTGCAAATCCACATTGCATACAGCCACGTGGTGTTTTACGGTAAGCGGATGATTACCACGTGTTTAAATACGTTCACTTATGCTTTAAAATTGCTGTGCTAATTAATAATTATGAATCGCAACCAATCTTTGTGCCCCTCAAAATCCAACCTCTGCGGTCCTCGTCCCGAGGGGTGGGCAACAGGAAGTAGGGGACTGACTGATGGGGTGATGTACGGTGGGGACTTGGTGTACACCACGACCGCTACGGCTGCCGAGAAGGCCCATCAGTAACCCCGAAAACTGGCAGACGAGGCTCGTATTTTTCCCCAGGGACCTACTACAGTAGGTACGGGATTGGCGAACCCGGGGTCCCTAGCCACTCACCCTCATTTCATCCCCTTTACCTCCATCAACTGTGCCACGCTGTGCTACTGCTGACCAGTATGCATCACCTTCTTCCCCTTCTAGTTTTTATTATAACTATTAGCACTTAAGGTCTTAGGTTTATAACTCCTGTCTCACCAGCAGGGATCTCTCCTATCTCCGTGGTTCTGTCCCACGGTTTTCAGCGCGGCTTCCGACATGTCTGCTCTCCGGAGGTCTCAAAAGTGAAGGTTGAGCGGACCCTTCGCACTGCCCCTATGTGTAGCCTTAGGTGCGGAGCCCGTCCACACCGTCAAGTACACCCACGTAGCTCCTTGAGGGCCCGGTCTGTTTTAATCTCCCGACGGCCGTGTTTGCCGTTGGGTTAGTATCACGGACCGGACGTGTTACCGCTGACGGAACCCCGGTGTAATCAACCACAAGTCCCCCCAGGGGCCTACTTCGGTAGGTACGGGTTTGGCGAACCCGGGGTCCCGAGCCAACAGTCTCCCTCGTGTGGGCTCCTCTTCGTGGCTGAGGGAGACGGTCAACAGGCCCACCCACGTGTAGGCCGTGCGTGGAGACCCGTGTCGGTGGAAAGGTTAGTCCTGGTGGTTGAGGGATGCGTATCTGAGCTCGTAACAGTATTTTTCTGAATTCGGGGAGGGTACGCATTACTGATACACTACTTTGGCTTCTGCTTCGCCTAAACGGGAGGTTAGGGACTAACCCACCCCTAATCAATCGGCTAGGACTAGGTATTGTACCGACCTCCAGGGTGAGTGGGACGGCGAGCTCGCTATATCCCCTGTGTAGCCCTGTCATCCCAGTGGGATGA
Source organism: Mantis religiosa (assembly GCA_030765055.1). Classification (NCBI taxonomy): domain Eukaryota; kingdom Metazoa; phylum Arthropoda; class Insecta; order Mantodea; family Mantidae; genus Mantis; species Mantis religiosa. The sequence goes on along the minus strand of JAUKNK010000031.1, from coordinate 4,340,690 downwards.
CCCCTTGTTGGGCTCCGTGGTGGGTGGGGAGCACTGGGGGATGAATCTTACGCCAACTTTCATGGTAAACCTTAAAAACAATAATAACAATAATAATAAGTCATTTAACCAAGCTGGAAAGGAAGTAGTCGAGTCTTTTGGTCCTCGCTACTTAGTTGTAACAAGAAAGGAGGAAGGTAAGAACTTTTTGACAGTGAACCCTTTTATAATCCAGAAGGGATTAGATAAGATTGCCGGTCCAGTCAAGTCCTGTACGCGCTCCAGAAACGGCACGCTCCTTCTGGAAGCACACACGACTTCCCAGGCGGCAACATTAATAAAAGCCACGTTATTGGGCAGCTATCCCGTCACAATTGCGGTGCACAAGACCCTAAACTCCTCCCGCGGGGTCGTCACCACTCGTGCGTTGGACGGGATGTCAAATGAAGAAATAAAGGAGAACCTACAAGACCAGGGTGTCACTGCAGTATACCGGGTGCAACGTAGAGAGCAAGGGGAATTGGTGCCTACCCGTGCCTTGTTCCTGACCTTTGATCGGGTAGATCTCCCGCAAAGGCTTAGGGCAGGGTATGAGTCCATAGAGGTTAGGCCATATATACCAAACCCACTCAGGTGCTTTAAATGTCAGCGCTTCGGTCATACGAGTGATTTTTGTAGCGGTGTGCCAACATGCGTGCAGTGTGGTCTGTCTAAGCACGAGGATGCCTGCACATCCCCGGCAAAATGTGTCAACTGTGCTGGTGAACATCCATCCAGCCACAGGGAGTGCCCACGATTCCTAGAGGAAAAGGCGATACAGGAGATCCGGGTAAGGGAGAAGTTATCTTTCTCGGATGCCCGTAAAGTCCTACGGACTCGTCTACCCTCGGTGCCAAAGTCCGGTACCTACAGCTCCGTAGCTGCTAAGGTGGCACCGAGGAAAAAAATCGCAACTCAGACCAGCGATTGTGAGGCTAGTATAACAGACAAGGTCCTTACTGCCACACCAGCTCGAAAGCCTACCAATCAATCCGGGCCGGCTCCTCTCTCACCTAAATCACCGAGAGAGAAGTCCGCACCGACATCACCAAAGCCGTCAACCTCATCGAAAGTCCAGCCCAATATAGTGTACGATGCACCGCCCAAAAAGTTTAAGACCGCTTACACAAAATCAGACTTTCTTAAAGTTACTAACAAAGAGACCGGCAAGAAAAAAAGTTCTAGGGCATCTAGAAGTTCATCTTCTGAGGGGTCCTCTGGTGAAGACACGGATCGACAACTGTCATCATCGTCGATCTGTGTCCAACCGGTTTGAGGTCCTCGAACCTAAGTTTTCTATAGGAAAAGGGGCCTCATCCGTGGAAGAAATGGACCAGGAAGACACGGACCACACTGCAAGAACGGCAATGAATAAGCGCCAGGACAAACCCGATGAAAAGGAAACAGGTGTTAGCCCTACACCGAAGAAAAAGGGTAAGCTGATTCGGCCACCGTTAAAGTCCTCTTAATGTAGAAGAGCTATTACAACCTATCTCCATAGTTCCAATGGCTATACTCCAATGGAACTTGCGGGGTTTAAGAGCACATCGACCAGAATTGGAGCTTTTGCTCAGTAAGCATAACCCCTTAGTGGTATGCTTACAAGAGACTAAGCTACGACCGCAAGACAAGTTTAAAATTCGACGCTACACACCACTGCGGTGTGATATTGACACAGAAGAGGGCATTCCTGCTCACGGGGGCACTATGATGCTCCTCAGGGATGACATATTTGTAGACCCGGAACAGCTGCAATCTGATATACAATCTGTAGCTGTAAGGATTAAGCTGCCAACCATCGAATTTTGCATTTGCAATGTATATCTCCCGCCATCAGATGACCTCTCGTTAATTGACCTTGAAGATCTGGTTTCCCAACTTTCAACACCATTTCTAATAGTTGGAGACCTTAATGCCCATCACCCGCTATGGGGTTCAACTCGGGCATGTTCGAGAGGCCACCTCATTGCAAAATTCTTGGAGAGCAATAACTTGGTTCTCCTGAATTCCGGAGAGCCAACGTTCCTCTCAGACGCTTATAACACCTATTCGCACATCGATTTGGCAGTATGTTCATCCCAGTTAGCAGTTTCATTGCAGTGGAATGTCATCTCTGATTTACATTCCAGCGACCACTTCCCATGTCTTCTTAATCTCTTAGCACACGATGTGTCTACCTCACGTAACCCTAGATGGCGCTTTGATCGTGCCAACTGGAACCTTTACACCCAGTTGGCTGTCTTTGATTACAATGAGCACGATTCTGTGGATGATCTAGTCGATCATCTCACAGGGACAATTCTTTCCGCTGCAGATGAGTCTATTCCACGTTCGGCCACCCGACCTGGTCGACTTCCTGTCCCGTGGTGGAACAACGACTGCCGGAATGCTATTCGTGCTCGTAGACGTGCTCTACGGGTATTTCAACGACACCCTACCCAAAGTAATCTAATTGAGTACAAGAAAGCGCGTGCACAGTCTAGGCAAATAATTAAGGATAGCAAAAAGATCTCATGGAACAAGTTTGTCTCATCTTTTAACAGATGGACACCATCATCTGTTGTATGGGATAGGTTAAGGCGCGTGGCCGGAAAATCAACCCACTTGCCAATCGCTGGTCTGAAAACACCTGCAGGAGTTGTTGTTGATCCGTTTGTCGTGGCTAACACCTTCGGCTGTGCTTTCGCTCAGGTGTCTAGCTCAAGTAATTATGCTCCTGAGTTTATCTCAATTAAGACTCAGGTGGAATCTCAAGGTTTCGTGTTTAGTTCCAGAAACCTTGAAGATTATAACCGCCTCTTCACCTTGGCGGAGTTAGAACACGCTCTTTCATCATCGCGACTGACAGCGCCTGGACCGGACGGAATCCACGTTCAAATGTTACATCTCTCACCTGAAGGTAAGGCATACCTGCTCGAGGTCTATAACCGACCCCACAGGGGCCTACTTCGGTAGCTACGGGTATTGGCGATCCCGGGGTCCCGAGCCAACAGTCTCCCTCGTGTGGGCTCCTCTTCGTGGTTGAGGGAGACGTTCAATTCGCCCACCCACGTGTAGGCCGTGCGTGGAGACCCGTGTCGGTGGAAAGGTTAGTCCTGGTGGTTGAGGGATGCGTATCTGAGCTCGTAACAGTATTTTTTCTGAATTCGGGGAGGCTACGCATTTCTAATACACTACTTTGGCTTCTGCTTCGCCTAAACGGGAGGCTAGGGACTAACCCACCCCTAGTCAATCGGCCAGGACTAGGTGTTACACTGAACTCCAGGGTGAGTGGGACGGCGCGCCCGCTATATCCCCTGTATAGCCCTGTCATCCCAGTGGGATGACCCCTTGTTGGGCTCCGTGGTGGGTGGGGAGTACTGGGGGATGAATTTTTTCGCCAACTCTCCATGTTAAACCCTAAATCTAAAACCAATTCCAATTGTGGTAGAAGTGGAAAAGAAGTAGTCGAGTCTTGTGGTCCTCGCTACTTGGTGGTTAGTCGTACAGAAGAAGGCCAGAAGTTTACGACAGTGAACCCTTTTACGATCCAAAGGGGATTAGATAAAATTGCTGGTCCTGTCAAGTCATGCACACGATCGCGAAACGGCACGCTCCTGGTTGAGGCGCATTCTAGCTCCCAGGCAGCATCATTACTGAAGGCAAGCATGCTGGGCAGTTATCCTGTCACCGTTACTATACACAAGACCCTGACCCTGACCGCCGTAGTTGAGCGCCCTTATATATATCATCATCATCATCAACCACAAGTCCCCTGAATCCGCGTGTGCCCTTTATGCGCAGCGCGGCCTAAAGTGGGGAGCCACAGGTGGTTATTCCTGTGGTAGGGGCATAAAGCCGGGGTGTGCGTGGTGAACGGTTTACCCATACGGACAAGCAGTGGATATTGAAGGGTAGCTTTTCTGAGGTACAAATGAGATCGGTCATGGGTGGGGTCCCCATGACGGCACAGACCGTGAAGATTCGGTGTCTTTCTTTCTTTAACCCCCGGATGGCAGGCTGACGCCGACGGTTCCGGATGGGGGTCTGTATCATGTCTCCGCGCAAAACCTCCTTTACTGACCCTTTTTTGGTACTGACCTTGGCATGCGAAGGAAAAACGTTTAAAGACTTGAGTCCGTTTTATATAAAGCGTGAACTAGACAAGATAAGTGGCCCAGTTAAGAATGAGACGCGCCTCCGGGACGGTACATTATTATTAGAGAGTACCAACGCAGACCAGTTTAAGAAGATACAGAAAGCGAATTTGTTGGGCTCCTACCCTATCCGGGTAGCCCCACACAAAACGCTGAATACCTGTAGAGTAGTAGTCACCACCTCCAGCTTAGATGGTCTAGCTAATGAGGAAATTGTAAGCTGCCTCTCTGACCAACTTGTTTGTCAGGCGTACCGGCTTACAAGAAAGCAAGATGGCAAGGAGTACCCATTACGTACGGTCTTTCTAACTTTTGCTGGGACTAAGTTGCCCGAGTACATCTATTGCGGCTATGAACGTGCGATCGTCCGCCAGTATGTCCCGAACCCCATGCGCTGTGCCCCTCAAAATCCAACCTCTGCGGTCCTCGTCCCGAGGGGTGGGCAACAGGAAGTATGGGACTGACTGATGGGGTGAAGTACGGTGGGGACTGTGTGTACCCCAGGACCGCTACGGCTGCCGAGAAGGCCCATCAGTAACCCTGAAAACTGGCAGAAGAGGCTCTGGTATTTTCCCCCAGGGACCTACTACGGTAGGTACGGGATTGGCGATCCCGGGGTCCCTAGCCATTCACCCTCAATTCATCCCCTTCATCTCCGTCAACTGTGCCACGTGTAGCTACTGCTTGTCAGTAAGCATCACCTTCTTCCCCTTCTAGTTTTTTATTATGATTATTAGTACTTAAGGTTTTAGGTTTATAACTCCTGTCTCACCAGCAGGGATCTCTCCTATCTCCGTGGTTCTGTCCCACGGTTTTCAGCGCGGCTTCCGACATGTGTGCTCTCCGGAGGTCTCAAAAGTGAAGGTTGAGCGGACCCTTCGCACTGCCCCTATGTGTAGCCTTAGGTGCGGAGCCCGTCCACACCGTCAAGTACACCCACGTAGCTCCTTGAGGGCCCGGTCTGTGGTAATCTCCCGACGGCCGCGTTTTGCCGTTGGGTTAGTATCACGGACCGGACGTGTTACCGCTGACGGAACCCCGGTGTAATCAACCACAAGTCCCCTGAATCCGCGTGTGCCTATTACACGCATGCGCGGCCTAAAGTGGGGAGACACAGGCGGTTATTCCTGTGGTAGGGGCATAAAGCCGGGGTGTGCGTGGTGAATGGTTTACCCATACGGACAAGCAGTGGATATTGAAGGGTAGCTTTTCTGAGGTACAAATGAGATCGGTCATGGGTGAGGTTCCCATGACGGCACAGACCGTGAAGATTCGGTGTCTTTCTTTCTTTAACCCCCGGATGGCAGGCTGACGCCGACGGTTCCGGAAGGGGGTCTATATCATCATGTCTCCGCGCAAACAATCCTTCACTGACCCTTATTTAGTTATGACTTTGGCTTGTGATGGGAAAACTTTTAAAGATATCAGTCCGTTTTATATAAAGCGTGAAGTTGACAAAATCAGCGGCCCGGTCAAAAACGCTACGCGTCTCCGAGACGGTAGCTTACTATTAGAGAGCACCAGTGCAGACCAGTCTCGCAAACTACAAAAGGCGACTTTGTTGGGCTCCTACCCTATCCGGGTAGACCCACACAAAACACTTAACACCTGTCGAGGAGTAGTCACCACCTCCAGCCTAGACGGTCTTGCAAACGAGGAAATAGTAAGTTGCCTCTCGGATCAGCTTGTTTGTCAGGCGTACCGGCTAACACGGAAACAAGATGGCAAGGAGTACCCACTACGTACGGTATTTCTAACGTTTGCTGGGACTAAGTTACCGGAGTACATCTATTGCGGCTATGAGCGTGCGAGTGTCCGCCAGTATGTCCCGAACCCCATGCGCTGCTTCCAATGTCAGCGGTTCGGACATACTAAGGTCACATGCACCAATCCTGCTCTTTGTGAGCAATGTGGCCTAGCTAAACACGACAACCCAAACTGCAGCCGAACACCTTGCTGCGTGAACTGTGGCGGTAGTCATCCCTCCAGCTCGCGACAGTGTCCTAGATTCATGGACGAAAAAAGCATACAGGAGCTACGTGTAAAGGAACGCCTCACTTTTCCAGAGGCACGGCGGCGCTTCGAACAACTGAAGCCTGCTACCACTACTACTGGATATGCACTAGCAGCTCGCCGTACTCCTAATACCACTGTTGCTGTTCAACACGTCCCTGTCGCCCACGCATCCACGCAGACTGACTTTCTAGCCGTTAAACCTTCGTCTCAGACTGTTTGTATATCCACCAGCACTACCTCCGCCTCAACCGTACAAACTCCAACCACCAAGCCATCAACGGGTGACAACCATCCCGTAGTAAATATGAAAAGCCGATCCCGGCCACAACATAGATCGCGAAGTCGCTCGCCTTCTATGAGATCCCGGTCTCGTTCTACGAGCCGTAGGAGTACTGACTCCCGAACATCAGCGGAGTCACAGGACGCTAACGATTTTCGAATCGTGGGGCCCAGATCAGCCAAGGTCAAGAAAAAGGTTAAAACGGCCCGCTAAAAACTCTTTATGGAAATAATCCAGTGGAATGTCAATGGTTTTCGAGCTCGTGCTCAAGACCTACAACATTTAGTTGCTCAACGGTCACCATCAATTATTTGTCTCCAGGAAACCCACTTACATCCCAATCACTCATTACACCTTCACTCTTTCTCTGCATTTAGAAGCGACTCTCTTGCAGGTATGCGTACAAGCGGTGGCGTTGCTACCTTAGTGGCGCCTAACATCTCAGCCGCCAACGTTCCTCTCACCACACCATTGCAAGCTGTGGCCGTTCGGATACAGCTGGAGAGCATCAGGTTTACCATCTGCAACATGTACCTGCCGCCGCTCAGTATAGTTCCAGAGCGTGATCTTCAAGCTCTATTGGCTCAGCTCCCCTTACCACTACTCCTTGTGGGAGATTTGAATGCCAAGCACACGCTCTGGGGATCAGACACAGATGACGCCCGTGGATGCCTCCTCGTAGACGTCTTCGATAAGTCTGACCTGCTTCTGCTAAATACTGGTGACCCGACATTCCTATCATCCGCATATGGTACACATTCCGTACTAAACCTTTCTTTCTGCAGTTCAGCATTAGTACCATTACTTGAGTGCTCAGTACTTTCCGACCTCTTTGGCAGTGATCATTACCCCATTAACATTCATTTTTCTGGCCGCCAATGTGTACCTTCTCGACATCCTCGCTGGATTATTTCCAAAGCTAATTGGGGAAAATTCCATTCCCTGATAAACCTTATCGATGACGGTTTCGACACCATCGACAAAATGGTCGAATATTTTACTTGCTCGATCCTGTTCGCAGCAGAATCCAGCATTCCTCGGGGTTCATCTACACCACGGCGTATCCCTGTACCGTGGTGGTCTGAGGAGTGCAGTTTGGCAGTCAAAGCACGCAAACGTGCTTTGCGCGTTTTTCAGCGGCACCCTACTGAAGGGAACTTTGTCGCCTTCAAACGTTCTCGTGCTAGGGCACGGTTTATACTGCGCAACGCAAAACGTACATCTTGGGAAGCCTATGTGTCTTCGCTTTCCCGGCGCAGCTCTACCCAACAAGTATGGTCAGCTGTTCGGCGGATGTATGGCAAGTATCGCCGGACGGTAATTCCGGGCCTTGCCGTCAACGGTTCCATGTGCACCACCGAGCAGGACATAGCAGAAGCCCTAGCTACAACATTTGCTGCTACTAGCCAAACTGCCCGCTATGACGCTCTCTTCCTGCCTATTAAGGAAAAGGCGGAGCGGGTACAACTAAATTTTAATAGTGACTGCACCGAGCCGTACAACTATTGTGCAGCGGATACAGGATGCCCTCCAAGTTTTACACGCTTCTGGCGTGAGCGTGGTGTGTGCATGGATTCCTGGTCACGTAGGCTTGCGGGGGAATGAAATGGCGGATTCGGCAGCCAAGACGGCTACCATGAAGCCCAGGGTTCGACTACCATGTGTGACATCGGAAGATTTTAGGGCGGTATTACGGAGAGCTGTGCTAACCTGCTGGCAGGAAGAGTGGTCGGCTCTCCGCAATAATAAACTTAGATCTATTAAGGAACTTCCGATTCCCTGGGTTACCTCCTGTCGGTCATCTCGTCGCGAGGAGGTGACTTTAGCTCGGTTGCGCATTGGGCATTGTTATTTTAGCCACAGCTTTTTATTGAATAGAACCCCAGTTCCCGTTTGCCCACTGTGCAGTGGTGACCTGACTGTCCGTCACTTGCTTTTAGATTGTTATAGCTTGGCACGTCTCCGCAGGTCTCTCCAGCTGCCGGCCAGCTTGGCGGATATCCTCGCGGATGACGAAACGGCAGTGGGCAAAGTTTTAGCATTTGTTTCAGCTGTGGATTTTAGAATTTAACCTCAAGTATCTTTTTTTTTGTTTTTTTTTAGTATATATATATATATATATGTGTGTGTGTGTGTGTGCAGTTTTAACAGGTTTATAGATAATAATATATATTTTTAGAAATCTTTATATCTGGCTTTTGCCATGACTTGTTTTTTAAAGGGCGCTGATGACCGCCGTAGTTGAGCGCCCCTATACACACCATCATCATCATCATCGAGCCGTACAACCAACCGTTTACCGCTGCCGAGCTCGCCCACTCTCTAGCGTTAGCAAAGGATTCTTCTCCAGGTCCCGATGACGTACACCGACAGATGCTGCTACTTCTTCCATCTGAGGCGCTATGTTTCCTGTTAAACATCTATAACCGCATTTGGCATGAGCGAGTTTTCCCTTCCTCCTGGCGAGAGGGTATTGTCATCCCCATCCCTCGACCCGGAAAGTACCGCACGCTTCCATCTAGCTACCGCCCCATTTGCCTGACGAGTGTCATCTGTAAGACATTCGAGCGAATGGTAAACGCTCGGTTAAATTGGTGGCTAGAAAAACATAACCATCTGTCCAACTTGCAATGCGGTTTTCGCCGCCATCGCTCAAGTGTCGATAATCTAACACGCCTTGAGGGTTATATTTCCGATGCGTTTCTACTGAAACAGCACGTCGTGGGCGTGTTCCTCGACCTGGAGAAGGCTTATGACACCACCTGGCGGTACGGCATACTCCGTAACTTACATGGTTACGGTATGCGTGGTCATCTACCCGAATTCCTATGCAACTTTTTAAAACTTCGCCGTTTTCGGGTTCGCATAGGAAACACGATATCACGGGAGCGGATACAGGAGAACGGCGTACCTCAAGGGTCAATTTTGAGCGTCACCCTTTTTGCCGTAGCGATTAACGGTATCACTAGTGCCGTTCGAAGTGGAATTCCATCATCCCTCAATGTTGACGACTTCGCAGTCTATTATAGGTCTGCCAACATAGATCACATAGAGCGCCAACTGCAGCTGACCATTACCCAGCTAGCAGCTTGGGCGCTTGAAACCGGCTTCCGTTTTTCAGCTGCGAAGACGCAGTGTATCCACTTTCACCGCCTACGAGGTATTCACCCGCCTCCTGATCTTCATTTGAACGGCACACCCCTGCCATTTGTCTCAAACCTGAAGTTCTTGGGCCTCTACTTGGACCGACAACTAAATTGGGAGCACCACATTCGTCACCTTCGAGCCTCTTGCGATCGTTCTCTTCGGGTGCTAAAAGTATTATCTGGAGCATCTTGGGGGGGGGGCGATCGCACAGTAATGTTGAGGCTGTACCGCTCTCTGGTTCGGTCCAAGCTGGACTATGGCAGTTTTAATTATGGCGCAGCGACCGCCTCTAAACTTCGCCTTTTAGACACCGTGCATCACACTGGCATCCGCCTTGCCACAGGAGCTTTCCGCACCAGTCGAGTCGACTGCCTGTATGCAGACTCAGGCGAACCTCCACTCCATATTCGTCGCTCGCTGTTACTCTGCTCATACGTTTCAAAGTTGGCAAGTCATCCCAATCATCCTTGTTTTAAACCAGTTCTGCGTCCAGATTTAGTCCACCGTTATATGCGCCCTGGTTCTCGGACTCGCCCCGTGGGAATTAGATTTCGGGATCTCCTACATTCCCATGGCCTCCGAATGCCTCGCGTGGAGAGGTCGTCCATCAGCCTTTATCCTGCTTGGCAACTGGATCGTGCGAGTTTCGATCTCGCTCTTTCAAGCAACTCTAGACTCGCTACTCCACATTCGGTGTTCCAACAACTTTTTGCCGAATTGCTGGGCCGTTACCCTAACTATGTTCCGGTCTTCACAGACGGTTCTCAGTTAGGTAACGCTACGGGTTGCGCATTCTTTATTAACGGTGAGGCTCATAAATTTCGCCTTCTGGACTCCACTTCAGTTTTTTCCGCAGAACTGTATGCCATCTTTTATTTGCTCCTTTTTATTTGCAAGTAAGCTCCCGGCTCTTTTATTGTCTGCACTGATTCTCTGAGTGCTCTTCAGGCCTTGCAACAGCACACTGCCGCTCACACCCTCGTTTTAAAAATACAGGCCCAGATCTCGCAGATGCTCAGGCGCGGGTACAATTTTGTTTTTACTTGGACCCCAGGCCATGTGTGGATTTCCGGAAACGAGGAGGCGGACGCGGCTGCAAAGTCAGCTTGCCGTTTGCCCCGGGGTTTAACTACTGTGCCATACCAGGATGTGGAACGTTTTTTCCGTCGCCAACTCCTCTCTGTTTGGCAGCACTCCTGGACAGCTATGGAAGGCACACAACTCCGGGCAATTAAAGAGAGCGTACAACCCTGGCTAACTTCCTGCAGGGATAACCGGCGAGCCGAGGTGATACTCACCCGGCTGAGAATTGGGCACACACGAGTCACTCATGGCCATTTATTAAGAGGGGAACCGGCCCCTGTGTGTGCTCCGTGTTCAGTACGCCTCACTGTGCGGCATATTTTACTCGATTGCCCACAGTATGCCCGTGTTCGCCAGTCTTTGGGCTTGGGAGCTAACTTGCGCAGTATTTTAGGTGATGACCCAGTGGCCGTTGATAAGGCACTGCGCTTTATTTTTAAAATAGGTTTTAATAAACAAATCTGACTTGTGTGTAAGGTTTATTAATTTTAGAGTTTTTAAATTTTTAGTACTGGGATGAATTTTAATGTGCTTTTAATAGTTGAGTGTTTTAATTGTATTTTACCTTTTCAACTGAATTTTTATAGTTTTCAGGTTTTTTTTAGTGTTGACTTGGGGCCCAAATGACCTTGTTGTCGACGGGCCCTTAAACACCACATACTCACTTACTCACTCCCATGCGCTGTTTCCAATGTCAGCGGTTCGGACATACTAAGGTCACATGTACCAATCCTGCTCTTTGTGAGCAATGTGGCCTACCGAAGCACGACGATCCTAACTGAAGTCGAACACCTTATTGCGTGAACTGTGGCGGTAGTCATCCCTCCAGCTCGCGACAGTGCCCTAGATTCATGGACGAAAAAAGTATTCAGGAGCTACGTGTAAAGGAACGCCTGACTTTTCCAGAGGCACGACGGCGCTTCGAACAACTGAAGCCTGCTACCACTACTACTGGATATGCACTAGCAGCTCGCCGTACTCCTAATACCACTGTTGCTGTTCAACACGTCCCTGTCGCCCACGCATCCACGCAGACTGATTTTCTAGCCGTTAAACCTACGTCTCAGAGTGTCTGTAGTGGCTGAGGGAGACGGTCAACAGGCCCACCCATGTGTAGGCCGTGCGTGGAGAGCCGTGTCGGTGGAAAGGTTAGTCCTGGTGGTTGAGGGATGCGTATCTGAGCTCGTAAGTCTTTTTCTGAATTCGGGGAGGGTACGCATTACTAATACACTACTTTGGCTTCTGCTTCGCCTAAACGGGAGGTTAGGGACTAACCCACCCCTAATCAATCGGCCAGGACTAGGTATTGTACCGACCTCCAGGGTGAGTGGGACGGCGAGCTCGCTATATCCCCTGTGTAGCCCTGTCATCCCAGTGGGATGACCCCTTGTTGGGCTCCGTGGTGGGTGGGGAGCACTGGGGGATGAATTTTTTCGCCAACTTACATGTAAAACCTTACCCAAAAAAATAATCTAAAAACTTGCAGCAATGGAAAAGAAGTAGCCGAGTCTTGTGGTCCTCGCTACTTGGTAATCAGTAGAACTGAAGAAGGCCAAAAGTTTACGACCGTTAACCCCTTTACCATCCAGAGGGGATTAGACAAAATTGCTGGTCCGGTCAAATCTTGTATACGGGCGCGAAATGGCACTCTCCTAGTTGAGGCGCAATCTAACGCCCAGGCGGCATCGTTGTTGAAGGCAAGCATGCTAGGGAGTTACCCTGTATCCGTTACGGTACATAAGACCCTGAACTCCTCGCGTGGAGTGGTAACCACCCGTGCTTTGGACGGTATGTCCAACGAGGAGATTCAGGAGAACCTGAAAGACCAGGGAGTAATATGTGTGTACCGAGTGCAGCGCAGAGAACGTGGGGAATTGTTGCCTACTCGTACCCTGATCCTTACTTTTGATAGGGTAGATCTTCCTCAAAAGATTAAGGCGGGTTACGAGAGTATTGAGGTTAGGCCCTATATACCAAACCCCCTGCGGTGCTATAAGTGTCAACGTTATGGTCACACTAGTCAACTGTGTAACGGATCTCCAGCATGCGTGAACTGTGGTTTGGCTTTACACGAGGGTGAGTGCTCCTCGCCCATTAAATGTATAAACTGTGCCGGGGAGCATCCATCTAGCTCCAAAGACTGCCCACTTTTTGTGGAAGAAAAGGCAATACAGGAGATCCGGGTTAAGGAGAAGGTTTCCTTCTCGGACGCCCGGAAGCTCCTGCGTACTCGCTTGCCCTCCGTCCCTAGGTCCGGTACTTATAGCTCTGTCTTGGCTAAACCCGTACCTAGGAAAGAAATTGCAACGCAAACCTGCGGTGCAGGGGAGCCTACCATCTCAGACAGAGTTCTTTTCCCCACACAGTTACGGAAGTCCACAACTCCATCACCAGCGTCGGCAAATACATCGCCTAAACGGACGAAGGAAACTAAAACCCAAGCCCCGTCCCAAGCCAAACCATCGACTTCTACATCTAAATATGACAAGCCGGTAATATACGATCCGCCGCCTAAAGTATTTAAGACCAGTTACGAGAGGACAGATTTCCTTAAAGATTCGACCCGTACTCCTAGGAAGAAGAAAACCTCTAGGACATCTCGAAGCTCTTCTTCTGAAGAGCTTTCTGGTGATGAGTCGGATCGACGACAGTCATCTTCGTCGATCTCGGTGTCCAATAAATTTGAAGCCCTCGAACCTAAGTTTTCTTTAGGGAAAGGGGCTTCCTCCGCCGTAGAGATGGACCAAGAGGATATCGACAACAGAACGGCAACAAAAAAGCGCCAAGAGAAATCGGCAGAAAAAGGTGTTAGCCCTACACCGAAGAAAAAGGGTAAGCTGATTCGGCCACCGTTAGTCATCTTAATGTAGACCAATTTTACAACCTATCTCCTTAGCTCCAATGGCTATCCTCCAATGGAACATGCGGGGTTTAAGAACGCATCGACCAGAACTGGAAATTTTGCTCAGTAAGCATAACCCCTTAGTGGTATGCTTACAAGAGACTAAGCTACGACCGCAAGACAAGTTTAACATCCGACGCTACACACCACTGCGGTGTGATATTGACACAGAAGAGGGCATTCCTGCTCACGGGGGCACTATGATGCTCCTCAGGGATGACATATTTGTAGACCCGGTACAGCTGCAATCTGATATACAATCTGTAGCTGTAAGGATTAAGCTGCGAACCATCGAATTTTGCATTTGCAATGTATATCTCCCGCCATCAGATGACCTCTCGTTAATTGACCTTGAAGATCTGGTTTCCCATCTTTCAACACCATTTCTAATAGTTGGAGACTTTAATGCCCATCACCCACTATGGGGTTCAACTCGGGCATGTTCGAGAGGCCACCTCATTGCAAAATTCTTGGAGAGCAATAACTTGGTTCTCCTGAATTCCGGAGAGCCAACGTTCCTCTCAGACGCTTTTAACACCTATTCGCACATCGATTTGGCAGTATGTTCATCCCAGTTAGCAGTTTCATTGCAGTGGAATGTCATCTCTGATTTACATTCCAGCGACCACTTCCCATGTCTTCTTAGTCTCTTAGCACACGATGTGTCCACCTCACGTAACCCTAGATGGCGCTTTGATCGTGCCAACTGGAACCTTTACACCCAGTTGGCTGTCTTTGTTTACAATGAGCACGATTCTGTGAATGATGTAGTCGATCATCTCACAGAGACAATTCTTTCCGCTGCAGAAGAGTCAATTCCACGTTCGGCCACCCAACCTGGTCGACTTCCTGTCCCGTGGTGGAACGACTGCCGGAATGCTATTCGTGCTCGTAGACGTGCTCTACGGGTATTTCAACGACACCCTACCCAAAGTAATCTAATTGAGTACAAGAAAGCGCGTGCACAGTCTAGGCAAATAATTAAGGATAGCAAAAAGATCTCATGGAACAAGTTTGTCTCATCTTTTAACAGATGGACACCATCATCTGTTGTATGGGATAGGTTAAGGCGCGTGGCCGGAAAATCAACCCACTTGCCAATCGCTGGTCTGAAAACACCTGCAGGAGTTGTTGTTGATCCGTTTGTCGTGGCTAACACCTTCGGCTGTGCTTTCGCTCAGGTGTCTAGCTCAAGTAATTATACTCCTGAGTTTATCTCAATTAAGACTCAGGTAGAATCTCTAGGTTTCGTGTTTAGTTCCAGAAACCTTGAAGATTATAACCGCCTCTTCACCTTGGCGGAGTTAGAACACACTCTTTCATCATCGCGACTGACAGCACCAGGACCGGACGGAATCCACGTTCAAATGTTACAACATCTCTCACCTGAAGGTAAGGCATACCTGCTCGAGGTCTATAACCGTGTTTGGGTTGATGCCACGTTTCCGGACAAGTGGCGAGAAGCCACCATTATACCTATCTTGAAAGCTGGCAAGGACCGCCACCTGCCTTCTAGCTACCGTCCAATTTCCCTCACCAGTTGCGTCTGCAAGGTGATGGAACGCATGATAAATGGGCGGTTGGTATGGTGGCTGGAAACGCACAACCTACTGAATAATATCCAATGCGGTTTTCGACGACGCCGTTCAACAGTGGATCATCTTGTGTCCATGTCGACACAGATTATGAACGGCTTTCTTAAAAACTGTCAAACAGTCGTAATATTTTTTGACCTCGAAAAGGCTTATGATACGTGTTGGCGTGCAGGGTTGCTACGTACTCTGCACACCTGGAATATACGTGGACGCCTACCAATCTTCCTTCAGGAATTCTTGAAAGACCGCGTATTCCGAGTAAGGGTTGGCTCGGTTTTTTCGAACCTTTTCGTTCAAGAGAACGGTGTACCACAGGGATCGGTGCTAAGTGTTACATTGTTTGCTATTGCGATTAATTCTATCTCGAAATGTGTACCTCCGGGGGTCTCGTCATGTCTATTTGTAGACGACTTTGCCGTCTACTGTACATCTCAGCGCACTTCGTTTATAGAGCGCCGTCTCCAGACCACCTTGGACAACCTTAAGGTTTGGAGTTTAAAGAACGGCTTCCGATTCTCTGCTGAGAAAACCATCTGTGTTAACTTCTGGCGTCAGCGGAGTCGACTACGTCCAAGGCTCCGGCTAGGCGCTGATCTACTACCTTTTGCAGATGAGACGAGGTTCCTTGGATTGATATTTGACAGAAAACTTAGTTGGTCGTCGCATATAGTACAACTGAAAGCACGATGTGACCGATCTTTAAATATCTTGCGGGTACTAAGTGGAAAATCGTGGGGAGCGGATCGTACAGTGTTATTGCGACTGTATCGCACCCTCATCCGTTCCAAATTAGATTATGGTAGTATCGTTTATGGCTCAGCACGACCATATGTGCTGAAGAGATTAGACACAGTCCATAATTGTGGCATACGTATAGCAGTTGGGGCATTTCCAACGAGCCGAGTTATAAGCCTGTATGCTGAGTCCGCAGAACCTCCTCTGCACTACAGGCGCAACATGCTATTAGCCAATTATGGCTGTGGACTTAATTGCATGCCCACACATCCAACGTTTACGCCGTTCTTTAACACCTTCATGGACGTGCGTTATAGGAACACTTCTATAAAACCAAAGCCACCTGGTTTTCGTTTCCGGGAGCTCCTTAGACGTCTTAATAGCGAAATACCTAAGATGTATCCTAGGGGGGAGAGGACATACCCTCCTTGGTTGTGCAGAGCGCCCCACGTTGATCTGGGCATGACCACACACGATAAATCTACCATGTCTATGTCTAGTATCCGCACATGCTTTTTAGAATTTTTATCGCGATATCAGGACCATATTAAAATTTACACCGACGGGTCCAAGAATTCAGATGGTGTTGGTTGTGCTTACGTGTGTGGAACCGAACCCTATACATTCGGATTCCACACTAGCACTTCCATTTTTACCGCAGAGCTCTATGCAATATACCGGGCCATTTTACACGTACGTCGACGAAAGTTGGGGAACTGCTTAATCCTGAGTGATTCCCTCAGTGCACTTCAAAGCCTACGGCAGCTGTACAACTACCACCCCATTGTGCAGCGGATACAGGATGCCCTCCACGTTTTACACGCTTCTGGCGTGAGCGTGGTGTGTGCATGGATTCCTGGTCACGTAGGCTTGCGGGGGAATGAAATGGCGGATTCGGCAGCCAAGACGGCTACCATGAAGCCCAGGGTTCGACTACCATGTGTGACATCGGAAGATTTTAGGGCGGTATTACGGAGAGCTGTGCTAACCTGCTGGCAGGAAGAGTGGTCCGCTCTCCGCAATAATAAACTTAGATCTATTAAGGAACTTCCGATTCCCTGGGTTACCTCCTGTCGGTCATCTCGTCGCGAGGAGGTGACTTTGGCTCGGTTGCGCATTGGGCATTGTTATTTTAGCCACAGCTTTTTATTGAATAAAACTCCAGTTCCTGTTTGCCCACTGTGCAGTAGTGACCTGACTGTCCGTCACTTGTTTTTAGATTGTTATAGCTTGGCACGTCTCCGCAAGTCTCTCCAGCTGCCGGCCAGCTTGGCGGATATCCTCGCGGATGACGAAACGGCAGTGGGCAAAGTTTTAGCATTTGTTTCAGCTGTGGATTTTAGAATTTAACCTCAAGTATCTTTTTTGTTATTTTTTTTTTAGTATATATATGTGTAGTTTTAACAGGTTTATAGATAATAATATATATTTTTAGAAATCTTTATATCTGGCTTTTGCCATGACTTGTTTTTTAAAGGGCGCTGATGACCGCCGTAGTTGAGCGCCCCTATACACATCATCATCATCATTTGATGTTTCAGGTAATACCGGTGTATAACATAATGCGAATTTCCCATATTAACTACTTATTGTAACAAAGTAATCGTTAATTTGATTTGATTTATTGAGTGCTAAAACAAATACATCTTGGGCTACCCCTGAGCTGAACCCTGGTCCCTTTGCCAACAGGGCAGCCCTCCATACAGTTACATGCTTTACATATGTTTGTCCCTTTTTCTAATCATTGCTTTTCACTAACTGTTCTATCCTATATCAGTTTTTGTATTTGTCAAAATTTGTCTATCCCTGTAAGATTATTACCACTCGTTTACTTAAGACTTTCAAAGTTTGCCTTGTGCTCTTCCTTCCAACTACATCTAACATGTTCTTTTAGCTGCTATTCTCTCCCTTATTATGTCAGTTTCCACACTTTGTGATTTGGTTTTAATACACGTTACTAATGGGGAAATGACCACTATTGGTACTTATGTTTGACACTTTGTTTTCCGGTTCAATATTATTAGACATAGTGAGTAATTTCAAAGTCAATTACACTCTGGCCATTTGCATTTATGAAGGAAGTAATACGTAATTATGCATCTTTTATATTTCAGGAGATGACGTATATGACATAATGCGAATTTCCCATATCAACTATTTATTGTCACAAGTAATACGTAATTATGCATCTTTGATGTTTCAGGAAATACCGGTGTATAACATAATGCGAATTTCCCATATAAACCACTTATTGTTACAATTAATACATTGAGGCTGGCCGAAACGGTAGGCGCTAATTACCGATAGTTGCCCTCTCACTTTTCGGTAACCTTTATATGTATTTAGAAACATGACACCTGGCAACAGACCAATAAAAGAGAACATTTCTCGTCTCGTTCTCTTCGTATAGTATCGGGGTGAAAATTTTTGGACGAATTAGTGCTGAGGAAGTAAAACGTGTACATAGTCACAAGATAAATAAATAGGCACTAATCGCTGAAATATGCAATGTATATGCATTGCAAAACTTCCGATTTAATGTCACTAAAATGTGGAATAAAATTACGACAATTTGCACACGTGTCACTCTTCAGGATTACAACACGCTAATATGCATAATTCCGAGCTCTACTTATGGACGTCTCTGCAGCTGCCGGCCGGCTTTGCAGCTATGCTAGCGGACGATAACGCCGTAGTGAAGGTTTTTGCATTCTTTTCTAGATTAGATTTTAGGATTTGACGAATAGACTTTACGACATTTTAGATTTATATTTCTTTCTTTTTTATAGTTCCTTTTTTACGTGTACGTATTATTTTGTAAGCATATTTACATGTTTATAGTATTTTAGAGAAATTTATATCTGGCTTTTGCCATGACCAGTTAGTTTTAAAAAGGGCGCTGATAACCTCTGCAGTTGAGCGCCCTCATACGAATCATCTCTCCCTCAAGATGTATCCTAGGGGGGAGAGGACATACCCTCCTTGGAGAGCGTCCCCCGTTGATCTGGGCATGACTAAATATGATAAATCTACCATGTCTATGTCTGGTATCCAGCCCATGTTTTTCAGAATTTTTATCGCGATATGAGGACCATTTTGTAATTTACACTGATGGCTCCAAGAACTCAAGTGGTGTTGGTTGTGCTTACGTGTGTGGAACCGAACCGTATACATTCGGATTCCACACTAGCACTTCCATTTTTACCGCAGAGCTCTATGCAATATACCGGGTCATTTTACACGTACGTCGACGAAAGTTGGGGGACTGCTTAATCCTTAGCGGTTCCCCCAGTGCACTTCAGAGCCTACGGAAGCTGTACATCTACCACCCTATTGTGCAGCGGATGCAGGATGCCCTCCGCGTTTTACACGCTTCTGGCGTGAGCGTGGTGTGTGCATGAATCTCTGGTCACGTAGGCTTGCGGGGGAATGAAATGGCGGATTCGGCAGCCAAGACGGCTACCATGAAGCCCAGGGTTCGAGTACCATCTGAGATATCGGAAGATTTTAGGGCCGTACTGCGGGGAGCTGTCCAAACCTGCTGGCAGGAAGAGTGGTCCGCTCCCCGCAATAATAAACTTAGATCTGTGAAAGAACTTCCGCTTCCCTGGGTTACCTCCCTTTGGTCATCTCGTCGCGAGGAGGTGTTTAGCTCGGTTGCGTCTTGGGTACTGCTTTTTTACTCATAGTTTTCTTTTTAAAAGTGGCCTTCTACACTGTGTCCGTTTTGCAATGAAGCGTTAGCTGTGCGACACATGCTGCTAGAGTGTTTTCACCTAGCAGACCTTACGACGTCTCTGCAGCTGCCGCCCAGCTTCGCAGAAATGCTAGCGGATGATAAGGAAGTTATGGAGAAGGTATTTAGATTCTTCTCCAAATTAGCCTTTAGGAAATAGTGAAGGAAATTTTTAGCAAGTTTTGATTTATTTTTAATATATATATGTGTGTGTGTGCAGTTTTAATAGGTTTATTTATAATCAGTTTTTTTTTTATAAATTTTTATACCTGGCTTTTGTCATGACTTGTTTTTTTTAAAGGGCGCTGAAGACCGCCGTAGTTGAGCGCCCCTATTCACATCATCTAGTGTGCAGTTCTATGTTGGTTATTGCGACGTCGACGACTGAAGTGAACATGCTGGAGGTCACTAAACGCATTCGTGACACTGACGGTTCTAAATGTTAGCAGTCATGGGTATTCTTCCCACACCCGAATACGCCCTTCCGATGTCCCGCAGGAACCTTTCGATCTTCTGATGCTCCGTTCGAATATGTTTGAGGATGTTCTCGCGATACATCCGTTCGCTTACATAGCTGGGCACGTTCGCGCTGCTGGTACAGGAAGAGAGAATCTTCTTCAAACCCTTTCACACATTCTCCGTTCTCTTCGTGTGGTGGTGCAACGGCTCCAATCCAGGGCCCGAAGGAGGCCCAATCCACTGGTGGGCCAGGCCTTCCGGATTGTAGAACCTAGCTGGAACCCCGAACGGATCCGAAATTCTGGGTGGGTTGCGGCGGTGGACCACTACCCCATGGCCTCGGAATGTGTTGCTACATCTGCGATAGGCCCCCCCAGTCATCCGTCAGTACGAAGCTGTCCGGATCCACGTACACTTGCATAATGTGCCGCAGCGTCTCCTTGCTCCGATTGTGTACCAGGACCCCAAATCTTTGCATCGTGGTGCGATTGATGGCACGAAACAGCCAGTGGTGACGCCACATGCCTAAACGTCCAATTTGGTACTTCCGCTTGAAGAGATGGGTCTCGTCCAGCTCGACGTTGTCGCCATGCCCGCCAAGCACTTGGAGGTCGTGCCAGGCGATATTGTGTGCCACGTCCCTGAAATAATCACACCAGGCCGTAGCATCGTCCTTGTTCATCTCGAGATGCATCCTGATGGTTTCGCATGGTAACCTAATCAGCCACAAACACGCAAATCTCAGCACCCTGTCGCCCCCAGGGGCCTACTTCGGTAGGTACGGGTTTGGCGAACCCGGGGTCCCGAGCCAACAGTCTCCCTCGTGTGGGCTCCTCTTCGTGGTTGAGGGAGACGGTCAACAGGCCCACCCACGTGTAGGCCGTGCGTGGAGACCCGTGTCGGTGGAAAGGTTAGTCCTGGTGGTTGAGGGATGCGTATCTGAGCTCGTAACAGTATTTTTCTGAATTCGGGGAGGGTACGCATTACTAATACACTACTTTGGCTTCTGCTTCGCCTAAACGGGAGGTTAGGGACTAACCCACCCCTAATCAATCGGCCAGGACTAGGTATTGTACCGACCTCCAGGTTGAGTGGGACGGCGAGCTCGCTATATTCCCTGTGTAGCCCTGTCATCCCAGTGGGATGACCCCTTGTTGGGCTCCGTGGTGGGTGGGGAGCACTGGGGGATGAATTTTTTCGCCAACTCTCATGTCAAACCTTCATCAAAAATCCAATCAAAAAAACTTGTAGCAATGGAAAAGAAGTTGCCGAGTCTTGTGATCCTCGCTACTTGGTAATTAGTCGAACTGAAGAAGGCCAAAAGTTTACGACCGTTAACCCCTTTACCATCCAGAGGGGACTAGACAAAATTGCTGGTCTGGTGAAATCTTGTATACGGTCGCGAAATGGCACGCTCCTAGTTGAGGCGCAATCTAACGCCCAGGCGGCATCGTTGTTGAAGGCGACCATGCTATGGAGTTACCCTATAGCCGTTACTGTACATAAGACCCTGAACTCCTCGCGTGGGGTGGTAAACACCCGTGCGTTGGACGGTATGTCCAACGAGGAGATTCAGGAGAACCTGAGAGACCAGGGAGTCATAAGTGTACCGAGTGCAGCGCAGAGAAGGTGGGGAATTGTTGCCTACTCGTACCCTGTTCCTTACTTTTGATAGGGTAGATCTTCCTCAAAAGATTAAGGCAGGATACGAGAGTATTGAGGTTAGGCCCTATATACCAAACCCCCTGCGGTGCTACAAGTGTCAGCGTTATGGTCACACTAGTCAACTGTGTAACGGATCTCCAGCATGCGTGAACTGTGGTTTGGCTTTACACGAGGGTGAGTGCTCCTCGCCCATTAAATGCATAAACTGTGCCGGGGAGCATCCATCTAGCTCCAAAGATTGCCCACGTTTTGTGGAAGAAAAGGCAATACAGGAGATCCGGGTTAAGGAGGTTTCCTTCTCGGACGCCCGGAAGCTCCTGCGTACTCGCTTGCCCTCCGTTCCTAGGTCCGGTACTTATAGCTCTGTTTTGGCTAAACCCGTTCCTAGGAAAGAAATTGCAACCCAAACCTGCGGTGCAGAGGAGCCTACCATCTCCGATAGAGTTCTTGTCCCGACACAAGTACGGCAGTCCACAACTCCATCACCAGCGTCGGCAAATACATCGCCTAAACGGACGAAGGAAGCTAAAACCTCAGCCCCGTCCCAAAGCAAACCGTCGACTTCTACTAGGAAATATGACAAGCCTGTAATATACGATCCGCCGCCTAAAGAATTTAAGACCAGTTACCAGAGGACAGATTTCCTGAAAGATTCGACCCGTACCCCCAGGAAGAAGAAAACCTCTAGAGCATGCCGAAGCTCCTCTTCTGAAGAGCTTTCTGGTGATGAATCGGATCGACGACTGTCATCTTCGTCGATCCCTGTGTCCAACAAGTTTGAAGCTCTCGAACCTAAGTTCTCTTTAGGGAAAGGGGCTTCATCCGCCGAAGAGATGGACCTAGAGGATACCGACCCCAGAACGGCAACCAAAAAGCGCCAGGATAAACCGGCAGAAAAAGGTGTTAGCCCTACGCCTAAGAAAAAGGGTAAGCTGATTCGGCCACCGTTAAAGTCGGTTTAATGTAGACCACCTTTTACAACCTATCTCCATAGTTCCAATGGCTATCCTCCAATGGAACATGCGGGGTTTAAGAACGCATCGACCAGAACTGGAAATTTTGCTCATTAAGCATAACCCCTTAGTGCTATGCTTAAAAGAGACTAAGCTACGACCGCAAGACAAGTTTAAAATTCGACGCTACACACCACTGCGGTGTGATATTGACACAGAAGAGGGCATTCCTGCTCACGGGGGCACTATGATGCTCCTCAGGGATGACATATTTGGAGACCCGGTACAGCTGCAATCTGATATACAATCTGTAGCTGTAAGGATTAAGCTGCCAACAATCGAATTTTGCATTTGCAATGTATATCTCCCGCCATCAGAAGACCTCTCGTTAACTGACCTTGAAGATCTGGTTTCCCAACTTTCAACCCCCCCAGGGGCCTACTTTGGTAGGTACGGGTATTGGCGATCCCGGGGTCCCGAGCCAACAGTCTCTCTCGTGTGGGCTCCTCTTCGTGGCTGAGGGAGACGGTCAACAGGCCCACCCACGTGTAGGCCGTGCGTGGAGACCCGTGTCGGTGGAAAGGTTGTCCTGGTGGTTGAGGGATGCGTATCTGAGCTCGTAACAGTTATTTTCTGAATTCGGGGAGGGTACGCATTACTAATACACTACTTTGGCTTCTGCTTCGCCTAAACGGGAGGTTAGGGACTAACCCACCCCTAATCAATCGGCCAGGACAAGGTGATACACTGAACTCCAGGGTGAGTGGGACGGCGAGCCCGCTATATTCCCTATGTAGCCCTGTCATCCCAGTGGGATGACCCCTTGTTGGGCTCCGTGGTGGGTGGGGAGCATTGGGGGATGAAATTTATGCCAACTCTTAATGTTAAACCTTCAACAAAAAACAATCCCAACAATTGTAGGAATGGAAAAGAAGTAGTCGAGTCTAGTGGTCCTCGCTACTTGGTGATAAGCAGAACTGAGACTGATAAGACATTTACATCAGTGAACCCTTTCGCCATCCAGAAAGGATTAGACAAGATAGCTGGCCCGGTAAAATCATGTACTCGTTCGCGCAATGGCACGCTGCTGGTGGAAGCGCATTCCGTCTCCCAGGCAGCAGCGCTCTTGAAGGCCAACATTCTAGGCAGTTATCCGGTGAGCGTTTGCGTACACAAGACCCTGAACTCATCGCGCGGTGTGGTGAACACCCGTGCGCTGGACGGAATGACCAACGAGGAGATCCAGCAGAACCTGAAAGATCAAGGCGTGACAGCTGTATATCGTGTTCAGCGAAGAGAGCGAGGGGAATTGGTGCCTACGCGTACCCTGTTCCTGACCTTTGATCGGGTAGATCTCCCACAAAGGCTTAGGGCAGGGTATGAAGTCATCGAGGTACGACCATATATCCCGAATCCCTTACGTTGCTACAGATGTCAGCGCTTCGGCCACACTAAGGACTTCTGTAATGGTGCGCCTACGTGTATGAATTGTGCGATGTCGCTGCACGAAGGTGAGTGCACCTCACCCGCAAAATGTGTGAACTGTGCTGGCGAACACGCTTCCAGCTTCAGAGATTGCCCACGGTTCCGCGAGGAAAAGGAGCTTCAGGAGATCCGGGTGAAAGAGAAGCTATCCTTCTCGGAAGCCCGGAAACTCGCACGTACTCGCATGCCCTCCGTTGCGATGTCCGGTACCTATAGCTCAGTAGTAGCTAAGCCGGTCCCGCGAAGGGAGATGGCAACTCAGACCAGCGATATCAGTGAAGCTAGTATCTCTGACAGAATCCTTAGTCCATCAGTAGCTCCGAAGCCTGTCAAGACATCTCAATCTACTTCTACCTCGTCCAAAGCACCCGCAGGGAAGAAAACACCTCCCAGGTCTCCGGTCAGAGCATCGAGCTCTACGAAGCCTACTAAGCCAGTTGTGTACGTGCCACCACCCAAAACTTTTAAGACCAGCTATCAACGGTCTGATTTTCTGAAGGATACGGATCGGCCGATGCGCAGAAAGAAAAATCCTCGGGCATCTAAAAGTTCCACCTCTGAGGAGTCTTCCGAAGAGGTCTCGGATCGACGACCGTCATCTCCGTCGATCTCTGTTTCGAATCGGTTTGAGGCTCTCGAACCGAAGTTCTCAATAGGGAAAGGGACCTCATCCGCTGAAGAAATGGAACAAGAGGATACGGACCATACAGCCCGGACGTCTAGTAAAAAGCGCCCGGATAAACTGGACGTAAAAGGTGTTAGCCCCACACCCAAGAAAAAGGGTAAACTCGTTCGGCCACCGCCGAAATCAACATAACGTTGCGTAACTATTACCATCTTATCCCATACCTCCAATGGCTATTCTTCAATGGAACATTCGCGGATTTCGAGCACATCGAGTGGAGCTTGATTTGTTGATCAATAAGCATAACCCTAAAGTCGTGTGCTTACAAGAGACCAAGCTGCGTCCCCAAGACACCTCTACACTCCGGCGGTACACGTCATTTAGGCATGACCTTGATCCGGAAGAGGGCATTCCAGCGCATGGAGGCACAATGGTGCTCGTCAGAGATGATACATATGTAGATATTATACCTTTACAGACTGCCATACAGTCGGTTGCTGTACGGATTGTTCTCCCGACTGTGCAATTCGCCGTCTGCAGTGTCTATGTTCCGCCATCTGCTGACCTCTCACTTAGTGAACTACAGGGGTTGGTCTCTCAGCTCCCTACACCCTTTCTGTTGATAGGAGACCTAAATGCCCACCACCAACTCTGGGGCTCAGCTCGATCCTGTGCGAGAGGTAAAGTTATTGCCGAATTCCTTGACAGCAGTAACCTGGTTCTCTTGAACACCGGAGAACCTACGTTTTTATCGGATGCTTTCAACACCTTTTCGCATCTCGACTTGGCAGTTTGTTCACCTCAGCTAGCACTTTCCCTACAATGGAGTGTCATCTCTGACCTGCATTCTAGTGATCACTTTCCGTGCCTTGTTAGTCTCTTAGCACATGACTTGCACTCCGCCCGTTTGCCTACCTGGCGCCTCGATTACGCCAACTGGACCCTTTACACCCAGCTGGCTGTGTTTAGTTACGACGCGCAAGATTCTGTGGACGCCTTAGTTGAGCACCTTACAGAGCAGATCCTTTCCGCCGCGGACCATTCTATTCCTCGCTCAACCACCAATCCTCGTCGCCCTCCTGTTCCCTGGTGGACGACCGATTGCCGGAATGCTATTCGTGCTCGTAGGCGTGCTCTCAGAGTTTTCCAACGACATCCTACACTGGAGAACCTGATTGAGTACAAGAAAATGCGTGCCAGGTCTAGGTACATAATCAAGAATAGCAAACAGACAACTTGGAAAACATTTGTGTCCTCTTTCAACCGACATACACCCTCCTCTGTTGTATGGGATAAGATAAGGCGCGTGGCCGGCAAATCGACCTACATGCCGATCGCTGGTCTGAGAACTCCTGCAGGCTTCGTCGTGGAACCGTTTGAAGTGGCTAATACCCTTGGCAGTGCTTTCGCCCACGTGTCTAGCTCCGATAATTATGCACCTGAGTTCCTCTCAATAAAAACTCGGGTAAAATCTCGAGGTTTCTGCTTTCGATCTAGAAACCTCGAGGACTATAACCGCCTTTTCACCATGGCAGAGTTGGATCACGCTCTTTTATCTTCACGGCTATCAGCGCCAGGGCCGGATGGTATCCACGTTCGCATGTTACAACAGCTCTCTCCTAAAAGCAAGGCTTTCCTGCTGGACCTCTATAATCGTATTTGGGTTGATGGCACTTTCCCTGCAAAGTGGCGGGAGGCCATCATCATACCCATTTTGAAACCCGGAAAGGACCGTCATCAGTGCTCTAGCTACCGTCCTATCTCTCTCACCAGCTGTGTCTGCAAAGTGCTAGAACGCATGATTAACGCACGGCTGGTGTGGTGGCTGGAACGCCAAAACCTGCTAACGAATATCCAATGTGGTTTTCGTCGACGCCGTTGCACAGTAGACCACGTTGTGTCTATGTCGACACAAATAATGAACGGTTTTCTGAAGGGTTGTCAAACCGTTGGGATATTCTTCGACTTAGAGAAAGCTTATGATACCTGTTGGCGCGCAGGGTTGCTACGCACTCTCCACAGTTGGAATATGCGTGGCCGCCTGCCACTTTTCCTGCAAGAGTTCATGAAAGACCGCTTTTTCCGAGTACGGGTCGGCTCGGCTTTTTCTAACGCTTTTATTCAAGAGAACGGAGTACCTCAGGGTTCCGTACTAAGTGTCACACTTTTCGCTGTTGCTATTAATTCTATATCGCAATGTGTTCCCCCGGGGGTCTCGGCCTGCTTATTCGTAGACGACTTTGCCGTGTACTGCACTTCTCAGCGTACACCATTTTTAGAGCGCCGTCTACAGCAGTGCTTGGATAACCTTCATGATTGGAGTTTGAAAAACGGTTTCCGTTTCTCGGCCGAAAAAACCGTTTGTGTTAACTTTTGGCGCCTTCGGAGATATTTACCACCATCACTTCGATTGGGCCCACATCTACTCCCTTTTCAAGAAGAGTCGAGATTCCTTGGGTTGGTATTCGATCGGAGACTCAGCTGGTCCTCCCAAATAGCACAGTTGAGAGCTCGCTGTGACCGTTCTCTCACCATTTTGCGGATACTCAGTGGCAAATCCTGGGGAGCGGACCGCACAGTGTTACTGCGACTCTATCGCGTACTTATCCGATCCAAGTTGGATTATGGCTGTTTCGTGTTTGGTTCGGCATGTCCATCGGTGCTGAGCAAACTAGATACAGTCCATAATTGTGGTCTCCGGTTAGCCATTGGAGCCTTTCCGACTAGCCCTGTCGTCAGCCTCTACGCGGAATCTGCAGAACCTCCTCTGCGGTTCCGGCGTGACATGCTGCTGTGCAGTTATGCTTGTAGCCTTCACTGCATGCCCACGCACCCAACATTCTCCGCCTTTTTCAACAGCTCTCTGGACGCGCGCTATAGGAATACCTCGCTTTGGCCCAGACCACCGGGTTTCCGTTTCCGGGAGCTTCTTAGGCAGCATAGCATGGAGCTCCCTGAGATGTTTCCTAGGGGCGAGAGAGTATATCCACCTTGGCTGCGGGGAATATCCTACATAGACCTGGGCATGACGCGCTACGCGAAATCTTCAATGGCTCCCAGCAGTATCCGTACTTGTTTTTTAGAATATTTATCTGGTTTTACTGATAGGGTTTTAATCTACACTGATGGCTCCAAGAGCTCGAGTGGGGTTGGATGTGCTTTCGTCTATGGAACCGAACCCTATACATTCGGTTTCCATAGCAGCACCTCTATTTTTAGTGCTGAACTTTATGCGATTTACCGAGCCATTTTATATGTACGTCAACGCAACCTAGGCGACAGCCTTATTTTAAGTGACTCCCTTAGTGCACTTCAGAGCCTACAGCAGCTGTACAGTTACCATCCTGTTGTGCAGCTTATCCAGGACGCCCTCCACGTCTTACACGCCTCTGGTGTTAGCGTGGTGTGTGCTTGGGTTCCTGGACATGTAGGCCTGGCAGGAAACGAACTGGCGGATTCGGCAGCGAAGATGGCAACCACACTGCCGAGGGTAACTATTCATCATGCTACTGCGGAAGATATCAAGTTATACTTGCGAAGTGCTGTGCTGTCCTCTTGGCACAACGCGTGGTCCGCTTTGCGAAGCAACAAGTTGCGGACAGTGAAAGATCTTCCGATTCCCTGGGCCACTTCCTGCCGTCGATCCCGCCGTGAGGAGGTCACTCTGGCTCGGTTGCGCATTGGCCACTGCTTTTTTACACATAGCTTTTTGCTGAACAAGAGCCGTGCTCCAGTCTGCCCGCTCTGCGTTGCAGCTGTCTCAGTCCGCCACGTTCTTTTAGTGTGTTCCGGAACAGCGCGTCTCCGCAGATCTCTCCAGCTGCCGGACAGTTTGGCAGAGGTGCTGGGGAACGACGAGAAAGTGGTGGCCAAAGTTTTAACCTTCTTTTTAACTGCTAATTTTAGAATTTAGTACCAATCGGTTTATTGATTTTAACGCTTTTATGGTTTTACTTTCTTTTTATCTATTTTAATATATGTGAGCGTCGAATAAAGATCTTGCTGCAGATGAATATCTGTTAGATCCTTTTTATTGATATTTAACCTCCTAACTTTTTCAGGGCGCTGATGACCTCGTTGTTGAGCGCCCTTAATCACAATCAATCAATCAACTTTCAACACCATTTCTAATAGTTGGAGACTTTAATGCCCATCACCCACTATGGGGTTCAACTCGGGCATGTTCGAGAGGCCACCTCATTGCAAAATTCTTGGAGAGCAATAAGTTGGTTCTCCTGAATACCGGAGAACCAACGTTCCTCTCAGACGCTTATAACACCTATTCGCACATCGATTTGGCAGTATGTTCATCCCAATTAGCAGTTTCATTGCAGTGGAATGTCATCTCTGATCTACATTCCAGCGACCACTTCCCATGTCTTCTTAGTCTCTTAGCACACGATGTGTCTACCTCACGTAACCCTAGATGGCGCTTTGATCATGCCAACTGGAACCTTTACACCCAGTTGGCTGTCTTTGATTACAATGAGCACGATTCTGTAAATGATCTAGTCGATCATCTCACAGAGAATTCTTTCCGCTGCAGAAGAGTATTCCACGTTCGGCCACCCAACCTGGTCGACTTCCTGTCCCGTGGTGGAACAACGACTGCCGGAATGCTATTCGTGCTCGTAGACGTGCTCTACGGGTATTTCAACGACACCCTACCCAAAGTAATCTAATTGAGTACAAGAAAGCGCGTGCACAGTCTAGGCAAATAATTAAGGATAGCAAAAAGATCTCATGGAACAACTTTGTCTCATCTTTTAACAGAAGGACACCATCATCTGTTGTATGGGATAGGTTAAGGCGCGTGGCCGGAAAATCAACCCACTTGCCAATCGCTGGTCTGAAAACACCTGCAGGAGTTGTTGATCCGTTAGTCGTGGCTAACACCTTCGGCTGTGCTTTCGCTCAGGTGTCTAGCTCAAGTATTTATGCTCCTGAGTTTATCTCAATTAAGACTCAGGTAGAATCTCAAGGTTTCGTGTTTAGTTCCAGAAACCTTGAAGATTATAACCGCCTCTTCACCTTGGCGGAGTTAGAACACGCTCTTTCATCATCGCGACTGACAGCACCAGGACCGGACGGAATCCACGTTCAAATGTTACAACATCTCTCACCTGAAGGTAAGGCATACCTGCTCGAGGTCTATAACCGTGTTTGGGTTGCTGCCACGTTTCCGGACAAGTGGCGAGAAGCCACCATTATACCTATCTTGAAAGCTGGCAAGGACCGTCACCTCCCTTCTAGCTACCGTCCTATTTCCCTCACCAGTTGCGTCTGCAAGGTGATGGAACGCATGATAAATGGGCGGTTAGTATGGTGGCTGGAAACGCACAACCTACTGAATAACATCCAGTGCGGTTTTCGACGACGCCGTTCAACAGTGGATCATCTTGTGTCCATGTCGACACAGATTATGAACGGCTTTCTTAAAAACTGTCAAACAGTCGGAATATTTTTTGACCTCGAAAAGGCTTATGATACGTGTTGGCGTGCAGGGTTGCTACGTACTCTGCACATCTGGAATATACGTGGACGCCTACCACTCTTCCTTCAGGAATTCTTGAAAGACCGCGTATTCCGAGTAAGGGTTGGCTCGGTTTTTTCGAACCTTTTCGTTCAAGAGAACGGTGTACCACAGGGATCGGTGCTAAGTGTTACGCTGTTTGCTGTTGCGATGAATTCTATCTCGAAATGTGTACCTCCGGGGGTCTCGTCATGCCTATTTGTAGACGACTTTGCCGTCTACTGTACATCTTAGCGCACTTCGTTTATAGAGCGCCGTCTCCAGACCACCTTGGACAACCTTAAGGTTTGGAGTTTAAAGAACGGCTTCCGATTCTCTGCTGAGAAAACCATCTGTGTTAACTTCTGGCGTCAGCGGAGTCGACTACCTCCAAGGCTCCGGCTAGGCGCTGATCTACTACCTTTTGCAGATGAGACGAGGTTCCTTGGACTGATATTTGACAGAAAACTTAGTTGGTTGTCGCATATAGCACAACTGAAAGCACGATGTGACCGATCTTTAAATATCTTGCGGGTACTAAGTGGAAAATCGTGGGGAGCGGATCGTACAGTGTTATTGCGACTGTATCGCACCCTCATCCGTTCCAAATTAGATTATGGTAGTATCGTTTATGGCTCAGCACGACCATATGTGCTAAAGAGATTAGACACAGTCCATAATTGTGGCATACGTATAGCAGTTGGGGCATTTCCAACGAGCCGAGTTATAAGCCTGTATGCTGAGTCCGCAGAACCTCCTCTGCAGTACAGGCGCAACATGCTATTAGCAGCCCCTCAAAATCCAACCTCTGTGGTCCTCGTCCCGAGGGGTGGGCAACAGGAAGTAGGGGACTGACTGATGGGGTGATGTACGGTGGGGACTTCTTGTACCCCAGGACCGCTACGGCTGCCGAGAAGGCCCATCAGTAACCCCGAAAACTGGCAGAAGAGGCTCTGGTGTAATCTCTCGATTGGGTTCCTCCGCGAGGTGAGAGTGTACCTTCAAACGCCCAAAATATGGTCCACTTCGGTGTTTGACCCCATTTATTTTTTGTTCCTTTTCTTTTTCCTCCCTGAGCACATGTCTGACGGGTAACATAGCGCGGGTGGTCGGAGTGGGAAGCGCAAGGGGTGACTGGGTAACGCGTAACCCCCAGCCCCTTGTTACCATGTAGGACTGTGCTCGTATCCGCTGATAAAGGTCAGTCCCGGGGAGGGGCCATTGCATGAGCTGTTACACACCTGAAGGCGATTGGGTCCCTCCGTCATTACACTGGGAGGTGTGACCCTAGGGTGAGCAAGGTCCAGGCCAGGACTCTCACCTAAGCCGGGGTGGCGCCCAGGTTGTGAGCACGCCATCGGAGACGTCTGCAATGGTGGAGGACATTACCGCAATGGGACCTAAATTTAAACCAACAACTTTGAAGGGTAATGGAAAGGAAGTAGTCGAGTCCTGTGGTCCTCGCTACTTAGTAATAACCAGAACTGAGGAAGGAAGGAATTTTTTGTCTGTGAACCCTTTCATAATCCAAAAGGGCTTAGATAATATAGCTGGTCCAGTTAAATCCTGTACTCGTTCACGCAATGGCACGCTCCTGGTGGAAGCTACATCTGTTTCCCAGGCAGCTGTCATATTGAAGGCGAACCTGTTGGGCAGCTACCCGGTAAGCATCACAGTCCATAAGAGCCTCAACTCCTCGCGTGGAGTGGTAAACACCCGCGCGCTGGACGGTATGACAAATGAGGAAATTGTAGAAAACCTTCAAGACCAAGGTGTGACGGCTGTTTACCGTGTGCAGCGCCGAGAGCGAGGGGAATTGGTACCTACCCGTACCCTGTTCCTGACCTTTGATCGGGTCGATCTCCCACAAAGGATCAGGGCAGGGTATGAGACTATTGAGGTGCGCCCCTATATACCAAACCCACTGCGATGCTATAAGTGCCAGCGTTTCGGGCACACCAGTGCGTTGTGTAACTCTGCTCCTACATGTTGTAACTGTGCGATGACTCAGCACGATGGTACGTGTTCATCGCCAGTTAAATGCGTGAACTGCGCTGGAGAGCACGCCTCCAGCTCTCGAGATTGCCCACGCTATGTTGAGGAAAGGGCGATCCAGGAGATCCGGGTGAAAGAGAAGGTGTCCTTTTCCGAAGCCCGGAAACTTGCCCGTACTCGCTTACCATCTCTCCCTCGGGGAGCTACTTACAGTTCTGTAGCTGCGAAGCCTGTACCGAGGAGAGAAATCGCCACTCAGACGAGCTGTATCGGTGCGACAACGATATCGGAGAAAACCATCACTCCGTCACCCTCTTCGAAGCTCGCCAGACCAACAGCCCAGTCCGCCTCTTCGTCGCCTAAGCATACATCTGGGAGGAGCTCGCCAGCTCTGTCACCGGCTAAAGCATCAGCGTCCAAGAATGACAAGCCGGTTGTGTATGATGCCGCCCCAAAAAAGTTTAAAACCAGTTACCAAAGGACAGATTTTCTTAAGGATTCGACCCGTGTGACAAAAAAGAAGAAAGGCTCTAGGACATCCCGAAGCTCTTCCTCTGAGGAGCTTTCTGGTGATGATTCTGATCGACGACTATCGTCTTCGTCGATTTCTGTGTCCAATCGATTCGAGGCCCTTGAACCTAAGTTCGCTCTAGGGAAAGGGGACTCTTCCGGCGAAGAGATGGACCAGGAAGATACGGACCACACTGTCAGGTCGCAGACGAAGAAGCGGCAGGATAAACCTGACGTTAAAGGTGTTAGCCCGACAAAAAGAAAAAGGGTAAATTGATTCGGCCACCGCCGAAATCATCTTAAGTAAGCTTAACATCTTACCCATGACTATTCTCCACTGGAACATACGCGGAATACGAGCGCATCGACAAGAGCTTGAATTGTTGCTGGGTGAGCACGCACCTTACCTTGTGTGCTTACAAGAGACCAAGCTCCGGCCCCAGGATACCTTCACCGTCCGGCGGTATGCCTCAGTAAGATGCGATCTTGAACCCGATGAAGGTTGTCCTGCGCACGGAGGTACTATGGTACTGGTGCGGGATGATGTGTATGTAACCGCTGTACCTTTACAGACTGATTTCCAGTCGGTTGCTGTACACGTGACACTGCCAAAGTCTCAGTTCACTGTCTGCAGTGTTTATGTGCCCCCCTCCCAAGATCTCTCGCTTACTAAGCTCCAAGCTCTGGCTAACCAGTTACCACCACCCCTTCTGCTGGTGGGTGACCTAAATGCCCATCACCATCTCTGGGGCTCAAGCCGGACGTGTGCGAGAGGCACAATTGTCGCCACCTTCATGGACAGTCATAACCTCGTTCTCCTGAACACTGGAGAACCCACATTTGTCTCGGATGCTTTCAACACCTTCTCTCATCTTGATTTGGCAATCTGTTCACCGCAGTTAGCAGTTTCGCTACAATGGAACGTCCTCTCGGACTTATATTCTAGTGACCACTTCCCATGTCTTGTTAGTCTATTAGCCCAACATGCCCATTCCGCACGTATGCCTACATGGCGATTTGATCGCGCAGACTGGACCCTCTACTCCCAGTTGGCACATTTCCATTACGACGAGCACGACTCTGTGAACCATCTGGTTGAACATCTCACAGAGCGAATACTTTCCGCGGCAGAACGGTCTATTCCCCGTTCAACCGCAAATCCCCGCCGACATCCTGTCCCATGGTGGACGAATGAGTGCCGGGATGCTATCCGTGCCCGTAGGCGTGCTCTAAGGGTTTTCCAACGACACCCTACCCTAGAAAACCTGATTGAGTACAAGAAAGCACGCTCCCGCTCTAGGCAAATCATAAAGACTAGCAAGAAACTATCCTGGATCACATTCGTATCGTCCTTTAATCGCCATACACCTTCCTCCATTGTATGGGAGAAGTTAAGGCGCGTGGCCGGAAAGTCGACCTACAGGACAATTGCTGGGTTAAAAACTCCTAGAGGAACAGTCGTGGTACCTTTTGACGTGGCTAACACCTTTGGCAGCGCTTTCGCTGCAGTGTCTAGCTCAGAGCATTATGCGCCTGAGTTCCTTTCCATCAAAACTCGGGTAGAATCTCAAGGTTTCTGTTTCCGCTCTAGAAACCTTGAAGACTATAACCGCGTCCTCACCATGGCAGAGCTAGAGCACGCTCTTTCATCTTCGCGACCATCAGCACCAGGACCGGACGGTGTCCACGTTAGAATGTTACAACAGCTCTCTCCGGAAGGTAAGACCTTTCTGCTGGAGGTGTATAATCGCATCTGGGTTGATGGTTCCTTCCCGGCTAAGTGGCGGGAGGCCACAGTTATACCTTTTTTGAAGCCCGGAAAGGACCCGCACCTGTGTACTAGCTATCGTCCTATTTCCCTCACCAGTTGCATATGCAAAGTGATGGAACGAATGATCAACAGACGATTGGTGTGGTGGCTGGAACGTCACAACCTTCTGACCAACATCCAGTGCGGCTTTCGGCGACGCCGCTCAACAACGGACCATCTTGTGTCCCTGTCGACACAAATAATGAACGGCTTCCTGAAGCACTGTCAAACCGTCGGGATATTTTTCGACCTGGAGAAAGCATACGATACATGTTGGCGTGCAGGCTTACTACGCACCCTTCACTCCTGGAACATTCGTGGCCGACTACCGCTTTTCATTCAGGAGTTCATGAAAGACCGCTTCTTCCGAGTAAGGGTCGGCTCGGTGTTCTCGCATCCCTTTGTTCAGGAGAACGGCGTACCTCAAGGTTCGGTATTAAGTGTCACATTGTTTGCTATTGCTATTAAGCCTATATCAGAATGTGTTCCACCCGGAGTCTCTTCCTGCTTATTCGTCGACGACTTTGCCGTCTACTGTACTTCTCAGCGTACTCCCTTTCTACAGCGCCGCCTACAGCAGTGCTTAAACAACCTTTACGATTGGAGCTCCAGAAATGGCTTCCGCTTCTCGGCTGAGAAAACAGTTTGCGTCAACTTCTGGCGACGTCGGAGGCGGTTTCCACCTTCCCTCCGATTGGGTACACATCTCCTCCCTTTTGCAGATGAGGCGCGATTCCTTGGTGTCATATTCGATAGGAAACTTAGCTGGTCCTCACATACAACACAGTTGAAAGCACGATGTGACCGTTCTCTGAATCTTCTGCGAGTGCTAAGTGGCAAATCTTGGGGAGCGGATCGCACAGTGTTGCTGCGACTCTATCGCGCACT
Organism: Mantis religiosa; assembly: GCA_030765055.1. Taxonomy (NCBI): domain Eukaryota; kingdom Metazoa; phylum Arthropoda; class Insecta; order Mantodea; family Mantidae; genus Mantis; species Mantis religiosa. Next base: position 4,305,140 of record JAUKNK010000031.1, on the reverse strand, counting down.
GATTCGTTCCAGACTAGACTATGGTAGTGTCGTTTATGCCTCGGCACGTCCATCTGTACTGCAAAAATTAAACACTGTCCACAATTGTGGCTTACGGATTGCCATTGGGGCTTTCCCAACCAGCCCCGTTATCAGCCTTTACGCCGAATCTGCCGAACCCCCTCTGCAGTGCCGGCGTGATATTTTATTGGCGAATTATGGCTGTGGACTCCTTTGCATGTCTACGCATCCCACGTTTGTGCCATTCACTAATCCATCATTGGACGCGTGTTATAGGAACACCCCAGATACTCCCAAGCCCTCTGGTTACCGCTTCCGGGAGCTTCTTGGTAGGCATGGCATTAGAACCCCTAAACTGTTTTCTAAGGGCGAGAGGATGTTCCCTCCATGGCTGCGTGGGACGCCACAAGTGGACCTGGGCATGACCAAATACGCGAAGTCCACAATGGCTCCCTGCACTATCCGTCTATGTTTTTTGGAATTTTTAAACTTTTACAATGACCGTATTTTTATTTATACCGACGGCTCAAAAAACTCAGACGGTGTTGGATGTGCATTTGTATACGGAACCGAACCGTATACATTCAGTCTCCGTAGCAGCACCTCCATTTTTAACGCCGAGCTTTACGCAATATATCGGGCAACTTTATTTATACGTCGTCGACGGCTGGGAGACTGCCTAATTCTCAGCGACTCCCTTAGTGCCCTCCAGAGTCTTCGCCATTTATACAGCTCCCATCCAATTGTGAAAGATATCCAGGATACCCTCCACGCGCTGTACGCCTCGGGCGTCAGCGTTGTATTCGCATGGGTTCCTGGTCACACGGGCCTTACGGGCAACGAATTGGCGGATTCGGCAGCTAAGGCGGCGACCAGAGAGTCCAGGGTTGACATTCCTTTTTGTATTTCGGAAGATTTTAGGTCCATCGTGCGGAGAGCAGTACTGTCGTGCTGGCACGATGACTGGTATGCTCTCCGAAGAAACAAACTGAGGATGGTGAAGGAGCTTCCGATACCCTGGGCCACTTCCTCTCGTGTATCCCGGAGAGAGGAAGTAATACTTGCTCGGCTACGGATTGGCCACTGTGTTTTTAGTCATAGCCACCTTTTAAATAGGCGTCCTGCTCCGGTCTGCCCGCTTTGTGGTGGCGACCTGTCAGTACGCCACATCCTTTTAGACTGTTTTAACTTGACACGTCTGCGCCAGTCTCTCCAGCTGCGGGCCAGCTTGGCAGAGGTTCTGGCGGATGACCAGACTGAGGTGGCTAAGATTTTTAAGTTCATAGCCAATCTTACTTTTAGCATTTAATTAGCATTTTATGCCTTTTTACGGCTTTTAATCCTTTTAAAGTTTTAGCTTTTCACAGACTTGCGTGTGTGTGATTGGGTAGTGTTTTTAGTCGCGATGCCTGTGTTTTAGATAGCTTTAAGCGTTACCTTTAGCTTTATCATCTTTTATGGGCGCTAAAGACCATGCAGTTGTGCGCCCTTAAACACCACATCATCATCATCATCATGCTATTAGCAAATTATGGCTGTGGACTTAATTGCATGCCCACACATCCAACGTTTACGCCGTTCTTTAACACCTTCATGGACGTGCGTTATAGGAACACTTCTATAAAACCAAAGCCACCTGGTTTTCGTTTCCGGGAGCTCCTTAGACGTCTTAATAGCGAAATACCTAAGATGTATCCTAGGGGGGAGAGGACATACCCTCCTTGGTTGTGCAGAGCGCCCCACGTTGATCTGGGCATGATCACACACGATAAATCTACCATGTCTATGTCTAGTATCCGCACTTGCTTTTTAGAGTTTTTATCGCGATATCAGGACCATATTAAAATTTACACCGACGGGTCCAAGAATTCAGATGGTGTTGGTTGTGCTTACGTGTGTGGAACCGAACCCTATACATTCGGATTCCACACTAGCACTTCCATTTTTACCGCAGAGCTCTATGCAATATACCGGGCCATTTTACACGTACGTCGACGAAAGTTGGGGAACTGCTTAATCCTGAGTGATTCCCTCAGTGCACTTCAAAGCCTACGGCAGCTGTACAACTACCACCCTATTGTGCAGCGGATACAGGATGCCCTCCACGTTTTACACGCTTCTGGCGTGAGCGTGGTGTGTGCATGGATTCCTGGTCACGTAGGCTTGCGGGGGAATGAAATGGCGGATTCGGCAGCCAAGACGGCTACCATGAAGCCCAGGGTTCGACTACCATGTGTGACATCGGAAGATTTTAGGGCGGTATTACGGAGAGCTGTGCTAACCTGCTGGCAGGAAGAGTGGTCCGCTCTCCGCAATAATAAACTGAGATCTATTAAGGAACTTCCGATTCCCTGGGTTACCTCCTGTCGGTCATCTCGTCGCGAGGAGTTGACTTTGGCTCGGTTGCGCATTGGGCATTGTTATTTTAGCCACAGCTTTTTATTGAATAGAACCCCGGTTCCCGTTTGCCCACTGTGCAGTGGTGACCTGACTGTCCATCACTTGCTTTTAGATTGTTATAGCTTGGCACGTCTCCGCAGGTCTCTCCAGCTGCCGGCCAGCTTGGCGGATATCCTCGCGGATGACGAAACGACAGTGGGCAAAGTTTTAGCATTTGTTTCAGCTGTGGATTTTAGAATTTAACCTCAAGTATCTTTTTTTGTTTTTTTTTAGTATATATATGTGTGTGCAGTTTTAACAGGTTTATAGATAATATATATTTTTAGAAATCTTTATATCTGGCTTTTGCCATGACTTGTTTTTTAAAGGGCGCTGATGACCGCCGTAGTTGAGCGCTCCTATACACATCATCATCATCATCAGCACCCTGTCAGAACCAAATTCGCCCTTGGGGCGCACCGTTTGGAAAAAGGTGCAATTGAATGCCTCAAGGCGTTGACCTTTTCCGCAAATGTACCTCCAACCAATTCCCCTGTTGGTCGAGGTCACCGTTCGCCGAACTCCCCCAGACGGAGGACACTCGCGGACGCCATTGAGAATGTCTATTCCCCGTATGTTCGCTAATTGTCTCTGCTCTGGAGTAAAGCAGTAGCCGAAGTGGGCACACAGAACTGAATAACTCATTCGTCCGGTTGCAAAGAACTCTCGAGCATCCATCTCGAAGGCTTTGACACTTGTGAGTGACCACTGGAAGAGGTAACGATCTTTTTATTCTTGTAAGGAGGAGTGGGGTACTCGGATCTGTCAGAAGCGCCAACGCAGGCATTACTAGAGACTTTCAAGCCTCAGTGATACAGCTTCAAGTTTCATTCCTTCTCTAAAGTAATGAGATATAGGCTTCATAAGTATTTCCTGTTTCCAGGAAAACCGGTCCATTGTTCTAAGATAGGGACACATACAGCCTTTATGAAAGAGAATACAGGGAAAACAATGATCATTTTTACGCTGAAATACTTCCCAGCAGTTAGAGGACAAGCATGTAAATGATTGGAGCGTACTTACTCGCTAGCAGCAATTTTAAAATGCACATTATATTTTGAAATATTTAATACATACATATGTATTGCGATGGTGTTTGAAGTCACAACAATATGGACGTGGGAACATGTATCTCTTGGGTTGTATTCGCTAGGGTTAAGTGCTAGGCTGTTGTTCTGGCAGAAGCGCTTCCTGTCCCAAGAGAGCCCATCCATACCTGCTTCGTGTATCTCTGGCTTAGGTCAATTGCTCAGCCGTCCGTAACGTTACATATAGGTATTCCATTTGTACTCTTTCGAATGTTATTCTACTGGGCACTGCAACGTGAAATGCATAATGTGAATTTTCCGTATCAACTACTTATTGTTACAAGTAATACGTCTTTGATGTTTCAGGTAATACCGGTGCATAACATAATGCGAATTTCCCATATTAACTACTTATTGTAACAAAGTAATCGTTTATTTGATTTGATTTATTGAGTGCTAAAACAAATACATCTTGGGCTACCCCTGAGCTGAACCCTGGTCCCTTTGCCAACAGGGCAGCCCTCCATACAGTTACATGCTTTACATATGTTTGTCCCTTTTTCTAATCATTGCTTTTCACTAACTGTTCTATCCTATATCAGTTTTTGTATTTGTCAAAATTTGTCTATCCCTGTAAGATTATTACCACTCGTTTACTTAAGACTTTCAAAGTTTGCCTTGTGCTCTTCCTTCCAACTACATCTAACATGTTCTTTTAGCTGCTATTCTCTCCCTTATTATGTCAGTTTCCACACTTTGTGATTTGGTTTTAATACACGTTACTAATGGGGAAATGACCACTATTGGTACTTATGTTTGACACTTTGTTTTCCGGTTCAATATTATTAGACATAGTGAGTAATTTCAAAGTCAATTACACTCTGGCCATTTGCATTTATGAAGGAAGTAATACGTAATTATGCATCTTTTATATTTCAGGAGATGACGTATATGACATAATGGGAATTTCCCATATCAACTATTTATTGTCACAAGTAATACGTAATTATGCATGTTTGATGTTTCAGGAAATACCGGTGTATAACATAATGCGAATTTCCCATATAAACTACTTATTGTTACAATTAATACTTAGAGGCTGGCCGAAACGGTAGGCGCTAATTACCGATAGTTGCCCTCTCACTTTTCGGTAACCTTTATATGTATTTAGAAACATGACACCTGGCAACAGACCAATAAAAGAGAACATTTCTCGTCTCGTTCTCTTCGTATAGTATCGGGGTGAAAATTTTTGGACGAATTAGTGCTGAGGAAGTAAAACGTGTACATAGTCACAAGATAAATAAATAGGCACTAATCGCTGAAATATGCAATGTATATGCATTGCAAAACTTCCGATTTAATGTCACTAAAATGTGGAATAAAATTACGACAATTTGCACACGTGTCACTCTTCAGGATTCCAACACGCTAATATGCATAATTCCGAGCTCTACTTATGGACGTCTCTGCAGCTGCCGGCCGGCTTTGCAGCTATGCTAGCGGACGATAACGCCGTAGTGATGGTTTTTGCATTCTTTTCTAGATTAGATTTTAGGATTTGACGAATAGACTTTACGACATTTTAGATTTATATTTCTTTCTTTTTTATAGTTCCTTTTTTACGTGTACGTATTATTTTGTAAGCATATTTACATGTTTATAGTATTTTAGAGAAATTTATATCTGGCTTTTGCCATGACCAGTTAGTTTTAGAAAGGGCGCTGATAACCTCTGCAGTTGAGCTCCCCCGTTGATCTGGGCATGACTAAATATGATAAATCTACCATGTCTATGTCTGGTATCCAGCCCATGTTTTTCAGAATTTTTATCGCGATATGAGGACCATTTTGTAATTTACACTGATGGCTCCAAGAACTCAAGTGGTGTTGGTTGTGCTTACGTGTGTGGAACCGAACCGTATACATTCGGATTCCACACTAGCACTTCCATTTTTACCGCAGAGCTCTATGCAATATACCGGGTCATTTTACACGTACGTCGACGAAAGTTGGGGGACTGCTTAATTCTTAGCGGTTCCCCCAGTGCACTTCAGAGCCTACGGAAGCTGTACATCTACCACCCTATTGTGCAGCGGATGCAGGATGCCCTCCGCGTTTTACACGCTTCTGGCGTGAGCGTGGTGTGTGCATGAATCTCTGGTCACGTAGGCTTGCGGGGGAATGAAATGGCGGATTCGGCAGCCAAGACGGCTACCATGAAGCCCAGGGTTCGAGTACCATCTGAGATATCGGAAGATTTTAGGGCCGTACTGCGGGGAGCTGTCCAAACCTGCTGGCAGGAAGAGTGGTCCGCTCCCCGCAATAATAAACTTAGATCTGTGAAAGAACTTCCGCTTCCCTGGGTTACCTCCCTTTGGTCATCTCGTCGCGAGGAGGTGTTTGGCTCGGTTGCGTCTTGGGTACTGCTTTTTTACTCATAGTTTTCTTTTTAAAAGTGGCCTTCTACACTGTGTCCGTTTTGCAATGAAGCGTTATCTGTGCGACACATGCTGCTAGAGTGTTTTCACCTAGCAGACCTTAGGACGTCTCTGCAGCTGCCGCCCAGCTTCGCAGAAATGCTAGCGGATGATAAGGAAGTTATGGAGAAGGTATTTAGATTCTTCTCCAAATTAGCCTTTAGGAAATAGTGAAGGAAATTTTTAGCAAGTTTTGATTTATTTTTAATATATATGTGTGTGTGCAGTTTTAATAGGTTTATTTATAATCATGTTTTTTTTATAAATTTTTATACCTGGCTTTTGTCATGACTTGTTTTTTTTAAAGGGCGCTGAAGACCGCCGTAGTTGAGCGCCCCTATTCACATCATCTGGTGTGCAGTTCTTTGTTGGTTATTGCGACGTCGACGACTGAAGTGAACATGCTGGAGGTCACTAAACACATTCGTGACACTGACGGTTCTAAATGTTAGCAGTCATGGGTATTCTTCCCACACCCGAATACGCCCTTCCGATGTCCCGCAGGAACCTTTCGATCTTCTGATGCTCCGTTCGAATATGTTTGAGGATGTTCTCGCGATACATCCGTTCGCTTACATAGCTGGGCACGTTCGCGCTGCTGGTACAGGAAGAGAGAATCTTCTTCAAACCCTTTCACACATTCTCCGTTCTCTTCGTGTGGTGGTGCAACGGCTCCAATCCAGGGCCCGAAGGAGGCCCAATCCACTGGTGGGCCAGGCCTTCCGGATTGTAGAACCTAGCTGGAACCCAGAACGGATCCGAAATTCTGGGTGGGTTGCGGCGGTGGACCACTACCCCATGGCCTCGGAATGTGTTGCTACATCTGCGATAGGCCCCCCAGTCATCCGTCAGTACGAAGCTGTCCGGATCCACGTACACTTGCATAATGTGCCGCAGCGTCTCCTTGCCCCGATTGTGTACCATGACCCCAAATCTTTGCATCGTGGTGCGATTGATGGCACCAAACAGCCAGCGGGCCCCTCAAAATCCAACCTCTGCGGTCCTCGTCCCGAGGGGTGGGCAACAGGAAGTAGGGGACTGACTGATGGGGTGATGTATGGTGGGGACTTGGTGTACCCCACGACCGCTACGGCTGCCGAGAAGGCCCATCAGTAACCCCGAAAACTGGCTGAAGAGGCTCTGGTACTTTTCCCCAGGGACCTACTACGGTAGGTACGGGATTGGCGAACCCGGGGTCCCTAGCCACTCACCCTCATTTCATCCCCTTCACCTCCATCAACTGTGCCACGCTGTGCTACTGCTGATCAGTATGCATCACCTTCTTCCCCTTCTAGTTTTTTATTATAATTATTAGCACTTAAGGTCTTAGGTTTATAACTCCTGTCTCACCAGCAGGGATCTCTCCTATCTCCGTGGTTCTGTCCCACGGTTTTCAGCGCGGCTTCCGACATGTGTGCTCTCCGGAGGTCTCAAAAGTGAAGGTTGAGCGGACCCTTCGCACTGCCCCTATGTGTAGCCTTATGTGCGGAGCCCGTCCACACCGTCAAGTACACCCACGTAGCTCCTTGAGGGCCCGGTCTATGTTAATCTCCCGACGGCCGTGTTGCCGTTGGGTTAGTATCACAGACCGGACGTGTTACCGCTGACGGAACCCCGGTGTAATCAACCACAAGTCCCCTGAATCCGCGTGTGCCCTTTATGCGCAGCGCGGCCTAAAGTGGGGAGCCACAGGCGGTTATTCCTGTGGTAGGGGCATAATGCCGGGGTGTGCGTGGTGAACGGTTTACCCGTACGGACAAGCAGTGGGTATTGAAGGGTAGCTTTTCTGAGGTACAAATGGGATCGGTCATGGGTGGGGTCCCCATGACGGCACAGACCTTGAAGATTCGGTGTCTTTCTTTCTTTAACCCCCGGATGGCAGGCTGACGCTGACGGTTCCGGATGGGGGTCAATATGTCTCCGCGCAAAACCTCTTTCACCGACCCTTTTCTGGTATTGACCTTGGCTTGTGATCGCAAAACGTTCTACTTAAAGCGAAAATTAGATAAGATAGGTGGCCCTGTCAAGAATGCGACGCGCCTCCGGGACGGCACCTTACTATTGGAGACCTCAAAAGCAGACCAGTCTAAAAAGCTGCAAAAAACGTCTTTGTTGGGCTCCTACCCTATCCGGGTAGCCCCACACAAAACGCTCAATACGTGTAGAGGAGTAGTCACCACCTCCAGCTTAGATGGTCTAGCTAACGAAGAAATAGTAAGTTGCCTCTCTGATCAACTTGTTTGTCAGGCGTACCGGCTAACACGGAAGCAAGATGGCAAGGAGCTCCCATTACGTACGGTATTTCTAACTTTTGCTGGGACGAAGTTACCTGAATATATATATTGCGGCTATGAACGTGCTAGCGTCCGCCAGTATGTCCCGAACCCCATGCGCTGTTTCCAATGTCAGCGGTTCGGACATACTAAGGTCACATGTACCAATCCTGCTCTTTGTGAGCAATGTGGCCTACCGAAGCACGTCGATCCAAACTGCAGTCGAACACCTTGTTGCGTGAACTGTGGCGGCAGTCACCCCTCCAGTTCGCGACAGTGCCCTAGATTCATGGACGAAAAGAACATTCAGGAGCCACGTGTAAAGGAACGCCTGACTTTTCCAGAGGCACGACGGCGCTTTGAGCAACTAAAGCCTCCTCTTCCTCCTACTACTACTGGATATGCATCAGCAGCTCGCCGTACTCCAAACACCACTGTTTCTGTTCAACACGTCCCTGTCGCCCACGCCTCCACGCAGACAGACTTTCTAGCCGTTAAACCCACGTCTCAGACTGTATATCCACCAGCACAGCCTCCGCTTCAACCGTACAGACTCCAGTCACCAAGCCATCACCGAGTAACAACAATCCAGTGGTAAATGTAAAAAACCCATCCCGGCCACAACATAGATCGCGAAGTCGCTCGCCTTCCATTAGATCCCGGTCTCGTTCTACGAGCCGTAGGAGTTCTGACTCCCGAAAATCAGCGGAGTCACAGGAGGCTAACGATTTTCGAATCGTAGGGCCCAAGTCAGCCAAGGTCAGGAAAAAAGTTAAAACGGCCCGTTAAAAACTCTTCCTGGAAATAATCCAGTGGAATGTCAATGGTTTTCGAGCTCGTGCTCAAGACCTACAATATTTAGTTTCTCAACGGTTACCGTCAATTATTTGCCTCCAGGAAACCCACTTACATCCGCCCCTCAAAATCCAACCTCTGCGGTCCTCGTCCCGAGGGGTGGGCAACAGGAAGTAGGGGACCGACTGATGGGGTGATGTACGGTGGGGACTTGGTGTACTCCAGGACCGCTACGGCTGCCGAGAAGGCCCATCAGTAACCCCGAAAACTGGCAGAAGAGGCTCTGGTAATTTTCCCCAGGGACCTACTACGGTAGGTACGGGATGGGCGATCCCGGGGTCCCTAGCCACTCACCCTCATTTCATCCCCTTCACCTCCATCAACTGTGCCACGCTGTGCTACTGCTGATCAGTATGCATCACCTTCCCCTTCTAGTTTTTTTATTATGATTATTAGTACTTAAGGTCTTAGGTTTATAACTCCTGTCTCACCAGCAGGGACCTCTCCTATCTCCGTGGTTCTGTACCACGGTTTTCAGCGAGGCTTCCGACATGTGTGCTCTCCGGAGGTCTCAAAAGTGAAGGTTGAGCGGATCCTTCGCACTGCCCCTATGTGTAGCCTTAGGTGCGGAGCCCGTCCACACCGTCAAGTACACCCACGTAGCTCCTTGAGGGCCCGGTCTGTGGTAATCTCCCGACGGCCGTGTTTGCCGTTGGGTTAGTATCACGGACCGGACGTGTTACCGCTGACGGAACCCCGGTGTAATCAACCACAAGTCCCCTGAATCCGCGTGTGCCTGTTACACGCATGCGCGGCCTAAAGTTGGGAGCCACAGGCGGTTATACCTGTGGTAGGGGCATAAAGCCGGGGTGTGCGTGGTGAACGGTTTACCCATACGGACAAGCAGTGGATATTGAAGGATAGCTTTTCTGAGGTACAAATGAGATCGGTCATGGGTGGGGTCCCCATGACGGCACAGACCGTGAAGATTCGGTGTCTTTCTTTCTTTAACCCCCGGATGGCAGGCTGACGCCGACGGTTCCGGATAGGGGTCTATATCATCATGTCTCCGCGCAAAACCTCCTTCATTGACCCTTATTTGTTGATGACCTTGGCATGTGATGGCAAAACCTTTAAGGATATTAGTCCATTTTATATTAAACGTGAGCTCGATAAGATCAGTGGCCCTGTGAAAAACGCTACCCGTCTCCGAGACGGCAGCTTACTATTAGAGACCACAACAGCGGACCAATCTAAAAAACTGCAGAAAGCGTCTTTGTTGGGCCCCTACCCTAGCCGGGTAGCCCCACACAAAACGCTCAATACCTGCAGAGGAGTAGTCACCACCTCCAGTTTAGATGGTCTAGCAAATGAAGAAATAGTAAGTTGCCTCTCCGACCAACTCGTTTGTCAGGCGTACCGGCTAACACGAAAGCAAGATGGCAAGGAGTACCCACTACGTACGGTTTTTCTAACATTTGCTGGAACTAAGTTACCCGAGTACATCTATTGCGGCTATGAGCGTGCGAGTGTCCGCCAGTGTGTCCCGAACCCCATGCGCTGTTTCCAATGTCAGCGGTTCGGACATACTAAGGTCGCGTGTACCAATCCTGCTCTTTGTGAGCAATGTGGCCTAGTTAAACACGACGACCCAAACTGCAGCCGAACACCTTGCTGCGTGAACTGTGGCGGTAGTCATCCCTCCAGCTCGCGACAGTGTCCAAGATTCATGGACGAAAAAAGCATTCAGGAGCTACGTGTCAAAGAACGCCTGACTTTTCCAGAGGCACGACGGCGCTTCGAACAACTGAAGCCTGCTACCATTACTACTGGATATGCATCAGCAGCTCGCCGTACTCCTAATACCACTGTTGCTGTTCAACACGACCCTGTCGCCCACGCATCCACGCAGACTGACTTTCTAGCCGTTAAACCCACGTCTCAGACTGTTTGTGTATCCACCAGCACAGCCTCCGCTTCAGCCGTACAGACTCCAGCCACCAAGCCATCAGCGGGTAACAACCATCCCATAGTAAATACGAAAAACCGATCCCAACCACAACATAGATCGCGAAGTCGCTCACCTTCTGTTAGATCCCGGTCTCGTTCTACGAGCCGTAGGAGTTCTGACTCCCGATCATCAGCGGAGTCACAGGAGGCTAACGATTTTCGAATCGTAGGGCCCAGGTCAGCCAAAGTCAAGAAAAAGGTTAAAACGGCCCATTAAAAACTCTTCATGGAAATAATCCAGTGGAATGTCAATGGTTTTCGAGCTCGTGCTCAAGACCTACAACATTTAGTTTCTCAACGGTCACCATCAATTATTTGTCTCCAGGAAACCTACTTACATCCCAATCACTCGTTACACCTTCACTCTTTTTCTGCCTTTAGAAGCGACTCTCTTGCAGGTATGCGTGCAAGTGGTGGCGTTGCTACCTTAGTGGCGCCTAACATCTCAGCCGCCAACGTTCCTCTCACCACACCATTGCAAGCTGTGGCCGTTCGGCTACAGCTGGAGAGCATCAGTTTTACCATATGCAACATGTACCTGCCGCCGCTCAGTATAGTTCCAGAGCGTGATCTTCAAGCTCTATTGGCTCAGCTCCCCTCACCACTACTCCTTGAGGGAGATTTGAATGCCAAGCACACGCTCTGGGGATCAGACACCGATGACGCTCGTGGATGCCTCCTCGTAGACGTCTTCGATAAGTCTGACCTGCTTCTGCTAAATACTGGTGACCTGACATTCCTATCATCCGCTTATGGTACACATTCCGTACTAGACCTTTCTTTCTGCAGTCCGTCATTAGTACCACTACTTGAGTGGTCAGTACTTTCCGACCTCTTCGGCAGTGATCATTACCCCATTAACATTCATTTTTCTGGCCGCCAATGTGTACCTTCTCGACATCCTCGCGCCCCTCAAAATTCAACCTCTGCGGTCCTCGTCCCGAGGGGTGGGCAACAGGAAGTAGGGGACCGACTGATGGGGTGATGTACGGTGGGGACTTGATGTACCCCACGACCGCTACGGCTGCCGAGAAGGCCCATCAGTAACCCCGAAAACTGGCAGAAGAGGCTCTGGTATTTTCCCCCAGGGACCTACTACGGTAGGTACGGGATTGGCGATCCCGGGGTGCCTAGCCATTCACCCTCAATTCATCCCCTTCATCTCCATCAACTGTGCCACGTGTAGCTACTGCTTGTCAGTAAGCATCACATTCTTCCTCTTCTAGTTTTTATTATTCTTATTAGCACGTAAGGTCTTAGGTTTATAACTCCTGTCTCACCAGCAGGGATCTATCCTATCTCCGTGGTTCTGTCCCACGGTTTTCAGCGCGGCTTCCGACATGTGTGCTCTCCGGAGGTCTGAAAAGTGAAGGTTGAGCGGACCATTCGCACTGCCCCTATGTGTAGCCTTAGGTGCGGAGCCCGTCCACACCGTCAAGTACACCCACGTAGCTCCTTGAGGGCCCGGTCTGTGTAATCTCCCGACGGCCGCGTTTTGCCGTTGGGTTAGTATCACGGACCGGACGTGTTACCGCTGACGGAACCCCGGTGTAATCAACCACAAGTCCCCTGAATCCGCGTGTGCCTATTACGCGCATGCGCGGCCTAAAGTGGGGAGCCACAGGCGGTTATTCCTGTGGTAGGGGCATAAAGCCGGGGTGTGCGTGGTGAACGGTTTACCCATACGGACAAGCAGTGGAGATTGAAGGGTAGCTTTTCTGAGGTACAAATGGGATCGGTCATGGGTGAGGTCCCCATGACGGCACAGACCGTGAAGATTCGGTGTCTTTCTTTTTTAACCCCCGGATGGCAGGCTGACGCCGACGGTTCCGGATGGGGGTCTCTATCATCATGTCTCCGCGCAAAACCTCTTTCACTGACCCTTTTCTGGTAATGACCTTGGCATGTAATGCCAAAACGTTTAAAGATGTTAGTCCCTTTTATATAAAGCGTGAGCTGGATAAGATCAGTGGCCCTGTCAAAAACGCTACGCGTCTCCGAGACGGTAGCTTACTATTAGAGACCGCAAGTGCAGACCAATCTAGTAAACTGCAAAAAGCGTCTTTGTTGGGCTCCTACCCTATCCGGGTAGCCCCACACAAAACACTCAACACCTGTAGAGGAGTAGTCACCACCTCCAGCCTAGATGGTCTAGCAAATGAAGAAATAGTAAGTTGCCTCTCTGACGAGCTTGTTTGTCAGGCGTACCGCTTAACACGGAAACAAGATGGCAAGGAGTACCCACTACGTACGGTATTTCTAACGTTTGCTGGGACGAGGTTACCCGAATACATATATTGCGGCTATGAACGTGCTAGCGTCCGCCAGTATGTCCCGAACCCCATGCGCTGCTTCCAATGTCAGCGGTTCGGACATACTAAGGTCACATGTACGAATCCTGCTCTTTGTGAGCAATGTGGCCTACCGAAGCTCGAGGATCCAAACTGCACTCGAACACCCTGTTGTGTGAACTGTGGCGGTAGTCATCCCTCCAGTTCGCGACAGTGCCCAAAATTCATGGACGAAAAGAGCATTCAGGAGCTACATGTAAAGGAACGCCTGACTTTTCCAGAGGCACGACGGCGCTTTGAGCAATTAAAGCCTGCTACTACTACTGGATATGCGTCAGCAGCTCGCCGTACTCCCAAGACCACTGTTGCTGTTCAACACGTCCCTGTCGCCCACGCATCCACGCAGACTGACTTTCTAGCCGTTAAACCTACGTCTCAGACAGTTTGTATATCCACCAGCACTACATCTGCTTCAACCGTACAGACCCCAGCCACCAAGCCATCAGCGGGTAACAACAATCCCGTAGTAACTGAAAAACCGATCCCGACCACAACATAGATCGCGAAGTCGCTCACCTTCTATTAGATCCCGGTCTCGTTCTACGAGCCGTAGAAGTTCTGACTCCCGAACATCAGCGGAGTCACAGGAGGCTAACGATTTTCGAATCGTAGGGCCCAAATCAGCCAAAGTCAAGAAAAAAGTTAAAACGGCCCGTTAAAACCTCTTTATGGAAATAATCCAGTGGAATGTCAATGGTTTTCGAGCTCGTGCTCAAGACCTACAACATTTAGTTTCTCAACGGTCACCGTCAATAATTTGCCTCCAGGAAACCCACTTACATCCCAATCACTCGTTACACCTTCATTCTTTTTCGGCATTTAGAAGCGACTCTCTTGCAGGTATGCGTGCAAGCGGTGGCGTTGCTACCTTAGTGGCGCCTAACATTTCCGCCGCCAACGTTCCTCTCACCACACCATTGCAAGCGTTGGCCGTCCGACTACAGCTGGAGAGCATCAGTTTTACCATCTGTAACATATACCTGCCGCCGCTCAGTATAGTTCCAGACCGGGATCTTCTATCGCTATTGGCTCAGCTCCCCTCATCACTACTCCTTGTGGGAGATTTGAATGCCAAGCACACGCTCTGGGGATCAGACACTGATGACGCCCGTGGATGCCTCCTCGTAGACGTCTTGGATAAGTCTGACCTGCTTCTGCTAAATACTGGTGACCCGACATTCCTATCATCCGCTTATGGTACACATTCCGTACTGTAACGGGATTATATTTTCGTTCATCTTCAACTAATAAGAAGCAAGCCAACTTTTTGTAACATCCAAGTCGAGTTTTAATCTACTGAGAGTCGTGAGATCTTTTCTCAGGTGTGGATGCGGATTTTTGGTGAAAATAAAATTTAGATGAGTCCAATTTTGTAATATATTATTTAATTATATAATATGAACTATGATTCACTCTTATCTATTATAAATATTGAATAACACTTTTTGAATCTTATTAATTTTCCTTTACAATTACAATCATCGTAACATCTTTCCTCCTTCTCCAGCAAGACACAAGATTCTCACTTTTTCTAGATTATTGATTTTCTTGTCCCCATAGCAATTCCCACCTTATTTTGTGATTGGCCGATTCACTGACACGTCATCACACCACGTCATACCACTACTACTTCGGCCAATCACACAACTACATACATTTTTATATATTTATTATTCCTTCGAACATTACTAAACAAAAATACTGTTACAAATGCCCCTCTTCGAAATATATGGAAAATAACCAAACAAAGGAATTAACAATCTGTTTCCATATATTTCGAAGAACAGCCCCAATTAACAATTTCGTTTACACCAATATTACACAACATCAATACAACATACATAAAATATAATAATATACATACATTGGATGAAATATAATAAATGAACATTTAACAACAATAAATTAACATTAATTAAAATACAACAATATATTGATGTTTAACAATGTTTTATTTTTATTATTATTTAACACACACATAGTATATATTCAATATTGTTTCAATTACTGTCAAGGCTTTTATGTGTATAGGGATCAGTATCATTCACTTTAAATGTGTGTGTGTATTTGTTACACAGTCCAGGTTTTGAACTAAAGGCTTTTCTATTCTTTAATATACACAATTTCAACTGTTCTTTTCTCGCTTGGTCTAAATTGTATGTGTTTTCTAACTTTACTTGTAATATTCTCTGGAATTCTATTTCTTCCTCCACTTGGCTTCCGCCGTTCTTATCTTGTATTGTATATAATTGGCAACAATGCTTTTCAAGGTCAGTTACATTATTTTGCAATCCATCAATAATTAAATTCTTCCCACAATTTTCATTTTCATCGTATTCAATATTACCATTTTCTTGCAAAAGTATATCTTCCACAAAAAACCTTTCATTATTTATATTATCCCTGTTCTCTTCTTTTCTTCCATCTTCTTCCAATAATTTTATTACTAATAAATCATTTTCTGTCTTAACCTTCATTTCATGCATTTCGAAATTCAATACACTTTGCCATTCATATAATAAATCATTACCCACAATTACATCTCTTGCCAAATGTGGAATTACCAACGCAATGAAATTGAAATTCCATTCACCTATTCGCCCCTTAATTAATACTTGATATTTAATCCTATCCTGTTTCTTCCCAATTGCAGTACTGCAGTAAACGTTACACACATTTAAATATACCACTTTATAGTTAGCTAACAGATTTTTAAACAATTCCTCACTTATCACAGTAGAACTGGCTCCAGTATCAATCAAGGCTGTATATTCTTTATCCCATAGGTAAATAATTATCTGAGGTGGGTTAACTAATTCCTTATTTTTCTGCAAGAGAGTGAGCTTATTTCCGTTATCTTCAATTTTCAATTCGCCCTGTGTCATCCTCACCGAACCACTTTCCAGAGCACAAAATGATTTGGTTTTTAGTTTTCCATCTCCCTCTGATTATTACTTTCATTGTTGGTTAGGTTGGTGCTATCGTTTATACTCACATCATTCTCTGTGCTTTGTGTATTTTCGACTCTTTCATTTTGATTACTTCTTTCAAATCTCACACCCCTAAAATCTCTTTGATTTGCACTAAATAAACTAGTACCTCTACCCCTATTAAAATTACTTATTCGCTGATTATTTCCTCGATAAAATCTTACATGGTTTATTTGATCATTTCTTCCAATTCTCGTCGACTGATTGTTATGATAATTCCTTTGCACATTATTTTGAACTCCACTTCCTGTTCCGGGAATTACAGATTCATAAGTTCGTCTAGGATCATAACCTCTTCCTTCAAATCTTTGATTTCTCACGGGTGCCCCGTCCCAATTTAAACTCGTCCTATTATTCCTATTATTTGTAGGTTGTGATTCCTGTCGATTTCTTCCTCGCTCAATATGGACGTTATTATAGTTACCATCACAGGATGTAGTATCATTAATGAGGTTATGTGCTTCAAATTCGGATAATAATTCAATCATATCAGAGAAATCGATAGGCTTAGCCACAATTAAATGATTTCTGATATGTGGTGGATAATGACGTATTAGCATGTTGACAATTTCTGTCTCAGAAATTTCGGGATTGATCAACTTACTTTTGTTTGCTAATTTTAAGAAATATTCAGTCATAGAAATCCCTTTTTTAAACTCAAACCTACCCGTTGCTAACTCAACTTTTATTCTTCTTTGTCTCTCAGGTCCCCAAAATCTATTTATAAACAGATTTCTGAAAGTACTGTATGTTTCATGTGAAGCCAAAGTTAACCTTAACCACTCAAGAGCATTTTTCTTCAAACAGCGTTTTACTATTACCATCCGAAATTCATTGGGAATTCTCTTAATACGGAAATATTCTTCCAATTCCCTAAGAAATACTTTTGGATTATCACCTGATTCCTCATCAAAACTTGGTGGACTAATATCATTTAGTGAATAATGTACACATTCATTTTGACCTAGACTGTGGAGTTGTGTGTGTGAGGACATGTTCTGTGTGTTTCTGTGATAATTAATATCATTATCTGGACTCACAAAATCACTACATTCACTTACTACATCACTAGACTTCTGATGATTGCTTAATTCACCTGGTAAGTCACAATCGTTTATATTTGTAATTCTAGACATTTCTTTCCCGTTATTTACTTTTGTAGCCTGTAATGCAATTACAACTTGTGTCAATTTTCCTAAGTTATCCTTTTCTTTTTCAAAATGTTCTTTTACCTCTTTAATTTGCAAAATTACTTCTTCTTTTACTTTACTTATCTCATCAATTTGTAACTTTATTTCCTCTTGGTGTATCTTACTTTCATCATGTTGTAATTGCATTTCAGAACAAATTACACTGATTCTTTGTTCTACTTTATCTCCTAATTCTTCTCTTTGTTTTTGTGTTATTTCTGCCTGTTGTATCCTAAATGTTTCTAACTCTTTGTTTAATTCCATTCTTATTTCTTGTTTCACAATGTCCTGACCTAACCTAGTTTCCTGAATTATCTCTCTCAACTCATTGACTTCCTTTCTATTCTCATCCTTATTAATCTCTATAATCTGCATGAGCCTTTCCATATTATCCCTACACTCTTTTCTCCCTTCTCTAATCTCCTGTGAAATTTCAGATTTTAATTCCTGTTTTAGCTTCTGTAATAAATTAATTTCTAAGTTACTCACATTTTGTGCTAGTTCCTGTCTTACTCCTACATCTAAATCATTCATTTTCTTAGTTAAATCGTTTACATTTTGTTCTATTTTAGAATCTAAATTACTCATTTCTGATTTTACATCTTTCATTCTAGAATCTAAATTACTTATTTCTGATTTTACATCTTTTATTCTAGAATCTAAATTACTCATTTCAGATTTAACATCTCTCATTCTAAAATCTAAATTCTTTGCATTTTGTTCTATTTTAGAATTTAAATTACTCATTTCAGATTTAACATCTCCTATTTCTGATTTTACATCTCTCATTCTAAAATCTAAATTCTTTGCATTTTGTTCTATTTTAGAATCTAAATTACTTAACATTCTTGTTATTCTTTCCAACATTGACTCATTATCTATGCTTAATCTTGCATCCTCCCTATTCATTCCTACACTATCAGTAACTTCTCCTTCCACTATTA
Source organism: Mantis religiosa (assembly GCA_030765055.1). Classification (NCBI taxonomy): domain Eukaryota; kingdom Metazoa; phylum Arthropoda; class Insecta; order Mantodea; family Mantidae; genus Mantis; species Mantis religiosa. Next base: position 4,286,641 of record JAUKNK010000031.1, on the reverse strand, counting down.
TTTCTTTTCTACTCGCCATCTTTTTAACTATTTTCTGATTTCTTAACAACATAAATCTACTACTACTACTATTATTATTTTTTTTTTTTAACTTCACTCACTTAAACCAGTTCTCGTTTTCTTCTTTCTTCTCTCTTCTTTCTTCTTTCCTTTTAAATTCCCACGGAGCTGCACGATGCTTTAATCTCCTCTTCTTTATCCTATTCGAGCCCCACAGGTTGCTGCGCCATTTGTAACGGGATTATATTTTCGTTCATCTTCAACTAATAAGAAGCAAGCCAACTTTTTGTAACATCCAAGTCGAGTTTTAATCTACTGAGAGTCGTGAGATCTTTTCTCAGGTGTGGATGCGGATTTTTGGTGAAAATAAAATTTAGATGAGTCCAATTTTGTAATATATTATTTAATTATATAATATGAACTATGATTCACTCTTATCTATTATAAATATTGAATAACACTTTTTGAATCTTATTAATTTTCCTTTACAATTACAATCATCGTAACATCTTTCCTCCTTCTCCAGCAAGACACAAGATTCTCACTTTTTCTAGATTATTGATTTTCTTGTCCCCATAGCAATTCCCACCTTATTTTGTGATTGGCCGATTCACTGACACGTCATCACACCACGTCATACCACTACTACTTCGGCCAATCACACAACTACATACATTTTTATATATTTATTATTCCTTCGAACATTACTAAACAAAAATACTGTTACAGTACTAGACCTTTCTTTCTGCAGTCCGTCATTAATACCACTACTTGAGTGGTCAGTACTCTCCGACCTCTTCGGCAGTGATCATTACCCCATTAACATTCATTTTTCTGGCCGCCAATGTGTACCTTCTCGACATCCTCGCTGGATTATTTCCAAAGCTGATTGGGGAAAATTCCATTCCCTGATAAACCTTATCGATGATGGTTTCGACACCATCGATGAAATGGTCGAATATTTTACTTGCTCGATCCTGCTCGCAGCAGAATCCAGCATTCCTCGAGGTTCATCTACACCACGTCGTATCCCTGTACCGTGGTGGTGTGAGGAATGCAGTTTGGCTGTCAAAGTTTGCGCGTTTTTCAGCGGCACCCGACAGAAGGGAACTTCGTCGCCTTCAAACGTTCTCGCGCTAGGGCACGCTTCATACTCCGCAACGCAAAGCGTAAATCTTGGGAAGCCTATGTCTCTTCCCTTTCCCGGCGCAGTTTTAACCAACAAGTATGGTCAGCTGTTCGGCGGATGTATTGCAAGTATCGCCGGACGGTAATTCCCGGCCTTGCCATCAACGGTTCCATGTGCACCACCGAGCAGGACATAGCTGAAGCCCTAGCTACAACATTTGCTGCTACTAGCCAAACTGCCCGCTATGACGCTCTCTTCCTGCCTATTAAGGAAAAGGCGGAACGGGTACAACTAAATTTTAATAGTGACTGCACCGAGCCGTACAACCAACCTTTTACCGCTGCCGTGCTCACCCATTCTCTAGCGTTAGCAAAGGATTCTTCTCCAGGTCCCGATGACGTACACCGACAGATGCTGCTACATCTTCCATCTGAGGCGCTATGTTTCCTGTTAAACATCTATAACCGCATTTGGCATGAGCGAGTTTTCCCTTCCTCCTGGCGAGAGGGTATTGTCATCCCCATCCCTCGACCCGGAAAGGACCGTACGCTTCCATCTAGCTACCGCCCCATTTGCCTGACGAGTGTCCTCTGTAAGACATTCGAGCGAATGATAAACGCTCGGTTAAATTGGTGGCTAGAAAAACATAACCATCTGTCCAACTTGCAATGCGGTTTTCGTCGCCATCGCTCAAGTGTCGACAATCTAACACGCCTTGAGGGGTATATTTCCGATGCCTTTCTACTGAAACAGCACGCCGTGGGCGTGTTCCTCGACCTGGAGAAGGCCTATGACACCACTTGGCGGTACGGCATACTCCGTAACCTTCACATTTACGGTATGCGTGGTCATCTACCCGAGTTTTTATGCAATTTTTTAAAACTTCGCCGTTTTCGTGTGCGCATAGGAAACACTATATCCCAGGAGCGGATACAGGAGAACGGTGTACCTCAAGGGTCGATTTTGAGCGTCACCCTTTTCGCCGTAGCGATTAACGGCATCACTAGTGCCGTTCGAAGTGGAATTCCATCATCCCTCTATGTTGACGACTTCGCTATCTATTATAGGTCTGCCAACATAGATCACATTGAGCGCCAACTGCAGCTGACCATTACCCAGCTAGCAGCTTGGGCGCTTCAAACCGGCTTCCGTTTTTCAGCTGCGAAGACGCAGTGTATCCACTTTCACCGCCTACGAGGTATTCACCCGCCTCCTGATCTTTATTTGAACGGCACACCCCTGCCATTTGTCTCGTACCTGAAGTTCTTGGGCCTCTACTTGGACCGACAACTCAATTGGGAGCACCACATTCGTCACCTTCGAGCCTCTTGCGATCGTTCTCTTCGGGTGCTGAAGGTATTATCTGGAGCATCTTGGGGGGCCGATCGCACGGTAATGTTGAGGCTGTACCGCTCTCTGGTTCGGTCCAAGCTGGACTATGGCAGTTTTATTTATGGCGCAGCGACCGCCTCTAAACTTCGCCTTTTAGACACCGTGCATCACACTGGCATCCGCCTTGCCACAGGAGCTTTCCGCACCAGTCGAGTCGACTGCCTGTATGCAGACTCAGGCGACCCTCCACTCCATATTCGTCGCTCGCTGTTACTCTGCTCATACGTTTAGAAGTCATCCCAATCATCCTTGTTTTAAACCAGTTCTGTGTCCAGATTTAGTCCACCGTTATATGCGCCCTGGTTCTCGGACTCGCCCCGTGGGAATAAGATTTCGGGATCACCTACATTCCCATGGCCTCCGAATGCCTCGCGTGGAGAGGTCGTCCATCTGCCCTTATCCTGCATGGCAGCTTGATCGTGCGGTGTTCGATCTCGCTCTTTCAAGCAACCCTAGACTCGCTGCTCCACATTCGGTGTTCCAACAACTTTTTGCCGAATTGCTGGGCCGCTACCTTAACTATGTTCCGGTCTTTACAGACGGTTCTCAGTTAGGTAGCGCTACGGGTTGCGCATTCTTCATTAACGGTGAGGCTCATAAATTTCGCCTTCTGGACTCCACTTCAGTTTTTTCCGCAGAACTGTATGCCATCTTCTATTTGCTCCTTTTTATTTGCAAGTTAGCTCCCGGCTCTTTTATTGTCTGCACTGATTCTCTGAGTGCGCTTCAGGCTTTCCAACAGCACACTGCCGCTCAGACCCTCGTTTTAAAAATACAGGCCCAGATCTCGCAAATGCTCGGGCGCGGGTACAATTTTGTTTTTACTTGGACCCCAGGCCATGTGGGGATTACCGGGAACGAGGAGGCGGACGCGGCTGCTAAGTCCGCTTGCCGTTTGCGCCGGAGTTTAACATCTACGGTGCCATACCAGGATGTGCAACGTTTATTCCGTCGCCATCTCCTATCTGCTTGGCAGCAATCCTGGACAGCTATAGAAGGCACACAACTACGGGGTATAAAGGAGAGCGTACAACCCTGGCAAACATCCTGCAGGGATAACCGGCGAGCCGAGGTGATACTCACCCGGCTGAGAATTGGGCACACACGAGCAACTCATGGCCATCTGCTAAGAGGGGAACCGGCCCCTGTGTGTGCCTGGTGTTCAGTACGCCTCACGGTGCGGCACGTACTGCTTGATTGCCCGCAGTACGCCCGCGTTCGCCAGTCAATAGGCTTGGGAGCTAACTTGCCCAGTATTTTAGGTGACGACCCAGTGGCCGTGGATAAGGCACTGCGGTTTATTTTTAAAATAGGTTTTAATAAACAAGTGACTTTTATTTTATATTTATTACTTTTAGCGTTTTTATAGTATTAGTCTTTAGGTCGTTTTTTAATGTTCTTTTAACAGGTGAGTGTTTTTAATATATTTTAACGTTTTAGCTAAATTTTTATAGCTTTCAGGTTTTTAGTATTGACATAGGGCCCAAATGACCTTGATGTCGACGGGCCCTAAAACCACACACTCACTCACTCACGCGGTTTGTTTCAGAAATAGGTTTTAATAAACAAGTGTAACTTGTATTTTATATTTATCAATTTTAGAGGTTTTAAATTATTAGTTTTTAGATGGTTTTTATGTGCTTTTAATGGTTGAGTGTTTTATTTCATTGTACTTTTTAACTAAATATGTGTAGGTTTTAGTATTTACTTAGGGCCCAAATGGCCTTGCTGTCGGCGGGCCCTAAAACTCCACTCACTCACTCGTAGGGCCTAAGTCAGCCAAGGTCAAGAAAAAAGTTAAAACGGCCCGTTAAAAACTCTTTATGGAAATAATCTAGTGGAACGTCAATGGTTTCCGAGCTCGCGTTAAAGACCTACATTTCTTAGTTTCTCAGCGGTCACCATCAGTAATTTGTCTCCAAGAAACCCATTTGCATCACTATCACTCACTACACCTAAGCACTTTTTCGGCATTTAGGGGAGACTCCGTTGCAGGCACACGAGCAAGCGGTGGCGTCGCTACTTTAGTGGCGCCTAATATCTCTGCCACCAATATACCATTAACCACGCCCTTGCAAGCTGTCGCTGTTCGTATACAGCGGGAGAGCATCTCTTTTACCATCTGCAACATTTACCTGCCCCCGCTCTGTGTAATTCAAAAGCAGGATCTTCAGGCTCTTTTGGCTCAGCTCCCCTCACCGTTACTCATCTTGGGAGACCTGAATGCCAAACACACGCTCTGGGGCTCCGACATTGATGATGCTCGCGGCTGCCTCATAGACACATTTGATTCGTATAACCTGATTTTGCTCAACACTGGTGACCCGACATTCTTGTCATCCGCTTATGGTACGCACTCGGTACTAGACGTCTCTTTCTGTAGCCCGGTATTAGTTCCACTCCTTGATTGGTCTGTGCTTTCCGACCTCTTTGGGAGCGATCATTACCCTATTAACATCCGTTTATCCAAGCGGCACCATGCGCCTTCGCGACATCCTCGCTGGATTATTTCCAAGGCTGACTGGGAAAAGTTTAATTCCCATAAACACCTCACCGACGATGGTTTTGACACCGTCGATGAAATGGTGGAATATTTTACATGTTCCATCCTGCTCGCCGCTGAATCCAGCATTCCTCGAGATTCTTCTACGCCACGTCATACCCCTGTACCCTGGTGGTCTGAGGAATGCCGTGTGGCTATAAAAGCACGCAAACGTGCTTTACGGCTTTTTCAGTTGCACCCGACGGAAAAGAACTTCGTTGCTTTTAAACGTTCTCGAGCTAGGGCACGTTTTGTGCTTCGCAATGCGAAACGAAGATCCTGGGAAGCCTACGTGTCTTCCCTTTCTCGTCGCAGCTCCACCAAACAGGTATGGTCAGCTGTTCGGCGGATGCATGGCAAGTATCGCCGAACGGTCATTCCCGGACTTGCCCTCAACGGTTCCATCTGCACTGCCGAGCAAGATATAGCCGAAGCCCTTGCCACCTCATTCGCTGCTACTAGCCAAACGGCTAGTTACGACGCCCTCTTCCTTCCTATTAAGGAAGCTGCGGAGCGAACAAAACTTAATTTTAATAGCGAATGTAATGAGCCGTACAACCAACCTTTTACCGCTGCCGAGCTTTCACATTCTTTAGCCCTAGCTAAGGACTCTTCTCCCGCTCCCGATGACATTCACAGACAGATGCTGCTACATCTTCCACCCGATGCGATGTCTTTCCTTTTAGGCATGTATAACCGCATCTGGCATGAGCGGGTCTTTCCATCTTGCTGGCAAGAGGGTATTGTCATTCCCATCCCTCGACCCGGAAAGGACCGCACACTTCCATCAAGCTGCCGCCCCATTTGCCTGACGAGTGTCGTCTGTAAGACCTTTGAGCGAATGGTAAACTCTCGGTTAGTGTGGTGGCTCGAAACTAATAACCAGCTGTCCAACCTTCAATGTGGTTTTCGTCGCCATCGCTCTAGTGTTGGCAATCTAACACGCATTGAGGCTTACATTCAGGATGCATTTCTACTGCAACAGCATGTGGTGGGAGTATTCTTTGACCTGGAGAAGGCTTATGACAGCACTTGGCGGTATGGCATACTACGTAATCTTCACAGTTACGGTATGCGAGGCCACCTACCGGAATTTTAAAGACATTTTTTAGCACTACGTCGTTTTCGTGTCCGAATAGGGAACAGTATCTCAAGGGAGCGGATCCAGGAGAATGGTGTACCTCAAGGGTCGATCCTCAGCGTCGCCCTTTTTGCCGTGGCTATTAACGGCATCACTAATGTCGTTCGCGGCGGAATTCCGTCGTCCCTGTATGTTGACGACTTCGCTATATATTATCGCTCTTATAACTTAGATCATATAGAGCGTCAACTGCAGTTGATCAACGAGCTGGCAGCCTGGGCGCTTCGCACCGGCTTCCGTTTTTCTCCTGCGAAGACACAATGTGTCCACTTCCATCGTCTACGAGGTATTCACCCTCCACCTGATCTGCAGAACGGCACACCCCTGCCGTTTGTCTCGCACCTGAAGTTCTTGGGCCTCTACTTGGACAGACAACTCAACTGGGAGCGCCACATTCGTCACCTTCGAGCCTCATGCGATCGTTCTCTGCGGGTGCTGACCCCCAAGGGGCCTACTTCGGTAGGTACGGGCTTGGCGAACCCGGGGTCCCGAGCCAACAGTCTCCCTCGTGTGGGCTCCTCTTCGTGGCTGAGGGAGACGGTCAACAGGCCCACCCACGTGTAGGCCGTGCGTGGAGACCCGTGTCGGTTAAAAGGTTCGTCCTGGTGGTTGAGGGATGCGTATCTGAGCTCGTAACAGTATTTTTCTGAATTCGGGGAGGGTACGCATTACTAATACACTACTTTGGCTTCTGCTTCGCCTAAACGGGAGGTTAGGGACTAACCCACCCCTAATCAATCGGCCAGGACTAGGTATTGTACCGACCTCCAGGGTGAGTGGGACGGCGAGCTCGCTATATCCCCTGTGTAGCCCTGTCATCCCAGTGGGATGACCCCTTGCTGGGCTCCGTGGTGGGTGGGGAGCACTGGGGGATGAAACCTAGCCCATTTTTTATGGCCAAAACTAACAACAATAATAAATTATTTAAGAAAGATGGAAAAGAAGTAGTGGAGTCTAGTGGTCCTCGCTACTTAGTTGTAACAAGAAAGGAGGAGGGCAAGAACTTTTTGACAGTGAACCCGTCTATCATCCAGAAGGGCTTAGATAAAATTGCCGGTCCAGTCAAGTCGTGTACTCGCTCCAGAAACGGCACGCTCCTTGTGGAAGCGCACTCGTTTTCCCAGGCAGCGACATTATTAAAAGCCACGTTATTGGGCAGCTATCCCGTCACAATTGCGGTGCACAAGACCCTGAACTCTTCCCGCGGGGTCGTCACCACTCGTGCGTTGGACGGGATGTCAAATGAGGAAATCAAGGAGAACCTAGAAGACCAGGGTGTCACCGCTGTATACCGAGTACAACGCAGAGAACGAGGGGAGTTGGTGCCTACCCGTACCCTGTTCCTGACCTTTGATCGGGTAGACCTCCCGCAAAGGCTTAGGGCAGGGTATGAGACCATGGAGGTTAGGCCATATATACCCAACCCCCTCAGATGTTGCAAATGTCAACACTTCGGTCATACAAGTGAATTTTGTAAGGGTGTGCCAACATGTGTTGAGTGTGGTCAGCCTAAACACGAGGATGCCTGCACATCCCCGGTAAAATGTGTCAACTGTGCTGGTGAACATCCATCCAGCCACAGAGAGTGCCCACGTTTCCTAGAGGAAAAGGAGATACAGGCGATCCGAGTAACGGAGAAGTTATCCTTCTCGGATGCCCGTAAACTCCTACGTACTCGTCAACCCTCGGTCCCAAGATCTGCTACTTACAGCTCCATAGCTGCTAAGGTGGCACCGAGGAAAGAAGTCGCTATTCAGACCAGCGATTGTGAGGCTACTATAACCGATAAAGTCCTTACCGCCACACCTGCACAAAAGACCACCAAGACATCCAAGCCGGCTCCTCTCTCACCTCAATCGCCGAGGGAGAAGTCCGCCTCGTCCTCACCTAAGCCGTCAAGCTCATCGACCGTCAAGCCTGTTATAGTGTACGATGCACCGCCCAAAAAGTTTAAGACCACTTACACAAAATCAGACTTCCTCAAGGATACTAACAAAGACACCGTCAAGAAAAAAAGTTCTAGGGCATCTAGAAGTTCATCTTCTGAGGGGTCTTCTGGTGAAGAAACGGATCGACAACTATCATCATCGTCGATCTCTGTGTCCAACCGGTTTGAGGTTCTCGAACCTAAGTTTTCTATAGGGAAAGGGGCCTCATCCGTGGAAGAAATGGACCAGGAAGACACGGACCACACTGCTAGAATGGCAATGAAAAAGCGCCAGGACAAACCCGACGAAAAGGAAACAGGTGTTAGCCCTACACCGAAGAAAAAGGGTAAGCTGATTCGGCCACCGTTAAAGTCGTCTTAATGTAGACCGATTTTTAAACCTATCTCCATAGTTCCAATGGCTATCCTCCAATGGAACATGCGGGGTTTAAGAACACATCGACCAGAACTGGAACTTTTGCTCAGTAAGCATAACCCCTTTGTGGTATGCTTACAAGAGACTAAGCTACGACCGCAAGACAAGTTTAAAATTCGACGCTACACACCACTGCGGTGTGATATTGACACAGAAGAGGGCATTCCTGCTCACGGGGGCACTATGATGCTCCTCAGGGATGACATATTTGTAGACCCGGTACAGCTGCAATCTGATATACAATCTGTAGCTGTAAGGATTAAGCTGCCAACAATCGAATTTTGCATTTGCAATGTATATCTCCCGCCATCATATGACCTCTCGTTAATGGACCTTGAAGATCTGGTTTCCCAACTTTCAACACCATTTCTAATAGTTGGAGACTTTAATGCCCATCACCCACTATGGGGTTCAAAACGGGCATGTTCGAGAGGCCACCTCATTGCAAAATTCTTGGAGAGCAATAACTTGGTTCTCCTGAATTCCGGAGAGCCAACGTTCCTCTCAGACGCTTATAACACCTATTCGCACATCGATTTGGCAGTATGTTCATCCCAGTTAGCAGTTTCATTGCAGTGGAATGTCATCTCTGATTTACATTCCAGCGACCACTTCCCATGTCTTCTTAGTCTCTTAGCACACGATGTGTCTACCTCACGTAACCCTAGATGGCGCTTTGATCGTGCCAACTGGAACCTTTACACCCAGTTGACTGTCTTTGATTACAATGAGCACGATTCTGTGAATGATCTAGTCGATCATCTCACAGAGACAATTCTTTCCGCTGCAGAAGAGTCTATTCCACGTTCGGCCACCCAACGTGGTCGACTTCCTGTCCCGTGGTGGAACAACGACTGCCGGAATGCTATTCGTGCTCGTAGACGTGCTCTACGGGTATTTCAACGACACCCTACCCAAAGTAATCTAATTGAGTACAAGAAAGCGCGTGCACAGTCTAGGCAAATAATTAAGGATAGCAAAAAGATCTCATGGAACAACTTTGTCTCATCTTTTAACAGATGGACACCATCGTCTGTTGTATGGGATAGGTTAAGGCGCGTGGCCGGAAAATCAACCCACTTGCCAATCGCTGGTCTGAAAACACCTGCAGGAGTTGTTGTTGATCCGTTTGTCGTGGCTAACACCTTCGGCTGTGCTTTCGCTCAGGTGTCTAGCTCAAGTAATTATGCTCCTGAGTTTATCTCAATGAAGACTCAGGTAGAATCTCAAGGTTTCGTGTTTAGTTCTAGAAACCTTGAAGATTATAACCGCCTCTTCACCTTGGCGGAGTTAGAACACGCTCTTTCATCATCGCGACTGACAGCACCAGGACCGGACGGAATCCACGTTCAAATGTTACAACATCTCTCACCTGAAGGTAAGGCATACCTGCTCGAGGTCTATAACCGTGTTTGGGTTGATGCCACGTTTCCGGACAAGTGGCGAGAAGCCACCATTATACCGATTTTGAAAGCTGGCAAGGACCGTCACCTCCCTTCTAGCTACCGTCCTATTTCCCTCACCAGTTGCGTCTGCAAGGTGATGGAACGCATGATAAATGGGCGGTTGGTATGGTGGCTGGAAACGCACAACCTACTGAATAACATCCAGTGCGGTTTTCGACGACGCCGTTCAACAGTGGATCATCTTGTGTCCATGTCGACACAGATTATGAACGGCTTTCTTAAAAACTGTCAAACAGTCGGAATATTTTTTGACCTCGAAAAGGCTTATGATACGTGTTGGCGTGCAGGGTTGCTACGTACTCTGCACACCTGGAATATACGTGGACGCCTACCACTCTTCCTTCAGGAATTCTTGAAAGACCGCGTATTCCGAGTAAGGGTTGGCTCGGTTCTTTCGAACCTTTTCGTTCAAGAGAACGGTGTACCACAGGGATCGGTGCTAAGTGTTACATTGTTTGCTATTGCGATTAATTCTATCTCGAAATGTGTACCTCCTGGGGTCTCGTCAAGCCTATTCGTAGATGACTTTGCCGTCTACTGTACATCTCAGCGCACTTCGTTTATACAGCGCCGTCTTCAAACCACCTTGGACAACCTTAAGGTTTGGAGTTTAAAGAACGGCTTCCGATTCTCTGCTGAGAAAACCATCTGTGTTAACTTCTGGCGTCAGCGGAGTCGACTACCTCCAAGGCTCCGGCTAGGCGCTGATCTACTACCTTTTGCAGATGAGACGAGGTTCCTTGGATTGATATTTGATAGAAAACTTAGTTGGTCGTCGCATATAGCACAACTGAAAGCACGATGTGACCGATCTTTAAATATCTTGCGGGTACTAAGTGGAAAATCGTGGGGAGCGGACCGTACAGTGTTATTGCGACTGTATCGCACACTTATCCGTTCCAAATTAGATTATGGTAGTATCGTTTATGGCTCAGCACGACCATCTGTGCTGAAGAGATTAGACACAGTCCATAATTGTGGCATACGTATAGCAGTTGGGGCATTTCCAACGAGCCGAGTTATAAGCCTGTATGCTGAGTCTGCAGAACCTCCTCTGCAGTACAGGCGCAACATGCTATTAGCAAATTATGGCTGTGGACTTAATTGCATGCCCACACATCCAACGTTCACGCCGTTCTTTAACACCTTCATGGACGTGCGTTATAGGAACACTTCTATTAAACCAAAGCCACCTGGTTTTCGATTCCGGGAGCTCCTTAGACGTCTTAATACTGAAATACCCAAGATGTATCCTAGGGGGGAGAGGACATACCCTCCTTGGTTGTGCAGAGCGTCCCACGTTGATCTGAGCATGACCACACATGATAAATCTACCATGTCTATGTCTAGTATCCGCATATGCTTTTTAGAATTTTTATCGCGATATCAGGACCATATTAAAATTTACACCGATGGGTCCAAGAATTCAGATGGCGTTGGTTGTGCTTACGTGTGTGGAACCGAACCCTATACATTCGGATTCCACACTAGCACTTCCATTTTTACCGCAGAGCTCTATGCAATATACCGAGCCATTTTACACGTACGTCGACGAAAGTTGGGGAACTGCTTAATCCTGAGTGATTCCCTCAGTGCACTTCAAAGCCTACGGCAGCTGTACAACTACCACCCCATTGTGCAGCGGATACAGGATGCCCTCCACGTTTTACACGCTTCTGGCGTGAGCGTGGTGTGTGCATGGATTCCTGGTCACGTAGGCTTGCGGGGGAATGAAATGGCGGATTCGGCAGCCAAGACGGCTACCATGAAGCCCAGGGTTCGACTACCATGTGTGACATCGGAAGATTTTAGGGCGGTATTACGGAGAGCTGTGCTAACCTGCTGGCAGGAAGAGTGGTCCGCTCTCCGCAATAATAAACTTAGATCTATTAAGGAACTTCCGATTCCCTGGGTTACCTCCTGTCGGTCATCTCGTCGCGAGGAGGTGACTTTGGCTCGGTTGCGCATTGGGCATTGTTATTTTAGCCACAGCTTTTTATTGAATAAAACTCCGGTTCCTGTTTGCCCTCTGTGCAGTGGTGACCTGACTGTCCGTCACTTGTTTTTAGATTGTTATAGCTTGGCACGTCTCCGCAGGTCTCTCCAGCTGCCGGCCAGCTTGGCGGATATCCTCGCGGATGACGAAACGGCAGTGGGCAAAGTTTTAGCATTTGTTTCAGCTGTGGATTTTAGAATTTAACCTCAAGTATTTTTTTTGTTATTTTTTTTAGTATATATATGTGTGTAGTTTTAACAGGTTTATAGATAATAATATATATTTTTAGAAATCTTTATATCTGGCTTTTGCCATGACTTGTTTTTTTAAAGGGCGCTGATGACCGCCGTAGTTGAGCGCCCCTATACACATCATCATCATCATCATCTGCGGGTGCTGAAGGTATTATCTGGAGCATCTTGGGGGGGGGCGATGGCACGGTAATGTTGAGGCTGTATCGTTCCCTGGTCCGATCCAAGCTGGACTACGGCTGTTTTATTTATGGCGCAGCGACCGCCTCTAAACTTCGCCTTTTAGACACCGTACATCATACAGGTATCCGCCTTGCCACAGGAGCTTTCCGCACAAGTCGCGTCGACTGCTTGTATGCCGACTCCGGCGAGCCTCCACTTTCTATTCGTCGCTCGATGCTACTCTGTTCCTACGTTGCAAAGTTGGCAAGTTACCCAAACCATCCATGTTTTAAACCAGTTCTGCATCCCGAGTTAGCCCACCGTTATACGCACCCTTGTTCTCGGACACGCCCAACCGGAGTAAGATTCCGGGAACTCTCCCGTACACACGATCTCCGAATGCCTCGCGTGGAGCGGTCTTCCGTGGCTCGTTATCCCGCATGGCAGCTCCAGCGTGCGCGGTTCGATCTTGCTCTTTCCACCAACTCGAGACTAGCTATCCCACATTCGGTATTCCAACAACTTTTTGCCGAACTACTGGACCGTTACCCTAATTATGTTCCGGGCTTTACAGATGGTTCCCAGTTGGGTAGCACTACGGGTTGCGCATTCGTCATTAACGGCGAGGCTCATAAATTTCGCCTCTTGGACTGCACCTCTGTTTTTTGTGCAGAACTGTATGCCATCCTCTATCTGCTCCTTTTTATTTGTAAGTTAGTTCCTGGCAATTTTATCGTTTGCACTGACTCTCTAAGCGCTCTTCAGGCCTTGCAACAACACATTGCAGCTCACACGCTCGTTTTAAAAATTCAGGCCTTGATCTCGCAAATGCTTAGTCGCGGATACCATTTTGTTTTTACCTGGACCCCAGGCCATGTTGGCATTTCTGGGACTGAGGAAGCGGACGCGGCTGCTAAATCCGCTTGCCGTTTGCCCCGGAGTTTAACAACTACAGTGCCATACCAAGATGTGCAACGTTTTTTCCGTCGCCAAATCCTATCTGCTTGGCAGCACTCCTGGACAGCTTTGGAAGGCACACAACTCCGGGCAATAAAGGATAGCGTACAACCCTGGCTAACCTCCTGCAGGGATAACCGGCGAGCCGAGGTGATACTCACCCGGCTGATAATTGGAAACACGAGTGACTCACGGCCATTTATTAAGAGGGGAACCGGCCCCAGTGTGTGCTCCATGTGCAGTACGACTCACTGTGTGGCATGTATTGCTCGACTGCCCGCAGTACGCCCGCGTTCGCCAGTCAGTAGGCTTGGGAACTAACTTGATGGATGTTTTAGGGGACGACCCAGTGGCCGTGGTTAAGGCACTGCGGTTTGTTGCGAAATCGATTTTAATAGACAAGTCTAACTTGCATTGTATATTTATTAATTTTAGAGTTTTTAAATTATTAGCCTTTAGATGGTTTTTTATGTCCTTTTAACAGTTGAGTGTTTTATTATATTTTACCTTTTTTAGCTAAATTTTTATAGCTTTTAGGTTTTAGTATTGACTTCGGGCCCAAATGACCTTGTTGTCGACGGGCCCTTAAACACCACACACTCACCCCCCCTTCTACGACACGGCCGTGATGGTATTTTCGCCGTTCCATTTTGCATTCATCAACTTCAGGTATTTGTGATTAATTGATGTTATAGAAAACACTCGGCAATAGCTGAACCAGTCGGCTGTTGCTTGGCTTTTCTCCATGTCTTCTTAATGGCTTCCACGACTGACCACCTGGTACTGCCGTTCTGACTTAAAAAATTCTGTTAATTTTGCGTATGATGTCTTAATGGCTTCCACGTCTGACCACCTGGGAATACCGTTCTGACTTCAACATTTCTTCTGTTAATCTGAATATAAGCGTCCACAGTTGCCTACACGACGTTTTCCAAGAGCGCCAGGACTCGACTTGTTTGGCTTAAATTGCTATCTCCAGGAGAACACTGCACAACAGCTTGCTCGTAAGACAGCTTGCTGGCAAAACTATATAAGTAGGAGCACCTGCGCAGGTGGCAATTTGGTTTTCTGAAACCACGTACCTTTAGCGACGGACTCGGAACATTGCTCATTATGTCCTCTCCTGCAGGAAGATATTTGGAATTTCCGTCCCCATTTTGTTCGGGATGTAGGACGGTATTGCACTCCCGGCACAACGCTCTAGTTAATGAACTTTCATCATACTAAAACGGCATGCACTTTTCCTCATTTTCGCATAAAGGTGCAAGATCGATGAAACTAATAAATCGAGCCATTCATTTCAGATAGAGCTTCCACCGAATAACTTTCTTTACTGAATGCAGGGCCCCGGTGGAAAATTCATTTTCAAGTTTTACAGTTAAGCTGCTACCTTGCTAACAGTGAAGTTTCGAACATCTGCAAAACATGCTTGGGTGATGGTGCAAATTTGGCAACAGAAGCTTACGCCAATAACCGTGTCAGGAGCACTACAACTGCGTGGCCACTTAGGCAGGTTCCGCCAGCGCTTGTGCGGGCATCCGATGTTGGACTTAGACAAAATTTCTTGAGGGACATACTCTAAAGAATATCCACAATTTCTCTAAGCACATATTCTGCACTTTTACCAAGAAAATTATATCAGTAGATCATTGCATACCCACTCTAGTTGTCTCATTTAGAGGCAGGTCAGGCATTTCTATGCCCTCAGTTCTAGGTTTCTTACATGTGCTGGGTTCTGCATCTTGTAATTCTTCGGTTGTCTCATTTTGAGGCAGGTCAGGCAGTTCTAGCCCTTCACATCTAGGTCTTTTAGATGTGCTGGATTCTGCATCTTCTTCGTCATTGTTTGTAGAGATCTCTTTGTCCTTGTCCATTGCTTTATCTTCTCTTATAAGTACAGCTTCTTCTCCCTACTGATGTTATTCTTACTTATCTCCACACGCAGATACTTTTTTTTATTTTATTCAATGATCGATCAGCAGTACATGCTTTACAGATCCTTGTTGGCTAATTGAATCTCTATGAACTATATAATAACATGTAAGGAAAACCAAGTTGGCTCCTATTATCTTCTTAACACTGTGAAACAAGAGAAAAATAAGTTAATTAAAACAAACAAGTAATCAAAGAGATAAGAACAACAATCATTGTGAAATAATATTCATAGTTTTTTTCAATCAGTCACTAAGGAGGAGATCCTGTGGGAGTCGTCTCTTCAGGCGCGTGGGCTGGCGGGTTCGTACGCCGATGTCGTACATCACAGCTCCTGGAACATCTGGCAGGTTTGAAAATAAGCGGGAGGCGATCTGACGTATGTACTGGTGAAGAGGAAGGAGACCAAGTTCTTTATGCAGTTGTTGATTTTTTACATACCAAGGGGCATCCGTGGCGATGCGCATAAATCGATTTTGCAGGACCTGTAGCCTTCGGAGATGAGTGTTGCTAGCCGAACCCCATACCTGGAAGCATGTGATAAGTGGCCGGACAAGAGATTTGTAGAGAAGCAGAGAGCATTCAATCCCAAGAGGAGTGTGTCTGTGAAGTAGCGGGCGAAGTTTTTTAAGTCGTCCTGATGCCAACGAGATGAGTCGATCAATATGGGCTTGCCAAGTAAGCCTAGTGTCCAGCATTACTCCAAGGTATTTGACGGAGGTGGTAGAAGTTAGCCAGGGAATTGATTCATGCTTAATATGCAATTCGGGAGAGTTGGAGATGCGACGTAAGCTAAAAATCTTAGCTGCGGTCTTTTGAGTGTTTAGACGTATGCGCCAAGTATCGAACCATTCAACGAGGCAGTCAAGAGAGGTTTGTAGCGTGTGAATAGTTGTAGGGAGATCTGTGCCGGAATGATATAAAACAGTATCATCAGCGTATAAGGCTATGGAGGTAGGGGCCAAGTCAGGAAGATCATAGGTATAGATACTAAATAAGATTGGCGCCAATATGGATCCCTGAGGAACTCCTGCTGTAATATGGCGCTGAGATGATTCCATGCCACCAATGCGAACAGTAAATGTGCGATCTGATAGAAAACTACAAATGGTAGTGAGCACTGTTTGAAGTTTAACCCCTCATGCCAAACTTTATCAAAGGCATGTGATACGTCAGTAGATAGAATATGTATGTTTAAAATCCCTCAAAGAAGCCGCCTCTAATTAGATAACAATAGCCCTAATTGGATTACAATGTAATCTTATTATCACCTCTCTTTGTCCTTACAATGCCGCCCGCTCCATGTTATGAATGACGACACAGATACACCCCATAAATGGCATACGTCATGAATGACGTCATAAAACACGCCCACCTGGCACGCGACCTACAGTGACGTTACAGAATCGACTCAAAGCCAGCACAGTATTTTAAAATCTCTCAAAGAGATTGCCGACACAGATAAGCAATTATCACCTCCCCTTTGAGTTTACAAAATCCCGAAATTAATGACGTCACAGAATCGACCTAATATTTTAAAATCCCTCAAAGAATCCGCCTCTAATTAGATAACAATAGCCCTAATTGGATTACAATGTAATCTTATTATCACCTCTCTTTGTCTTTACAATGACGCCCGCTCCATGTTATGAATGACGTCACAGACACACCCCTAAATGGCATACGTCATGAATGACGTCATAAAACACGCCCACCTGGCACGCGACCAACAGTGACGTCACAGAATCGACTCAAAGCCAGCACAGTATTTTAAAATCTCTCAAAGAGATTGCCGACACAGATAAGCAATTATCACCTCCCCTTTGAGTTTACAAAATCCCGAAATTAATGACGTCACAGAATGGACCTAATATTTTAAAATCCCTCAAAGAATCCGCCTCTAATTAGATAACAATAGCCCTAATTGGATTACAATGTAATCTTATTATCACCTCTCTTTGTCCTTACAATGCCGCCCGCTCCATGTTATGAATGACGTCACAGAATCGACCTAATATTTTAAAATCTCTCAAAAGAGCCGCCACTTATTAGTTAACAAATAATTAAATAAAGAAGTAATTAAATTAATAAACAAATGAATATATAATTATTATATAATAAAGAAATAATCAATTACTTAATTAAATAATAGGCGTGGCAGGAGGCGTATAACGTGATATCTCACATGCGACCAACTTTTGCCGGGTTACATCAAAGCACCTTTGGTTGCGTGACGTAGCTTGATAAATTAAAATAAGGAAATATATAGTGTATCAGATATCGATAAATGTATTCACTGAATGTAAAAGGGTGATGTACAATAGGGAAACTGCAGATAATTTGTGACGTGTTAAACAGGTTTCATCTTGTCTAAACAAGTTTCGTCATGCAGACTCCCCCTCCCCCACCACTCGACTCTGACGTAATGGAAACAGGTTCAGTCTTGTCTAAAGAGTTTCGTCATGCAGACTCCCCCGCCACTTATCTCTGACGTTATGTAAACAAGTTCAATCTTGTTTAAAAAGTTTCTTCTTGCAGAGTCCCCCACCACTCGACAATGACGTCACTAACCGGTTTAAGCATTCCAGCAGGCAGCTATATAGCCAGCGTCTTGTCATCATTTAGTATTCGTGAGTTACATAGCTAATTGGAAAATGGCTGATAGTTCAGATCTTTGGAGCGAGTGTGCGTTGGAAGCGAGTCATTACAAGTACTTCCACACCGAGACTTGTAATGGTGTAATGCATAGAATCTTATGCGAGGAACCATCGCATCATGATCAGATGACGAATCTTGCCGTGTGTACAGAGAACTGTAAGGTGTACCAAAGAGAAAACCGGTAAGTAGTATTACTTCTTTAAAACTTTTTTAACATTCCTGCTTAATATAAACATCTAATTTGTAATATTTTTTACACCTTTAGAGAAAAACCCATGCACGTTGATGGTGCCGATGGTGTAGATGTGTTTGTAGCAAAGCATATATTGGAATGCGATACGGAAACATGCGACGGGTACACACATTCAGTATTATGTACCAATCCAGCAGAGCACGATCGCATGGCGTCATTCTTCCTGTGCAACGACTATTGTGAAGTCTACCAACGAAGGAAGAGAAAGCTTGAGTAAGTACACATAAATAAAAGAATTATGTTTTCTATGAATCTATTTCACCTCCTTATTCGAGAGAGTAACCTAAATATACTTTATTTCTTGTAGGTTCCGAATGACAGCATAACTTTCCAGTGTGTGAAGAAGACCTGTTCCCTCATGGACGTGACATTGATATAGTGGAATATCCCATCGCTGATCGGGATACTCTACCTGTGGATGAAGGACTGGCTTCACTACCTAATGATATAGCTCCCGAGGAGAATGCGACGAAAGTTGAGAACTGGCTAAATCAAAAGACTCCAGATTGTTCACCGCAGACGTTCTCAGAAACAGGCAAAAGCTTGAGGTACATATTACATTTCTTGATAATACATATATGTTTGTTTTTTCTTTAACTAATGAAAAAACCATATTTTAGCACGACTCTAACGAATCGTTTTAATATATTTGTTATAGAACTACAAAAAGGGTGCAACGGAAGAGAAGGAGCGAGACTATCCCAAAAAAGCAGAAGCGTAATAGTAAGAAGACTTCCAGGTGATGACCATTTACTGTTCTTAATCATTGAAGAATCACAGGACCAACCACCGGTCTCATCATGCTTGATGACGTCACCATATCACCCGCGCATACAGTCAACATCGGTTTGGCCCCTCAAAATCCAACCTCTGCGGTCCTCGTCCCGAGGGGTGGCCAACAGGAAGTAGGGGACTGACTGATGGGGTGATGTACGGTGGGGACTTGGTGTACCCCACGACCGCTACGGCTGCCGAGAAGGCACATCAGTAACCCCGAAAACTGGCAGAAGAGGCTCTGGTAATTTTCCCCAGGGACCTACTACGGTAGGTACGGGATGGGCGATCCCGGGGTCCCTAGCCACTCACCCTCATTTCATCCCCTTCACCTCCATCAACTGTGCCACGCTGTGCTACTGCTGATCAGTATGCATCACCTTCTTCCCCCTCTAGTTTTTTTATTATGACTATTAGTACTTAAGGTCTTAGGTTTATAACTCCTGTCTCACCAGCAGGGATCTCTCCTATCTCCGTGGCCCCCCAGGGGCCTACTTCGGTAGGTACGGGTTTGGCGAACCCGGGGTCCCGAGCCAACAGTCTCCCTCGTGTGGGCTCCTCTTCGTGGTTGAGGGAGACGGTCAACAGGCCCACCCACGTGTAGGCCGTGCGTGGAGACCCGTGTCGGTGGAAAGGTTAGTCCTGTAGGTTGAGGGATGCGTATCTGAGCTCGTAACAGTATTTTTCTGAATTCGGGGAGGGTACGCATTACTAATACACTACTTTGGCTTCTGCTTCGCCTAAACGGAAGGTTAGGGACTAACCCACCCCTAATCAATCGGCCAGGATTAGGTATTGTACCGAACTCCAGGGTGAGTGGGACGGCGAGCTCGCTATATCTCCTGTGTAGCCCTGTCATCCCAGTGGGATGACCCCTTGTTGGGCTCCGTGGTGGGTGGGGAGCACTGGGGGATGAATCTTACGCCAACTTTCATGGTAAACCTTAAAAACAATAATAACAATACTAATAATAAATCATTTAACCAAGCTGGAAAGGAAGTAGTCGAGTCTTTTGGTCCTCGCTAGTTTGTTGTAACAAGAAAGGAGGAAGGTAAGAACTTTTTGACAGTGAACCCTTTTATAATCCAGAAGGGATTAGATAAGATTGCCGGTCCAGTCGTCCTGTACGCGCTCCAGAAACGGCACGCTCCTTGTGGAAGCACACACGACTTCCCAGGCGGCAACATTAATAAAAGCCACGTTATTGGGCAGCTAACCCGTCACAATTGCGGTGCACAAGACCCTAAACTCCTCCCGCGGGGTCGTCACCACTCGTGCGTTGGACGGGATGTCAAATGAAGAAATAAAGGAGAACCTACAAGACCAGGGTGTCACTGCAGTATACCGGGTGCAACGTAGAGAGCAAGGGGAATTGGTGCCTACCCGTACCTTGTTCCTGACCTTTGATCGGGTAGATCTCCCGCAAAGGCTTAGGGCAGGGTATGAGTCCATAGAGGTTAGGCCATATATACCAAACCGCCCCTCAAAATCCAACCTCTGCGGTCCTCGTCCCGAGGGGTGGGCAACAGGAAGTAGGGGACTGACTGATGGGGTGATGTACGGTGGGGACTTGGTGTACCCCACGACCGCTACGGCTGCCGAGAAGGCCCATCAGTAACCCCGAAAACTAGCAGAAGAGGCTCTGGTATTTTCCCCCAGGGACCTACTACGGTAGGTACGGGTTTGGCGATCCCGGGGTCCCTAGCCATTCACCCTCAATTCATCCCCTTCATCTCCATCAACTGTGCCACGTGTAGCTACTGCTTGTCTGTAAGCATCACCTTCTTCCCCTTCTAGTTTTTTATTATAATTATTAGCACTTAAGGTCTTAGGTTTATAACTCCTGTCTCACCAGCAGGGATCTTTCCTATCTCCGTGGTTCTGTCCCACGGTTTTCAGCGCGGCTTCCGACATGTGTGCTCTCCGGAGGTCTCAAAAGTGAAGGTTGAGCGGACCCTTCGCACTGCCCCTATGTGTAGCCTTAGGTGCGGAGCCCGTCCACACCGTCAAATACACCCACGTAGCTCCTTGAGGGCCCGGTCTGTGGTAATCTCCCGACGGCCGCGTTTTGCCGTTGGGTTAGTATCACGGACCGGACGTGTTACCGCTGACGGAACCCCGGTGTAATCAACCACAAGTCCCCTGAGTCCGCGTGTGCCCTTTATGCGCAGCGCGGCCTAAAGTGGGGAGCCACAGGCGGTTATTCCTGTGGTAGGGGCATAAAGCCGGGGTGTGCGTGGTGAACGGTTTACCCATACGGACAAGCAGTGGATATTGAAGGGTAGCTTTTCTGAAGTACAAATGAGATCGGTCATGGGTGGGGTCCCCATGACGGCACAGACCGTGAAGATTCGGTGTCTTTCTTTCTTTAACCCCCGGATGGCAGGCTGACGCCGACGGTTCCGGATGGGGGTCTATATCATGTCTGCGCGCAAAACCTCCTTCATTGACCCTTATTTGTTGATGACCTTGGCATGTGATGGCAAAACCTTTAAGGATATTAGTCCATTTTATATTAAACGTGAGCTCGATAAGATCAGTGGCCCTGTGAAAAACGCTACCCGTCTCCGAGACGGCAGCTTACTATTAGAGACCACAACAGCGGACCAATCTAAAAAACTGCAGAAAGCGTCTTTGTTGGGCTCCTACCCTATCCGGGTAGCCCCACACAAAACGCTCAATACCTGCAGAGGAGTAGTCACCACCTCCAGTTTGGATGGTCTAGCAAATGAAGAAATAGTAAGTTGCCTCTCCGACCAACTCGTTTGTCAGGCGTATCGGCTAACACGAAAGCAAGATGGCAAGGAGTACCCACTACGTACGGTTTTTCTAACTTTTGCTGGGACTAAGTTACCCGAGTACATCTATTGCGGCTATGAGCGTGCGAGTGTCCGCCAGTATGTCCCGAACCCCATGCGCTGTTTCCAATGTCAGCGGTTCGGACATACTATGGTCGCGTGTACCAATCCTGCTCTTTGTGAGCAATGTGGCCTAGCTAAACACGACGACCCAAACTGCAGCCGAACACCTTGCTGCGTGAACTGTGGCGGTAGTCATCCCTCCAGCTCGCGACAGTGTCCTAGATTCATGGACGAAAAAAGCATTCAGGAGCTACGTGTCAAAGAACGCCTGACTTTTCCAGAGGCACGACGGCGCTTCGAACAACTGAAGCCTGCTACCACTACTACTGGATATGCATCAGCAGCTCGCCGTACTCCTAATACCACTGTTGCTGTACAACACGTCCCTGTCGCCCACGCATCCACGCAGACTGACTTTCTAGCCGTTAAACCCACGTCTCAGACTGTTTGTGTATCCACCAGCACAGCCTCCGCTTCAGCCGTACAGACTCCAGCCACCAAGCCATCAGCGGGTAACAACCATCCCGTAGTAATTGCGAAAAACCGATCCCGACCACAACATAGATCGCGAAGTCGCTCGCCTTCTGTTAGATCCCGGTCTCGTTCTACGAGCCGTAGGACTTCTGACTCCCGATCATCAGCGGAGTCACAGGAGGCTAACGATTTTCGAATCGTAGGGCCCAGGTCAGCCAAGGTCAAGAAAAAGGTTAAAACGGCCCATTAAAAACTCCTCATGGAAATAATCCAGTGGAATGTCAATGGTTTTCGAGCTCGTGCTCAAGACCTACAACATTTAGTTTCTCAGCGGTCACCGTCAATAATTTGCCTCCAGGAAACCCACTTACATCCCAATCACTCGTTACACCTTCACTCTTTTTCGGCATTTAGAAGCGATTCTCTTGCAGGTATGCGTGCAAGCGGTGGCGTTGCTACCTTAGTGGCGCCTAACATTTCCGCCGCCCACGTTCCTCTCACCACACCATTGCAAGCTGTGGGTGTCCGGATACAGCTGGAGAGCATCAGTTTTACCATCTGTAATATGTACCTGCCGCCGCTCAGTATAGTTACAGAGCGGGATCTTCTAGCTCTAGTGGCTCAGCTCCCCTCACCACTACTCCTTGTGGGAGATTTGAATGCCAAGCACACGCTCTGGGGATCAGACACTGATGACGCCCGTGGATGCCTCCTCGTAGACGTCTTCGATAAGTCTGACCTGCTTCTGCTAAATACTGGTGACCCGACATTCCTATCATCCGCTTATGGTACACATTCCGTACTAGACCTTTCTTTCTGCAGTCCGTCATTAGTACCACTACTTGAGTGGTCAGTACTTTCCGACCTCTTTGGCAGTGATCATTACCCCATTAACATTCATTTTTCTGGCCGCCAATGTGTACCTTCTCGACATCCTCGCTGGATTATTTCCAAAGCTAACTGGGGAAAATTCCAATCCCTCATACACCTCATCGACGATGGTTTCGACACCATCGACGAAATGGTCGAATATTTTACTTGCTCGATCCTGCTCGCAGCAGAATCCAGCATTCCTCGAGGCTCACCTACACCACGTCGTATTCCTGTACCGTGGTGGTCCGAGGAATGTAGTTCGGCTGTCAAAGCACGCAAACGTGCTTTGCGCATTTTTCAGCGGCACCCGACAGAAGCGAGCTTCGTCGCCTTCAAACGTTCTCGGGCTAGGGCACGCTTTATACTGCGCAACGCAAAGCGTAAATCTTGGGAAGCATTTGTGTCTTCGCTTTCCCGGCGCAGCTCTTCCCAACAAGTATGGTCAGCTGTTCGGCGGATGTATGGCCAGTATCGCCGGACGGTAATTCCCGGCCTTGCCATCAACGGATCCATGTGCACCACCGAGCAGGACATAGCTGAAGCCCTAGCTACCACATTTGCTGCCACGAGCCAAACTGCCCGCTATGACGCTCTCTTCCTGCCTATTAAGGAAAAGGCGGAGCGGGTACCACTTAATTTTAATAGTGACTGCACCGAGCCGTACAACCAACCCTTTACCGCAGCCGAGCTCGCCCATTCTCTGGCGTTAGCAAAGGATTCCTCTCCAGGTCCCGATGACGTACACCGACAGATGCTGCTACATCTTCCATCTGAGGCGCTAAGTTTCCTCTTAAACATCTATAACCGTATTTGGCATGAGCGGGTTTTCCCTTCCTCCTGGCGAGAGGGTATTGTCATCCCCATCCCTCGATTCGGAAAGGACCGCACGCTACCATCTAGCTACCGCCCCATTTGCCTAACGAGTGTCATCTGTAAGACGTTGGAGCGAATGGTAAGCGCTCGGTTAAATTGGTGGCTAGAAAAACATAACCATCTGTCCAACTTACAATGCGGTTTTCGTCGCCATCGTTCAAGTGTCGATAATCTAACACGCCTAGAGGGGTATATTTCCGATGCCTTTCTGATGAAACAGCACGCCGTGGGCGTGTTCCTCGACCTGGAGAAGGCCTATGACACCACCTGGCGGTAAGGCATACTCCGTAACCTACATGGTTACGGTATGGGTGGTTATCTACCAGATTTCCTATGCAATTTTTTAAGACTTCGCCGTTTTCGTGTGCGCATAGGAAACACGGTATCCTCGGAGCGGATACAGGAGAACGGCGTACCTCAAGGGTCGATTTTAAGCGTCGCACTTTTTGCCGTAGCTATCAATGGCATCACTAGTGCCGTTCGAAGCGGAATTCCAAGATCACTCTATGTTGACGACTTCGCACTTTATTATAGGTCAGCCAACATAGATCACATTGAGCGCCAACTGCAGCTGACCATCACCCAGCTAGCAGCTTGGGCGCTACAAAACGGTTTCCGCTTTTCAGCTGCGAAGACCCAGTGTATCCACTTTCACCGCCTACGAGGTATTCACCCGCCTCCTGATCTTCATTTGAACGGCACACCCCTGCCATTTGTCTCGCACCTGAAGTTCTTGGGCCTCTACTTGGACCGACAACTAAATTGGGAGCACCAAATTCGTCACCTTCGAGCCTCTTGCGATCGTTCTCTTCGGGTGCTGAAGGTATTATCTGGAGCATCTTGGGGGGGGGGGCGATCGCACGGTAATGTTGAGGCTGTACCGCTCTCTGGTTCGGTCCAAGCTGGACTATGGCAGTTTTATTTATGGCGCAGCGACCGCCTCTAAACTTCGCCTTTTAGACACCGTGCATCATACTGGCATCCGCCTTGCCACAGGAGCTTTCCGCACCAGTCGAGTCGACTGCCTGTATGCAGACTCAGGCGAACCTCCACTCCATATTCGTCGCTCACTGTTACTCTGCTCATACGTTTCGAAGTTGGCAAGTTATCACAAACATCCTTGTTTTAAACCAGTTCTGTGTCCAGATTTAGTCCACCGTTATATGCGCCCTGGTTCTCATACACGCCCCGTGGGAATAAGATTTAGGGATCTAATACATTCGCATGGCCTCCGAATGCCTCGCGTGGAGAGGTCGTCCATCTGCCCCTATCCTGCATGGCAGCTCAATCGTGCGCAGTTCGATCTCGCCCTTTCAACCAATTCTAGACTCGCTACTCCACATTCGGTGTTCCGACAACTTTTTGCCGAATTACTGGGCCGTTACCCTAACTATGTTCCGGTCTTTACAGACGGTTCTCAGTTACGTAACGCTACGGGTTGCGCGTTCTTCGTTAACGGCGAGGCTCACAAATTTCGCCTTATGGACTCCACTTCAGTTTTTTCCGCAGAACTGTATGCCATCTTTTATTTGCTCCTTTTTATTTGCAAGTTAGCTCCCGGCTCTTTTATCGTCTGCACTGACTGCCTGAGTGCGCTTCAGGCCTTGCAACAACACACTGCCACTCACACACTGGTTTTAAAAATACAGACCCAGATCTCGAAAATGCTCGATCGGGGATACAATTTTGTTTTTACTTGGACCCCAGGCCATGTTGGGATTTCCGGGAACGAGGAGGCGGACGCGGCTGCTAAGTCTGCTTGCCGTTTGCCCCGGAGCTTAACAACTACGGTGCCATTCCAGGACGTGCAACGTTTTTTCCGTCGCCAACAACTATCTGCTTGGCAGCACTCCTGGACAGCTTTGGAAGGCACACAACTCCGGGCAATAAAGCAGAGCGCACAACCCTGGCCAACTTCCTGCAGGGATAACCGGCGAGCCGAGGTGATACTCACTCGGCTGAGAATTGGGCACACACGAGCGACACATGGCCATCTATTAAGAGGGGAACCGGCCCCTGTGTGTGCCCCGTGTGCAGTACGCCTCACGGTGCGGCACGTACTGCTTGATTGCCCGCAGTACGCCCGCGTTCGCCAGTCAATAGGCTTGGGAGCTAACTTGCCCAGTATTTTAGGTGACGACCCAGTGGCCGTGGATAAGGCACTGCGGTTTGTTTTTAAAATCGGTTTTAATACACAAGTATGACTTGAATTTTATATTTATAAATTTTAGAGCTTTTAAATTATTTTGACTGGGATGACTTTTTATGTACTTTTAATAGTTGAATGTTTTTATTTTATTTTACCGTTTTAGCTTGATTAGTGTAGCTTTTAGATTTTAATGTGTGTTTTACCTTTTTAACTAAATTTTTATAGTTATTAGGTTTTAGTGTTGACTTGGGGCCCAAATGACCTCGTTGTCGACGGGCCCTTAAACGCCACACACTCAGTCACTCACTCACTATATACCAAACCCACTCAGGTGCTTTAAATGTCAGCGCTTCGGTCATACGAGTGATTTTTGTAGCGGTGTGCCAACATGCGTGCAGTGTGGTCTGTCTAAGCACGAGGATGCCTGCACATCCCCGGCAAAATGTGTCAACTGTGCTGGTGAACATCCATCCAGCCACAGAGAGTGCCCACGATTCCTAGAGGAAAAGGCGATACAGGAGATCCGAGTAAGGGAGAAGTTATCTTTCTCGGATGCCCGTAAAGTCCTACGTACTCGTCTACCCTCGGTGCCAAAGTCCGGTACCTACAGCTCCGTAGCTGCTAAGGTGGCACCGAGGAAAGAAATCGCAACTCAGACCAGCGATTGTGAGGCTAGTATAACAGACAAGGTCCTTACTGCCACACCAGCTCGAAAGCCTACCAAGCAATCCGGGCCGGCTCCTCTCTCACCTAAATCGCCGAGGGAGAAGTCCGCACCGACATCACCAAAGCCGTCAACCTCATCGAAAGTCCAGCCCAATATAGTGTACGATGCACCGCCCAAAAAGTTTAAGACCGCTTACACAAAATCAGACTTTCTTAAAGTTACTAACAAAGAGACCGGCAAGAAAAAAAGTTCTAGGGCATCTAGAAGTTCATCTTCTGAGGGGTCCTCTGGTGAAGACACGGATCGACAACTGTCATCATCGTCGATCTGTGTCCAACCGGTTTGAGGTCCTCGAACCTAAGTTTTCTATAGGAAAAGGGGCCTCATCCCTGGAAGAAATGGACCAGGAAGACACGGACCACACTGCAAGAACGGCAATGAAAAAGCGCCAGGACAAACCCGATGAAAAGGAAACAGGTGTTAGCCCTACACCGAAGAAAAAGGGTAAGCTGATTCGGCCACCGTTAAAGTCCTCTTAATGTAGAAGACCTATTACAACCTATCTCCATAGTTCCACGGTCGAGGATACCATTTTGTTTTTACTTGGATCCCAGGCCATGTGGGCATTTCCGGGAACGAAGAGGCGGACGCAGCTGCTAAGTCTGCTTGCCGTTTGCCCCGGAGTTTAACTACTAGGGTGCCATTCCAGGATGTGCAATGTTTTTTCCGTCGCCAGCTCCTATCTGCTTGGCAGCAATCCTGGACAGCTTTACAAGGCACACAACTCCGGGCTATAAAAGAGAGCGTACAACCCTGGCCAACTTCTTGCAGGGATAACCGGCGAGCCGAGGTGATACTCACCCGGCTCAGAATTGGACACACACGAGCCACTCATGGTCATCTATTAAGAGGGGAACCGGCCCCTGTGTGTGCTCCGTGTTCAGTACGCCTCACTGTGCGGTATGTACTGCTGGATTGCCCGCAGTACGCCCGCGTTCGCCAGTCTTTGGGGTTGGGGACTAGCTTGCACGGTGTTTTAGGAAATGACCCATTGGCCGTGGACAAGGCACTGGGATTTGTTTTTAAAATCGGTTTTAATAAACAGGTGTGAATTGAATTTTATACTTATAAATTTTAGAGCTTCTAAATTATTAGTTTTTAGATCGCTTTTAATGTCCTTTTAACCTTTGAGTGTTTTTTATTGTTTTATTACCTTTTAACTGAATTTTTATAATTTTTAGGTTTTTAGTGTTGACTTGGGGCCCAAATGACCTTGGTGTCGACGGGCCCTTAAACACCACACTCACTCACTCACTCACTCCATAGTTCCAATGGCTATCCTCCAATGGAACTTGCGGGGTTTAAGAGCACATCGACCAGAATTGGAGCTTTTGCTCAGTAAGCATAACCCCTTAGTGGTATGCTTACAAGAGACTAAGCTACGACCGCAAGACAAGTTTAAAATTCGACGCTACACACCACTGCGGTGTGATATTGACACAGAAGAGGGCATTCCTTTCTCACGGGGGCACTATGATGCTCCTCAGGGATGACATATTTGTAGACCCGGTACAGCTGCAATCTGATATACGATCGTACAATCTGTAGCTGTAAGGATTAAGCTGCCAACCATCGAATTTTGCATTTGCAATGTATATCTCCCGCCATGAGATGACCTCTCGTTAATTGACCTTGAAGATCTGGTTTCCCAACTTTCAACACCATTTCTAATAGTTGGAGACCTTAATGCCCATCACCCGCTATGGGGTTCAACTCGGGCATGTTCGAGAGGCCACCTCATTGCAAAATTCTTGGAGAGCAATAACTTGGTTCTCCTGAATTCCGGAGAGCCAACGTTCCTCTCAGACCTGAATTACAAATGCTCACATCTTCGCTGTCACCCAGTATTTGGTGTCTGCAGGAGACAAAGCTTCACAGCCAGGATGCTTTCACCTTTCCTGGCTACACATCGGTGCGCTTTGATTTCCCACCGATCCTGGTTCTCCTGCCCATGGCGGTGTTATGTTACTTATCAGTGACAACGTTTATTATCAAACTCATAGGCTTACCACCCACCTGCAAGCTGTTGCAGTCAGGTTACGTTTCCCTGGTTTTTCATTTACGCTTTGTACTGTTTATTTTCCACCTTCATCTCCTCTCCCTATTGCCGATCTTGCAGCTTTAGTGGCGCAGCTCCCGACGCCTTACCTTCTGTTGGGAGACTTCAATGCCCACAACCCTCTATGGGGATCACCACGGGCTTGTGCAAGGGGGAATGACCTCTTTGACTTTTTTGCTCAGTATAATCTCTCTGTTCTAAACACCGGCGAACCTACCTTTCTGTCCGACTCCAGTGGCAAGCTTTCTCACCTCGACTTAGCAGTTTGCTCCCATCAGCTTACACCCCGCTTGCAGTGGAACGTCTGCTCTGACAGCTTTGGCAGCGATCATTTCCCGTGTGTCATACGCTTACTTTCACACACTGCTCCATCGTCGCGTGTACCCCACTGGCAATTCCACAGCGCGCAGTGGCCCCTTTACTCTGGCTTGGCTGTCTTCGTGAACCGCCCCTTCAGCGATGTTGACGAGATGGTGGATCACCTAACCTCCGTCATTACATCCGCGGCCGAACAAGCCATCCCCCGGTCCTCCTTCCACCCGAAACGCTTGCCAGTCCCTTGGTGGACTGATGAATGCAGGGCGGCGATCCAGGCACGGAGGAAGGCACTCAAGGTATTTCGGCGCCACCCTACTCTTGACAATCTGGTCACGTACAAACAACTTCGTGCCAGAGCTCGGCGCATTATTACAAACAGTAAACGGGCCTCCTGGAACCGCTTTGTCGAGTCGTTTAATCCCTCAACACCGACTTCTCTTGTATGGGACCGGCTTCGCCGCGTTGCTGGCAAAGCTTCCAGGCTCACGATTCCTGGCCTTCTACTGAATAATGACACCATCGTTATACCCGGAGCCGTTGCTGACGCCTTGGGTAGTGCTTTCGCTGATGTTTCCAGCTCCTACCACTATCCTGCAGCATTCCTATCCAAGAAAGACCGCGTGGAATCCCATGAGCTCTCTTTTTCCTCCTCCAATACCGAATATTACAACACGGATTTCACCGAGGCTGAACTAGAGAGGGCCCTAGCCTCATCCCGACCCTCCGCACCTGGTCCAGATGGTATACACCTTCTTATGTTGCAACATCTTACCTCCCTTGGAAAAAGGTTTCTTCTAAGTGTATACAACCGCATATGGCGTACCGCCACATTTCCATCCGCCTGGCGCGAGGCCACCATCGTCCCAATTTTAAAGCCTGGTAAGGACCCCCATCTACCTTCCAGCTATCGCCCTATCTCCCTCACCAGCGTCATCTGCAAGGTGATGGAGCGCATGATACACGGGCGATTGACATGGTGGCTGGAATCCCAACATTTGTTGTCCAACGTCCAATGTGGATCCAGACGCTTCCGTTCCACAACCGATCACCTTGTATCCCTATCCACACACATTATGGACAATTTTTTGTGCAGGAATCAAACGGTTGCCGTCTTTTTTGATCTGGCCAAGGCGTACGACACATGTTGGAGGTACGGCATTCTGCGTACACTACATAATTGGGGTATCCGTGGCCGTCTACCCCTTTTTATTCGAGGGTTCATGAGGGATAGAGTCTTTCGCGTGCGCGTGGGTTCAGTTTTATCCCGTATTTTTATCCAAGAGAACGGAGTACCGCAGGGCTCGGTGCTCAGCGTCACACTGCCATTGCGATCAATCCTATTGTAGCGTGTGTCCCTCCGGGTATTTCCTCCTCCTTGTATGTCGACGACTTTGCCATCTATTGCAGCTCTCGGCGGACGTGTCTGCTCGAACGCCGCCTCCAAGGTTGTCTAGATCGACTCTACACTTGGAGTATCCAAAACGGCTTTAGGTTTTCCGCCGAGAAGACCGTCTGCGTTAACTTCTGGCGCCAGAAGGCATTTCTATCGCCTTCTCTACACCTCGGCCCAGATGTCCTTCCATTCGCAGACGAGGAAAAATTTTTAGGATTGATCTTTGACAGAAAGCTGAGCTGGTCCTCTCATATTACGTATTTAAGAGCAAGGTGTGACCGTTCTCTCAATCCTATACGCGTTTTAAGTGGCACATCCTGGGGCGCAAATCGGACAATACTTTTACGACTCTACCGTTGCCTAGTCCGATCTAAACTCGATTACGGTTGCCTCGTGTACTCCTCGGCTCGTCCGTCGATTTTAAGTCGCCTAGATCCAATCCATCACCGTGGAATCAGGTTGAGTACTGGTGCCTTTCCCACTAGCCCAACAGTGAGTCTGTGTGCGGAAGCCGCCGAACCACCGCTTTCATATCGGCGCGATGTCCTTTTGTGCATTTACGCCTGCAAACTCTTAAGTATGCCAGGACATCCCTCTTTTAAACCGTTTTTTAACGACTCTTTGGATCGCCAGTACTCGACGCGCCCCCTAGCGTTGCTCCCTCCAGGCGTTCGGTTTCGCTTACTTTTGCGACTCTTAGACATCACCTTGCCATCTGTGTTCCACAGGGGGGAATGCCTTTTTCCCCCCTGGCTCCGCTAGGAAATCCCCGTTGATCTGAGGCTAACGGCTATGCCGAAATCCACCACCCCTCCTCCGAGCATTCGTACGTCGTTTTTGGAACTTAAGGCTCATTATGGCCCCTGTAATTTTATATACACAGATGGCTCGAAAGACGACCAAGGAGTCGGATGTGCTTTTATTCACCGTGACCAGAGTTTTAAATTTCGCCTCTTACCGCAGTGCTCGATTTTTACCGCCGAGCTGTTTGCTATTTATCAAGCTATTTTATATATTCATAGGCAAGGTTCGCAGCGCTGGGTGATTAGCTCAGATTCTTTAAGCGCCCTCCAAAGCCTCAGGTCGCTGTACGCCTACCACCCTCTAGTGCAGCGTGTCCAGGATCGCCTTCACTTGCTCGCTGACGATCGCATCAGCGTGTCTTTCGTGTGGGTCCCTGGAGATGTAGGCCTGCCAGGTAACGAGGACGCTGATATCGCCGCGAAAGCTGCCCTTTCATGTGCCAGGTATTCTAGCTCTCAGGTACCCTCTGTTGATTTTAGCGCTGTTTTACGGGGACTTCACGCTTCTCGCTGGAAAAATTCTTGGAGCGCTGTCAAGCGGAACAAACTTCGGGAGGTAAAACCCCTCCCTGTCCCATGGCACACTTCCTCCCGTGGTTGCCGGCGCGAAGAAGTAATTTTAGCCAGACTACGTATCGGGCACTGCCGGTTTAGTCATAGCCATCTCTTGTGTTCAGATCCTGCACCAGTTTGCCCTCGCTGCGGTGAGTCACTAACGGTGCGACATATTTTAACACAGTGCCAGTTTTTAGCTGCCTTGCGTGTATCTTTAGGTCTGCCAACAACTATGGCGGAG
Source organism: Mantis religiosa (assembly GCA_030765055.1). Lineage (NCBI taxonomy): Eukaryota > Metazoa > Arthropoda > Insecta > Mantodea > Mantidae > Mantis > Mantis religiosa. The sequence continues at coordinate 4,254,299 of JAUKNK010000031.1, read as the reverse complement.
ATGCTAGCAGACACATCAAGCGCTGTAGAGCAAGTTTTAAGCTTTATTCACCTAAGTGGTTTGGATCGTCGTATATAACAATTCTCTTTCAACCTTTTCTGCTCTTCGGCCCTTCAGCCAAACTGGCTCTTATTGTTTTACCACTACTGGCATTGTTTTAGTGATGTTTTAATCTTTTACCCATTCGACCTGAAGGCTTCATGCCTGTCGTTTTCCTGTTAATCTTATAGCGTTGTTAGGGCGCTAATAACCAAAGTAGTTGTGCGCCCCCCAAAACTGTAATACTACTACTACTGTTCCTCTCAGACGCTTATAACACCTTATCGCACATCGATTTGGCAGTATGTTCATCCCAGTTAGCAGTTTCATTGCAGTGGAATGTCATCTCTGATTTACATTCCAGCGACCACTTCCCATGTCTTCTTAGTCTCTTAGCACACGATGTGTCTACCTCACGTAACCCTAGATGGCGCTTTGATCGTGCCAACTGGAACGTTTACACCCAGTTGGCTGTCTTTGATTACAATGAGCACGATTCTGTGAATGATCTAGTCGATCATCTCACAGAGACAATTCTTTCCGCTGCAGAAGAGTCTATTCCACGTTCGGCCACCCGACCTGGTCGACTTCCTGTCCCGTGGTGGAACGACTGCCGGAATGCTATTCGTGCTCGTAGACGTGCTCTACGGGTATTTCAACGACACCCTACCCAAAGTAATCTAATTGACTACAAGAAAGCGCGTGCACAGTCTAGGCAAATAATTAAGGATAGCAAAAAGATCTCATGGAACAACTTTGTCTCATCTTTTAACAGATGGACACCATCATCTGTTGTATGGGATAGGTTAAGGCGCGTGGTCGGAAAATCAACCCACTTGCCAATCGCTGGTCTGAAAACACCTGCACGAGTTGTTCATCCGTTTGTCGTGGCTAACACCTTCGGCTGTGCTTTCGCCCAGGTGTCTAGCTCAAGTAATTATGCTCCTGAGTTTATCTCAATTAAGACTCAGGTGGAATCTCAAGGTTTCGTGTTTAGTTCCAGAAACCTTGAAGATTATAACCGCCTCTTCACCTTGGCGGAGTTAGAACACGCTCTTTCATCATCGCGACTGACAGCGCCAGGACCGGACGGAATCCACGTTCAAATGTTACAACATCTCTCACCTGAAGGTAAGGCATACCTGCTCGAGGTCTATAACCGTGTTTGGGTTGATGCCACGTTTCCGGACAAGTGGCGAGAAGCCACCATTATACCTATCTTGAAAGCTGGCAAGGACCGTCACCTCCCTTCTAGCTACCGTCCTATTTCCCTCACCAGTTGCGTCTGCAAGGTGATGGAACGCATGATAAATGGGCGGTTGGTATGGTGGTTGGAAACGCACAACCTACTGAATAACATCCAGTGCGGTTTTCGACGACGCCGTTCAACAGTGGATCATCTTGTGTCCATGTCGACACAGATTATGAACGGCTTTCTTAAAAATTGTCAAACAGTCGGAATATTTTTTGACCTCGAAAAGGCTTATGATACGTGTTGGCGTGCAGGGTTGCTACGTACTCTGCACACCTGGAATATACGTGGACGCCTACCACTCTTCCTTCAGGAATTCTTGAAAGACCGCGTATTCCGAGTAAGGGTTGGCTCGATTCTTTCGAAACTTTTCGTTCAAGAGAACGGTGTACCACAGGGATCGGTGCTAAGTGTTACATTGTTTGCTATTGCGATTAATTCTATCTCGAAATGTGTACCTCCGGGGGTCTCGTCATGCCTATTCGTAGATGACTTTGCCGTCTACTGTACATCTCAGCGCACTTCGTTTATAGAGCGCCGTCTTCAAACCACCTTGGACAACCTTAAGGTTTGGAGTTTACAGAACGGCTTCCGATTTTCTGCTGAGAAAACCATCTGTGTGAACTTCTGGCGTCAGCAGAGTCGACTACTTCCAAGGCTCCGGCTAGGCGCTGATCTACTACCGTTTGCAGATGAGACGAGGTTCCTTGGATTGATATTTGATAGAAAACTTAGTTGGTCGTCGCACATAGCACAACTGAAAGCACGATGTGACCGATCTTTAAATATCTTGCGGGTACTAAGTGGGAAATCGTGGGGAGCGGATCGTACAGTGTTATTGCGACTGTACCGCACACTTATCCGTTCCAAATTAGATTATGGTAGTATCGTTTATGGCTCAGCACGACCATATGTGCTGAAGAGGTTAGACACAGTCCATAATTGTGGCATACGAATAGCAGTTGGGGCATTTCCAACGAGCCGAGTTATAAGCCTGTATGCTGAGTCTGCAGAACCTCCTCTGCAGTACAGGCGCAACATGCTATTAGCAAATTATGGCTGTGGACTTAATTGCATGCCCACACATCCAACGTTTACGCCGTTCTTCAACACCTTCATGGACGTGCGTTATAGGAACACTTCTATAAAACCAAAGCCACCTGGTTTTCGTTTCCGGGAGCTCCTTAGACGTCTTAATAGCGAACTGCCTAAGATGTATCCTAGGGGGGAGAGGACATACCCTCCTGGGTTGTGCAGAGCGCCCCACGTTGATCTGGGCATGACCACACACGATAAATCTACCATGTCTATGTCTAGTATCCGCACTTGCTTTTTAGAGTTTTTATCGCGATATCAGGACCATATTAAAATTTACACCGACGGGTCCAAGAATTCAGATGGTGTTGGTTGTGCTTACGTGTGTGGAACCGAACCCTATACATTCGGATTCCACACTAGCACTTCCATTTTTACCGCAGAGCTCTATGCAATATACCGGGCCATTTTACACGTACGTCGACGAAGGTTGGGGAACTGCTTAATCCTGAGCGATTCCCTCAGTGCACTTCAAAGCCTACGGCAGCTGTACAACTACCACCCTATTGTGCAGCGGATACAGGATGCCCTCCACGTTTTACACGCTTCTGGCGTGAGCGTGGTGTGTGCATGGATTCCTGGTCACGTAGGCTTGCGGGGGAATGAAATGGCGGATTCGGCAGCCAAGACGGCTACCATGAAGCCCAGGGTTCGACTACCATGTGTGACATCGGAAGATTTTAGGGCGGTATTACGGAGAGCTGTGCTAACCTGCTGGCAGGAAGAGTGGTCCGCTCTCCGCAATAATAAACTTAGATCTATTAAAGAACTTCCCATTCCCTGGGTTACCTCCTGTCGGTCATCTCGTCGCGAGGAGGTGACTTTGGCTCGGTTGCGCATTGGGCATTGTTATTTTAGCCACAGCTTTTTATTGAATAGAACCCCAGTTCCCGTTTGCCCACTGTGCAGTGGTGACCTGACTGTCCGTCACTTGCTTTTAGATTGTTATAGCTTGGCACGTCTCCGCAGGTCTCTCCAGCTGCCGGCCAGCTTGGCGGATATCCTCGCGGATGACGAAACGGCAGTGGGCAAAGTTTTAGCATTTGTTTCAGCTGTGGATTTTAGAATTTAACCTCAAGTATCTTTTTTTTAGTATATATATGTGTGTGTGCAGTTTTAACAGGTTTATAGATAATAATATATATTTTTAGAAATCTTTATATCTGGCTTTTGCCATGACTTGTTTTTTAAAGGGCGCTGATGACCGCCGTAGTTGAGCGCCCCTATACACACCATCATCACCCCCTATCTCCGTGGTTCTGTCCCACGGTTTTCAGCGCGGCTTCCGACATGTGTGCTCTCCGGAGGTCTCAAAAGTGAAGGTTGAGCGGACCCTTCGCACTGCCCCTATGTGTAGCCTTAGGTGCGGAGCCCGTCCACACTGTCAAGTACACCCACGTAGCTCCTTGAGGGCCCGGTCTGTGTTAATCTCCCGACGGCCGTGTTGCCGTTGGGTTAGTAACACGGACCGGACGTGTTACCGCTGACGGAACCCCGGTGTAATCAACCACAAGTCCCCTGAATCCGCGTGTGCCCTTTATGCGCAGCGCGGCCTAAAGTGGGGAGCCACAGGCGGTTATTCCTGTGGTAGGGGCATAAAGCCGGGGTGTGCGTGGTGAACGGTTTACCCATAAGGACAAGCAGTGGATATTGAAGGGTAGCTTTTCTGAGGTACAAATGAGATCGGTCATGGGTGGGGTCCCCATGACGGCACAGACCGTGAAGATTCGGTGTCTTTCTTTTTTAACCCCCGGATGGCAGGCTGACGCCGACGGTTCCGGATGGGGGTCCTAATCAAAATGTATCCGCGCAAACCCTCTTTCATTGACCCGTTCTTAGTAATGACCTTGGCATGTGAAGGCAAAACGTTTAAAGATCTGAGTCCGTTTTACATAAAGCGAGAAGTGGACAAGATAAGTGGCCCACTGAAAAATGCGACGCGCCTCCGAGACGGGACGTTATTATTAGAAAGTACCAGTGCCGACCAATCCAAGAAGCTGCAGAAAGCAAATTTGTTGGGCTCCTACCCAAACCGGGCAGCCCCACACAAGTCACTGAACACTTGCAGAGGAGTAGTCACCACCTCCAGCTTGGATGGTCTCGCCAATGAGGAAATCGTTAGCTGCCTCTCAGATCAGCTGGTCTGTCAGGCCTACCGATTAACCCGTAAACAAGATGGCAAGGAATACCCCCTCCGCCCGCTCTTTCTAACCTTCTCAGGCACGAAATTACCGGAATATATCTACTGCGGATATGAACGTGCTAGCGTCCGTCAATATGTGCCGAACCCCATGCGCTGTTTTCAGTGCCAGCGCTTCGGACATACTAAGGGCTCGTGTATCCATCCAGCTCTGTGTGAACGATGTGGCCTTCCGGCTCACGAGGACCCGAACTGCAGCCGAAAACCCTGCTGCGTCAACTGTGGGGGAGATCACCCTTCGAGCTCGCGACAGTGTCCACGATTCTTGGACGAAAAGAGTATTCAGGAGCTGCGCGTTAAGGAACGCCTCACATTTCCTGAGGCACGACGGCGCTTCGAACAACTTAAGCCCGCTACCACCAGCAACTATGCATCAGCCGTCCGCCGCACTCCTGGTACCACTGTTGCCGTCCAACACGTCCCTGTTGCTCACGCCTCCACACAGACCGACTTTCTAGCGGCTCCTCCCACGTCTCGAGACACACTTACAGCTACTACCAGCACTACCACTAATATCACCACCGCCACCACCTCTACCTCACAGACACCAGTACCCAAGCCGTCCACAAGTACTGCTAACCAAGTAGTGCTTGTAAGAAACAGATCGCGGCCAACACACAGATCACGCAGTCGGACACCTTCGAAGAAATCCCGGTCTCGCTCAGCGAGCCGAAGGAGTTCTTCTGACTCTCGTACATCTGGAGAGTCGCAGGACGCTAGCGGCTTTCGCATCGTGGGCCCCAAGTCATCCAAGGTCAAGAAAAAAGTCAAGACAGGCCATTAAATTACTCTAAATGGAAATAATCCAGTGGAATGTCAATGGTTTTCGAGCTCGTGCTCAAGACCTACAACATTTAGTTTCTCAACGGTCACCATCAATTATTTGTCTCCAGGAAACCCACTTACATCCCAATCACTCGTTACACCTTCAGTCTTTCTCTGCATTTAGAAGCGACTCTGTTGCAGGTATGCGTGCAAGCGGTGGCGTTCCTACCTTAGTGGCGCCTAACATCTCAGCCGCCCACGTTCCTCTCACCACACCATTGCAAGCTGTGGCCGTTCGGCTACAGCTGGAGAGCATCAGTTTTACCATATGCAACATGTACCTGCCGCCGCTCAGTATAGTTCCAGAGCGTGATCTTCAAGCTCTATTGGCTCAGCTCCCCTAACAACTACTCCTTGTGGGAGATTTGAATATCAAGCACACGCTCTGGGGATCAGACACCGACGACGCCCGTGGATGCCTCCTCGTAGACGTCTTCGATAAGTCTGACCTGCTTCTGCTAAATACTGGTGACCCGACATTCCTATCATCCGCTTATGGTACACATTCCGTACTAGACCTTTCCTTCTGCAGTCCGTCATTAGTACCACTACTTGAGTGGTCAGTACTTTCCCACCTCTTTGGCAGTGATCATTACCCCATTAACATTCATTTTTCTGGCCGCCAATGTGTACCTTCTCGACATCCTCGCTGGATTATTTCCAAAGCTAATTGGGGAAAATTCCATTCCCTGATAAACCTTATCCATGACGGTTTCGACACCATCGACGAAATGGTCGAATATTTTACTTGCTCGATCCTGCTCGCAGCAGAATCCAGCATACCTCGAGGTTGATCTACACCACGGCGTATCCCTGTACCGTGGTGGTCTGAGGACTGCAGTTTGGCAGTCAAAGCATGCAAACGTGCTTTGCGCGTTTTTCAGCGGCACCCGACTGAAGGGAACTTTGTCGCCTTCAAACGTTCTCGCGCTAGGGCACGCTTTATACTGCGCAACGCAAAGCGTACATCTTGGGAAGCCTATGTGTCTTCGCTTTCCCGGCGCAGCTCTACCCAACAAGTATGGTCAGCTGTTCGGCGGATGTATGGCAAGTATCGCCGGACGGTAATTCCGGGCCTTGCCATCAACGGTTCCATGTGCACCACCGAGCAGGACATAGCAGAAGCCTTAGCTACAACATTTGCTGCTACTAGCCAAACTGCCCGCTATGACGCTCTCTTCCTGCCTATTAAGGAAAAGGCGGAGCGGGTACAACTAAATTTTAATAGTGACTGCACCGAGCCGTACAACCAACCGTTTACCGCTGCCGAGCTCGCCCATTCTCTAGCGTTAGCAAAGGATTCTTCTCCAGGTCCCGATGACGTACACCGACAGATGCTGCTACATCTTCCATCTGAGGTGCTATGTTTCCTGTTAAACATCTATAACCGCATTTGGCATGAGCGAGTTTTCCCTTCCTCCTGGCGAGAGGGTATTGTCATCCCCATCCCTCGACCCGGAAAGGACCGCACGCTTCCATCTAGCTACCGCCCCTTTTGCCTGACGAGTGTCATCTGTAAGACATTCGAGCGAATGGTAAACGCTCGGTTAAATTGGTGGCTAGAAAAACATAACCATCTGTCCAACTTGCAATGCGGTTTTCGTCGCCATCGCTCAAGTGTCGATAATCTAACACGCCTTGAGGGGTATATTTCCGATGCGTTTCTACTGAAACAGCACGCCGTGGGCGTGTTCCTCGACCTGGAGAAGGCTTATGACACCAGCTGGCGGTACGGCATACTCCGTAACCTACATGGTTACGGTATGCGTGGTCATCTACCCGAATTCCTATGCAACTTTTTAAAACTTCGCAGTTTTCGGGTTCCCATAGGAAACACTATATCACGGGAGCGGATACAGGAGAACGGTGTACCTCAAGGGTCGATTTTGAGCGTCACCCTTTTCGCCGTAGCGATTAACGGCATCACTAGTGCCGTTCGAAGTGGAATTCCATCATCCCTCTATGTTGACGACTTCGCTATCTATTATAGGTCTGCCAACATAGATCACATTGAGCGCCAACTGCAGCTGACCATTACCCAGCTAGCAGCTTGGGCGCTTCAAACCGGCTTCCGTTTTTCAGCTGCGAAGACGCAGTGTATCCACTTTCACCGCCTGCGAGGTATTCACCCGCCTCCTGATCTTTACTTGAACGGCACACCCCTGCCATTTGTCTCGCACCTGAAGTTCTTGGGCCTCTACTTGGACCGACAACTAAATTGGGAGCACCACATTCGTCACCTTCGAGCCTCTTGCGATCGTTCTCTTCGGGTGCTGAAGGTATTATCTGGAGCATCTTGGGGGGGGGGGGCGATCGCACTGTAATGTTGAGGCTGTGCCGCTCTCTGGTTCGGTCCAAGCTGGACTATGGCAGTTTTATTTATGGCGCAGCGACCGCCTCTAAACTTCGCCTTTTAGACACCGTGCATCACACTGGCATCCGCCTTGCCACAGGAGCTTTCCGCACCAGTCGAGTCGACTGCCTGTATGCAGACTCAGGCGAACCTCCACTCCATATTCGTCGCTCGCTGTTACTGTGCTCATACGTGTCGAAGTTGGCAAGTTATCCCAATCATCCTTGTTTTAAACCAGTTCTGTGTCCAGATTTAGTCCACCGTTATATGCGCCCTGGTTCTCGGACACGCCCCGTGGGAATAAGATTTCGGGATCACCTACATTCCCATGGCCTCCGAATGCCTCGCGTGGAGAGGTCGTCCATCTGCCCTTATCCTGCATGGCAGCTCAATCGTGCGCGGTTCGATCTAACTCTTTCAAACAACCCTAGACTCGCTACTCCACATTCGGCGTTCCAACAACTTTTTGCCGAATTACTGGGCCGTTACCCTAACTACGTTCCGGTCTTTACAGACGGTTCCCAGTTAGGTAACGCTACGGGTTGCGCATTCTTCGTTAACGGTGAGGCTCATAAATTTCGACTTCTGGACTCCACTTCGGTCTTCTCAGCAGAGCTGTATGCCATCTTTTATTTGCTCCTTTTTATTTGCAAGTTAGCTCCTGGCTCTTTTATCGTCTGCACTGACTGTCTAAGTGCGCTTCAGACCTTACAACAGCACACTACCGCTCACACACTGGTTTTAAAAATACAGACCCAGATCTCGCAAATGCTCAGTCGTGGATACAATTTTGTTTTTACTTGGACCCCAGGCCATGTTGGGATTTGCGGGAACGAGGAGGCGGACGCGGCAGCTTAGTCTGCTTGCCGTTTGCCCCGGAGTTTAACAACTACAGTGCCATTCCAGGACGTGCAACGTTTTTTCCGTCGCCAACTCCTCTCTGCTTGGCAGCACTCCTGGACAGCTTTACAAGGCACACAACTCCGGGCAATTAAAGACAGCGTACGACTCTGGCTAACTTCCTGCAGGGATAACCGGCGGGCCGAGGTGATACTCACCCGGCTGAGAATTGGGCACACACGTGCAACTCATGGCCATCTTTTGAGAGGGGAACCGGCCCCTGTGTGTGCCCCGTGTGCAGTACGCCTCACTGTGCGGCATGTACTGCTGGATTGCCCGCAGTACGCCCGCGTTCGCCAGTCTTTGTGCTTGGAGCCTAACTTGCACGGTGTTTTAGGTGACGACGCAAAGGCCGTGGATAAGGCACTGCGGTTTGTTTTTAAAATTGGTTTTAATAAACAAGTCTAACTTGCATTTTATATTTATTGTAGATATTTTAAATTATTGGGCTTTAGATGGTTTTTATGTCCTTTTTAACAGATGAGTGTTTTTATTATATTTTACCTTTTAACAAATATTTTTATAGCTTTTAGGTTTTAGGTTTGACTTAGGGCCCAAATGACCTCGATGTCGACGGGACCTAAAGCCCCACACACTCACTCACTCAGACGGTTCTCAGTTAGGTAACGCTACGGGTTGCGCGTTCTTCGTTAACGGTGAGGCTCACAAATTTCGACTTCTGGACTCAACTTCGGTCTTCTCAGCAGAGCTGTATGCCATCTACTATATGCTCCTTTTTATTTGCAAGTTAGCCCCTGGCTCTTTTATTGTTTGCACCGAATCTCTCAGTGCGCTTCAGGCCTTGAAACAGCACACTGCCGCTCACTCTCTTGTTTTAAAAATACACTCCCAGATCTCGCAAATGCTCGGTCGAGGATACCATATTGTTTTTACTTGGACCCCTGGGCATATGGGCATTTCCGGGAAGGAGGAGGCGGACGCGACTGCTAAGTCTGCTTGCCGTTTGCCCCGGAGTTTAACAACTAAGGTGCCGTACCAGGATGTGCAACGTTTATTCCGGCGCCAGCTTCTATCTGCGTGGCAGCAATCCTGGACAGCTTTAGAAGGCACACAACTCCGGGCTATAAAAGAGAGCGTACAACCCTGGCCATCGTCTTGCAGGGATAACCGGCGGGCCGAGGTGATACCTACCCGGCTGAGAATTGGGCACACACGAGCAACCCATGGCCACCTGCTAAGAGGGGAACCGGCCCCTGTGTGTGCTCCGTGTGCAGTACGCCTCATGGTGCGGCACGTGTTGCTTGATTGCCCGCAGTACGCCCGCGTTCGCCAGTCTTTGAGCTTGGGGACTAACTTGCACGGAATTTTAGGTGACGAACCAGTGGCCGTGGACAAGGCACTGCGGTTTATTGTTAAAATTGGTTTTAATAAGCTAGTCTGACTTATTAATTTTAGAGATTTTAAATTATTTGTTTTTAGATGGCTTTTATGTGCTTTTAATGGTTGAGTGTGTTTATTTTACTGTACCGTTTTAACTGAATTTTTATAGTTTTTAGGTTTTTAGTGTTGACTTGGGGCCCAAATGACCTTGTTGTCGACGGGCCCTTAAACACCACACTCACTCACTCACTCACTCACAACATCGGTTTGTACTACGACATCGCCTTCCTCTTCATAAAGTGTAGAAGTGATAATTCCTTCGTTTATATAAAAAAGGTGGATTGGGATATAATATCTAAAGACATTGAAAGTATGGAAGATTATCTACAAGAGCAAAAATTTACGGGTGTAGAATATTGTGATAATGTAATTTATGCATATAATATTATTGTAGGTCTTTCAAATTCAGAACATTTTATAAATAATTGTTTAAATGATCATGTAATATCTTTAAATCTTGTTGCTATAAGAAATTTGAAACGTCTATTGCCCTATATTGAAAGACATTTGAATAATTTAAATGACTTCTTTAAAGTATCTAGCTATTCAGGAAGTAGGAAAGGGAGAAGGAAAATGATGTTATTGTATAATGAAATCAACAAAAGAGAGTTATAGAATATCAACTTGCTTTATTTTTCTTAAAAATACCTATTACATCCATCCACAAATGTAAACATTACTCCTACTTTTAAATACAATATTAATACCATTTGTATACAAAATAACTATATTATTGTCTGCATTACATGAGAAAGCGGTTTGTAGGTAAACACTTTATCATGCAGGATCAGGCAGTACAATGATGTTTGCTTCGGAATAGGTGTAGATGCTTGAATCTCGAGTCTGATGTTGACGGCTCCATTAATAGCCTCCTCGGGTTGATGAGAACAGTCTATCACAAATAACGGTGCACTTGCAAGAAAATCCTTTCTCTTCAAGAGCGGATAATTTTCTCTATCGTAATAGGAACTTTGAAATTTACAGTACATTTCATATAATGATGCAAACTTTCCACTTCCAAAATCCAAATTAAAATCATGGTAGGGATAGCAGTCACTATTGAGAAATAATCTGAGATTACTGATGTTGCAGTGATCAAACTCGGAGCTATTCTTTGCTAAATTGCCCATTCTTGCGGTCTGTGCTCCAACTATAACGAAACGTGGCTTTTCAAGTTTTGATGTTGTTGCTACATTCCAGGTGAATGATTTAGCCTCTGGCACTGCAGGCTGGGTGTAAAGATCCATGGAACGAAAGGCGATATTCAGAGGTGTATCGGCCTTGACAATTTTAAGGATGTGAACCCTTTCAGCATCAGAAAGTCGTATCACAGGCATCCTCCACTCAATTCTAGTCAGCTTAACATTAGGGAGGTCTCCAACTGGTGCCTGAACACAGTTTATGGAATCCTTGGATCTTATGAGAATTAGTTCAAACTTGCTATTGAGTATCAGCTCCTTGTGGTCATCAGCAAAACCGAGTAGCATCGATAGAGGTACTATGGCATTAAAGTTCCCACTTGCAGGATATACTATGTCAAGTTCTTCTCCAGGATAAGTCCAACCGGCATTCAACAGACGATTAGACTCCAGTGGGTTGAGCGCCTCATAATTTCGCATGGTTGTGGTAATGCCGGGATTTCTCGTTCTGTCTATAGTTGTACCATTCATGTCCAGGCGAATTTCATCAAACATGAATGCCATGGCGTTGTTGGTGAGTTTCGCTGTAGTAGAGGGCTTTCCATCTGGCTTTGTTAGAGACCCCTCGATTTAAAGATAACTTCTGGTAGGCAGCGTATACAAATCTTCAGCCTGACATGGTATTCGAATTTCATCGTTTATATCCAGGGCGGATGAGTTATACGGTAGAAAGACATGCTCCTCCTCCTTGGTGATTTTGTCATCGAAGGATGGAATTTCTGTCACGTTTAAGATGTCCATTATAGCACTCTGTAGCCTAACTTCTCGAGGAACTTGCGATTTAGACGTGTTAACTCGTCGACTGCTGGAGAGAGAGTACGCTTCAAGCTTGCAATGCGAGCCTTATTACGGTGCTTGGAATGTCTTCTAAAATTTATTGCCATTGTGCCGTATGTGCACTCTTGTAGTTATAACCTCGTTTCTGAAGTTGATCGGAGAGCCGTGTTGGTCCACCACGCGAATCGTGATCTCGTCTATGCACTCTGTATCTATCACTGGTAGATATATCGGATTCGAAGGTTCCTGAGAGATGTGAAATCCCGGAGGCACAGAAGGGAAGAACTCGTAGAGCGAGTGTCCACTTTTTCCATCTATGAATGAACCTGTTGCAATATTGCACTCGATGCGTATGATACTTTAAATATATTCACAAGGTCATCGGATTCGTGAGCTTCACCTGCAGGTATAATTTTATTGGTTGCGAATCCTAGAAGCGATCCTATGGAGTTTTTCTTTGTAAAATCAACGGTATAAGGACATTTAATAACTGCTTTCATTGTATTATTATTAGGTTTTATGTAGAAGACATCATCATTCAGTCCTAGCTTATCCTTTAGAAACGAATGAATATCATCAATCTCATAGGTTCCATGTGGGATCACAATGGTTTCAGGATTACCATCGCGTATGTAATGAAAATGATGATTGCTGTAGTCTGTTTGGTATCGAATAAAAGGTTTCAAAATTGAATAATGCAACCTCATAATGGGCATTGGGATCGAGCTGAAGCGGAGGGTTTATAAAAGATGAAATAACTGAATCTGATCCGCTCACTGTAACCGTGTAGCTCATCTTCAGAGTTGTGCAGGAGGTACTAGATCAATAGAAACTGCAAGCACAAGTGTCCGCAGATGACTGAATCAATATTCTGATATCTCTGTGCATTATACATGATTTTAACATTCCGTATATACTTCTCAATCTCAGGAGGAGGTTTCAAGTTACCAAAGCTGTCAAAGTAGTATGCTGTATCACCTTCCTTCCTTACAGCAACCCAGTGTGTTCCTTCATTTTCAGACCTGTCAAGATTAACAACAATCCTCTCCTTGAAATGAGGCTTCGAAGGTAGTTTGTCAATCATGTATACTCCCCTAAAATAAGGAATATCTAGTTGTTTGGCATATAATTGAATATCGATGTTACTTAGGGCTTCTTCCGGTATAAGTAAAGCCCTTTTCCACAGTTTTTTGATCTTTTCATGCATTTGGATCGATTCTTTTTCATTAAATTTTTCACAATTTCAGAAACGCCCGCCAAAGATGGCGGGTTCATTTGCAAGGATCTTCCTTTCCTCTTCTTAATCAGCTTTTTCCCTTTCCTCTTTTAAGACCTTTTCCTTTAGTTTCCATGACCTTGTTATGTCTTGCCATTTCTGCAAGCTGCCTATCAGCGAACTTCTTCTTATTGACCGCAGTAGCTATTTGAGCGGCGCCTCCAGCTGCAGCGCCTAAAGCGGCAATGATGGGTATTAGAGGTAAGAACCCTCCTCTCTTCTTCCGTTTTCCAGCACCCAATGCAACCTTCCCTTTCATGATTGCAGCTACTATCCTGGCGGCTAACCTCTCGCCAAAAGTGGAGTCGGACGAATGAACACGTTTCCAAGCCTTCTCAATAAGAACTGTCAGCCAAGTGCCTCGAAGCTATATCGTTGTGTTCAGAGTATCTAATGTCGTGTTCCTTGCACGCTTCGTCTAATTGGTTGATTCCAGGATCTCCTCTCTGCAAGCGCTTTTGTAGTTTCGTTCCGGGTCCGCAGTATCTATATCCTGGTAAGTGAACTTCGAATGGTAGCGAATTAATTATTGAATTAATTAATCCAGAACCGCACTTATATGATGGCGACCTTCCTCTTCGAGCTCCCATGATATACTGATCTCCTTTTATAGGTTATCACCCTCTTTATTCGATATGCTTATCAATTAACTATATTTTAGATTTACATGGTTTCGTTACAGATAGGTATATAATCGCAATGTAAGCCTTTTGTAAGTTAGTTGCTAAGATAGAGCTTGTCAAGCAAGAGTGTTCTCTTCCCATCCAGGTATTAGACTTCGAAAGCGACTTTAGATATAATCGACATGGAAAGCTGTTTCCTCCTAATGTTAGAGCCCTTATCTTAGGAAGCTCAAACGCAGGGAAAACGAATCTATTACTCAATATGTTGCTACACGAGAATGGTCTTCGCTTTGAAAATTAATATATTTATTCAAAGTCTCTCTACCAGCCGAAGTATCAGTACCTACTGAAAGTGCTTGAAGGCATTGATGGAATAGAAGTGAACACATTCAGTGATGGAGAAGCTGTTATGCAACCTTCGGAGGTGAAAGAAAATTCTGTCTTTATATTTGATGATGTCATTACTGAAAAGCAGATGAAGATTGCAGCTTTTTACAGCATGGGCAGACATCGTAACGTTGACTCTGTATACCTAGCGCAATCCTATGCTAAAGTGCCAAAACATTTAATTCGTGACAACACAAATATGATTTTGCTCTTCAGACAGGACAACTTAAACTTGAAGCATATTTATGATGACTATGGAAACACAGATATGGCCTACAATGAATTTAAAGATTTGTGCAAATCCGTTTGGGAGGCCCCTCAAAATCCAACCTCTGCGGTCCTCGTCCCGAGGGGTGGGCAACAGGAAGTAGGGGACTGACTGTTGGGGTGATGTACGGTGGGGACTTGGTGTACCCCAGGACCGCTACGGGTGCCGAGAAGGCCCATCAGTAACCCCGAAAACTGGCAGAAGAGGCTCTGGTAATTTTCCCCAGGGACCTACTACGGTAGGTACGGGATTGGCGATCCCGGGGTCCCTAGCCACTCACCCTCATTTCATCCCCTTCACCTCCATCAACTGTGCCACGCTGTGCTACTGCTGATCAGTATGCATCACCTTCTTCCCCTTCTAGTTTAATTATTAGCACTTAAGGTCTTAGGTTTATAACTCCTGTCTCACCAGCAAGGATCTCTCCTATCTCCGTGGTTCTGTCCCACGGTTTTCAGCGCGGCTTCCGACATGTGTGCTCTCCGGAGGTCTCAAAAGTGAAGGTTGAGCGGACCCTTCGCACTGCCCCTATGTGTAGCCTTAGGTGCGGAGCCCGTCCACACCGTCAAGTACACCCACGTAGCTCCTTGAGGGCCCGGTCTGTGTTAATCTCCCGACGGCCGTGTTGCCGTTGGGTTAGTATCACGGACCGGACGTGTTACCGCTGACGGAACCCCGGTGTAATCAACCACAAGTCCCCTGAATCCGCGTGTGCCTATTATACGCAGCGCGGCCTAAAGTGGGGAGCCACAGGCGGTTATTCCTGTGGTAAGGGCATAAAGCTGGGGTGTGCGTGAACGGTTTACCCATACGGACAAGCGGTGGATATTGAAGGGTAGCTTTTCTGAGGTACAAATGAGATCGGTCATGGGTGGGGTCCCCATGACGGCACAGACCGTGAAGATTCGGTGTCTTTCTTTTTAACCCCCGGATGGCAGGCTGACGCCGACGGTTCCGGATGGGGGTCCTATTCAAAATGCATCCGCGCAAAACCTCTTTCATCGACCGGTATATAGTGATGACCTTGGCATGTAATGGCAAAACGTTTAAGGATATCAGTCCCTTCTACATAAAGCGCGAACTCGATAAGATCAGTGGCCCTGTGAAAAACGCTACGCGTCTCTGAGACGGTCCCCCCAGGGGCCTACTTAGGTAGGTACGGGAATTGGCGATCCCGGGGTGCCCGAGCCATTCATCCCCATTGTCATCTTCTCATACCCATTTCCCCGTAGGATTAGGTTTCTTCCTCTTCTAAGCTTATTATGAATTCATAGTTTTAAGGGCTCTAGGTTTATTAACTCCTGAGTCACCATCAGGGATCTTTTCTATCTCCGTGGTGCTGTCCCACGGTTTCGGCGCAGCTTCCAACTTGTGTGCTCCCCGGAGGTCTCAGGCGCGAAGGTGGAGTGGACCCTCCTCACTACCCCTTTCGTGCGACACTAGGTGCGGAGCCGTTCCATTGTCATGTACACCCACGTAGCTCCGATGGGGCCGGGTACCCTCGGACATCTCGGCGGACGCGTATCGCTGGGGTGGACGGGGAGACCCGACGTGTTACCGCTGTCTGAGGCCCGATGTAAACAACCACAAGTCCCCTGAATCCACGCTGACTCCGTTGAGGTAGCGTGGCCTAAAGTGGGGAGCCATTGGCGGTTATTCCAGTGGTAGGGGCATAAAGTCGGGCCTGCCTATGGTGAACGTGTCGCATACCGGTCAGTAGTGATAGGCGGAGGGTAACTCCTCCGAAGTACTCCGTGAGATCGGGCCTGAAGCCAGACCGTAAGATTTAGGTGTCCTTCTTTATCCCCCTGATGGCAGGCTGACGTCGACGGTTCCGGAGGGGGGACCTATTCATCATGGCTCCCTTGTGCCCAAAAACTCCAACTACATCGTGTAACAGTATGGTAAAAGAAGTAGCCGAGGCAGTTGGTCCTCGCTACTTAGTAGTAAAACGGACAGAGGAGGGTAAGACATTTACATCGGTGAACCCTTTTGTTATTCAAAAGGGTCTCGATAAAATATCTGGTGCAGTCAAGTCGTGTGTGAAGTCGAGAAACGGCACACTCCTGGTTGAAGCACAAAGCGTCACCCAGGCAGCGGCGGTACTGAAAGCTACAATGCTTGGTAGTTACCCTATCAGCGTTATGGTGCATAAGTCCCTGAACTCTTCGCGAGGTGTTGTAAACACCCGTGCATTGGACAGTATGTCCAACGAAGAGATTCAGGAGAACCTTAAAGAACAAGGTGTCACGGCAGTGTATCGCGAGCAACGACGTGAGCGCGGGGAATTGGTGCCGACTCGTACCCTTTTCCTAACCTTTGATAGGATTGACCTCTCTCAAAGGATAAAGGCAGGGTATGAAGCAATTGAAGTCAGACCATACATTCCTAACCCCTTGAGATGCTATAAGTGCCAGCGCTTTGGTCACACTAGTGACTTTCCGCACCAGTCGAGTCGACTGCCTGTATGCAGACTCAGGCGAACCTCCACTCCATATTCGTCGCTCGCTGTTACTCTGCTCGTACGTCTCGAAGTTGGCAAGTTATCCCAATCATCCTTGTTTTAAACCAGTTCTGTGTCCAGATTTAGTCCACCGTTATATGCGCCCTGGTTCTCGGACACGCCCCATGGGAATAAGATTTCGGGACCTCCTACATTCCCATGGCCTCCGAATGCCTCGCGTGGAGAGGTCGTCCATCAGCCCTTATCCTGCTTGGCAACTGGATCGTGCACGGTTCGATCTCGCTTTTTCCAGCAACTCTAAACTCGCTACTCCACATTCGTTGTTCCAACAACTTTTTGCCGAATTACTGGGCCGTTACCCTAACTATGTTCCGGTCTTGACAGACGGTTCTCAGTTAGGTAACGCTACGGGTTGCGCGTTCTTCGTTAACGGTGAGGCTCACAAATTTCGACTTCTGGACTCAACTTCGGTCTTCTCAGCAGAGCTCTATGCAATCTACTATTTGCTCCTTTTTATTTGCAAGTTAGTCCCTGGCTCTTTTATTGTTTGCACCGACTGTCTAAGTGCTCTTCAGGCCTTGCAACAGCACACTGCCGCCCACTCCCTTGTTTTAAAAATACAGGCCCAGATCTCGCAAATGCTCGGTCGAGGATACCATTTTGTTTTTACTTGGATCCCAGGCCATGTGGGCATTTGCGGGAACGAAGAGGCGGACGCGGCTGCTAAGTCCGCTTGCCGTTTGCCCCGGAGTTTAACAACTAGGGTGCCATTCCAGGATGTGCAATGTTTTTTCCGTCGCCAGCTCCTATCTGCTTGGCAGCAATCCTGGACAGCTTTACAAGGCACACAACTCCGGGCTATAAAAGAGAGCGCACAACCCTGGCCAACTTCCTGCAGGGATAACCGGCGGGCCGAGGTGATACTCACCCGCCTGAGAATTGGGCACACACGAGCCACCCATGGCCATCTATTAAGAGGGGAACCGGCCCCTGTGTGTGCTCCGTGTTCAGTACGCCTCACTGTGCGGCATGTACTGCTGGATTGCCCGCAGTACGCCCGCGTTCGCCAGTCTTTCGGGTTGGGGACTAACTTGCACGGTGTTTTAGGAAACGACCCAGTGGCCGTGGACAAGGCACTGCGGTTTGTTTTTAAAATCGGTTTTAATAAACAAGTGTGACTTGAATTTTATACTTATGAATTTTAGAGCTTTTAAATTATTAGTTTTTAGATCGCTTTTAATGTCCTTTTAACATTTGAGGGTTTTTATTGTTTTTTTACCTTTTTAACTGAATTTTTACAGTTTTTAGGTTTTTAGTGTTGACTTGGGGCCCAAATGACCTTGTTGTCGACGGGCCCTTAAACACCACACTCACTCACTCACACTAGTGACTTCTGTAACGGTGTACATACTTGTGTTAGCTGCGGAGGCGTCTTGCATGAATATGCTTGTACAAGACCTCCAGCATGCATTAACTGCAGCGGTGAACATTCATCAAATTCCCGTGAATGTCCCCGTTTCATAGAAGAGCGTGCGATCCAAGAGATCCGGGTCAAAGAGGTGTCCTTCTCGGAAGCTCGGAAGCTCTTGCGTACTCGCCAACCGTTGGTTGCTAGGTCCGTTAGTTACAGCGCAGCTGTAGCTAAGCCGGTACCTAGACGCGAAATCGCAACTCAAACTGGCGATTTAAACGGCGCAACAATTGCAGAAAAAACAATAGCACCTAGGGTACAGACAAAGCAACAGTCATCAGCAAGTGTAGCAGTGTGCACACCTAGCGAAGCCAGTCGTGGAAAGCTGTCATCCAAATCACCGCCAAGACCATCGACCTCAAAAAGTTCTAAGCCAGTTACATGTAACGCACCAGCAAAACAGTTAAAGAAAGCGTATGTAGGAAGCGACTCTCTGCAAGATAAAAATACTTGTAGCAAGTCGGCAAACCGGCGGAAGTGTCCGCGGCCATCTCCTCCGAGATCGTCTTCTGACGACTCTTCAGGAAAGGAGACTGATCGGCGATTATCGTCGTCGTCGATCTCCGTTTCCAATCGGTTCGAGGCTCTCGAACCGAAGTTCTCCATCGGGAAACGTGCCTCCTCAGAAGAGGAGATGGAACAGGAGGATCCCGTCCACACTGCCCAAGGGGCAGTGAAAAAGAGGCAGGAAAAATCTCCTGAAAAAGGTGTTAGCCCAACACCGAAGAAAAAGGGTAAATTGATTCGGCCGCCTTTAAAGTCGTCATAAGCTAAAGCAAATCTACCACCATGTCTGTTATTCATTGGAACTTACGCGGAATTAGAACACACAGACCCGAGCTCGAATTGTTGCTCAATAAACACGAACCACTCGTCATTTGCCTACAAGAGACTAAGATGCGTCCTTTAGACGACTTCAAAATCAGAGGCTATACTCCACTAAGGTGCGATGTTGAACCTGAGGAGGGTATGCCTGCGCATGGAGGCACTATGATGCTCCTCAGAGATGACATTTTTGTTGAATTTGTACCTTTACAGTCTGACATCCAGTCAGTTGCTGTACGCATCCGACTTCCATCCATACATTTTGCTATCTGCAACATTTATCTACCACCTTCCGATGACCTCTCGCTTACGGACTTACAACATCTGGTCTCCCAGCTACCAACACCTTATCTGCTCGTGGGAGACCTAAATGCACACCATACTCTATGGGGTGCTCCTCGAGCATGTGCGAGAGGCAAATTAATTGCAAGTTTCATAGACAGCAATAACCTGGTTCTCCTGAACACCGGAGAACCCACGTTTTTATCCGATGCATTCAACACCTTTTCACACATTGACGTGGCCGTCTGTTCGCAACAGCTAGCAGTCTCCCTTCAATGGAATGTCTTCTCTGACCTACATTCTAGCGACCACTTTCCGTGTCTTGTCAGTCTCTTAGCACGAGACCCGTGTTCCGCACGTCTGCCCAGCTGGCGCTTTGATCGTGCCAACTGGAATGCCTACAAGCAGTTGGCTGTCTTCAACTATGATGACCACGCGTCTGTGGACGACTTAGTTGAGCATTTCACGGTGACGATTCTTTCGGCAGCAGAACAATCTATTCCGCGAACGAGAACGCACACACGTCGTTTCCCTGTCCCATGGTGGACAGATAATTGCCGGACTGCTATTTGGGCTCGGAGGCGCGCTCTTAGGAATTTCCAGCGGCGCCCTACTCTCGATAATCTGATCGAGTACAAAAAAATGCGTGCGAAATCCCGACAGGTGATTAAGGATAGCAAACAGACCTCATGGTCCAACTTCGTGTCATCGTTCAATCAACATACACCTTCCTCAGTCGTATGGGATAGGCTAAGGCGCGTGGCCGGAAAGTCCACATACATGCCAATCGCCGGTCTTAAAAGCGCTACAGGTGCTGTTGTTGATCAGCACGATGTGGCTAATACTTTCGGCAGTGCGTTCGCTCAAGTGTCTAGCTCAAATAATTACTCGCCTGAGTTTCTCCAAATTAAGACTCTGGAGGAATCCAAAGGTTTCTCCTTCTGCTCTAGAAACCTTGAAGACTACAATCGCCTCTTCACCATGGTAGAGTTAGATCACGCGCTTTCATCTTCGCGGGCATCTGCAACGGGACCAGACGGCATCCATGTGCGATTGTTGCAACAACTTTCTCCCGAAGGGAAGGCATTCCTACTGGAGATGTATAATCGTGTGTGGGTTGACGGCACTTTTCCTGAGAAGTGGCGGGAGGCCACCATCATACCCATTTTGAAAGCCTATTTCCCTCACCAGTTGCGTATGCAAGGTGATGGAACGCATGATTAATGGGCGGTTGGTGTGGTGGCTGGAAACTCACAACCTCCTGACAAACATCCAGTGTGGATTCCGACGTCGCCGCTCCACAGTAGATCATCTGGTGTCGATGTCGACACAAATTATGAACGGCTTTATGAGGAACTGTCAGACCGTCGGCATATTTTTCGTTCTGGAGAAGGCCTATGATGCGTGTTGGCGTGCAGGTATCCTACGCACCTTGCACGGCTGGAATGTACGTGGGCGCCTACCTGTTTTCCTTCGGGAGTTCATGAGCGACCGCGTTTTTTCGGGTAAGGGTCGGCTCGGTTTTTTCGAATCTTTTCGTACAAGAGAACGGTGTTCCTCAAGGATCGGTGCTGAGCGTTACACTGTTCGCTATTGCCATCAATTCTGTATTCTCCCCCAGGGACCTACTACGGTAGGTACGGGATTGGCGAACCCGGGGTCCCTAGCCACTCACCCTCATTTCATCCCCCTCACCTCCATCCATCAACTGTCACACAGTCCGGACGTCTAGTAAAAAGCGCCCGGATAAACTGGACGTTAAAGGTGTTAGCCCCACACCCAAGAAAAAGGGTAAACTCGTTCGACCACCGCCGAAATCAACATAACGTTGCGTAACTATTACCATCTTATCCCATACCTCCAATGGCTATTCTTCAATGGAACATTCGCGGATTTCGAGCACATCGAGCGGAGCTTGATTTGTTGCTCAATAAGCATAACCCTAAAGTCGTGTGCTTACAAGAGACCAAGCTGCGTCCCCAAGACACCTCTACACTCCGGCGGTACACGTCATTTGGGCATGACCTTGATCCGGAAGAGGGCATTCCAGCACATGGAGGCACAATGGTGCTCGTCAGAGATGATACATATGTAGATATTATACCTGTACAGACTGCCATACAGTCGGTTGCTGTACGGATTGTTCTCCCGACTGTGCAATTCGCCGTCTGCAGTGTCTATGTCCCGCCATCTGCTGACCTCTCACTTAGTGAACTACAGGGGTTGGTCTCTCAGCTCCCTACACCCTTTCTGTTGATAGGAGACCTAAATGCCCACCACCATCTCTGGGGCTCAGCTCGATCCTGTGCGAGAGGCAAAATTATTGCCGAATTCCTTGACAGCAGTAACCTGGTTCTCTTGAACATCGGAGAACCTACGTTTCTATCGGATGCTTTCAACACCTTTTCGCATCTCGACTTGGCAGTTTGTTCACCTCAGCTAGCACTTTCCCTACAATGGAGTGTCATCTCTGACCTGCATTCTAGTGATCACTTTCCGTGCCTTGTTAGTCTCTTAGCACATGACTTTAAGTCCGCCCGTTTGCCTACCTGGCGCCTCGATCACGCCAACTGGGCCCTTTACACCCAGCTGGCTGTGTTTAGCTACGACGCGCAAGATTCTGTGGACGCCTTAGTTGAGCACCTTACAGAGCAGATCCTTTCCGCCGCGGACCATTCTATTCCTCGCTCAACCACCAACCCTCGTCGCCCTCCTGTTCCCTGGTGGACGACCGATTGCCGGAATGCTATTCGTGCTCGTAGGCGTGCTCTCAGAGTTTTCCAACGGCATCCTACACTGGAGAACCTGATTGAGTACAAGAAAATGCGTGCCAGGTCTAGGTACATAATCAAGAATAGCAAACAGACAACTTGGAAAACATTTGTGTCCTCTTTCAACCGACATACACCCTCCTCTGTTGTATGGGATAAGATAAGGCGCGTGGCCGGCAAATCGACCTACATGCCGATCGCTGGTCTGAGAACTCCTGCGGGCTTCGTCGTGGAACCGTTTGAAGTGGCTAATACCCTTGGCAGTGCTTTCGCCCACGTGTCTAGCTCCGATAATTATGCACCTGAGTTCCTCTCAATAAAAACTCGGGTAGAATCTCGAGGTTTCTGCTTTCGATCTAGAAACCTCGAGGACTATAACCGCCTTTTCACCATGGCAGAGTTGGAACACGCTCTTTCAGCATCGCGACTATCAGCGCCAGGGCCAGATGGTATCCACGTCCGCATGTTACAACAGCTCTCACCTGAAGGCAAGACATTCCTGCTGGATCTCTATAACCGTATATGGGTTGATGGCACTTTCCCTGAAAAGTGGCGGGAGGCCACAATCATACCTATTTTGAAACCCGGAAAGGACCGTCATCTCTGCTCTAGCTACCGTCCTATTTCTCTCACCAGCTGTGTCTGCAAAGTGCTAGAACGCATGATTAACGCACGGCTGGTGTGGTGGCTGGAACGACACAACCTGCTAACAAATATCCAATGCGGTTTTCGTCGACGTCGTTGCACAGTAGACCACCTTGTGTCGATGTCGACACATATCATGAACGGCTTCCTGAAGGGTTGTCAAACCGTTGGGATATTCTTTGACCTAGAGAGAGCATATGATACCTGTTGGCGGGCAGGATTGCTCCGTACTCTACACAGTTGGAACATTCGTGGCCGCCTACCAGTTTTTCTTAAGGAGTTCCTAAAACAGCGCTTCTTCCGAGTACGGGTCGGCTCGGTTCTTTCAAATCCTTTTATACAGGAGAACGGTGTACCTCAGGGTTCGGTCCTTAGCGTCACCCTGTTTGCTATAGCTATTAATCCTATCTCGCAATGTGTTCCTCCAGGCGTGTCGTCCTGTTTATTCGTAGATGACTTTGCGATCTATTGCACTTCTCCGCGCGCACCTTTTATCGGGCGGTGCTTACATCAATGCTTGGACCATCTGCATGACTGGAGCCTGAGACACGGCTTTCGGTTCTCTGCGGAGAAAACCATATGTGTGAATTTCTGGCGCCGTCGGAGTCGACCACCTCCTTCACTCCGTTTGGGCCCGCATTTACTTCCTTATGCAGATCACACACGATTCCTGGGATTGGTCTTCGACAGAGCACTTAACTGGTCATCTCACATAGCACAGCTGCGAGCGCGTTGTGACCGTTCCCTACAAATTCTGCGGGTACTAAGTGGCAAATCGTGGGGAGCAGATCGCACAGTGTTGCTGCGACTTTACCGCACACTGATTCGATCCAAACTGGATTATGGCTGCATCATTTTTTCATCACCACGTCCATCAGTGTTGAAAAAGTTAGATACGGTCCATAATTGCGGCCTACGGATAGCTATTGGAGCCTTTCTTACCAGTCCGGTCATCAGTCTGCACGCCGAAGCTGCTGAACCCCCTCTTAGGTACCGGCGTGTTCTTTTATTAGCTAATTATGGCTGCAGACTATTTTGCATGCCTACGCATCCCACGTTCGCGCCATTCTTCAACACCACGCTAGATGCGCGCTATCGGAACACTACTCTCAGTCCAAAGCCACCCGGTTTTCGCCTCCGGGAGCTCCTCCGCAAACACAATATTACAATCCCTAGGATGTTTTCTATGGGCGAGAGAGTGTACCCTCCTTGGCTGCGTGGACCGCCATCAGTCGATCTGTACATGACCAAATGCGACAAGTCTACGACGGCTCCTTGTACTATCCACAGCTACTTTTTAGAATTTTTATCACGTTATAGTGATCGTGTTTTAATATTTACCGATGGTTCTAAAACCTCAAATGGCGTTGGATGCGCTTATGTTTCTGGATCCGAACAATATACATTCGGATTCCATAGCATCACGTCTATTTTTACCGCAGAGCTTTACGCCCTATACCGAGCCATTCTACACGTACGCCGACGAAACATGGGTGACTGCTTAATACTCAGCGATTCCCTTAGCGCGCTTCAGAGCCTACGTCAGATGTACAACTTTCATCCCCTTGTACAGCGAATCCAGGACGCCCTCCACGTTAACCACGCCTCCGGCGTTAGCGTGGTGTGTGCTTGGGTCCCCGGACACGTGGGCCTTTCAGGGAATGAGCTAGCAGATTCAGCAGCGAAGACGGCGACCTCACAGCCCATGGTTAACATATCCACGGTGACATCGGAAGACCTACGTCTAGAATTGCGCAGAGCTGTGTTGTCATCCTGGCGAGGGGAGTGGTCCGCCCTGCGCAGAAACAAGCTCCGCTGTGTCAAAGCTCTTCCGATCCCTTGGGTAACGTCCTGCCGTCCGTCCCGTCGGGAGGAAGTGCGATTGGCTCGGTTACGCCTTGGCCACTGCTATTTTACCCATAGTTATTTATTAAACAGGGCTCCAGCTCCGGTTTGCCCGCTTTGCGGAGCAGCGCTGACGGTCCGTCATGTTCTCTGTGCCTGTTCTAGTCTTGAACGTCTCCGCAGTTCTCTCAAGCTGCCAGCCAGCTTGGCGGAGATACTCGCGGATGAAGAGACAGCGGTGGCCAAGGTTTTTAAACTACTCTTAAATGTCAATTTTAGACTTTAGTGTTTACGTTTTTATCCACTTTTAACTGTCCTATGATTTTACGCGTCTTTTAGCCTTTGGCGTACGGGATGTGCTTGTTTTTTACCTACGATGTATGTTCTTTTAGATTTTGTTTTATCTAGATTTTAGAACGCATAGATCCTTTAGGGCGCTGATGACCGCGCTGTTGAGCGCCCCAAAATCCACAAAATCAATCAACAATCCATCAACTGTGCCACGCTGTGCTACTGCTGATCAGTATGCATCACCTTCTTCCCCTTCTAGTTTTTATTATGATTATAAGTACTTAAGGTCTTAGGTTTATAACTCCTGTCTCACCAGCAGGGATTTCTCCTATCTCCGTGGTTCTGTCCCACGGTTTTCAGCGCGGCTTCCGACATGTGTGCTCTCCGGAGGTCTCAAAAGTGAAGGTTGAGCGGACCCTTCGCACTGCCCCTATGTGTAGCCTTAGGTGCGGAGCCCGTCCACACCGTCTAGTACACCCACGTAGCTCCTTGAGGGCCCGGTCTGTGGTAATCTCCCGACGGCCGCGTTTTGCCGTTGGGTTAGTATCACGGACCGGACGTGTTACCGCTGACGGAACCCCGGTGTAATCAACCACAAGTCCCCTGAATCCGCGTGTGCCTATTACACGCATGCGCGGCCTAAAGTGGGGAGCCACAGGCGGTTATTCCTGTGGTAGGGGCATAAAGCCGGGGTGTGCGTGGTGAATGGTTTACCCATACGGACAAGCAGTGGATATTGAAGGGTAGCTTTTCTGAGGTACAAATGAGATCGGTCATGGGTGAGGTCCCCATGACGGCACAGACCGTGAAGATTCGGTGTCTTTCTTTCTTTAACCCCCGGACGGCAGGCTGACGCCGATGGTTCCGGATGGGGGTCTATATCATCATGTCTCCGCGCAAAACCTCCTTCATTGACCCTTATTTATTGATGACCTTGGCATGCGATGGCAAAACGTTTAAGGATATTAGCCCATTTTATATAAAACGTGAAATAGATAAGATCAGTGGCCCTGTTAAAAATGCTACACGTCTCCGAGACGGTAGCTTACTGTTAGAGACCTCAACTGCAGACCAGTCTAAAAACTGCAAAAAGCGTCTTTGTTGGGCTCCTACCCTGTCCGGGTAGTCCCACACAAAACGCTGAACACCTGTAGAGGAGTAGTCACCACCTCCAGTTTAGATGGTCTTGCGAATGAGGAAATAGTAAGTTGCCTCTCTGACAAACTTGTCTGTCAGGCGTACCGGCTTACCCGAAAACAAGATGGCAAGGAATACCCCTTACGTACGGTATTTCTTACTTTTGCCGGGACAAAGTTACCCGAGTACATCTATTGCGGCTATGAGCGTGCGAGCGTCCGCCAGTATGTCCCGAACCCCATGCGCTGCTTCCAATGTCAGCGGTTCGGACATACTAAGGTCACATGTACCAATCCTGCTCTTTGTGAGCAATGTGGCCTACCGAAGCACGACGATCCAAACTGCAGTCGAACACCTTGTTGCGTGAACTGTGGCGGCAGTCTACCCTCCAGTTCGCGACAGTGCCCTAGATTCATGGACGAAAAGAGCATTCAGGAGCTACGTGTAAAGGAACGCCTGACTTTTCCAGAGGCACGACGGCGCTTCGAACAACTGAAGCCTGCTTCCACTACTACTGGATATGCATTAGCAGCTCGCCGTACTCCTAATACCACTGTTGCTGTTCAACACGTCCCTGTCTCCCACGCATCCACGCAGACTGACTCTAGCCGTTAAACCTACGTCTCAGACTGTATATCCACCAGCACAGCCTCCGTTTCAGCCGTACAGACTCCAGCCACCAAGCCATCACCGAGTAACAACAATCCAGTGGTAAATGTAAAAAACCGATCCCGGCCACAACATAGATCGCGGAGTCGCTCGCCTTCCATTAGATCCCGGTCTCGTTCTACGAGCCGTAGGAGTTCTGACTCCCGAACATCAGCGGAGTCACAGGACGCTAACGATTTTCGAGTCGTAGGGCCCAAATCAGCCAAGGTCAAGAAAAAGGTTAAAACGGCCCGCTAAAAACTCTTTATGGAAATAATCCAGTGGAATGTCAATGGTTTTCGAGCTCGTGCTCAAGACCTACAACATTTAGTTTCTCAACGGTCACCATCAATTATTTGTGTCAAGGAAACCCACTTACATCCCAATCACTCGTTACACTTTCACTCTTTCTCTGCATTTAGAAGCGACTCTCTTGCAGGTATGCGTGCAAGCGGTGGCGTTGCTACCTTAGTGGCGCCTAACATCTCAGCCGCCAACGTTCCTCTCACCACACCATTGCAAGCTATGGCCGTTCGGATACAGCTGGAGAGCATCAGTTTTACCATCTGCAACATGTACCTGCCGCCGCTCAGTATAGTTCCAGAGCGTGATCTTCAAGCTCTATTGGCTCAGCTCCCCTCACCACTACTCCTTGTGGGAGATTTCAATGCCAAGCACACGCTCTGGGGATCAGACGCTGATGACGCCCGTGGATGCCTCCTCGTGGACGTCTTCGATAAGTCTGACCTGCTTCTGCTAAATACTGGTGACCCGACATTCCTATCATCCGCTTATGGTACACATTCCGTACTAGACCTTTCTTTCTGCATTTCAGCTGAGAAGACGCAGTGTATCCACTTTCACCGCCTAAGAGGTATTCACCCGCCTCCTGATCTTCATTTGAACGGCACACTCCTGCCATTTGTCCCGCACCTGAAGTTCTTGGGCCTGTACTTAGACCGACAGCTCAACTGGGAGCACCACATTCGTCACCTTCGAGCCTCTTGCGATCGTTCTCTTCGGGTCCTGAAGGTATTATCTGGAGCATCTTGGGGGGGCGATCGCACGGTAATGTTAAGGCTGTACCGCTCTCTGGTTCGGTCCAAGCTGGACTATGGTAGTTTTATTTATGGCGCTGCGACCGCCTCTAAACTTCGCCTTTTAGACACCGTGCATCATACTGGCATCCGCCTTGCCACAGGAGCTTTCCGCACCAGTCGAGTCGACTGCCTGTATGCAGACTCAGGCGAACCTCCACTCCATATTCGTCGCTCGCTGTTACTCTGCTCATACGTCTCGAAGTTGGCCAGTTATCCCAATCATCCTTGTTTTAAACCAGTTTTGAGTCCAGATTTAGTCCACCGTTATATGCGCCCTGGTTCTCGGACACGCCCCATGGGAATAAGATTTCGGGATCTCCTACATTCCCATGGCCTCCGAATGCCTCGCGTGGAGAGGTCGTCCATCAGCCCTTATCCTGCTTGGCAACTGGATCGTGCGCGGTTCGATCTCGCACTTTCCAGCAACTCTAAACTCGCTACTCCACATTCGGTGTTCCAACAACTTTTTGCCGAACTACTGGGCCGTTACCCTAACTATGTTCCGGTCTTTACAGACGGTTCTCAGCTAGGTAGCACTACGGGTTGCGCTTTCTTTATTAACGGTGAGGCTCATAAATTTCGCCTTCTGGACTCTACTTCGGTCTTCTCAGCAGAGTTGTATGCCATCCTCTACCTGCTCCTTTTTATTTGCAAGTTAGCTCCTGGCTCTTTTATTGTCTGCACTGACTCTCTGACTGCGCTTCAGGCCTTGCAACAGCACACTGCCGCTCAGACCCTCGTTTTAAAAATACAGGCCCAGATCTCGCAAATGCTCATGCGCGGGTACAATTTTCTTTTTACTTGGATCCCAGGCCATGTGGGGATTTCCGGAAACGAGGAGGCGGACGCGGCTGCAAAGCTCGCTTGCCGTTTGCCCCGGAGTTTAAAAACTACTGTGCCATACCAGGATGTGCAACGTTTTTTCCGTCGCCACCTACTATCTGCTTGGCAGCAATCCTGGACAGCTTTACAAGGCACACAACTCCGGGCAATAAAGGAGAGCGTACGACCCTGGCTAACTTCCTGCAGGGATAACCGGCGAGCCGAGGTGATACTCACCCGGCTCAGAATTGGGCACACACGAGCGACACATGGCCATCTACTAAGAGGGGAACCGGCCCCTGTGTGTGCCCCGTGTGCAGTACGTCTCACGGTGCAGCACGTACTGCTTGATTGCCCGCAGTACGCCCGCGTTCGCCAATCAATAGGCTTGGAAGCTAACTTGCCCAGTATTTTAGGGGATGACCCAGTGGCCGTGATTAAGGCACTGCGGTTCGTTACGGAAATTGGTTTTAGTAGACAAGTCTGACTGGGATTTTATATGTGTTAATTTTAGCGATTTTAAATTATTAGACTTGCAACAGGGTTTTTTATGTACTTTAATAGTTCAGTGTTATTTTAATTTGTTAATTTTAAAGATTTTAAATTGTTAGTTTTGGTATGGGCTTCTTTTATGTGCTTTTAGTAGTTGAGTGATTTTATTTTATTTTACTTTTTAGCTTAATTTGTGTATCTTTTAGATTTTAGTGTTGACTTAGGGCCCAAATGACCTTGTTGTCGACGGGCCTTTAAACAGCACACACTCACTCACTTTCTTTCTGCAGTCCGTCATTAATACCACTACTTGAGTGGTCAGTACTCTCCGACCTCTTTGGCAGTGATCATTACCCCATTAACATTCATTTTTCTGGCCGCCAATGTGTACATTCTCGACATCCTCGCTGGATTATTTCCAAAGCTAATTGGGTAAAATTCCATTCCCTGATAAACCTTATCGATGATGGTTTCGACACCATCGATGAAATGGTCGAATATTTTACTTGCTCGATCCTGCTCGCAGCAGAATCCAGCATTCCTCGAGGTTCATCTACACCACGTCGTATCCCTGTACCGTGGTGGTCTGAGGAATGCAGTTTGGCTGTCAAAGCACGCAAACATGCTTTGCGCGTTTTTCAGCGGCACCCGACAGAAGGGAACTTCGTCGCCTTCAAACGTTCTCGCGCTAGGGCACGCTTTATACTGCGCAACGCAAAACGTAAATCCTGGGAAGCCTATGTATCTTCGCTTTCCCGGCGCAGCTCTACCCAACAAGTATGGTCAGCTGTTCGGCGGATGTATGGCAAGTATCGCCGAACGGTAATTCCCGGCCTTGCCATCAACGGTTCCATGTGCACCACCGAGCAGGACATAGCGGAAGCCCTAGCTACCACATTTGCTGCCACGAGCCAAACTGCCCGCTATGACGCTCTCTTCCTGCCTATTAAGGAAAAGGCGGAGCGGGTACCAGTTAATTTTAATAGTGACTGCACCGAGCCGTACAACCAACCTTTTACCGCAGCCGAGCTCGCCCATTCTCTGGCGTTACCAAAGGATTCTTCTCCAGGTCCCGATGACGTACACCGACAGATGCTGCTACATCTTCCATCTGAGGCGCTATGCTTCCTTTTAAACATCTATAACCGCATTTGGCATGAGCGGGTTTTCCCTTCCTCCTGGCGAGAGGGTATTGTCATCCCCATCCCTCGACCCGGAAAGGACCGCACACTTCCATCTAGCTACCGCCCCATTTGCCTGACGAGTGTCATCTGCAAGACCATGGAGCGAATGATAAACGCTCGGTTAAATTGGTGGCTAGAAAAACATAACCATCTGTCCAACTTGCAATGCGGTTTTCGTCGCCATCGCTCAAGTGTCGATAATCTAACACACCTTGAGGGGTATATTTCTGATGCCTTTCTACTGAAGCAGCATGCCTTGGGCGTGTTCCTCGATCTGGAGAAGGCCTATGACACCACTTGGCGGTACGGCATACTCCGTAACCTACATGGTTACGCTATAAGTGGTCATCTACCCGAATTCCTATGCAACTTTTTGAAACTTCGCCGTTTTCGGGTGCGCATAGGAAACACGATATCACGGGAGCGGATACAGGAGAACGGCGTACCTCAAGGGTCAGTTTTGAGCGTCACCCTTTTTGCCGTAGCGATTAACGGCATCACTAGTGCCGTTAGGAGTGGAATTCCATCATCCCTCTATGTTGACGACTTCGCAGTATATTATAGGTCTGCCAACATAGATCACATTGAGCGCCAACTGCAGCTGACCATCACCCAGCTAGCAGCTTGGGCTCTTCAAAACGGCTTCCGTTTTTCAGCTGCGAAGACGCAGTGTATCCACTTTCACCGCCTACGAGGAATTCACCCGCCTCCTGATCTTCATTTGAACGGCACACCCCTGCCATTTGTCTCGCACCTGAAGTTCTTGGGCCTCTACTTGGACCGACAACTCAATTGGGAGCACCACATTCGTCACCTTCGGGCCTCTTGCGATCGTTCTCTTCGGGTGCTGAAGGTATTATCTGGAGCATCTTGGGGGGGCGATCGCACGGTAATGTTGAGGCTGTACCGCTCTCTGGTTCGGTCCAAGCTGGACTATGGCAGTTTTATTTATGGCGCACCGACCGCCTCTAAACTTCGCCTTTTAGACACCGTACATCATACTGGCATCCGCCTTGCCACAGGAGCTTTCCGCACCAGTCGAGTCGACTGCCTGTATGCAGACTCAGGCGAACCTCCACTGCATATTCGTCGCTCGCTCTTACTCTGCTCATACGTCTCGAAGTTGGCCAGTTATCCCAATCATCCTTGTTTTAAACCAGTTTTGAGTCCAGATTTAGTCCACCGTTATATGCGCCCTGGTTCTCAGACACGCCCCGTGGGAATAAGATTTCGGGATCTACTACATTCGCATGGCCTGCGAATGCCTCGCGTGGAGAGGTCGTCCATCTGCCCCTATCCTGCATGGCAGCTCAATCGTGCGCAGTTCGATCTCGCTCTTTCAAACAATTCTAGACTCGCTACTCCACATTCGGTGTTCCAACAACTTTTTGCCGAATTACTGGGCCGTTACCCTAATTATGTTCCGGTCTTTACAGACGGTGCTCAGTTAGGTAACGCTACGGGTTGCGCGTTCTTCGTTAACGGTGAGGCTCACAAATTTCGACTTCTGGACTCAACTTCGGTCTTCTCAGCAGAGTTGTATGCCATTTACTATATGCTCCTTTTTATTTGCAAGTTAGCCCCTGGCTCTTTTATTGTTTGCACAGACTGTCTAAGTGCTCTTCAGGCCTTGCAACAGCACACTGGCGCCCACTCCCTTGTTTTAAAAATACAGGCCCAGATCTCGCAAATGCTCGGTCGAGGATACCATTTTGTTTTTACTTGGACCCCAGGCCATGTGGGCATTCAGGGAACGAGGAGGCGGACGCGGCTGCTAAGTCCGCTTGCCGTTTGCCCCGGAGTTTAACAACTACGGCGCCATTCCAGGATGTGCAACGTTTTTTCCGTCGCCATCTCCTATCTGCTTGGCAGCAATCCTGGACAGCTTTAGAAGGCACACAACTCCGGGCAATAAAGGAAAGCGTACAACCCTGGCTAACTTCCTGCAGGGATAACCGGCGAGCCGAAGTGATACCCGGCTGAGAATTGGGCACACACGAGCAACTCATGGCCATCTGCTAAGAGGGGAACCGGCCCCTGTTTGTGCCTCGTGTTCAGTACGCCTCACGGTTCAGCACATTCTGCTTGACTGCCCGCAGTACGCCCGCGTTCGCCAGTCTTTGGGCTTGGGGACTAACTTGCATGGTGTTTTAGGTAACGACCCAGTGGCCGCGGACAAGGCACTGCGGTTTGTTTATGAAATAGATTTTAATAAACAAGTCTAAATTGTGTTTTTAAATCTATTGCTTTTAGAGATTTTAAATTATTAGTCTTTACATCGTTTTAATGTCTTTTTTAACATTTGTGTGTTTTTATGGTATTTTACCTTTTTAACTAAATTTTATATAGTTATTAGGTTTTAGTGTTGACTTGGGGCCCAAATGACCTTGTTGTCGACGGGCCCTTAAACGCCACATACTCACAGATGGATCCAAAAGCGATACAGGTGTTGGATGTGCTTACATCCATGGAGCCGAACCCTATACATTCGGTTTCCATGGCAGTACTTCCATTTATAGTGCAGAGCTCTATGCAATATACCGAGCCGTCATACATGTTCGCCGAAGAAAGTTAGGAAATTGTCTTATCCTGAGTGATTCCCTAAGCGCACTTCAGAGCCTCCGTGAGTTGTACAACCAACACATTCAATTGTGCAACGCATACAGGATGCACTCCACGTTTTACACGTCTCTGGCGTTAGCGTGGTGTGCGCATGGATTCCTGGCCACGTAGGCCTGCATGGGAACGAACTGGCGGATTCGGCAGCAAAGGTGGCAAGCGTAGAACCGAGTGTCAACATCCCTTCTGTCACCGCGGAAGACTTTATGCTTGTGCGTAGAGCGGCACTGTCACGCTGGCGTGATGAGTGGTCTGCTCTGCGTAATAAGAAGCTGAGAAGGGTAAAAGAACTTCCGGATAACTGGGCGACCTCCTATCGCTCATCGCGTCGGGAGGAGGTGAGTTTGGCTCGGTTGCGTATTGGGCACTGCTACTTCTCACACAGTCACCTGTTGAGGAGGGTCACTGCTTCTGTTTGCGAGTCATGTGGTCAGGCTCTCTCGGTCCGTCATGTGCTGCTCGAGTGTATTCACCTAGCAGACCTGCGGGAGTCTCTGCAGCTGCCGGTCAGCTTGACGGAGATCCTAGCAGACAATAACTCTGCGGTGGAAAAAGTCCTGAAGTACATCGCCAGAGTTCAGTTAAGAATTTAATAGTTTATGCTTTTATCGTCTGTTATTTTATACGTTTTTATTTTCATAGTCTATTGCTGGTTTCGGCCGTCTTTTGTTATAAATATATCTTTGTTTTATTTATACATGTTATATCTATTGCGTTTTTGTATTTTAGCAATAAAGAGTGTTTTGTTTTTGTATTTCTTTTAAATGTTTATTTTTATAGATATATTTTTACTTAGTGTGTAAGTTTTTTAGTATCATTCGCACAATTGTCTTTAATGGGCGCTGATGACCTAGCAGTTGAGCGCCCATAAACAAATCATCATCATCATCATCCGAGACGGCAGCTTATTATTAGAGAGCACAAGTGCGGACCAGTCTAAGAAGCTACAGAAAGCGACTTTGTTGGGCTCCTACCCTATCCGGGTAGCCCCACACAAGACGCTTAACACCTGCAGAGTAGTCACCACCTCCAGCTTAGACGGTCTTGCAAATGAAGAAATTGTAAGTTGCCTCTCTGATCAGCTGGTTTGTCAGGCGTACCGGCTAATACGGAAACAGGATGGCAAGGAATACCCATTACGTACGGTTTTTCTCACTTGCTGGGACAAAGTTACCAGAATTCATCTATTGCGGATATGAACGTGCTAGCGTCCGCCAGTATGTCCCGAACCCCATGCGCTGTTTTCAATGTCAGCTGTTCGGACATACTAAGGTCACGTGTACCAATCCTGCACATTGTGAGAAATGTGGCCTACCGACACATGAAGACCCACACTGCAGTCGAACACCTTGTTACGTGAACTGTGACGGTAGTCATCCCTCCAGCTCGCGACAGTGCCCTAGATTCATAGACGAAAAAAGCATACAGGAGCTACGTGTAATAGAACGCCTGACATTTCCAGAGGCACGACGGCGCTTTGAGCAACTGAAGCGTGCTACCACTACCACGGGATATGCATCAGCAGCTCGCCGTACACCTAATACCACTGTTGCTGTTCAACACGTCCCTGTCGCCCACGCATCCACGCAGATTGACTTTCTAGCCGTTAAACCCACGTCTCAGACTGTTTCTATATCCACCAGCACAGCCTCCGCTTCAACCGTACAGACTCCAGCCACCAAGCCATCAGCGGGTAACAACCATCCCGAAGTAAATGTGAAAAACCGATCCCGACCACAACATAGATCGCGAAGTCGCTCGCCTTTTATTAGATCCCGGTCTCGTTCGACGAGCCGCAGGAGTTCTGACTCCCGATCATCAGCGGAGTCACAGGAGGCTAACGATTTTCGAATCGTAGGGCCCAAGTCAGCCAAGGTCAAGAAAAAGGTTAAAACGGCCCATTAAAAACTCTTCATGGAAATAATCCAGTGGAATGTCAATGGTTTTCGAGCTCGTGCTCAAGACCTACAACATTTAGTATCTCAACGGTCACCATCAATTATTTGTCTCCAGGAAACCCACTTACATCCCAATCACCCGTTACACCTTCACTCTTTCTCTGCATTTAGAAGCGACTCCCTTGCAGGTATGCGTGCAAGCGGTGGCGTTGCTACCTTAGTGGCGCCTAACATGTCAACCGCAACGTTCCTCTCACCACACCATTGCAAGCCGTGGCCGTTCGGATACAGCTGGAGAGCATCAGTTTTACCATCTGTAACATGTACTTGCCGCCGCTCAGTATAGTTCCAGAGCGTGATCTTCAAGCTCTATTGGCTCAGCTCCCCTCACCACTACTCCTTGTGGGAGACTTGAATGCCAAGCACACGCTCTGGGGATCAGACACTGATGACGCCCGTGGATGCCTCCTCGTAGACGTCTTCGATAAGGCTGACCTGCTTCTGCTAAATACTGGTGACCCGACATTCCTATCATCCGCTTATGGTACACATTCCGTACTAGACCTTTCGTTCTGCAGTCCGTCATTAATACCACTACGTGAGTGGTCAGTACTTTCCGACCTCTTTGGCAGTGATCATTACCCCATTAACATACGTTTTTCTGGCCGCCAATGTGTACCTTCTCGACATCCTCGCTGGATTATTTCCAAAGCTAACTGGGGAAAATTCCAATCCCTGATACACCTCATCAACGATGGTTTCGACACCATCGATGAAATGGTCGAATATTTTACTTGCTCGATCCTGCTCGCAGCAGAATCCAGCATTCCTCGAGGTTCACCTACACCACGTCGTATCCCTGTACCGTGGTGGTCCGAGGAATGCAGTTTGGCTGTCAAAGCACGCAAACGTGCTTTGCGCGTTTTTCAGCGGCACCCGACGGAAGGGAACATTGTCGCTTTCAAACGTTCTCGCGCTAGCGCACGCTCTATACTGCGCAACGCAAAGCGTAAATCTTGGGAAGCCTATGTGTCTTCGCTTTCGCGGCGCAGCTCTACCCAACAAGGATGGTCAGCTGTTCGGCGGATGTATGGCAAGTATCGCCGGGCTGTAATTCCCGGCCTTGCCATCAACGGTTCCATGTGCACCACCGAGCAGGACATAGCTGAAGCCCTAGCTACCACATTTGCTGCGACTAGCCAAACTGACCGCTATGATGCTCTCTTCCTGCCTATTAGGGAAAAGGCGGAACGGGTACAACCAAATTTTAATAGTGACTGCACCGAGCCGTACAACCAACCTTTTACCGCTGCCGAGCTCGCCCATTCTCTAGCGTTAGCAAAGGATTCTTCTCCAGGTCCCGATGACGTACACCGACAGATGCTACTACATCATCCATCTGAGGCGCTATGTTTCCTATTAAACATCTATAACCGCATTTGGCATGAGCGGGTTTTCCCTTCCTCCTGGCGAGAGGGTATTGTCATCCCCATCTCTCGACCCGGAAAGGACCGCACACTTCCATCTAGCTACCGGCCCATTTGCCTGACGAGTGTCCTCTGTAAGACCTTCGAGCGCTCGGTTAAATTGGTGGCTAGAAAAACATAACCATCTGTCCAACTTGCAATGCGGTTTTCGTCGCCATCGCTCAAGTGTCGACAATCTAACACGCCTTGAGGGGTATATTTCCGATGCCTTTCTACTGAAACAGCACGCCGTGGGTGTGCTCCTCGACCTGGAGAAGGCCTATGACAGCACTTGGCGGTACGGCGTACTCCGTAACCTTCATAGTTACGGTATGCGTGGTCATCTACCCGAGTTTTAATGCAATTTTTTAAAACTTCGCCGTTTTCGTGTGCGCATAGGAAACACGATATCCCAGGAGCGGATACAGGAGAACGGTGTACCTCAGGGGTCGATTTTGAGCGTCACCCTTTTCGCCGTAGCGATTAACGGCATCACTAGTGCCGTTCGAAGTGGAATTCCATCATCCCTCTATGTTGACGACTTCGCAATCTATTATAGGTCTGCCAACATAGATCACATTGAGCGCCAACTGCAGCTGACCATTACCCAGCTAGCAGCTTGGGCGCTTCAAACCGGCTTCCGTTTTTCAGCTGCGAAGACGCAGTGTATCCACTTTCACCGCCTACGAGGTATTCACCCGCCTCCTGATCTTTATTTGAACGGCGCACCCCTGCCATTTGTCTCGCACCTGAAGTTCTTGGGCCTCTACTTGGACCGACAACTCAATTGGGAGCACCACATTCGTCACCTTCGAGCCTCTTGCGATCGTTCTCTTCGGGTGCTGAAGGTATTATCTGGAGCATCTTGGGGGGGGGGGCGATCGCACGGTAAAGTTGAGGCTGTACCGCTCTCTGGTTCGATCCAAGCTGGACTATGGCAGTTTTATTTATGGCGCAGCGACCGCCTCTAAACTTCGCCTTTTAGACACCGTGCATCACACTGGCATCCGCCTTGCCACAGGAGCTTTCCGCACCAGTCGAGTCGACTGCCTGTATACAGACTCAGGCGAACCTCCACTCCATATTCGTCGCTCGCTGTTACTGTGCTCATACGTGTCGAAGTTGGCAAGTTATCACAATCATCCTTGTTTCAAACCAGTTCTGTGTCCAGATTTAGTCCACCGTTATATGCGCCCTGGTTCTCGGACACGCCCCGTGGGAATAAGATTTCGGGATCTCCTACATTCCCATGGCCTCCGAATGCCTCGCGTGGAGAGGTCGTTCATCTACCCCTATCCTGCATGGCAGCTCGATCGTGCGCGGTTCGATCTAACTCTTTCAAACAACCCTAGACTCGCTAATCCACATTCGGTGTTCCAACAACTTTTTGCCGAACTACTGGGCCGTTATCCTAACTATGTTCCGGTCTTTACGGATGGTTCTCAGTTAGGTAGCACTACGGGTTGCGCGTTCTTCATTAACGGTGAGGCTCATAAATTTCGACTTCTGGACTCCACTTCGGTCTTCTCAGCAGAGCTGAATGCCATCCTCTATTTGCTCCTTTTTATTTGCAAGTTAGCTCCTGGCTCTTTTATTGTCTGCACCGATTCTCTGAGTGCTCTTCAGGCCGTGCAACAGCACACTGCCGCTCAGACCCTCGTTTTAAAAATACAGGCCTAGACCTCGCAAATGCTCAGGCGCGGGTACAATTTTGTTTTTACTTGGACCCCAGGCCATGTGGGGATTTCCGGAAACGAGGAGGCGGACGCGGCTGCAAAGTCAGCTTGCCGTTTGCCCCGGAGTTTAACAACTACTGTGCCATACCAGGATGTGCAACGTTTTTTTCGTCGCCAACTCCTCTCTGCTTGGCAGCACTCCTGGACAGCTATGGAAGGCACACAACTCCGGGCAATTAAAGAGAGCGTACAACCCTGGCTAACTTCCTGCAGGGATAACCTGCGAGCCGAGGTGATGCTCACCCGGCTGAGAATTGGGCACACACGAGCTACTCATGGTCATTTGTTGAGAGGGGAACCGGCCCCAGTGTGTGCTCCGTGTGCCGTACGCCTCACTGTGCGGCATATTTTACTCGATTGCCCACAGTACGCCCGCGTTCGCCAGTCTTTGGGCTTGGGAGCTAACTTGCTCAGTATTTTAGGTGACGACCCAGTGGCCGTGGATAAGGCACTGCGGTTTATTTTTAAAATCGGTTTTAATAAACAAGTATGACTTGTGTTTTATATCTATTGCTTTTAGAGATTTTAAATTTTTAGTTCTGGGACGTGTTTTAATGTGTTTTTAATAGTTGAGTGATTATATTTTATCTTACTTTTTAACTTTGTATAGCTTTTAGATTTTAGTGTTGACTTAGGGCCCAAATGACCTTGTTGTCGACGGGCCCTAAAACACCACACACACACTCACTCACTCACCCGTTTGGGAGAGTCAATCGGAAGGAAGACCTTTCGTTGTGATAGTTCCAGAGTTTCCCATGAATGAGGGGCGTTATAGAAATGGATATGACATATATATTAAAGCAGATAAAAATTAAAATGTTCATTCATAGTTCAACATGAGTATCGACAGGTTTGGCTCTCAAAGAGGCACTCCAGGTAGAAAAATAATAGATCGTTACATAATAAATAGAGATGGCAATGGGAACTACGAATTTAATAACAAGAGATTGTGCAACATTCAGGATCCTGAAGAAGCTAATGATGCTTCAAATAAAGTCTACGTGGACGCAATTGAGAATAGGATGCAGAATTTCACACAA
This sequence comes from Mantis religiosa, assembly GCA_030765055.1. NCBI lineage: Eukaryota > Metazoa > Arthropoda > Insecta > Mantodea > Mantidae > Mantis > Mantis religiosa. Next base: position 4,214,968 of record JAUKNK010000031.1, on the reverse strand, counting down.
CGAAGTTTCAACGAAGTTGAGCTAATGGTTAAGGAGATGATCAGTGATTTGAGTGAGAAAATGGATAGCTTGGAAATAATGATAAAAAATCAAGTTTCAACTATATGGTCTGCGATCAATCACCTACAGTTAACTATCGCGAATTCCTTTAAATCTAATTGAGAGAATGAGAAGGGAGTTTCATTAGATGCGATTGTAAACACGTTATTGGAAAGATACAATACACAGGGTAATCAAATTTCAGCTCTAGAAAAATCAAGCAGAGGACTAAATGCCAATACGACGATCTTTGTTAAGGAATTCCAGAAGCGTTCGCAGGAATATGGGAGTGAAATCGCTCAATTAAAAGCTAAAATAGAAGATGTTAAGTAAGACGTAGATGTTTTCAAACGCAAGCTACGAATTGGATGTTATCTGTTATCCTAAATAATTTGCAAAATGGATAGCGAAAGTATAAGGTTGAAAGAATCTGTAGCCAGACACATGAAAGCTGTAAAAGAAAAACTAAGAGCTCTGAAAGGAATCAAGTTCGAAACCCAACATGTTATGTCCGAAGCGTTGAAGCCTGTAACTAAGCCTCTTGAAGAAATACTGGATAAACAAGAAAAAACGAAACCTTCAGTGACTAAAGATGGAAGAAGTAGCAATGGAGTTGAGGCTACTACTACTTACCTGCAGAAGGTACGCTCAAAGGATAAGGATCAGCTAGATGCAACATATGGTGTACGATATGAAGATGGCAGATATATGCTGGGCAATAAAGACATTCATTTCATAAATGATCAAATCCGGATTGGGGATGCTACATATGAGTCTACACCAGGTTTGAACGAGCTCATCTTTAAGGATTTCCCCGAGATGTCAGCTTACACAAGTGACGACTTGGATACTTACGCACAGATTATGAGAGATACGCTCCTTCACAGAACAGGATGCAAGCGACAAGGACGCTTGAAATGTCGTAGATCGTATAAATATACTAATATAATACGCCCGCTTGCTAATAAACATTCAGGACTTGGCATGACGTGGAAGCAGCATCATCCTGAAAAGAAGATAGATTACATCTACTGGAAAAACCCAAACACCTTAGTGTACAGGCTAAGACTTCTCACTGCATCAAGAGACGCCGGTAATAATAGTCACGAACAAGAAATTGAGGAAATCATACGGGAGCTAAAAGCATCTAAAGTTATAGCATGACAGCCAAACAGAATATAGCTAAAGAGCTTCATGCTCCACCAAGAAGAAACTTCTTACGCCGGAAAATCGTTAGCAAGGGATTGAATGACTTGCTACAAATCGACTTGGTTGAAATGATACCATATGCGAGAATTAACAAAAATTTCAAATACATACTGGTTGCAATAAACTTCTACTCGAAAATGGCCCCCCAGGGGCCTACTACGGTAGGTACGGGTATTGGCGATCCCGGGGTCCCGAGCCAACAGTCTCCCTCGTGTGGGCTCCTCTTCGTGGTTGAGGGAGACGGTCAACAGGCCCACCCACGTGTAGGCCGTGCGTGGAGACCCGTGTCGGTGGAAATGTTTGTCCTGGTGGTTGAGGGATGCGCATCTGAGCTCGTAACAGTTTTTTTTCTGAATTCGGGAAGGGTGCGCATTTCCAATATACCACTTTGGCTACTGCTTCAGCTAAACGGGAGGTTAGGGACTAACCCACCCCTAATCAATCGGCCAGGACAAGGTGTTACACTGAACTCCAGGGTGAGTGGGACGGCGAGCCCGCTATATCCCCTATGTAGCCCTGTCATCCCAGTGGGATAACCCCTTGTTGGGCTCCGTGGTGGGAGGGGAGCATTGGGGGATGAAATTTATTCCTACGTTTTATGGCCACAACTACACCTAAACGCAGAAAACAAGTTTCAGACGAAAGGGAGGTACACACGTCTTTATCAGCGCGTTACCTAGTTATCCATCGGACAGAAGAGGGTCAGTCATTTTTAAAGGTCAACCCTTTCGTAATTCAATCAGGTCTGGATAAAATCGCTGGGCCCGTGAAGTCATGTACACGTTTACGGTCTGGTTCATTGTTGGTTGAAAGCTACTCTACCTCCCAGTTTGATAAGTTAATGAAAGCGAAACTCCTACACGGATATCCTATCCGTGTAGAAAAGCACAGGAGTCTCAACTCTTCTAAGGGCGTTATCACCAGCCCTCTGTTGGATGGTATGCCGGAGGAGGAGATCCAGGGTTATCTGGCGGACCAGGGTGTCACGGAAGTGTACCGTGTGCGAGTCATGCGTGACGGTGTGCAGGTTCCTAGCCGCACACTTTTTGTTACTTTCGATCGGCTCGAACTGCCTCAGAAGATCAAGGCAGGATATGAAGTTATCCCTGTGCGCCCGTACATTCCGCGGCCTATGCGCTGCTACCAGTGTCAGCGCTATGGCCATACCAAGACCTCTTGTAAGGCTACTGTTGCGGTATGTGCCAACTGTGGTAAGGGCAGTCATGACGGAGCTTGTCCCTCTGCCCCAAGTTGCGTGAACTGCCAAGGTCAACATCCGGCGACCTCCCGCGATTGTCCGCGCTACCAGGATGAGAAGGCCATCCAGGAGCTGCGGGTGAAGGAGCGTCTATCCTTCTCTGAAGCCCGCAAACGACATCAGGCTCGACAACCTTCTCTCCTGAAGTTTGGTACTTTTAGTTCCGTAGTTTCAAAACCAATACTAAAGATTGACATGGGCACTCAAACTTGCCCTGTGCCTTCAACAGTGACTCCTCGCGTCGCATTGCCAACTTCTAATACCGCTAGCTCCAAAACCATTTCAGTGAGTACGGACACCCGGAAATTTAAAGTCACGCCAAAGCGCTCCGACTTCCTCAAAGACCCTCCGGCACCTGCCAGTGGCAAGTGTCCCGGCCCGGCCAGTTCCCCTTCACCTCCTCGGCGCTCTTGCTCCCAGGACACCAGGGGGCGTTGCCGTGTGAAGGGGCCTTCCCTTCCAACCTTGAGTATTGGCAACAGTTTTCTCCCGTTGACCGCGTTATCCAATGACCCTGACCCTCCTCCATCCGAGGAACCTATGGAGCACGAAGCAAGTGCTCCAAAAAGCCCGAGCCCAACACGGAACCCGAAGGGAAAATTAAAGCGACAGCCACCAGCAAAGTGAACTAAGTGACCGGCTTTTTCCCTTTACCCCAGGATGTCCATTCTACAGTGGAATACACGTGGCGTGCGCAGGCGTAAACCAGACCTACAACTGTTGGATAATTTGCTGTCCCCCAGTATTTTCTGCCTGCAGGAGACGAAACTTCACCAGCAGGATACGTTCACCTTTCCTGGTTTTACTCCGGTGCGCTTTGATTTGCCACCGGAGCCCGGTTCTCCTGCACATGGGGGTGTTATGTTTTTAATCCGGGACGACGTTTTTTATCAACCTCTTCCGCTCAATAGTACCTTGCAAGCCGTAGCCGTTACTCTTAGACTCCCAGGTCTCTCTTTTACCTTATGTTCTGTTTATTTACCGCCCTCTTCTCCCTTCGCCATTGCGGACTTCTCCGATCTGGTGTCCCAGCTCCCAACACCCTTCTTGCTGTTGGGAGACTTCAACGCCCATCACCCTCTTTGGGGATCACCTAGGGCTTGCGTAAGGGGGAAGCACCTTGCTGAATTCCTTGTTCAGAATCACCTCTCAATTCTCAACACTGGCGAACCTACATTTATTTCTGATTCAACCGGCACTCTCTCTCACCTGGACTTATCCGTTTGCTCGGCACAGCTTGCTCATCACTTTGAGTGGAACGTCGTCTCTGACACCTTTTCCAGCGACCACCTTCCCTGCCTGATTAGCCTGCTTTCCAACTACACACCATCTTCCCGTGTACCTACTTGGCAGCTACACAAAGCTGACTGGTCCCTTTTTTGCAGCCTGGCTATCTTTGACGACCAAGTATCCGACAACGTCGACGAGATGGTAGAGCACGTTACATCTGTGATTACATCTGCCGCCGAACGTGCTATACCTCGCTCTTCAGCCCAACCTCGGCGTTTACCCGTTCCCTGGTGGACCGATGAATGCCGCGCGGCGCTGCGTGTGCGCCGGGCTGCACTGCGAACTTTTAAGCGTCATCCTACCCTGGACAATTTGATCAGGTTCAAGCGCTTACGCGCAAATGCCCGACGCGTGATACAGGCCAGCAAGAAGACATCCTGGACGCGTTTTGTGGAGACCTTTAACCGCTTCACACCATCCTCTGTGGTTTGGAGCAAGCTGCGACGCGTGGCCGGTAAAGTTCCTCGTATTCTGGTGCCTGGCCTACGGATTAACAATAACACCGTAGTTGCCCCTAGAGCTGTCGCTGATGCCCTGGGAGGAGCTTTTGCTCATATCTCTAGTTCCTCCCATTATCACCCGGACTTTCTGCCCATCAAACACCGGGCAGAGACGCATGACCTCTCCTTTCAATCCTTAAACCATGAGTGTTATAACGCCTTCTTCACTATGCAGGAGCTGGAGCGGGCCCTGGCAACTTCCAGACCCTCCACACCGGGGCCGGACGGAGTCCACATCGTAATGCTACAGCACCTGTCCTCAGTTAGTAAGCACTTTCTCTTGCAGGTGTATAATTATATCTGGCGCACAGCAACATTTCCGACCGCTTGGCGCGAGGCTACCGTTGTACCTATCTTAAAACCTGGAAAGGATCGCCATCTGCCTTCCAGTTATCGTCCGATCTCCCTCACCAGTTGCCTTTGCAAGGTGATGGAGCGCATGATAAACGGGCGATTGACATGGTGGCTAGAATCCCGTCTTCTGTCAAACGTTCAGTGCGGTTTTCGTCGCTACCGGTCAACGGTCGACCACCTAGTCTCGTTGTCCACGCACATTATGGATGGATTTTTACGCAGGAGCCAAACAGTTGCTGTGTTCTTTGACCTGGAGAAGGCATACGACACTTGCTGGAGGTATGGAATTCTCCGCACCCTCCATAAATGGGGCATTCGTGGAAGGTTACCCCTATTTATTCGAGAGTTTATGCGTGATAGGGTGTTTTGGGTACGTGTGGGTTCGGATTTACCTCGCGCTTTTATTCAAGAGAACGGAGAACCGCAGGGCTCGGTACTCAGTGTCACACTATTTGCTATTGCCATCGATCCCATTACGGAGTGCGTCCCATTGGGCATTTCTTCTTCTTTATTCGTGGACGACTTCGCCATTTATTGTAGTTCTCGGCGCACTTCTCTCCTGCACCGCCGCCTCCAAATGTGTCTTGACCGACTCTTTACTTGGAGTGTGGAAAACGGCTTCAAGTTCTCCGCCGCGAAAACCGTCTGCGTAAACTTCTGGCGAAGGAAAGCATTTCCGCCGCCGTCGCTGTATCTGGGAGCCGATGCCCTTCCTTACGCAGACGAGACAAAATTCTTGGGATTGGTGTTTGATAGGAAGCTTAGTTGGTCTTCTCATATCTCGTATTTAAAGGCCAGGTGTGAACGTTCTCTTAGTGTTTTACGTGTTTTAAGCGGCACCTCCTGGGGAGCTGATCGGACGGTTCTTTTAAGGCTATATCGCTCTTTTGTCCGATCTAAACTTGACTACGGCTGTATTGTATACTCGTCCGCTCGACCATCGATTTTAAAAAGACTTGACCCTGTTCATCACCGTGGTATCCGTCTGAGTATTGGCGCCTTTCCAACAAGTCCGGTCATCAGCCTGTGTGCGGAAGCTGCTGAACCTCCGCTTCGCTATCGGCGCGATGTCCTTCTTTGTAATTACGCTTGCCGGCTTTTTACTTTGCCGGATCATCCGTCGTTTAGCTCGTTCTTTAATGATTCCCTGGACCGTCAATACTCAGCGCGCTCCCTGGCCCTACTCCCTCCTGGCGTTCGTTTTCGCTCTCTACTTCGGCTGTTGGATGTTGATTTACCGGCGACATTTCGCAAAGGAGAAACACGATTTTCGCCATGGCTACGCTCCGAGATCCAGGTAAATCTGAGCCTGCTGTCCATGCCGAAATTGTCGACGCCAGATTCAGTCCTTCGTTCGGGCTTTTTAGAAGTTCAGGCGCAGTACCGACCCTGCAGTTTTATTTACACTGATGGCTCGAAGGATAATACGGGAGTGGGATGTGCTTTTATTCACGGTCGGCAGAGTTTTAGCTTTCGTCTTTTACCGCAGTGCTCGATTTTTACAGCAGAGCTGTTCGGTATTTACCAAGCTCTTTTATATGTTCGTTGGCAAGCCTTACAGTCCTGGGTTATCTGCTCCGATTCTCTGAGTGCGCTCCAGAGCCTACGGATGCTGTACACCTATCATCCACTCATACAGCGGATCCAGGACTGCCTTCACACTCTCGCCAGTGCAGGCACTTGCGTCTCCTTTGTGTGGGTACCTGGACACGTAGGCATATCTGGAAACGAGGCTGCCGACGCTGCCGCAAAGGCAGCTGTTTTGGCTCCTAGATGTTTTCGCTCTTGCGTTCCCTCAGATGATTTTAGCTCATATTTACGTCGCGCCCTCCTGTTAAAGTGGAGCAGTCATTGGAACGCCCGTCGGGGGAATAAGCTTAGGAAGGTAAAGCCCCTCCCAATCATCTGGAGCACTTCGTCGTGTACCTCTCGTCGCGAGGAGGTGATTTTAGCACGACTGCGAATCGGGCACTGCCGTTTTAGCCATGGTCACCTTTTATCTTCTGATGCTACACCGCTCTGTTCTCATTGTCACGAGCCCATGACGGTGCGGCATGTTTTAGTCCAGTGCCAGTCTTTAGCCCAGCTGCGTGTGTCCTTGGACATGCCGACGACCCTGCCTGAAGTGCTGGCAGACACTTCATGTGCAGTGGCTCGTGTTTTACGTTTCATTTATTATAGCGGACTGGGCACACGTGTATGACACCCAGATTATCCTCTTATCATACTTTTAGCCTTTTGTGCGAGTTGTATCCGTTTTAATGTCTCATTGTTCACGTAGAGCAGTTTTTGGCACTGTATCGGTGACCTTTTTACTGTTGTAAAGTTTTTTGGTGTTTTAGCGGTGGACTCACTTTCAATTTTTTTTGGCGTTATTGGTTTTTTTACTGGGCGCTAATGACCCTAGCAGTTGTGCGCCCTAAAGCCCCACTACTACTACTACTCGAAAATGGCTTATGCAAGACCTTTAAAGGACAAGACCGGAGCTAGTGTGGCAAAGGGTATGGAAGATATACTACAAGAATTGGAGGCGCCACCCAGGAACATTCAAAGTGATAATGGGAAAAAATTGTATAATAAGTTCTTTAAAAGCTTAATGCAGAAGTATAATATTAACCATTACAGTACCTATAGTAATGTGAAGGCCGCAGCTGTGGAACGTTTAATACGAACCTTGAAGAATATGATGTATCGCGAGTTTTTAATCCAAGGGTCCTACAAGTGGTTAGATCTTTTGCCCTGTATTATTAAAAAATACAATAATACGTTCCATTCTACTATTCGCATGAAACCCAATGAAGTAAACAACAACGACCTTCTTTTGACTGTGTACAACTACAATCAAGACAGAAGAGAGAAGAGAGGTCCCAAGAAGTTTAGTGTTGGTGATTATGTTAGGGTATCTAAGAATAAAGGACATTTTGAAAAAGGATTTGAATCTAACTGGAGTGTGGAAATCTTTCAAGTTCACCATGTGAAGCGTACCAATGCGGCTACATACATACTCAAGGATAAAAGTGGTGAAGTGATAAAGGGAGCGTTTTATGGACATGAACTAAAAAGGACAGTTTTTTACATAAAAAGAACTAGCTATCCTAATACATATTTAATAGAAAAAGTTTTACGGAGACGTGGAAATAGGATTCTTGTTAAATGGTATGGATTTCCAGGTTCTGAGTGGATAAATAAAGACAATGTACTGTAATGTAACGAAAAGGAATTAATAAATATGCTTCTCTGTTGCAAACCATTTGAGTTTTATTTTATAAAAACCCTCACATATACAATATTGAGGGAAAAATTAAATTTACAAAACAATATAATTGGATTAAAAAACCCTCACATATACAATACAATATAATTGGAGTAAAAAACCCTCATATATACAACATTGAGGGAAAAATTAAATTTACAATACAATATAATTGAATTACAAAACCCTCATATATACAACATTGAGGGAAAAAGTAAATTTAAAATATAACACAGTTAAACAAAACTTTATATATACAATATCATACATCTGAAAAAATCCTCATATTTACATGCTCGTGGGAAAGCACTAAGTATTGCCAGGTGGTTTAAGGGAGTAATGGCCCCATGCAAGTGTAAAATGGCTTCCTTCCACAAGCTTCCTCTTGTCATCATTCCCATGCAATGCTACTCTATTACTTTCAATTGTGGTAATTTTGTGTTTGTCGGTCCGAAAAGTTTTCTGCAGAGTATATAATTTTGAATGTACGTCTACAAGACAGTTAAAATAGTCATCGAAATCTACTGCTTGCATTCCACATTTGGTGACACCCTTGGATTTCTTAACAAGCTGGCCTTCATATCTGTATGCATACAACTTCGCGCGTAGTCCAATATACTCGCTCATAGCCTTGCCACCCAATTCGTCCTTGAACAAACCGATTACTTTCTTATTGGCCTGCTTAATGCCATATGCATTGTCTTTTTTCAAAATTTGAGGTATCGAAATATTGTGGGTTATCTCTAATAAACCTATAGATATCGGTACTGGTTTCAAAGATAAACGAGTCGGTATCCATATAATTTAATCTCAAGTCCTTTAAATAAGGCTTCATAACATTATAAAAAAAATCATACATGATGAATTTAGAAATGTCCAAAATAGCATGACCTATGTAAATTGGTTTGTTCATAATTACTTCCTCCCTGGCTAGTTCAATGCCCACCAGATCTTCGAAGATGATTCTTCTCAAAAAGGTCGGTCTGGCAATGAGCTTCTTGGCTTGTTTCCACTGGCTAACGATCTTGAAATCTGTATGTTTTCGGACATTTTCAAGAAATTTTCCATACACAGCATTGTTCATCTTTTTCCATAAGTTCTGTCCAAACTTAGACTATTCCTGAGCCCTCTTTGCAGTATTTAAATCTATGTATGTCTTTAACCAGCGGGATTGCCTGTACTTTACCACTCTGTGAATATGTCTCACAGTCAGGCCATTTTCAATGCACTGCTGCAGTGTTCTGTAGTGCAAGACATATTTGCTTTTATCTTCTAGCGTTGCTAGCAGTTTCTTGTATTGGCCATTGGGTGGGATTGCAGTCTGAGCGCAGAAAGGAAGCTCGTTATGGGCGTCATGAATATGAGCGGGACATTGAAGGTCGACTTCCAAGACATATCCAACATCTGAATCGGGTGAGATTGCCATGAAGTCGATACTGCCAATTTCATCTCTGGTCATCCATCTCAGATCACCACAGGGCAAGGCTGAAATCATGCTCTGGCTGTACAAGTTGTTAATGTCCCAATATGATAGGAAGTTCACTGGTGCACTCTGATCGAAGGCTTCCATGTACATGTGGTTGGCCTTGGAGTAGCGCTTCACCACAGTGCACAAGCCCCCTCGGATCCCAGCCTCGAAGAATTCCAACATACTCTTATCATGAATTAATGAGAGCTTCGCCTTTGTCGATTTCAACATGGCGTCGAAAGCAACTCCTGGTAATGTATAAAACCACGCTGGGTCGAGCTTATACATATCCAGTAGGAGACTTCTGAATTTCTCAAAAATATCTGATAGGAGCAGAACATCTGTTTTCAGATATAAATCGCTGTATTCTCCAAGGTTTTGGATCTTAAAGGAATCCCAGACCTTCGCAGCCTGCCTGTACTCCTCATCGGTGATCCCTTTTCCAGTGAGACGACTGGAAAACTCCTCAGGAGGTAGTTGCGTCTCTTCAAGTTTTTCTATAGATGTTATATAGTCATAGGGGAATATCCCCTTTGATGTGACCAAGTTAAATTGCTCATTATCAGGGTATTCGGCCCTGGTCAGCTTAAACTCATCTACCTCAAGCATATCAGCAAGGGTGGATAGCTTATCGTCCAAGAACTTATAGCTATCCAGAAACCTGAACCGAATGTTCCTGTACCGTTTGCTGAATGATATATATCGCTCGGAGGTTTGTGCAATGCATGAAATGGGTTGATCATCATATGCCAAATGCCTTATCAGAAAGTGGCTGTCATAATTAGATAAACAATGAAAAAAGATAGGTATGAAATCAGGGACCTTTCGATTTAAATTGCACTTGTTATGAGCAGCACCCAGATATTCACCTGTCACGTTATCATGATCCCTCACCCTAATCTCATTCATAACAAAACTCCTAAGGCAAATGTGGCACTCAGAGGCATTATGGAAACTCTGTTCCTCTTCCTGAGTAAGATGCATCGGAACAATTCTCGAATAAACATCAATGACTTCGTCAGCAATTGATTTCAACTGCTTGATGAAGTCATCAATGGCATTAGAACCCCTGAAGAGGAAGAACTTCGATAATGCCTGATCATGACGGCACACTACCTTTAGAGCGATAGACATTGTCTCGTGTTGCTGAATAGCCCTTGTCCAACTAGCATTACTTGAGGGCTGGCAAGAGTGGACAGGGGTTAAAACAGATTCAATGTCAGCATAGACAACAAAAGGTACAGGAACGCTCTTGGAAAATGATTTAAACTCCAGGACCTCTTCTTCCCGAGGCATCTTAAGAATTTGGCAGTTTTTACATCTCAGCTTGTGTGACTTAAGTGCTTCTTCATTTGCACAACGTTTAAGGCACGCTTCACATACCCACATGGTTTTGCAGTGCGTTGTAATCTGAGATCTAACAAGTCTTGAAATATTTTTTATGAGGCAGTAGTGAGCATTATCTTCTTCTATGTACAGTAGATTGACATGTACGTCCTTCTCATTAGGCTGGTATAGAGGTATGACCTTTCTTGAATCTTCCTCTATACCAAACACTGCAATTGATAACCCCTTGTTCTGCTTTTCAAAGCGTTCAATTTGGTGCAGAGCTACAGGGAATTCAATCCCTTCATAATTATAAGCTGTGAAAAGCAGTTGTTTAGGGTATGAACCTCTTTTCTCTGAATTTATCTTGGCGGGGTATTTACTTGCCAGCATAGACCAGGCAAAGCAGTACTCATCATCCTTGTTCTGCATATTCACTACTGCTCTCTTATACCTTAACCATGTCGGTAGTTGTATATATGAGGAGGCGTGCAGAGAGTCATAATTACATATACTAATTACCAAGTTGTGTACGGCAAAGTTTTCGAAGACGCTCCCCCCTCGAATTTAGCTATGTTTTCCAAAATATCCCCCACTATTGCATGGAAATTTTGATTGAGGTTAGTGGTGGAAAGAATCACTTTGGTCTTCGAATTAAAGAAGGATGAAATGGTTACATCCTCATCAGATTTGTGGATCAATTATGAAATCTCTAAAGAGCAATTCATTTTTAGACCACTCCTGTGCTTATTTAAGACGGATTTCATCTCTTTAATCACGAGGTACTCACAAGCTTCCATGAACACTCTAGGGTCGAGTATTTCTAAAGTATTAATAATTTTAGTATTAAAAATGCGTCCCTTAAATGCAGACTCGATAGTCTTACATTCTAGCACCTGGCAATCATTAGTACTAACCTTGTGTCTTTTGGTGTTAACGGAATCTGCCTCCATATTGTGCTGCAGCCTTCTTTTGTTCTTTGTCCCGTTCGATGTTGAGGGAACTGAAATGTTGGCATCACACGTTTCCTCTTGATTGCTGGCCTCGGTGCTCGTAGCGGTCGCTTCCACTCTCTTGGGAGGGTAATGAATAACTGACGGTCTCCCTTGCAATTGAGTTGCAGATCCTGAAATATCATAAAATGCATTAGTGGAAGCAGTAGCATTATACTTAAATTCAGTTTTATTTGTCAACTTCTAAACCTTGAAGTACACACTTTCCCGCCCCTCAAAATCCAACCTCTGCGGTCCTCGTCCCGAGGGGTGGGCAACAGGAAGTAGGGGACTGACTGATGCGGTGATGTACGGTGGGGACTTGGTGTACCCCACGACCGCTACGGCTGCCGAGAAGGCCCATCAGTAACCCCGAAAACTGGCAGAAGCGGCTCTGGTATTTTCCCCCAGGGACCTACTACGGTAGGTATGGGATTGGCGATCCCGGGGTCCCTAGCCATTCACCCTCAATTCATCCCCTTCATCTCCATCAACTGTGCCACGTGTAGCTACTGCTTGTCAGTAAGCATCACCTTCTTCCCCTTCTAGTTTTTTATTATAATTATAAGCACTTAAGGTCTTAGGTTTATAACTCCTGTCTCACCAGCAGGGATCTTTCCTATCTCCGTGGTTCTGTCCCACGGTTTTCAGCGCGGCTTCCGACATGTGTGCTCTCCGGAGGTCTCAAAAGTGAAGGTTGAGCGGACCCTTCGCACTGCCCCTATGTGTAGCCTTAGGTGCGGAGCCCGTCCACACCGTCAAGTACACCCACGTAGCTCCTTGAGGGCCCGGTCTGTGGTAATCTCCCGACGGCCGCGTTTTGCCGTTGGGTTAGTATCACGGACCGGACGTGTTACCGCTGACGGAACCCCGGTGTAATCAACCACAAGTCCCCTGAATCCGCGTGTGCCCTTTATGCGCAGCGCGGCCTAAAGTGGGGAGCCACAGGTGGTTATTCCTGTGGTAGGGGCATAAAGCCGGGGTGTGCGTGGTGAACGGTTTACCCATACGGACAAGCAGTGGATATTGAAGGGTAGCTTTTCTGAAGTACAAATGAGATCGGTCATGGGTGGGGTCCCCATGACGGCACAGACCGTGAAGATTCGGTGTCTTTCTTTCTTTAACCCCCGGATGGCAGGCTGACGCCGACGGTTCCGGATGGGGGTCTATATCATCATGTCTCCGCGCAAAACCTCCTTCATTGACCCTTATTTGTTGATGACCTTGGCATGTGATGGCAAAACCTTTAAGGATATTAGCCCATTTTATATTAAACGTGAGCTCGATAAGATCAGTGGCCCTGTGAAAAACGCTACCCGTCTCCGAGACGGCAGCTTACTATTAGAGACCACAACAGCGGACCAATCTAAAAAACTGCAGAAAGCGTCTTTGTTGGGCTCCTACCCTATCCGGGTAGCCCCACACAAAACGCTCAATACCTGCAGAGGAGTAGTCACCACCTCCAGTTTAGATGGTCTAGCAAATGAAGAAATAGTAAGTTGCCTCTCCGACCAACTCGTTTGTCAGGCGTACCGGCTAACACGAAAGCAAGATGGCAAGGAGTACCCACTACGTACGGTTTTTCTAACTTTTGCTGGGACTAAGTTACCCGAGTACATCTATTGCGGCTATGAGCGTGCGAGTGTCCGCCAGTATGTTCCGAACCCCATGCGCTGTTTCCAATGTCAGCGGTTCGGACATACTAAGGTCGCGTGTACCAATCCTGCTCTTTGTGAGCAATGTGGCCTAGCTAAACACGACGACCCAAACTGCAGCCGAACACCTTGCTGCGTGAACTGTGGCGGTAGTCATCCCTCCAGCTCGCGACAGTGTCCTAGATTCATGGACGAAAAAAGCATTCAGGAGCTACGTGTCAAAGAACGCCTGACTTTTCCAGAGGCACGACGGCGCTTCGAACAACTGAAGCCTGCTACCACTACTACTGGATATGCATCAGCAGCTCGCCGTACTCCTAATACCACTGTTGCTGTTCAACACGTCCCTGTCGCCCACGCATCCACGCAGACTGACTTTCTAGCCGTTAAACCCACGTCTCAGACTGTTTGTGTATCCACCAGCACAGCCTCCGCTTCAGCCGTACAGACTCCAGCCACCAAGCCATCAGCGGGTAACAACCATCCCGTAGTAATTGCGAAAAACCGATCCCGACCACAACATAGATCGCGAAGTCGCTCGCCTTCTGTTAGATCCCGGTCTCGTTCTACGAGCCGTAGGAGTTCTGACTCCCGATCATCAGCGGAGTCACAGGAGGCTAACGATTTTCGAATCGTAGGGCCCAGGTCAGCCAAGGTCAAGAAAAAGGTTAAAACGGCCCATTAAAAACTCCTCATGGAAATAATCCAGTGGAATGTCAATGGTTTTCGAGCTCGTGCTCAAGACCTACAACATTTAGTTTCTCAGCGGTCACCGTCAATTTGCCTCCAGGAAACCCACTTACATCCCAATCACTCGTTACACCTTCACTCTTTTTCGGCATTTAGAAGCGATTCTCTTGCAGGTATGCGTGCAAGCGGTGGCGTTGCTACCTTAGTGGCGCCTAACATTTCCGCCGCCCACGTTCCTCTCACCACACCATTGCAAGCTGTGGCCGTCCGGATACAGCTGGAGAGCATCAGTTTTACCATCTGTAATATGTACCTGCCGCCGCTCAGTATAGTTACAGAGCGGGATCTTCTAACTCTAGTGGCTCAGCTCCCCTCACCACTACTCCTTGTGGGAGATTTGAATGCCAAGCACACGCTCTGGGGATCAGACACTGATGACGCCCGTGGATGCCTCCTCGTAGACGTCTTCGATAAGTCTGACCTGCTTCTGCTAAATACTGGTGACCCGACATTCCTATCATCCGCTTATGGTACACATTCCGTACTAGACCTTTCTTTCTGCAGTCCGTCATTAGTACCACTACTTGAGTGGTCAGTACTTTCCGACCTCTTTGGCAGTGATCATTACCCCATTAACATTCATTTTTCTTGCCGCCAATGTGTACCTTCTCGACATCCTCGCTGGATTATTTCCAAAGCTAACTGGGGAAAATTCCAATCCCTCATACACCTCATCGACGATGGTTTCGACACCATCGACGAAATGGTCGAATATTTTACTTGCTCGATCCTGCTCGCAGCAGAATCCAGCATTCCTCGAGGCTCACCCACACCACGTCGTATTCCTGTACCGTGGTGGTCCGAGGAATGTAGTTTGGCTGTCAAAGCACGCAAACGTGCTTTGCGCATTTTTCAGCGGCACCCGACAGAAGCGAACTTCGTCGCCTTCAAACGTTCTCGGGCTAGGGCACGCTTTATACTGCGCAACGCAAAGCGTAAATCTTGGGAAGCATTTGTGTCTTCGCTTTCCCGGCGCAGCTCTACCCAACAAGTATGGTCAGCTGTTCGGCGGATGTATGGCAAGTATCGCCGGACGGTAATTCCCGGCCTTGCCATCAACGGATCCATGTGCACCACCGAGCAGGACATACCTGAAGCCCTAGCTACCACATTTGCTGCCACGAGCCAAACTGCCCGCTATGACGCTCTCTTCCTGCCTATTAAGGAAAAGGCGGAGCAGGTACTTAATTTTAATAGTGACTGCACCGAGCCGTACAACCAACCCTTTACCGCAGCCGAGCTCGCCCATTCTCTGGCGTTAGCAAAGGATTCCTCTCCAGGTCCCGATGACGTACACCGACAGATGCTGCTACATCTTCCATCTGAGGCGCTAAGTTTCCTCTTAAACATCTATAACCGCATTTGGCATGAGCGGGTTTTCCCTTCCTCCTGGCGAGAGGGTATTGTCATCCCCATCCCTCGACCCGGAAAGGACCGCACGCTACCATCTAGCTACCGCCCCATTTGCCTAACGAGTGTCATCTGTAAGACGTTGGAGCGAATGGTAAGCGCTCGGTTAAATTGGTGGCTAGAAAAACATAACCATCTGTCCAACTTACAATGCGGTTTTCGTCGCCATCGTTCAAGTGTCGATAATCTAACACGAATAGAGGGGTATATTTCCGATGCCTTTCTGCTGAAACAGCACGCCGTGGGCGTGTTCCTCGACTTGGAGAAGGCCTATGACACCACCTGGCGGTACGGCATACTCCGTAACCTACATGGTTACGGTATGCGTGGTCATCTACCAGATTTCCTATGCAATTTTTTAAGACTTCGCCGTTTTCGTGTGCGCATAGGAAACACGGTATCCTCGGAGCGGATACAGGAGAACGGCGTACCTCAAGGGTCGATTTTAAGCGTCGCACTTTTTGCCGTAGCTATCAATGGCATCACTAGTGCCGTTCGAAGCGGAATTCCAAGATCACTCTATGTTGACGACTTCGCACTTTATTATAGGTCAGCCAACATAGATCACATTGAGCGCCAACTGCAGCTGACCATCACCCAGCTAGCAGCTTGGGCGCTACAAAACGGTTTCCGCTTTTCAGCTGCGAAGACCCAGTGTATCCACTTTCACCGCCTACGAGGTATTCACCCGCCTCCTGATCTTCATTTGAACGGCACACCCCTGCCATTTGTCTCGCACCTGAAGTTCTTGGGCCTCTACTTGGACCGACAACTAAATTGGGAGCACCACATTCGTCACCTTCGAGCCTCTTGCGATCGTTCTCTGCGGGTGCTGAAGGTATTATCTGGAGCATCTTGGGGGGGGGGCGATCGCACGGTAATGTTGAGGCTGTACCGCTCTCTGGTTCGGTCCAAGCTGGACTATGGCAGTTTTATTTATGGCGCAGCGACCGCCTCTAAACTTCGCCTTTTAGACACCGTGCATCATACTGGCATCCGCCAAGCCACAGGAGCTTTCCGCACCAGTCGAGTCGACTGCCTGTATGCAGACTCAGGCGAACCTCCACTCCATATTCGTCGCTCACTGTTACTCTGCTCATACGTTTCGAAGTTGGCAAGTTATCATAATCATCCTTGTTTTAAACCAGTTCTGTGTCCAGATTTAGTCCACCGTTATATGCGCCCTGGTTCTCATACACGCCCCGTGGGAATAAGATTTAGGGATCTAATACATTCGCATGGCCTCCGAATGCCTCGCGTGGAGAGGTCGTCCATCTGCCCCTATCCTGCATGGCAGCTCAATCGTGCGCAGTTCGATCTCGCCCTTTCAACCAATTCTAGAATCGCTACTCCACATTCGGTGTTCCAACAACTTTTTGCCGAATTACTGGGCCGTTACCCTAATTATGTTCCGGTCTTTACAGACGGTTCTCAGTTAGGTAACGCTACGGGTTGCGCGTTCTTCGTTAACGGTGAGGCTCACAAATTTCGCCTTATGGACTCCACTTCAGTTTTTTCCGCAGAACTGTATGCCATCTTTTATTTGCTCCTTTTTATTTGCAAGTTAGCTCCTGGCTCTTTTATCGTCTGCACTGACTGCCTGAGTGCGCTTCAGGCCTTGCAACAACACACTGCCACTCACACACTGGTTTTAAAAATACAGACCCAGATCTCGAAAATGCTCGATCGGGGATACAATTTTGTTTTTACTTGGACCCCAGGCCATGTTGGGATTTCCGGGAACGAGGAGGCGGACGCGGCTGCTAAGTCTGCTTGCCGTTTGCCCCGGAGCTTAACAACTACGGTGCCATTCCAGGACGTGCAACGTTTTTTCCGTCGCCAACTACTATCTGCTTGGCAGCACTCCTGGACAGCTTTGGAAGGCACACAACTCCGGGCAATAAAGCAGAGCGTACAACCCTGGCCAACTTCCTGCAGGGATAACCGGCGAGCCGAGGTGATACTCGGCTGAGAATTGGGCAAACACGAGCGACACATGGCCATCTATTAAGAGGGGAACCGGCCCCTGTGTGTGCCCCGTGTGCAGTACGCCTCACGGTGCGGCACGTACTGCTTGATTGCCCGCAGTACGCCCGCGTTCGCCAGTCAATAGGCTTGGGAGCTAACTTGCCCAGTATTTTAGGTGACGACCCAGTGGCCGTGGATAAGGCACTGCGGTTTGTTTTTAAAATCGGTTTTAATACACAAGTATGACTTGAATTTTATATTTATAAATTTTAGAGCTTTTAAATTATTTTGACTGGGATGACTTTTTATGTACTTTTAATAGTTGAATGTTTTTATTTTATTTTACCGTTTTAGCTTGATTAGTGTAGCTTTTAGATTTTAATGTGTGTTTTACCTTTTTAACTAAATTTTTATAGTTATTAGGTTTTAGTGTTGACTTGGGGCCCAAATGACCTCGTTGTCGACGGGCCCTTAAACGCCACACACTCACACTTTCCCACAAGCCCTTGTACCCACACATAACAAGTAAATGTTCATAACAAGTCAATATTTGACTAACATTTAAAGTTTACCCTTTTTCCCACAAGCCCTTGTACCTACACATCAAAACAAGTTAATATTTGACTAACACGTAAAGTTTACTCTTTCCCACAAGCCCTTGTACCTACACATCATAACAAGTTAATATTTGACTAACACTTAAAGTTTACTCTTTTTCCCACAAGCCTTGTACCTACACAACATAACAGGTAAATATTTGACTAACTTAATCTTTTTCCCACAAACCCTTGTACCTACACAACATAACAAGTAAATATTTGACTAACACTTAAAGTTTACTCTTTTCCCACAAACCCTTGTACCTACACAAGATAACAAGTAAATAATTGACTAACATTTAAAGTTTACTCTTTTTTCCCTACACAACCCGTGTACCTATAATACATAAGTAAATATTTGACTAACAGTTAAAGTTTACTCTTTTCCCACAAACCCTTGTACCTACACAAGATAACAAGTAAATATTTGACTAACATTTAAAGTTTACTCTTTTTTCCCACAAAACCTTGTACCTACACATCAAAACAAGTTAATATTTGACTAACACTTAAAGTTTACTCTTTTTCCCACAAGCCCTTGTACCTGCACATCATAACAAGTTAATATTTGACTAACACTTAAAGTTTACTCTTTTCCCACAAACCCTTGTACCTACACAAGATAACATAGTAAATATTTGACTAACATTTAAAGTTTACTCTTTTTCCCATAAGACCTTGTACCTACACATCATAACAAGTAAATAATTGACTTAACACTTAAAGTTTACTCTTTTTCCCCAACACAACCCGTGTACCTATAACACATAGAAAGATAAAAATGATAAGTGTATTAAATTGTAAAAGTTCTTACCTCCATTCAGAAAGCCCCTCAAAATCCAACCTCTGCGGTCCTCGTCCCGAGGGGTGGGCAACAGGAAGTAGGGGACTGACTGATGGGGTGATGTACGGTGGGGACTTCTTGTACCCCAGGACCGCTACGGCTGCCGAGAAGGCCCATCAGTAAACCCGAAAACTGGCAGAAGAGGCTCTGGTGTAATCTCTCGATTGGGTTCCTCCGCGAGGTGAGAGTGTTCCTTCAAACGCCCAAAATATGGTCCACTTCGGTGTTTGACCCCATTTATTTATGTTTTGTTATTTTTCGTTTTCCTCCCTGAGCACATGTCTGATGGGTAACATAGCGCGGGTGGTCGGAGCGGGAAGCGCAAGGGGTGACTGGGTAACGCGTAACTCCCAGCCCCTTGTTACCATGTAGGACTGTGCTCGTATCTGCTGATAAAGGTCAGTCCCGGGGAGGGGCCATTGCATGAGCTGTTACACTCCTGAAGGCGATTGGGTCCCTCTGTCTTTACACTGGGAGGTGTGACCCTAGGGTGAGCAAGGTCCAGGCCAAGACTCTCACCTAAGCCGGGGTGGCGCCCAGGATGTGAGCACGCCATCGGAGACGTCTGCAATGGTGGAGGACCTTACCGCAATGGTGCACTCTATTAAACTCAAAACTGTGAAGGTTAGTGGAAAAGAAGTAGCTGAAGTCTGTGGTCCTCGCTACTTAGTCGTATCTAGAACCGAAGAAGGGAAGACTTTTCTGTCTCTGAACCCTTTTGTCATACAAAAGGGATTGGACAAGATAGCTGGTCCGGTGAAATCCTGCACTCGATCGCGGAATGGCACGCTCCTGGTAGAAGCTCATTCAGTCTCCCAGGCAGCGGTAATAATGAAGGCGAACCTTTTGGGCAGTTACCCTGTGAACATCAGTGTGCATAAGAACCTTAACTCCTCGCGCGGAGTAGTCAACACCCGCGCTCTAGATGGCATGACTAATGAGGAGATCGTAGAGAACCTAAAAGACCAAGGCGTAACGGCTGTTTACCGGGTGCAGCGACGGGAGCGTGGAGAACTGGTGCCTACCCGTACCCTGTTCCTGACGTTTGATCGGGTAGACCTCCCGCAACGACTCAGGGCAGGGTATGAGACCATTGAAATTAGACCCTATATACCTAGTCCACTGCGGTGCTTCAACTGTCAGCGTTTCGGCCATACGAGCAATTTCTGTACTGGTGTGCCCATGTGCGTGGAGTGTGGTCTGCCAAAACACGAAGATGCCTGCACATCTCCGGCAAAATGTGTTAACTGTGCTGGTGCACACCCCGCTAGCTACCGAGAGTGCCCACGCTTCCTGGAGGAAAAGGCGATACAGGAGATCCGGGTTAAGGAGAAAATATCCTTCTCTGAAGCCCGGAAACTTCTGCGTACTCGTCAACCGTCCGTACCGAGGTCCGGTACATACAGCTCAATACCAGCTAAGCCGGTACCGAAAAAGGAAATCGCAACCCAAACCAGCGATTGTGAGGCCACCATATCGGACAGACTTATCACTGCCACACCAGCTCCGCAACGGTCAAAGCCGTCACCGTCTACATCTACCTCACCTGCATCGGCGAAGAAGTCGGCACTGTCGCCATCAAAAACATCTGCCCCAACCACAAAAACTAAGACACCTGTAGTTTACGATGCACCGCCGCTAAAGTTTAAGACCAGCTATCAGAGATCAGATTTCCTCAAGGATACGAGTGGCACGACCAAGAAAAAGAAAGGTAAGAAGGCATCTCGAAGTTCTTCCTCTGAGTCTTCTGGTGAGGAATCGGACCGACAACTTTCATCTTCGTCGGTCTCAGTCTCCAATCGGTTCGAGGTTCTGGAACCCAAGTTCTCTATGGGGAAGGGGGCCTCTTCCGCAGAGGAAATGGAGCAGGAGGATGGTGATCACACTGCCAGAATGCTTGTTAAAAAGCGGCAGGATAAACAGGACATACCAGGTGTTAGCCCAACACCGAAAAAGAAGGGTAAACTGATTCGGCCACCACCGAAGTCATCTTAATCTGCCTTAGCTAATAATATCCTATTCCACTACCACCACGGCTATCCTATATTGGAACATCCGGGGACTCCGGACGCGTCGGTCGGAGCTTGATCTGTTGCTCCATAAGCACACACCTTTGGCTGTATGCTTGCAGGAGACAAAGCTCCGTCCCACGGCCTCCTGTACCATCTCACGGTATACCCCTATACGGTGTGATGTAGAACCAGAAGAGGGTAGTCCAGCGCACGGAGGCACTTTAATGCTGGTCAGAGATGATATATACTTCGATGCTTTACCTCTACAAACAGACATTCAATCAGTGGCTGTCCACATTACCCTGCCGTCGTTACAATTCACCCTTTGTTCTATCTATGCCCCACCTTCTGAGGACCTCTCACTCACTGAGCTGCAAGACCTGATTCTGCAGTTACCCACACCTTTTCTGCTGGTGGGAGACTTCAACTCCCACCACCCTCTCTGGGGTTCCACCAAATCTTGTGCCAGAGGTAAAGTCATCGCGAAATTCCTGGACAACAATAACCTGGTTCTCCTGAACACCGGAGAACCAACCTTTCTTTCGGATGCATTCCACTCCATGTCGCACCTTGATTTGGCGGTTTGCTCATCACAGCTAGCAGCCTCTTTACAATGGAATATCATCTCTGACTTGCACTCTAGCGATCACTTTCCATGTCTCGTGACTCTCCCCCCCAGGGGCCTACTTCGGTAGGTACGGGTTTGGCGAACCCGGGGTCCCGAGCCAACAGTCTCCCTCGTGTGGGCTCCTCTTCGTGGCTGAGGGAGACGGTCAACAAGCCCACCCACGTGTAGGCCGTGCGTGGAAACCCGTGTCGGTGGAAAGGTTAGTCCTGGTGGTTGAGGGATGCGTATCTGAGCTCGTAACAGTATTTTTCTGAATTCGGGGAGGGTACGCATTACTAATACACTACTTTGGCTTCTGCTTCGCCTAAACGGGAGGTTAGGGACTAACCCACCCCTAATCAATCGGCCAGGACTAGGTATTGTACCGACCTCCAGGGTGAGTGGGACGGCGAGCTCGCTATATTCCCTGTGTAGCCCTGTCATCCCAGTGGGATGACCCCTTGTTGGGCTCCGTGGTGGGTGGGGAGCACTGGGGGATGAATTTTTTCGCCAACTCTCATGTCAAACCTTCATCAAAAATCTAATCAAAAAAATTGTAGCAATGGAAAAGAAGTAGCCGAGTCTTGTGGTCCTCGCTACTTGGTAATCAGTCGAACTGAAGAAGGCCAAAAGTTTACGACCGTTAACCCCTTTACCATCCAGAGGGGATTAGACAAAATTGCTGGTCCGGTGAAATCTTGTATACGGTCGCGAAATGGCACGCTCCTAGTCGAGGCGCAATCTAACGCCCAGGCGGCATCGTTGTTGAAGGCGACCATGCTAGGGAGTTATCTTATATCCGTTACTGTACATAAGACCCTGAACTCCTCGCGTGGGGTGGTAAACACCCGTGCGTTGGACGGTATGTCCAACGAGGAGATTCAGGAGAACCTGAGAGAACAGGGAGTCATAAGTGTGTACCGAGTGCAGCGCAGAGAAGGTGGGGAATTGTTGCCTACTCGTACCCTGTTCCTTACTTTTGATAGGGTAGATCTTCCTCAAAAGATTAAGGCAGGATACGAGAGTATTGAGGTTAGGCCCTATATACCAAACCCCCTGCGGTGCTACAAGTGTCAGCGTTATGGTCACACTAGTCAACTGTGTAACGGATCTCCAGCATGCGTGAACTGTGGTTTGGCTTTACACGAGGGTGAGTGCTCCTCGCCCATTAAATGCATAAACTGTGCCGGGGAGCATCCATCTAGCTCCAAAGACTGCCCACGTTTTGTGGAAGAAAAGGCAATACAGGAGATCCGGGTTAAGGAGAAGGTTTCCTTCTCGGACGCCCGGAAGCTCCTGCGTACTCGCTTGCCCTCCGTTCCTAGGTCCGGTACTTATAGCTCTGTTTTGGCTAAACCCGTTCCTAGGAAAGAAATTGCAACGCAAACCTGCGGTGCAGGAGAGCCTACCATCTCCGACAGAGTTCTTGTCCCGACACAAGTACGGCAGTCCACAACTCCATCACCAGCGTCGGCAAATACATCACCTAAACGGACGAAGGAAGCTAAAACCTCAGCCCCGTCCCAAGCCAAACCGTCGACTTCTACAAGGAAATATGACAAGCCTGTAATATACGATCCGCCGCCTAAAGAATTTAAGACCAGTTACCAAAGGACAGATTTCCTGAAAGATTCGACCCGTACCCCCAGGAAGAAGAAAACCTCTAGAGCATCCCGAAGCTCCTCTTCTGAAGAGCTTTCTGGTGATGAATCGGATCGACGACTGTCATCTTCGTCGATCCCTGTGTCCAATAAGTTTGAAGCTCTCGAACCTAAGTTCTCTTTAGGGAAAGGGGCTTCATCCGCCGAAGAGATGGACCTAGAGGATACCGACCCCAGAACGGCAACCAAAAAGCGCCAGGATAAACCGGCAGAAAAAGGTGTTAGCCCTACGCCTAAGAAAAAGGGTAAGCTGATTCGACCACCGTTAAAGTCGGTTTAATGTAGACCTCCTTTTAGAACCTATCTCCATAGTTCCAATGGCTATCCTCCAATGGAACATGCGGGGTTTAAGAACACATCGACCAGAACTGGAACTTTTGCTCAGTAAGCATAACCCCTTAGTGGTATGCTTACAAGAGACTAAGCTACGACCGCAAGACAAGTTTAAAATTCGACGCTACACACCACTGCGGTGTGATATTGACACAGAAGAGGGCATTCCTGCTCACGGGGGCACTATGATGCTCCTCAGGGATGACATATTTGTAGACCCGGTACAGCTGCAATCTGATATACAATCTGTAGCTGTAAGGATTAAGCTGCGAACCATCGAATTTTGCATTTGCAATGTATATCTCCCGCCATCAGATGACCTCTCGTTAATTGACCTTGAAGATCTGGTTTCCCAACTTTCAACACCATTTCTAATAGTTGGAGACTTTAATGCCCATCACCCACTATGGGGTTCAACTCGGGCATGTTCGAGAGGCCACCTCATTGCAAAATTCTTGGACAGCAATAACTTGGTTCTCCTGAATTCCGGAGAGCCAACGTTCCTCTCAGACGCTTATAACACCTATTCGCACATCGATTTGGCAGTATGTTCATCCCAGTTAGCAGTTTCATTGCAGTGGAATGTCATCTCTGATTTACATTCCGGCGACCACTTCCCATGTCTTCTTAGTCTATTAGCACACGATGTGTCTACCTCACGTAACCCTAGATGGCGCTTTGATCGTGCCAACTGGAACCTTTACACCCAGTTGGCTGTCTTTCATTACAATGAGCACGATTCTGTGAATGATCTAGTCGATCATCTCACAGAGACAATTCTTTCCGCTGCAGAAAAGTCTATTCCACGTTCGGCCACCCAACGTGGTCGACTTCCTGTCCCGTGGTGGAACAACGACTGCCGGAATGCTATTCGTGCTCGTAGACGTGCTCTACGGGTATTTCAACGACACCCTACCCAAAGTAATCTAATTGAGTACAAGAAAGCGCGTGCACAGTCTAGGCAAATAATTAAGGATAGCAAAAAGATCTCATGGAACAACTTTGTCTCATCTTTTAACAGATGGACACCATCGTCTGTTGTATGGGATAGGTTAAGGCGCGTGGCCGGAAAATCAACCCACTTGCCAATCGCTGGTCTGAAAACACCTGCAGGAGTTGTTGATCCGTTTGTCGTGGCTAACACCTTCGGCTGTGCTTTCGCTCAGGTGTCTAGCTCAAGTAATTATGCTCCTGAGTTTTTCTCAATAAAGACTCAGGTAGAATCTCAAGGTTTCGTGTTTAGTTCCAGAAACCTTGAAGATTATAACCGCCTCTTCACCTTGGCGGAGTTAGAACACGCTCTTTCATCATCGCGACTGACAGCACCAGGACCGGACGGAATCCACGTTCAAATGTTACAACATCTCTCACCTGAAGGTAAGGCATACCTGCTCGAGGTCTATAACCGTGTTTGGGTTGATGCCACGTTTCCGGACAAGTGGCGAGAAGCCACCCTTATACCGATTTTGAAAGCTGGCAAGGACCGTCACCTCCCTTCTGGCTACCGTCCTATTTCCCTCACCAGTTGCGTCTGCAAGGTGATGGAACGCATGATAAATGGGCGGTTGGTATGGTGGCTGGAAACGCACAACCTACTGAATAACATCCAGTGCTGTTTTCGACGACGCCGTTCAACAGTGGATCATCTTGTGTCCATGTCGACACAGATTATGAACGGCTTTCTTAAAAACTGTCAAACAGTCGGAATATTTTTTGACCTCGAAAAGGCTTATGATACGTGTTGGCGTGCAGGGTTGCTACGTACTCTGCACACCTGGAATATACGTGGACGCCTACCACTCTTCCTTCAGGAATTCTTGAAAGACCGCGTATTCCGAGTAAGGGTTGGCTCGGTTCTTTCGGACCTTTTCGTTCAAGAGAACGGTGTACCACAGGGATCTGTGCTAAGTGTTACATTGTTTGCTATTGCGATTAATTCTATCTCGAAATGTGTACCTCCGGGGGTCTCGTCAAGCCTATTCGTAGATGACTTTGCCGTGTACTGTACATCTCAGCGCACTTCGTTTATAGAGCGCCGTCTTCAAACCACCTTGGACAGCCTTAAGGTTTGGAGTTTAAAGAACGGCTTCCGATTCTCTGCTGAGAAAACCATCTGTGTTAACTTCTGGCGTCAGCGGAGTCGACTACCTCCAAGGCTCCGGCTAGGCGCTGATCTACTACCTTTTGCAGATGAGACGAGGTTCCTTGGATTGATATTTGATAGAAAACTTAGTTGGTCGTCGCATATAGCACAACTGAAAGCACGATGTGACCGATCTTTAAATATCTTGCGGGTACTAAGTGGAAAATCGTGGGGAGCGGACCGTACAGTGTTATTGCGACTGTATCGCACACTTATCCGTCCCAAATTAGATTATGGTAGTATCGTTTATGGCTCAGCACGACCATCTGTGCTGAAGAGATTAGACACAGTCCATAATTGTGGCATACGTATAGCAGTTGGTGCATTTCCAACGAGCCGAGTTATAAGCCTGTATGCTGAGTCTGCAGAACCTCCTCTGCAGTACAGGCGCAACCTGCTATTAGCAAATTATGGCTGTGGACTTAATTGCATGCCCACACATCCAACGTTTACGCCGTTCTTTAACACCTTCATGGACGTGCGTTATAGGAACACTTCTATTAAACCAAAGCCACCTGGTTTTCGTTTCCGGGAGCTCCTTAGACATCTTAATACTGAAATACCCAAGATGTATCCTAGGGGGGAGAGGACATACCCTCCTTGGTTGTGCAGAGCGTCCCACGTTGATCTGGGCATGACCACACATGATAAATCTACCATGTCTATGTCTAGTATCCGCATATGCTTTTTAGAATTTTTATCGCGATATCAGGACCATATTAAAATTTACACCGATGGGTCCAAGAATTCAGATGGCGTTGGGTGTGCTTACGTGTGTGGAACCGAACCCTATACATTCGGATTCCACACTAGCACTTCCATTTTTACCGCAGAGCTCTATGCAATATACCGAGCCATTTTACACGTACGTCGACGAAAGTTGGGGAACTGCTTAATCCTGAGTGATTCCCTCAGTGCACTTCAAAGCCTACGGCAGCTGTACAACTACCACCCCATTGTGCAGCGGATACAGGATGCTCTCCACGTTTTACACGCTTCTGGCGTGAGCGTGGTGTGTGCATGGATTCCTGGTCACGTAGGCTTGCGGGGGAATGAAATGGCGGATTCGGCAGCCAAGACGGCTACCATGAAGCCCAGGGTTCGACTACCATGTGTGACATCGGAAGATTTTAGGGCGGTATTACGGAGAGCTGTGCTAACCTGCTGGCAGGAAGAGTGGTCCGCTCTCCGCAATAATAAACTTAGATCTATTAAGGAACTTCCGATTCCCTGGGTTACCTCCTGTCGGTCATCTCGTCGCGAGGAGGTGACTTTGGCTCGGTTGCGCATTGGGCATTGTTATTTTAGCCACAGCTTTTTATTGAATAAAACTCCGGTTCCTGTTTGCCCACTGTGCAGTGGTGACCTGACTGTCCGTCACTTGTTTTTAGATTGTTATAGCTTGGCACGTCTCCGCAGGTCTCTCCAGCTGCCGGCCAGTTTGGCGGATATCCTCGCGGATGACGAAACGGCAGTGGGCAAAGTTTTAGCATTTGTTTCAGCTGTGGATTTTAGAATTTAACCTCAAGTATTTTTTGTTATTTTTTTTTTAGTATATATATGTGTGTAGTTTTAACAGGTTTATAGATAATAATATATATTTTTAGAAATCTTTATATCTGGCTTTTGCCATGACTTGTTTTTTAAAGGGCGCTGATGACCGCCGTAGTTGAGCGCCCCTATACACATCATCATCATCATCGTGACTCTCCTGGTACCATACGTACCCTCCACCCGTGGGCCGGCCTGGCGCTTCGATCATGCCAACTGGGCCCTTTACACCCAGCTGGCTGTTTTTAGTTACGAGCACGAGTCTGTGAATGACTTGGTGGGACACCTCACCGAGCAGATTCTTTCTGCAGCAGAGCGGGCTATTCCCCGTTCTAGTGCTGCTCCCCATCGAGTTCCTGTTCCGTGGTGGACCCCTGATTGCCGGAACGCTATTCGTGACCGCAGACGCGCTCTGCGGTTCTTCCAAAGACACCCTACCTTGGATAACCTGATTGCCTACAAGAAAATGCGTGCTAGGTGCAGGCAAATAATTAGGGACAGCAAAAAGGCATCGTGGAATACCTTTGTATCTTCTTTTAATCGCCATACACCCTCCTCTGTTGTGTGGAATAAGCTAAGGCGCGTGGCCGGAAAACCGACACACATGCCGATTGCAGGTCTGAAGACACGTGCAGGGGTCGTTGTGGATCCGTCCGATGTGGCTAACACTTTTGGCAGCGCTTTCGCTCAAGTGTCCAGCTCGGATAATTACGCGCCTGAGTTCCTGTCCATTAAGGCTCAGGTCGAAGCTCAAGCTCTCTGCTTTCATTCCAGAAATAGTGAAGATTACAACCGCCTCTTCACTATGGCAGAGTTGGAACACGCCCTTTCAGCTTCGCGACTATCTGCACCGGGCCCGGACGGAATCCACATGCAAATGCTGCAACAGCTCTCCCCTGAGGGCAAGACCTTCCTGCTGGAGGTCTATAATCGGATATGGGTGGAAGGGAGTTTCCCCGAACGGTGGCGAGAAGCCACCATAATACCCATACTGAAGCCCGGAAAGGACCGGCATCTCTCTTCCAGCTACCGCCCTATTTCTCTCACAAGTTGTACATGCAAGGTGCTGGAACGCATGATTAACGGACGGTTAATGTGGTGGCTGGAACGACATCACCTTCTAACCAACATCCAATGCGGTTTCCGCTGACGCCGTTCAACAGTGGACCACCTTGTGTCGCTCTCGACACAAATAATGAACGGCTTCCTTAAGAAGTGCCAAACCATCGGGATATTTTTTGACTTAGAGCGGGCTTATGATACCTGTTGGCGTGTAGGAATACTACGCACTCTGCACTCCTGGAACATTCGTGGTCGCCTGCCAGTTTTTGTTCAGGAGTTCCTGAAGGACCGCTCCTTCCGAGTAAGGGTCGGCTCGGTTTATTCTACTCCTTTTATTCAGGAGAATGGAGTACCCCAGGGTTCGGTACTTAGTGTCACGCTATTTGCCATCGCTATCAACTCCATCTCGCAATGCGTTCCTCCAGGAGTCTCGTCCTGCTTATTCGTAGACGACTTTGTGGTCTACTGTACCTCCCAGCGAACACCGTTTCTGGAGCGCCGTTTACAGCGATGCTTGGATAATCTTTTCGATTGGAGCTTAAGAAACGGTTTTCGTTTCTCAGCTGAGAAAAGCATTTGCGTGAACTTCTGGCGCCATCGGATTCGATTACCACCTACGCTCCGATTGGGACCTCATAAACTACCATTTGCAGACGAGACGAGATTCCTTGGTTTGGTGCTTGATAGAAAGCTCAGCTGGTCCTCGCATATTACACAACTGAAGGCCAGCTGTGCCCGTTCCCTAAATATCCTGCGGGTACTCAGTGGGAAGTCCTGGGGAGCCGACCGCACGGTGTTGCTACGACTCTACCGCAGTCTCATTCGCTCCAAGTTGGACTATGGTTGCATCATATACGCCTCAGCACGTCCATCTGTGTTGAAAAAATTAGACGCAGTCCATAATCGTGGCATTCGTATTGCTATTGGGGCTTTTCCCACTAGCCCAGTCATAAGCCTGTATGCCGAAGCTGCAGAACCGCCTCTGCAGCGCCGGCGTGATATTTTACTAGGGAATTATGGCTGTGGTCTACATTGCATGCCAAAGCATCCATCGTTTGTTCCTTTTTTCAACACCTCACAAGACGACCGTTATAGGAACACCTCCCTTTTTCCAAAGCCACCTGGTTTTCGTTTTCGGGAGCTTATTACAAGGCTTCACCTCCATCTGCCTAAAATGTTCCTTAAGGGCGAGAGAGTGTACCCACCCTGGCTACGTGAATTTTCCCACGTGGATCTGGGCATGACACGGTGCAAGAAGTCACTGATGGCTCCCAGTAGTATACGTACGTGTTTCCTAGAATTTTTATGCCGTTTTAACGATCGGGTTTTAATTTATTCTGATGGCTCCAAGAGCCCAGAAGGTGTAGGGTGTGCGTTTGTCTGTGGCACCGAACCCTATACATTCGGTTTCCACAGCTGCACCTCAATTTTTAGTGCTGAAATTTATGCGATCTACCGAGCCGTTTTATATGTACGACACCAGATAGGCGACTGCGTTATTTTTAGTGATTCCCTGAGTGCACTCCAAAGCCTTCGGCAGCTGTACAGCAACCATCCCATTGTACAGCGAACCCAGGACGCCCTCCACGTTTTAGACACCTCGGGTGTTAGCGTGGTATGTGCATGGGTGCCTGGACACGTTGGCTTACCAGGGAATGAACTGGCGGATTCGGCGGCAAAGTCGGCTGTCATTCAGCCAAAGACCAGCGTACCCTTCGTCTCTTCCGAGGACTTCCGTTTTGTGATGCGGATAGCCGTGTTGTCCTCCTGCCGCGCAGAGTGGTCCGCTCTACGCGGAAATAAGCTCCGCTCTGTGAAGGACGACCCAGTGTGTTGGGTAACCTCTTGCCGTCCATCCCGTCGAGAAGAAGCGCACTTGGCTCGGTTGCGCATAGGCCACTGTTTCTTTACGCATTCTTATCGTTTTAACAAGGACCCCGCTCCAGTTTGCCCGCTTTGCGGGGATGCCCTCTCTGTCCGCCATGTTTTAATTAGCTGCTCTAACCTGGTTCGCCTTCGCCGGTCCCTCCAGCTGCCGGCTAGCTTGCCAGAGGTATTGGCGGACGACCAAAAAGCTGTGGCCAAAGTTTTTAAGTTCTTTTATACTCTCAATTTTAGAATTTAGCTTTTAACATTCTATCCATTTTAACTGTCGAATGTGTTTAAGCATGTTTTAGTTTTGACGCACGAAGTGTGTGTTTTATTTAGGCTGGACACCACTTGGTTGTTTTAATCTAGTCTTGTCATGATTAGCTTTTTAGGGGCGCTGATGACCGCGCTGTTGAGCGCCCTAAATCACCATCATTCTTCTTCTTCTTCCATTCAGAAATGCGTTGTTCTCCGCTTGGCGCAGAGATTGAACCGTAGAGGACAAACATGCATAATCCCTTGCATTCTGCAAAGTATGCCTTAGACCTTCACCAGTGTACCGTGAAACGTCACCTAAAATAAAGATAATATATCTCAGAAAAATGAATTTATGAGGTAAATTGAACTTTAAGCACTTAAAACATATTAGAAATAAAATACATACCTTGTTCTGCATCAGCTGAGCGCGTATGCGCGTTCTGCAAAGTATGCCTGAGACCTTCATCAGTGTACCGTGAAACGTCACCTAAAATAAAGATAATATATCTCAGAAAAATGAATTTATGAGGTAAATTGAACTTTAAGCACTTAAAACATATTAGGAATAACCCAGACATACCTTGTTCAGCATCAGCTGTGCGCGTATCCAACTGATGTCCCTGTCTTGTACCCTGGGCGAGCTTTCTGACGTAATCCTCCATTGCAGGAGTCCAGACGTCTGATAAAGGAGGCAACGGAGAAGGCACATTCTCCTGGAGATGGCTTATTGACTGCGATGGATTTTCAAGCATCGCTCTTAGCGAAGCAATGTAGGTCGCTATCTGCATGCGCTTATATGCTTCTCTGGTTTCTGGCTTCCAGTATGCTAAAAGCAAGTTCATTTGTTTAATAATAATAATAACAATAATAATAATAATAATAATAATAATAATAATAATAATAATAATAATAATAATAATAATAATAATAATAATAATAATAATAATAATAATAATAATAATAATAATAATAATAATAATAATAATAATAATAATAATAATAATAATAATAATAATAATAATAATAATAATAATAATAATAATAATAATAATAATAATAATAATAATAATAATAATAATAATAATAATAATAATAATAATAATAATAATAATAATAATAATAATAATAATAATAATAATAATAATAATAATAATAATAATAATAATAATAATAATAATAATACCACAAAAGGGAAGGTTATGCGAACATTTTAATTATAAATACAAGAGAAAGAAATATGTTTTTAAATAACTTGGTAAATGAATTTAAATAGCTGTAACTGTACCGTCAATACAGTGTTAATCTTCTATAACCTTTAGGGTAAATTTCGGAAACATTTTAAGTTAATGTCGAATATTTGCTTCCAATATGATACACAGCTACAAGCCACTTTACATGCATGTCATATGTACAGAATAATTAAGAATAATAAGTTATAGAACAATTTAGAATCTCAGAAATATCTGAAATTTAAGCTTTAAAGTATAAGAAGATTCTAAACTTTAAAAGTATTTATAAAACGTCTGAGATACATAGATAAGCAATATATTTTTTAAGTAGAAATGCTTGATGACTTACCAGACATTTTCAAATGTTGTTATGTATCACGGTTTGCAGAAAGCAGCGTGGAAAATCCAATCCTTGCAGAGAGTCGCTTCTCACAGGGAAGGTTCGATGCACAGGACTATCTCATGCAGTGAAAATAACTGGTTTATTTCGCTTATTTATACCAATTGTAACACATGAAAACCACCCCTTCCATTAACCTATTTTAGCGCATGCGCATTCTGTTTTAAATGAAGTTGTGTTATTGGTTATTTTTTATATTTTCAGGTATCTTATGATTGGCTAAAAATAATATATTGTTTCCTTATACCAGCATGGAGAGGGAGGTATGCCCTTAAGCAATGAAGAGAACATGTTTAGACATGCATTTGGTCACGTACACATATTGGAAGCTTTTTCTTGGCTTTTCCCTTTAAATTAGTTTTGCTATCTTATAGTGCAATAAAGATTTACTTTTAAAAGATGAGAGATATAATATCTCTTTGAAATGTATTCAAAGTGTTTTCGTAAACACTTGCTTTGTAAAGAATGGGCTTTCCTGTAATTTAGTTAGATAAAAGGCTTTTGTTACTTGTTAAAAGATTTTAAAGAAAGGATGTTTTTGAAAGAATTGGAATTGCCTACAAATTTGTTGGTATTTTATAGAAAAATAAGCATTTACTTTTAAAGATGAGAGATAGAACAAGTATTTCCTCTAAATGTATTCAAAGTGTTGTTTTCGTAAACACTTGCTTTGTAAAGAATGGGCTTTCCTGTACATTGGTTAGATAAAAGGCTTTTGTTACTCGTTAAAAGAGTTCAAAGAAGGGATGTTTTTAAAAGAATTGGAATTCCCTACAAATTAGATTTGGAATCTTATAGTACAACAAACACTTACTTTTAAAGATGAGAGATATAATATTTCTTTTAAATGCATTCAAAGTGTTGTTTTCGTAAACACTTGCTTCATAAGGAATGCCCCCCAGGGGCTCACGTTCTGTGAGTACGGGTGTGGCGACCCCGGGGTACCCTAGCCAATCATCATCCCCATTGTCACCCTTCCACCCCATCTTGGATATGCCACGTTATACACCCCTAGCTCTAAGTTTCTTGCCCTTCTAGGTTTATTGTTATATTCTAGGCTTTGAGTGTTTAGGTTTACAAACTCCTGTCTCACCAACAGGGATCTTTCCTGTCTCCGTGGTTCCTGTCCCACGGTTTCGGCGCAGCTTTCAACTTGTGTGCTCTACGGAGGTCTCAAGCATGAAGGTTGAGTGGACCCTCCTCACTACCCCTTTTGTGCGGCATTAGGTGCGGAGCCGTTCCATAGCCACGTACACCCACGTAGCTCCAAAGGGGCCGGGTCTCCTCGAATATCTCAGCGGCCGTGTGCCGCTGGGGTGCACGAGGAGAGTCGACGTGTTACCGCTGCTTGGGGCCCGGTGTAAACAACCACAAGTCCCCTGAATCCACGCTGGCTCCGTTGAGACTGCGTGGCCTAAAGTGGGGAGCCACTGGTGGTTATCCCAGTGGTAGGGGCATAAAGCCGGGCCTGCCTATGGTGAAAGTGTCGTACGCCGGTAAGTAGTGATAGTCGGAGGGGAACTCCTGTGAAGTATTCTCTGAGATCGGGCCTCAGGTGGGTACCTCGGGCCGGCACAGACCGGAAGATTTCGGTGTCTTTCATTTTTATCCCCCGGATGGCAGGCTGACGCCGACGGTTCCGGAAGGGGGACCTATAACCATGGCTCCTCTGCGCTCCCCTTTATCAACACCACGCTTTTATGTCATGCGGTTAAATAGTGACAGTAAGAATATGACACACTTGAGCCCTTTTTATATTCAAAGAGAACTTGATAAGATCTGTGGTCCATTGAAAAATGCAACACGGTGTAGGGACGGCAGCTTGCTAATTGAAATAGCCAAAGATACCCAGGCCGAGAAATTGTTGAAAACCAGTCTGTTGGGCTCATACCCTGTTAAGGTGGAAAAGCACAAGACCCTGAACAGTTGTCGCGGAGTTGTCACTACTGCCAGCCTCGACGGTCTCTCTACAGATGAAATTGTGAACTGTCTATCAGACCAAGGGATGACTGCAGCTTTCAGGTTGATGGGAAAGAAGGACGACCAGCCTTTTCCATTACGAACGGTCTTCCTGACGTTCGAACGTACCACCCTCCCAACATTCATCTTGTGTGGTTACGAACGCGCCTCAGTACGTCCATATATTCCTAGCCCTATGCGTTGTTACCGCTGCCAAAGGTTCGGGCACACGCAGCAACGGTCTACAGGCTCGCCAGTATGCTCCCGCTGCGGCCGCGACGCTCACGATGGCTCCCAGTGCGCTCAGGACCCCACCTGTGTCAACTGTGGCGGTACGCACCCATCGACGTCCCGCGATTGTCCTCAGTTTGCGGAAGAAAAGACCATACAAGAGCTTCGTGTGAAAGAACACCTGACATTTCCTGAAGCACGGAAACGTTACCATGAGCTACACCCTGTTACAACCCTAAACTATTCTGCAGCAGTTCGACAGCCTGTTCCGAAACAAGACGCCGTTGTTCAAACGGGGTCTAGTCCTCCTCGTGTGTCGATAGGTGTCCAAACAGATACATCTGACACGCGAGGTGGCCGTTCCCGGAAGAAATTACCCTCCACCCCTAAAGAATCCAAGGTTCCTCGTGATCCACGGATGTCTTCTCGCGGATCGTCCGAAGAATCCTCTGAGAGGGACTCAGATCGGCATTGCCCATCTTCGCCGTTCTCGAGTTCCAACCGTTTCGAGCTCCTCGAACCTCGGTTTTCTGTAGGAAAGGGGTCACCCCAAGAGGAGGAAATGGACCAGGAGGATTCAGCTGCCATTGCTCGGGCAGCTGTTAAAAAAAGACAAGAGGAACCTCCTGCGAAAGGTGTTAGCCCGACACCTAAGAAAAAGGGCAAGTTGATCCGGCCACCGCTATCCTCGACCTAGTGGCGTTAATTAATTGCGATCTCTCCCAGTGCATTTAACCACGGATATCCTACACTGGAATCTACGTGGACTTCGCAGCCATCGACCGGAGCTTGAACTTCTGCTCCAGGAATACGAGCCAATGGTGGTGTGTCTTCAGGAAACGAAACTCCGTCCACAGGACTCTTTTCAGATCAGGCGGTACTCTGTACTACGTTGTGACCGTTTGCCAGACGAGGGGGTTCCTGCCCACGGTGGCACTATGCTACTCCTCCGCAATGATCTCTTCATCGAACCTGTTTCGTTACAGTCTGATATTCAGTCTGTGGCTGTCCGTCTTACCCTGCCCTCCATCAAATTCACCATTTGCAACATCTATCTGCCTCCGTCTGACGACCTCTCGCTCAGCGACATTCAGGATCTAGTCTCCCAGTTACCCCCTCCTTTTCTACTGGTTGGAGACGTCAATGCCCACCATCAACTCTGGGGCTCTCGCAGAGCGTGCGCGAAAGGCCAACTAATAGCCGACTTCTTGGACACCCATAACCTCACGGTCCTGAACACCGGAGCGCCTACCTTTCTTTCTGACGCCCACCACAGCTTTTCACACCTTGATTTGGCTGTCTGTTCTGCGCCCTTGGCAGTTTCCTTCCGATGGTCTGTCCTTTCTGATCCATACAGTAGCGATCACTTCCCCTGTGCTTTAGATCTTTTGCTGCCTAATACCAGTTCCACGTATATCCCTAGATGGCGCTTCGATCATGCCAACTGGCACCTATTCTCTCAGTTGGCTGTGTTCACTTATAGTGAAACCGACTCTGTGAATGCACTGGTGGACCATCTTACGACGACCATTCTCTCCGCCGCTGAGCGATCCATTCCTCGGTCGTCAGCGCCATCCCGAAGATTGCCTGTACCTTGGTGGAACGATGACTGTCGCCGTGCTATCCGCTCCCGCAGACGTGCCCTCAGAATTTTCCAGCATCACCCAACACTGGACAACTTGGTAACTTACAAGAAAATGCGTGCCCAGGCTCGGCAGATCATAAAGGAAAGTAAAACCGCCTCCTGGAGAAAGTTCGTTTCCTCCTTTACCCAACACACCTCATCTTCTGTGGTATGGGATAAGTTACGGCGAGTTGTCGGGAAACCGGCCCACACGCCAATCGCTGGTCTTAAGACCGCTGCCGGAGCTGTCGTGGATAGCTTCGATGTTGCTAACACCCTAGCACGTACTTTTGCTCAAGTGTCCAGCTCCGATTACTATCTGCCCGACTTCCTTGCTATGAAGGCTCAGGTGGAATCCCAAGGCTTCTCATTTCGTTCT
Source organism: Mantis religiosa (assembly GCA_030765055.1). Lineage (NCBI taxonomy): Eukaryota > Metazoa > Arthropoda > Insecta > Mantodea > Mantidae > Mantis > Mantis religiosa. The sequence goes on along the minus strand of JAUKNK010000031.1, from coordinate 4,178,735 downwards.
GCCAATCTAGAGGATTACAATCGTATTTTCACCATGACGGAGCTAGACCATGTCCTGTCATCTTCTCGATCTTCGGCACCAGGACCAGATGGCGTTCACATACGCATGTTGCAACAGCTCTCTCCTGAAGGAAAGGCTTTCTTCCTCCATGTCTACAATCGTGTATGGGCTGACACCACTTTCTCCGATATGTGGCGGGAGGCCGCCGTTATACCCCTACTGAAGCCTGGAAAGGACCGTTATCTTCCCTCCAGCTACCGTCCCATTTCCCTTACCAGTTGCATTTGCAAGGTAATGGAACGGATGATTAATGGACGGTTGGTATGGTGGCTAGAAACTCACGACCTCTTGACTAATACCCAGTGTGGTTTCCGTAGACGGCGTTCGACTATCGACCATCTCGTGTCTCTGTCGACGCAAATATTGAACGGCTTTCTTGAGCGCAGCCAAACCGTCGGGATCTTCTTCGACCTCGAGAAGGCCTACGATACATGTTGGAGAGCGGGCATTCTTCGCTCCCTGCACGCCTGTAACCTGCGTGGACGCCTCCCAATTTTCATCCAAGAGTTCCTGAAAGACCGCGTTTTCCATGTAAGGGTCGGATCGGTATATTCGGATCTCTTTGTTCAAGAGAGTGGCGTGCCACAGGGATCGGTCTTAAGCGCCACCCTCTTCGCTGTCGCCATCAATTCCATTACACAATGCATTCCTTCCGGAGTTTCTTCCTGTCTTTTCGTAGACGACTTTGCCGTCTATTGTACATCCCGGCGCACGCCTTTTTTGGAACGCAGACTGCAAAAGTGTTTGGACAATCTTTTTGCATGGAGCCGCAAAACCGGCTTCCGTTTTTCCACAGAAAAGTCCCTCTGTGTGAACTTCTGGCGTCGCCGCAGACGATTACCACCTTTGCTCCGATTCGGCCCAACCATTCTTCCTTTTGCCGATGAGACCACCTTTCTGGGCCTGACGTTCGACAGGAAACTTAGCTGGTCGTCGCATATTCTACACCTGAAGGCGCGATGTGTCCGCTCGCTGAACATCTTACGGATACTGTGTGGCACTTCCTGGGGAGCGGATCGGACAACTTTGCTTCGTCTATATCGCACATTGGTAAGATCCAAATTGGATTATGGCTCCGTCGTTTACGCATCCGCCCGTCCATCTGTGTTGAAATCCTTGGACGTCGTCCATAGCCGGGGCATTCGTCTGGCTACCGGTGCCTTTCCAACTAGCCCGGTCGTTAGCCTTTATGCCGAAGCAGGAGAACCTCCTCTTTCCTGTAGACGAACAGTCCTGCTAGGGAGGTACGGCTGTGGGCTAAGGTGTGTGCCTACGCACCCCACGTTCGCTTCCTTTTTCGACTCAGTGCTGGATCAACGTTATACGCATAGCCCGGATAACCCCAAGACTGCTAGTTTTCGTTTCCGGGAGTTTCTGCGGCAGCATGCTCTCCAACTGCCTCGTTTCTTTCCTAAGGGGGAGAGGCTTTATCCTCCTTGGCTCCGTTCGTCCTCCGCCGTCGATCTTGGGATGTGGGAGTTTCGGAAATCTCTGCTGCCGGCGTCCGTTATCCGCTCCGGTTTTTTAGAGTTTCTTTCCCGCTATGGTGACCGGATTTTAATCTACACTGACGGCTCCAAGAGTACCCAAGGTGTTGGAAGCGCATTTGTCTGCGGAAACGCCACGTACACTTTCGGTCTACCTAGTTGCACTTCCGTTTTCAGTGCGGAGCTCTACGCTATCTACCGGGCTCTATTGCACGTCCGCCGCCGCAACCTGGGTAACTGCCTGATTCTGAGTGACTCCCTAAGTGCTCTACAGTGTTTGCATGAGCTGTACAACTATCATCCAATAGTACAGCGTGTCCAGGATGCCATTCACGCTCTCAGCACCTCTGGCGTTAGCGTTGTTTGTGCTTGGATTCCTGGGCACGTTGGCTTGCCTGGCAACGAGCAGGCGGATTTAGCGGCAAAGGCAGCAACCACAGCACCCCAAATCCGTACTGCTTACGTCACGTCTGAAGACTTCAGGCTAGTTATTCGGAGAGAAGTGATTTCGCGGTGGCACGAGGACTGGCTGACTCTTCGTTGTAACAAACTGCGAGAGGTAAAGGAAACTCCGTCTCCTTGGAGGACCTCGCAGCGTTCTTCTCGTCGCGAAGAAGTGATACTGGCCCGGCTACGCATTGGACACTGCGCTTTTACACACGCGTACCTTTTAAAGCGGGTACCGCCACCAGTTTGCCCGCTGTGCGGGGAGAGTCTGTCAGTCCGTCACATATTGTTGGAGTGTGCTTCCCTAGGACCCCTTCGTGCCACCCTGAACCTGCCGGACCGTCTTGCAGCAGTACTAGCGGATGACTCCCAAGCTGTCGAGAAGGTTTTTAAATTCCTATCGCAGATACCCTTCGCACTGCATATTTAGATTTTAGCTATAGGGTGGGGTAGTACTAGCACTAAGGGCACTCCACTTCTTTATATACCATGCTTCTGTGATGCTCCGTGAGTTGTTGACTTGAGGCTGTACGACCATTACCGTGATTTTAACTTTTTAGCGCGCTGTTTTACTCCCTGACTTTCACAATCGTTTTTATTGGCAAGTCCCCCTGCCTTTTGTACCATCGTTTCTGTTGAGGCGCTAATGACCTTGCAGTTGAGCCCCCTCAACTCAATCAATCAATCAATCATAAGGAATGGGCTTTCCTGTACATTGGTTACATAAAAGGCTTTTTGTTATTTGTTAAAAGTTTTCAAGGAAGGGATGTTTCCATTTTCTCGGAAATATTTCTTATAAAGGTTGCTTTTAAAGCATGAGTACTTTCCTTTTGTTTATCTCGTCTTCTGTAAGCCATTAGCGATCCCCTTAGGCAGTCAACTGGAGACCCTTTATGGGTCCGGTTTTTACCCGAACAACTGAAGTGATTTACCCTGAAGCGCTAGCTGGTTTCCTAGTTTTGCGCCTTATAATTCCGACGCACGCACCACAGAATTGTCAGAGAAGTTGCCTGCTCACAAGGGGACACTGAAACAAGAATTGACCTGTTTTCTATTTCTTTGTTATAATAGCCGGAGGCAACTTGGGTTTTTCCCACTGTATTGTTATAACAGCCCTTCTCCACATCAGAGGAAGGCTACATTTACCTAGTTCTTAAAACAGGAGAAAACCTGCTTTGCAGGATTCGACTGGCAGAGTCCACAACAGCCTCGAGCTATTATGTGAAAAATACAATTAGGAAGAAATACTCTGAAGGCTTCGTTGTTATGTTCCGACGTCATTATTCTTAAACACGAGGGAACCGGCTTTTTGCATGAATGAACTTGCTAGCCATGTCACAAATTATCTAGAGTTTCCCTATTATACACAGTGAATAAACAGATTGAAATTCATATCACCCTTTTACATTCAGTGAATACATTTATCGATATCTGATACACTATATATTTCCTTATTTTAATTTATCAAGCTACGTCACGCAACCAAAGGTGCTTTGATGTAACCCGGCAAAAGTTTGTCGCATGTGAGAAATCACGTTATACGCCTCCTGCCACGCCGATTATTTAAGTAATTGATCATTTCTTTATTATATAATAATTATATATTCATTTGTTTATTGATTAATTTAATTATTTCTTTATTTAATTATTTGTTACCTAATAAGTGGCGGCTCTTTTGAGAGATTTTAAAATATTAGGTCGATTCTGTGATGTCATTAATTTCGGGATTTTGTAAACTCAAAGGGGAGGTCATAATTGCTTATCAGATGTCGGCATCTCTTTGAGGGATTTTAAAATATTAGGTCGATTCTGTGACGTCACTGTTGGTCGCGTGCCAGGTGGGCGTGTTTTATGACGTCATTCATGACGTATGCCATTTATGGGTGTGTCTGTGACGTCATTCATAACATGGAGCGGGCGGCATTGTAAGGACAAAGAGAGGTGATAATAAGATTACATTGTAATCCAATTAGGGCTATTGTTATCTAATTAGAGCCCCTCAAAATCCAACCTCTGTGGTCCTCGTCCCGAGGGGTGGGCATCAGGAAGTAGGGGACCGACTGATGGGGTGATGTACGGTGGGGACTTGGTGTACCACAGGACAGCTACGGCTGCCGAGAAGGCCCATCAGTAACCCCGAAAACTGGCAGAAGAGGCTCTGGTATTTTCCCCCAGGGACCTACTACGGTGGGTACGGGATTGGTGATCCCGGGGTCCCTAGCCATTCACCCTCAGTTCATCCCCTTCATCTCCATCAACTGTGCCACGTGTAGCTACTGCTTGTCAGTAAGCATCACATTCTTCCTCTTCTAGTTCTTTATTATTCTTATTAGCACGTAAGTTCTTAGGTTTATAACTCCTGCCTCACCAGCAGGGATCTCTCCTATCTCCGTGGTTCTGTCCCACGGTTTTCAGCGCGGCTTCCGACATGTGTGCTCTCCGGAGGTCTGAAAAGTGAAGGTTGAGCGGACCCTTCGCACTGCCCTTATGTGTAGCCTTAGGTGCGGAGCCCGTCCACACCGTCAAGTACACCCACGTAGCTCCTTGAGGGCCCGGTCTGTGTTAATCTCCCGACGGCCGTGTTTTGTCGTTGGGTTAGTATCACGGACCGGACGTGTTGCCCCTGACGGAACCCCGGTGTAATCAACCACAAGTCCCCTGAATCCGCGTCTGCCCGCCGTTTTCGGGTTCGCATAGGAAACACGATATCACGGGAGCAGATACAGGAGGACGGTGTACCTCAAGGGTCGATTTTGAGCGTTACGCTTTTTGCCGTAGCGATTAACGGCATCACTAGTGCAGTTCGAAGTGGAATTCCATCATCCCTCTATGTTGACGACTTCGCGTTTTATTATAGATCAGTCAACATAGATCACATTGAGCGCCAATTGCAGCTGACCATCACCCAGCTAGCAGCTTGGGCGCTTCAAACCGGCTTCCGATTTTCAGCTGCGAAGTCACAGTGTATCCACTTTCACCGCCTACGAGGTATTCACCCGCCCCCTGATCTTCATTTGAACGGCACACCCCTGCCATTTGTCTCGCACCTGAAATTCTTGGGCCTCTACATAGACCGACAGCTCAACTGGGAGCACCACATTCGTCACCTTCGAGCCTCTTGCGATCGTTCTCTTCGGGTGCTAAAGGTTTTATCTGGAGCATCTTGGGGGGGCGATCGCACGGTAATGTGTAGGCTGTACCGCTCTGTTGTTCGGTCCAAGCTGGACTATGGCAGTTTTATTTATGGCGCAGCGACCGCCTCTAAACTTCGCCTTTTAGACACCGTGCATCATACTGGTATCCGCCTTGCCACAGGAGCTTTCCGCACCAGTCGAGTCCACTGCCTGTATGCAGACTCAGGCGAACCTCCACTCCATATTCGTCGCTCACTGTTACTCTGCTCATACGTTTCGAAGTTGGCAAGTTATCATAATCATCCTTGTTTTAAACCAGTTCTGTGTCCAGATTTAGTCCACCGTTATATGCGCCCTGGTTGTCGGACACGCCCCATGGGAATAAGATTTCGTGATCTCCTACATTCCCATGGCCTCCGAATACCTCGCGTGGAGAGGTCGTCCATCTGCCCTTATCCTGCATGGCAGCTCAATCGTGCGCAGTTCGATCTCGCTCTTTCAAACAATTCTAGACTCGCTACTCCACATTCGGTGTTCCAACAACTTTTTGCCGAATTACTGGGCCGTTACCCTAACTATGTTCCGGTCTTTACAGACGGTTCCCAGTTGGGTAACGCTACGGGTTGCGCGTTTTTCATTAACGGTGAGGCTCATAAATTTCGACTTCTGGACTCCACTTCGGTCTTCTCAGCAGAGCTGTATGCCATCTTTTATTTGCTCCTTTTTATTTGCAAGTTAGCTCCTGGCTCTTTTATCGTCTGCACTGACTCTCTAAGTGCTCTTCAGGCCTTGCAACAGCACACTGCCGTTCACACCCTTGTTATAAAAATACAGGCCCAGATATCGCAAATGCTGTTTCGCGGATACGATTTTGTTTTTACTTGGACCCCAGGTCATGTGGGGATTTCCGGAAACGAGGAGGCGGACGCGGCTGCTAAGTCAGCTTGCCGTTTACCCCGGAGTTTAACAACTAGGGTGCCATACCAGGATGTGCAACGTTTTTTCCATCGCCAATTCCTATCTGCTTGGCAGCAATCCTGGACAGCTTTAAAAGGCACACAACTCCGGGCGATAAAGGAGAGCGTACAACCCTGGCCAACTTCCTGCAGGGATAACCGGCGGGCCGAGGTGATACTCACCCGGCTGAGAATTGGGCACACACGTGCAACTCATGGACATCTCTTAAGAGGGGAACCGGCCCCTGTGTGTGCTCCGTGTGCAGTACCTCTCACCGTGCGGCATGTATTGCTGGATTGCCCGCAATACACCCGCGTTCGCCAGTCTTTGGGCCTAAGAGCTAACTTGCACGGTATTTTAGGGAACGACCCAGTGGCCGTCGATAAGGTTCTGCGGTTCGTTTTTAAAATTGGTTTTAGCAAACAAGTATAACTTGTATTTTATATTGATTAATTTTAGAGATTTTAAATTATAAGTTTTAGATGGTTTTTACGTCCTTTTAACAGTTGAGTGGTTTTCTTACATTTTACCTTTTAAGCTAATTTTTTTTATAGCTTTTAGGTTTTAATGTTGACTTGGGGCCCAAATGACCTTGTTGTCGACGGGCCCTTAAACTCCACACACTCACTCACTCACTCCGCGTCTGCCCTTTATGCGCAGCGCGGCCTAAAGTGGGGAGCCACAGGCGGTTATTCCTGTGGTAGGGGCATAAAGCCGGGGTGTGCGTGGTGAACGGTTTACCCATACGGACAAGCAGTGGATATTGAAGGGTAGCTTTTCTGAGGTACAAATGAGATCGGTCATGGGTGAGGTCCCCATGACGGCACAGACCGTGAAGATTCGGTGTCTTTGTTCTTTAACCCCCGGATGGCAGGCTGACGTCGACGGTTCCGGATGGGGGTCTATATCATCATGTCTCCCCGCAAAACCTCTTTGATTGACCCATATTTATTGATGACCTTGGCATGTGATGGCAAAACCTTTAAAGATATTAGTCCATTCTATATAAAACGTGAGCTTGATAAAATCAGTGGCCCTGTAAAAAACGCTACCCGTCTTCGAGACGGCAGCTTACTATTAGAGACCACAACAGCGGACCAATCTAAAAAACTGCAAAAGGCGACTTTGTTGGGCTCCTACCCGATCCGGGTAGCCCCACACAAAACCCTTAACACCTGCAGAGGAGTAGTCACCACCTCCAGCTTGGATGGTCTTGCGAATGAGGAATTAGTAAGTTGCCTCTCCGACCAACTCGTTTGTCAGGCGTACCGGCTAACTCGAAAACAAGATGGCAAGGAGTACCCGCTACGTACGGTTTTTCTTACTTTCGCTGGGACTAAGCTACCTGAGTACATCTATTGCGGCTATGAACGTGCTAGCGTCCGCCAGTATGTTCCGAACCCCATGCGCTGTTTCCAATGTCAGCGGTTCGGACATACTAAGGTCACATGTACCAATCCTGCTCTTTGTGAGCAATGTGGCCTACCGAAGCACGACGATCCAAACTGCAGTCGAACACCTTGTTGCGTGAACTGTGGCGGCAGTCACCCCTCTAGTTCGCGACAGTGCCCTAGATTCATGGACGAAAAGAGCATTCAGGAGCTACGTGTAAAGGAACGCCTGACTTTTCCAGAGGCACGGCGGCGCTTCGAACAACTGAAGCCTCCTAACACTACTACTGGATATGCATCAGCAGCTCGCCGTACTCCCAACACCACTGTTGCTGTTCAACACGTCCCTGTCGCCCACGCCTCCACGCAGACTGACTTTCTAGCCGTTAAACCCACGTCTCAGACTGCTTGTAGATCCACCAGCACAGCCACCGTTTCAGCCGTACAGACTCCAGCCACCAAGCCATCACCGAGTAACAACAATCCAGTGGTAATAGTGAAAAACCGATCCCGGCCACAACATAGATCGCGAAGTCGCTCGCCTTCGATTAGATCCCGGTCTCGTTCTACGAGCCGTAGGAGCTCTGACTCCCGAACATCAGCGGAGTCACAGGAGGCTAACGACTTTCGAGTCGTAGGGCCCAAGTCAGCCAAGGTCAAGAAAAAAGTTAAAACGGCCCGTTAAAAACTCTTCATGGAAATAATCCAGTGGAATGTCAATGGTTTACGAGCTCGTGCTCAAGACCTACAACATTTAGTTTCTCAACAGTCACCGTCAATTATTTGCCTCCAGGAAACCCACTTACATCCCAATCACTCGTTACACCTTCACTCTTTCTCTTCATTTAGAAGCGACTCTCTTGCAGGTATGCGTGCAAGCGGTGGCGTTGCTACCTTAGTGGCGCCTAACATCTCAGCCGCCAACGTTCCTCTCACCACACCATTGCAAGCTGTGGCCGTTCGAATACAGCTGGAGAGCATCAGTTTTACCATCTGTAATATGTACCTGCCGCCGCTCGTATAGTTCCAGAGCGTGATCTTCTAGCTCCATTGGCTCAGCTCCCCTCACCACTACTCCTTGTGGGAGATTTGAATGCCAAGCACACGCTCTGGGGATCAGACACTGATGACGCCCGTTGATGCCTCCTCGTAGACGTCGCCCCTCAAAATCCAACCTCTGCGGTCCTCGTCCCGAGGGGTGGGCAACAGGAAGTAGGGGACTGACTGATGGGGTGATGTACGGTGGGGACTTAGTGTACCCACGACCGCTACGGCTGCCGAGAAGGCCCATCAGTAACCCCGAAAACTGGCAGAAGAGGCTCTGGTATTTTTCCCCAGGGACCTACTACGGTAGGTACGGGATTGGCGAACCCGGGGTCCCTAGCCACTCACCCTCATTTCATCCCCTTCACCTCCATCAACTGTGCCACGCTGTGCTACTGCTGATCAGTATGCATCACCTTCTTCCCCTTCTAGTTCTTTATTATACTTATTAGCACTTAAGGTCTTAGGTTTATAACTCCTGTCTCACCAGCAGGGATCTCTCCTATCTCCGTGGTTCTGTCCCACGGTTTTCAGCGCGGCTTCCGACATGTGTGCTCTCCGGAGGTCTCAAAAGTGAAGGTTGAGCGGACCCTTCGCACTGCCCCTATGTGTAGCCTTAGGTGCGGAGCCCGTCCACACCGTCAAGTACACCCACGTAGCTCCTTGAGGGCCCGGTCTGTGGTAATCTCCCGACGGCCGCGTTTTGCCGTTGGGTTAGTATCACGGACCGGACGTGTTACCGCTGACGGAACCCCGGTGTAATCAACCACAAGTCCCCTGAATCCGCGTGTGCCTATTACACGCATGCGCGGCCTAAAGTGGGGAGCCACAGGCGGTTATTCCTGTGGTAGGGGCATAAAGCCGGGGTGTGCGTGGTGAACGGTTTACCCATACGGACAAGCAGTGGAGATTGAAGGGTAGCTTTTCTGAGGTACAAATGAGATCGGTCATGGGTGAGGTCCCCATGACGGCACAGACCGTGAAGATTCGGTGTCTTTCTTTTTTAACCCCCGGATGGCAGGCTGACGCCGACGGTTCCGGATGGGGGTCTATATCATGTCTCCGCGCAAACAATCTTTCATTGACCCCTTTTTGATAATGACCTTGGCTTGTGATGGGAAAACGTTTAAAGAGATTAGTCCATTTTACATAAAGCGCGAACTAGATAAAATCAGCGGTCCGGTCAAAAACGCTACGCGTCTCCGAGACGGTAGCTTACTATTAGAGACCTCAACTGCAGACCAGTCTAAAAAGCTGCAAAAAGCGTCTTTGTTGGGCTCCTACCCTATCCGGGTAGCCCCGCACAAAACGCTGAATACGTGTATAGGAGTAGTCACCACCTCTAGCTTAGATGGTCTTGCGAATGAAGAGATAGTAAGTTGCCTCTCTGATCAACTTGTTTGTCAGGCGTACCGGCTTACCCGAAAACAAGATGGCAAGGAATACCCCTTACGAACAGTCTTTCTAACTTTTGCTGGAACTAAGTTACCTGAATTTATCTATTGCGGCTATGAACGTGCTAGCGTCCGCCAGTATGTCCCGAACCCCATGCGCTGTTTCCAATGTCAGCGGTTCGGACATACTAAGGTCACATGTACTAATCCTGCTCTTTGTGAGCAATGTGGCCTACCGAAGCACGACGATCCAAACTGCAGTCGAACACCTTGTTGCGTGAACTGTGGTGGCAGTCACCCCTCCAGTTCGCGACAGTGCCCTAGATTTATGGACGAAAAGAGCATTCAGGAGCTACGTGTAAAGGAACGCCTGACTTTTCCAGAAGCACGGCGGCGCTTCGAACAACTGAAGCCTCCTAGCACTACCACTGGATATGCATTAGCAGCTCGCCGTACTCCGAATACCACTGTTGCTGTTCAACACGTCCCTGTCGCCCACGCATCCACGCAGACTGACTTTCTAGACGTTAAACCCACGTCTCAGACTGTTTGTATATCCACCAGCACTACCGCCGTTTCTGCCGTACAGACTCCAGCCACCAAGCCATCAGGGAATACCAACAATCCCGTAGTAAACATGAAAAACCGATCCCGGCCAACACATAGATCGCGAAGTTGCTCGCCTTCTATTAGATCCCGGTCTCGTTCTACGAGCCGTAGGAGTTCTGACTCCCGAACATCAGCGGAGTCACAGGAGGCTAACGATTTTCGAGTCGTAGGGCCCAAATCAGCCAAGGTCAAGAAAAAGGTTAAAACGGCCCGCTAAAACCTCTTTATGGAAATAATCCAGTGGAACGTCAATGGTTTCCGAGCTCGCGTTCAAGACCTACAATGTTTAGTTTCTCAACGGTCACCATCAGTTATTTGTCTCCAAGAAACCCATTTGCATCACTATCACTCATTACACCTAAGCACTTTTTCGGCATTTAGGGGAGACTCCGTTGCAGGCACACGAGCAAGCGCCGGCGTTGCTACTTTGGTGGCGCCTAACATCTATGCCACCAATATACCATTAACCACGCCGTTGCAAGCTGTCGCTGTTCGTATACAGCGAGAGAGCATCTCTTTTACCATCTGCAACATTTACCTGCCCCCGCTCTGTGTAATCCAAAAGCAGGATCTTCAGGCTCTTTTGGCTCAGCTCCCCTCACCGTTACTCATCTTGGGAGATCTGAATGCCAAACACACGCTCTGGGGCTCCGACATTGATGATGCTCGTGGCTGCCTCATAGTAGACACGTTTGATTCGTATGACCTGATTTTGCTGAACACTGGTGACCCGACATTCTTGTCATCCGCTTATGGTACGCACTCGGTACTAGACGTCTCTTTCTGTAGCCCGGTATTGGTTCCACTCCTTGAGTGGTCTGTGCTTTCCGACCTCTTTGGGAGCGATCATTACCCAATTAACATCCGTTTATCCGGCCGCCACCATGCGCCTTCGCGACATCCTCGCTGGATTATTTCCAAGGCTGACTGGGAAAAGTTTAATTCCCATATACACCTCACCGACGATGGTTTTGACACCGTCGATGAAATGGTGGAATATTTTACATGTTCCATCCTGCTCGCCGCTGAATCCAGCATTCCTCGAGGTTCTCCTACCCCACGTCATACCCCTGTACCCTGGTGGTCTGAGGAATGCCGTGTGGCTATAAAGGCACGCAAACGTGCTTTACGGCTTTTTCAGTTGCATCCGACGGAAAAGAACTTCGTTGCTTTTAAACGTTCTCGAGCTAGGGCACGTTTTGTGCTTCGCAATGCGAAACGAAGATCCTGGGAAGCCTACGTGTCTTCCCTTTCTCGTCGCAGCTCCACCAAACAGGTATGGTCAGCTGTTCGGCGGATGCATGGCAAGTATCGCCGAACGGTCATTCCCGGACTTGCCCTCAACGGTTCCATCTGCACTGCCGAGCAAGATATAGCCGAAGCCCTTGCCACCTCATTCGCTGCTACTAGCCAAACGGCTAGTTACGACGCCCTCTTCCTTCCTATTAAGGAAACTGCGGAGCGAACAAAACTAAATTTTAATAGCGAATGTAATGAGCCGTACAACCAGCCTTTTACCGCTGCCGAACTTTCACATTCCTTAGCCCTAGCCAAGGACTCTTCTCCCGGTCCCGATGACATCCACAGACAGATGCTGCTACATCTTCCACCCGATGCGATGTCTTTCCTGTTAGGCATGTATAACCGCATCTGGCATGAGCGGGTCTTTCCATCTTGCTGGCAAGAGGGTATTGTCATCCCCATCCCTCGACCCGGAAAGGACCGCACACTTCCATCAAGCTACCGCCCCATTTGCCTGACGAGTGTGGTCTGTAAGACCTTTGAGCGAATGGTAAACTCTCGGTTAGTGTGGTGGCTCGAAACTAATAACCAGCTGTCCAACCTTCAATGTGGTTTTCGGCGCCATCGCTCTAGTGTTGACAATCTAACACGCATTGAGGCTTACATTCATGATGCCTTTCTACTGCAACAGCATGTGGTGGGAGTATTCTTTGACCTGGAGAAGGCTTATGACACCACTTGGCGGTATGGCATACTACGTAACCTCCACAGTTACGGTATGCGAGGCCACTTACCGGAATTTTTAAGAAATTTTTTAGCACTACGTCGTTTTCGTGTCCGAATAGGGAACAGTATCTCAAGGGAGCGGATCCAGGAGAATGGTGTACCTCAAGGGTCGATTCTCAACGTCGCCCTTTTTGCCGTGGCTATTAACGGCATCACTAGTGTCGTTCGCGGCGGAATTCCGTCGTCCCTGTATGTTGACGACTTCGCTATATATTATCGATCTTATAACTTAGATCATATAGAGCGTCAACTGCAGTTGACCATCAACGAGCTGGCAGCCTGGGCGCTTCGCACCGGCTTCCGTTTTTCTCCTGCGCAGACACAATGTGTCCACTTCCATCGTCTACGAGGTATTCACCCTCCACCAGATCTGCACTTGAACGGCACACCCCTGCCGTTTGTCTCGCACCTGAAGTTCTTAGGCCTCTACTTGGACAGACAACTCACCTGGGAGCGCCACATTCGTCACCTTCGAGCCTCATGCGATCGTTCTCTGCGGGTGCTGAAGGTATTATCTGGAGCATCTTGGGGGGGCGATCGCACGGTAATGTTGAGGCTGTATCGCTCCCTGGTCCGATCCAAGCTGGACTACGGCTGTTTTATTTATGGCGCAGCGACCGCCTCTAAACTTCGCCTTTTAGACACCGTACATCATACAGGTATCCGCCTTGCCACAGGAGCTTTCCGCACAAGTCGCGTCGACTGCTTGTATGCCGACTCCGGCGAGCCTCCACTTTCTATTCGTCGCTCGACGCTACTCTGTTCCTACGTAGCAAAGTTGGCAAGTTACCCAAACCATCCTTGTTTTAAACCAGTTCTGCATCCCGAGTTAGCCCACCGTTATACGCACCCTAGTTCTCGGACACGCCCAACCGGAGTAAGATTCCGGGAACTCTCCCGTACACACGATCTCCGAATGCCTCGCGTGGAGCGGTCTTCCCTGGGTCGTTATCCCGCATGGCAGCTCCAGCGTGCGCGGTTCGATCTTGCTCTTTCCACCAACTCGAGACTAGCTACCCCACATTCGGTATTCCAACAACTTTTTGCCGAACTACTGGACCGTTACCCTAATTATGTTTCGGGCTTTACAGATGGTTCCCAGTTGGGTAGCACTACGGGTTGCGCATTCGTCATTAACGGCGAGGTTCATAAATTTCGCCTTCTGGACTTCACCTCTGTTTTTTCTGCAGAACTGTATGCCATTCTCTATCTGCTCCTTTTTATTTGTAAGTTAGTTCCTGGCAATTTTATCGTTTGCACTGACTCTCTAAGCGCTCTTCAGGCCTTGCAACAACACATTGCAGCTCACACGCTCGTCCCCCCAGGGGCCTACTTCGGTAGGTACGGGTTTGGCGAACCCGGGGTCCCGAGCCAACAGTCTCCCTCGTGTGGGCTCCTCTTCGTGGCTGAGGGAGACGGTCAACAGGCCCACCCACGTGTAGGCCGTGCGTGGAGACCCGTGTCGGTGGAAAGGTTAGTCCTGGTGGTTGAGGGATGCGTATCTGAGCTCGTAACAGTATTTTTCTGAATTCGGGGAGGGTGCGCATTACTAATACACTACTTTGGCTTCTGCTTCGCCTAAACGGGAGGTTAGGGACTAACCCACCCCTAATCAATCGGCCAGGACAAGGTGATACACTGAACTCCAGGGTGAGTGGGACGGCGAGCCCGCTATATCCCCTATGTAGCCCTGTCATCCCAGTGGGATGACCCCTTGTTGGGCTCCGTGGTGGGTGGGGAGCATTGGGGGATGAAATTTTTTGCCAACACATATGTTAAACCTTCAACAAAAAAAACAATCCCAACAATTGTAGAAATGGAAAAGAAGTAGTCGAGTCTAGTGGTCCTCGCTACTTGGTGATAAGCAGAACTGAGACTGATAAGACATTTACATCAGTAAACCCTTTCGCCATCCAGAAAGGATGTACTCGTTCGCGCAATGGCACGCTGCTGGTGGAAGCGCATTCCGTCTCCCAGGCAGCAGCGCTTTTGAAGGCCAATATTCTAGGCAGTTATCCGGTGAGCGTTTCCGTACACAAGACCCTGAACTCCTCGCGCGGTGTGGTAAACACCCGTGCGCTGGACGGAATGACCAACGAGGAGATCCAGCAGAACCTGAAAGACCAAGGCGTGACAGCTGTATATCGTGTCCAGCGAAGAGAGCGAGGGGAATTGGTGCCTACCCGTACCCTGTTCCTGACCTTTGATCGGGTAGATCTCCCACAAAGGCTTAGGGCAGGGTATGAAGTCATCGAGGTACGACCATATATCCCGAATCCCTTACGTTGCTACAGATGTCAGCGCTTCGGCCACACTAAGGACTTCTGTAATGGTGCGCCTACGTGTATGAATTGTGCGATGTCGCTGCATGAAGGTGAGTGCACCTCACCCGTAAAATGTGTGAACTGTGCTGGCGAACACGCTTCCAGCTTCAGAGATTGCCCACGGTTCCGCGAGGAAAAGGAGATTCAGGAGATCCGGGTGAAAGAGAAGTTATCCTTCTCGGAAGCCCGGAAACTCGCACGTACTCGCATGCACTCCGTTGCGATGTCCGGTACCTATAGCTCAGTAGTAGCTAAGCCGGTCCCGCGAAGGGAGATGGCAACTCAGACCAGCGATATCAGTGAGGCTAGTATCTCTGACAGAATCCTTAGTCCATCAGTAGCTCCGAAGCCTGTCAAGACATCTCAATCAACTTCTACCTCGTCCAAAGCACCCGCAGGGAAGAAAACACCTCCCAGGTCTCCGGTCAGAGCATCGAGCTCTACGAAGCCTACTAAGCCAGTTGTGTACGTGCCACCACCCAAAACTTTTAAGACCAGCTATCAACGGTCTGATTTTCTGAAGGATACGGATCGGCCGATGCGCAGAAAGAAAAATCCTCGGGCATCTAAAAGTTCCACCTCTGAGGAGTCTTCCGGAGAGGTCTCGGATCGACGACCGTCATCTCCGTCGATCTCTGTTTCCAATCGGTTTGAGGCTCTCGAACCGAAGTTCTCAATAGGGAAAGGGACCTCATCCGCTGAAGAAATGGAACAAGAGGATACGGACCACACAGTCCGGACGTCTAGTAAAAAGCGCCCGGATAAACTGGACGTAAAAGGTGTTAGCCCCACACCCAAGAAAAAGGGTAAACTCGTTCGACCACCGCCGAAATCAACATAACGTTGCGTAACTATTACCATCATATCCCATATCTCCAATGGCTATTCTTCAATGGAACATTCGCGGATTTCGAGCACATCGAGCGGAGCTTGATTTGTTGCTCAATAAGCATAACCCTAAAGTCGTGTGCTTACAAGAGACCAAGCTGCGTCCCCAAGACACCTCTACACTCCGGCGGTACACGTCATTTAGGCATGACCTTGATCCGGAAGAGGGCATTCCAGCACATGGAGGCACAATGGTGCTCGTCAGAGATGATACATATGTAGATATTATACCTTTACAGACTGCCATACAGTCGGTTGCTGTACGGATTGTTCTCCCGACTGTGCAATTCGCCGTCTGCAGTGTCTATGTTCCGCCATCTGCTGACCTCTCACTTAGTGAACTACAGGGGTTGGTCTCTCAGCTCCCTACACCCTTTCTGTTGATAGGAGACCTAAATGCCCACCACCATCTCTGGGGCTCAGCTCGACCCTGTGCGAGAGGCAAAGTTATTGCCGAATTCCTTGACAGCAGTAACCTGGTTCTCTTGAACACCGGAGAACCTACGTTTCTATCGGATGCTTTCAACACCTTTTCGCATCTCGACTTGGCAGTTTGTTCACCTCAGCTAGCACTTTTCCTACAATGGAGTGTCATCTCTGACCTGCATTCTAGTGATCACTTTCCGTGCCTTGTTAGTCTCTTAGCACATGACTTTCACTCCGCCCGTTTGCCTACCTGGCGCCTCGATCACGCCAACTGGGCCCTTTACACCCAGCTGGCTGTGTTAAGCTACGACGCACTAGATTCTGTGGACGCCTTAGTTGAGCACCTTCCAGAGCAGATCCTTTCCGCCGCGGACCATTCTATTCCTCGCTCAACCACCAACCCTCGTCGCCCTCCTGTTCCCTGGTGGACGACCGATTGCCGGAATGCTATTCGTGCTCGTAGGCGTGCTCTCAGAGTTTTCCAACGACATCCTACACTGGAGAACCTGATTGAGTACAAGAAAATGCGTGCCAGGTCTAGGTACATAATCAAGAATAGCAAACAGACAACTTGGAAAACATTTGTGTCCTCTTTCAACCGACATACACCCTCCTCTGTTGTATGGGATAAGATAAGGCGCGTGGCCGGCAAATCGACCTACATGCCGATCGCTGGTCTGAGAACTCCTGCAGGCTTCGTCGTGGAACCGTTTGAAGTGGCTAATACCCTTGGCAGTGCTTTCGCCCACGTGTCTAGCTCCGATAATTATGCACCTGAGTTCCTCTCTATAAAAACTCGGGTAGAATCTCGAGGTTTCTGCTTTCGATCTAGAAACCTCGAGGACTATAACCGCCTTTTCACCATGGCAGAGTTGGAACACGCTCTTGCAGCATCGCGACTATCAGCGCCAGGGCCAGATGGTATTCACGTCCGCATGTTACAACAGCTCTCTCCTGAAGGCAAGGCATTCCTGCTGGATCTCTATAACCGTATATGGGTTGATGGCACTTTCCCTGAAAAGTGGCGGGAGGCCACAATCATACCTATTTTGAAACCCGGAAAGGACCGTCATCTCTGCTCTAGCTACCGTCCTATTTCTCTCACCAGCTGTGTCTGCAAAGTGCTAGAACGCATGATTAACGCACGGCTGGTGTGGTGGCTGGAACGACAAAACCTGCTAACAAATATCCAATGCGGTTTTCGTCGACGTCGTTGCACAGTAGACCACCTTGTGTCGATGTCGACACATATCATGAACGGCTTCCTGAAGGGTTGTCAAACCGTTGGGATATTCTTTGACCTAGAGAGAGCATATGATACCTGTTGGCGGGCAGGATTGCTCCGTACTCTACACAGTTGGAACATTCGTGGCCGCCTACCACTTTTTCTTAAGGAGTTCCTAAAACAGCGCTTCTTCCGAGTACGGGTCGGCTCGGTTCTTTCAAATCCTTTTATACAGGAAAACGGTGTACCTCAGGGTTCGGTCCTTAGCGTCACCCTGTTTGCTATAGCTATTAATCCTATCTCGCAATGTGTTCCTCCAGGCGTGTCGTCCTGTTTATTCGTAGATGACTTTGCGGTCTATTGCACTTCTCCGCGCACACCTTTTATCGGGCGGTGCTTACAACAATGCTTGGACCATCTGCATGACTGGAGCCTGAGACACGGCTTTCGGTTCTCTGCGGAGAAAACCATGTGTGTGAATTTCTGGCGCCGTCGGAGTCGACCACCTCCTTCACTCCGTTTGGGCCCGCATTTACTTCCTTATGCAGATCACACACGTTTCCTGGGATTGGTCTTCGACAGAGCACTTAACTGGTCATCTCACATAGCACAGCTGCGAGCGCGTTGTGACCGTTCCCTACAAATTCTGCGGGTACTAAGTGGCAAATCGTGGGGAGCAGATCGCACAGTGTTGCTGCGACTTTACCGCACACTGATTCGATCCAAACTGGATTATGGCTGCATCATTTTTTCATCAGCACGTCCATCAGTGTTGAAAAAGTTAGATACGGTCCATAATTGCGGCCTACGGATAGCTATTGGAGCCTTTCTTACCAGTCCGGTCATCAGTCTGCACGCCGAAGCTGCTGAACCCCCTCTTAGGTACCGGCGTGTTCTTTTATTAGCTAATTATGGCTGCAGACTATTTTGCATGCCTACGCATCCCACGTTCGCGCCATTCTTCAACACCACGGTAGATGCGCGCTATCGGAACACTACTCTCAGTCCAAAGCCACCCGGTTTTCGCCTTCGGGAGCTCCTCCGCAAACACAATATTACAATCCCTAGGATGTTTTCTATGGGCGAGAGAGTGTACCCTCCTTGGCTGCGTGGACCGCCATCAGTCGATCTGTACATGACCAAATGCGACAAGTCTACGACGGCTCCTTGTACTATCCACAGCTACTTCTTAGAATTTTTATCACGTTATAGTGATCGTGTTTTAATATTTACCGATGGTTCTAAAACCTCAAATGGCGTTGGATGCGCTTATGTTTCTGGATCCGAACAATATACATTCGGATTCCATAGCATCACGTCTATTTTTACCGCAGAGCTTTACGCCCTATACCGAGCCATTCTACACGTACGCCGACAAAATCTGGGTGACTGCTTAATACTCAGCGATTCCCTTAGCGCGCTTCAGAGCCTACGTCAGGTGTACAACTTCCATCCCCTTGTACAGCGAATCCAGGACGCCCTCCACGTTATCCACGCCTCCGGCGTTAGCGTGGTGTGTGCTTGGGTCCCCGGACACGTGGGCCTTTCAGGGAATGAGCTAGCAGATTCAGCAGCGAAGACGGCGACCTCACAGCCCATGGTTAACATACCCACGGTGACATCGGAAGACCTACGACTAGAATTGCGCAGAGCTGTGTTGTCATCCTGGCGAGGGGAGTGGTCCGCCCTGCGCAGAAACAAGCTCCGCTGTGTCAAAGCTCTTCCGATCCCTTGGGTAACGTCCTGCCGTCCGTCCCGTCGGGAGGAAGTGCGATTGGCTCGGTTACGCCTTGGCCACTGCTATTTTACCCATAGTTATTTATTAAACAGGGCTCCAGCTCCGGTTTGCCCGCTTTGCGGAGCAGCGCTGACGGTCCGTCATGTTCTCTGTGCCTGTTCTAGTCTTGAACGTCTCCGCAGTTCTCTCAAGCTGCCAGCCAGCTTGGCGGAGATACTCGCGGATGAAGAGACAGCGGTGGCCAAGGTTTTTAAACTACTCTTAAATGTCAATTTTAGACTTAAGTGTTTACGTTTTTATCCACTTTTAACTGTCCTATGATTTTACGCGTGTTTTAGCCTTTGGCGTACGGGATGTGCTTGTTTTTTACCTACGATGTATGTTCTTTTAGATTTTGTTTTATCTAGATTTTAGAACGCATAGATCCTTTAGGGCGCTGATGACCGCGCTGTTGAGCGCCCCAAAATCTACATAATCAATCAATCACACGCTCGTTTTAAAAATTCAGGCCTTGATCTCGCAAATGCTTAGTCGTGGATACCATTTTGTTTTTACCTGGACCCCAGGCCATGTGGGCATTTCTGGGAATGAGGAGGCGGACGCGGCTGCTAAATCCGCTTGCCGTTTGCCCCGGAGTTTAACAACTACGGTGCCTTACCAGGACGTGCAACGTTTTTTCCGTCGCCAAATCCTATCTGCTTGGCAGCACTCCTGGACAGCTTTGGAAGGCACACAACTCCGGGCAATAAAGGAGAGCGTACAACCCTGGCTAACCTCCTGCAGGGATAACCGGCGAGCCGAGGTGATACTCACCCGGCTCAGAATTGGACACACACGAGCCACTCACGGCCATTTATTAAGAGGGGAACCGACCCCAGTGTGTGCTCCATGTGCAGTACGACTCACTGTGCGGCATGTATTGCTAGACTGCCCGCAATACGCCCGCGTTCGCCAGTCAGTAGGCTTGGGAACTAACTTGCTAAATATTTTAGGTGACAACCCAGTGGCCGTGGATAAGGCACTGCGGTTTATTTTTAAAATCGGTTTTAATACACAAGTATGACTTGTATTTTATATGTATTACTTTTAGAGTTTTTAAATTTAGTCTTTAGATCGTTTTTAATGTCGTTTTAGCAGTTGAGTGTTTTTATTATATTGTACTTTGTTTTAGCTAAATTTTATAGCTTTTAAGTTTTAGTGTTGACGTAGGGCCCAAATGAGCTAGTTGTCGACGGGCCCTAAAACAGCACACACTCACTCACTCGTAGACGTCTTCGATAAGTCTGACATGCTTCTGCTAAATACTGGTGACCCGACATTCCTATCATTCGCTTATGGTACACATTCCGTACTAGACCTTTCTTTCTGCAGTCCGTCATTAGTACCACTCCTTGAGTGGTCAGTACTTTCCGACCTCTTTGGCAGTGATCATTACCCAATGAACATTCATTTTTCTGGCCGCCAATGTGTACCTTCTCGACATCCGCGCTGGATTATTTCCAAAGCTAACTGGGGAAAATTCCAATCCCTCATACACCTCATCGACGATGGTTTCGAAACCATCGATGAAATGGTCGAATATTTTACTTGCTCGATCCTGCTCGCAGCAGAATCCAGCATTCCTCGAGGTTCACCTTCACCACGTCGTATCCCTGTACCGTGGTGGTCTGAGGAATGTAGTTTGGCAATCAAAGCACGGAAACGTGCTTTGCGCGTTTTTCAGCGGCACCCGACAGAAGCGAACTTCGTCGCCTTCAAACGTTCTCGCGCTAGGGCACGCTTTATACTGCGCAACGCAAAGCGTAAATCTTGGGAAGCCTATGTGTCTTCGCTTTGCCGGCGCAGCTCTACCCATCAAGTATGGTCAGCTGTTCGGCGGATGTATGGCAAGTATCGCCGGACGGTAATTCCCGGCCTTGCCATCAACGGTTCCATGTGCACCACCGAGCAGGACATAGCGGAAGCCCTAGCTACCACATTTGCTGCCACGAGCCAAACTGCCCGCTATGACGCTCTCTTCCTGCCTATTAAGGAAAAGGCGGAGCGGGTACCACTTAATTTTAATAGTGACTGCACCGAGCCGTACAACCAACCATTTACCGCAGCCGAGCTCGCCCATTCTCTGGCGTTAGCAAAGGATTCTTCTCCAGGTCCCGATCCCAATCATCCTTGTTTTAAACCAGTTCGGTGTCCAGATTTAGTCCACCGTTATATGCGCCCTGGTTCTCGGACACGCCCCGTGGGAATAAGATTTCGGGATCACCTACATTCCCATGGCATCCGAATGCCTCGCGTGGAGAGGTCGTCCATCTGCCCTTATCCTGCATGGCAGCTCAATCGTGCGCGGTTCGATCTAACTCTTTCAAACAACCCTAGACTCGCTACTCCACATTCGGTGTTCCAACAACTTTTTGCCGAATTACTGGGCCGTTACCCTAACTACGTTCCGGTCTTTACAGACGGCTCCCAGTTAGGTAACGCTACGGGTTGCGCATTCTTCATAAACGGTGAGACTCATAAATTTCGACTTCTGGACTCCACTTCGGTCTTCTCAGCAGAGCTATATGCTATCTTTTATTTGCTCCTTTTTATTTGCAAGTTAGCCCCTGGCTCTTTTATTGTTTGCACCGACTCTCTCAGTGCTCTTCAGGCCTTGAAACAGCACACTGCCGCTCACACCATTGTTTTAAAATTACAGGCCCAGATATCGCAGATGCTCAGTCGCGGTTACAATTTTGTTTTTACTTGGACCCCAGGCCATGTGGGGATATCCGGGAACGAGGAGGCGGACGCGGCTGCTAAGTCAGCTTGCCGTTTACCCCGGAGTTTAACAACTAGGGTGCCATACCAGGATGTGCAACGTTTTTTCCGTCGCCAACTACTATCTGCTTGGCAGCAATCCTGGACAGCTTTAGAAGGCACACAACTCCGGGCGATAAAGGAGAGCGTACAACCCTGGCCAACTTCCTGCAGGGATAACCGGAGGGCCGAGGTGATACTCACCCGGCTGAGAATTGGGCACACATGTGCAACTCATGGCCATCTCTTGAGAGGGGAACCGGCCCCTGTGTGTGCTCCGTGTGCAGTACGCCTCACTGTGCGGCATGTACTGCTGGATTGCCCGCAGTACACCCGCGTTCGCCAGTCTTTGGGCCTAAGGGCTAACTTGCTCGATGTTTTAGGGGACGACCCAGTGGCCGTGGATACGACACTGCGGTTCGTCGCGGAAATTAGTTTTAATAGACGAGTCTGACTTTGATTTTATATTTATTAATTTTAGAGCTTTTAACTATTAGTATTGGGATGAGTTTTTAATGTCCTTTTAACAGTTCACTGTTTTATTATATTTTACCTTTTTTTTAGCTAAATTTTTATAGGTTTTAAGTTTTAGTATTGACTTCGGGCCCAAATGACCCTGATGTCGACGGGCCCTTAAAAACCACACTCACTCACTCACTCCAGGTCCCGATGACGTACACCGACAGATGCTGCTACATCTTCCATCTGAGGCACTATGTTTCCTTTTAGACATCTATAACCGCATTTGGCATGAGCGGGTTTTCCCTTCCTCCTGGCGAGAGGGTATTGTCATCCCCATCCCTCGACTCGGAAAGGACCGCACACTACCATCTAGCTACCGCCCGATTTGCTTGACGAGTGTCATCTGTAAGACCTTCGAGCGGATGATAAACGCTCGGTTAAATTGGTGGCTAGAAAAACCAAACCATCTGTCCAACTTGCAATGCGGTTTTCGTCGCCATCGCTCAAGTGTCGATAATCTAACACGCCTTGAGGGGTATATTTCCGATGCGTTTCTACTGAAACAGCACGCCGTGGGTGTGTTCCTCGACCTGGAGAAGGCCTATGACACCACTTGGCGGTACGGCATACTCCGTAACCTTCATAGTTACGGTATGCGTGGTCATCTACCCGAGTTTTTATGCAATTTTTTAAATCTTCGCCGTTTTCGGGTTCGCATAGGAAACACGATATCACGGGAGCGGATACAGGAGAACGGTGTACCTCAAGGGTAAATTTTGAGCGTCACCCTTTTCGCCGTAGCGATTAACGGCATCACTAGTGCCGTTCGAAGAGGAATTCCATCATCCCTCTATGTTGACGACTTCGCTATCTATTATAGGTCTGCCAACATAGATCACATTGAGCGCCAACTGCAGCTGACCATTACCCAGCTAGCAGCTTGGGCGCTTAACACGGCTTCCGTTTTTCAGCTGCGAAGACGCAGTGTACCCACTTTCACCGCCTACGAGGTATTCACCCGCCTCCTGATCTTTATTTGAACGGCACACCCCTGCCATTTGTCTCGCACCTGAAGTTCTTGGGCCTCTACTTGGACCGACAACTCAATTGGGAGCACCACATTCGTCACCTTCGAGCCTCTTGCGATCGTTCTCTTCGGGTGCTGAAGTTATTATCTGGAGCATCTTGGGGGGGGGGGGGGCGATCGCACTGTAATTTTGAGGCTCTAACGCTCTCTGGTTCGGTCCAAGCTTGACTATGGCAGTTTTATTTATGGCGCAGCGACCGCCTCTAAACTTCGCCTTTTAGACACCGTGCATCACACTGGCATCCGCCTTGCCACAGGAGCTTTCCGCACCAGTCGAGTCGACTGCCTGTATGCAGACTCAGGCGAACCTCCACTCCATATTCGTCGCTCGCTGTTACTGTGCTCATACGTGTCGAAGTTGGCAAGTTATCACAATCATCCTTGTTTCAAACCAGTTCTGTGTCCAGATTTAGTCCACCGTTATATGCGCCCTGGTTCTCGGACACGCCCCGTGGGAATAAGATTTCGGGATCACCTACATTCCCATGGCCTCCGAATGCCTCGCGTGGAGAGGTCGTGCATCTGCCCTTATCCTGCATGGCAGCTCAAACGTGCGCGGTTCGATCTAACTCTTTCAAACAGCCCTAGACTCGCTACTCCACATTCGGTGTTTCAACAACTTTTTGCCGAATTACTGGGCCGTTACCCTAACTACGTTCCGGTCTTTACAGACGGTTCCCAGTTAGGTAACGCTACGGGTTGCGCATTCTTCATTAACGGTGAGGCTCATAAATTTCGACTTCTGGACTCCACCCCCCAGGGGACTACTTCGGTAGGTACGGGTATTGGCGATCCCGGGGTCCCGAGCCAACAGTCCCCATCGTGTGGGCTCCTCTTCGTGGTTGAGGGAGACGGTCAACAGGCCCACCCACGTGTAGGCCGTGCGTGGAGACCCGTGTCGGTGGAAAGGTTAGTCCCGGTGGTTGAGGGATGCGTATCTGAGCTCGTAACAGTGTTTTTCTGAATTCGGGGAGGGTACGCATTTCTAATACACTATTTTGGCTTCTGCTTCGGCTAAACGGGAGGTTAGGGACTAACCCACCCCTAATCAATCGGCCAGGACAAGGTGTTACACTGAACTCCAGGGTGAGTGGGACGGCGAGCCCGCTATATCCCCTATGTAGCCCTGTCATCCCAGTGGGATGACCCCTTGTTGGGCTCCGTGGTGGGTGGGGAGCATTGGGGGATGAAATTTATGCCAACACTTATGTTAAACCTTCAACAAAAAAACAATCCCAACAATTGTAGAAATGGAAAAGAAGTAGTCGAGTCTAGTGGTCCTCGCTACTTGGTGATAAGCAGAACTGAGACTGATAAGACATTTACATCAGTGAACCCTTTCGCCATCCAGAAAGGATTAGACAAGATAGCTGGCCCGGTAAAATCATGTACTCGTTCGCGCAATGGCACGCTGCTGGTGGAAGCGCATGCCCCTCAAAATCCAACCTCTGCGGTCCTCGTCCCGAGGGGTGGGCAACAGGAAGTAGGGGACTGACTGATGGGGTGATGTACGGTGGGGACTTCGTCCACCCCAAGACCGCTACGGCTGCCGAGAAAGCCCATCAGTAACCCCGAAAACTGGCAGAAGAGGCTCTGGTGTAATCTCTCGATTGGGTTCCTCCGCGAGGTGAGAGTGATCCTTCAAACGCCCAAAATATGGTCCACTTCGGTGTTTGACCCCATTTATTTTTCGTTGTTTTTTCTTTTTCCTCCCTGAGCACATGTCTGACGGGTAACATAGCGCGGGTGGTCGGAGTGGGAAGCGCAAGGGGTGACTGGGTAATGCGTAACTCCCAGCCCCTTGTTACCATGTAGGACTGTGCTCGTATCCGCTGATAAAGGTCAGTCCCGGGGAGGGGCCATTGCATGAGCTGTTACACTCCTGAAGGCGATTGGGTCCCTCTGTCATTACACTGGGAGGTGTGACCCTAGGGTGAGCAAGGTCCAGGCCAGGACTCTCACCTAAGCCGGGGTGGCGCCCAGGTTGTGAGCACGCCATCGGAGACGTCTGCAATGGTGGAGGACATTACCGCAATGGGACCTAAATTTAAACACACAACTGAGAAAGCTAATGGAAAGGAAGTAGTTGAGCCCTGTGGTCCTCGCTACTTGGTGGTAACTAGAGCGGAAGAAGGCAAGAACTTTCTGTCCTTAAACCCTTTCGTCATCCAAAAGGGTTTGGATAAGATAGCTGGAGCGGTAAAGTCTTGTACTCGTTCACGCAATGGCACGCTCCTGGTAGAAGCACACTCTGTCTCCCAGGCAGCAATCTTGTTGAAAGCGAATTTGCTAGGCAGCTATCCGGTGACCATTACCGTCCACAAGAGCCTTAACTCCTCGCGCGGAGTGGTCCACACCCGTGCTTTGGATGGCATGACGGATGAGGAAATAGTAGAGAACCTCCAAGACCAAGGTGTATCGGCTGTTTATCGTGTCAAGCGAAGGGAGCGAGGGGAATTGGAGCCCACCCGTACTCTGTTCGTGACCTTTGATCGGGTAGATCTCCCACAAAGGCTCAGGGCAGGGTACGAGACCATCGAGGTGCGCCCCTATATCCCGAATCCCCTAAGATGTTACAAATGTCAGCGCTTTGGACACACCAGCGCTTTCTGCAATGGGACGCCTATTTGTTGTAACTGTGCGATGTCGCAGCACGAGAGTGCGTGCACATCGCCGGTTAAATGCGTGAACTGTGCTGGAGAGCATCCATCTAGCTCTCGAGATTGCCCACGTTTTATCGAGGAAAAGGCGATCCAGGAGATCCGGGTGAAAGAGAAGGTGTCCTTCTCGGAAGCCCGGAAACTGGCGCGTACGCGAATACCATCCCTCCCGCGATCTGCTACTTATAGCTCAGTAGCAGCTAAGCCGGTGCCGCGACGCGAGATCGCCACACAGACGAGCGATATACGTGAGGCCACAATCTCTGAAAAGGTTCTCATCCCATCCCCGAAGCCTGCGAAGACCACCTTGTCCGCACCTACGCCGACCAAACCTTCATCGGGAAGGTGATCGCCAGCAGAGTCACCGGGTAAAGCCTCAACCGCCAAGAACAAGCCTATTGTGTATGATGCACCACCAAAGAAGTTTAAAACCGTGTATAAGAAGTCAGATTTTCTAAAAGATACCACCAAACCGTCCAGCCCAAAGAAGAGTGCCAGGGCTTCTAAAAGCTCCTCCTCTGAGGAGTCTTCAGGTGAAGACTCGGATCGACGCCTATCATCTTCGTCGATCTCCGTGTCCAATAGATTTGGGGTCCTTGAACCGAAGTTTTCCATTGGTAAAGGGGCCTCATCTGTACAGGAGATGGACCAAGAGGATACGGACCACACAGGCAGGCAGGTACGCAGAAAACGACCCGACCATCCGGACGTTAAAGAGGTTAGCCCTAAACCCAAAAAGAAGGGCAAATTGATTCGGCCACCATCAAAATCCTCATAAAGCCTTAATTCCTTATTCCACTATTACACAGTTATAATGGCGATCATACAGTGGAACATACGTGGGCTAAGGGCACATCGCCCCGGGCTTGAATTGTTGATCAGCAAGCACGACCCACTAGTCGTATGCCTACAGGAGACAAAGCTACGTCCTCGTGATTCTTTCCAACTACGGCGGTATACACCCTTCAGGCGTGATCTTGCTCCTGAAGACGGTATCCCTGCGCACGGAGGCACTATGTTGCTGGTCAGGGATGACATCTATGTGGATGATATACCCTTACGCACTACTATCCAGTCAGTTGCTGCCCGCGTAATACTGCCGACATTACAGTTGGTCGTCTGCAGCATCTACGTGCCACCTTCAGACGACCTATCACTTACTGCGCTCCAAGATCTTGTTGTCCAGTTACCCACCCCTTTTCTGCTGGTTGGTGACTTCAATGCCCATCACCCTCTCTGGGGCTCTACTCGACCTTGTGCGAGAGGTAGAGTTGTCTCCGACCTCCTGGACAGTAACAACCTGGTTCTCCTGAACACCGGAGAACCCACGTTCGTTTCCGATGCGTTTAACACCTTCTCGCATCTAGATCTGGCAGTATGCTCCACGCAGTTAGCAGTGTCCCTCCACTGGAACGTCATCTCTGACCTCCACTCTAGTGACCACTTTCCGTGTATTATCAGTCTCCTGTCACACAACGTGTGTTCCACACGCTTGCCCACCTGGCGTTTCGATCACGCCAACTGGGCCCTTTACACCCAGTTGGCGGTTTTTACTTATGAGGAGCAGGCCTCCGTCAACGAGCTCGTAGAACATCTCAGCGAGCGGATACTTTTCGCCGCAGAACGATCTATTCCGCGTTGGTCTCCCAACCCCCGTCGGCGTCCTGTCCCGTGGTGGACGGATGACTGCCGGAATGCAATCCGTGCTCGTAGGCGTGCTCTGCGGGTTTTCCGACGCCACCCCACACTGGACAACCTAATCCAGTACAAGAAGATGCGTGCCAGGGCTCGGCAAGTAATTAAGGAGTGCAAAAGGGCATCTTGGAAGGGTTTTGTTTCTTCTTTTAATCGCCATACACCTTCTTCAGTAGTGTGGGATAGGTTAAGGCGCGTGGCCGGCAAATCGACCCACATACCAATTGCTGGTGTGAAAACTCCTGCAGGAGTCGTTGTGGATCCGTTGGTCGTGGCTAACACCCTCGGCAGTGCTTTTGCTCACGTGTCTAGCTCCGATCATTATGCACCTGAGTTTCTGGCACTTAAGAATCAGGTGGAATCTCAAGGTTTGGTCTTCCGTTCCGGAAACCTTGTGGAATACAATTGCCTGTTCACCATGGCAGAGCTAGAACACGCACTTTCATCTTCGCGACCATCTGCACCAGGACCAGACGGTATCCACGTGCGCTTCTTACAACATCTCTCTCCCGAAGGGAAAGCGTTCCTACTCGAGGTGTATAATCGTGTCTGGGTTGAGGGCAGTTTTCCTGAGAAGTGGCGGGAAGCCACCGTCATCCCAATTTTGAAGGCTGGGAAGGATCGACAGCTGCCTTCCAGCTATCGGCCTATCTCTCTCACCAGTTCCATTTGCAAGGTAATGGAGCGGATGATTAATGGCCGTTTAACGTGGTGGCTTGAATCTCGTAATCTCCTGTCGAACGCGCAGTGCGGCTTTCGTCGTCGCCGTTCCACGGTCGACCATCTAGTTTCCCTCTCTACCCAGATCATGAATGCCTTTCTCAGACGGTGCCAAACCGTTGCTGTATTTTTTGATCTGGCGAAGGCATATGACACCTGCTGGAGGTATGGTATTCTCCGTACCCTCCATGGATGTAATTTTCGTGGCCGTCTCCCTATTTTTCTTCGGGAGTTCATGAAGGACCGCATCTTTCGGGTTCGCGTGGGCTCGATTTTCTCACGATTTTTTACTCAAGAGAACGGGCTACCTCAGGGCTCGGTACTTAGCGTCACACTTTTCGCCATAGCCATCAATCCTATCATCAACTGTGTTCCTCCTGGAATTTCGTCGTCCTTATTTGTAGATGATTTTGCTATCTGCCTTAGTTCTCGGCGGACCTGCCTTCTTCAGCGCCGTCTCCAATCCTGTCTCGATCGTCTTCACGATTGGAGTCTTACATCTGGCTTTACGTTTTCTGCCGAGAAAACTATCTGCGTAAACTTTTGGCGACGGAAGGCGTTTCCTCCACCTAAGTTATATCTTGGGCAGGACGTCCTCCATTTCGCAGTTGAGGCGAAATTCCTGGGCCTGATTTTCAATAGGAAACTCAGTTGGCTATCTCATATTGCTTATCTGCGAGCTAGGTGTGACCGTTCTCTGAACATTTTACGTATTTTAAGTGGAACATCTTGGGGAGCTGATCGGACTACACTGCTGCATTTGTATCGTTCTCTAGTGCGATCTAAGTTAGATTATGGCTGCATTGTATATTCTTCGGCGAGACCCTCTGTTCTCCGACGTCTAAATGCCGTTCACCATCGTGGCATTCGTGTTGCTACAGGGGCATTTCCCACTAGCCCAGTAGTGAGTCTGTATGCTGAGGCCTCAGAACCCCCTTTATACCATCGTCGGGATATTCTTCTGTGCAGCTATGCATGTAGCCTTTCCAGCTTACCTAATCACCCCACTTTTCGGCTGTTTTTTGACGACTCTCTGGATCGCCAATATGCAGTTACACCGTCGGCCTTACAGCCCCCGGGGGTCCGCTTCCGCTCTCTTCTACAACAGCTGAATGTCGACGTAGTACCAACACTTCCTAGGGGAGAATCTCGCTTTCCTCCCTGGATACGCGACGAGGTCCGTTGCAACCTTGGGCTGGCATCCCTGGCTAAAGATACAACACCTTTACCCATATATCGTTCCGCCTTTTTAGAGCTCAAGGCGCAATTCGGGGATTGCAATTTTATCTATACGGACGGATCTAAGAGCGAAGCTGGAGTCGGATGTGCTTTTGTTTTTAATCGTAGGAGTTTTACCTTTGGTTTACGGCGACAGTGTTCGATTTTTACCGCGGAACTTTTTAGTCTTTACCAGGCGATTTTATATATTGAGCGGCATTCTTTGCGTACCTGCGTGATCTGCACGGACTCCCTCAGTGCGCTTCAAGGCCTCTTAATGCTGTACCACTACCATCCTCTGGTTCAGCGTATTCAGGATAGAGTCCATTGCCTGGCTGTCTCTGGCACCAGGATCACTTTCGTGTGGACGCCTGGTCATGTGGGAGTTCCTGGCAATGAGGCTGCAGACGCCGCGGCTAAATCTGCCATTTCCACGCCTGGTACCTTTTTTTTCTTTTGTTCCCTCAACTGATTTATTTTTATCTTTACGCCAAGCCATTATACTACGTTGGCACGATGAGTGGACAACTTTGCGTGGGAACAAGCTTCGGACGATTAAACCCCTTCCTATTGCCTGGGCAACCTCTGCCCGAGTTTCCAGGAGGGAAGAAATTATTTTAGCCCGCTTACGTATCGGACACTGTCGATTTAGCCATGGTCACTTGTTGAGAGATCAACCCGCACCGATGTGTGACCATTGCGACGTACCGCTAACGGTACGTCACATCTTAACTGCATGTCGGCTTTTAACTCAATTACGCGCAACTCTGTCGCTGCCAGCCACCCCTTCTGCCATATTGGCAGACAGGGAGCGTGCTGTGGAAGGCGTACTTGATTTTATCCGGCAGAGTGTGTTCTGGCACCTGCTCTGACCAATTCGAGGCACCTTCTGGTTGCCGATATTTTATTTTACTTATTTTATCCTTTGCCTTCTGCATAAACCGACATGTGTTTAGTGTTTTATGGTTTGTGTTTTAACCTTTAATGGACTTGTGCGATTTTACTGTTTTGAGATGTAGGTTTTAACTGTGTAGACCTTTTAGCTTTGTAAGGGCGCTGATAACCTTAGCAGTTGTGCGCCCTTAATCCAATTCTACTACTACTACTACTACTACTACTACTACTACTACTACTACTACTACTGGAAGCGCATTCCGTCTCCCAGGCAGCAGCGATCTTGAAGGCCAACATTCTAGGCAGTTATCCGGTGAGCTTTTCCGTACACAAGACCCTGAACTCCTCGCGCGGTGTGGTGAACACCCGTGCGCTGGACGGAATGACCAACGAGGAGATCCAGCAGAACCTGAAAGACCAAGGCGTGACAGCTGTATATCGTGTTCAGCGAAGAGAGCGAGGGGAATTGGTGCCTACCCGTACCCTGTTCCTGACCTTTGATCGGGTAGATCTCCCACAAAGGCTTAGGGCAGGGTATGAAGTCATCGAGGTACGACCATATATCCCGAATCCCTTACGTTGCTACAGATGTCAGCGCTTCGGCCACACTCAGGACTTCTGTAATGGTGCGCCTACGTGTATGAACCCCCCAGGGGCCTACTTCGGTAGGTACGGGTTTGGCGAACCCGGGGTCCCGAGCCAACAGTCTCCCTCGTGTGGGCTCCTCTTTGTGGCTGAGGGAGACGGTCAACAGGCCCACCCACGTGTAGGCCGTGCGTGGAGACCCGTGTCGGTGGAAAGGTTAGTCCTGGTGGTTGAGGGATGCGTATCTGAGCTCGTAACAGTATTTTTCTGAATTTGGGGAGGGTGCGCATTACTAATACACTACTTTGGCTTCTGCTTCGCCTAAACGGGAGGTTAGGGACTAACCCACCCCTAATCAATCGGCCAGGACTAGGTATTGTACCGACCTCCAGGGTGAGTGGGACGGCGAGCTCGCTATATTCCCTGTGTAGCCCTGTCATCCCAGTGGGATGACCCCTTGTTGGGCTCCGTGGTGGGTGGGGAGCACTGGGGGATGAATTTTTTCGCCAACTCTCATGTCAAACCTTCATCAAAAATCTAATCAAAAAAATTGTAGCAATGGAAAAGAAGTAGCCGAGTCTTGTGGTCCTCGCTACTTGGTAATCAGTCGAACTGAAGAAGGCCAAAAGTTTATGACCGTTAACCCCTTTACCATCCAGAGGGGATTAGACAAAATTGCTGGTCCGGTGAAATCTTGTATACGGTCGCGAAATGGCACGCTCCTAGTCGAGGCGCAATCTAACGCCCAGGCGGCATCGTTGTTGAAGGCGACCATGCTAGGGAGTTATCCTATATCCGTTACTGTACATAAGACCCTGAACTCCTCGCGTGGGGTGGTAAACACCCGTGCGTTGGACGGTATGTCCAACGAGGAGATTCAGGAGAACCTGAGAGACCAGGGAGTCATAAGTGTGTACTGAGTGCAGCGCAGAGAAGGTGGGGAATTGTTGCCTACTCGTACCCTGTTCCTTACTTTTGATAGGGTAGATCTTCCTCAAAAGATTAAGGCAGGATACGAGAGTATTGAGGTTAGGCCCTATATACCAAACCCCCTGCGGTGCTACAAGTGTCAGCGTTATGGTCACACTAGTCAACTGTGTAACGGATCTCCAGCATGCGTGAACTGTGGTTTGGCTTTACACGAGGGTGAGTGCTCCTCGCCCATTAAATGCATAAACTGTGCCGGGGAGCATCCATCTAGCTCCAAAGACTGCCCACGTTTTGTGGAAGAAAAGGCAATACAGGAGATCCGGGTTAAGGAGAAGGTTTCCTTCTCGGACGCCCGGAAGCTCCTGCGTACTCGCTTGCCCTCCGTTCCTAGGTCCGGTACTTATAGCTCTGTTTTGGCTAAACCCTTTCCTAGGAAGGAAATTGCAACGCAAACCTGCGGTGCAGGGGAGCCTACCATCTCCGATAGAGTTCTTGTCCCGACACAAGTACGGCAGTCCACGATTCCATCACCAGCGTCGGCAAATACATCACCTAAACGGACGAAGGAAGCTAAAACCTCAGCCCCGTCCCAAGCCAAACCGTCGACTTCTACAAGGAAATATGACAAGCCTGTAATATATGATCCGCCGCCTAAAGAATTTAAGACCAGTTACCAAAGGACAGATTTCCTGAAAGATTCGACCCGTACCCCCAGGAAGAAGAAAACCTCTAGAGCATCCCGAAGCTCCTCTTCTGAAGAGCTTTCTGGTGATGAATCGGATCGACGACTGTCATCTTCGTCGATCCCTGTGTCCAATAAGTTTGAAGCTCTCGAACCTAAGTTCTCTTTAGGGAAAGGGGCTTCATCCGCAGAAGAGATGGACCTAGAGGATACCGACCCCAGAACGGCAACCAAAAAGCGCCAGGATAAACCGGCAGAAAAAGGTGTTAGCCCTACGCCTAAGAAAAAGGGTAAGCTGATTCGACCACCGTTAAAGTCGGTTTAATGTAGACCACCTTTTACAACCTATCTCCATAGTTCCAATGGCTATCCTCCAATGGAACATGCGGGGTTTAAGAACACATCGACCAGAACTGGAACTTTTGCTCAGTAAGCATAACCCCTTAGTGGTATGCTTACAAGAGACTAAGCTACGACCGCAAGACAAGTTTAAAATTCGACGCTACACACCACTGCGGTGTGATATTGACACAGAAGAGGGCATTCCTGCTCACGGGGGCACTATGATGCTCCTCAGGGATGACATATTTGTAGACCCGGTACAGCTGCAATCTGATATACAATCTGTAGCTGTAAGGATTAAGCTGCCAACAATCGAATTTTGCATTTGCAATGTATATCTCCCGCCATCAGATGACCTCTCGTTAATTGACCTTGAAGATCTGGTTTCCCAACTTTCAACACCATTTCTAATAGTTGGAGACTTTAATGCCCATCACCCACTATGGGGTTCAACTCGGGCATGTTCGAGAGGCCACCTCATTGCAAAATTCTTGGAGAGCAATAACTTGGTTCTCCTGAATTCCGGAGAGCCAACGTTCCTCTCAGACGCTTATAACACCTATTCGCACATCGATTTGGCAGTATGTTCATCCCAGTTAGCAGTTTCATTGCAGTGGAATGTCATCTCTGATTTACATTCCAGCGACCACTTCCCATGTCTTCTTAGTCTCTTAGCACACGATGTGTCTACCTCACGTAACCCTAGATGGCGCTTTGATCGTGCCAACTGGAACCTTTACACCCAGTTGGCTGTCTTTCATTACAATGAGCACGATTCTGTGAATGATCTAGTCGATCATCTCACAGAGACAATTCTTTCCGCTGCAGAAGAGTTGATTCCACGTTCGGCCACCCAACCTGGTCGACTTCCTGTCCCGTGGTGCAACAACGACTGCCGGAATGCTATTCGTGCTCGTAGACGTGCTCTACGGGTATTTCAACGACACCCTACCCAAAGTAATCTAATTGAGTACAAGAAAGCGCGTGCACAGTCTAGGCAAATAATTAAGGATAGCAAAAAGATCTCATGGAACAACTTTGTCTCATCTTTTAACAGATGGACACCATCGTCTGTTGTATGGGATAGGTTAAGGCGCGTGGCCGGAAAATCAACCCACTTGCCAATCGCTGGTCTGAAAACACCTGCAGGAGTTGTTGTTGATCCGTTTGTCGTGGCTAACACCTTCGGCTGTGCTTTCGCTCAGGTGTCTAGCTCAAGTAATTATGCTCCTGAGCTTATCTCAATTAAGACTCAGGTAGAATCTCAAGGTTTCGTGTTTAGTTCCAGAAACCTTGAAGATTATAACCGCCTCTTCACCTTGGCGGAGTTAGAACATGATCTTTCATCATCGCGACTGACAGCACCAGGACCGGACGGAATCCACGTTCAAATGTTACAACATCTCTCACCTGAAGGTAAGGCATACCTGCTCGAGGTCTATAACCGTGTTTGGGTTGATGCCACGTTTCCGGACAAGTGGCGAGAAGCCACCATTATACCGATCTTGAAAGCTGGCAAGGACCGTCACCTCCCTTCTAGCTACCGTCCTATTTCCCTCACCAGTTGCGTGTGCAAGGTGATGGAACGCATGATAAATGGGCGGTTGGTATGGTGGCTGGAAACGCACAACCTACTGAATAACATCCAGTGCGGTTTTCGACGACACCGTTCAACAGTTGATCATCTTGTGTCCATGTCGACACAGATTATGAACGGCTTTCTTAAAAACTGTCAAACAGTCGGAATATTTTTTGACCTCGAAAAGGCTTATGATACGTGTTGGCGTGCAGGGTTGCTACGTACTCTACACACCTGGAATATACGTGGACGCCTACCACTCTTCCTTCAGGAATTCTTGAAAGACCGCGTATTCCGAGTAAGGGTTGGCTCGGTTCTTTCGAACCTTTTCGTTCAAGAGAACGGTGTACCACAGGGATCGGTGCTAAGTGTTACATTGTTTGCTATTGCGATTAATTCTATCTCGAAATGTGTACCTCCTGGGGTCTCGTCAAGCCTATTCGTAGATGACTTTGCCGTCTACTGTACATCTCAGCGCACTTCGTTTATAGAGCGCCGTCTTCAAACCACCTTGGACAACCTTAAGGTTTGGAGTTTAAAGAACGGCTTCCGATTCTCTGCTGAGAAAACCATCTGTTAACTGCTGGCGTCAGCGGAGTCGACTACCTCCAAGGCTCCGGCTAGGCGCTGATCTACTGCCTTTTGCAGATGAGACGAGGTTCCTTGGATTGATATTTGATAGAAAACTTAGTTGGTCGTCGCATATAGCACAACTGAAAGCACGATGTGACCGATCTTTAAATATCTTGCGGGTACTAAGTGGAAAATCGTGGGGAGCGGACCGTACAGTGTTATTGCGACTGTATCGCACACTTATCCGTTCCAAATTAGATTATGGTAGTATCGTTTATGGCTCAGCACGACCATCTGTGCTGAAGAGATTAGACACAGTCCATAATTGTGGCATACGTATAGCAGTTGGGGCATTTCCAACGAGCCGAGTTATAAGCCTGTATGCTGAGTCTGCAGAACCTCCTCTGCAGTACAGGCGCAACATGCTATTAGAAAATTATGGCTGTGGACTTAATTGCATGCCCACACATCCAACGTTTACGCCGTTCTTTAACACCTTCATGGACGTGCGTTATAGGAACACTTCTATTAAACCAAAGCCACCTGGTTTTCGTTTCCGGGAGCTCCTTAGACATCTTAATACTGAAATGCCCAAGATGTATCCTAGGGGGGAGAGGACATACCCTCCTTGGTTGTGCAAGCGTCGCACGTTGATCTGGGCATGACCACACATTATAAATCTACCATGTCTATGTCTAGTATCCGCATATGCTTTTTAGAATTTTTATCGCGATATCAGGACCATATTAAAATTTACACCGATGGGTCCAAGAATTCAGATGGCGTTGGTTGTGCTTACGTGTGTGGAACCGAACCCTATACATTCGGATTCCACACTAGCACTTCCATTTTTACCGGAGAGCTCTATGCAATATACCGAGCCATTTTACACGTACGTCGACGAAAGTTGGGGAACTGCTTAATCCTGAGTGATTCCCTCAGTGCACTTCAAAGCCTACGGCAGCTGTACAACTACCACCCTATTGTACAGCGGATACAGGATGCCCTCCACGTTTTACACGCTTCTGGCGTTAGCGTGGTGTGTGCATGGATCCCTGGTCACGTAGGCTTGCGGGGGAAACAAATGGCGGATTCGGCAGCAAAGTCGGCTACCACGAAGCCCAGGGTCCGTCTACCATGTGTGACATCGGAAGATTTTAGGGCCGTATTGCGGAGAGCTGTGCAAACCTGCTGGCAGGAAGAGTGGTCCGCTCTCCGCAATAATAAACTTAGATCAGTCAAGGAACTTCCGATTCCCTGGGTGACCTCCTGTCGGTCATCTCGCCGCGAGGAGGTGATTTTGGCTCGGTTGCGCATTGGGCATTGTTATTTTAGCCACAGCTTTTTATTGAATAGGACTCCCGTTCCCGTTTGCCCACTGTGCAGTGCTGAACTGACTGTCCGTCACTTGCTTTTAGATTGTTTTAGCTTGGCACGGCTCCGCAGGTCTCTCCAGCTGCCGGCCAGCTTGGCGGAGATCCTCGCGGATGACGAAACGGCGGTGAGCAAAAGTTTTAGCGTTTGTTTCAGCTGTGGATTTTAGATTTTAACCTCAAGTATTCTTTTTTCCTTTTTTTAAATATATATATATGTATGCAGTTTTAATGGATTTATAGATAAAATATATTTTTAGAAATGTTTATATCTGGCTTTTGCCATGACTTGTTTTTTAAAGGGCGCTGATGACCGCCGTAGCTGAGCGCCCCTATACAGATCATCATCATCATCAGACGTGTATGAATTGTGCGATGTCGCTGCACGAAGGTGAGGGCACCTCAACCGTAAAATGTGTTAACTGTGCTGGCGAATACGCTTCCAGCTTCAGAGATTGCCCACGGTTCCGCGAGGAAAAGGAGATTCAGGAGATCCGGGTGAAAGAGAAGCTATCCTTCTCGGAAGCCCGGAAACTCGCATGTACTCGCATGCCCTCCGTTGCGATGTCCGGTACCTATAGCTCAGTAGTAGCTAAGCCGGTCCCGCAAAGGGAGATGGCAACTCAGACCAGCGATTTCAGGGAGGCTAGTATCTCTGACAGAATCCTTAGTCCATCAGTAGCTCCGAAGCCTGTCAAGACATCTCAATCTACTTCTACCTCGTCCAAAGCACCCGCAGGGAAGAAAACACCTCCCAGGTCTCCGGTCAGAGCATCGAGCTCTAGGAAGCCTACTAAGCCAGTTGTGTACGTGCCACCACCCAAAACTTTTAAGACCAGCTATCAACGGTCTGATTTTCTGAAGGATACGGATCGGCCGATGCGCAGAAAGAAAAATCCTCGGGCCTCTAAAAGTTCCACCGCTGAGGAGTCTTCCGGAGAAGTCTCGGATCGACGACCGTCATCTCCGTCGATCTCTGTTTCCAATCGGTTTGAGGCTCTCGAACCGAAGTTCTCAATAGGGAAAGGGACCTCATCCGCTGAAGAAAAGGAACAAGAGGATACTGACCACAAAAAAAATAATAATAAAAAATATAAAAAATAAAAAATAACATCTGCATTACTATGTCCTGGCATCTGGAGGCTATACCAGGACAAAGTTTCCACAAACTTTATTTTCTTTTCCCTATTCACTTTATTTATAATTCTGATACAATTTTTACAATTTGCAGATATTCCCTATTTCTAACTAACTAACTAACCTAATGCTATAGTCTATAGCTTACATTTTAAGAATTTTATACCTATACCTACACTACTCTACATTGTTAACTAACTTTATAAATTTTACAATCATTTCATATTTGCAATCATAGTTAAGTGTTGATGTTGAGATTTCTTCTCCGTCTCTCCGCCGCCTCCTGTCTCCCAGTGGATACCCATAGCAGTCTCCTTCTATTGATGTTCTGTGGCTGGTCCTGGTCCTCCTCTCGTATCTCCATTCTCTCAGGTTGTGGTGGCTGTTGGGTTTTCCCTGGTCGCTGAAGTAGGCGTTTAGATTTTCGTAGTGTGGTTTGTACATTTCGTTGGGTTGCATGTCTCGGTCTATGTTGTTGCAGTCCTTGGTAATATTCCTCCATTACTTTTATGGATACCTTTTCTGCCGCTTTTTGTAGTGTCTCAAAGTCTGTTGTGCTTCTGGCGATGTTCCAAATGTTCTTTCCCGAAAGTGCAAGTCGCTCTTCTTGGAGTTGCTCTACATATTTTGTACATTCGAAGAGAACGTGTTCAGGTGTGTCCTCTACATTACATATTACACATGTAGTGTCGTCTGCTTTTTTGATTTTATAAAAGTATGTTTTATATGGTCCATGACCAGATAGAAACTGAATACCTTCTCTTCTAGGTTTAATTTGTTTAAGTCGCAATCGTTCCCTTATGTTCGGGTAAATTTCATATGTGCGCCTGCCTGTATCTAGGTTGTTCCATTCCTCCTGCCAGTTGTTAAGTAATATGTTCCGGATTTCTTTCTTTGAGTCACATGCTGTCCCTAGTAATTCTTCAATTTTATCCCTTCTATGACGTTTTAACCAATAACACGCTGCTCGTAATTTTACTATTAGATCCAATGGCCAAGTCCTGGTGATTACTAGAAGTGCCATGGTAGATGTAGTAGAGACTGCTCCAATGCAGCGTATTATGGCTTGTCGCTGATATTTTCTTAGAATTTCCACGTTTTTCTTTAGGTTAACTCGGTGTGCCCAGACTGACGCTCCATAAGATGTTATACTTGCCATAAAACTCATGTGATAGGTTCCAATTACAGTTGGAGGTAGTTTGAATTTTCTGGTGGTTAGTGTCGCTAATTTCATCATAACGTTTTTGGCCTTGGTCCATACAAGTTTTATATATCCATCAAAGTTTTGCTTTTCGTCAATATTTATACCGAGGTATTTCACCGTTGTTTCTCTTTTTATACTATTGTTGTTTAGCTTTATTATAGGATTCCTTTTGAATGTTCCTCTGAACATCATGTAGTAAGTTTTATTGGGAGCTATTTGTAATTTTGCTTGTTTGCACCAGTTGTCCAAAAGTACGAGTGTGAGGTTTGCTCTATTCTCTAGCTCTGTCCTACTATCTGCTGCTACCAGAATTAATACATCATATGCATAGGCGATCACACTTAATGTGTTTGATGATTTTTGGAGTGTTTGAAGTATTGGTTCTGTTATAATATCCCAAAAAAGTGGTCCTAGGACTGACCCTTGAGGACATCCTTTGGTTATTTCTTTAGTTAGTATAATACTTTCTCCCTTGATGTACGCCCCTCAAAATCCAACCTCTGTGGTCCTCGTCCCGAGGGGTGGGCAACAGGAAGTAGGGGACTAACTGATGGGGTGATGTACGGTGGGGACTTCTTGTACCCCAGGACCGCTACGGCTGCCGAGAAGGCCCATCAGTAACCCCGAAAACTGGCAGAAGAGGCTCTGGTGTAATCTCTCGATTGGGTTCCTCCGCGAGGTGAGAGTGTTCCTTCAAACGCCCAAAATATGGTCCACTTCGGTGTTTGACCCCATTTATTTTTTGTTCCTTTTCTTTTTCCTCCCTGAGCACATGTCTGACGGGTAACATAGCGCGGGTGGTCGGAGTGGGAAGCGCAAGGGGTGACTGGGTAACGCGTAACCCCCAGCCCCTTGTTACCATGTAGGACTGTGCTCGTATCCGCTGATAAAGGTCAGTCCCGGGGAGGGGCCATTGCATGAGCTGTTACACACCTGAAGGCGATTGGGTCCCTCCGTCATTACACTGGGAGGTGTGACCCTAGGGTGAGCAAGGTCCAGGCCAGGACTCTCACCTAAGCCGGGGTGGCGCCCAGGTTGTGAGCACGCCATCGGAGACGTCTGCAATGGTGGAGGACATTACCGCAATGGGACCTAAATTTAAACACACAACTGAGAAAGCTAATGGAAAGGAAGTAGTTGAGCCCTGCGGTCCTCGCTACTTGGTGGTAACTAGAGCGGAAGAAGGCAAGAACTTTCTGTCCTTAAACCCTTTCGTCATCCAAAAGGGTTTGGATAAGATAGCTGGAGCGGTAAAGTCTTGTACTCGTTCACGCAATGGCACGCTCCTGGTAGAAGCACACTCTGTCTCCCAGGCAGCAATCTTGTTGAAAGCGAATTTGCTAGGCAGCTATCCGGTGACCATTACCGTCCACAAGAGCCTTAACTCCTCGCGCGGAGTGGTCAACACCCGTGCTTTGGATGGCATGACGGATGAGGAAATAGTAGAGAACCTCCAAGACCAAGGTGTATCGGCTGTTTACCGTGTCAAGCGAAGGGAGCGAGGGGAATTGGTGCCCACCCGTACTCTGTTCCTGACCTTTGATCGGGTAGATCTCCCACAAAGGCTCAGGGCAGGGTACGAGACCATCGAGGTGCGCCCCTATATCCCGAATCCCCTAAGATGTTACAAATGTCAGCGCTTTGGACACACCAGCGCTTTCTGCAATGGGACGCCTACTTGTTGTAACTGTGCGATGTCGCAGCACGAGAGTGCGTGCACATCGCC
Organism: Mantis religiosa; assembly: GCA_030765055.1. NCBI lineage: Eukaryota > Metazoa > Arthropoda > Insecta > Mantodea > Mantidae > Mantis > Mantis religiosa. The sequence continues at coordinate 4,137,917 of JAUKNK010000031.1, read as the reverse complement.
GGTTAAATGCGTGAACTGTGCTGGAGAGCATCCATCTAGCTCTCGAGATTGCCCACGTTTTATCGAGGAAAAGGCGATCCAGGAGATCCGGGTGAAAGAGAAGGTGTCCTTCTCGGAAGCCCGGAAACTGGCGCGTACGCGAATACCATCCCTCCCGCGATCTGCTACTTATAGCTCAGTAGCAGCTAAGCCGGTGCCGCGACGCGAGATCGCCACACAGACGAGCGATATACGTGAGGCCACAATCTCTGAAAAGGTTCTCATCCCATCCCCGAAGCCTGCGAAGACCACCTTGTCCGCACCTACGCCGACCAAACCTTCATCGGGAAGGAGATCGCCAGCAGAGTCACCGGGTAAAGCCTCAACCGCCAAGAACAAGCCTATTGTGTATGATGCACCACCAAAGACGTTTAAAACCGTGTATAAGAAGTCAGATTTTCTAAAACATACCACCAAACCGTCCAGCCCAAAGAAGAGTGCCAGGGCTTCTAAAAGCTCCTCCTCTGAGGAGTCTTCAGGTGAAGACTCGGATCGACGCCTATCATCTTCGTCGATCTCCGTGTCCAATAGATTCGGGGTCCTTGAACCGAAGTTCTCCATTGGTAAAGGGGCCTCATCTGTAGAGGAGATGGACCAAGAGGATACGGACCACACAGGCAGGCAGGTACGCAGAAAACGACCCGACCATCCGGACGTTAAAGAGGTTAGCCCTAAACCCAAAAAGAAGGGCAAATTGATTCGGCCACCATCAAAATCCTCATAAAGCCTTAATCCCTTATTCCACTATTACACAGTTATAATGGCGATCATACAGTGGAACATACGTGGGCTAAGGGCACATCGCCCCGAGCTTGAATTGTTGATCAGCAAGCACGACCCACTAGTCGTATGCCTACAGGAGACAAAGCTACGTCCTCGTGATTCTTTCCAACTACGGCGGTATACACCCTTCAGGCGTGATCTTGCTCCTGAAGACGGTATCCCTGCGCACGGAGGCACTATGTTGCTGGTCAGGGATGACATCTATGTGGATGATATACCCTTACGCACTACTATCCAGTCAGTTGCTGCCCGCGTAATACTGCCGACATTACAGTTGGTCGTCTGCAGCATCTACGTGCCACCTTCAGACGACCTATCACTTACTGCGCTCCAAGATCTTGTTGTCCAGTTACCCACCCCTTTTCTGCTGGTTGGAGACCTCAATGCCCATCACCCTCTCTGGGGCTCTACTCGACCTTGTGCAAGAGGTAGAGTTGTCTCCGACCTCCTGGACAGTAACAACCTAGTTCTCCTGAACACCGGAGAACCCACGTTCGTTTCCGATGCGTTCAACACCTTCTCGCATCTAGATCTGGCAGTATGCTCCACGCAGTTAGCAGTGTCCCTCCACTGGAACGTCATCTCTGACCTTCACTCTAGTGACCACTTTCCGTGTATTATCAGTCTCCTGTCACACAACGTGTGTTCCACACGCTTGCCCACCTGGCGTTTCGATCACGCCAACTGGGCCCTTTACACCCAGTTGGCGGTTTTTACTTATGAGGAGCAGGCCTCCGTCAACGAGCTCGTAGAACATCTCAGCGAGCGGATACTTGCCGCCGCAGAACGATCTATTCCGCGTTGGTCTCCCAACCCCCGTCGACGTGCTGTCCTGTGGTGGACGGATGACTGCCGGAATGCAATCCGTGCTCGTAGGCGTGCTCTGCGGGTTTTCCGACGCCACCCCACACTGGACAACCTAATCCAGTACAAGAATATGCGTGCCAGGGCTCGGCAAGTAATTAAGGAGTGCAAAAGAGCATCTTGGAAGGGTTTTGTTTCTTCTTTTAATCGCCATACACCTTCTTCAGTAGTGTGGGATAGGTTAAGGCGCGTGGCCGGCAAATCGACCCACATACCAATTGCTGGTGTGAAAACTCCTGCAGGAGTCGTTGTGGATCCGTTGGTCGTGGCTAACACCCTCGGCAGTGCTTTTGCTCACGTGTCTAGCTCCGATCAATATGCCCCTGAGTTTCTGGCACTTAAGAATCAGGTGGAATCTCAAGGTTTGGTCTTCCGTTCCGGAAACCTTGAGGAATACAATTGCCTGTTCACCATGGCAGAGCTAGAACACGCACTTTCATCTTCGCGACCATCTGCACCAGGACCAGACGGTATCCACGTGCGCTTCTTACAACATCTCTCTCCCGAAGGGAAAGCGTTCCTACTCGAGGTGTATAACCGTGTCTGGGTTGAGGGCAGTTTTCCTGAGAAGTGGCGGGAAGCCACCGTCATCCCAATTTTGAAGGCTGGGAAGGATCGACAGCTGCCTTCCAGCTATCGGCCTATCTCTCTCACCAGTTCCATTTGCAAGGTAATGGAGCGGATGATTAATGGCCGTTTAACGTGGTGGCTTGAATCTCGGAATCTCCTGTCGAACGCGCAGTGCGGCTTTCGTCGTCGCCGTTCCACGGTCGACCATCTAGTTTCCCTCTCTACCCAGATCATGAATGCCTTTCTCAGACGGTGCCAAACCGTTGCTGTATTTTTTGATCTGGCGAAGGCATATGACACCTGCTGGAGGTATGGTATTCTCCGTACCCTCCACGGATGGAATTTTCGCGGCCGTCTCCCTATTTTTCTTCGGGAGTTCATGAAGGACCGCATCTTTCGGGTTCGCGTGGGCTCGATTTTCTCACGATTTTTTACTCAAGAGAACGGGGTACCTTAGGGCTCGGTACTTAGCGTCACACTTTTCGCCATAGCCATCAATCCTATCATCAACTGTGTTCCTCCTGGAATTTCGTCGTCCTTATTTGTAGATGATTTTGCTATCTGCCTTAGTTCTCGGCGGACCTGCCTTCTTCAGCGCCGTCTCCAATCCTGTCTCGATCGTCTTCACGATTGGAGTCTTACATCTGGCTTTACGTTTTCTGCCGAGAAAACTATCTGCGTAAACTTTTGGCGACGGAAGGCGTTTCCTCCACCTAAGTTATATCTTGGGCAGGACGCCCTCCATTTCGCAGCTGAGGCGAAATTCCTGGGCCTGATTTTCGATAGGAAACTCAGTTGGCTATCTCATATTGCTTATCTGCGAGCTAGGTGTGACCGTTCTCTGAACATTTTACGTATTTTAAGTGGCACATCTTGGGGAGCTGATCGGACTACACTGCTGCATTTGTATCGTTCTCTAGTGCGATCTAAGTTAGATTATGGCTGCATTGTATATTCTTCGGCGAGACCCTCTGTTCTCCGACGTCTAAATGCCGTTCACCATCGTGGCATTCGTGTTGCTACTGGGGCATTTCCCACTAGCCCAGTAGTGAGTCTGTATGCTGAGGCCTCAGAACCCCCTTTATACCATCGTCGGGAGATTCTTCTGTGCAGCTATGCGTGTAGCCTTTCCAGCTTACCTAATCACCCCAGTTTTCGGCTGTTTTTTGACGACTCTCTGGATCGCCAATATGCAGTTACACCGTCGGCCTTACAGCCCCCGGGGGTCCGCTTCCGCTCTCTTCTACAACAGCTGAATGTCGACGTAGTACCAACACTTCCTAGGGGAGAATCTCGCTTTCCTCCCTGGATACGCGACGAGGTCCGTTGCAACCTTGGGCTGGCATCCCTGGCTAAAGATACAACACCTTTACCCATATATCGTTCCGCCTTTTTAGAGCTCAAGGCGCAATTCGGGGATTGCAATTTTATCTATACGGACGGATCTAAAAGCGAAGCTGGAGTCGGATGTGCTTTTGTTTTTAATCGTAGGAGTTTTACCTTTGGTTTACGGCGACAGTGTTCGATTTTTACCGCGGAACTTTTTAGTCTTTACCAGGCGATTTTATATATTGAGCGGCATTCTTTGCGTACCTGCGTGATCTGCACGGACTCCCTCAGTGCGCTTCAAGGCCTCTTAATGCTGTACCACTACCATCCTCTGGTGCAGCGTATTCAGGATAGAGTCCACTGCCTGGCTGTCTCTGGCACCAGGATCACTTTCGTGTGGACGCCTGGTCATGTGGGAGTTCCTGGCAATGAGGCTGCAGACGCCGCGGCTAAATCTGCCATTTCCTCGCCTGGTACCTCTTTTTCTCTTGTTCCCTCAACTGATTTATTTTTATCTTTACGCCAAGCCATTACACTACGTTGGCACGATGAGTGGACGACTTTGCGTGGGAACAAGCTTCGGACGATTAAACCCCTTCCTATTGCCTGGGCAACCTCTGCCCGAGTTTCCAGGAGGGAAGAAATTATTTTAGCCCGCTTACGTATCGGACACTGTCGATTTAGCCATGGTCACTTGTTGAGAGATCAACCCGCACCAATGTGTGACCATTGCGACGTACCGCTAACGGTACGTCACATCTTAACTGCATGTCGGCTTTTAACTCAATTACGCGCAACTCTGTCGCTGCCAGCCACTCTTTCTGCCATATTGGCAGACAGGGAGCGTGCTGTGGAAGGCGTACTTGATTTTATCCGGCAGAGTGGGTTCTGGCACCTGCTCTGACCAATTCGAGGCACCTTCTGGTTGCCGATATTTTATCTCGCTTACTTTATCCTTTGCCTTCTGCATAAACCGACATGTTTTTAGTGTTTTATGGTTTGTGTTTTAACCTTTAATGGACTTGTGCGATTTTACTGTTTTGAGATGTAGGTTTTAACTGTGTAGACCTTTTAGCTTTGTAAGGGCGCTGATAACCTTAGCAGTTGTGCGACCTTAATCCAATTCTACCCTACCCTGCCCTTGATGTACACCCTACGGTCTTTGCAATAATCCTTGAGAGAATTGTAGATACATCTAGGATACTTATTGTCACGCAGTACTTCAAATAAGTGGGGCCACCATAGGTTGTCGAATGCGCCGGATATATCTACAAAAATTCCCATAACGTATTTGTTTTGGCAAGAATTGGTTATTTCCAGAGCTGAATTTATGGCGTCTTCGGTAGACATTCCCTTCCTAAAGCCGTATTGCCGGTCAGTCATTCCAATCATCAGTCTGTATTCATTTATTCTTTTATACAAAAGCTTTTCCTGAATTTTCTCTAAGTTGTTCAAGAGACAGATTGGACGGTATGACTTGGGCTTGCTCGGGTCCTTATCTTTCCCTTTCTTCAGGATGACGACATTTGCCTCCTTCCAGCAGTAGGGGACTTTGCCTTCTATGAGGCATTTGTTGAGGAGTTCACACAAATACGGTGCGATCTTTGTTGATATGTTATGTAAAATTTCTGCAGATATGTTATCTGGTCCTGGTGCCTTCTTCGGCTTGAGTTGTTGTATTGCTGCTACGACTTCAGTGAGATCAAACGGGTATATGATATTGTCGTTTTTATATTCTTGTTCATATTTGTGTCTTTTCTGTCTGTGTATTTCATCCTCATTTATATATGTGTCCGCTGGCAACATTTTATCTATAAGCTCTCTTATGGATTCTCTCCATGATATGGTATGTGTGCCGTCGTCCTTTTCTAGGGTCGCTGATACGTCTGGTGCCGCAATCTTTTCCATTATGATTTTGTAGGGTACACCCCAGGTATCCTCTTTTAGATTGTCCTCAATGTATTCCTCCCATGATTCAATCCTCGTTTTTTCTAGTTCCGCCTTATACTCTTGCTTATACATTCTGTATATATTTAAATTAATTTCTTTTTCTTCGGCAAGAACACTTTTCTGGTAGACCCTTCTTGACTTTCTCACCTTACTTCTCAATTTATATAATTTTGGTGTCCATGCCCTATATTCTTTCTCCGTGTATGTACACCTTTTTAGAGTCTTGTTCATAGCTTGTTGTATGCTTCTTGAGAGTTGTTTGGCTTTTACATTGACATCATCCTGTTGAAGAATAGGACTAGGCATCTCTAAATGGTTATTTAAGGCTTTCCAGTCGGCGTTTTTGATTTGATACTTGGGCTGTTTACTGATTGTACGTATTGGTTCTCCAGTTTTCTGGATTACAAAGTCGAAATATATTAGACTGTGATCACTGATAGTCAAGTTTTGTGCCACCTTCCAGTTTTGGATTCTATCTGCCACAAATCCCCTCGCCAACGTGACGTCTATATTTTCTGTAGCATCTACTCTGTTTTGGAATGTATATGGATTAAGTGGTAAATTCATAACGGTCAGGTTGTAGTTTGCTATTGTTTCTTCCAGTTTGTCACCTCTTTCATCTGGATTTTTGCTCCACCATAAGTTTGATTTCGCATTCGAATCCATTGTATATAATATTGGCTTATCAGTATAAACATCTAAAACTTTATGCATTTTTTCCAAGTGTATTTCAATCTCATCCATGTATTGAAAGTAATGGTTGCATAATATAAAAGTCATTCCATTGATACTCATTTCTACACAGTTTAGATGCTCATCACATAGCTGAGAAATTTTGAGGACTTGAATATCCTTATTAATCACAATTATTGCTGCCTTGGGATCCTCTCCGTCTACTACGACTCTGGCTGTTACTGGTGCGTGGATAGGTCGTCCATTAATTATATAGGGTTCTTGTATACAAAGAATGTCTATTTGCATATCATCCACAAGTTTTCTAATTTCCTGCATTACTGTTCTAGATCGCTGGGCATTAATCTGTCCAAACTTTATACTTTTGTGATTTATGGTATTAAATGTTGTTATACTATTAGTCTGAATGTTTTTAGCCATAATTGGTCCTGTTCACAAGTTGTTCCCAAAACATGTTATGAGTTGGACAAGACTTCCTATCTTTACAGATTACCTGCTTCCCATCCATTTTATTCTTTTTACGCATACTGCATGGTACGCATATACCGGGTTGCTCCTTTTTATCGCAGTCTTTTTTATTGTGATCTTGCTCGCCGCAGTGACCACATATAGTTTTCTCACTCTTGCAATATTTAGCTACATGTCCATATCTCTGACATTTCATGCATTTTGCTACGACAACGTAGTCTTTAACATGTACTGCCTGAAAGCCTATATATATTTTCTCTTGTTTGATTAATTTAGTCCTAATTTTAGGGTCCACTTCAAGTACATGATGCACTATGCGTGCCTCTCTTGGCCCTGTTTTAAACCTGAAGTTCACTTTGTTGCTGAAGTCATCCCATGTCATTTCGTCCCTAAAGTTTTGTTGATACATATTATATTTAATAGTATCTTCGTTTTCTGTCGTAAGTACATCATATATGATTACTAATGGATTCTTTTTCTTAGCCTCTTCTATTTGCAAGTCCTTTTGCTGTAAATTTGGACTGTTAATAATTTTTTCCACGTCCTCTTTGGACTCCGCTTCAATGACTAAAGTTTTTTCTCCTATTCTGAGATTGTTTATTCTTATTCTCTCTTCCGAGGGTTTAAGATTTTTAGTTACTACATCAATAAAATCCTTGGTATTTTTCCCTTGTGTGGATTTTATTATTACAGTATGCGTTTGTTTTTGTACCGCACGGTTTACTTTGGTTGTTGTGTCATTCAGTTTGGGATGCTCTACAGCTTGTGCGTAAGTCATTTTTGGTGTTTGTTGTTGCATTGCTTTTATTGTCGCATTTTCAGTTCTCAGTCTTTCATTTGCAATTTTAAGTGCTTCATACTCTTGTTGGAGTTTCGACATTAGTGTACAGAGTGTCCTCTTTCCACTTACAGTTATGGCCTTATCGACGGCAATTACCGAATTGATTTCTGCCATTGTATCGATCCAAATTGATTTGCATTCAGTAGTCTGTTCCTGTGCAGTGTTATTCTTTTGTGATCCAGTTCCTGGTTCACTTATCGTACTCTTTCTCATTTCCGGTGAGCGCGCAAGCGCTCTCTTAGGTGTAAAGACACTTTTCTCCGGATCCATGTTATGACAGTTTAATCCCTCTGTCTTGAAATTTTGGCTCCTCTCAGTCAACAGTTAAAACTGTCGTGCAGGGCGGACGACGAGCACGTGGGAGCCGCCTCAAAATCTGAGGAAACCTCGACAGCGACACCGCTACGCCGAGGTTCCTTTGCACTTGTTTTATCGCTCAAGCACGAGAACGGTTGCGCAGCAACCAATAATATTCCAGATTTTGGGGTCCCGCCCCAAACACAGTCCGGACGTCTAGTAAAAAGCGCCAGGATAAACTGGACGTAAAGGTGTTAGCCCCACACCCAAGAAAAAGGGTAAACTCGTTCGGCCACCGCCGAAATCAACATAACGTTGCGTAACTATTACCATCTTAACCCATACCTCCAATGGCTATTCTTCAATGGAACATTCGCGGATTTCGAGCACATCGAGCAGAGCTTGATTTGTTGCTCAATAAGCATAACCCTAAAGTCGTGTGCTTACAAGAGACCAAGCTGCGTCCCCAAGACACCTCTGCACTCCGGCGGTACACGTCATTTAGGCATGACCTTGATCCGGAAGAGGGCCTTCCACCGCATGGAGGCACAATGGTGCTCGTCAGAGATGATACATATGTAGATATTATACCTTTACAGACTGCCATACAGTCGGTTGCTGTACGGATTGTTCTCCCGACAGTGGAATTCGCCGTCTGCAGTGTCTATGTTCCGCCATCTGCTTACCTCTCACTTAGTGAACTACAGGGGTTGGTCTCTCAGCTCCGTACACCCTTTCTGTTGATAGGAGACCTAAATGCCCACCACCATCTCTGGGGCTCAGCTCGATCCTGTGCGAGAGGCAAAGTTATTGCCGAATTCCTTGACAGCAGTAACCTGGTTCTCTTGAACACCGGAGAACCTACGTTTCTATCGGATGCTTTCAACACCTTTTCGCATCTCGACTTGGCAGTTTGTTCACCTCAGCTAGCACTTTCCCTACAATGGAGTGTCATCTCTGACCTGCATTCTAGTGATCACTTTCCGTGCCTTGTTAGTGTCTTAGCACATGACTTTCACTCCGTCCGTTTGCCTACCTGGCGCCTCGATCACGCCAACTGGACCCTTTACACCCAGCTGGCTGTGTTTAGTTACGACGGGCAAGATTCTGTGGACGCCTTAGTTGAGCACCTTACAGTGCAGATCCTTTCCGCCGCGGACCATTCTATTCCTCGCTCAACCACCAACCCTCGTCGCCCTCCTGTTCCCTGGTGGACGACCGATTGCCGGAATGCTATTCGTGCTCGTAGGCGTGCTCTCAGAGTTTTCCAACGACATCCTACACTGGAGAACCTGATTGAGTACAAGAAAATGCGTGCCAGGTATAGGTACATAGTCAAGAATAGCAAACAGACAACTTGGAAAACATTTGTGTCCTCTTTCAACCGACATACACCCTCTGTTGTATGGGATAAGATAAGGCGCGTGGCCGGCAAATCGACCTACATGCCGATCGCTGGTCTGAGAACTCATGCAGGCTTCGTCGTGGAACCGTTTGAAGTGGCTAATACCCTTGGCAGTGCTTTCGCCCACGTGTCTAGCTCCGATAATTATGCACCTGAGTTCCTCTCAATAAAAACTCGGGTAGAATCTCGAGGTTTCTGCTTTCGATCTAGAAACCTCGAGGACTATAACCGCCTTTTCACCATGGCAGATTTAGATCACGCTCTTTTATCTTCACGGCTATCAGCTCCAGGGCCGGATGGTATCCACGTTCGCATGTTACAACAGCTCTCTCCTAAAAGCAAGGCTTTCCTGCTGGACCTCTATAATCGTATTTGGGTTGATGGCACTTTCCCTGCAAAGTGGCGGGAGGCCATCATATCCATTTTGAAACCCGGAAAGGACCGTCATCTGTGCTCTAGCTACCGTCCTATCTCTCTCACCAGCTGTGTCTGCAAAGTGCTAGAACGCATGATTAACGCACGGCTGGTGTGGTGGCTGGAACGCCAAAACCTGCTAACGAATATCCAATGTGGTTTTCGTCGACGCCGTTGCACAGTAGACCACGTTGTGTCTATGTCGGCACAAATAAAGAACGGTTTTCTGAAGGGTTGTCAAACCGTTGGGATATTCTTCGACTTAGAGAAAGCTTATGATACCTGTTGGCGCGCAGGGTTGCTACGCACTCTCCACAGCTGGAATATGCGTGGCCGCCTGCCACTTTTCCTGCAAGAGTTCATGAAAGACCGCTTTTTTCGAGTACGGGTCGGCTCGGCTTTTTCTAACGCTTTTATTCAGGAGAACGGAGTACCTCAGGGTTCCGTTTTAAGTGTCACACTTTTCGCTGTTGCTATTCATTCTATATCGCAATGTGTTCCCCCGGGGGTCTCGGCCTGCTTATTCGTAGACGACTTTGCCGTCTTCTGCACTTCTCAGCGTACACCATTTTTAGAGCGCCGTCTACAGCAGTGCTTGGATAACCTTCATGATTGGAGTTTGAAAAACGGTTTCCGTTTCTCGGCCGAAAAAACCGTTTGTGTTAACTTTTGGCGCCTTCGGAGATGTTTACCACCATCACTTCGATTGGGCCCATATCTACTCCCTTTTCAAGAAGAGACGAGATTCCTTGGGTTGGTATTCGATCGGAAACTCAGCTGGTCCTCCCATATAGCACAGTTGAGAGCTCGCTGTGACCGTTCTCTCACCATTTTGCGGATAATCAGCGGCAAATCCTGGGGAGCGGACCGCACAGTGTTACTGCGACTTTATCGCGTACTTATCCGATCCAAGTTGGATTATGGCTGTTTCGTGTTTGGTTCGGCACGTCCATCGGTGCTGAGCAAACTAGATACAGTCCATAATTGTGGTCTCCGGTTAGCCATTGGAGCCTTTCCGACTAGCCCTGTCGTCAGCCTCTACGCGGAATCTGCAGAACCTCCTCTGCGGTTCCGGCGTGACATGCTGCTGTGCAGTTATGCTTGTAGCCTTCACTGAATGCCCACGCACCCAACATTCTCCGCCTTTTTCAACACCTCTCTGGACGCGCGCTATAGCAATACCTCGCTTTGGCCCAGACCACCGGGTTTTCGTTTCCGGGAGCTTCTTAGGCAGCATAGCATGGAGCTCCCTGAGATGTTTCCTAGGGGCGAGAGAGTATATCCACCTTGGCTGCGGGGAATATCCTACATAGACCTGGGCATGACGCGCTACGCGAAATCTTCAATGGCTCCCAGCAGTATCCGTACTTGTTTTTTAGAATATTTATCTGGTTTTATTGATCGGGTTTTAATCTACACTGATGGCTCCAAGAGCTCGAGTGGGGTTGGATGTGCTTTCGTCTATGGAACCGAACCCTATACATTCGGTTTCCATAGCAGCACCTCTATTTTTAGTGCTGAACTTTATGCGATTTACCGAGCCATTTTATATGTACGTCAACGCAACCTAGGCGACAGCCTTATTTTAAGTGACTCCCTTAGTGCACTTCAGAGCCTACAGCAGCTGTACAGTTACCATCCTGTTGTGCAGCTTATCCAGGACGCCCTCCACGTCTTACACGCCTCTGGCGTTAGCGTGGTGTGTGCTTGGGTTCCTGGACATGTAGGCCTGGCAGGAAACGAACTGGCGGATTCGGCAGTGAAGATGGCAACCACACTGCCGAGGGTAACTATTCATCATGCTACTGCGGAAGATATCAAGTTATACTTGCGAAGTGCTGTGCGGTCCTCTTGGCACAACGCGTGGTCCGCTTTGCGAAGCAACAAGTTGCGGACAGTGAAAGATCTTCCGATTCCCTGGGCCACTTCCTGCCGTCGATCCCGCCGTGAGGAGGTCACTTTGGCTCGGTTGCGCATTGGCCACTGCTTTTTTACACATAGCTTTTTGCTGAACAAGAGCCGTGCTCCAGTCTGCCCGCTCTGCGATGCAGCTGTCTCAGTCCGCCACGTTCTTTTAGAGTGTTCCGGAACAGCGCGTCTCCGCAGATATCTCCAGCTGCCGGACAGCTTGGCAGAGGTGCTGGGGAACGACGAGAAAGTGGTGGCCAAAGTTTTAACATTCTTTTTAACTGCTAATTTTAGAATTTAGTACCAATCGTTTTATTGATTTTAACGCTTTTATGGTTTTACGTTCCTTTTATCTATTTTAATATATGTGAGCGTCCAATTACGATCTTGCTGCAGATGAATATCTGTTAGATCCTTTTTATTGATATTTAACCTCCTTACTTTTTCAGGGCGCTGATGACCTCGTTGTTGAGCGCCCTTAACCACAATCAATCCATCAATCTGGACTCCACTTCGGTCTTCTCAGCAGAGCTGTATGCCATCTTTTATTTGCTCCTTTTTATTTGCAAGTTAGCTCCTGGCTCTTTTATCGTCTGCACTGACTGCCTGAGTGCGCTTCAGGCCTTGCAACAGCACATTGCCACTCACACACTTGTTTTAAAGATACAGGCCCAGATCTCGCAGATGCTCGGTAGCGGATACCATTTCGTTTTTACTTAGACCCCAGGCCATGTTGGGATTTCCGGGAACGAGGAGGCGGACGCGGCTGCTAAGTCCGCTTGCCATTTGCCCCGGAGTTTAACAACTAAAGTGCCGTACCAGGATGTGCAACGTTTTTTCCGTCGCCAACTTCTATCTGCTTGGCAGCAATCCTGGACAGCTTTGGAAGGCACACAACTCCGGGCGATAAAGGAGAGTGTACAACCCTGGCCAACTTCCTGCAGGGATAACCGGCGGGCCGAGGTGATACTCACCCGGCTGAGAATTGGGCACACACGTGCAACGCATGGCTATCTATTAAGAGGGGAACCGGCCCCTGTGTGTGCCCCGTGTGCAGTACCTCTCACTGTGCGGCATATATTGCTGGATTGCCCGCAGTACACCCGCGTTCGCCAGTCTTTGGGCCTAAGAGCTAACTTGCACGGTATTTTATGGAACGACCCAGTGGCCGTGGATAAGGCACTGCGGTTTGTTTTTAACATCGGTTTTAATAAACATGTGTAACCTGTATTTTATATTTCTTAATTTTAGAGATTTTAAATTTTTAGTACTGGGATCAGTTTTTTATGGGCTTTTAATAGTTGAGTGTTTATATTTTATCTTACTTTTTAACTTTGTGTAACCTTTAGTTTTTAGAATTGACTTGGGGCCCAAATGACCTTGTTGTCGACGGGCCCTTAAACAACAAACACTCACTCTAATTAGAGGCGGCTTCTTTGAGGGATTTTAAACATACATATTCTATCTACTGTTTTTATGTACTTTTAATAGTTCAGTGTTATGTTGAATTTGTTGATTTTAGAGATTTTAAATTGTTAGTCTTAGTAGTGGCTTTTTTATGTACTTTTAGTAGTTGAGTGATTTTATTTTACCTTTTAGCTTAATTTGTGTATCTTTTAGATTTTAGTGTTGACTTAGGGCCCAAATGACCTTGTTGTCGACGGGCCCTTTAACACCACACACTCACTCACTCACTCCCTTTTTGCCGTAGCGATTAACGGCATCACTAGTGCCGTTCGAAGTGGAATTCCATCATCCCTCTATGTTGACGACTTCGCAGTCTACTATAGGTCTGCCAACATAGATCACATTGAGCGCCAAATGCAGCTGACCATTACCCAGCTAGCAGCTTGGGCGCTTCAAACCGGCTTCCGTTTTTCAGCTGCGAAGACGCAGTGTATCCACTTTCACCGCCTACGAGGTATTCACCCGCCTCCTGATCTTCATTTGAACGGCACACCCCTGCCATTTGTCTCGCACCTGAAGTTCTTGGGCCTCTACTTGGACCGACAACTCAATTGGGAGCACCATATTCGTCACCTTCGAGCCTCTTGCGATCGTTCTCTTCGGGTGCTAAACGTATTATCTGGAGCATCTTGGGGGGGCGATCGCACGGTAATGTTGAGGCTGTACCGCTCTCTGGTTCGGTCCAAGCTGGACTATGGCAGTTTTATTTATGACGCAGCGACCGCCTCTAAACTTCGCCTTTTAGAAACCGTGCATCATAATGGCATCCGCCTTGCCACAGGAGCTTTCCGCACCAGTCGAGTCGACTGCCTGTATGCAGACTCAGGCGAACCTCCACTCCATATTCGTCGCTCGCTGTTACTCTGCTCATACGTTTCGAAGTTGGCAAGTCATCCCAATCATCCTTGTTTTAAACCAGTTCTGTGTCCAGATTTAGTCCACCGTTATATGCGCCCTGGTTCTCGGACTCGCCCCGTGGGAATAAGATTTCGGGATCTCCTACATTCGCATGGCCTCCGAATGCCTCGCGTGGAGAGGTCGTCCATCTGCCCCTATCCTGCATGGCAGCTCAATGGTGCGCGGTTCGATCTCGCTCTTTCAAACAACTCTAGACTCGCTACTCCACATTCTGTGTTCCAACAACTTTTTGCCGAACTACTGGGCCGTTACCCTATGTTCCGGTCTTTACAGACGGTTATGAGTGAGGTAGCGCTACGGGTTGCGCATTCTTCATTAACGGTGAGGCTCATAAATTTCGCCTTCTGAACTCCACTTCAGTTTTTTCCGCAGAACTGTATGCCATCTTCGATTTGCTCCTTTTTATTTGCAAGTTAGCTCCTGGCTCTTATTGTCTGCACTGATTCTCTGAGTGCTCTTCAGGCCTTGCAACAGCACACTGCCGCTCACGCCCTCGTTTTAAAAATACAGGCCCAGATCTCGCAAATGCTCAGGCGTGGGTACAATTTTCTTTTTACTTGGACCCCAGGCCATGTGGGGATTTCCGGAAACGAGGAGGCGGACGCGGCTGCAAAATCCGCTTGCCGTTTGCCCCGGAGTTTAACAACTCCTGTGCCGTACCAGGATGTGCAACGTTTTTTCCGTCGCCAACTCCTCTCTTCTTGGCAGCACTCATGGACAGCTTTGGAAGGCACACAACTCCGGGCAATAAAGGAAAGCGTACAACCCTGGCTAACTTCCTGCAGGGATAACCGGCGAACCGAGGTGATACTCACCCGGCTGAGAATTGGACACACACGTGCGACTCATGGGCATTTGTTAAGAGGGGAGCCGGCCCCTGTGTGTGCTCCGTGTGCAGTACGGCTCACGGTGCGGCACGTACTGCTTGATTGCCCGCAGTACGCCCGCGTTCGCCAGTCAATAGGCTTGGGAGCTAACTTGCTCAGTATTTTAGGTGACGACCCAGTGGCCGTGGATAAGGCACTGCGGTTTATTTTTAAAATCGGTTTTAATAAACAAGTATGACTTGTGTTTTATATCTATTGCTTTTAGCGATTTGAAATTATTAGTCTTTATATCATTTTTAATGTCCTTTTAACATATGAGTGTTTTTATTGTATTTTACCTTTTTGACCAAATTGCTATAGCTTTTAGGTTTTAATGTTGACTTTGGGCCCAAATGACCTTGTTGTCGACGGGCCCTAAAACACCACACACTCACTCACTCCGCGGTCATCTCTACAACTTTTACTGTAGAATCCTCAATTAAAACAATTGTTTCAATTCTCCCTTTATTTAAATGAATTACTCTACTTTCATAATCTAACTTCGCATTTAATTCATACAGGTCATTTCCCCACAGAATTTCCAGGGCTAATCTCGGTAAAACAAAGTATACAATCTAACAACATTCAATTTATCATGCCCCTCAAAATGCAACCTCTGCGGTCCTCGTCCCGAGGGGTGGGCAACAGGATGTAGGGGACTGACTGATGGGGTGATGTACGGTGGGGACTTAGTGTACCCACGACCGCTACGGCTGCCGAGAAGGCCCATCAGTAACCCCGAAAACTGGCAGAAGAGGCTCTGGTATTTTTCCCCAGGGACCTACTACGGTAGGTACGGGATTGGCGAACCCGGGGTCCCTAGCCACTCACCCTCATTTCATCCCCTTCACCTCCATCAACTGTGCCACGCTGTGCTACTGCTGATCAGTATGCATCACCTTCTTCCCCTTCTAGTTTTTTATTATAATTATTAGCACTTAAGGTCTTAGGTTTATAACTCCTGTCTCACCAGCAGGGATCTCTCCTATCTCCGTGGTTCTGTCCCGCGGTTTTCAGCGCGGCTTCCGACATGTGTGCTCTCCGGAGGTCTCAAAAGTGAAAGTTGAGCGGTCCCTTCGCACTGCCCCTATGTGTAGCCTTAGGTGCGGAGCCCGTCCACACCGTCAAGTACACCCACGTAGCTCCTTGAGGGCCCGGTCTGTGGTAATCTCCCGACGGCCGCGTTTTGCCGTTGGGTTAGTATCACGGACCGGATGTGTTACCGCTGACGGAACCCCGGTGTAAGCAACCACAAGTCCCCTGAATCCGCGTGTGCCTATTATACGCAGCGCGGCCTAAAGTGGGGAGCCACAGGCGGTTATTCCTGTGGTAGGGGCATAAAGCCGGGGTGTGCGTGGTGAACGGTTTACCCATACGGACAAGCAGTGGAGATAGAAGGGTAGCTTTTCTGAGGTACAAATGAGATCGGTCATGGGTGAGGTCCCCATGACGGCACAGACCGTGAAGATTCGGTGTCTTTCTTTTTTAACCCCCGGATGGCAGGCTGACGCCGACGGTTCCGGATGGGGGTCTCTATCATCATGTCTCCGCGCAAAACCTCCTTTACTGACCCATTTTTAGTGATGACCTTGGCATGTGATGGCAAAACGTTTAAGGATATCAGCCCGTTTTACATAAAGCGTGAACTCGATAGGATCAGTGGCCCTGTAAAAAACGCTACGCGTCTCCGAGACGGTAGCTTACTATTAGAAACCACAAGTGTAGACCAATCTAGTAAACTACAAAAAGCGTCTGTTTGGCTCCTACAATATCCGGGTAGCCCCACACTAAACGTTGAACACCTGTAGAGGAGTAGTCACCACCTCCAGCTTAGATGGTCTGGCAAACGAAGAAATAGTAAGTTGCCTCTCGGATCAGCTTGTTTGTCAGGCGTACCGGCTAACACGGAAACAAGATGGCAAGGAGTACCCATTACGTACGGTATTTCTAACTTTTGCTGGGACGAAGTTACCTGAATACATTTATTGCGGCTATGAACGTGCTAGCGTCCGCCAGTATGTCCCGAACCCCATGCGCTGTTTCCAATGTCAGCGGTTCGGACATACTAAGGTCACATGTACCAATCCTGCTCTTTGTAAGCAATGTGGCCTAGCTAAACACGACGACCCAAACTGCAGCCGAACACCTTGCTGCGTGAACTGTGGCGGTAGTCATCCCTCCAGCTCGCGACAGTGTCCTAGATCCATGGACGAAAAATGCATTCAGGAGCTACGTGTCAAAGAACGCCTGACTTTTCCAGAGGCACGACGGCGCTTTGAAGAACTAAAGCCTGCTACCACTACTACTGGATATGCATCAGCAGCTCGCCGTACTCCTAATACCACTGTTGCTGTTCAACACGTCCCTGTCGCCCACGCATCCACGCAGACTGACTTTCTAGCCGTTAAACCCACGTCTCAGACTGTTTGTGTATCCACCAGCACAGCCTCCGCTTCAGCCGTACAGACTCCAGCCACCAAGCCATCAGCGGGTAACAACCATCCCGTAGTAAATGCGAAAAGCCGATCCCGACCACAACATAGATCGCGAAGTCGCTCGCCTTCTGTTAGCTCCCGGTCTCTTTCTACGAGCCGTAGGAGTTCTGACTCCCGATCATCAGCGGAGTCACAGGAGGCTAACGATTTTCGAATCGTAGGGCCCAGGTCAGCCAAGGTCAAGAAAAAGGTTAAAACGGCCCATTAAAAACTCTTCATGGAAATAATCCAGTGGAATGTCAATGGTTTTCGAGCTCGTGCTCAAGACCTACAACATTTAGTTTCTCAATGGTCACCGTCAATAATTTGCCTCCAGGAAACCCACTTACATCCCAATCACTCGTTACACCTTCACTCTTTTTCGGCATTTAGAAGCGATTCTCTTGCAGGTATGCGTGCAAGCTGTGGCGTTGCTACCTTAGTGGCGCCTAACATTTCCGCCGCCCACGTTCCTCTCACCACACCATTGCAAGCTGTGGCCGTCCGGATACAGCTGGAGAGCATCAGTTTTACCATTCTTAACATGTACCTGCCGCCGCTCAGTATAGTTACAGAGCGGGATCTTCTAGCTCTATTGGCTCAGCTCCCCTCACCACTACTCCTTGTGGGAGATTTGAATGCCAAGCACACGCTCTGGGGATCAGACACTGATGACGCCCGTGGATGCCTCCTCGTAGACGTCTTCGATAAGTCTGACCTGCTTCTGCTAAATACTGGTGACCCGACATTCCTATCATCCGCTTATGGTACACATTCCGTACTAGACCTTTCTTTCTGCAGTCCGTCATTAGTACCACTACTTGAGTGGTCAGTACTTTCCGACCTCTTTGGCAGTGATCATTACCCCATTAACATTCATTTTTCTGGCCGCCAATGTGTACCTTCTCGACATCCTCGCTGGATTATTTCCAAAGCTAACTGGGGAAAATTCCAATCCCTCATACACCTCATCGACGATGGTTTCGACACCATCGACGAAATGGTCGAATATTTTACTTGCTCGATCCTGCTCTCAGCATAATCCAGCATTCCTCGAGGTTCACCTACACCACGTCGTATTCCTGTACCGTGGTGGTCTGAGGAATGCAGTTTGGCTGTCAAAGCACGCAAACGTGCTTTGCGCGTTTTTCAGCGGCACCCGACGGAAGGGAACTTCGTCGCCTTCAAACGTTCTCGCGCTAGGGCACGCATTATACTGCGCAACGCAAAGCGTAAATCCTGGGAAGCCTATGTGTCTTCGTTTTCCCGGCGCAGCTCTACCCAACAAGTATGGTCAGCTGTTCGGCGGATGTATGGCAAGTATCGCCGGATGGTAATTCCCGGCCTTGCCATCAACGGTTCCATGTGCACCACCGAGCAGGACATGGCTGAAGCCCTAGCTACCATATTTGCTGCTACTAGCCAAACTGCCCGCTATGACGCTCTCTTCTTGCCGATTAAGGAAAAGGCGGAGCGGGTACCACTTAATTTTAATAGTGACTGCACCGAGCCGTACAATCAACCTTTTACCGCAGCCGAGCTCGCCCATTCTCTGGCGTTAGCAAGAGGATTCTTCTCCAGGTCCCGATGACGTACACCGACAGATGCTGCTACATCTTCCATCTGAGGCGCTGTTTCCTATTAAACATCTATAACCGCATTTGGCATGAGCGGGTTTTCCCTTCCTCCTGGCGAGAGGGTATCGTCATTCCCATCCCTCGACCCGGAAAGGACCGCACGCTACCATCTAGCTACCGCCCCATTTGCCTGACGAGTGTCATCTGTAAGACCTTCGAGCGGATGATAAATGCTCGGTTAAATTGGTGGCTAGAAAAACATAAACATCTGTCCAACTTGCAATGCGGTTTTCGTCGCCATCGCTCAAGTGTCGATAATCTAACACGTCTTGAGGGGTATATTTCCGATGCCTTTCTACTGAAACAGCACGCCGTGGGCGTGTTCCTCGACCTGGAGAAGGTTTATGACACCACCTGGCGGTACGGCATACTCCGTAACCTACATGGTTACGGTATGCGTGGTCATCTACCCGAATTCCCATGCAACTTTTTAAAACTTCGCCGTTTTCGGGTTCGCCTACGAAACACGATATCACGGGAGCGGATACAGGAGAACGGCGTACCTCAAGCTTCAATTTTGAGCGTCACCCTTTTTGCCGTAGTGATTAACGGCATCACTAGTGCCGTTCGAAGTGGAATTCCATCATCCCTCTATGTTGACGACTTAACAGTCTATTATAGGTCCGCCAACATAGATCACATTGAGCGCCAACTGCAGCTGACCATTACCCAGCTGGCAGCTTGGGCGCTTCAAACCGGCTTCCGTTTTTCAGCTGCGAAGACGCAGTGTATCCACTTTCACCGCCTACGAGGTATTCACCCGCCTCCTGATCTTCATTTGAACGGCACACCCCTGCCATTTGTCTCGCACCTGAAGTTCTTGGGCCTCTACTTGGACCGACAACTCAATTGGGAGCACCACATTCGTCACCTTCGAGCCTCTTGCGATCGTTCTCTTCGGGTGCTGAAGGTATTATCTGGAGCATCTTGGGGGGGGGCGATCGCACGGTAATGTTGAGGTTGTACCGCTCTCTGGTTCGGTCCAAGCTGGACTATGGCAGTTTTATTTATGGCGCAGCGACCGCCTCTAAACTTCGCCTTTTAGACACCGTGCATCATACTGGCATCCGCCTTGCCACAGGAGCTTTCCGCACCAGCCGAGTGGACTGCCTGTATGCAGACTCAGGCGAACCTCCACTCCATATTCGTCGCTCGCGGTTACTCTGCACATACGTTTCGATGTTGGCAAGTTATCCCAATCATCCTTGTTTTAAACCAGTTCTGTGTCCAGTTTTAGTCCACCGTTATATGCGCCCTGGTTCTCAGACACGCCCCGTGGGAATAAGATTTCGGGATCTACTACATTCGTATGGCCTGCGAATGCCTCGCGTGGAGAGTTCGTCCATCTGCCCCTATCCTGCATGGCAGCTCAATCGTGCGCAGTTCGATCTCGCTCTTTCAAACAATTCTAGACTCGCTACTCCACATTCGGTGTTCCAACAACTTTTTGCCGAATTACTGGGCCGTTACCCTAACTATGTTCCGGTCTTTACAGACGGTTCTCAGTTAGGTAACGCTACGGGTTGCGCTTTCGTCGTTAACGGTGAGGCTCACAAATTTCGACTTCTGGACTCAACTTCGGTCTTCTCAGCAGAGCTGTATGCCATCTTCTATTTGCTCCTTTTTATTTGCAATTTGGCCCCTGGCTCTTTTATTGTTTGCACCGACTCTCACAGTGCTCTTCAGGCCTTGAAACAGCACACTGCCGCGCACTCTCTTACTTTAAAAATACAGGCCCAGATCTCGCAAATGCTCGGTCGAGGATACCATTTTGTTTTTACTTGGACCCCAGGCCATGTGGGCATTTCAGGGAACGAGGAGGCGGACGCGGCTGCTAAGTCCGCTTGCCGTTTGCCCCGGAGTTTAACATCTACGGTGCCATACCAGGATGTGCAACGTTTGTTCCATCGCCATCTCCTATCTGCTTGGCAGCAATCCTGGACAGCTTTAGAAGGCACACAACTCCGGGGTATAAAGGAGAGCGTAAAACCCTGGCAAACATCCTGCAGGGATAACCGGCGAGCCGAGGTGATACTCACCCGGCTGAGAATTGGGCACACACGAGCAACTCATGGCCATCTGCTAAGAGGGGAACCGGCCCCTGTGTGTGCCTCGTGTTCAGTACGCCTCACGGTGCGGCACGTACTGCTGCATTGCCCACAGTACGCCCGCGTTCGCCAGTGTTTGGGCTTGGGGACTAACTTGCAAGGCGTTTTAGGTGACGACCCAGTGGCCGTGGATAAGGCACTGCGGTTTGTTTTTAAAATAGATTTTAATAAACAAGTGTAACTTGTATTTTATTTTTATCAATTTTAGAGGTTTTAAATTATTAGTTTTAGATGGTTTTTATGTGCTTTTAATGGTTGAGTGTTTTATTTCATTGTACTTTTTAAACTAAATTTGTGTAGGTTTTAGTATTGACTTAGGGCCCAAATGACCTTGCTGTCGACGGGCCCTAAAACTCCACTCACTCACTCACCCCATTTATCACAACTGGAAATAAAACCTGTTTGTTTTCTGCCTTGATCCGCCAACCGCTAGTAAATAGGTCTGTACTATTAAAATTTGCAACTTATGATTTCTCATCCATTCAAAGAAACTAACTGCAAGCTGATATGGAGGAGCCGCTGTCGATAGTAATCTTAACATCTTCGTTGTATATCATTCCTATTATGCACGGTGGTTCGTTAATAGTCTGAGTTAGTTCCACCATTTCTGGATTTTCTTGCGGCTTTTCTCGGTGATTAATTTTGTCTAAGTGTACCATTCTCACATGCACTGAGTACCTCTCCTTCCTCATTAAGGATTTTGCTTCGCCAAGGTTAAAATCGGGGACTTCTACGAGTCGAGCGCTTTCGTGTTTCCCGTATTATTGTTTGGGGATTTGCTCCTGCCTTTGTGTCCTGTTTTGTACAACCGTCGTCGTGATTCTAGTTTCTTGCGGCATTTCCCTGATGATTTTTTCGGCCAATTGCCTTTGCTCTATTTTTCGATCATTGTGATCGTTGCGCCAAAATCGATACATCCTCGGCGGCCTAAGTCTCCTTCATGTCTGCCTCTCTGACTGTGCAGCCCTCAAATAATGCACGGGAAACTCCCGGTGGTTTGGTGGCCAGTTCCCGTTTGGATGCCTAGGCGAAGGTCGCTTTGTTCTCTTCCCTTTCTCGACCTTGAGGTAAGGGGTTGTGGTATCGCCTCCTGCTGTCATTCACCTGCTGTCGGGGCGAGTGTAGGTGGTTGTTTTGGTTTCTGTGGTGACCTTGGGTTTCTCTGCCCCTTCCTCAATATAAATATTTCTGCTTGTGCTCGCGTTCCGCATTCTTTCATGATTCACGCTTTGAGGTATGGCTCTTTGTAGTGCTGTGAGCAAAGTTACCGCATCCTTGATGGTTGCCGGTCGCGCGACAATTGTCTCCTTAGGTATTCTGGCATGTGCTGCCATGTCATGAATGAATTCTGACACAGCCATCGGAGGGTCCAAGAGGCGACTCAATTGGGCATATCTTAGAAAGTAATCGGTTGCCGATTCGTTGGACCTCACGTCGTACTTTCCATTTAAAATTTGAGCTCTGACATTTTGCTGCATCTGTGAATTCCAAAATCTATCCAGAAATGCTTCTTTGAAAAGCGAGTAATCCACTATCCCCAATCGGTAATCGTAACCACGATAATGCTGACTGGTCCAACGCTCGGCTGACTATTACCTTATAGGCCTCCGGCACACTCCTTATTTGGAAATAAAATTCCAGATCTGAGAGGAACGACCGGGCATTCGTGGTTGAATTGAGCCTAGGGATCGGAATTTCATTTACAAATGGTAATTGTGAATGGTCACCCGATTTTCTGATCCTACACCAATTTCATTTTCGTTTGATAGCGTATGAGATGGGGAAGGTGCGGTACTTACATGACAGTTCACTAATGGTGCAGTCAACGTGCTCGTGCTGCCCTCTGACCGGGTCATTTCAGCACTAACGTCCACTGCCTTTGAGGTTAGGGCTGATGCAGACGTAACATGTAATTGCTGGACTTGGTCTCTCAGCTTCGCAACTTCCCTATTAGCCCCTCAAAATCCAACCTCTGCGGTCCTCGTCCCGAGGGGTGGGCAACAGGAAGTAGGGGACTGACTGATGGGGTGATGTACGGTGGGGACTTGGTGTACCCCACGACCGCTACGGCTGCCGAGAAGGCCCATCAGTAACCCCGAAAACTGGCAGAAGAGGCTCTGGTATTTTCCCCCAGGGACCTACTACGGTAGGTACGGGATTGGCGATCCCGGGGTCCCTAGCCACTCACCCTCATTTCATCCCCTTCACCTCCATCAACTGTGCCACGCGGTGCTACTGCTGATCAGTATGCATCACCTTCTTCCCCTTCTAGTTTTTTATTATGATTATTAGTACTTAAGGTCTTAGGTTTATAACTCCTGTCTCACCAGCAGGGATCTCTCCTATCTCCGTGGTTCTGTCCCACGGTTTTCAGCGCGGCTTCCGACATGTGTGCTCTCCGGAGGTCTCAAAAGTGAAGGTTGAGCGGACCCTTCGCACTGCCCCTATGTGTAGCCTTAGGTGCGGAGCCCGTCCACACCGTCAAGTACACCCACGTAGCTCCTTGAGGGCCCGGTCTGTGGTAATCTCCCGACGGCCGCGTTTTGCCGTTGGGTTAGTATCACGGACCGGACGTGTTACCGCTGACGGAACCCCGGTGTAATCAACCACAAGTCCCCTGAATCCGCGTGTGCCTATTGCACGCATGCGCGGCCTAAAGTGGGGAGCCACAGGCGGTTATTCCTGTGGTAGGGGCATAAAGCCGGGGTGTGCGTGGTGAACGGTTTACCCATACGGACAAGCAGTGGAGATTGAAGGGTAGCTTTTCTGAAGTACAAATGAGATCGGTCATGGGTGAGGTCCCCATGACGGCACAGACCGTGAAGATTCGGTGTCTTTTTTCTTTAACCCCCGGATGGCAGGCTGACGCCGACGGTTCCGGAAGGGGGTCTATATCATCATGTCTCCGCGCAAAACCTGCTTTACTGACCCATTTTTAGTGATGACCTTGGCATGTAATGGCAAAACGTTCAAAGATATTAGTCCGTTCTATATCAAGCGGGAATTAGATAAGATCAGTGGCCCTGTTAAGAATGCGACGCGACTCCGAGACGGCACCTTACTTTTGGAGAGCTCAAATGCAGACCAATCTCAAAAACTGCAAAAGGCGACTTTGTTGGGCTCCTACCCTATCCGGGTAGCCCCACACAAAACTCTTAACACCTGCAGAGGAGTAGTCACCACCTCTAGCCTAGATGGTCTTGCAAATGAAGAAATAGTAAGTTGCCTCTCTGACCAGCTTGTTTGTCAGGCGTACCGCTTAACACGGAAACAAGATGGCAAGGAGTACCCACTACGTACGGTATTTCTAACGTTTGCTGGGACGAAGTTACCCGAATACATATATTGCGCCTATGAACGTGCTAGCGTCCGGCAGTATGTCCCGAACCCAATGCGCTGTTTTCAATGTCAGCGGTTCGGACATACTAAGGTCACATGTACCAATCCTGCTCTTTGTGAGCAATGTGGCCTACCAAAGCACGAGGATCCAAACTGCAGTCGAACACCCTGTTGCGTGAACTGTGGCGGTAATCATCCCTCCAGCTCGCGACAGTGCCCAAAATTCATGGACGAAAAGAGCATTCAGGAGCTACGTGTAAAGGAACGCCTGACTTTTCCAGAGGCACGACGGCGCTTCGAACAACTGAAGCCTGCTACCACTACTACTGGATATGCACTAGCAGCTAGCCGTACTCCTAATACCACTGTTGCTGTTCAACACGTCCCTGTCGCCCACGCATCCACGCAGACTGAATTTCTAGCCGTTAAAACTTCGTCTCAGACTGCTTGTGTATCCACCAGCACTACCTCCGCTTCAACCGTACAAACTCCAGCCACCAAGCCATCAGCGGGTAACAACCATCCCGTAGGAAATGCGAAAAACCGATCTCGACCACAACATAGATCGCGAAGTCGCTCGCCTTCTGTTAGATCCCGGTCTCGTTCTACGAGCCGTAGGAGTTCTGACTCCCGATCATCAGCGGAGTCACAGGAGGCTAACGATTTTCGAATCGTAGGGCCCAGGTCAGCCAAGGTCAAGAAAAAGGTTAAAACGGCCCATTAAAAACTCTTCATGGAAATAATCCAGTGGAATGTCAATGGTTTTCGAGCTCGTGCTCAAGACCTACAACATTTAGTTTCTCAACGGTCACCATCAATTATTTGTCTCCAGGAAACCCACTTACATCCCAATCACTCGTTACACCTTCAGTCTTTCTCTGCATTTAGAAGCGACTCTCTTGCAGGTATGCGTGCAAGCGGTGGCGTTGCTACCTTAGTGGCGCCTAACATCTCAGCCGCCCACGTTCCTCTCACCACACCATTGCAAGCTGTGGCCGTTCGGCTACAGCTGGAGAACATCAGTTTTACCATATGCAACATGTATCTGCCGCCGCTCAGTATAGTTCCAGAGCGTGATCTTCAAGCTCTATTGGCTCAGCTCCCCTCACCACTACTCCTTTGAATGCCAAGCACACGCTCTGGGGATCAGACACCGATGACGCCCGTGGATGCCTCCTCGTAGACGTCTTCGATAAGTCTGACCTGCTTCTGCTAAATACTGGTGACCCGACATTCCTATCATCCGCTTATGGTACACATTCCGTACTAGACCTTTCTTTCTGCAGTCCGTCATTAGTACCACTACTTGAGTGGTCAGTACTTTCCGACCTCTTTGGCAGTGATCATTACCTCATTAACATTCATTTTTCTGGCCGACAATGTGTACCTTCTCGACATCCTCGCTGGATTATTTCCAAAGCTAATTGGGGAAAATTCCATTCCCTGATAAACCTTATCGATGACGGTTTCGACACCATCGACGAAATGGTCGAATATTTTACTTGCTCGATCCTGTTCGCAGCAGAATCCAGCATTCCTCGAGGTTCATCTACACCACGGCGTATCCCTGTACCGTGGTGGTCTGAGGAATGCAGTTTGGCAGTCAAAGCACGCAAACGTGCTTTGCGCGTTTTTCAGCGGCACCCGACTGAAGGGAACTTTGTCGCCTACAAACGTTCTCGCGCTAGGGCACGCTTTATACTGCGCAACGCAAAGCGTACATCTTGGGAAGCCTATGTGTCTTCGCTTTCCCGGCGCAGCTCTACCCAACAAGTATGGTCAGCTGTTCGGCGGATGTATGGCAAGTATCGCCGGACGGTAATTCCGGGCCTTGCCATCAACGGTTCCATGTGCACCACCGAGCAGGACATAGCAGAAGCCCTAGCTACAACATTTGCTGCTACTAGCCAAACTGCCCGCTATGACGCTCTCTTCCTGCCTATTAAGGAAAAGGCGGAGCGGGTACAACTAAATTTTAATAGTGACTGCACCGAGCCGTACAACCAACCGTTTACCGCTGCCGAGCTCGCCCATTCTCTGGCGTTAGCAAAGGATTCTTCTCCAGGTCCCGATGACGTACACCGACAGATGCTGCTACATCTTCCATCTGAGGCGCTAGGTTTCCTACTAAATATCTATAACCGCATTTGGCATGAGCGAGTTTTCCCTTCCTCCTGGCGAGAGGGTATTGTCATCCCCATCCCTCGACCCGGAAAGGACCGCACGCTTCCATCTAGCTACCGCCCCATTTGCCTGACGAGTGTCATCTGTAAGACATTCGAGCGAATGGTAAACGCTCGGTTAAATTGGTGGCTAGAAAAACATAACCATCTGTCCAACTTGCAATGCGGTTTTCGTCGCCATCGCTCAAGTGTCGATAATCTAACACGCCTTGAGGGGTATATTTCCGATTCCTTTCTACTGAAGCAACTTACCGTGGGCGTGTTCCTCGACCTGGAGAAGGCCTATGACACCACTTGGCGGTACGGCATACTCCGTAACCTACATGGTTACGGCATGCGTGGTCATCTACCCGAGTTTTTATGTAATTTTTTAAAACTTCGCCGTTTTCGTGTGCGTATAGGTAAAACGATATCCCAGGAACGGATACAGGAGAACGGTGTACCTCAAGGGTCGATTTTGAGCGTCACCCTTTTTGCCGTAGCGATTAACGGCATCACTAGTGCCGTTCGAAGTGGAATTCCATCATCCCTCTATGTTGACGACTTCGCAGTCTATTATAGGTCTGCCAACATAGATCACATTGAGCGCCAACTGCAGCTGACCACCCCCCAGGGGCCTACTTCGGTAGGTACGGGCTTGGCGAACCCGGGGTCCCGAGCCAACAGTCTCCCTCGTGTGGGCTCCTCTTCGTGGCTGAGGGAGACGGTCAACAGGCCCACCCACGTGTAGGCCGTGCGTGGAGACCCGTGTCGGTGGAAAGGTTCGTCCTGGTGGTTGAGGGATGCGTATCTGAGCTCGTAACAGTATTTTTCTGAATTCGGGGAGGGTACGCATTACTGATAGACTACTTTGGCTTCTGCTTCGCCTAAACGGGAGGTTAGGGACTAACCCACCCCTAATCAATCGGCCAGGACTAGGTATTGTACCGACCTCCAGGGTGAGTGGGACGGCGAGCTCGCTATATCCCCTGTGTAGCCCTGTCATCCCAGTGGGATGACCCCTTGTTGGGCTCCGTGGTGGGTGGGGAGCACTGGGGGATGAAACCTAGCCCATCTTTTATGGCCACATTTACTAACAATAATACTAAAAAACCCTTTAACACACGTGGAAAGGAAGTAGTCGAGTCTTGTGGTCCTCGCTACTTAGTTGTAACCAGAAAGGAGGAAGGCAAGAACTTTTTGACAGTGAACCCTTTTATTATACAGAAGGGATTGGACAAAATTGCTGGTCCAGTAAAGTCCTGTACTCGCTCGAGAAACGGCACGCTCCTTGTGGAAGCACAATCTGTTTCCCAGGCAGCAACCATACAAAAAGCTACGTTATTGGGCAGCTACCCCGTTGCAGTTGCAGTGCACAAGACACTTAACTCCTCCCGCGGGGTTATCACCACTCGTGCGTTGGACGGGATGGCGAATGAGGAAATACTGGAGAACCTACAAGACCAGGGCGTCACTGCAGTATACCGGGTACAACGTAGAGAGCGAGGGGAATTGGTGCCTACCCGTACCCTGTTCCTGACCTTTGATCGGGTAGATCTCCCGCAAAGGCTTAGGGCAGGGTATGAGTCCATAGAGGTTAGGCCATATATACCAAACCCACTCAGGTGCTTTAAATGTCAACGCTTCGGTCATACGAGTGATTTTTGTAGCGGTGTACCAACATGCGTGCAGTGTGGTTTGTCTAAGCACGAGGATGTCTGCACATCCCCGGCGAAATGTGTCAACTGTGCTGGTGAACATCCATCCAGCCACAGAGAGTGCCCACGTTTCTTAGAGGAAAAGGAGATACAGGCGATTCGAGTAAGGGAGAAGTTATCCTTCTCGGATGCCCGTAAACTCCTACGTACTCGTCAACCCTCGGTCCCAAGATCTGCTACTTACAGCTCCATAGCTGCTAAGGTGGCACCGAGGAAGGAAATCGCAATTCAGACCAGCGATTGTGAGGCTACTATAACCGATAAGATCCTTACCGCCACACCTGCACAAAAGCCTACCAAGACTGCCAAGCCGGCTCCTCTCTCACCTCAATCGCCGAGGGAGAAGTCCGCACCGTCTTCACCTAAGCCGTCTACCTCTTCGACCGTCAAGCCCGTTATAGTGTACGATGCACCACCCAAAAAGTTTAAGACCACTTACACAAAATCAGACTTACTCAAGGTTACTAACAAAGGATCCGACAAGAAGAAAAAGAGTACTAGGGCATCTAGAAGTTCATCTTCTGAGGGGTCTTCTGGTGAAGACTCGGATCGACAACTGTCATCATCGTCGATCTCTATGTCCAACCGGTTTGAGGTCCTGGAACCTAAGTTTTCTATAGGAAAAGGGGCCTCATCCGTGGAAGAAATGGACCAGGAAGACACGGAGCACACCTCCAGAACGGCAATGAAAAAGCGACAGGACAAACCCGATGAAAAGGAAACAGGTGTTAGCCCTACACCGAAGAAAAAGGGTAAGCTGATTCGGCCACCGTTAAAGTCGTCTTAATGTAGACCACCTTCTACAACCTATCTCCATAGTTCCAATGGCTATCCTCCAATGGAACTTGCGGGGTTTAAGAGCGCATCGACCAGAATTGGAGCTTTTGCTCAGTAAGCATAACCCCTTGGTGGTATGCTTACAAGAGACTAAGCTACGACCGCAAGACAAGTTTAAAATCCGACGCTACACACCACTGCGGTGTGATATTGACACAGAAGATGGCATTCCTGCTCACGGGGGCACTATGATGCTCCTCAGGGATGACTTATTTGCAGACCCGATACAGCTGCAATCTGATATACAATCTGTAGCTGTAAGGATAAAGCTGCCAACCATCGAATTTTGCATTTGCAATGTGAATCTCCCGCCATCAGATGACCTCTCGCTAATGGACCTTGAATATCTGGTTTCCCAACTTTCAACACCATTTCTAATAGTTGGAGACTTTAATGCCCATCACCCACTATGGGGCTCAACTCGGGCATGTTCGAGAGGCCACCTCATTGCAAAATTCTTGGAGAGCAATAACTTGGTTCTCCTAAATTCCGGAGAGCCAACGTTCCTTTCAGACGCTTATAACACCTATTCGCACATCGATTTGGCAGTATGTTCATCCCAGTTAGCAGTTTCATTACAGTGGAATGTCATCTCTGATTTACACTCGAGCGACCACTTCCCATGTCTTCTTAGTCTCTTAGCACACGATGTGTCTCCTTCAGGTATCCCTAGATGGCGCTTTGATCGTGCCAACTGGAACCTTTACACCCAGTTGGCTGTCTTTGATTACAACGAGCACGATTCTGTGAATGATCTAGTCGATCATCTCACAGAGAAAATTCTTTCCGCTGCAGGAGAGTCTATTCCACGTTCGGCTACCCAACCCGGTCGACTTCCTGTCCCGTGGTGGAACAACGACTGCCGGAATGCTATTCGTGCTCGTAGACGTGCACTACGGGTATTTCAACGACACCCTACTCAAAGTAATCTAATTGAGTACAAGAAAGCGCGTGCACAGTCTAGGCAAATAATTAAGGATAGCAAAAAGATCTCATGGAACAACTTTGTCTCATCGTTTAACAGATGGACACCATCATCTGTTGTATGGGATAGGTTAAGGCGCGTGGCCGGAAAATCAACCCACATGCCAATCGCTGGTCTGAAAACACCTGCAGGAGTTGTTGTTGATCCGTTTGACGTGGCTAACACCTTCGGCTGTGCTTTCGCTCAGGTGTCTAGCTCAAGTAATTATGCTCCTGAGTTTATCTCAATTAAGACTCAGGTAGAATCTCATGGTTTCGTGTTCAGTTCCAGAAACCTTGAGGATTATAACCGCCTTTTCACCTTGGCGGAGTTAGAACACGCTCTTTCATCATCGCGACTGACGGCACCAGGACCGGACGGAATCCACGTTCAAATGTTACAACATCTCTCACCTGAAGGTAAGGCATTCCTGCTTGAGGTCTATAACCGTGTTTGGGTTGATGCCACGTTTCCGGACAAGTGGCGAGAAGCCACCATTATACCTATCTTGAAAGCTGGCAAGGACCGTCACCTCCCTTCTAGCTACCGTCCTATTTCCCTCACCAGTTGCGTGTGCAAGGTGATGGAACGCATGATAAATGGGCGGTTGGTATGGTGGCTGGAAACGCACAACCTACTGAATAACATCCAGTGTGGTTTTCGACGACGCCGTTCAACAGTGGATCATCTTGTGTCCATGTCGACACAGATTATGAACGGCTTTCTTAAAAACTGTCAAACAGTCGGAATATTTTTTGACCTCGAAAAGGCTTATGATACGTGTTGGCGAGCAGGGTTGCTACGTACTCTGCACACCTGGAATATACGTGGACGCCTACCACTCTTCCTTCAGGAATTCTTGAAAGACCGCGTATTCCGAGTAACGGTTGGCTCGGTTCTCTCGAACCTTTTCGTTCAAGAGAACGGTGTACCACAGGGATCGGTGCTAAGTGTTACGTTGTTTGCTATTGCGATTAATTCTATCTCGAAATGTGTACCTCCGGGGGTCTCGTCATGCCTATTTGTAGACGACTTTTCCGTCTACTGTACATCTCAGCGCACTTCGTTTATAGAGCGCCGTCTCCAGACTACCTTGGACAACCTTAAGGTTTGGAGTTTAAAGAACGGCTTCCGATTCTCTGCTGAGAAAACCATCTGTGTTAACTTCTGGCGTCAGCGGAGTCGACCACCTCCAAGGCTCCGGCTAGGCGCTGATCTACTACCTTTTGCAGATGAGACGAGGTTCCTTGGATTGATATTTGATAGAAAACTTAGTTGGTCGTCGCATATAGCACAACTGAATGCACGATGTGACCGATCTTTAAATATCTTGCGGGTACTAAGTGGAAAATCGTGGGGAGCGGACCGTACAGTGTTATTGCGACTGTATCGCACACTTATCCGTTCCAAATTAGATTATGGTAGTATCGTTTATGGCTCAGCACGACCATCTGTGCTGAAGAGATTAGACACAGTCCATAATTGTGGCATACGTATAGCAGTTGGGGCATTTCCAACGAGCCGAGTTATAAGCCTGTATGCTGAGTCTGCAGAACCTCCTCTGCAGTACAGGCGCAACATGCTATTAGCAAATTATGGCTGTGGACTTAATTGCATGCCCACACATCCAACGTTTCCGCCGTTCTTTAACACCTTCATGGACGTGCGTTATAGGAACACTTCTGTTAAACCAAAGCCACCTGGTTTTCGTTTCCGGGAGCTCCTTAGACATCTTAATACTGAAATGCCCAAGATGTATCCTAGGGGGGAGAGGACATACCCTCCTTGGTTGTGCAGAGCGCCCCACGTTGATCTGGGCATGACCACACATGATAAATCTACCATGTCTATGTCTAGTATCCGCATATGCTTTCTAGAATTTTTATCGCGATATCAGGACCATATTAAAATTTACACCGATGGGTCCAAGAATTCAGATGGCGTTGGTTGTGCTTACGTGTGTGGAACCGAACCCTATACATTCGGATTCCACACTAGCACTTCCATTTTTACCGCAGAGCTCTATGCAATATACCGGGCCATTTTGCATGTACGTCGACGAAAGTTGGGGAACTGCTTAATCTTGAGTGATTCCCTCAGTGCACTTCAAAGCCTACAGCAGCTGTACAACTACCACCCTATTGTGCAGCGGATACAGGATGCCCTCCACGTTTTACACGCTTCTGGCGTGAGCGTGGTGTGTGCATGGATTCCTGGTCACGTAGGCTTGCGGGGGAATGAAATGGCGGATTCGGCAGCCAAGACGGCTACCATGAAGCCCAGGGTACGACTACCATATGTGACATCGGAAGATTTTAGGGCGGTATTACGGAGAGCTGTGCTAACCTGCTGGCAGGAAGAGTGGTCCGCTCTCCGCAATAATAAACTTAGATCTATTAAGGAACTTCCGATTCCCTGGGTTACCTCCTGTCGGTCATCTCGTCGCGAGGAGGTGACTTTGGCTCGGTTGCGCATTGGGCCTTGTTATTTTAGCCACAGCTTTTTATTGAATAGAACCCCGGTTCCCGTTTGCCCACTGTGCAGTGGTGACCTGAGTGTCCGTCACTTGCTTTTAGATTGTTATAGCTTGGCGCGTCTCCGCAGGTCTCTCCAGCTGCCGGCCAGCTTGGCGGATATCCTCGCGGATGACGAAACGGCAGTGGGCAAAGTTTTAGCATTTGTTTCAGCTGTGGATTTTAGAATTTAACCTCAAGTATCTTTTTTGTTATTTTTTTTAGTATATATATGTGTGTAAGTTTAACAGGTTTATAGATAATATATATTTTTAGAAATCTTTATATCTGGCTTTTGCCATGACTTGTTTTTTAAAGGGCGCTGATGACCGCCGTAGTTGAGCGCCCCTATTCACATCATCATCATCATCATCATCATCTGCAGCTGACCATTACCCAGCTAGCAGCTTGGGCGCTTCAAAACGGCTTCCGTTTTTCAGCTGCGAAGACGCAGTGTATCCACTTTCACCGCCTACGAGGTATTCACCCGCCTCCTGATCTTCATTTGAACGGCACACCCCTGCCATTTGTCTCACACCTGAAGTTCTTGGGCCTCTACTTGGACCGACAGTTAAATTGGGAGCACCACATTCGTCACCTTCGAGCCTCTTGCGATCGTTCTCTTCGGGTGCTCAAGGTATTATCTGGAGCATCTTGGGGGGGGGGGGGGGCGATCGCACGGTAATGTTGAGGCTGTACCGGTGTCTTCGGTCCAAGCTGGACTATGGCAGTTTTATTTATGGCGCAGCGACCGCCTCTAAACTTCGCCTTTTAGACACCGTGCATCACACTGGCATCCGCCTTGCCACAGGAGCATTCCGCACCAGTCGAGTCGACTGCCTGTATGCAGACTCAGGCGAACCTCCACTGCATATTCGTCGCTCGATGTTACTCTGCTCATACGTCTCGAAGCTGGCAAGTCATCCCAATCATCCTTGTTTTAAACCAGTTCTGTGTCCAGATTTAGTCCACCGTTATATACGCCCTGGTTCTCGGACACGCCCCGTGGGAATAAGATTTCGGGATCACCTACATTCCCATGGCATCCGAATGCCTCGCGTGGAGAGGTCGTCCATCTGCCCTTATCCTGCATGGCAGCTCAATCGTGCGCGGTTCGATCTAACTCTTTCAAACAACCCTAGACTCGCTACTCCACATTGGGTGTTCCAACAACTTTTTGCCGAATTACTGGGCCGTTACCCTAACTACGTTCCGGTCTTTACAGACGGTTCCCAGTTAGGTAACGCTACGGGTTGCGCATTCCTCATTAACGGTGAGACTCATAAATTTCGACTTCTGGACTCCACTTCGGTCTTCTCAGCAGAGCTGTATGCCATCTTTTATTTGCTCGTTTTTATTTGCAAGTTAGCTCCTGGCTCTTTTATCGTCTGCACTGACTGTCTAAGTGCGCTTCAGGCCTTACAACAGCACACTACCGCTCACACACTGGTTTCAAAAATACAGACTCAGATCTCGCAAATGCTCAGTCGCGGATACAATCTTGTTTTTACTTGGACGCCAGGCCATGTTGGGATTTGCGGGAACGAGGAGGCGGACGCGGCTGCTAAGTCTGCTTGCCGTTTGCCTCGGAGTTTAACAACTACAGTGCCATTCCAGGACGTGCAACGTTTTTTCCGTCGCCAACTCCTCTCTGCTTGGCAGCACTCCTGGACAGCTTTACAAGGCACACAACTCCGGGCAATTAAAGACAGCTTACGACCCTGGCTAACTTCCTGCAGGGATAACCGGCGAGCCGAGGTGATACTCACCCGGCTGAGAATTGGGCACACACGTGCAACTCATGGCCATCTTTTGAGAGGGGAACCGGCCCCTGTGTGTGCCCCGTGTGCAGTACGCCTCACGGTACGGCACGTACTGCTTGATTGCCCCCAGTACGCCCGCGTTCGCCAGTCAATAGGCTTGGGAGCTAACTTGCCAAGAATTTTAGGGGACGACCCAGTGGCCGTGATTAAGGCACTGCGGTTTGTTACCGAAATTGGTTTTAACAAACAAGTCTAACTTGGATTTTATATTTGTTAATTTTAGCGATTTTAAATTATTAGACTTGGAACTGGTTTTTATGTGTTTTTAATAGTTCAGTGTTACTTTTAATTTGTTGATTTTAGAGATTTTAAATTGTTAGTCTTAGTAGTGGCTTTTTATGTACTTTTAGTAGTTGAGTGATTTTATTTTACCTCTTAGCTTAATTTGTGTATCTTTTAGATTTTAGTGTTGACTTAGGGCCCAAATGACCTTGCTGTCGACGGGCCCTTAAACACCAATCACTCACTCACTCACTTCCCTATTATTTTGCTCTAAATTGTGCAGTGTCCTCTGTTGCGTAAGCGCCATCCGAGACACATCGTCCTTTAAAGTTTCTAGGCTTTTACTCTGTTCGCTTACTAACATACCAATGGTTGTCGAACTTTTAACCATTCCCTATTTACCTGTTCTTCTAGTTTATTAGTCTCTTGGACCGCTATTTCTTTACTCTTCCTAGCATTTTGAAATAGTACTTGCTCTATTCTAGTTTCTACTTTGGTGGTACGAGTACTATTTTCCAACATTTCGGCACTCAACCTGGCCTCCATGTTTTGGAATTCAGTCCTTGTCTCG
This sequence comes from Mantis religiosa, assembly GCA_030765055.1. NCBI lineage: Eukaryota > Metazoa > Arthropoda > Insecta > Mantodea > Mantidae > Mantis > Mantis religiosa. The sequence continues at coordinate 4,102,737 of JAUKNK010000031.1, read as the reverse complement.
CTTAATTCTATTTCCACTTTCACCTAGCAGACCTTAGGACATCTCTGCAGCTGCCGGTCAGCTTTGCAGAAATGCTAGCGGACGATAACGCAGTAGTGAAGAAGGTTTTTAGATTCTTTTCGAGATTAGATTTTAGGATTTAGCAAATAGAATTTATGGTTTTTGGATGACATTTTTTTTCAACGCGTATGTATTTTTTTGTCTTTTTTTAACACATTTATAGTTTTTTAGAATAACTTATATCTGGCTTTTGCCATGACCAGTTTCCTTTAAAAAGGGCGCTGATGACCTCTGTAGTTGAGCGTCCTTATACTCATCATCACTCACCCCTTTATTTACATCCCTCTCTACTGAAGTTTTTACGTTACATAATTCTTCAACTTGTATTTCTTCAGCCACCATAGAGGCAACTTCATGTTGCGCTGTACATATTTGTTGGAGCCGTACATTGCTGTCCTGATTGTGACTTTCTAGTCTAGCAGGGATACTACGTAACCTGCACAGTTACGGTATGCGAGGCCACTTACCGGAATTTTTAAGTAATTTTTTAGCACTACGTCGTTTTCGTGTGCGAATAGGTAGCAGTATATCAAGGGAGCGGATCCAGGAGAATGGTGTGCCTCAAGGGTCGATCCTCAGCGTCGCCCTTTTTGCCGTGGCTATTAATGGCATTACTAGTGTCGTTCGCGGCGGAATTCCATCGTCCCTGTATGTTGACGACTTCGCCATATATTATCGTTCTTGTAACTTAGACCATATAGAGCGTCAACTGCAGTTGGCCATCAACCAGCTGGCAGCCTGGGCGCTTCGCAGCGGCTTCCGCTTTTCTCCTGCGAAGACACAATGTGTCCACTTCCATCGTCTACGAGGTATTCACCCTCCACCTGATCTTCACTTGAACGGCACCCCCCTGCCGTTTGTCTCGCACCTGAAGTTCTTGGGCCTCTACTTGGACAGACAACTTAACTGGGAGCGCCATATTCGTCACCTTCGAGCCTCTTGCGATCGTTCTCTGCGGGTGCTGAAGGTATTATCTGGAGCATCTTGGGGGGGCGATCGCACGGTAATGTTGAGGCTGTATCGCTCCCTGGTCCGATCCAAGCTGGACTACGGCTGTTTTATTTATGGCGCAGCGACCGCCTCTAAACTTCGCCTTTTAGACACCGTACATCATACAGGTATCCGCCTTGCCACAGGAGCTTTCCGCACAAGTCGCGTCGAATGCTTGTATGCCGACTCCGGCGAGCCTCCACTTTCTATTCGTTGCTCGACACTACTCTGTTCCTACGTTGCAAAGTTGGCAAGTTACCCAAACCATCCATGTTTTAAACCAGTTCTGCATCCCGACTTAGCCCACCGTTATATGCACCCTAGCTCTCGCACACGCCCAACCGGAGCAAGATTCCGGGAACTCTCCCGTGCACACGACCTCCGAATGCCTCGCGTGGAGCGGTCGTCCCTGGGTCGTTATCCCGCATGGCAGCTCTAGCGTGCGCGGTTCGATCTTGCTCTTTCCACAAACTCCAGACTAGCTACCCCACATTCGGTATTCCAGCAACTTTTTGCCGAACTACTGGACCGTTACTCTAATTATGTTCCGGGCTTTACAGATGGTTCCCAGTTGGGTAGCACTACGGGTTGCGCATTCGTCATTAACGGCGAGGCCCATAAATTTCGCCTCATGGACTGCACCTCTGTTTTTTCTGCAGAACTGTATGCCATCCTCTATCTGCTCCTTTTTATTGGTAAGTTAGTTCCTGGCAATTTTATCGTTTGCACTGACTCTCTAAGCGCTCTTCAGGCCTTGCAACAGCACATTGCAGCTCACACGCTAGTTTTAAAAATTCAGGCCTTGATCTCGCAAATGCTTAGTAGTGGATACCATTTTGTTTTCACTTGGACCCCAGGCCATGTGGGCATTTCCGGGAATGAGGAGGCGGACGCGGCTGCTAAGTCCGCTTGCCGTTTGCCCCGGAGTTTAACAACTACTGTGCCATACCAGGACGTGCAACGTTTTTTCCGTCGCCAACTCCTATCTGCTTGGCAGCACACCTGGACAGCTTTGGAAGGCACACAACTCCGGGCAATAAAAGAGAGCGTACAACCCTGGCTAACTTCAGGCAGGGATAACCGGCGAGCCGAAGTGATACTCACCCGGCTGAGAATTGGACACACACGAGCCACTCATGGCCATTTGTTAAGAGGGGAGCCGGCCCCAGTGTGTGCTCCATGTGCAGTACGCCTCACTGTGCGGCATATATTGCTCGATTGCCCACAGTACGCCCGCGTTCGCCAGTCAGTAGGCTTGGGAACTAACTTGCCGGATGTTTTAGGGGACGACCCAGTGGCCGTGGATAAGGCACTGCGGTTTATTTTTAAAATCGGTTTTAATCAACAAGTCTGACTTGTATTTTATATTTATTACTTTTAGAGGTTTTAAAGTATTAGTCTTTAGATTGTTTTTAATGTCATTTTAACAGTTGAGTGTTTTATAATATTTTACCTTTCTTAGCTTAATTTTTATAGCTTTTAGGTTTTATTAATTGACTTCGGGCCCAAATGACCTCGCTGTCGATGGGCCCTAAAACCCCACACAATCAATCAATCTAGTCTAGCAGCTATTCTCCCCTCCTGATCGTTTAGTTTCCCTGCTAGTTTATCAGGTAATCTCCCTTCCTGATCCATGAGTTTCTCAGCTAATATGTTTTCTTGTTCTGTCAGCTGCGTCATTATCTGCCCTAATAATCTAGCGAGCGGATCGTCTAGGACGTCTCGTTCGGGAGGAAATGTTGATCTTCTCTCCCCCTCCATTTCTCTCCCCTCACTCTCCCTTATTCCGTCTCCCCTACCAGTAGTTAAGAGGTGGGTCATGCAATTTAACCTTGAAGTTCATGCAGTTTGACCTTGAAAATCTGCCTTTGAAGGTCATGTCGTTTGACCTTGAAAATATGGACGCACCATTTTTTGATGCGGATTGGGTCAATTTCTGGTTTTGGTGTGGGAAAATGCTGTTTTGCATGGTTTTGCCTCTGCATCTGCCAACGACCCCGGCCCACCTTTATGCACACTCTTGACTTCCTGCATCCCTCTGACGCACTCCCACCCACTCCGTGCAACCGCCACGCAAACTCTTGGCTTCCTGCATCCGCCGTGCACCCTCCGGACAGGCTGCATGCCCCGACGCACCCTCGCGCAAACCCTGGACTGGCTGCATCCTCCGTTGACGAACTGTTCAGCTTGGCGGGTGGTGGAGTAAGTAATGGGGTAAAAGGGGTTATATTTTTATTTTTATTAAGAATGCACTGGAATAAAGGTCACGTGAGTTTAGGAGAGCGAATGGAGACTTTCAAGTATCTAATTTGGCGTCCAAGGATCAAAAGGAAGGAAATCAGGTGAGAACATTATTGAAACTGAGGCAAGAAGTGACGTGTAAGGTTTTGATTAGTTAAAATAAGAGTGTTTTCAATTGGCCCATGCAGAGCCGGAGGTCGACCAGGGAAGCGCGAAGTGGCCTTGAAACTAGGATCAGTGGCGTACTGGGTCGATGGTTCCGGCTTTGCTTAGGTCAGCTCATTACTTTTGGTATATTTTCGTTTTTTGACAATATACATACACAGGATGCACTTTTATTTTAGTGATAAATACGAAATCTACTGCTACAGGAAAGGACGCTGAAGATATTACACTTTATACTTATTTTGCTACGAAATATTTTATATTGTTAAAATTGTTTTTGTATGTTCTTTAAATGGAACATAGCAGCTGACTGAATACAGGAAATATGTACACTGATGATATGTACACTGAGGCACCACTTTTTGTCCTCCGTTCACACACACACACACTGCTTTTTGACTCACTTTGAGCACAAGATGATTGATTTTAAAGCACTTTGCAGGTGATTATGCGTTGGTGAAGTCGACGACGAAGCGTTTTAATCTACTTCGAAGTTTCTCCAAGCTCTTGTAGATGATGCAGAAAGGGGTAGAGTTTAGGTTTCGGATGAGTTCAAGGTGCGGCTTTGCCGAATCTGGATGGTAGGAATACTTCTAAGTTGTCTATTTTAACAACAGTTTTGGTTCCATGAATAGTACCGATGGATCTGACGCCTACCATTAGGTACGGCACGCTTTGTTGTAGGGAGGAGACGCTGAGGATGTCGCAGCTGTTGGATAGATCCTGAAGCTGGCGTAGGGCGTCCATAATCACTTTGTGCAGAAAATGTAGTTTCTAACGAACGGTGGAGGTCCGTCGATATGGTTTGTATGGGAAGGTAGGTTCCAGTGCTGCACCTTCTGTATGGAGCACACACTTGCTGTACGTCTATGGGAAGTTGCTGCCAAACGACGTCGACGTCGGTTGGAGGGTAACCCTGGAAAATAACCTTTGCGTTTTTTAGGAGCACTCGTTCTGTGCGTAGGAGCACTCGAAGTTGCCTGCCGTTGTCGATGAACTCTAAGAAGACGGAGAAGCACCCGTAAGGCATGAGCTGTTTCTACGTGCGTATGTGCGTAGAAATTGTTGAATCTGACGGTTGAGATCAGCGAGGTCTTCGTAGAATCCCCGGTAGAAGCGCTGACACAGGTGGGTGAGACGACAAAGGAGTTGGCAGCCGCACGTCGGGTGGAAACAGGAGGAGTGTAATACCGCACAGTGTTCTAGCGACATGCCACGACGACGATTGCCTGCCACAGACTGAGTGTTGAACGTGGAGGGGAGCATTTATATGTATGGAAGGGGAAGGGATGGAAAAGTACGTAAGAAGTGGTGGGGGAAAGTTCACAACAGGAGATCTTTCTCATCTTATTTTAAACATGTAATTTTAAAAGTGGTGATACATGGGTTTTGGTTATTTTCTTCTTCAGTGACACATTTGAAATGAATGTGAGAGACGTTGAGGTGAGGTTGAGAAGAGGGTAGGCACACAGGAGTAAGAAAGGATGTAGTTTGAGGAAATGATGGGTTGGTCGGCGAAGGATAAATGATATTTAGGATCAGTGTCGAGCTCCGGTGATATTTTTGAAGTGGCGAACTGAATGTTGTTGATGGCGGCATTTGTGATGTTGAGTTGGACGGTGACGATCTTGCAGGCCCCAAATCGTTCTATGTTGGTGGAGATTAAATGAAAAGGCAGGACGACGACGAGGTTCCCAAGGTCATCTACTTGTTCGAAGATGGAGAACTTGATGCAGGCCATAGGTTTTAATAAACAAGTCTGACTTGTGTTTTATATTTATTGCTTTTAGAGATTTTAAATTATTAGTCTTAAGATCGTTTTTTAATGTCCTTTTAACATTTGAGTGTTTTTATTGTATTTTACCTTTTTAACTAAATTTTAATGCTTTTAGGTTTTAGTGTTGACTTCAGGCCCAAATGACGTTGTCGATGGGCCCTAAAACACCACACACTCACTCACTCACTTGATGCAGGCCATAAGGTTATGCCCTAAAAGACAGACAGGAGACGAATGAGGGTAAGAAAAAACGGGTGGTGGGAAAAAATAAAAAAGACAAGATGAAAATGCTGATGAACTTACCGAAGAAATCCGTGGTGCAAGTCATGGCAAAGGAGGGATTTCGCTGAAGTTGAGGATGTGCTTTTTGTATTTGTTGGTATTTGGAATGTGTTGTATGCCTTTGTATGTGATAAAGAAATGAGCTGCGTTGAGTTGGTCTATTGAATCATCAATGCCGCTGTAGGCAGAAGGTAGGAAGACCTCCCTGGCGTCTTTAAGCTTGAGTACAGTTGTCCAACAAAACTGAGTGTTTATAGCCCGGGCGGCGACGACGGTGTAAGGAATGTTTTGATGAAGGTCCTTAACGCCGATAGTGTGAGGAGTTTGTCCTCTGTTGGAGAGATCCCGGAGCACACTGCGCAGCATCTTTACTCTACGACGGCAGGAAACGAAGTGAGAGAGGGGAAAGTGCAGAGGAGGTTTTACCTGGAATTAGAGGAGATGGATTTCCCCGGTAGAAAGGGTAGGTTGGAAAATAGTTCACTGAGAGAATGGTATAGATGGGAAGATTCAATTTCGTAACAGATATGAGGGAGTAAGGCTTAGATAGGAGAATTAGGATTATATCCAACCATCTCATACCCCCAAATTTCGTCTATGGACAATATTCGGTACCCCTTCGTCAAGGCAACCTTTATTTTCCGAGTGTTCAAACTCGGTTTGACTTTCTTCCTCTGCACACGTGCGGCATAAGGGAAACATGAGCTTTCCCCAAATTCTTGAGGATAGCACAGGGTGATATAAGTTTTGAGGAGGTAGTACCGAACACTATCAAACCTCCTTCAATGTCGCCCCTCAATATCCAACCTCTGCGGTCCTCGTCCCGAGGGGTGGGCAACAGGAAGTAGGGGACTGACTGATGGGGTGATGTACGGTGGGGACTTGGTGTACCCCACGACCGCTACGGCTGCCGAGAAGGCCCATCAGTAACCCCGAAAATTGGCAGAAGAGGCTCTGGTATTTTTCCCCAGGGACCTACTACGGTAGGTACGGGTTTGGCGATCCCGGGGTCCCTAGCCACTCACCATCATTCCATCCCCTTCACCTCCATCAACTGTGCCACGCACTGCTACTGCTTGTCAGTAAGCATCACACTCTTCCTCTTCTAGTTTTTATTATTATTATTAGCACGTAAGGTCTTAGGTTTATAACTCCTGTCTCACCAGCAGGGATCTCTCCTATCTCCGTGGTCCTGTCCCACGGTTTTCAGCGCGGCTTCCGACATGTGTGCTCTCCGGAGGTCTCAAAAGTGAAGGTTGAGCGGACCCTTCGCACTGCCCCTATGTGTAGCCTTAGGTGCGGAGCCCGTCCACACCGTCAAGTACACCCACGTAGCTCCTTGAGGGCCCGGTCTGTGTTAATCTCCCGACGGCCGTGTTTGCCGTTGGGTTAGTATCACGGACCGGACGTGTTACCGCTGACGGAACCCCGGTGTAATCAACCACAAGTCCCCTGAATCCGCGTGTGCCCATTACACGCATGCGCGGCCTAAAGTGGGGAGCCACAGGCGGTTATTCCTGTGGTAGGGGCATAAAGCCGGGGTGTGCGTGGTGAACGGTTTACCCATACGGACAAGCAGTGGATGTGGAAGGGTAGCTTTTCTGAAGTACAAATGAGATCGGTCATGGGTGAGGTCCCCATGACGGCACAGACCGTGAAGATTCGGTGTCTTTCTTTTTTTAACCCCCGGATGGCAGGCTGACGCCGACGGTTACGGATGGGGGTCCTATCCAAAATGCATCCGCGCAAAACCTCATTCACCGACCCTTTTATAGTGATGACCTTGGCATGTGATGGCAAAACCTTTAAAGATATAAGTCCGTTCTACATAAAGCGCGAACTCGACAAGATCAGTGGCCCTGTGAAAAACGCTACGCGTCTCCGAGACGGCAGCTTATTATAAGAGAGCACAAGTGCGGACCAGTCTAAGAAGATACAGAAAGCAACTTTGTTGGGCTCCTACCCTATCCGGGTAGCCCCACACAAGACGCTTAACACCTGCAGAGGAGTAGTCACCACCTCCAGCTTAGACGGTCTTGCAAATGAAGAAATCGTAAGTTGTCTCTCTGATCAACTGGTTTGTCAGGCGTACCGGCTAACAGGGAAACAGGATGGCAAGGAATACCCATTGCGTACGGTTTTTCTCACTTTTGCTGGGACAAAGTTACCAGAATTCATCTATTGCGGATATGAACGTGCTAGCGTCCGCCGGTATATCCCGAACCCAATGCGCTGTTTTCAATGTCAGCGGTTCGGACATACTAAGGTAACGTGTACCAATCCTGCACTTTGTGAGAAATGTGGCCTATCGACACATGAAGACCCAAACTGCAGTCGAACACCTTGCTGCGTGAACTGTGGCGGTAGTCATCCCTCCAGCTCGCGACAGTGTCCTAGATTCATGGACGAGAAGAGCATTCAGGAGCTACGTGTAAAGGAACGCCGGACTTTTCCAGAGGCACGACGGCGCTTCGAACAACTGAAGCCTGCTGCCACTACTACTGGATATGCATTAGCAGCTCGCCGTACTCCTAATACCACTGTTGCTGTTCAACACGTCCCTGTCGCACACGCATCCACGCAGACTGACTTTATAGCCGTTAAACCTACGCCTCAGACTGTTTGTTTATCCACCAGCACAGCCTCCGTTTCAGCCGTACAGACTCCAGCCACCAAGCCATCACCGAGTAACAAAAATCCAGTGGTAATTGTAAAAAACCGATCCCGGCCACAACATAGATCGCGAAGTCGCTCGCCTTCCATTAGATCCCGGTCTCGTTCTACGAGCCGTAGGAGTTCTGACTCCCGAACATCAGCGGAGTCACAGGAGGCTAACGATTTTCGAGTCGTAGGGCCCAAGTCAGCCAAGGTCAAGAAAAAAGTTAAAACGACCCGTTAAAAACTCTTCATGGAAATAATCCAGTGGAATGTCAATGGTTTTCGAGCTCGTGCTCAAGACTACAATATTTAGTTTCTCAACGGTCACCGTCAATTATTTGCCTCCAGGAAACCCACTTATATCCCAATCACTCGTTACACCTTCACTCTTTCTCTGCCTTTAGAAGCGACTCTCTTGCAGGTATGCGTGCAAGCGGTGGCGTTGCTACCTTAGTGGCGCCTAACATCTCAGCCGCCAACGTTCCTCTCACCACACCATTGCAAGCTGTGGCCGTTCGGATACAGCTGGAGAGCATCAGTTTTACCATCTGCAACATCTACCTGCCGCCGCTCAGTATAGTTCCAGAGCGTGATCTTCGAGCTCTGTTGGCACAGCTCCCCTCACCACTACTCCTTGTGGGAGATTTGAATGCCAAACACACGCTCTGGGGATCAGACACTGATGACGCCCGTGGATGCCTCCTCGTAGACGTCTTCGATAAGTCTGACCTGCTTCTGCTAAATACTGGTGACCCGACATTCCTATCATCCGCTTATGGTACACATTCCGTACTAGACCTTTCTTTCTGCAGTCCGTCATTAGTACCACTACTTGAGTGGTCAGTATTTTCCGACCTCTTTGGCAGTGATCACTACCCCATTAACATACATTTTTCTGGGCGCCAATGTGTACCGTCTCGACATCCTCGCTGGATTATTTCCAAAGCTAACTGGGGAAAATTCCATTCCCTGATACACCTCATCGACGATGGTTTCGACACCATCGACGAAATGGTGGAATATTTTACTTGCTCGATCCTGCTCGCAGCAGAATCCAGCATTCCTCGAGGTTCACCTACACCACGTCGTATCCCTGTACCGTGGTGGTCCGAGGAATGCAGTTTGGCCGTCAAAGCACGCAAACGTGCTTTGCGCGTTTTTCAGCGGCACCCGACGGAAGGGAACTTCGTCGCCTTCAAGCGTTCTCGCGCTAGGGCACGCTTCATACTGCGCAACGCAAAACGTAAATCCTGGGAAGCCTATGTGTCTTCGCTTTCCCGGCGCAGCGCTACCCAACAAGTATGGTCAGCTGTTCGGCGGATGTATGGCAAGTATCGCCGGACGGTAATTCCCGGCCTTGCCTTCAACGGTTCCATGTACACCACCGAGCAGGACATAGCTGAAGCCCTAGCTACCACATTTGCTGCTACTAGCCAAACTGCCCGCTATGACGCTCTCTTCCTGCCTATTAAGGAAAAGGCGGAGCGTGTACCACTGAATTTTAATAGTGACTGCACCGAGCCGTACAATCAACCTTTTACCGCAGTCGAGCTCGCCCATTCTCTGGCATTAGCAAAGGATTCTTCTCCAGGTCCCGATGACGTACACCGACAGATGCTGCTACATCTTCCATCTGAGGCGCTATCCTTCCTTTTAAACATCTATAACCGCATTTGGCATGAGCGGGTTTTCCCTTCCTCCTGGCGAGAGGGTATTGTCATCCCCATCCCTCGACCCGGAAAGGACCGCACGCTACCATCTAGCTACCGCCCCATTTGCCTGACGAGTGTCATCTGTAAGACCTTCGAGCGGATGATAAACGCTCGGTTAAATTGGTGGCTAGAAAAACATAACCATCTGTCCAACTTGCAATGCGGTTTTCGTCGCCATCGCTCAAGTGTCGATAATCTAACACGCCTTGAGGGGTATATTTCCGATGCCTTTCTACTGAAACAGCACGCCGTGGGCGTGTTCCTCGACCTGGAGAAGGCCTATGACACCACCTGGCGGTACGGCATACTCCGTAACCTTCATAGTTACGGTATGCGTGGTTATCTACCCGAATTCCTATGCAACTTTTTAAAACTTCGCCGTTTTCGGGTTCGCATAGGAAACACTCTATCACGGGAGCAGATACAGGAGAACGGCGTACCTCAAGGGTCAATTTTGAGCGTCACCCTTTTTGCCGTAGCGATTAACGGAATCACTAGTGCCGTTCGAAGTGGAATTCCATCATCCCTCTATGTTGACGACTTCGCAATCTATTATAGGTCTGCCAACATAGATCACATTGAGCGCCAACTGCAGCTGACCATTACCCAGCTAGCAGCTTGGGCGCTTCAAACCGGCTTCCGTTTTTCAGCTGCGAAGACGCAGTGTATCCACTTTCACCGCCTACGAGGTATTCACCCGCCTCCTGATATTTATTTGAACGGCACACCCCTGCCATTTGTCTCGCACCTGAAGTTCTTGGGCCTCTACTTGGACCGACAACTAAATTGGGAGCACCACATTCGTCACCTTCGAGCCTCTTGCGATCGTTCTCTTCGGGTGCTGAAGGTATTATCTGGAGCATCTTGGGGGGGCGATCGCACGGTAATGTTGAGGCTGTACCGCTCTCTGGTTCGGTCCAAGCTGGACTATGGCAGTTTTATTTATGGCGCAGCGACCGCCTCTAAACTTCGCCTTTTAGACACCGTGCATCATACTGGCATCCGCCTTGCCACAGGAGCTTTCCGCACCAGTCGAGTCGACTGCCTGTATGCAGACTCAGGCGAACCTCCACTCCATATTCGTCGCTCGCTGTTACTCTGCTCATACGTTTCGAAGTTGGCAAGTCATCCCAATCATCCTTGTTTTAAACCAGTTCTGTGTCCAGATTTAGTCCACCGTTATATGCGCCCTGGTTCTCGGACTCGCCCTGTGGGAATAAGATTTCGGGATCTCCTACATTCCCATGGCCTCCGAATGCCTCGCGTAGAGAGGTCGTCCATCTGCCCTCATCCTGCATGGCAGCTCAATCGTGCGCACTTCGATCTAACACTTTCAAGCAACACTAGACTCGCTACCCCACATTCGGTGTTCCAACATCTTTTTGCCGAATTACTGGGCCGTTACCCTAACTATGTTCCGGTCTTTACAGACGGTTCTCAGTTAGGTAACGCTACGGGTTGCGCATTCTTCATTAACGGTGAGGCTCATAAATTTAGACTTCTGGACTCCACTTCGGTCTTCTCAGCAGAGCTGTATGCCATCTTTTATTTGCTCCTTTTTATTTGCAAGTTAGCTCCTGGCTCTTTTATCGTCTGCACTGACTGCCTGAGTGCGCTTCAGGCCTTGCAACAGCACACTGCCACTCACACACTTGTTTTAAAGATACAGGCCCAGATCTCGCAGATGCTCGGTAGCGGATACCATTTCGTTTTTACTTGGACCCCAGGCCATGTTGGGATTTCCGGGAACGAGGAGGCGGACGCGGCTGCTAAGTCCGCTTGCCATTTGCCCCGGATTTTAACAACTAAGGTGCCGTACCAGGATGTGCAACGTTTTTTCCGTCGCCAACTTCTATCTGCTTGGCAGCAATCCTGGACAGCTTTGGAAGGCACACAACTCCGGGCGATAAAGGAGAATGTACAACCCTGGCCAACTTCCTGCAGGGATAACCGGCGGGCCGAGGTGATACTCACCCGGCTGAGAATTGGGCACACACGTGCAACGCATGGTTATCTATTAAGAGGGGAACCGGCCCCTGTGTGTGCTCCGTGTGCAGTACCTCTCACTGTTCGGCATATATTGCTGGATTGCCCGCAGTACACCCTCGTTCGCCAGTCTTTGGGCCTAAGAGCTAACTTGCACGGTATTTTAGGGAACGACCCAGTGGCCGTGGATAAGGCACTGCGGTTTGTTTTTAACATCGGTTTTAATAAACATGTGTAACCTGTATTTTATATTTATTAATTTTAGAGATTTTAAATTTTTAGTACTGGGATCAGTTTTTATGGGGTTTTAATAAATGAGTGTTTATATGTTATCTTACTTTTTAACTTTGTATGACCTTTAATTTTTAGAATTGACTTGGGGCCCAAATGACCTTGTTGTCGACGGGCCCTTAAACAACACACACTCACTCACACTCACTCCTTCAATGTCATCCATATTTGGAAAATTATCCACGTCAATTTTGGGATGTCCCACCGGATAGGGTTTCGTCTTATTCACATAAGGGTAGAAGCTGCATACGTCGTAATAAAGCATTTTTTCATTCCCTCTCGCTTCCCGATACACTTTGGTGCAGTTGGTGCGCCCTCCAAAGAACGCATCCCTGGGATGGAGATATTCGGGAAAAACTGCCAAAACGGTTGACGTGGGCTGCCAAATCTTCATCCTCCCGAATCATGGCTCTAAATTTGCACTTCCACATCTCCGTCACCGTATACACCGCATTTCTCAGTTTGTTGGTCACCCTTTGGTGCTCTCAAACCTAGAGGCATGGGCTTCATCGCCCGTAGCATATCTCTTACAATGGCGATTAGGGAAACACTTTTGACACCCATGAAAGAAGCAGCCATGGAAGAAATACACAGATCGATCATCTCTGTAGCCATCCACTTTGTGTCCCAAAACTTTTATTTCTCTGCCCCTGTAGGCATATTGAATAATGATGCAGTTTTTGTGTTCCAACCACGCCAACCATATACAAGCCATTCGAGATTGAGTATCGCCCAAGGGGTACCCTCCTTGCGGAATCATGGGAATTTTGTTAACGGGCATAAACTTTTTCCTGTACACATTCATGCAGGCATTGGCTATGGTAACGCATTCTCTAAACGGGTCGATACCATTTTCGGCAATGAATTCCTTTCGAAATTTTGTTACCCCCAAAAATAACAGGCGAACATCCGACTTGCAATACTTTACCATTTCTTCTTACATGTCAAACACGTATCCATCGGTTACCTCCCCCAGGGGCCTACTACGGTAGGTACGGGTATTGGCGATCCCGGGGTCCCGAGCCAACAGTCTCCCTCGTGTGGGCTCCTCTTCGTGGTTGAGGGAGACGGTCAACAGGCCCACCCACGTGTAAGCCGTGCGTGGAGACCCGTGTCGGTGGAAAGGTTAGTCCTAGTGGTTGAGGGATGCTTACCTGAGCTCGTAACAGTGTTTTTCTGAATTCGGGGAGGGTACGCATTTCTAATACACTACTTTGGCTTCTGCTTCGCCTAAACGGGAGGCTAGGGACTAACCCACCCCTAGTCAATCGGCCAAGACAAGGTGTTACACTGAACTCCAGGGTGAGTGGGACGGCGCGCCCGCTATATCCCCTGTATAGCCCTGTCATCCCAGTGGGATGACCCCTTGTTGGGCTCCGTGGTAGGTGGGGAGTACTGGGGGATTAAATTCATGCCAACTTTCATGTTAAACCCTAAATCCAAAACCAATCCCAATTGTGGTAGAAATGGAAAAGAAGTAGTCGAGTCTTGTGGTCCTCGCTACTTGGTGGTTAGTCGTACAGAAGAAGGCCAGAAGTTTACGACAATGAACCCTTTTACGATCCAAAGGGGCTTAGACAAAATTGCTGGTCCTGTCAAGTCATGCACACGATCGCGAAACGGCACGCTCCTGGTTGAGGCGCATTCTAGCTCCCAGGCAGCATCATTACTAAAGGCGAGCATGCTAGGCAGTTATCCTATAGCCGTTACTATACATAAGACCCTGAACTCCTCGCGCGGGGTGGTAAGCACCCGTGCGTTGGACGGTATGTCCAACGAGGAGTTTCAGGAGAACCTGAAAGACCAGGGAGTTACTTGTGTGTACCGGGTGCAGCGCAGAGAACGTGGGGAATTGTTGCTTACTCGTACCCTGTTCCTTACTTTTGATAGGGTAGATCTTCCTCAAAAAATAAGGGCAGGATACGAGAGTATTGAGGTTAGGCCCTATATACCAAACCCCCTGCGGTGCTACAAGTGTCAGCGTTATGGTCACACTAGTCAACTGTGTAACGGAGCTGCAGCATGCGTTAAATGTAGTTTGGCTTTACATGAGGGTGAGTGCTCCTCGCCCATTAAATGTATAAACTGCGCAGGGGAGCATCCATCTAGCTCCAAAAGCTGCCCACGCTTTGTGGAAGAAAACGTTATACAGGAGATCCGGGTTAAGGAGAAGGTATCCTTCTCGGACGCCCGGAAGCTCCTGCGTACGCGCCTGCCCTCCATCCCTAGGTCCGGTACTTATAGCTCTGTGGTAGCTAAACCCGTTCCTAGAAAGGAAATTGCAACGCAAACCTGCGGTTCAGGTGAGGCTACCATCTCCGATAGAGTTATTGTTCCGACACAAGTACGGAAGTCCACAAACTCATCAGCAGCGTCAGCAAACACATCGCCTCAACGGACGAAGAAATCTAAAACCTCAACCCCGTCCGAAGCCAAACCGTCGACTTCTACCTCTAAACATGACAAGCCTGTAATATACGATCCGCCGCCTAAAGTATTCAAGACCAGTTATCAGAGGGCAGATTTCCTTAAAGATTCGACCCGTATCCCCAGGAAGAAGAAAACCTGTAGGACATCCCGAAGCTCTTCTTCTGAAGAGCTTTCTGGTGATGGTTCGGATCGACGACTGTCATCTTCGTCGATCTCTGTGTCCAATATATTTGAAGCCCTCAAACCTAAGTTCTCTTTAGGGAAAGGGGCTTCCTCCGCCGAAGAGATGGACCAAGAGGATACTGACCAGAGAACGGCAACCAAAAAGCGACAGGATAAACAGGACGAAAAAGGTGTTAGCCCTACACCGAAGAAAAGGGTAAGTTGATTCGGCCACCGTTAAAGTCGTCTTGATGTAGACCAACTTTTACAACCTATCTCCATAGTTCCAATGGCTATCCTACAATGGAACATGCGGGGTTTAAGAACACATCGACCAGAGCTGGAACTTTTGATCGGTAAGCATAACCCCCTGGTGGTATGCTTACAAGAGACTAAGCTACGACCGCAAGACAAGTTTAACATCCGACGCTACACACCACTACGGTGTGATATTGACACAGAAGAGGGCATTCCTGCGCACGGGGGCACTATGCCGCTCCTCAGGGACGACATCTTTGTAGATCCGGTACAGTTGCAATCTGATATACAATCTGTGGCTGTAAGGATCAAGCTGCCATCAATCGAATTTTGCATTTGCAATGTATACGTCCCGCCATCAGATGACCTCTCGTTAATTGACCTTCAAGATCTGGTTTCCCAACTTTCAACACCATTTCTAATAGTTGGAGACTTTAATGCCCATCACCCACTATAGGGCTCAACTAGGGCATGTTCGAGAGGCCACCTCATTGCAAAATTCTTGGAGAGCAATAACTTGGTTCTCCTAAATTCCGGAGAGCCAACGTTCCTTTCGGACGCCTATAACACCTATTCGCACATCGATTTGGCAGTATGTTCATCCCAGTTAGCAGTTTCATTACAGTGGAATGTCATCTCTGATTTATACTCCAGCGACCACTTCCCATGTCTTCTTAGTCTCTTAGCACACGATGTGTCTCCCTCACGTATCCCTAGATGGCGCTTTGATCGTGCCAACTGGAACCTTTACACCCAGTTGGCTGTTTTTGATTACAACGAGCACGATTCTGTGAATGATCTAGTCGATCATCTCACCGAGAAAATTCTTTCCGCTGCAGAACAGTCTGTTCCACGTTCGGCTACCCAACCCGGTCGATTTTCTGTCCCGTGGTGGAACAACGACTGCCGGAATGCTATTCGTGCTCGTAGACGTGCTCTACGGGTATTTCAACGACACCCTACCCTAAGTAATCTAATTGAGTACAAGAAAGCGCGTGCACAGTCTAGGCAAATAATTAAGGATAGCAAAAAGATCTCATGGAACAACTTTGTCTCATCTTTTAACAGATGGACACCTTCATCTGTTGTATGGGATAGGTTAAGGCGCGTGGCCGGAAAATCAACCCACTTGCCAATTGCTGGTCTGAAAACACCAGCAGGAGTTGTTGTTGATCCATTTGTCGTGGCTAACACCTTCGGCTGTGCCTTCGCTCAGGTGTCTAGCTCATGTAATTATGCTCCTGAGTTTATGTCAATTAAGACTCAGGTAGAATCTCATGGTTTCGTGTTTAGTTCCAGAAACCTTGAAGATTATAACCGCCTCTTCACCTTGGCAGAGTTAGAACACGCTCTTTTATCATCGCGACTGACAGCACCAGGACCGGACGGAATCCACGTTCAAATGTTACAACATCTCTCACCTGAAGGTACGGCATTCCTGCTCGAGGTCTATAACCGTGTTTGGGTTGATGCCACGTTTCCGGATAAGTGGCGAGAAGCCACCATTATACCTATCTTGAAAGCTGGCAAGGACCGTCACCTCCCTTCTAGCTACCGTCCTATTTCCCTCACCAGTTGCGTGTGCAAGGTGATGGAACGCATGATAAATGGGCGGTTGGTATGGTGGCTGGAAACGCACAACCTACTGAATAACATCCAAGGCGGTTATGGACGACGCCGCTCAACAGTGGATCATCTTGTGTCCATGTCGACACAGATTATGAACGGCTTTCTTAAAAACTGTCAAACAGACGGAATATTTTTTGACCTCGAAAAGGCTTATGATACGTGTTGGCGGGCAGGGTTGCTACGTACTCTGCACACCTGGAATATACGTGGACGCCTACCACTCTTCCTTCAGGAATTCTTGAAAGACCGCGTATTCCGAGTAAGGGTTGGCTCGGTATTTTCGAAACTTTTCGTTCAAGAGAACGGTGTACCACAGGGATCGGTACTAAGTGTGACGCTGTTTGCTATTGCGATTAATTCTATATCGCAATGTGTTCCACCAGGGGTCTCGTCATGCCTATTTGTAGACGACTTTGCCGTCTACTGCACGTCTCAGCGTACTCTCTTTCTTGAGCGCTGGTTACAGCGGTGCATAGACAATCTTTATGATTGGAGCTCAGAAAATGGCTTCCGGTTCTCTGCTGAGAAAACCGTCTGCGTCAACTTCTGGCGCCGTCGGAGATATTTCCCACCTACACTCCGATTGGGTCCACATATACTGCCTTTTGCAGATGAGACGAGATTCCTTGGTCTGGTATTCGACAGAAAACTTAGCTGGTCCGCACACATAGCACAGCTGAAAGCACGATGTGACCGTACTCTTAATCTTATGCGAGTACTAAGCGGCAAATCTTGGGGAGCGGATCGCACAGTGTTGCTGCGACTCTACCGCGCACTGATTCGCTCCAAATTAGATTATGGTTGTATAGTATTTGCCTCAGCACGTCAATCCGTGCTGCAAAAATTAGACACTGTCCATAATAGTGGACTACGGATTGCAATCGGAGCCTTTCCAACCAGCCCTGTTATTAGCCTCTACGCCGAATCTGCAGAACCTCCCTTGCGATACCGCCGAGATGTTTTGTTAGCTAATTATGGCTGTGGACTTCTTTCAATGCCTACACATCCAACGTTTTCGCCTTTTACTGATAAGTCGTTGGATGCGCGTTATAGGCACACCCTTCGTGATCCCAAGCCACCTGGTTATCGCTTCCGGGAGCTTCTTGGCAGGCTTAGCATCGAACCCCCTAAGCTCTTTCGTAAGGGCGAGAGAGTGTACCCTCCTTGGCTGCATGGAATTCCTCATGTAGACCTCGGAATGACACAGTACACAAAATCCACAACGGCTCCATGTATTATCCGTACGTGCTTTTTAGAATTTTTATCCCGTTTTAATGACCATGTTTTAATTTTTACTGATGGCTCCAAGTGTTCAGATGGAGTCGGCTGTGCATTTGTCTACGGAACCGAACCCTCTACATTCGGTTTTCGTAGCAGTACATCCATTTTTATAGCTGAGCTGTATGCAATCTACCGAGCAGTTTTATTTGTACATCGACGGAACCTGGGTAACTGCCTAATTCTTAGCGATTCTCTTAGTGCCCTTCAAAGCCTTACTAAGTTGTACAGCTCCCACCCAATTGTACAACGTATCCAGGACACCCTCCACATTTTACGCGACTCTGGTGTTAGCGTGACATGTAGATGGGTTCCTGGCCACACGGGACTGATTGGTAATGAATTAGCAGATTCGGCAGCTAAGGTAGCTACCAAAAGACCCAGCGTTACTGTTCCGTTTGTGACTGCGGAGGACTTCAGGTTGGTTTTGCGGAGAGCAGTACTCTTGTGCTGGCACGACGAGTGGTCTGGTCTCCGTCAGAACCGGCTTAGAGAGGTGAAGGAGCTTCCGCTTCCCTGGGCCACTTGCTCTCGTACATCCCGGCGAGAGGAGGTGATTCTTGCTCGACTACGTATCGGCCACTGCGTTTTTAGCCACAGCCATCTTTTAAATAAGCGCCCTGCTCCGGTCTGCCCGCTTTGTGGTGGTCCGCTCTCGGTCCGCCACGTTATTTTAGAGTGTTATCACCTGGTACGTCTCCGCCGGTCTCTCCAACTGCGGGCCAGCTTGGCAGAGGTCCTGTCGGACGACCCTAGTGAGGTGGCCAAGGTTTTTAAATTGTTTTTAAACCTTAATTTTAGAATCTAACAAGGATTTTATACATGGACCCTTTTTAATCCTTATAATTTTTAGTTCTTGACATGTCTGTGTTTTACGGGTAGTGCTTTTATTCGGGATGATCTTTTTTAGGATTTTTTAGCCTGGTCATGTTTATGGGCGCTTATGACCGCGCAGTTGTGCGCCCTCAAATACAGCTATCATCTATCATCAATTACCATGTTTAAGTGCCTCTCCTCGAAAGCTTTACGTTCGGCTTCGAACATGTTTTCGGGCGAATAAAATGTTTGATCTGGAATTGGTCCTACATATATTTGATTTTCCCTAGAGTTAAATAGATATGGAAAGTAACCCTTGCACTCCTGAAGCTGAAAGGTTTTGGAGAACAGCGAAAGCGCCATAGGTATAAAATTTAGAGTATCGAGAAACGTTACGTTTAAGTATCTTATTCGATATATTCTGTTTCCATTCATGATCAGTTCGGATTCCCATTTCAAAGTGTTCACCATATGTTTCAAAATAAATTGGCCATCGTAGGATCGTAAATTGTGGGCCAAAAGGACTACATTCCATGATTTAAACCTAGCTTGCGTAGCATGCTCTAAAATTTGCTTCTCCGTGTCCTTATCGTACATCCACTCCCTCACGCCACATTGCGTACAATAAACAGTGTTTTCATTTTCGTTAATACACTCTGAACATGCCTGATGCAAGACACACAAATTGGGATCATGCACCCGTACTTCTAGATTTGCTGCATACTCGGCATCCTGTATAAGTCTACAAACAAATATAAATGGTTTCTTGGATAAAGAGGCCTTATACGGTTGAATATAGCATAGATTTTTCCCCTCTACGTGTTCCATACAGTTCCTACAATATATCTCTCCGCACTGGTGCTGCGTTTTTCTGTTTCTTGCACTGTACAGTTGTCAATAACATCTTGTGCACAATTAAAATTCTCCTCATCCCTCTGCAAAATGTCTTGCCTGCGTTCTTCGAGATTTCGTCTTTTCTGGTTAAACTTTTCCGTGTGATAGGATGGCTGATTCTTAAAAATTGTAGGGTACGCATCATCAGTTAATTTTGGTACTTTTCAAGGGACACCATCATTTGCAGGAAAAAGGTCTTCGTTAACCACAAAACGCTGTTCAAAATGCTGAATACAAATTACAGTTTTGTCATTAACTTCAAAATCTTTACGATGTATGTTTCTGATCCACTTATCCCGTAAAGATTTTTCTTTAGGAACGACAGTTCGTATGTGGTGTACTACCATAATTAGATTTGCAGCCAGGTACACAGCAAGAACCACCCATTTCGACAGTATTTTGCACTACTATATATTTACATAAACTTTTACAACTCAATGTTATGTTAAAAACTCACTATAAACTAAATTGTTAGTCACTAATTGCCACTGTAATGTGAATTACGAGGTCTATCCAGAAAGTAGATTACGTTTTGGAATAAAAAGTAAACAAAGTATAGGAAACATTTTATTATATACAGATGAAAGCCACACTCAAATACTACTTTTCGACATAGTCACCATTCAAATTAAGGCATTTATCGTAGCGATGTACGAGCTTGGAAATTCCTTCGTCGAAAAATTCGGCCGCCTGCGCCTTCAACCACTTCGTTACCTCTTCTTGCAGCTGTGCGTCGTCATCAAAACGCTGCATAGCCAGCCACTTCTTCATTGCTGGGAATAGGTGGAAGTCGCTCGGTGCCAGGTCGGGACTGTACGGCGGATGAGGAAACAACTCCCATTTAAAAGATTCAAGAACTTCACGAGTGACATTTGCCGTGTGGGGCCGGGCGTTGTCGTGAATCAAGAAGCTCTTAGAGCTCAACATTCCACTGCGCTTGTTTTGAATGGCTCTTCTGAGTTTTTGGAGAGTTTGGCAATACCTTTGAGAGTTTATTGTAGTGCCTCTTTCCAGGAAGTCCACCAAAATCACACCTTTTCTGTCCCAAAAAACAGTCGCCATCATCTTCCTTGCCGACATTGTTTGCATGCATTTCTTGGGTTTTTGGGGAGAACTTGTGTGCCCCCGCTGCATTGATTGCAATTTCGTTTCACAGTTCACGTGTTTCACCCATGTTTCGTCACCAGTAACGATGCGATCGAGTAAAGAGTCACCATCCTTATGGTAAACGACCAAAAAGTTCAACGCTGCAGCCATTGGCTGATTTTTGTGGTCCTCTGTCAAGATTTTTGGAATCCATCTTGCACAAAACTTGTGGTAACCAAGCTTTTCGCTGTTAATTTCGCGCAACAAACTTCGCGAAATTTGTGGAAAACTCAAAGAAAGTTCCGTTATTGTGAACCTTCGATTTTCACGGACTTTAGCATCGACTTTTTCGACAAGTTCGGCAGTCACTATGCTGGGTCTCCCACTTCGATCTTCGTCGTGAACATTGGTTCGGCCATTTTTAAATCTGATGACCAACTGACGCACTCCACCTTCAGTGATAATGTTGTCCCCATACACTTCACAAAGCTGCCGATAGATTTCTATCGGTTTACAGTTTTTTGCAGTCAGAAACCTTATTACTGCACGCACCTCGCAGCTCGCGGGATTTTCAATTAACGCAGACATTTCAAACCGTCACAGGATCTGAACGGAGCACAGCACGAACCTCTCACTAGCACGGCTAGATGCCGACTGAGCTGCGCAACGCTCTGACCCCAAGATGGCCGCGCTAGCCCCGCCCCTAGCGGAAACAGACGAAAACGTAATCTACCTTCTGGATAGCCCTCGTACATTAATTCTGCAAACACATTCAAAGTAAACAAACACATGCTTCACTCTGTAGATGTAACCATAACAAAACATGCTGGGCCACGAGCGGCGCCATTTTTGCTAAAATCGATACTCGTATTATGGTCTGAGAATTGGAGTTGGTGTTGTACTAGCTTTACCAGATGCCTATGTGGGAGCCTCCTGTCAATGACCGATGTTGACAAGTGGCAGCTATTGTCAAAACTGAAGCTCTTATACATAATATAGATTCAGTGATGCCATATAGCATCATTTGCCTGCAAAGGGACATTTATCTGATGTGCGCCCTAGCTACCACATTTGCTGCTACTAGCCAAACTGCCTGCTATGACGCTCTCTTCCTGCCTATTAAGGAAAAGGCGGAGCGGGTACCACTTAATTTTAATAGTGACTGCACCGAACCGTACAACCAACCGTTTACCGCTGCCGAGCTCGCCCATTCTCTAGCGTTAGCAAAGGATTTTTCTCCAGGTCCCGATGACGTACACCGACAGATGCTGCTACATCTTCCATCTGAGGCGCTATGTTTCCTGTTAAACATCTATAACCGCATTTGGCATGAGCGAGTTTTCCCTTCCTCCTGGCGGGAGGGTATTGTCATCCCCATCCCTCGACCCGGAAAGGACCGCACGCTTCCATCTAGCTACCGCCCCATTTGCCTGACGAGTGTCATCTGTAAGACCTTCGAGCGAATGGTAAACGCTCGGTTAAATTGGTGTTTAGAAAAACATAACCATCTGTCCAACTTGCAATGCGGTTTTCGTCGCCATCGCTCAAGTGTCGATAATCTAACACGACTTGAGGGGTATATTTCTGATGCGTTTCTACTGAAACAGCACGCCGTGGGCGTGTTCCTCGACCTGGAGAAGGCTTATGACACCACCTGGCGGTACGGCATACTCCGTAACCTACATGGTTACGGTATGCGTGGTCATCTACCCGAATTCCTATGCAGCTTTTTAAAACCTCGCCGTTTTCGGGTTCGCATAGGAAACACTATTTCACGGGAGCGGATACAGGAGAACGGCGTACCTCAAGGGTCAATTTTGAGCGTCACCCTTTTTGCCGTAGCGATTAACGGCATCACTAGTGCCGTTCGAAGTGGAATTCCATCATCCCTCTATGTTGACGACTTCGCAGTCTATTATAGGTCTGACAACATAGATCACATTGAGCGCCAACTGCAGCTGACCATTACCCAGCTGGCAGCTTGGGCGCTTCAAACCGGCTTCCGTTTTTCAGCTGCGAAGAAGCAGTGTATCCACTTTCACCGCCTACGAGGTATTCACCCGCCTCCTGATCTTCATTTGAACGGCACACCCCTGCCATTTGTCTCGCACCTGAAGTTCTTGGGCCTCTACTTGGACCGACAACTCAATTGGGAGCACCACATTCGTCACCTTCGAGCCTCGTGCGATCGTTCTCTTCGGGTGCTGAAGGTACTATCTGGAGCATCTTGGGGGGGGGGGGGGCGATCGCACGGTAATGTTGAGGTTGTACCGCTCTCTGGTTCGGTCCAAGCTGGACTATGGCAGTTTTATTTATGGCGCAGCGACCGCCTCTAAACTTCGCCTTTTAGACACCGTGCATCATACTGGCATCCGCCTTGCCACAGGAGCTTTCCGCACCAGTCGAGTCGACTGCCTGTATGCAGACTCAGGCGAACCTCCACTCCATATTCGTCGCTCGCTGTTACTCTGCTCATACGTTTCGAAGTTGGCAAGTTATCCCAATCATCCTTGTTTTAAACCAGTTCTGTGTCCAGATTTAGCCCACCGTTATATGCGCCCTGGTTCTCACACACGCCCCGTGGGAATAAGATTTCGGGATCTACTACATTCGCATGGCCTCCGAATGCCTCGCGTGGAGAGGTCGTCCATCTGCCCCTATCCTGCATGGCAGCTCAATCGTGCGCAGTTCGATCTCGCTCTTTCAAACAATTGTAGACTCGCAACTCCACATTCGGTGTTCCAACAACTTTTTGCCGAATTACTGGGCCGTTACCCTAACTATGTTCCGGTCTTTACAGACGGTTCTCAGTTAGGTAACGCTACGGGTTGCGCGTTCTTCGTTAACGGTGAGACTCACAAATTTCGACTTCTGGACTCCACTTCAGTTTTTTCAGCAGAACTGTATGCCATCTTCTATTTGCTCCTTTTTATTTGCAAGTTAGCTCCTGGCTCTTTTATTGTCTGCACTGATTCTCTGAGTGCTCTTCAGGCCTTGCAACAGCACACTGCCGCTCACACCCTCGTTTTAAAAATACAGGCCCAGATCTCGCAAATGCTCGGTCGCGGGTACAATTTTGTTTTTACTTGGACCCCAGGCCATGTGGGGATTTCCGGAAACGAGGAGGCGGACGCGGCTGCAAAGTCCGCTTGCCGTTTGCCCCGAAGTTTAACAACTACTGTGCCATACCAAGATGTGCAACGTTTTTTCCGTCGCCAATTCCTCTCTGCTTGGCAGCACTCCTGGACAGCTTTTGAAGGCACACAACTCCGGGCAATAAAGGAGAGCGTACAACCCTGGCTAACTTCCTGCAGGGATAACCGGCGAGCCGAGGTGATACTCACCCGGCTGAGAATTGGGCACACGCGAGCGACCCATGGTCATTTATTAAGAGGGGATCCGGCGCCAGTGTGTGCTCCGTGTGCCGTACGCCTCACTGTGCGGCATATATTACTGGACTGTCCGCAGTATGCCCGCGTTCGCCAGTCTGTAGGCCTGGGAGCTAACTTGCCCGGTGTTTTAGGTGACGACCCAGTGGCCGTGGAGAAGGCACTGCGGTTTGTTTTTAAAATTGGTTTTAATAAACAAGTCTAACTTGCATTTTATATTTATTTTAGAGATTTTAAATTATTAGGCTTTAGATGGTTTTTATGTCTTTTTTAACAGTTGAGTGTTTTTATTGACTTTTACCTTTTTAACTGAATTTTTATAGTTTTTAGGTTTTTAGTGTTGACTTGGGGCCCAAATGACCTTGTTGTCGACGGGCCCTTAAACCCCACTCACTCACTCACTTTATCTGATGTGCAACAAAAGATTTTGGCGACTATTAAAACATTTACTACAAAATGTTTACATTTATTACAATATCTGATTCTAATGAATTCCACTACATTCCTCCATTCCTTCGGCAGCTGTTCAACTACCATCGTATGGTGTGGAGTATCCAGGTTGCTGTCCACGCTTTCCACGCCACCTGCGGTACATGGATTTCTGGTCACGTTGGCTTCCCGGGGAATGAAATGGTGCATTCGGCAGCGCAGATAGCAACCACACAGCCCAGGGTTCATATACTGTTTGTCACAGGGTACATTTTAGACTTTGATTATGGAGATCTGTGCATTGCAGCTCGCATGGGCCAACTTAACCACTAAAACATCCTCCTGAAAATGAGTCATTAATACAAAATGACAGTATTGTGTTGTGCGGGGCATCTAACAGTTTGTTTCCTGCAGTCGAAGTAATACATCAACAGGTTGCTTCTGTGTAATATCCAATAACAATAGAGACAGTACTGCCAGAGTCTAAGAGTATGTGCTGTTGTACTGGTGCTATGTGAAGTGGTTTGGGCACCGGCGCCATTCGTTTTTTGCTGAGTAGCAGAGTTTCTTTTTTTAATTTATTGAACCTTAACAGCATGCCCCATTGCAGATTACCATTACATGCATTGAATTACATTGATACATTAACTATTAGGTTTTAAGTGTTCAATTCAAGCATTATTTTAGATAATGATTTACAAGTTAATTGAATTAACATATTTGCAAAAAAAATTGAAATGTTTATTTATAGAGTTTTGGTTCGACATCACTGTCACCGGCTAAAGCATCTACCTCCAAGACTCAGAAGCCCGTTGTGTACGAAGCCCCGCCTAAACAATTCAGGACTAGCTATACGAAATCTGACTTCCTCAAAGAGACCAGCAAAACTACTGGCAGAAAAGAGCCCCAGGACGTCGTAAAGTTCCTTCTCAGAAAAATCTTCAGGTGGGGACACGGATGGACGATTGTCATCCTCGTCGCTCTGTGTCCAGACGTTTTGGGGTCCTAGAACCGAAGTTCTCTATCGGCAGGGGGGCCTCATCCGTAGAGGAGATGGACCACGAGGATACAGACCACACTGTCAGGAAGGCTTCCAGTAATAGTCCTGATGATCCGGCTAGCAAAGATGTTAGCCCGGCCCAAAAAGATGGACAAATTGATTCGGCCACCATCGAAATCCTCATAAAGTGGATTAACCCTTAACCTTTTATTCCACCATTCCAATGGCGATGCTGCAAAGGAACATACGTGGGCTTAGGGCACATCGCCCAGAGCTAGATTTGTTGATCAGCAAGCACGATTCCAACTACGGTAGGTACGGGTTTTGGCGATCCCGGGGTCTCGAGCCAACAGTCTCCCTCGTGTGGGCTCTTCGTGGTTGAGGGAGACGGTCAACAGGCCCACCCACGTGTAGGCCGTGCGTGGAGGTCCGTGTCGGTGGAAAGGTTAGTCCTGGTTGTTGAGGGATGCGTATCTGAGCTAGTAAGTGTTTTTCTGAATTCGGGGAGGGTACGCATTTCTAATACACTACTTTGGCTTCTGCTTCGCCTAAATGGGAGGTTAGGGACTAACCCACCACTAATCAATCGGCCAGGACAAGGTGTTACACTGAACTCCAGGGTGAGTGGGACGGCGAGCCCGCTATATCCCCTATGTAGCCCTGTCATCACAGTGGGATGACCCCTTGTTGGGCTCCGTGGTGGGTGGGGAGCATTGGGGGATGAAATTTATGCCAACACTTATGTTTAACCTTCAACAAAAAAACAATCCCAACAATTGTAGAAATGGAAAAGAAGTAGTCGAGTCTAGTGGTCCTCGCTACTTGGTGATAAGCAGAACTGAGACTGATAAGAAATTTACATCAGTGAACCCTTTCGCCATCCAGAAAGGATTAGACAAGATAGCTGGCCCGGTAAAATCATGTACTCGCTCGCGAAATGGCACGCTGCTGGTGGAAGCGCATTCCGTCTCCCAGGCAGCAGCGATCTTGAAGGCCAACATTCTAGGCAGTTATCCGGCGAGCGTTTCCGTACACAAGACCCTGAACTCCTCGCGCGGTGTGGTGAACACCCGTGCGCTGGACGGAATGACCAACGAGGAGATCCAGCAGAACCTGAAAGACCAAGGCGTGACAGCTGTATATCGTGTTCAGCGAAGAGAGCGAGGGGAATTGGTGCCTACCCGTACCCTGTTCCTGACCTTTGATCGGGTAGATCTCCCACAAAGGCTTAGGGCAGGGTATGAAGTCATCGAGGTACGACCATATATTCCGAATCCCTTACGTTGCTACAGATGTCAGCGCTTCGGCCACATTAAGGACCTCTGTAATGGTGCGCCTACGTGTATGAATTGTGCGATGTCGCTGCACGAAGGTGAGTGCACCTCACCCGTAAAATGTGTGAACTGTGCTGGCGAACACGCTTCCAGCTTCAGAGATTGCCCACGGTTCCGCGAGGAAAAGGAGATTCAGGAGATCCGGGTGAAAGAGAAGATATCCTTCTCGGAAGCCCGGAAACTCGCACGTACTCGCATGCCCTCCGTTGCGATGTCCGGTACCTATAGCTCAGTGGTAGCTAAGCCGGTCCCGCGAAGGGAGATGGCAACTCAGGCCAGCGATATCAGTGAGGTTAGTATCTCTGACAGAATCCTTAGTCCATCAGTAGCTCCGAAGCCTGTCAAGACATCTCAATCTACTTCTACCTCGTCCAAAGCACCCGCAGGGAAGAAAACACCTCCCAGGTCTCCGGTCAGAGCATCGAGCTCTACGAAGCCTGCTAAGCCAGTTGTGTACGTGCCACCACCCAAAACTTTTCAGACCAGCTATCAACGGTCTGATTTTCTGAAGGATACGGATCGGCCGATGCGCAGAAAGAAAAATCCTCGGGCATCTAGAAGTTCCACCTCTGAGGAGTTTTCCGGAGATGTCTCGGATCGACGACCGCTATCTCCTTCGATCTCTGTTCCCAATCGGTTTGAGGCTCTCGAACCGAAGTTCTCCATAGGGAAAGGGACCTCATCCGCTGAAGAAATAGAACAAGAGGATACGGACCACACAGACCGGACGTCTAGTAAAAAGCGCCAGGATAAACTGGACGTAAAAGGTGTTAGCCCCACACCCAGGAAAAAGGGTAAACTCGTTCGGCCACCGCCGAAATCAACATAACGTTGCGTAACTATTACCATCTTATCCCATACCTCCAATGGCTATTATTCAATGGAACATTCGCGGATTTCGAGCACATCTAGTAGAGCTTGATTTGTTGCTCAATAAGCATAACCCTAAAGTCGTGTGCTTACAAGAGACTAAGCTGCGTCCCCAAGACACCTTTACACTCCGGCGGTACACGTCATTTAGGTATGACCTTGATCCGGAAGAGGGCATTCCAGCGTATGAAGGCACAATGGTGCTCGTCAGAGATGTTACATATGTAGATATTATACCTTTACAGACTGCCATACAGTCGGTTGCTGTACGGATTGTTCTCCCGACAGAGCAATTCGTCGTCTGCAGTGTCTATGTTCCGCCATCTGCTGACCTCTCACTTAGTGAACTACAGGGGTTGGTCTCTCAGCTCCCTACACCCTTTCTGTTGATAGGAGACCTAAATGCCCACCACCATCTCTGGGGCTCAGCTCGAACCTGTGCTAGAGGCAAAGTTTTTGCCGAATACCTTGACAGCAGTAACCTGGTTCTCTTGAACACCGGAGAACCTACGTTTCTATCGGATGCTTTCAACACCTTTTCGCATCTCGACTTGGCAGTTTGTTCACCTCAGCTAGCACTTTCCCTACAATGGAGTGTCATCTCTGACCTGCATTCTAGTGATCACCTTCCGTGCACATGACTTTCACTCCGCCCTTCTGCCTACCTGGCGCCTCGATCACGCCAACTGGACCCTTTACACCCAGCTGGCTGTGTTTATTTACGACGCGCAAGATTCTTTGGACGCCTTAGTTGAGCACCTTACAGAGCAGATCCTTTCCGCCGCGGACCATTCTATTCCTCACTCAACCACCAACCCTTGTCGCCCTTCTGTTCCCTGGTGGACGACCGATTGCCGGAATGCTATTCGTGCTCGTAGGCGTGCTCTCAGGGTTTTCCAACGACATCCTACACTGGATGTGCCACGCTCTGCTACTGCTGATCAGTATGCATCACCTTCTTCCCCTTCTAGTTTTTTATTATAATTATTAGCACTTAAGGTCTTAGGTTTATAACTCCTGTCTCACCAGCAGGGATCTCTCCTATCTCCGTGGTTCTGTCCCACGGCTTTCAGCGCGGCTTCCGACATGTGTGCTCTCCGGAGGTCTCAAAAGTGAAGGTTGAGCGGACCCTTCGCACTGCCCCTATGTGTAGCCTTAGGTGCGGAGCCCGTCCACACCGTCAAGTACACCCACGTAGCTCCTTGAGGGCCCGGTCTGTGTTAATCTCCCGACGGCCGTGTTGCCGTTGGGTTAGTATCACGGACCGGACGTGTTACCGCTGACGGAACCCCGGTGTAATCAACCAGAAGTCCCCTGAATCCGCGTGTGCCTTTCATACGCAGCGCGGCCTAAAGTGGGGAGTCACAGGCGGTTATTCCTGTGGTAGGGGCATAAAGCCGGGGTGTGCGTGGTGAACGGTTTACCCATACGGACAAGCAGTGGATGTGGAAGGGTAGCTTTTCTGAGGTACAAATGAGATCGGTCTAGGGTGTGGTCCCCATGACGGCACAGACCGTGAAGATTCGGTGTCTTTCTTTTTTAACCCCCGGATGGCAGGCTGACGCCGACGGTTCCGGATGGGGTCTATATCATCATGTCTCCGCGCAAAACCTCCTTCATTGACCCTTATTTGTTGATGATCTTGGCATGTGATGGCAAAACCTTTAAGGATATTAGTCCATTCTATATTAAACGTGAGCTCGATAAGATCAGTGGCCCTGTGAAAAACGCTACCCGTCTCCGAGACCGCAGCTTACTATTAGAGACCACAACAGCGGACCAATCTAAAAAACTGCAGAAAGCGTCTTTGTTGGGCTCCTACCCTATCCGGGTAGCCCCACACAAAACGCTCAATACCTGCAGAGGAGTAGTCACCACCTCCAGCTTAGATGGTCTAGCAAATGAAGAAATAGTAAGTTTACTCTCTGACCAACTTGTTTGTCAGGCGTACCGGCTAACACGAAAGTAAGATGGTAAGGAGTACCCACTACGTACGGTATTTCTAACTTTTGCTGGGACGAAGTTACCCGAATACATATATTGCGGCTACGAACGTGCTAGCGTCCGCCAGTATGTCCCGAACCCCATGCGCTGCTTCCAATGTCAGCGGTTCGGACATACGAAAGTCACATGTACCAATCCTGCTCTTTGTGAGCAATGTGGCCTACCGAAACACGACGATCCTAACTGCAGTCGAACACCTTGTTGCGTGAACTGTGGCGGTAGTCATCCCTCCAGCTCGCGACAGTGCCCTAGATTCATGGACGAAAAAAGCATACAGGAGCTACGTGTAAAGGAACGCCTGACTTTTCCAGAGGCACGACGGCGCTTTGAACAACTGAAGCCTGCGACTACTGGATATGCATCAGCAGCTCGCCGTACTCCTAACACCACTGTTGCTGTTCAACACGTCCCTGTCGCCCACGCATCCACGCAGACTGACATTCTAGCCGTTAAACCTTCGTCTCAGACTGTTAGTATATCCACCAGTACTACCTCCGCTTCAACCGTACAAACTCCAGCCACCAAGCCATCGCCCCTCAAAATCCAACCTCTGCGGTCCTCGTCCCGAGGGATGGGCAACAGGAAGTAGGGGACTGACTGATGGGGTGATGTACGTGGGGACTTAGTGTACCCACGACCGCTACGGCTGCCGAGAAGGCCCATCAGTAACCCCGAAAACTGGCAAAAGAGGCGCTGGTATTTTTCCCCATGGACCTACTACGGTAGGTACGGGATTGGCGAACCCGGGGTCCCTAGCCACTCACCCCCATTTCATCCCCCTCACCTCCATCAACTGTGCCACGCTGTGCTACTGCTGATCAGTATGCATCACCTTCTTCCCCTTCTAGTTTTTTATTATAATTATTAGCACTTAAGGTCTTAGGTTTATAACTCCTGTCTCACCAGCAGGGATCTCTCCTATCTCCGTGGTTCTGTCCCACGGTTTTCAGCGCGGCTTCCGACATGTGTGCTCTCCGGAGGTCTCAAAAGTGAAGGTTGAGCGGACCCTTCGAACTGCCCCTATGTGTAGCCTTAGGTGCGGAGCCCGTTCACACCGTCAAGTACACCCACGTAGCTCCTTGAGGGCCTGGTCTGTGTTAATCTCCCGACGGCCGTGTTTTGTCGTTGGGTTAGTATCACGGACCGGACGTGTTACCGCTGACGGAACCCCGGCGTAATCAACCACAAGTCCCCTGAATCCGCGTGTGCCTATTACACGCATGCGCGGCCTAAAGTGGGGAGCCACAGGCGGTTATTCCTGTGGTAGGGGCATAAAGCCGGAGTGTGCGTGGTGAACGGTTTACCCATACGGACAAGCAGTGGATATTGAAGGGTAGCTTTTCTGAGGTACAAATGAGATCGGTCATGGGTGGGGTCCCCATGACGGCACAGACCGTGAAGATTCGGTGTCTTTCTTTCTTTAACCCCCGGATGGCAGGCTGACGCCGATGGTTGCGGATGGGGGTCTATATCATCATGTCTCCGCGCAAAACCTCCTTCATTGACCCTTATTTATTGATGACCTTGGCATGTGATGGCAAAACGTTTACGGATATAAGCCCATTTTATATAAAGCGTGAGCTCGATATAATCAGTGGCCCTGTCAAAAACGCTACGCCTCTCCGCGACGGCAACTTACTACTAGAGACCACAACTGCAGAGCAATCTAAGAAACTTCAAAAAGCGTCTTTGTTGGGCTCCTACCCTATCCGGGTAGCCCCACACAAAACGCTCTATACCTGCAGAGGAGTAGTCACCACCTCCAGTTTAGATGGTCTAGCAAATGAAGAAATAGTAAGTTGCCTCTCCGACCAACTCGT
This sequence comes from Mantis religiosa, assembly GCA_030765055.1. NCBI lineage: Eukaryota > Metazoa > Arthropoda > Insecta > Mantodea > Mantidae > Mantis > Mantis religiosa. The sequence goes on along the minus strand of JAUKNK010000031.1, from coordinate 4,071,176 downwards.
TTGTCAGGCGTACCGGCTAACACGAAAGCAAGATGGCAAGGAGTACCCACTACGTACGGTTTTTCTAACTTTTGCTGGGACTAAGTTACCCGAGTACATCTATTGCGGCTATGAGCGTGCGAGTGTCCGCCAGTATGTCCCGAACCCCATGCGCTGTTTCCAATGTCAGCGGTTCGGACATACTAAGGTCGCGTGTACCAATGCTGCGCTTTGTGAGCAATGTGGCCTAGCTAAACACGACGACCCAAACTGCAGCCGAACACCTTGCTGCGTGAACTGTGGCGGTAGTCATCCCTCCAGTTCGCGACAGTGTCCTAGATTCATGGACGAAAAAAGCATTCAGGAGCTACGTGTCAAAGAATGCCTGACTTTTCCAGAGGCACGACGGCGCTTTGAACAACTAAAGCCTGCTACCACTACTACTGGATATGCATCAGCAGCTCGCCGTACTCCTAATACCACTGTTGCTGTTCAACACGTCCCTGTCGCCCACGCATCCACGCAGACTGACTTTCTAGCCGTTAAACCCACGTCTCAGACTGTTTGTGTATCCACCAACACAGCCTCCGCTTCAGCCGTACAGACTCCAGCCACCAAGCCATCAGTGGGTAACAACCATCCCGTAGTAAATGCGAAAAACCGATCCCGACCACAACATAGATCGCGAAGTCGCTCGCCTTCTGTTAGATCCCGGTCTCGTTCTACGAGCCGTAGGAGTTCTGACTCCCGATCATCAGCGGAGTCACAGGAGGCTAACGATTTTCGAATCGTAGGGCCCAGGTCAGCCAAGGTCAAGAAAAAGGTTAAAACGGCCCATTAAATACTCTTCATGGAAATAATCCAGTGGAATGTCAATGGTTTTCGAGCTCGTGCTCCAGACCTACAACATTTAGTTTCTCAACGGTCACCGTCAATAATTTGCCTCCAGGAAACCCACTTACATCCCAATCACTCGTTACACCTTCACTCTTTTTCGGCATTTAGAAGCGATTCTCTTGCAGGTATGCGTGCAAGCGGTGGCGTTGCTACCTTAGTGGCGCCTAACATTTCCGCCGCCTACGTTCCTCTCACCTCACCATTGCAAGCTGTGGCCGTCCGGATACAGCTGGAGAGCATCAGTTTTACCATCTGCAACAGGTACCTGCCGCCGCTCAGTATAGTTACAGAGCGGGATCTTCTAGCTCTAATGGCTCAGCTCCCCTCACCACTACTCCTTGTGGGAGATTTGAATGCCAAGCACACGCTGTGGGGATCAGACACAGATGAAGCCCGTGGATGCCTCCTCGTAGACGTCTTCGATAAGTCTGACCTGCTTCTGCTAAATACTGGTGACCCGACATTCCTATCATCCGCTTATGGTACACATTCCGTACTAGACCTTTCTTTCTGCAGTCCGTCATTAGTACCACTACCTGAGTGGTCAGTACTTTCCGACCTCTTCGGCAGTGATCACTTCCCCATTAACATTCATTTTTCTGGCCGCCAATGTGTACCTTCTCGACATCCTCGCTGGATTATTTCCAAAGCTAACTGGGGAAAATTCCAATCCCTCATACACCTCATCGACCATGGTTTCGACACCATCGACGAAATGGTCGAATATTTTACTTGCTCGATCCTGCTCGCAGCAGAATTCAGCATTCCTCGAGGCTCACCTACACCACGTCGTATTCCTGTACCGTGGTGGGCCGAGGAATGTAGTTTGGCTGTCAAAGCACGCAAACGTGCTTTGCGCATTTTTCAGCGGCATCCGACGCAAGCGAACTTCGTCGCCTTCAAACGTTCTCGCGCTAGGGCACGCTTTATACTGCGCAACGCAAAGCGTAAATCTTGGGAAGCATTTGTCTTCGCTTTCCCGGCGCAGCTCTACCCAACAAGTATGGTCAGCTGTCCGGCGGATGTATGGCAAGTATCGCCGGACGGTAATTCCCGGCCTTGCCATCAACGGATCCATGTGCACCACCGAGCAGGACATAGCTGAAGCCCTAGCAACCACATTTCCTGCCACGAGCCAAACTGCCCGCTATGACGCTCTCTTCCTGCCTATTAAGGAAAAGGCGGAGGGGGTACCACTTAATTTTAATAGTGACTGCACCGAACTGTACAACCAACCCTTTACCGCAGCCGAGCTCGCCCATTCTCTGGCGTTAGCAAAGGATTCTTCTCCAGGCCCCGATGACGTACACCGACAGATGCTGCTACATCTTCCATCTGAGGCGCTATGTTTCCTGTTAAACATCTATAACCGCATTTGGCATGAGCGAGTTTTCCCTTCCTCCTGGCGAGAGGGTATTGTCATCCCCATCCCTCAACCAGGAAAGGACCGCACGCTTCCATCTAGCTACCGCCCCATTTGCCTGACGAGTGTCATCTGTAAGACCTTCGAGCGAATGGTAAACGCTCGGTTAAATTGGTGGCTAGAAAAACATAACCATCTGTCCAACTTGCAATGCGGTTTTCGTCGCCATCGCATCAAGTGTCGATAATCTAACACGCCTTGAGGGGTATGTTTCCGATGCGTTTCTACTGAAACAACATGCCGTGGGCGTGTTCCTCGACCTGGAGAAGGCCTATGACACCACTTGGCGGTACGGCATACTCCGTAACCTACATGGTTACGGCATGCGTGGTCATCTACCCGAGTTTTTATGCAATTTTTTAAAACTTCGCCGTTTTCGTGTGCGCATAGGAAAAACGATATCCCAGGTGCGGATACAGGAGAACGGAGTACCTCAAGGGTCGATTTTGAGCGTGACCCTTTTTGCCGTAGCGATTAACGGCATCACTAGAGCCGTTCGAAGTGGAATACCATCATCCCTCTATGTTGACGACTTCACAATTTATTATAGGTCTGCCAACATAGATCACATTGAGCGCCAACTGCAGCTGACCATCACCCAGCTAGCAGCTTGGGCGCTTCAAACCAGCTTCCGTTTTTCAGCTGCGAAGACGCAGTGTATCCACTTTCATCGCCTACGTGGTATTCACCCGCCTCCTGATATTCATTTGAAAGGCACACCCCTGCCATTTGTCTCGCACCAGAAGTTCTTGGGCCTCTACTTGGACCGACAACTCAACTGGGAGCACCACATTCGTCACCTTCGAGCCTCTTGCGATCGTTCTCTTCTGGTGCTGAAGGTATTATCTGGAGCATCTTGGGGGGGGGCGATCGCACGGTAATGTTGAGGCTGTACCGCTCTCTGGTTCGGTCCAAGCTGGACTACGGTAGTTTTATTTATGGCGCAGCGACCGCCTCTAAACTTCGCCTTTTAGACACCGCGCATCATACTGGCATCCGCCTTGCCACAGGAGCTTTCCGCACCAGTCGAGTCGACTGCCTGTATGCAGACTCAGGCGAAACTCCACTCCATATTCGTCGCTCGCTGTTACTCTGCTCGTACGTCTCGAAGTTGGCAAGTTATCCCAATCATCCTTGTTTTAAACCAGTTCTGTGTCCAGATTTAGTCCACCGTTATATGCGCCCTGGTTCTCGGACACGCCCCATGGGAATAAGATTTCGGGACCTCCTACATTCCCATGGCCTCCGAATGCCTCGCGTGGAGAGGTCGTCCATCAGCCCTTATCCTGCTTGGCAACTGGATCGTGCACAATTCGATCTCGCTCTTTCCAGCAACTCTAAACTCGCTACTCCACATTCGGTGTTCCAACAACTTTTTGCCGAATTACTGGGCCGTTACCCTAACTATGTTCCGGTCTTTACAGACGGTTCTCAGTTAGGTAACGCTACGGGTTGCGCGTTCTTCGTTAACGGTGAGGCTCACAAATTTCGACTTCTGGACTCAACTTCGGTCTTCTCAGCAGAGCTCTATGCAATCTACTATTTGCTCCTTTTTATTTGCAAGTTAGTCCCTGGCTCTTTTATTGTTTGCACCGACTGTCTAAGTGCTCTTCAGGCCTTGCAACAGCACACTGCCGCCCACTCCCTTGTTTTAAAAATACAGGCCCAGATCTCGCAAATGCTCGGTCGAGGATACCATTTTGTTTTTACTTGGATCCCAGGCCATGTGGGCATTTCCGGGAACGAAGAGGTGGACGCGGCTGCTAAGTCCGCTTGTTGTTTGCCCCGGAGTTTAACAACTAGGGTGCCATTCCAGGATGTGCAATGTTTATTCCGTCGCCAGCTCCTATCTGCTTGGCAGCAATCCTGGACAGCTTTACAAGGCACACAACTCCGGGCTATAAAAGAGAGCGTACAACCCTGGCCAACTTCTTGCAGGGATAACCGGCGGGCCGAGGTGATACGCACCCGGCTGAGAATTGGGCACACACGAGCCACTCATGGTCATCTATTAAGAGGGGAACCGGCCCCTGTGTGTGCTCCGTGTTCAGTACGCCTCACTGTGCGGCATGTACTGCTGGATTGCCCGCAGTACGCCCGCGTTCGCCAGTCTTCGGGGTTGGGGACTAACTTGCACGGTGTTTTAGGAAACGACCCAGTGGCCGTGGACAAGGCACTGCGGTTTGTTTTTAAAATCGGTTTTAATAAACAAGTGCGAATTGAATTTTATACTTATAAATTTTAGAGCTTTTAAATTATTAGTTTTTAGATCGCTTTTAATGTCCTTTTAACATTTGAGTGTTTTTTATTGTTTTATTACCTTTTTAACTGAATTTTTATAGTTTTTAGGTTTTTAGTGTTGACTTGGGGCCCAAATGACCTTGTTGTCGACGGGCCCTTAAACACCACACTCACTCACTCACTCAGGTCGCGGCTTTGCTTAGGTCAGCTCATTACTTTTGGTATATTTTCGTTTTTTGACAATAATAATACACAGGATGCACTTTTATTTTAGTGATAAATACGAAATCTACTGATACAGGAAAGGACGCTGAAGATTTCACACTTTATACTTATTTTGCTACGAAATATTTTATATTGTTAAAATTGTTTTTGTATGTTCTTTAAATGGAACATAGCAGCTGATTGAATACAGGAAATATGTACACTGATGATATGTACACTGAGGCACCACTTTTTGTCCTCCGTTCGCACACACACTGCTTTTTGACTCGCTTTGAGCACAAGATGATTGATTTTAAAGCACTTTGCAGGTGATTATGCGTTGGTGAAGTCGACGACGAAGCGTTTTAATCTACTTCGAAGTTTCTCCAAGCTCTTGTAGATGATACAGAAAGGGCTAGAGTTTAGGTTTCGGATGAGTTCAAGGTGCGGCTTTGCCGAATCTGGATGGTAGGAATACTTCTAAGTGTCTATTTTAACAACAGTTTTGGTTCCATGAATAGTACCGATGGATCTGACGCCTACCATTAGGTACGGCACGTTTTGTTGTAGGGAGGAGACGCTGAGGATGTCGCAGCTGTTGGATAGATCCTGAAGCTGGCGTAGGGCGCCCATAATCACTTTGTGCAGAAAATGTAGTTTTTAACGAACGGTGGAGGTCCGTCGATATGGTTTGTATGGGAAGGTAGGTTCCAGTGCTGCACCTTCTGTATGGAGCACACACTTGCTGTACGTCTATGGGAAGTTGCTGCCAAATGACGTCGACGTCGGTTGGAGGGTAACCCTGGAAAATAACCTTTGCGTTTTTTAGGAGCACTCGTTCTGTGCGTAGGAGCACTCGAAGTTGCCTGCCGTTGTCGATGAACTTTAAGAAGACGGAGAAGCACCCGCAAGGATGAGCTGTTTCTACGTGCGTATGTGCGTAGAAATTGTTGAATCTGACGGTTGAGATCAGCGAGGTCTTCGTAGAATCCCCGGTAGAAGCGCTGACACAGGTGGGTGAGACGACAAAGGAGTTGGCACCCGCACGTCGGGTGGAAACAGGAGGAGTGTAATACCGCACAGTGTTCTAGCGACATGCCACGACGACGATTGCTTGCCACAGACTGAGTGTTGAACTTGGAGGGGAGCATTTATATGTATGGAAGGGGAAGGGATGGAAAAGTACGTAAGAAGTGGTGGGGGGAAAGTTCACAACAGGAGATCTTTCTCATCTTATTTTAGAAATGTAATTTTAAAAGTGGTGATACATGGGTTTTGGTTATTTTCTTCTTCATTTGAAATGAATGTGAGAGAAGTTGAGGTGAGGTTGAGAAGAGGGTAGGCACACAGGAGTAAGAAAGGAGGTAGTTTGAGGAAATGATGGGTTGGTCGTCGAAGGATAAATGATATTTAGGATCAGTGTCGAGCTCCGGTGATATTTTTGAAGTGGCGAACTGAATGTTGTTGATGGCGGCATTTGTGATGTTAAGTTGGACGGTGACCATCTTGCAGGCCCCAAATCGATCGATGTTGGTGGAGATTAAATGAAAAGGCAGGACGACGACGAGGTTCCCAAGGTCATCTACTTGTTCGAAGATGGAGAACTTGATGCAGGCCATAGGTTTTAATAAACAAGTCTGACTTGTGTTTTATATTTATTGCTTTTAGAGATTTTAAATGATTAGTCTTTAGATCGTTTTTTAATGTCCTTTTAACATTTGAGTGTCTTTATTGTATTTTACCTTTTTAACTAAATTTTAATGCTTTTAGGTTTTAGTGTTGACTTCAGGCCCAAATGACGTTGTCGATGGGCCCTAAAACACCACACACTCACTCACTCACTCACTTGATGCAGGCCATAAGGTTATGCCCTAAAAGAAAGACAGGAGACGAATGAGGGTAAGAAAAAACGGGTGGTGGGAAAAAATAAAAAAAGACAAGATGAAAATGCTGATGAACTTACCGAAGAAATCCGTGGTGCAAGTCATGGCAAAGGAGGGATTTCGCTGAAGTTGAGGATGTGCTTTTTGTATTTGTTGGTGTTTGGAATGTGTTGTATGCCTTTGTATGTGATAAGGAAATGAGCTGCGTTGAGCTGGGTTATTGAATCATCAATGCCGCTGTAGGCAGAAGGTAGGAAGACCTCCCTGGCGTCTTTAAGCTTGAGTACAGTTGTCCAACAAAACTGAGTGTTTATAGCCCGGGCGGCGACGACGGTGTAAGGAATGTTTTGATGAAGGTCCTTAACGCCGATAGTGTGAGGAGTTTGTCCTCTGTTGGAGAGATCCCGGAGCACACTGCGCAGCATCTTTACTCTACGACGGCAGGAAGCGAAGTGAGAGAGGGGAAAGTGCAGAGGAGATTTTACCTGGTATTAGAGGAGATGGATTTCCCCGATAGAAAGAGTAGGTTGGAAAATAGTTCACTGAGAGAATGGTATAGATGGGAAGATTCAATTTCGTAACAGATATGAGGGAGTAAGGCTTAGATAGGAGAATTAGGATTATATCCAACCATCTCATACCCCCAAATTTCGTCTATGGACAGTATACCCCTTCGTCAAGGTAACCTTTATTTTCCGAGTGTTCAAACTCGGTTTGACTTTCTTCCTCTGCACACGTGCGGCATAGGGGAAACATGAGCTTTCCCCAAATTCTTGAGGATAGCACAGGGTGATATAAGTTTTGAGGAGGTAGTACCGAACACTATCAAACCTCCTTCAATGTCATCCATATTTGGAAAATTATCCACGTCAATTTTGGGATGTCCCACCGGATAGGGTTTCGTCTTATTCACATAAGGGTAGAAGCTGCATACGTCGTAATAAAGCATTTTTTCATTCCCTCTCGCTTCCCGATACACTTTGGTGCAGTTGGTGCGCCCTCCAAAGAACGCATCCCTGGGATGGAGATATTCGGGAAAAACTGCCAAAACGGTTGACGTGGGCTGCCAAATCTTCATCCTCCCGAATCATGGCTCTAAATTTGCACTCCCACATCTCCGTCGCCGTATACACCGCAATTCTCAGTTTGTTGGTCACCCTTTTGGTGCTCTCAAACCTAGAGGCATGGGCTTCATCGCCCGTAGCATATCTCTTACAATGGCGATTAGGGAAACACTTTTGACACCCATGAAAGAAGCAGCCATGGAAGAAATACACAGATCGATCGTCTCTGTAGCCATCCACTTTGTGTCCCAAAGTTTTATTTCTCTGCCCCTGTAGGCATATTGAATAATGATGCAGTTTTTGTGTTCCAACCACGCCAACCATATACAAGCCATTCGAGATTGAGTAACGCCCAAGGGGTACCCTCCTTGCGGAATCATGGGAATTTTGTTAACGGGTATAAACTTTTTCCTGTACACATTCATGCAGGCATTGGCTATGGTAACGCATTCTCTAAACGGGTCGATACCATTTTCGGCAATGAATTCCTTTCGAAATTTTGTTACCCCCAAAAATAACAGGCGAACATCCGTATTGCAATACTTTACCATTTCTTCTTACATGTCAAACACGTATCCATCGGTTACCATGTTTAAGTGCCTCTCCTCGAAAGCTTTACGTTCGGCTTCGAACATGTTTTCGGGCGAATAAAATGTTTGATCTGGAATTGGTCCTACATATATTTGATTTTCCCTAGAGTTAAATAGATATGGAAAGTAACCCTTGCACTCCTGAAGCTGAAAGGTTTTGGAGAACAGCGAAAGCGCCATAGGTATAAAATTTAGAGTATCGAGAAACGTTACGTTTAAGTATCTTATTCGATATATTCTGTTTCCATTCATGATCAGTTCGGATTCCCATTTCAAAGTGTTCACCATATGTTTCAAAATAAATTGGCCATCGTAGGATCGTAAATTGTGGGCCAAAAGGACTACATTCCATGATTTAAACCTAGCTTGCGTAGCATGCTCTAAAATTTGCTTCTCCGTGTCCTTATCGTACATCCACTCCCTCACGCCACATTGCGTACAATAAACAGTGTTTTCATTTTCGTTAATACACTCTGAACATGCCTGATGCAAGACACACAAATTGGGATCATGCACCCGTACTTCTAGATTTGCTGCATACTCGGCATCCTGTATAAGTCTACAAACAAATATAAATGGTTTCTTGGATAAAGAGGCCTTATACGGTTGAATGTAGCATAGATGATTCCCCTCTACGTGTTCCATACAGTTCCTACAATATATCTCTCCGCACTGGTGCTGCGTTTTTCTGTTTCTTGCACTGTACAGTTGTCAATAACATCTTGTGCACAATTAAAATTCTCCTCATCCCTCTGCAAAATGTCTTGCCTGCGTTCTTCGAGATTTCGTCTTTTCTGGTTAAGCTTTTCCGTGTGATAGGATGGCTGATTCTTAAAAATTGTAGGGTACGCATCATCAGTTAATTTTGGTACTTTTCGAGGGACACCATCATTTGCAGGAAAAAAGTCTTCGTTAACCACAAAACGCTGTTCAAAATGCTGAATACAAATTTCAGTTTTGTCATTAACTTCAAAATCTTTATGATGTATGTTTCTGATCCACTTATCCCGTAAAGATTTTTCTTTAGGAACGACAGTTCGTATGTGGTGTACTACCATAATTAGATTTGCAGCCAGGTACACAGCAAGAACCACCCATTTCGACAGTATTTCGCACTACTATATATTTACATAAACTTTTACAACTCAATGTTATGTTAAAAACTCACTATAAACTAAATTGTTAGTCACTAATTGCCACTGTAATGTGAATTACATTAATTCTGCAAACACATTCAAAGTAATCCCCCCAGGGGCCTACTTCGGTAGGTACGGGTTTGGCGAACCCGGGGTCCCGAGCCAACAGTCTCCCTCGTGTGGGCTCCTCTTCGTGGCTGAGGGAGACGGTCAACAGGCCCACTCACGTGTAGGCCGTGCGTGGAGACCCGTGTCGGTGGAAAGGTTAGTCCTGGTGGTTGAGGGATGCGTATCTGAGCTCGTAACAGTATTTTTCTGAATTCGGGGAGGGTACGCATTACTAATACACTACTTTGGCTTCTGCTTCGCCTAAACGGGAGATTAGGGAGTAACCCACCCCTAATCAATCGGCTAGGACTAGGTATTGTACCGACCTCCAGGGTGAGTGGGACGGCGAGCTCGCTATATCCCCTGTGTAGCCCTGTCATCCCAGTGGGATGACCCGTTGTTGGGCTCCGTGGTGGGTGGGGAGCACTGGGGGATGAAATTTACGCTAACCTCTTATGTCAAACCCTACAACAAAAACAAATTCAAAAAATTGTGGTAATATTGGAAAAGAAGTAGTCGAGTCTTGTGGTCCTCGCTACTTAGTGGTCACTAGAACGGAAGAAGGTAAGAACTTTCTGTCCCTAAACCCTTTCGTTATCCAAAGGGGTTTGGATAAAATAGCTGGTCCAGTAAAATCTTGCACTCGTTCAAGGAATGGCACGCTACTCGTGGAGGCACATTCTGTTTCCCAGGCGGCAGTCCTACTGAAGGCAAACCTATTAGGCAGCTACCCGGTTAATGTCACAGTACACAAAAGCCTCAACTCCTTGCGCGGAGTGGTTAACACCCGTGCTTTGGATGGCATGTCTAATGAGGAAATCATGGAAAACCTGAAAGATCAAGGTGTGACGGATGTGTACCGTGTGCAGCGCAGAGAGCGAGGGGAATTGGTGCCTACCCGCACCCTGTTCCTGACCTTTGATCGGGTCGATCTCCCGCAAAGGCTTAGGGCAGGGTACGAGAGCATCGAGGTACGTCCCTATATCCCTAATCCGCTGAGATGTTTTAAGTGCCAGCGCTTCGGACACACTAGTGCGTTCTGCAACGGGACGCCTACGTCTTTTAACTGTGCGATGTCCCAGCTTGAGGGAGCATGCACATCGCCAGTGAAATGTGTGAGCTGTGCCGGGGAGCATCCATCTAGCTCCAAAGACTGCCCACGTTTTGTGGAAGATAAGGCAATACAGGAGATCCGGGTTAAGGAGAAGGTTTCCTTCTCGGATGCCCGGAAGCTCCAGCGTACTCGCTTGCCCTACGTCCCTAGGTCCGGTACTTATAGCTCTGTCGTGGCTAAACCCGTTCCTAGGAAAGAAATTGCAACACAAACTTGTGGTGCAGGGGAGCCTACCATCTCTGATAGAGTTCTTGTCCCGACACAAGTACGGGAGTCCACAAATGCATCACCAGCGTCGGCAAATACATCGCCTAAGCGGACGAAGAAATCTAAAACCTCGACCCCGTCCCAAGCCAAACCGTCGACTTCTACATGTAAATATGACAAGCCTGTAGTATACGATCCGCCGCCTAAAGTATTTAAGACCAGTTACCAGAGGACAGATTTCCTTAAAGATTCGACCCGTACTCCTAGGAAGAAGAAAACCTCTAGGACATCTCGAAGCTCTTCTTCCGAAGAGCTTTCTGGTGATGAGTCGGATCGACGACAGTCATCTTCGTCGATCTCGGTGTCCAATAAATTTGAAGCCCTCGAACCTAAGTTTTCTTTAGGGAAAGGGGCTTCCTCCGCCGAAGAAATGGACCAAGAGGATATCGACAACAGAACGGCAACAAAAAAGCGCCAAGAGAAATCGGCAGAAAAAGGTGTTAGCCCTACCCCGAAGAAAAAGGGTAAGCTGATTCGGCCACCGTTAAAGTCATCTTAATGTAGACCAATTTTACAACCTATCTCCTTAGGTCCAATGGCTATCCTCCAATGGAACATGCGGGGTTTTACGAACACATCGACCAGAACTGGAAATTTTGCTCAGTAAGCATAACCCCTTAGTGGTATGCTTACAAGAGACTAAGCTACGACCGCAAGACAAGTTTAAAATTCGACGCTACACTCCACTGCGATGTGATATTGACACAGAAGAGGGCATTCCTGCTCACGGGGGCACTATGATGCTCCTCAGGGATGACATATTTGTAGACCCGGTACAGCTGCAATCTGATATACAATCTGTAGCTGTAAGGATTAAGCTGCCAACAATCGAATTTTGCATTTGCAATGTATATCTCCCGCCATCAGATGACCTCTCGTTAATTGACCTTGAAGGTCTGGTTTCCCAACTTTCAACACCATTTCTAATAGTTGGAGACTTTAATGCCCATCACCCACTATGGGGTTCAACTCGGGCATGTTCGAGAGGCCACCTCATTGCAAAATTCTTTGAGAGCAATAACTTGGTTCTCCTGAATTCCGGAGAGCCAACGTTCCTTTCAGACGCGTATAACACCTATTCGCACATTGATTTGGCAGTATGTTCATCCCAGTTAGCAGTTTCATTGCAGTGGAATGTCATCTCTGATTTACATTCCAGCGACCACTTCCCATGTCTTCTTAGTCTCCTAGCACACGATGTGTCTACCTCACGTAACCCTAGATGGCGCTTTGATCGTGCCAACTGAAACCTTTACACCCAGTTGGCTGTCTTTGATTACAACGAGCACGATTCTGTGAATGATCTAGTCGATCATCTCACAGAGAAAATTCTTTCCGCTGCAGAAGAGTCTATTCCACGTTCGGCTACCCAACCCGGTCGACTTCCTGTCCCGTGGTGGAACAACGACTGCCGGAATGCTATTCGTGCTCGTAGACGTGCTCTACGGGTATTTCAACGACACCCTACCCAAAGTAATCTAATTGAGTACAACACCCCACGACCGCTACGGCTGCCGAGAAGGCCCATCAGTAACCCCGAAAACTGGCAGAAGAGGCTCTGGTATTTTCCCCCAGGGACCTACCACGGTAGGTACGGGATTGGCGATCCCGGGGTCCCTAGCCATTCACCCTCAATTCATCCCCTTCACCTCCATCAACTGTGCCACGCTCTGCTACTGCTGATCAGTATGCATCACCTTCTTCCCCTTCTAGTTTTTTATTATAATTATTAGCACTTAAGGTCTTAGGTTTATAACTCCTGTCTCACCAGCAGGGATCTTTCCTATCTCCGTGGTTCTGTCCCACGGTTTTCAGCGCGGCTTCCGACATGTGTGCTCTCCGGAGGTCTCAAAAGTGAAGGTTGAGCGGACCCTTCGCACTGCCCCTATGTGTAGCCTTAGGTGCGGAGCCCGTCCACACCGTCAAGTACACCCACGTAGCTCCTTGAGGGCCCGGTCTGTGTTAATCTCCCGACGGCCGCGATTTGCCGTTGGGTTAGTATCATGGACCGGACGTGTTACCGCTGACGGAACCCCGGTGTAATCAACCACAAGTCCCCTGAATCCGCGTGTGCCCTTTATGCGCAGCGCGGCCTAAAGTGGGGAGCCACAGGCGGTTATTCCTGTGGTAGGGGAATAAAGCCGGGGTGTGCGTGGTGAGCGGTTTACCCATACGTACAAGCAGTGGATTTTGAAGGGTAGTTTTTCTGAGGTACAAATGAGATCGGTCATGGGTGAGGTCCCCATGACGGCACAGACCGTGAAGATTCGGTGTCTTTTTTCTTTAACCCCCGGATGGCAGGCTGACGCCGACGGTTCCGGATGGGGGTCTATATCATCATGTCTCCGCGCAAAACCTCCTTCATTGACCCATATTTATTGATGACCTTGGCATGTGATGGCAAAACCTTTAAAGATATTAGTCCTTTTTACATTAAGCGAGAATTAGATAAGATCAGTGGCCCTGTCAAGAACGCTACGCGTCTCCGAGACGGCAACTTACTATTAGAGACCACATCTGCAGAGCAATCTAAAAAACTGCAAAAGGCGACTTTGTTGGGCTCCTACCCGATCCGGGTAGCCCCACACAAAACTCTTAACACCTGCAGAGGAGTAGTCACCACCTCCAGCCTAGATGGTCTAGCGAACGAAGAAATAGTAAGTTGCCTCTCGGATCAGCTTGTTTGTCAGGCGTACCGGCTAACACGGAAACAAGATGGCAAGGAGTACCCATTACGTACGGTATTTCTAACTTTTGCTGGGACGAAGTTACCTGAATACATATATTGCGGCTATGAACGTGCTAGCGTCCGCCAGTATGTCCCGAACCCCATGCGCTGTTTCCAATGTCAGCGGTTCGGGCATACTAAGGTCACATGTACGAATCCTGCTCTTTGTGAGCAATGTGGCCTGCCGAAACACGACGATCCTAACTGCAGTCGAACACCTTGTTGCGTGAACTGCGGCGGTAGTCATCACTCAAGCTCGCGACAGTGTCCTAGATTCATGGACGAAAAAAGCATACAGGAGCTACGTGTAAAGGAACGCCTAACTTTTCCAGAGGCACGACGGCGCTTCGAACAACTGAAGCCTGCTACCACTACTACTGGATATGCACTAGCAGCTCGCCGTACTCCTAATACCACTGTTGCTGTTCAACACGTCCCTGTCGCCCACGCCTCCACGCAGACTGACTTTCTAGCCGTTAAACCCACGTCCCAGACTGCTTGTATATCCACCAGCACAGCCTCCGTTTCACCCGTACAGACTCCAGCCACCAGGCCATCAGGGAATAACAACAATCCCGTAGTAAATGTGAAAAACCGATCCCGGCCAGCACATAGATCGCGAAGTCGCTCGCCTTCTATTAGATCCCGGTCTCGTTCTACGAGCCGTAGGAGTTCTGACTCCCGAACATCAGCGGAGTCACAGGAGGCTAACGATTTTCGATTAGTAGGGCCAAAATCAGCCAAGGTCAAGAAAAAGGTTAAAACGGCCCGCTAAAAATACTTTATGGAAATAATCCAGTGGAATGTCAATGGTTTTCGAGCTCGTGCTCAAGACCTACAACATTTAGTTTCTCAACGGTCACCATCAGTTATTTGTCTCCAGGAAACCCACTTACATCCCAATCACTCGTTACACCTTCACTCTTTCTCTGCCTTTAGAAGCGACTCTCTTGCAGGTATGCGTGCAAGCGGTGGCGTTGCTACCTTAGTGGCGCCTAACATCTCAGCCGCCAACGTTCCTCTCACCACACCATTGCAAGCTGTGGCCGTTCGGCTACAGCTGGAGAGCATCAGTTTTACCATATGCAACATGTACCTGCCGCCGCTCGGTATAGTTCCAGAGCGTGATCTTCAAGCTCTATTGGCTCAGCTCCCCTCACCACTACTCCTTGTGGGAGATTTGAATGCCAAGCACACGCTCTGGGGATCAGACACTGATGACGCCCGTGGATGCCTCCTCGTAGACGTCTTCGATAAGTCTGACCTGCTTCCGCTAAATACTGGTGACCCGACATTCCTATCATCCGCTTATGGTACACATTCCGTACTAGACCTTTCTTTCTGCAGTCCGTCATTAGTACCACTACTTGAGTGGTCAGTACTTTCCGACCTCTTCGGCAGTGATCAATACCCCATTAACATTCATTTTTCTGGCCGCCAATGTGTACCTTCTCGACATCCTCGCTGGATTATTTCCAAAGCTAACTGGGGAAAATTCCAATCCCTCATACACCTCATCGACGATAATTTCGACACCATCGATGAAATGGTCGAATATTTTACTTGCTCGATCCTGCTCGCAGCAGAATCCAGCATTCCTCGAGGTTCCCCTACACCACGTCGTATCCCTGTACCGTGGTGGTCCGAGGAATGCAGTTTGGCTATCAAAGCACGCAAACGTGCTTTGCGCATTTTTCAGCGGCACCCGACGGAAGGGAACTTCGTCGCCTTCAAACGTTCTCGCGCTAGGGCACGCTTTATACTGCGCAACGCAAAGCGTAAATCTTGGGAAGCCTATGTGTCTTCGCTTTCCCGGCGCAGCTCTACCCAACAAGTATGGTCAGCTGTTCGGCGGATGTATGGCAAGTATCGCCGGACGGTAATGCCCGGCCTTGCCATCAACGGTTCCATGTGCACCACCGAACAGGAAATAGCTGAAACCCTAGCTAACACATTTGCTGCCACGAGCCAAACTGCTCGCTATGACGCTCTCTTCCTGCCTATTAAGGAAAGGGCGGAGCGGGTACCACTTAATTTTAATAGTGACTGCACCGAGCCGTACAACCAACCTTTTACCGCAGCCGAGCTCGCCCATTCTCTGGCGTTAGCAAAGGATTCTTCTCCAGGTCCCGATGACGTACACCGACAGATGCTGCTACATCTTCCATCTGAGGCGCTGTGCTTCCTTTTAAACATCTATAACCGCATTTGGCATGAGCGCGTTTTCCCTTCCTCCTGGCGAGAGGGTATTGTCATCTCCATCCCTCGACCCGGAAAGGACCGCACGCTACCATCTAGCTACCGCCCTATTTGCCTGACGAGTGTCATCTGCAAGACCATGGAGCGAATGATAAATGCTCGGTTAAATTGGTGGCTAGAAAAACATAACCATCTGTCCAACTTGCAATGCGGTTTTCGTCGCCATCGCTCAAGTGTCGATAATCTAACACGCCTTGAGGGTTATATTTCCGATGCGTTTCTACTGAAACAGCACGCCGTGGGCGTGTTCCACGACCTGGAGAAGGCCTATGACACCACCTGGCGGTACGGCATACTCCGTAACCTACATGGTTACGGTATGCGTGGTCATCTACCCGAATTCCTATGCAACTTTTTAAAACTTCGCCGTTTTCGGGTTCGCATAGGAAACACGATATCACGGGAGCGGATACAGGAGAACGGCGTACCTCAAGGGTCAATTTTGAGCGTCACCCTTTTTGCCATAGCGATTAGCGGCATCACTAATGCCGTTAGAAGTGGAATTCCATCATCCCTCTATGTTGACGACTTTGCAGTCTATTATAGGTCTGCCAACATAGATCACATTGAGCGCCAACTGCAGCTGACCATTACCCAGCTGGCAGCTTGGGCGCTTCAAACCGGCTTCCGTTTTTCAGTTGCGAAGACGCAGTGTATCCACTTTCACCGCCTGCGAGGTATTCACCCGCCTCCGGATCTTTATTTGAACGGCACACCCCTGCCATTTGTCTCGCACCTGAAGTTCTTGGGCCTCTACTTGGACCGACAACTAAATTGGGAGCACCACATTCGTCACCTTCGAGCCTCTTGCGATCGCTCTCTTCGGGTGCTCAAGGTATTATCTGGAGCATCTTGGGGGGGCGACCGCACGGTAATGTTGAGGCTGTACCGCTCTCTGGTTCGGTCCAAGCTGGACTATGGCAGTTTTATTTATGGCGCAGCGACCGCCTCTAAACTTCGCCTTTTAGACACCGTGCATCACACTGGCATCCGCCTTGCCACAGGAGCTTTCCGCACCAGTCGAGTCGACTGCCTGTATGCAGACTCAGGCGAACCTCCACTCCATATTCGTCGCTCGCTGTTACTGTGCTCATACGTGTCGAGGTTGGCAAGTTATCACAATCATCCTTGTTTCAAACCAGTTCTGTGTCCAGACTTAGTCCACCGTTATATGCGCCCTGGTTCTCGGACACGCCCCGTGGGAATAAGATTTCGTGATTTCCTACATTCCCATGGCCTCCGAATGCCTCGCGTGGAGAGGTCTTTCATCTGCCCTTATCCAGCATGGCAGCTCGATCGTGCGCGGTTCGATCTAACTCTTGCAAACAACCCTAGACTCGCTACTCCACATTCGGTGTTCCAACAACTTTTTGCCGAATTACTGGGCCGTTACCCTAACTATGTTCCGGTCTTTACAGACGGTTCTCAGTCTGGTAACGCTACGGGTTGCGCATTCTTCGTTAACGGTGAGGCTCACAAATTTCGCCGTATGGACTCCACTTCAGTTTTTTCCGCAGAACTGTATGCCATCTTTTATTTGCTCCTTTTTATTTGCAAGTTAGCTCCTGGCTCTTTTATCGTCTGCACTGACTGCCTAAGTGCGCTTCAGGCCTTGCAACAACACACTGCCACTCATACCCTGGTTTTAAAAATACAGACCGAGATCTCGAAAATGCTCGGTCGGGGATACAATTTTATTTTTACTTGGACCCCAGGCCATGTTGGGATTTCCGGAAACGAGGAGGCGGACGCGGCCGCTAAGTCTGCTTGCCGTTTGCCCCGGAGTTTAACAACTAAGGTGCCATACCAGGATGTGCGACGTTTTTTCCGTCGCCAGCTCCTATCTGCTTGGCAGCAATCCTGGACAGCTTTGAAAGGCACACAACTCCGGGAAATAAAGGAGAGCGTACAACCCTGGCTAACTTCCTGCAGGGATGACCGGCGAGCCGAGGTGATACTCACCCGGCTGAGAATTGGGCACACACGAGCGACACATGGCCATCTATTAAGAGGGGAACCGGCCCCTGTGTGTGCCCCGTGTGCAGTACGCCTCACGGTGCGGCACGTACTGATTGATTGCCCGCAGTACGCCCGCGTCCGGCAGTCATTAGGCTTGGGAGCTAACTTGCCCAGTATTTTAGGGGATGACCCAGTGGCCGTGAATAAGGCACTGCGGTATGTTACCGCGATTGGTTTTAATATACAAGTGTGACCTGGATTTTATATTTAATTTTAGCGATTTTAAATTATAAATTTTAGATGGTTTTTATGTCCTTTTAACAGTTGAGTGGTTTTATTACATTTTACCTTTTTAACTAAATTTTTATAGTTTTTAGGTTTTAGTGTTGACTTGGGGCCCAAATGACCTTGTTGTCGACGGGCCCTTAAACACCACTCACTCACTAATTGAGTACAAGAAAGCGCGTGCACAGTCTAGGCAAATAATTAAGGATAGCAAAAAGATCTCATGGAACAACTTTGTCTCATCTTTTAACAGATGCCCCTCAAAATCCAACCTCTGTGGTCCTCGTCCCGAGGGGTGGGCAACAGGAAGTAGGGGACTGACTGATGGGGTGATGTACGGTGGGGACTTCGTGCACCCCAAGACCGCTACGGCTGCCGAGAAGGCCCATCAGTAACCCCGAAAACTGGCAGAAGAGGCTCTGGTGTAATCTCTCGATTGGGTTCCTCCGCGAGGTGAGAGTGTTCCTTCAAACGCCCAAAATATGGTCCACTTCGGTGTTTGACCCCATTTTTTTCCGTTGTTTTTTCTTTTTCCTCCCTGAGCACATGTCTGACGGGTAACATAGCGCGGGTGGATGGAGTGGGAAGCGCAAGGGGTGACTGGGTAACGCGTAGCTCCCTGCCCCTTGTTACCATGTAGGACTGTGTTCGTATCCGCTGATACAGGTCAGTCCCGGGGAGGGGCCATTGCATGAGCTGTTACACTCCTGAAGGCGATTGGGTCCCTCTGTCTTTACACTGGGAGGTGTGACCCTAGGGTGAGCAAGGTCCAGGCCAGGACTCTCACCTAAGCCGGGGTGGCGCCCAGGATGTGAGCACGCCATCGGAGACGTTTGCAATGGTGGAGGACATTACCGCAATGGTGAACTGTACTAAAACTAAAAATGTGAAGGTAATTGGAAAGGAGGTAGTTGAGCCCTGTGGTCCTCGCTACTTGGTGGTCACTAGAACAGAAGAAGGTAAGAACTTTCTGTCCCTAAACCCTTTCGTCATCCAGAAGGGTTTGGATAAAATAGCTGGTCCAGTTAAAAGTTGCACCCGTTCAAGGAATGGCACGCTTCTCGTGGAGGCACATTCTGTTTCCCAGGCGGCAGTCCTATTGAAGGCAAACCTATTAGGCAGCTATCCGGTGAACGTCACAGTACACAAGAGCCTCAACTCCTCACGCGGAGTAGTGAACACTCGCTCGTTGGACGGTATGTCTAATGAGGAAATCATTCAGAACCTACAAGATCAAGGTGTGACGGCCGCTTAGGTGTTATAAGTGTCAGCGCTTCGGACACACTAGCTCATTTTGTAGCGGTACGCCTACCTGTTCTAACTGTGCGATGTCACTGCACGAAGGTGCGTGCACCTCGCCAGTTAAATGTATGAATTGTGCTGGAGAACACCCGTCCAGCTCCCGAGATTGCCCGCGCTTCGTCGAGGAAAAGGCCATCCAGGAGATCCGGGTGAAAGAGAAGGTTTCCTTCTCGGAAGCCCGGAAACTTGCGCGCACTCGACTGCCATCCCTCCCGCGGTCCGCTACCTACAGCTCGGTAGCAGCTAAGCCGGTACCGCGGCGAGAGATCGCCACACAGACCACTGATATGCGTGAGGCCACTATCTCGGAGAAGATCATTCTGCCATCTCCGAAGCCTGGCAAAACACCAGCATCATCTGCACCCACGACAGCTAAGCATCCATCTGGAAGAAGATCGCCAGCACAGTCACCGCCGAAAGCCTCAACATCCAAAAAAGAGCGGCCAGTTATATACGATGCACCTCCCAAAGAGTTCAAGACCAGCTACACGCGGTCCGATTTCTTGAAAGAGACCAGCAAACCTACCAGCCATAAGAGGAGTCCCCGAGCATCAAAAAGCTCCTCCTCTGAGGAGTCTTCAGGTGAGGAATCGGATCGGCGCTTATCCTCCTCGTCGGTCACCGTCTCCAACCGGTTTGGGGCTCTTGAACCGAAGTTTTCTATCGGTAAAGGGTCCTCATCCGTGGAGGAGATGGAACAGGAGGATACGGACCACGCTGCGAGGAAATCATCTAGAAAACGACCCGATGATGCGGCTGGGAAAGAAGTTAGCCCAAAGCCCAAAAAGAAGGGCAAATTGATTCGGCCACCCTCCAAGTCAACATGAGGTGGAATGACCTCTAACCTTTTATCCCACCCTTTCAATGGCGATTCTTCAGTGGAACATACGTGGGCTTAGGGCACATCGCCCAGAGCTTGATTTGCTGCTTAATCAGTACGACCCACTCGTAGTGTGCTTGCAGGAGACTAAACTACGTCCTCAGGACTCCCTTACACTAAGGCGGTATACTCCCTTGCGGCGTGATCTTGCTCCGGAAGAGGGTATTCCGGCGCACGGAGGCACAATGGTACTCGTCAGAGATGATGTATATATGAACGGGATACCCCTACGTACTAACATCCAGTCCGTTGCTACACGCATTATACTGCCAACATTACAGTTCGTAGTCTGCAGCATCTATATTCCGCCTTCCAATGACCTCTCACCTACTGAGCTACAAGATCTAGTTTCTCAGTTACCCCCTCCTTTCCTGTTGGTGGGCGACCTCAATGCCCATCACCCTCTCTGGGGCTCAACCCGAACTTGTGCGCGAGGCAGAGTTCTTGCAGACTTCCTGGACAGTAATAACCTGGTTCTCCTGAACACCGGAGAACCTACGTTTCTTTCCGATGCATTCAACACGTTTTCACATCTGGATTTGGCAGTCTGCTCACCGAAGTTAGCAGAATCCCTCCAGTGGAACGTCATCTCTGACCTACACTCCAGTGACCACTTCCCGTGTCTCATTAGTCTCCTGGCACAATCTGTGTGTTCCACTCGCTTGCCCACCTGGCGTTTCGATCACGCCAACTGGGCCCTTTACACCCAGTTGGCGGTTTTTAGTTATGAGGAGCACGCCTCTGTTAACGAGATTGTAGAACACCTTAGTGAGCGAATACTTGCTGCCGCAGAACGGTCTATTCCGCGTTCGTCTCCCAATCCCCATCGCCGCCCTGTGCCATGGTGGACGGATGACTGCCGGAATGCAATCCGAGCTCGTAGGCGTGCCCTTAGGGTTTTCCAACGCCACCCCACATTGGAGAACCTCACTCATTACAAGAAAATGCGTGCCAGGTCTCGGCAGGTAATTAAGGATTGCAAAAAGAAATCATGGACTGCATTTGTATCGTCTTTTAATCGCCATACACCCTCTTCTGTAGTGTGGGATAGGTTAAGGCGTGTGGCCGGAAAAGCGACCCACATTCCGATTGGTGGTCTGAAAACTCCTTCAGGCGTCGTCGTGGATCCGTTAGACGTGGCTAATACCCTTGGCGGTGTCTTCGCTCACGTATCTAGCTCAGACCATTATACACCTGAGTTCCTCTCCATCAAGCATCAGGTGGAAGCTCAAGGTTTCTGCTTTCTCTCCCGAAACCTTGAAGACTACAATCGCCTGTTCACCCTGGCAGAGCTAGAACACGCACTTTCATCCTCCAGACTATCTGCACCAGGACCAGACGGTATCCACGTACAATTCTTACAACATCTCTCTCCCGAAGGGAAGGCTTTCTTACTCGAGGTCTATAACCGTATCTGGGTTGACGGCAGTTTTCCTGACAAGTGGCGGGAGGCCACCATCATTCCAATCCTGAAACCAGGGAAGGACCGCCATCTGCCTTCCAGCTACCGTCCAATTTCCCTCACCAGTTGCGTTTGCAAGGTGCTGGAACGCATGATCAATGGGCGGTTAGTGTGGTGGCTGGAAACCCACAACTTACTCACGAACATCCAGTGTGGTTTCCGACGTCGCCGTTCCACAGTAGACCATCTCGTGTCGATGTCAACGCAGATCATGAACGGTTTCCTTAAGAACAGCCAAACTGTCGGCATCTACTTTGACCTCGAGAAAGCTTACGATACCTGTTGGCGTGCAGGTCTGCTGCGCACCCTGCACAGCTGGAATATTCGCGGACGCCTACCTGTATTTGTTCGGGAGTTTATGGACAATCGCGTCTTCCGAGTTAGGGTCGGCTCGGTCTTATCAAACCTTTTTAACCAAGAGAACGGGGTCCCACAAGGATCGGTACTTAGTGTTACACTGTTTGCTATTGCGATTAACTCTATCTCCAACTGTGTTACTCGTGGGGTTTCATCGTGCTTATTCGTGGATGATTTCGCCATCTACTGTACTTCTCAGCGTACTCCGTTTCTAGAGCGTTGTCTACAGCAATGCCTAGACAACCTCCAAGACTGGAGCTCTCAGCACGGCTTCCGGTTCTCCACTGAGAAGACGGTTTGCGTTAACTTCTGGCGCTCCAAGCGTCGACTACCACCCTCGCTCCGCCTGGGGCAATATGTTATACCATTTGCCGATGAAACGCGGTTCCTCGGGCTGATTTTCGATAGAAAGCTAAGCTGGTCGTCGCATATAGCACAGTTGAAAGCACGATGTGAGCGTTCTCTTCATATCTTGCGGGTACTTAGTGGGAAATCGTGGGGTGCGGATCGCGCAGTGTTGGTTCGGTTGTATCGCACACTGATCCGCTCTAAGCTGGATTATGGGTGCATCGTTTATGCTTCAGCTCGTCCATCTATGCTGAAGAAATTAGACACTGTCCATAACTCTGGCCTTCGGTTGGCTACTGGCGCATTTCCAACTAGCCCAGTAGTAAGCCTCTATTGTGAGGCAGCGGAACCTCCTCTTTATTATCGCCGGAAAGTTTTGCTGGGGAATTATGGCTGTGGCTTAAACGCTATGCCCTCGCATCCGACGTATGCCCCCTTTTTTGACTCCTCCTATGACGTGCGATATAGGAACACACGTGTAAAACCAAGGCCGCCAGGTTTCCGCTTCCGGGAGCTTCTTGGGAGGCATGCACTCGGACTACCTGGGATGTATCCTAGGAGTGAACGGGTGTATCCTCCTTGGTTGCGTGCAGCATCCCCTGTAGATCTTGGGTTGGCAGTGCACCGGAAGTCCACGATTCCCACGTGTAGTATCCGTAGTTTGTTTTTAGAATTTTTATCGGACTATAAGGATTTTAGCTTAATTTTTACCGATGGGTCCAAAAGCTCTACAGGTGTTGGGTGTGCATACGTCTATGGAGCCGAACCCTTTACATTCGGTCTCCATGGCACCACATCCATCTACACCGCAGAGCTCTATGCAATCTACCGAGCCCTTTTACATGTTCGCCGCCGAAAGTTGGGTAATTCCCTCATTTTGAGTGACTCCCTTAGTGCCCTTCAGAGCCTTCGTGAGCTGTACACTCACCATCCCCTTGTACAGCTTATCCAGGACACCCTCCACGTCTTACACGTCTCTGGCGTAAGCGTGGTGTGCGCGTGGGTTCCTGGTCACGCTGGCCTACAGGGTAATGAAAGCGCGGATTCGGCGGCTAAGGTGGCCGCCACAACACCTGGTGCTACCTTCCCCTTGGCCACCTCGGAAGACTTCAGACTTGTTGTCCGTAGGGCGACGCTCTCGTGCTGGCGCGATGAGTGGTCGGCTCTGCGTGGCAACAAGCTAAGGACCGTGAAGGAGCTTCCAATTCCCTGGGCGACCTCCTGTCGATTATCCCGGCGGGAGGAGGTAATATTGGCTCGGTTGCGTATTGGTCACTGCTATTTTAGTCATAGTTTTTTATTAAGTAGGACCGCAGAACCTGTTTGCCCGCTGTGCGGTTCGTTTCTGACGGTCCGCCACGTGCTTTTAGATTGTCTTAGGTTAGGACGTCTCCGCAGGTCTCACCAGCTGCCGGCCAGCATGGCGGAGATCCTGGCGGATGACGAGAGAGCGGTGACCAATGTTTTAGGTTTCATTTTAAATCTACATTTTAGAATATAGGACCCTTTTAATTTGGAATTTTAATCTTTTTATGGTTTTAACCTTTATTTTAGTCTTTGAGATACCGTTATACGGGTTTTTAACTTGGTTTATTTAACTGAGAGTTTTAGCGTTTTAGATCGAATTTAACCTCATTGACTTTAAAGGGCGCTGATGACCTTGTAGTTGAGCGCCCTTAAACCCTATTATCCATCCATCCGAACCCGGGGTCCCGAGCCAACAGTCTCCCTCGTGTGGGCTCCTCTTCGTGGCTGAGGGAGACGGTCAACAGGCCCACCCACGTGTAGGCCGTGCGTGGAGACCCGTGTCGGTGGAAAGGTTAGTCCTGGTGTTTGAGGGATGCGTATCTGAGCTCGTAACAGTATTTTTCTGAATTCGGGGAGGGTACGCATTACTAATACACTACTTTGGCTTCTGCTTCGCCTAAACGGGAGGTTAGGGACTAACCCACCCCTAATCAATCGGCTAGGACTAGGTATTGTACCGACCTCCAGGGTGAGTGGGACGGCGAGCTCGCTATATCCCCTGTGTAGCCCTGTCATCCCAGTGGGATGACCCCTTGTTGGGCTCCGTGGTGGGTGGGGAGCACTGGGGATGACATTTATGCCAACCTCTTATGTCAAACGCTACAACAAAAACAAATTCAAAAAATTGTGGTAATATTGGAAAAGAAGTAGTCGAGTCTTGTGGTCCTCGCTACTTAGTGGTCACTAGAACGGAAGAAGGTAAGAACTTTCTGTCCCTAAACCCTTTCGTTATCCAAAGGGGTTTGGATAAAATAGCTGGTCCAGTAAAATCTTGCACTCGTTCAAGGAATGGCACGCTACTCGTGGAGGCACATTCTGTTTCCCAGGCGGCAGTCCTACTGAAGGCAAACCTATTAGGCAGCTACCCGGTTAATGTCACAGTACACAAAAGCCTCAACTCCTTGCGCGGAGTGGTTAACACCCGTGCTTTGGATGGCATGTCTAATGAGGAAATCATGGAAAACCTGAAAGATCAAGGTGTGACGGATGTGTACCGTGTGCAGCGCAGAGAGCGAGGGGAATTGGTGCCTACCCGCACCCTGTTGCTGACCTTTGATCGGGTCGATCTCCCGCAAAGGCTTAGGGCAGGGTACGAGAGCATCGAGGTACGTCCCTATATCCCTAATCCGCTGAGATGTTTTAAGTGCCAGCGCTTCGGACACACTAGTGCGTTCTGCAACGGGACGCCTACGTGTTTTAACTGTGCGATGTCCCAGCATGAGGGAGCATGCACATCGCCAGTGAAATGTGTGAGCTGTGCCGGGGAGCATCCATCTAGCTCCAAAGACTGCCCACGTTTTGTGGAAGAAAAGGCAATACAGGAGATCCGGGTTAAGGAGAAGGTTTCCTTCTCGGATGCCCGGAAGCTCCAGCGTACTCGCTTGCCCTACGTCCCTAGGTCCGGTACTTATAGCTCTGTCGTGGCTAAACCCGTTCCTAGGAAAGAAATTGCAACACAAACTTGTGGTGCAGGGGAGCCTACCATCTCTGATAGAGTTCTTGTCCCGACACAAGTACGGGAGTCCACAAATGCATCACCAGCGTCGGCAAATACATCGCCTAAGCGGACGAAGAAATCTAAAACCTCGACCCCGTCCCAAGCCAAACCGTCGACTTCTACATGTAAATATGACAAGCCTGTAGTATACGATCCGCCGCCTAAAGTATTTAAGACCAGTTACCAGAGGACAGATTTCCTTACAGATTCGACCCGTACTCCTAGGAAGAAGAAAACCTCTAGGAAATCTCGAAGCTCTTCTTCCGAAGAGCTTTCTGGTGATGAGTCGGATCGACGACAGTCATCTTCGTCGATCTCGGTGTCCAATAAATTTGAAGCCCTCGAACCTAAGTTTTCTTTAGGGAAAGGGGCTTCCTCCGCCGAAGAAATGGACCAAGAGGATATCGACAACAGAACGGCAACAAAAAAGCGCCAAGAGAAATCGGCAGAAAAAGGTGTTAGCCCTACACCGAAGAAAAAGGGTAAGCTGATTCGGCCACCGTTAAAGTCATCTTAATGTAGACCAATTTTACAACCTATCTCCTTAGCTCCAATGGCTATCCTCCAATGGAACATGCGGGGTTTTACGAACACATCGACCAGAACTGGAAATTTTGCTCAGTAAGCATAACCCCTTAGTGGTGTGCTTACAAGAGACTAAGCTACGACCGCAAGACAAGTTTAAAATTCGACGCTACACTCCACTGCGATGTGATATTGACACAGAAGAGGGCATTCCTGCTCACGGGGGCACTATGATGCTCCTCAGGGATGACATATTTGTAGACCCGGTACAGCTGCAATCTGATATACAATCTGTAGCTGTAAGGATTAAGCTGCCAACAATCGAATTTTGCATTTGCAATGTATATCTCCCGCCATCAGATGACCTCTCGTTAATTGACCTTGAAGGTCTGGTTTCCCAACTTTCAACACCATTTCTAATAGTTGGAGACTTTAATGCCCATCACCCACTATGGGGTTCAACTCGGGCATGTTCGAGAGGCCACCTCATTGCAAAATTCTTTGAGAGCAATAACTTGGTTCTCCTGAATTCCGGAGAGCCAACGTTCCTTTCAGACGCGTATAACACCTATTCGCACATTGATTTGGCAGTATGTTCATCCCAGTTAGCAGTTTCATTGCAGTGGAATGTCATCTCTGATTTACATTCCAGCGACCACTTCCCATGTCTTCTTAGTCTCCTAGCACACGATGTGTCTACCTCACGTAACCCTAGATGGCGCTTTGATCGTGCCAACTGGAACCTTTACACCCAGTTGGCTGTCTTTGATTACAACGAGCACGATTCTGTGAATGATCTAGTCGATCATCTCACAGAGAAAATTCTTTCCGCTGCAGAAGAGTCTATTCCACGTTCGGCTACCCAACCCGGTCGTCTTCCTATCCCGTGGTGGAACGACTGCCGGAATGCTATTCGTGCTCGTAGACGTGCTCTACGGGTATTTCAACGACACCCTACCCAAAGTGATCTAATTGAGTACAAGAAAGCGCGTGCACAGTCTGGGCAAATAATTAAGGATAGCAAAAAGATCTCATGGAACAACTTTGTCTCATCTTTTAACAGATGGACACCATCATCTGTTGTATGGGATAGGTTAAGGCGCGTGGCCGGAAAATCAACCCACTTGCCAATCGCTGGTCTGAAAACACCTGCAGGAGTTGTTGTTGATCCGTTTGTCGTGGCTAACACCTTCGGCTGTGCTTTCGCTCAGGTTTCTAGCTCGAGTAATTATGCTCCTGAGTTTATCTCAATTAAGACTCAGGTAGAATCTCATGGTTTCGTGTTTAGTTCCAGAAACCTTGAAGATTATAACCGCCTCTTCACCTTGGCGGAGTTAGAACACGCTCTTTCATCATCGCGACTGACAGCACCAGGACCAGACGGAATCCACGTTCAAATGTTACATCTCTCACCTGAAGGTAAGGCATTCCTGCTCGAGGTCTATAACCGTGTTTGGGTTGATGCCACGTTTCCGGACAAGTGGCGAGAAGCCACCATTATACCTATCTTGAAAGCTGGCAAGGACCGTCACCTCCCTTCTAGCTACCGTCCTATTTCCCTCACCAGTTGCGTCTGCAAGGTGATGGAACGCATGATAAATGGACGGTTGGTATGGTGGCTGGAAACGCACAACCTACTGAATAACATCCAGTGCGGTTTTCGACGACGCCGTTCAACAGTGGATCATCTTGTGTCCATGTCGACACAGATTATGAACGGCTTTCTTAAAAACTGTCAAACAGTCGGAATATTTTTTGACCTCGAAAAGGCTTATGATACGTGTTGGCGTGCAGGGTTGCTACGTACTCTGCACACCTGGAATATACGTGGACGCCTACCACTCTTCCTTCAGGAATTCTTGAAAGACCGCGTATTCCGAGTAAGGGTTGGCTCGGTTCTTTCGAACCTTTTCGTTCAAGAGAACGGTGTACCACAGGGATCGGTGCTAAGTGTTACATTGTTTGCTATTGCGATTAATTCTATCTCGAAATGTGTACCTCCGGGGGTCTCGTCAAGCCTATTCGTAGATGACTAAGCCGTCTACTGTACATCTCAGCGCACTTCGTTTATAGAGCGCCGTCTTCAAACCACCTTGGACAACCTTAAGGTTTGGAGTTTAAAGAACGGCTTCCGATTCTCTGCTGAGAAAACCATCTGTGTTAACTTCTGGCGTCAGCGGAGTCGTCTAGCTCCAAGGCTCCGGCTAGGCGCTGATCTACTACCTTTTGCAGATGAGACGAGGTTCTTTGGATTGATATTTGATAGAAAACTTAGTTGGTCGTCGCATATAGCACAACTGAAAGCACGATGTGACCGATCTTTAAATATCTTGCGGGTACTACGTGGAAAATCGTGGGGAGCGGACCGTTCGGTGTTATTGCGACTGTATCGCACACTCATCCGTTCCAAATTAGATTATGGTAGTATCGTTTATGGCTCAGCACGACCATCTGTGCTGAAGAGATTAGACACAGTCCATAATTGTGGCATACGTATAGCAGTTGGGGCATTTCCAACGAGCCGAGCCCCTCAAAACCCAACCTCTGTGGTCCTCGTCCCGAGGGGTGGGCAACAGGAAGTAGGGGACTGACTGATGGGGTGATGTACGGTGGGGACTTGGTGTACCCCACGACCGCTACGGCTGCCGAGAAGGCCCATCAGTAACCCCGAAAACTGGCAGAAGAGGCTCTGGTGTAATCTCTCGTTTGGGTTCCTCCGCGAGGTGAGAGTGTTCCTCCAAACGCCCAACTATGGTCCACTTCGGTGTTTGACCCCATTTCTTTTTCCCTTTTTTTGTTTTTCCTCCCTGAACACATGTCTGACGGGTAACATAGCGCGGGTGGTCGGAGAGGGAAGCGCAAGGGGTGACTGGGTAACGCGTAACTCCCAGCCCCTTGTTACCATGTAGGACTGTGTTCGTATCCGCTGATAAAGGTCAGTCCCGGGGAGGGGCCATTGCGTGAGCTGTTACACTCCTGAAGGCGATTGGGTCCCTCCGTCTTTACACTGGGAGGTGTGACCCTAAGGTGAGCAAGGTCCAAGCCAGGACTCTCAACTAAGCCGGGGTGGCGCCCAGGATGTGAGCACGCCATCGGAGACGTTCGCAATGGTGGAGGACATTACCGCAATGGTGCACTCTTCTAAATCTAAAACTGTGAAGGTAAGTGTAAAGGAAGTAGTTGAGTCCGTTGGTCCTCGCTACTTAGTAATAACGAGAACAGAGGAAGGAAAGAACTTCATGTCACTGAACCCTTTCATAATCCAAAAGGGCCTTGACAATATTGCTGGTCCGGTTAAGTCTTGTACTCGTTCCAGAAATGGCACGCTCCTGGTGGAAGCTCATTCTGTCGCCCAGGCAGCAGATATATTGAAGGCGAACCTGTTGGGCAGTTACCCGGTGAACGTCAGCGTCCATAAGAACCTCAACTCCTCGCGCGGTGTGGTTAACACCCGCGCTCTGGATGGCATGACGAACGAGGAAATCGTAGAAAACCTACAAGATCAAGGTGTGACGGCTGTTTACCGACTGCAGCGTCGAGAGCGAGGGGACCTAGTGCCTACCCGTACCCTGTTCCTGACCTTTGATCGGGTAGATCTCCCACAAAGGATTAGGGCAGGGTACGAGAACATCGAGGTGCGCCCATATATACCAAACCCGCTTCGATGTTTTAAGTGTCAGCGATTCGGACACACTAGCGCCTTCTGCAACGGCATGGCCACGTGTTGTAACTGTGGGATGTCGCAGCATGAGAGTGCTTGCACATCGCCAGTTAAATGTGTGAACTGCGCTGGAGAACATCCATCCAGCTCTCGAGATTGCCCGCGCTTCGTCGAGGAAAAGGCGATTCAGGAGATCCGGGTGAAAGAGAAGGTCTCCTTCTCGGAAGCCCGGAAACTCTTGCGTACTCGACTACCATCCCTCCCGCGGTCCGCTACCTACAGCTCGGTAGCAGCTAGGCCGGTGCTGCGGCGAGAGATCGCCACTCAGACAAGCGATATACGAGAGGCCACAATCTCAGAGAAAATTATTCTGCCATCGAAGCCTGCCAAAACACCCGTGTGTTCACCTTCCACGCCTAAGCCTCCGCCAGGAAGGAAATCGCCAATACCGTCACAATCGAAAGCATCAACCTCCGGCAAGACCAACAAGCCAGTTGTTTACGATGCCCCTCCTAAACAGTTTAAGACGACGTATACGAAGTCCGATTTCCTCAAGGTTACCAACAAACCGGCCAGCCGCAAGAAGAGTTCCCGGACATCTAAAAGTTCTTCCTCTGAGGAGTCTTCCGGGGAGGATTCAGATCGACGGCTATCGTCCTCGTCGATCTCAGTCTCCAATCGGTTTGGGGCCCTGGAACCGAAGTTCTCTATCGGTAAAGGGGCCTCTTCCGTAGAGGAGATGGAACAGGAGGACACAGACCACACTACCAGGTTGACTTCCAGAAAAAGACCAGAAAACTCGGACGTTAAAGGGGTTAGCCCAAAACCCAAAAAGAAGGGCAAACTTATTCGGCCACCGTCGAAGTCGTCATAAGGTGGAATAACCTTTCACCTTACAATCCAAATTTCTAATGACGATCCTACAATGGAACATACGTGGGCTTAGGGCACACCGCGCGGAGCTTAATGTATTACTCAGTAGGTACGATCCATTAGTCGTCTGTTTACAGGAGACTAAGCTACGCCCTCTAGATTCCTTCCAATTAAGGCAATATACTCCCTTCAGGCGTGATCTGGCTCCTGAAGAGGGCATTCCTGCGCACGGGGGCGCTATGGTGCTGGTCAGAAATGACGTATATGTAGACGATATACCTTTACACACTACCATCCAGTCAGTCGCTGCACGCATAATACTGCCGAGGGTACAGTTGGCTATCTGCAGCATCTACATTCCACCGTCAGACGACCTCTCGCTTACTGATCTACAAGCTCTAATTGCTCAGCTACCCACTCCCTTTCTGTTGGTAGGAGACCTCAATGCTCATCATCCTCTTTGGGGTTCCGCTCGAGCTTGTGCGAGAGGCAGAGCTCTGCTTGATTTCCTCGACTATAATAATCTGGTTCTCCTGAACACCGGAGAACCAACATTTCTCTCTGATGCAACCAACACCTTCTCGCATCTGGATTTGGCAGTATGCTCCCCGCAGTTAGCTGTGTCCCTACAATGGAACGTCATTTCTGACCTACACTCCAGTGACCACTTCCCTTGTCTAATTAGTCTCCTGGCACATACCGTATGTTCCACACGCTTGCCTACCTGGCTTTTCGATCACGCCAACTGGGCTCTTTACACCCAATTGGCGGTTTTTAATTACAATGAGCACGCTTCTGTAGACGATCTCGTAGAGCATCTTTGCGCGCGGATACTCTCCGCTGCAGAAGGGTCTATTCCCCGATCGACTCCCAATCTTCGTCGACGTCCTGTCCCATGGTGGACGGATATCTGCCGGAATGCAATCCGTGCTCGTAGGCGTGCTCTACGTGTTTTCCAACGCCACCCGACACTGGAGAACCTTATTGAGTACAAATAGATGCGTGCGAGAGCTAGGCAAGTTATTAAGCAACGTAAAAAGGAATCTTGGATCGCTTTTGTGTCTTCCTTTAATCGCCATACGCCTTCTTCCGTAGTATGGGATAGGCTCCGACGCGTGGCCGGTAAACCGACTCACATGCAGATTGCAGGTGTGAAAACTCCTGTAGGAGTCGTTGTGGATCCGTTTGACGTGACTAACACTCTCGGCAGTGCTTTCGCTCACGTGTCTAGCTCCGATCATTACGCACCTGAGTTTCTCGGAATTATGAATCAGGTGGAATCTCAAGGTTTCTGCTTTCGTTCTGGCAACCTTGAAGACTACAATCGCCTCTTCACCATGGCAGAGCTAGACCACGCACTTTCATCCTCGCGATCATCTGCACCAGGACCAGACGGTATACACATACGACTTCTACAACATCTTTCTCCCGAAGGGAAAAACTTCCTCCTTGCCGTCTATAACCGCATCTGGGTTGACGGCTGTTTTCCCGAGAAATGGCGCGAAGCCACCGTCATACCGATTTTGAAGGCTGGGAAGGATCGTCATCTGCCTTCCAGCTATCGGCCTATTTCTCTCACCAGTTGCGTCTGCAAGGTGATGGAGCGAATGATTAATTGCCGTTTGACGTGGTGGCTTGAGTCCCGGAACCTCCTGTCGAACTTCCAGTGCGGTTTTCGTCGTCGCCGTTCCACGGTCGACCATCTAGTCTCTCTCTCCACCCAGATCCTGGACGGCTTTCTAAGAAAGTACCAAACAGTTGCAGTGTTTTTTGATCTGGAGAAGGCTTATGACACTTGCTGGAGGTATGGCATTCTACGTACGCTCCACGAGTGGCATTTTCGTGGTCGCCTTCCTCTATTTCTCCAGGAGTTTATGCGGGACCGCATCTTTCGGGTTCGCGTGGGCTCGGTTTTATCGCGGTGTTTTACTCAGGAGAACGGAGTACCGCAGGGTTCGGTACTCAGCGTCACCCTATTTGCCATTGCGATCAACGCCATCGTGGACTGTGTCCCTCACGGAGTGTCTTGTTCACTGTTCGTTGACGATTTCGCAATCTACAGTAGTTCTCGGCGCACCTGTCTTCTAGAACGCCGCCTCCAAGTTTGTCTCGACCGACTGTACACTTGGAGTATTGCGAACGGTTTTAAGTTCTCCGTTGAAAAAACCGTCTGTGTAAACTTCTGGCGCCGCAAGGCATTCCTTGCTCCTACTCTCCATCTCGGTCCAGGCGTTCTTCCTTTCGCAGACGAGGTGAAGTTTCTCGGACTGGTGCTTGATCGCAAACTTAGCTGGCATTCCCATATTTCGTATCTCAAGGGTAGGTGTGACCGTTCCCTTAATATTTTACGTATTTTAGCTGGCACATCCTGGGGAGGCGATAGGACTGTTCTTTTACGCCTATATCGCGCTCTGGTCCGGTCGAGGCTCGACTACGGTTGCATTGTGTACTCTTCGGCTCGACCATCTGTTTTACGTCGTCTCGACCCTATACATCACAGAGGTATACGGTTGAGTATTGGGGCTTTCGTAACGAGTCCAGTCATCAGCTTGTGTGCCGAAGCTGCTGAGCCTCCCCTTTCTTATCGGCGTGATGTTCTTTTAAGTAGCTATGCTTGCAGACTGTCTAGTCTGCCGCAACATCCGTCTTTTAAGTTGTTTTTTAATGACTCATTAGATCGCCATTATTTATCCCGTCCATCAGCTCTACTCCCCCCTGGAGTTCGTTTCCGGAGCCAGCTGCGCCTCATGGCCGTTACGTTGCCGGCTTCCCTACCCCTCGGAGAAGCACGCTTTCCTCCGTGGCTCCGCTCGCAGGTTCGCTTTGACTTCTCCTTGCTGTCCACGCCCAAGTCGACCTGCCCGGCTTCGTCTATTCGCTCCTCTTTTCTAGAACTCCAGTCACGTTTCGCCCAGTGCTGCTTCGTGTATACAGACGGCTCAAAGGACGACCGGGGAGTAGGTTCTGCCTTCATCCATGAGAACCGGACTTTTAGCTTTCATCTTTTATCGCAGTGTTCCATTTTTACCGCCGAGCTCCATAGTATCTACCAAGCACTTTTATATATCCGTAGGCAAGCAATGCCGTCCTGGGTCATTGCCTCCGACTGCTTGAGTGCCCTACAGAGCATTAAATCGCTGTACAGTTACCACCCTCTGGTACAGCGTGTCCAGGATGTCCTCCACTCGATCGCTAATGCTGGCGTTACTGTGTCGTTCGTGTGGGTCCCTGGACACGTGGGGCTGCTGGGCAATGAAGCTGCCGACGTTGCTGCTAAAGGTGCTATTTTAAATTCGCAGTGCTTTAGTTCCATTATTACTTGGACAGATCTTCGTCGAGCTCTACGTAAGCTTATCCTAAAACGTTGGGACGAAGATTGGAATGGGGTTCTGGGCAACAAGCTGCGGGAGCTAAAACCGCACCCGGTACCCTGGTGTACTTCTTCGCGCGGTCGCCGCCGTGAAGAAGTCGTTTTAGCCCGTCTCCGCATTGGACACTGCCTTTTTAGCCACCGGTATTTTTTATCCTCTGACCCTGCACCAATTTGTGCTCACTGTCGGGAGCCTTTGACTGTCCGACATATTTTAACAGAATGCCGGTTTTTAGCACCCACGCGTAACTCCCTTCGTTTCCCGAGTACGCTGAGTCAGGTGTTGGCGGACAACCTGAGTGCCGTGGAGCGAGTTTTAGCTTTTATACGCCTTAGCGGTATGCACAGCCGCATCTAGCTCCATGACGGCTTTTAGTGTTTTTATGCTATAGGTTTTAGACTTTTACCGACCCATTTTTACACGCTTTTCCGGCTTTAATGTGTTGATTTTAACTGTGTAGACTTTTTACCTTTGTAAGGGCGCTGATAACCACCGTAGTTGTGCGCCCTAAACCTAATTCTACTACTACTACTACTACTACTTCTTCAGGTCCCGATGACGTACACCGACAGATGCTGCTACATCTTCCATCTGAGGCGCTATGTTTCCTGTTAAACATCTATAACCACATTTGGCATGAGCGAGTTTTCCCTTCCTCCTGGCGAGAGGGTATTGTCATCCCCATCCCTCGACCCGGAAAGGACCGCACGCTTCCATCTAGCTACCGCCCCATTTGCCTGACGAGTGTCATCTGTAAGACATTCGAGCGAATGGTAAACGCTCGGTTAAATTGGTGGCTAGAAAAACATAACCATCTGTCCAACTTGCAATGCGGTTTTCGCCGCCATCGCTCAAGTGTCGATAATCTAACACGCCTTGAGGGTTATATTTCCGATGCGTTTCTACTGAAACAGCACGTCGTGGGCGTGTTCCTCGACCTGGAGAAGGCTTATGACACCACCTGGCGGTACGGCATACTCCGTAACTTACATGGTTACGGTATGCGTGGTCATCTACCCGAATTCCTATGCAACTTTTTAAAACTTCGCCGTTTTCGGGTTCGCATAGGAAACACGATATCACGGGAGCGGATACAGGAGAACGGCGTACCTCGAGGGTCAATTTTGAGCGTCACCCTTTTTGCCGTAGCGATTAACGGTATCACTAGTGCCGTTCGAAGTGGAATTCCATCATCCCTCTATGTTGACGACTTCGCAGTCTATTATAAGTCTGCCAACATAGATCACATAGAGCGCCAACTGCAGCTGACCATTACCCAGCTAGCAGCTTGGGCGCTTGAAACCGGCTTCCGTTTTTCAGCTGCGAAGACGCAGTGTATCCACTTTCACCGCCTACGAGGTATTCACCCGCCTCCTGATCTTCATTTGAACGGCACACCCCTGCCATTTGTCTCAAACCTGAAGTTCTCTGGCCTCTACTTGGACCGACAACTAAATTGGGAGCACCACATTCGTCACCTTCGAGCCTCTTGCGATCGTTCTCTTCGGGTGCTAGAAGTATTATCTGGAGCATCTTGGGGGGGGGGGGGCGATCGCACAGTAATGTTGAGGCTGTACCGCTCTCTGGTTCGGTCCAAGCTGGACTATGGCAGTTTTATTTATGGCGCAGCGACCGCCTCTAAACTTCGCCTTTTAGACACCGTGCATCACACTGGCATCCGCCTTGCCACAGGAGCTTTCCGCACCAGTCGAGTCGACTGCCTGTATGCAGACTCAGGCGAACCTCCACTCCATATTCGTCGCTCGCTGTTACTCTGCTCATACGTTTCAAAGTTGGCAAGTCATCCCAATCATCCTTGTTTTAAACCAGTTCTGCGTCCAGATTTAGTCCACCGTTATATGCGCCCTGGTTCTCGGACTCGCCCCGTGGGAATTAGATTTCGGGATCTCCTACATTCCCATGGCCTCCGAATGCCTCGCGTGGAGAGGTCGTCCATCAGCCTTTATCCTGCTCGGCAACTGGATCGTGCGAGTTTCGATCTCGCTCTTTCAAGCAACTCTAGACTCGCTACTCCACATTCGGTGTTCCAACAACTTTTTGCCGAATTGCTGGGCCGTTACCCTAACTATGTTCCGGTCTTCACAGACGGTTCTCAGTTAGGTAACGCTACGGGTTGCGCATTCTTTATTAACGGTGAGGCTCATAAATTTCGCCTTCTGGACTCCACTTCAGTTTTTTCCGCAGAACTGTATGCCATCTTTTATTTGCTCCTTTTTATTTGCAAGTTAGCTCCCGGCTCTTTTATTGTCTGCACTGATTCTCTGAGTGCTCTTCAGGCCTTGCAACAGCACACTGCCGCTCACACCCTCGTTTTAAAAATACAGGCCCAGATCTCGCAGATGCTCAGGCGCGGGTACAATTTTGTTTCTACTTGGACCCCAGGCCATGTGGGGATTTCCGGAAACGAGGAGGCGGACGCGGCTGCAAAGTCAGCTTGCCGTTTGCCCCGGGGTTTAACAACTACTGTGCCATACCAGGATGTGCAACTTTTTTTCCGTCGCCAACTCCTCTCTGTTGGCAGCACTCCTGGACAGCTATGGAAGGCACACAACTCCGGGCAATTAAAGAGAGCGTACAACCCTGGCTAACATCCTGCAGGGATAACCGGCGAGCCGAGTTGATACTCACCCGGCTGAGATTTGGGCACACACGAGTCACTCATGGCCATTTATTAAGAGGGGAACCGGCCCCTGTGTGTGCTCCGTGTTCAGTACGCCTCACTGTGCGGCATATTTTACTCGATTGCCCACAGTATGCCCGCGTTCGCCAGTCTTTGGGCTTGGGAGCTAACTTGCGCAGTATTTTAGGTGATGACCCAGTGGCCGTTGATAAGGCACTGCGCTTTATTTTTAAAATAGGTTTTAATAAACAAGTCTGACTTGTGTGTAAGGTTTATTAATTTTAGAGTTTTTAAATTTTTAGTACTGGGATGAATTTTAATGTGCTTTTAATAGTTGAGTGTTTTAATTGTATTTTACCTTTTCAACTGAATTTTTATAGTTTTTAGGTTTTTTTAGTGTTGACTTGGGGCCCAAATGACCTTGTTGTCGACGGGCCCTTAAACACCACATACTCACTCACTATATTGCGGCTATGAACGTGCTAGCGTCCGCCAGTATGTCCCGAACTCCATGCGCTGCTTCCAATGTCAGCGGTACGGACATACTAAGGTCACATGTACCAATCCTGCTCTTTGTGAGCAATGTGGCCTACCGAAGCACGAGGATCCAAACTGCACTCGAACACCCTGTTGCGTGAACTGTGGCGGCAGTCACCCCTCCAGTTCGCCACAGTGCCCAAAATTCATGGACGAAAAGAGCATTCAGGAGCTACGTGTAAAGGAACGCCTGACTTTTCCAGAGGCACGACGGCGCTTTGAGCAATTAAAGCCTGCTACTACTACTGGATATGCATCAGCAGCTCGCCGTACTCCCAACACCACTGTTGCTGTTCAACACGTCCCTGTCGCCCACGCATCCACGCAGACTGACTTTCTAGCCGTTAAACCTACGTCTCAGACAGTTTGTATATCCACCAGCACTACATCCGCTTCAACCGTACAGACTCCAGCCACCAAGCCATCAGCGGGTAACAACCATCCCGTGGGCAATGTGAAAAACCGATCCCGACCACAACATAGATCGCGAAGTCGTTCGCCTTCTATTAGATCCCGGTCTCGTTCTACGAGCCGTAGGAGTTCTGACTCCCGAACATCAGCGGAGTCACAGGACGCTAACGATTTTCGAGTCGTAGGGCCCAAGTCAGCCAAGGTCAAGAAAAAAGTTAAAACGACCCGTTAAACACTCTTCATGGAAATAATCCAGTGGAATGTCAATGGTTTTCGAGCTCGTGCTCAAGACCTACAACATTTAGTTTCTCAACGGTCACCATCAATTATTTGTCTCCAGGAAACCCACTTACATCCCAATCACTCGTTACACCTTCACTCTTTCTCAGCATTTAGAAGCGACTCTCTTGCAGGTGTGCGTGCAAGCGGTGGCGTTGCTACCTTAGTGGCGCCTAACATCTCAGCCGCCAGCGTTCCTCTCACCACACCATTGCAAGCTGTGGCCGTTCGGCTACAGCTGGGGAGCATCAGTTTTACCATATGCAACTTGTACCTGCCGCCGCTCAGTATAGTTTCAGAGCGTGATCTTCAAACTCTATTGGCTCAGCTCCCCTCACCACTACTCCTTGTGGGAGATTTGAATGCCAAGCACACGCTCTGGGGATCAGACACGGATGACGCCCGTGGATGCCTCCTCGTAGACGTCTTCGATAAGTCTGACCTGCTTCTGCTAAATACTGGTGACCCGACATTCCTATCATCCGCTTATGCTGCACATTCCGTACTAGACCTTTCTTTCTGCAGTCCGTCATTAGTACCACTACTTGAGTGGTCAGTACTTTCCGACCTCGTTGGCAGTGATCATTACCCCATTAACATTCATTTTTCCGGCCGCCAATGTGTACCTTCTCGACATCCTCGCTGGATTATTTCCAAAGCTAATTGGGGAAAATTCCATTCCCTGATAAACCTTATCGATGACGGTTTCGACACCATCGACGAAATGGTCGAATATTTTACTTGCTCCATCCTGCTCGCAGCAGAATCCAGCATTCCTCGAGGTTCATCTACACCACGGCATATCCCTGTACCGTGGTGGTCTGAGGAATGCAGTTTGGCAGTCAAAGCACGCAAACGTGCTTTGCGCGTTTTTCAGCGACACCCGACTGAAGGGAACTTTGTCGCCTTCAAACGTTCTCGCGCTAGGGCACGCTTTATACTGCGCAACGCTAAGCGTACATCTTGGGAAGCCTATGTGTCTTCGCTTTCCCGGCGCAGCTCTATCCAACAAGTATGGTCAGCTGTTCGGCGGATGTATGGCAAGTATCGCCGGACGGTAATTCCGGGCCTTGCCATCAACGCTTCCATGTGCACCACCGAGCAGGACATAGCAGAAGCCCTAGCTACAACATTTGCTGCTACTAGCCAAACTGCCCGCTATGACGCTCTCTTCCTGCCTATTAAGGAAAAGGCGGAGCGGGTACAACTAAATTTTAACAGTGACTGCACCGAGCCGTACAACCAACCGTTTACCGCTGCCGAGCTCGCCCATTCTCTAGCGTTAGCAAAGGATTCTTCTCCAGGTCCCGATGACGTACACCGACAGATGCTGCTACATCTTCCATCTGAGGCGCTATGTTTCCTGTTAAACATCTATAACCGCATTTGGCATGAGCGAGTTTTCCCTTCCTCCTGGCGAGAGGGTATTGTCATCCCCATCCCTCGACCCGGAAAGGACCGCACGCTTCCATCTAGCTACCGCCCTATTTGCCTGACGAGTGTGCTCTGTAAGGCCTTCGAGCGAATGATAAACGCTCGGTTAAATTGGTGGCTAGAAAAACATAACCATCTGTCCAACTTGCAATGCGGTTTTCGTCGCCATCGCTCAAGTGTCGACAATCTAACACGCCTTGAGGGTTATATTTCCGATGCGTTTCTACTAAAACAGCACGCCGTGGGTGTGTTCCTCGACCTGGAGAAGGCCTATGACACCACTTGGCGGTACGGCATACTCCGTAACCTTCATAGTTACGGTATGCGTGGTCATCTACCCGAGTTTTTATGCAATTTTTTAAAACTTCGCCGTTTTCGGGTTCGCATAGGAAACACTATATCACGGGAGCGGATACAGGAGAACGGTGTACCTCAAGGGTCGATTTTGAGCGTCACCCTTTTCGCCGTAGCGATTAACGGCATCACTAGTGCCGTTCGAAGTGGAATTCCATCATCCCTCTATGTTGACGACTTCGCTATCTATTATAGGTCTGCCAACATAGATCACATTGAGCGCCAACTGCAGCTGACCATTACCCAGCTAGCAGCTTGGGCGCTTCAAACCGGCTTCCGTTTTTCAGCTGCGAAGACGCAGTGTATCCACTTTCACCGCCTACGAGGTATTCACCCGCCTCCTGATCTTTATTTGAACGGCACACCCCTGCCATTTGTCTCGCACCTGAAGTTCTTGGGCCTCTACTTGGACCGACAACTACATTGGGAGCACCACATTCGTCACCTTCGAGCCTCTTGCGATCGTTCTCTTCGGGTGCTGAAGGTATTATCTGGAGCATCTTGGGGGGGCGATCGCACGGTAATGTTGAGGCTGTACCGCTCTCTGGTTCGGTCCAAGCTGGACTATGGCAGTTTTATTTATGGCGCAGCGACCGCCTCTAAACTTCGCCTTTTAGACACCGTGCATCACACTGGCATCCGCCTTGCCACAGGAGCTTTCCGCACCAGTCGAGTCGACTGCCTGTATGCAGACTCAGGCGAACCTCCACTCCATATTCGTCGCTCGCTGTTACTGTGCTCATACGTGTCGAAGTTGGCAAGTTATCCCAATCATCCTTGTTTTAAACCAGTTCTGTGTCCAGATTTAGTCCACCGTTATATGCGCCCTGGTTCTCGGACACGCCCCGTGGGAATAAGATTTCGGGATCACCTACATTCCCATGGCCTCCGAATGCCTCGCGTGGAGAGGTCGTCTATCTGCCCTTATCCTGCATGGCAGCTCAATCGTGCGCGGTTCGATCTAACTCTTTCGAACAACCCTAGACTCGCTACTCCACATTCGGCGTTCCAACAACTCTTTGCCGAATTACTGGGCCGTTACCCTAACTACGTTCCGGTCTTTACAGACGGTTCCCAGTTAGGTAACGCTACGGGTTGCGCATTCTTCGTTAACGGTGAGGCTCATAAATTTCGACTTCTGGACTCCACTTCGGTCTTCTCAGCTGAGCTGTATGCCATCTTTTATTTGCTCCTTTTTATTTGCAAGTTAGCTCCTGGCTCTTTTATCGTCTGCACTGACTGTCTAAGTGCGCTTCATGCCTTACAACAGCACACTACCGCTCACACACTGGTTATAAAAATACAGGCCCAGATCTCGCAAATGCTCAGTCGTGGATACAATTTTGTTTTTACTTGGACCCCAGGCCATGTTGGGATTTGCGGGAACGAGGAGGCGGACGCGGCTGCTAAGTCTGCTTGCCGTTTGCCCCGGCGTTTAACAACTACAGTGCCATTCCAGGACGTGCAACGTTTTTTCCGTCGCCAACACCTCTCTGCTTGGCAGCACTCCTGGACAGCTTTACAAGGCACACAACTCCGGGCAATAAAAGACAGCGTACGACCCTGGCTAACTTCCTGCAGGGATAACCGGCGGGCCGAGGTGATACTCACCCGGCTGAGAATTGGGCACACACGTGCAACTCATGGCCATCTTTTGAGAGGGGAACCGGCCCCTGTGTGTGCCCCGTGTGCAGTACGCCTCACTGTGCGGCATGTACTGCTGGATTGCCCGCAGTACGCCCGCGTTCGCCAGTCTTTGTGCTTGGAGCCTAACTTGCACGGTGTTTTAGGTGACGACGCAGTGGCCGTGGACAAGGCACTGCGGTTTGTTTTTAAAATTGGTTTTAATAAACAAGTTTGACTTGTATTTTATATTTACTGCTTTTAGAGTTTTTAAATTATTAGCCTTAGATCGTGTTTTTTAATGTTCTTTTAACAGTTGAGTGTTTGTTTTATATTTTACCTTTTTAGCTAAATTTTTATAGCTTTTAGGTTTTAGGTTTGACTTAGGGCCCAAATGACCTTGTTGTCGACGGGCCCTAAAACCCTACACTCACTCACTCACTCACTCCAACGAGCCGAGTTATAAGCC
Source organism: Mantis religiosa (assembly GCA_030765055.1). Classification (NCBI taxonomy): domain Eukaryota; kingdom Metazoa; phylum Arthropoda; class Insecta; order Mantodea; family Mantidae; genus Mantis; species Mantis religiosa. The sequence continues at coordinate 4,029,487 of JAUKNK010000031.1, read as the reverse complement.
TGTATGCTGAGTCTGCAGAACCTCCTCTGCAGTACAGGCGCAACATGCTATTAGCAAATTATGGCTGTGGACTTAATTGCATGCCCACACATCCAACGTTTACGCCGTTCTTTAACACCTTCATGGACGTGCGTTATAGGGACACTTCTATTAAACCAAAGCCACCGGGTTTTCGTTTCCGGCAGCTCCTTAAGACATCTTAATACTGAAATGCCCAAGATGTATCCTAGGGGGGAGAGGACATACCCTCAGTTGTGCAGAGCGTCCCACGTTGATCTGGGCATGACCACACATGATAAATCTACCATGTCTATGTCTAGTATCCGCATTTGCTTTTTGGAATTTTTATCGCGATATCAGGACCATATTAAAATTTACACCGATGGGTCCAAGAATTCAGATGGCGTTGGTTGTGCTTACGTGTGTGGAACTGAACCCTATACATTCGGATTCCACACTAGCACTTCCATTTTTACCGCAGAGCTCTATGCAATATACCGAGCCATTTTACACGTACGTCGACGAAAGTTGGGGAACTGCTTAATCCTGAGTGATTCCCTCAGTGCTCTTCAAAGCCTACGGCAGCTGTACAACTACCACCCTATTGTGCAGCGGATACAGGATGCCCTCCACGTTTTACACGCTTCTGGCGTTAGCGTGGTGTGTGCATGGATCCCTGGTCACGTAGGCTTGCGGGGGAATGAAATGGCGGATTCGGCAGCCAAGACGGCTACCATGAAGCCCAGGGTACGTCTACCATGTGTGATATCGGAAGATTTTAGGGCCGTATTGCGGAGAGCTGTGCAAACCTGCTGGCAGGAAGAGTGGTCCGCTCTCCGCAATAATAAACTTAGATCAGTCAAGGAACTTCCGATTCCCTGGGTTACCTCCTGTCGGTCATCTCGCCGTGAGGAGATGATTTTGGCTCGGTTGCGCATTAGGCATTGTTATTTTAGCCACAGCTTTTTATTGAATAGGAGTCCCGTTCCCGTTTGCCCACTGTGCAGTGGTGACCTGACTGTCCGTCACTTGCTTTTAGATTGTTTTAGCTTGGCACTTCTCCGCAGGTCTCTCCAGCTGCCGGCCAGCTTGGCGGAGATCCTCGCGGATGACGAAACGGCGGTGAGCAAAGTTTTAGCGTTTGTTTCAGCTGTGGATTTTAGAATTTAACCTCAAGTACCTTTTTTTTAAAAAAATATATATATATATGTGTGTGCAGTTTTAATGGATTTATAGATAAAATATATTTTTAGAAATGTTTATATCTGGCTTTTGCCATGACTTTTTTTAAAGGGCGCTGATGACCGCCGTAGTTGAGCGCCCCTATACACATAATCAATCAATCATCATTCAAAGTAAACAAACACATGCTTCACTCTGTGGATGTAACCATATCAAAACATGCTGGGCCACGAGCGGCGCCATTTTTGCTAAAATCGATACTCGTATTATGGTCTGAGAATTGGAGTTGGTGTTGTACTAGCTTTATCAGATGCCTATGTGGGAGCCTCCTGTCAATGACCGATGTTGACAAGTGGCAGCTATTGTCAAAACTGAAGCTCTTATACATAATATAGATTCAGTGATGCCATATAGCATCATTTGCCTGCAAAGGGACATTTATCTGATGTGCAACAAAAGATTTTGGCGACTACTAAAACATTTACTACAAAATGTTTACATTTACTACAGTATGTGATTCTAATGAATTCCACTACATTCCTCCATTCATTCGGCAGCTGTTCAACTACCATCGTATTGTGTGGAGTATCCAAGTTGCTGTCCACGCTTTCCACGCCACCTGCGGTACATGGATTTCTGGTCACGTTGGCTTCCCGGGGAATGAAATGGTGCATTCGGCAGCGCAGATAGCGACCACACAGCCCAGGGTTCATATACTGTTTGTCACAGGGTACATTTTAGACTTTGATTATGGAGATGTGTGCATTGCAGCTGGCATGGGCCAACTTAACCACTAAAACATCCTCCTGAAAATGAGTCTTTAATACAAAATGACAGTATTGTGTGGTGCGGGGCATCTAACAGTTTGTTTCCTGCGGTCCTAAGTAATACATCAACAGGTTGCATCTGTGTAATATCCAATAACAATAGAGACATCACTGCCAGAGTCTAAGAGTATGTGCTGTTGTACTGATGCTATGTGAAGTGGTTTGGGCACCGGCGCCATTCGTTTTTTTGCTGAGTAGCAGAGTTGCTTGTTTTAATTTATTGAACCTTAACAGCATGCCCCATTGCAGATTACCATTACATGCATTGAATTACATTGATACATTAAGTATTAGGTTTTAAGTGTTCAATTCAAGCATTATTTTGCATAATGATTTACAAGTTAATTGAATTAAAATATTTGCAAAAAAATTGAAATGTTTATTGAGTTTTGGTTCGACATCACTGTCACCGGCTAAAGCATCTACCTCCAAGACTCAGAAGCCCGTTGTGTACGAAGCCCCGCCTAAACAATTCAGGACTGGCTATACGAAATCTGACTTCCTCAAAGAGACCAGCAAAACTACCGGCAGAAAAGAGCCCCAGGACGTCGTAAAGCTCCTTCTCAGAAGAATCTTCAGGTGGGGACACGGATGGACGATTGTCATCCTCGTCGCTCTCAGTGTCCAACCGTTTTGGGGTCCTAGAACAGAAGTTCTCTATCTGCAAGGGGGCCTCATCCGTAGAGGAGATGGACCACGAGGATACAGACCACACTGTCGGGAAGGCTTCCAGTAATAGTCCTGATGATCCGGCTAGCAAAGATGATAGCCCGAAGCCCAAAAAGGACAAATTGATTCGGCCACCATCGAAATCCTCATAAAGTGGATTAACCCTTAACCTTTTATTCCACCATTCCAATGGCGATGCTGCAGTGGAACATACGTGGGCTTAGGGCACATCGCCCAGAGCTAGATTTGTTGATCAGCAAGCACGATTCCAACTACGGCGGTATATACCCTTCAGGCATGATCTTGCTCCTGAAGAGGGTATTCCTGCGCACGGAGGCACTATGTTGCTGGTCAGAGATGACGTCTGTGTGGATGATATCCCTTTACGCACTAACATCCAGGCAGTCGCTGCACATATAGTACTACCGTCGATACAATTGGTCGTCTGTAGCATCTACATTCCACCATCAGACGACCTATCGCTTACTGCGCTACAAGCTCTGATTGTTCAGGTACCAACTCCCTTTCTGGTGGTGGGAGACCTCAATGCTCACCATCCTCTTTGGGGTTCAACTCGAGCTGGTGCGAGAGGCAGAGTTGTGTCAGACTTCCTGGAAAGTAATAACCTGGTTCTCCTGAACACCGGAGAACCTACGTTTCTCTCTGATGCATTCAACACCTTGTCGCATCAGGATATGGCGGTAAGCCTACCGCAGTTAGCAGTGTCCCTACAATGGAACGTCATCTCTGACCTACACATCAGTCACCACTTCCCGTGTATTATTAGTCTCCTAGTCCACAACGCATGTTCCACACGCTTGCCTACCTGGCGTTTCGATCACGCCAACTGGGCCCTTTACACCCAGTTGGCGGTTTTTAGTTATGAGGAGCAGGCCTCTGTTGACGAGCTCGTAGAACATCTCAGCGAGCGTATACTTACCGCCGCAGAACGAGCTATTCCGCGTTCGTCTCCCAATCCGCGTCGACGTCCTGTGCGGGCCCAAATGATCTTGTCGACGGGCCCTAAAACACCACACACACACACACACACACACACACACTCGACGTCCTGTGCCATGGTGGACGGATGACTGCCGGAATGCAATCCGTGCTCTTAGGCGTGCTCTACGGGTTTTCCAACGCCCTTCCACACTGGAGAACCTAATCCAGTACAAGAAGATGCGTGCCAGGGCTCGGCAAGTGATTAAGGAGAGCAAACGGGCATCTTGGAAGGGTTTCCTTTCGTCTTTTAATTGTTATACACCTTCAGTGGTCTGGGATAGGTTAAGGCGCTTGGCCGGAAAATCGACCCACATGCCAATTGGTGGTGTGAAAACACCTTCAGGAGTCATTGTGGATCCGTTGGTCGTGGCTAACACCCTCGGCAGTGCAACTGTACAACTACCACCCTATTGTGCAGCGGATACAGGATGCCCTCCACGTTTTACACGCTTCTGGCGTGAGCGTGGTGTGTGCATGGATCCCTGGTCACGTAGGCTTGCGGGAGAATGAAATGGCGGATTCGGCAGCCAAGACGGCTACCATGAAGCCGGGTTCGAGTACCATGTGTGACATCGGAAGATTTTAGGGCCATATTGCGGATAGGTGTGCAAACCTGCTGGCAGCAAGAGTAGTCGGCTCTCCGCAATAATAAACTTCGATCTGTGAAAGAACTTCCGATTCCCTGGATTACCTCCTGTCGGTCATCTCGTTGCGAGGAGGCGATTTTGGCTCGGTTACGCATTGGGCACTGGTTTTTTAGTCAGTTTTCTATTTAATAGGGAGCCTTCTCCACTGTGTCTGTTTTGCCAAGAAGCGTTATCGGTACGACACCTGCTGCTAGTGTTCTCACCTAGCAGACCGCCCTTCAAAACCCAACGTCTGCGGTCCTCGTCCCGATGGGTGGGCAACAGGAAGTAGGGGACTGACTGGTGGGGTGATGTACGGTGGGGACTTGGTGTACCCCACGACTGCTACGGCTGCCGAGAAGGCCCATCAGTAACCCCGAAAACAGGCAGAAGAGGCTCTGGCATTTTTCCCCAGGGACCTGCTACAGTAGGTACGGGATTGGCGATCCCGGGGTCCCTAGCCACTCACCCTCATTTCATCCCCTTCACCTCCATCAACTGTGCCACGCTGTGCTACTGCTGATCAGTATGCATCACCTTCTTCCTCTTCTAGTTTTTTATTATAATTATTAGCACTTAAGGTCTTAGGTTTATAACTCCTGTCTCACCAGCAGGGATCTCTCCTATCTCCGTGGAGCCCCTCAAAATCCAACCTCTGCGGTCCTCGTCCCGAGGGGTGGGCAACAGGAAGTAGGGGACTGACTGATGGGCTGATGTACGGTGGGGACTTGGTGTACCCCACGACCGCTACGGCTGCCGAGAAGGCCCATCAGTAACCCCGAAAACTGCCAGAAGAGGCTCTGGTATTTTTCCCCAGGGACCTACTACGGTAGGTACGGGTTTGGCGATCCCGGGGTCCCTAGCCACTCACCATCATTTCATCCCCTTCACCTCCATCAACTGTGCCACGCACTGCTACTGCTTGTCAGTAAGCATCACACTCTTCCTCTTCTAGTTTTTATTATTATTATTAGCACGTAAGGTCTTAGGTTTATAACTCCTGTCTCACCAGCAGGGATCTCTCCTATCTCCGTGGTCCTGTCCCACGGTTTTCAGCGCGGCTTCCGACATGTGTGCTCTCCGGAGGTCTCAAAAGTGAAGGTTGAGCGGACCCTTCGCACTGCCCCTATGTGTAGCCTTAGGTGCGGAGCCCGTTCACACCGTCAAGTACACCCACGTAGCTCCTTGAGGGCCCGGTCTGTGTTAATCTCCCGACGGCCGTGTTGCCGTTGGGTTAGTATCACGGACCGGACGTGTTACCGCTGACGGTGTAATCAACCACAAGTCCCCTGAATCCGCGTGTGCCTATTATACGCAGCGCGGCCTAAAGTGGGGAGCCACAGGCGGTTATTTCTGTGGTAGGGCAATAAAGCCGGGGTGTGCGTGGTGAGCGGTTTACCCATACGGACAAGCAGTGGATTTTGAAGGGTAGTTTTTCTGAGGTACAAATGAGATCGGTCATGGGTGGGGTCCCCATGACGGCACAGACCGTGAAGATTCGGTGTCTTTCTTTCTTTAACCTCCGGATGGCAGGCTGACGCCGACGGTTCCGGATGGGGGTCTATATCATCATGTCTCCGCGCAAAACCTCTCACCGACCCTTTTCTGGTAATGACCTTGGCTTGTGATGGGAAAACGTTTAAAGATATAAGTCCTTTCTACATAAAGCGTGAACTGGATAAGATAGGTGGCCCTGTCAAAAACGCTACGCGTCTCCGAGACGGTAGCTTACTATTAGAGAGCACAAATGCAGACCAGTCTAAGAAGATACAGAAAGCGACTTTGTTGGGCTCCTACCCTATCCGGGTAGCCCCACACAAAACGCTCAATATCTGCAGAGGAGTAGTCACCACCTCCAGCTTAGATGGTCTAGCAAATGAGGAAATAGTAAGCTGCCTCTCCGATCAACTCGTTTGTCAGGCGTACCGGCTAACTCGAAAACAAGATGGCAAGGAGTACCCGCTACGTGCGGGTTTTCTTACTTTCGCCGGCACTAAGTTACCTGAGTACATCTATTGCGGCTATGAACGTGCTAGCGTCCGCCAGTATGTTCCGAACCCCATGCGCTGTTTCCAACGTCAGCGGTTCGGACATACTAAGGTCACATGTACCAATCCTGCTCTTTGTGAGCAATGTGGCCTGGCGAAACACGACGATCCTAACTGCAGTCGAACACCTTGTTGCGTGAACTGTGGCGGTAGTCATCCCTCCAGCTCGCGACAGTGCCCTAGATTCATGGACGAAAAAAGTATTCAGGAGCTACGTGTAAAGGAACGCCTGACTTTTCCAGAGGCACGACGGCGCTTCGAACAACTGAAGCCTGCTACCACTACCACTGGATATGCACTAGCAGCTCGCCGTACTCCTAATACCACTGTTGCTGTTCAACACGTCCCTGTCGCCCACGCATCCACGCAGACTGACTTTCTAGCCGTTAAACCTACGTCTCAGACTGTATATCCACCAGCACTACTTCCGTTTCAACCGTACAGACTCCAGACACCAAGCCTTCAGCGAGTAACAACAATCCCGTAGTAACTGTGAAAAACCGATCCCGACCACAGCATAGATCGCGAAGTCGTTTGCCCTCTATTAGATCCCGGTCTCGTTCTACGAGCCGTAGGAGTTCTGACTCCCGAACATCAGTGGAGTCACAGGACGCTAACGATTTTCGAATCGTAGGGCCCAAGTCAGCCAAGGTCAAGAAAAAAGTTAAAACGGCCCGTTAAAAACTCTTCATGGAAATCATCCAGTGGAACGTCAATGGTTTCCGAGCTCGCGTTCAAGACCTACAGTTTGTAGTTTCTCAGCGGTCACCATCAGTTATTTGTCTCCAAGAAACCCATTTGCATCACTATCACTCATTACACCTAAGCACTTTTTCGGCATTTAGGAGAGCCTCCGTTGCAGGCACACGAGCAAGCGGTGGCGTCGCTACTTTAGTGGCGCCTAAAATCTCTGCCACCAATATACCATTAACCACGCCCTTGCAAGCTGTCGCTGTTCGTATACAGCGGGAGAGCATCTGTTTTACCATCTGCAATATTTACCTGCCCCCGCTCTGTGTAATTCAAAAGCAGGATCTTCAGGCTCGCCCCTCAAAATCCAACCTCTGCGGTCCTCGGGCAACAGGAAGTAGGGGACTGACTGATGGGGTGATGTACGGTGGGGACTTGGTGTACCCCACGACCGCTACGGCTGCCGAGAAGGCCCATCAGTAACCCCGAAAACTGGCAGAAGAGGCTCTGGTAATTTTCCCCAGGGACCTACTACGGTAGGTACGGGATTGGCGATCCCGGGGTCCCTAGCCACTCACCCTCATTTCATCCCCTTCACCTCCATCAACTGTGCCACGCTGTGCTACTGCTGATCAGAATGCATCACCTTCTTCCCCTTCTAGTTTTTTATTATGATTATTAGTACTTAAGGTCTTAGGTTTATAACTCCTGTCTCACCAGCAGGGATCTCTCCTATCTCCGTGGTTCTGTCCCACGGTTTTCTGCGCGGCTTCCGACATGTGTGCTCTCCGGAGGTCTCAGAAGTGTAGGTTGAGCGGACCCTTCGCACTGCCCCTATGTGTAGCCTTAGGTGCGGAGCCCGTCCACACCGTCAAGTACACCCACGTAGCTCCTTGAGGGCCCGGTCTGTGTTAATCTCCCGACGGCCGTGTTGCCGTTGGGTTAGTAACACGGACCGGACGTGTTACCGCTGACGGAACCCCGGTGTAATCAACCACAAGTCCCCTGAATCCGCGTGTGCCCTTTATGCGCAGCACGGCCTAAAGTGGGGAGCCACAGGCGGTTATTCCTGTGGTAGGGGCATAAAGCCGGGGTGTGCGTGGTGAACGGTTTACCCATACGGACAAGCAGTGGATATTGAAGGGTAGCTTTTCTGAAGTACAAATGAGATCGGTCATGGGTGAGGTCCCCATGACGGCACAGACCGTGAAGATTCGGTGTCTTTTTTCTTTAACCCCGGATGGCAGGCTGACGCCGACGGTTCCAGATGGGGTCTATATCATCATGTCTCCGCGCAAAACCTCCTTCATTGACCCTTATTTGTTGATGACCTTGGCATGTGATGGCAAAACCTTTAAGGATATTAGTCCATTTTATATTAAACGTGAGCTCGATAAGATCAGTGGCCCTGTGAAAAACGCTACCCGTCTCCGAGACGGTAGGTTACTATTAGAGACCACAACAGCGGACCGATCTAAAAAACTGCAGAAAGCGTCTTTGTTGGGCTCCTACCCTATCCGGGTAGCCCCACACAAAACGCCCAATACCTGCAGAGGAGTAGTCACCACCTCCAGTTTAGATGGTCTAGCAAATGAAGAAATAGTAAGTTGCCTCTCCGACCAACTCGTTTGTCAGGCGTACCGGCTAACACGAAAGCAAGATGGCAAGGAGTACCCACTACGTACGGTTTTTCTAACTTTTGCTGGGACTAAGTTACCCGAGTACATCTATTGCGGCTATGAGCGTGCGAGTTTCCGCCAGTATGTCCCGAACCCCATGCGCTGTTTCCAATGTCAGCGGTTCGGACATACTAAGGTCGCGTGTACCAATGCTGCGCTTTGTGAGCAATGTGGCCCAGCTAAACACGACGACCCAAACTGCAGCCGAACACCTTGCTGCGTGAACTGTGGCGGTAGTCATCCCTCCAGCTCGCGACAGTGTCCTAGATTCATGGACGAAAAAAGCATTCAGGAGCTACGTGTCAAAGAACGCCTGACTTTTCCAGAGGCACGAGGGCGCTTTGAACAACTAAAGCCTGCTACCACTACTACTGGATATGCATCAGCAGCTCGCCGTACTCCTAATACCACTGTTGCTGTTCAACACGTCCCTGTCGCCCACGCATCCACGCAGACTGACTTTCTAGCCGTAAAACCTACGTCTCAGACTGTTTGTGTATCCACCAGCACAGCCTCCGCTTCAACCGTACAGACTCCAGCCACCAAGCCATCAGCGGGTAACAACCATCCCGTAGTAAATGCGAAAAACCGATCCCGACCACAACATAGATCGCGAAGTCGCTCGCCTTCTGTTAGACCCCGGTCTCGTTCTACGAGCCGTAGCAGTTCTGACTCCCGAACATCAGCGGAGTCACAGGAGGCTAACGATTTTCGAATCGTAGGGCCTAGGTCAGCCAAGGTCAAGAAAAAGGTTAAAACGGCCCATTAAAAACTCTTCATGGAAATAATCCAGTGGAATGTCAATGGTTTTCGAGCTCGTGCTCAGGACCTACAACATTTAGTTTCTCAACGGTCACCGTCAATTATTTGCCTCCAAGAAACCCACTTACATCCCAATCACTCGTTACACCTTCACTCCTTTTCGGCATTTAGAAGCGATTCTCTTGCAGGTCTGCGTGCAAGCGGTGGCGTTGCTACCTTAGTGGCGCGTAACATTTCCGCCGCCCACGTTCCCCTCACCACACCATTGCAAGCTGTGGCCGTCCGGATACAACTGGAGAGCATCAGTTTTACCATCTGTAACATGTACCTGCCGCCGCTCAGTATAGTTACAGAGCGGGATCTTCTAGCTCTATTGGCTCAGCTCCCCTCACCACTACTCCTTGTGGGAGATTTGAATGCCAAGCACACGCTCTGGGGATCAGACACAGATGACGCCCGTGGATGCCTCCTCGTAGACGTCTTCGATAAGTCTGACCTGCTTCTGCTAAATACTGGTGACCCGACATTCCTATCATCCGCTTATGGTACACATTCCGTTCTAGACCTTTCTTTCTGCAGTCCGTCATTAGTACCACTACTTGAGTGGTCAGTACTTTCCGACCTCTTCGGCAGTGATCATTACCCCATTAACATTCATTTTTCTGGCCGCCAATGTGTACCTTCTCGACATCCTCGCTGGATTATTTCCAAAGCTAACTGGGGAAAATTCCAATCCCTCATACACCTCATCGACCATGGTTTCGACACCATAGACGAAATGGTCGAATATTTTACTTGCTCGATCATGCTCGCAGCAGAATCCAGCATTCCTCGAGGCTCACCTACACCACGTCGTATTCCTGTACCGTGGTGGTCCGAGGAATGTAGTTTGGCTGTCAAAGCACGCAAACGTGCTTTGCGCATTTTTCAGCGGCACCCGACGGAAGCAAACTTCGTCGCCTTCAAACGTTCTCGCGCTAGGGCACGCTTTATACTGCGCAACGCAAAGCGTAAATCTTGGGAAGCATTTGTGTCTTCCCTTTCCCGGCGCAATTCTACCCAACAAGTATGGTCAGCTGTTCGGCGGATGTATGGCAAGTATCGCCGGACGGTAATTCCCGCCCTTGTCATCAACGGATCCATGTGCACCACCGAGCAGGACATAGCTGAAGCCCTAGCTACCACATTTGCTGCCACGAGCCAAACTGCCCGCTATGACGCTCTCTTCCTGCCTACTAAGGAAAAGGCGGAGCGGGTACCACTTAATTTTAATAGTGACTGCACCGAGCCGTACAACCAACCCTTTACCGCAGCCGAGCTCGCCCATTCTCTGGCGTTAGCAAAGGATTCCTCTCCAGGTCCCGATGACGTACACCGACAGATGTTGCCACATCTTCCATCTGAGGCGCTATCTTTCCTTTTAAACATCTATAACCGCATTTGGCATGAGCGGGTTTTCCCTTCCTCCTGGCGAGAGGGTATTGTCATCCCCATCCCTCGACCCGGAAAGGACCGCAAGCTACCATCTAGCTACCGCCCCATTTGCCTGACGAGTGTCATCTGTAAGACGTTGGAGCGAATGATAAACGCTCGGTTAAATTGGTGGCTCGAAAAACATAACCATCTGTCCAACATGCAATGCGGTTTTCGTCGCCATCGCTCAAGTGTCGATAATCTAACACGCCTTGAGGGGTATGTTTCCGATGCGTTTCTACTGAAGCAACATACCGTGGGCGTGTTCCTCGACCTGGAGAAGGCCTATGACACCACTTGGCGGTACGGCATACTCCGTAACCTACATGGTTACGGCTTGCGTGGTCATCTGCCCGAGTTTTTATGCAATTTTTTAAAACTTCGCCGTTTTCGTGTGCGGATAGGGAAAACGATATCCCAGGAGCGGATACAGGAGAACGGTGTACCTCAAAGGTCGATTTTGAGCATCACCCTTTTTGCCGTAGCGATTAACGGCATCACTAGTGCCGTTCGAAGTGGAATTCCACCATCCCTATATGTTAACGACTTCGCAGTCTATTATAGGTCCGCCAACATAGATCACATTGAGCGCCAACTGCAGCTGACCATTACCCAGCTTGCAGCTTGGGCGCTTCAAACCGGCTTCCGTTTTTCAGCTGCGAAGACGCAGTGTATCCACTTTCACCGCCTACGAGGTATTCACCCGCCTCCTGATCTTCATTTGAACGGCACACCCCTGCCATTTGTCTCACACCTGAAGTTCTTGGGCCTCTACTTGGACCGACAACTCAATTGGGAGCACCACATTCGTCACCTTCGAGCCTCTTGCGATCGCTCTCTTCGGGTGCTGAAGGTATTATCTGGAGCATCTTGGGGGGGGGGGGCGATCGCACGGTAATGTTGAGGCTGTACCGCTCTCTGGTTCGGTCCAAGCTGGACTATGGCAGTTTTATTTATGGCGCAGCGACCGTTTCTAAACTTCGCCTTTTAGACACCGTGCATCACACTGGCATCCGCCTTGCCACAGGAGCTTTTCGCACCAGTCGAGTCGACTGCCTGTATGCAGACTCAGGCGAACCTCCACTCCATATTCGTCGCTCGCTGTTACTCTGCTCGTACGTCTCAAAGTTGGCAAGTTATCCCAATCATCCTTGTTTTAAACCAGTTCTGTGTCCAGATTTAGTCCACCGTCATATGCGCCCTGGTGCTCGGACACGCCCCATGGGAATAAGATTTCGGGATCTCCTACATTCCCATGGGCTCCGAATGCCTCGCGTAGAGAGGTCGTCCATCTGCCCTTATCCTGCATGGCAGCTCAATCGGGCGCAGTTCGATCTAACACTTTCAAGCAACACTAGACTCGCTACCCCACATTCGGTGTTCCAACAACTTTTTGCCGCTTTACTGGGCCGTTACCCTAACTATGTTCCGGTCTTTACAGGCGGTTCCCAGTTAGGTAACGCTACGGGTTGCGCATTCTTCATTAACGGTGAGGCTCATAAATTTAGACTCCTGGACTCCACTTCGGTCTTCTCAGCAGAGCTGTATGCCATCTTTTATTTGCTCCTTTTTATTTGCAAGTTAGCTCCTGGCTCTTTTATCGTCTGCACTGACTGCCTAAGTGCGCTTCGGGCCTTGCAACAGCACACAGCCGCTCACACCCTCGTTTTAAAAATACAGGCCCAGATCTCGCAATAGCTCAGTCGCGGTTACCATTTTGTTTTTACTTGGATCCCAGGCCATGTGTGCATTTCCGGAAACGAGGAGGCGGACGCGGCTGCTAAGTCAGCCTGCCGTTTACCCCGGAGTTTAACAACTACGGTGCCGTACCAGGATGTGCAACGTGTTTTCCGTCGCCACCTTCTATCTGCTTGGCAGCAATCCTGGACAGCTTTGGAAGGCACACTACTCCGGGCAATAAAGGAGAGCGTACAACCCTGGCCAACTTCCTGCAGGGATAACCGGCGAGCCGAGGTGATACTCACCCGGCTGAGAATTGGGCACACACGAGCGACACATGGCCATCTATTAAGAGGGGAACCGGCCCCTGTGTGTGCCCCGTGTGCAGTACGCCTCACGGTGCGGCACGTACTGCTTGATTGCCCGCAGTACGCCCGCGTTCGCCAGTCAATAGGCTTGGGAGCTAACTTGCCAAGAATTTTAGGGGACGACCCAGTGGCCTTGATGAAGGCACTGCGGTTTGTAACCGAAATCGGTTTTAACCAGCGAGTCTGACTTGCATTTTATATTTATTACTTTTAGAGTTTTTAAAGTATGGCTTTAGATCGTTTTTAATGTCCTTTTAACAGTTGAGTGCTTTATTATATTTTACCTTTTTTTTAGCTAAATGTTTATAGCTTTTAGGTTTTAGTATTGACTTGGGGCCCAAATGACCTTGTTGTCGACGGGCCCTTAAACACCACACTCACTCTTCAGGCTCTATTGGCTCAGCTCCCCTCACCGTTACTCATCTTGGGAGACCTGAATGCCAAACACACGCTCTGGGGCTCCGACATTGATGATGCTCGCGGCTGCCTCATAGACACATTTGATTCGTATAACCTGATTTTGCTGAACACTGGTGACCCGACATTCTTGTCATCCGCTTATGGTACGCACTCGGTACTAGACGTCTCTTTCTGCAGCCCGGTATTAGTTCCAGTACTTGATTGGTCTGTGCTTTCCGATCTCTTTGGGAGCGACCATTACCCAATTAACATCCATTTATCCGGCCGGCACCATGCGCCTTCGCGACATCCTCGCTGGATTATTTCCAAGGCTGACTGGGAAAAGTTTAATTCCCATATTCACCTCACCGACGATGGTTTTGACACCGTCGATGAAATGGTGGAATATTTTACATGTTCCATTCTGCTCGCCGCTGAATCCAGCATTCCTCGAGGTTCTTCTACCCCACGTCATACCCCTATACCCTGGTGGTCTGAGGAATGCCGTGTGGCAATAAAAGCACGCAAACGTGCTTTGCGGCTGTTTCAGTTGCACCCGACAGAACAGAAGTTCGTTGCTTTTAAACGTTCTCGAGCTAGGGCACGTTTTGTGCTTCGCAATGCGAAACGAACATCCTGGGAAGCCTACGTGTCTTCCCTTTCTCGTAGCAGCCCGCCAAACAGGTATGGTCAGCTGTTCGGCGGATGCATGGCAAGTATCGCCGAACGATCATTCCCGGACTTGCCCTCAACGGTTCCATCTGCACTGCCGAGCAAGATATAGCCAAAGCCCTTGCCACCTCATTCGCTGCTACTATACAAACGGCTAGCAACGACGCCCTCTTCCTTCCTATTAAGGAAGCTGCGGAGCGAACGAAACTTAATTTTAATAGCGAATGTAATGAGCCGTACAACCAACCTTTTACCGCTGCCGAGCTTGCACATTCTTTAGCCCTAGCTAAGGACTCTTCTCCCGGTCCCGATGACATCCACAGACAGATGCTGCTACATCTTCCACCCGATGCGATGTCTTTCCTTTTAGGCATGTATAGCCGCATCTGGCATGAGCGGGTCTTTCCATCTTCCTGGCAAGAGGGTATTGTCATTCCCATCCCTCGACCTGGAAAGGACCGCACACTTCCATCTAGCTACCGCCCCATTTGCCTGACGAGTGTCGTCTGTAAGACCTTTGAGCGAATGGTAAACTCTCGGTTAGTGTGGTGGCTCGAAATCAATAACCAGCTGTCCAACCTTCAATGCGGTTTTCGTCGCCATCGCTCTAGTGTTGACAATCTAACAAGCATAGAGGCTTACATTCATCATGCCTTTCTACTGCAACAGCATGTGGTGGGAGTATTCTTTGCCCTGGAGAAGGCTTATGACACCACTTGGCGGTATGGCATACTACGCAACCTGCACAGTTACGGTATGCGAGGCCACTTATCGGAATTTTCAAGTAATTTTTTAGCCCTACGTCGTTTTCGTGTCCGAATAGGAAACAGTATCTCAAGGGAGCGGATCCAGGAGAATGGTGTGCCTCAAGGGTCGATTCTCAGTGTCGCCCTTTTTGCCGTGGCTATTAATGGCATTACTAGTGTCGTTCGCGGCGGAATTCCATCATCTCTGTATGTTGACGACTTCGCTATATATTATCGCTCTTATAACTTAGACCATATAGAGCGTCAACTGCAGTTGACCTTCAACCAGCTGGCAGCCTTGGCGCTTCGCACCGGCTTCCGTTTTTCTCCTGCGAAGACACAATGTGTCCAATTCCATCGACTACGAGGTATTCACCCTCCACCTGATCTTCACTTGAACGGCAAACCCCTGCCGTTTGTCTTGCACCTGAAGTTCTTGGGCCTCTACTTGGACAGACAACTCAACTGGGAGCGCCACATTCGTCACCCTCGAGCCTCTTGCGATCGTTCTCTGCGGGTGCTGAAGGTATTATCTGGAGCATCTTGGGGGGGCGATCGCACGGTAATGTTGAGGCTGTATCGCTCCCTGGTCCGATCCAAGCTGGACTACGGCTGTTTTATTTATGGCGCAGCGACCGCCTCTAAACTTCGCCTTTTAGACACCGTACATCATACAGGTATCCGCCTTGCCACAGGAGCTTTCCGGACAAGTCGCGTCGACTGCTTGTATGCGGACTCCGGGGAGCCTCCACTTTCTGTTCGTCGCTCGACACTACTCTGTTCCTACGTTGCAAAGTTGGCAAGTTACCCAAACCATCCATGTTTTAAACCAGTTCTGCATCCCGACTTAGCCCACCGTTATATGCACCCTAGTTTTCGGACACGCCCAACCGGAGTAAGATTCCGGGAACTCTCCCGTACACACGACCTCCGAATGCCTCGCGTGGAGCGTTCGTCCCTGGGTCGTTATCCCGCATGGCAGCTCCAGCGTGCGCAGTTCGATCTTGCTCTTTCCACAAACTCGAGACTAGCTACCCCACATTCGGTATTCCAACAACTTTTTGCCGAACTACTGGACCGTTACCTAATTATGTTCCGGGCTGTACAGATGGTTCCCAGTTGGGTAGCACTACGGGTTGCGCATTCGTCATTAACGGCGAGGCTCATAAATTTCGCCTTCTAGACTTCACCTCTGTTTTTTCTGCAGAACTGTATGCCATCCTCTATCTGCTCCTTTTTATTTGTAAGTTAGTTCCTGGCAATTTTATCGTTTGCACTGACTCTCTAAGCGCTCTTCAGGACTTGCAACAGCACATTGCAACTCACACACTAGTTTTAAAAATTCAGGCCTTGATCTCGCAAATGCTTAGTCGCGGATAACATATTGTTTTAACTTGGACCCCAGGCCATGTGGGCATTTCCGGGAATGAGGAGGCGGACGCGGCTGCTAAGTCCGCTTGCCGTTTGCCCCGGTGTTTAACAACTACGGTGCCATACCAGGATGTGCAACGTTTTTTCCGTCGCCAACTTCTATCTGCTTGGCAGCACTCCTGGACAGCTTTGGAAGGCACACAACTCCGGGCAATAAAGGAGACTGTACAACCCTGGCTAACTTCATACAGGGATAACCGGCGAGCCGAGGTGATACTCGCCCGGCTGAGAATTGGACACACACGAGCCACTCATGGCCATTTGTTAAGAGGGGAACCGGCACCAGTGTGTGCTCCATGTGCAGTACGCCTCACGGTGCGGCACATATTGCTCGATTGCCCGCAGTACGCTCGCGTTCGCCAGTCAGTAGGCTTGGGAACTAACTTGATGGATGTTTTAGGGGACGACCCAGTGGCCGTGGATAAGGCACTGCGGTTTGTTTTTAAAATCGGTTTTAATCAACAAGTCTGACTTGTATTTTATATTTATTACTTTTAGAGGTTTTAAAGTATTAGTCTTTAGATTGTTTTTAATATCATTTTAACAGTTGAGTGTTTTATTATATTTTACCTTTTTAGCTTAATTTTTATAGCTTTTAGGTTTTATTAATTGACTTCGGGCCCAAATGACCTTGCTGTCGACGGGCCCTAAAACTCCACACAATCAATCAATCTCCGTGGTTCTGTCCCACGGTTTTCAGCGCGGCTTCCGACATGTGTGCTCTCCGGAGGTCTCAAAAGTGAAGGTTGAGCGGACCCTTCGCACTGCCCCTATGTGTAGCCTTAGGTGCAGTGCCCGTCCACACCGTCAAGTACACCCACGTAGCTCCTTGAGGGCCCGGTCTGTGTTAATCTCCCGACGGCCGTGTTGCCGTTGGGTTAGTATCACGGACCGGACGTGTTGCCGCTGACGGAACCCCGGTGTAATCAACCACAAGTCCCCTGAATCCGCGTGTGCCCTTTATGCGTAGCGCGGCCTAAAGTGGGGAGCCACAGGCGGTTATTCCTGTGGTAGGGGCATAAAGCCGGGGTGTGCGTGGTGAACGGTTTACCCATACGGACAAGCAGTGGATATTGAAGGGTAGCTTTTCTGAGGTACAAATGAGATCGGTCATGGGTGGGGTCCCCATGACGGCACAGACCGTGAAGATTTGGTGTCTTTCTTTCTTTAACCCCCGGATGGCAGGCTGACGCCGACGGTTCCGGATGGGGGTCTATATCATCATGTCTCCGCGCAAAACCTCCTTCATTGACCCTTATTTATTGATGACCTTGGCATGTGATGGCAAAACGTTTAGGGATATAAGCCCATTTTATATAAAGCGTGAGCTCCAAAAAACAGTGGCCCTGTCAAAAACGCTACGCGTCTCCGCGACGGCAACTTACTACTAGAGACCACAACTGCAGAGCAATCCAAGAAACTTCAAAAAGTGTCTTTGTTGGGCTCCTACCCTATCCGGGTAGCCCCACACAAAACGCTCAATACCTGCAGAGGAGTAGTCACCACCTCCAGTTTAGATGGTCTAGCAAATGAAGAAATAGTAACTTGCCTCTCCGACCAACTCGTTTGTCAGGCGTACCGCCTAACACGAAAGCAAGATGGCAAGGAGTACCCACTACGTACGGTTTTTCTAACTTTTGCTGGGACTAAGTTACCCGAGTACATCTATTGCGGCTATGAGCGTGCGAGTGTCCGCCAGTATGTCCCGAACCCCATGCGCTGTTTCTGATTTCAGCGGTTCGGACATACTAAGGTCGCGTGTACCAATCCTGCTCTTTGTGAGCAATGTGGCCTATCTAAACACGACGACCCAAACTGTAGCCGAACACCTTGCTGCGTGAACTGTGGCGGTAGTCATCCCTCCAGCTCGCGACAGTGTCCTAGATTCATGGACGAAAAAAGCATTCAGGAGCTACGTGTCAAAGAACGCCTGACTTTTCCAGAGGCACGACGGCGCTTTGAACAACTAAAGCCTGCTACCACTACTGGATATGCATCAGCAGCTCGCCGTTCTCCTAATACCACTGTTGCTGTTCAACACGTCCCTGTCGCCCACGCATCCACGCAGACTGACTTTCTAGCCGTTAAACCCACGTCTCAGTCTGTTTGTGTATCCACCAGCACAGCCTCCGCTTCAGCCGTACAGACTCCAGCCACCCAGCCATCAAAGGGTAACAACCATCCCGTAGTAAATGCGAAAAACCGATCCCGACCACAACATAGATCGCGAGGTCGCTCGCCATCTGTTAGATCCCGGTCTCGTTCTACGAGCCGTAGGACTTCTGTCTCCCGATCATCAGCGGAGTCACAGGAGGCTAACGATTTTCGAATCGTAGGGCCCAGGTCAGACAAGGTCAAGAAAAGGTTAAAACGGCGCATTAAAAACTCTTCATGGAAATAATCCAGTGGAATGTCAATAGTTTTCGAGCTCGTGCTCAAGACCTACAACATTTAGTTTCTCAACGGTCACCGTCAATAATTTGCCTCCAGGAAACCCACTTACATCCCAATCACTCGTTACACCTTCACTCTTTTTCGGCATTTAGAAGCTACTCTCTTGCAGGTCTGCGTGCAAGCGGTGGCGTTGCTACCTTAGTGGCGCGTAACATTTCCGCCGCCCACGTTCCTCTCAGCACACCATTGCAAGCTGTGGCCGTCCGGATGCAGCTGGAGAGCATCAGCTTTACCATCTGTAACATGTACCTGCCGCCGCTCAGTATAGTTACAGAGCGGGATCTTCTAGCTCTATTGGCTCAGCTCCCCTTACCACTACTCCTTGTGGGAGATTTAAATGCCAAGCACACGCTCTGGGGATCAGACACTGATGACGCCCGTGGATGCCTCCTCGTAGACGTCTTCGATAAGTCTGACCTGCTTCTGCTAAATACTGGTGACCCGACATTCCTATCATCCGCTTATGGTACACATTCCGTACTAGACCTTTCTTTTTGCAGTCCGTCATTAGTACCCCTACTTGAGTGGTCAGTACTTTCCGACCTCTTTGGCAGTGATCATTACCCCATTAACATTCATTTTTCTGGCCGCCAATGTGTACCTTCTCGACATCCTCGCTGGATTATTTCCAAAGCTAACTGGGGAAAATTCCAATCCCTCATACACCTCATCGACGATGCTTTCGACGCCATCGACGAAATGGTCGAATACTTTACTTGCTTGATCCTGCTCGCAGCAGAATCCAGCATTCCTCGAGGTTCACCTACACCACGTCATATCCCTGTACCGTGGTGGTCCGAGGAGTGCAGTTTGGCTCTCAAAGCACGCAGACGTGCTTTGCGCATTTTTCAGCGGCACCCGACGGAAGGGAACTTCGTCGCCTTCAAACGTTCTCGCACTAGGGCACGCTTTATACTGCGCAACGCAAAACGTAAATCTTGGGAAGCCTATGTCTCTTCCCTTTCCCGGCGCAGTTCTAACCAACAAGTATTGTCAGCTGTTCGGCGGATGTATGGCAAGTATCGCCGGACTGTAATTCCCGGCCTTGCCATCAACGGTTCCATGTGCACCACCGAGCAGGACATGGCTGAAGCCCTAGCTACCACATTTGATGCCACGAGCCAAACTGCCCGCTATGACGCTCTCTTCCTGCCTATTAAGGAAAAGGCGGAGCGGGTACCACTTAATTTTAATAGTGACTGCACCGAGCCGTACAACCAACCCTTTACCGCAGCCGAGCTCGCCCCTTCTCTGGCGTTAGCAAAGGATTCTTCTCCAGGTCCCGATGACTTACACCGACAGATGCTGCTACACCTTCCATCTGGGGTGCTATGTTTCCTTCTAAACATCTATAACCGCATTTGGCATGAGCGGGTTTTCCCTTCCTCCTGGCGAGAGGGTATTGTCATCCCCATCCCTCGACCCGGAAAGGACCGCACGCTACCATCTAGCTACCGCCCCATTTGCCTGACGAGTGTCATCTGTAGGACCTTCGAGCGGATGGTAAACGCTCGGTTACATTGGTGGCTAGAAAAACATAACCATCTGTCCAACTTGCAATGCGGTTTTCGTCGCCATCGCTCAAGTGTCGATAATCTAACACGCCTTGAGGGGTATATTTCCGATGCGTTTCTACTGAAACAGCACGCCGTCGGCGTGTTCCTCGACCTGGAGAAGGCTTATGACACCACCTGGCGGTACGGCATACTCCGTAACCTACATGCTACGGTATGCGTGGTCATCTACCCGAATTCCTATGCAACTTCTTAAAACATCGCCGTTTTCGGGTTCGTATAGGAAACACTATATCACGGGAGCGGATACAGGAGAACGGCGTACCTCAAGGTTCAATTTTGAGCGTCACCCTTTTTGCCGTAGCGATTAGCGGCATCACTAGTGCCGTTCGAAGTGGAATTCCATCATCCCTCTATGTTGACGACTTCGCGGTTTATTATAGGTCTGCCAACATAGATCACATTGAGCGCCAACTGCAGCTGACCATTACCCAGCTAGCAGCTTGGGCGCTTCAAACCGGCTTCCGTTTTTCAGCGGCGAAGACGCAGTGTATCCACTTTCACCGCCTACGAGGTATTCACCCGCCTCCTGATCTTCATTTGAACGACACACCCCTGCCATTTGTCCCGCACCTGAAGTTCTTGGGCCTCTACTTAGATCGACAGCTCAACTGGGAGCACCACATTCGTCACCTTCGAGCCTCTTGCGATCGTTCTCTTCGGGTGCTGAAGGTATTATCTGCAGCATCTTGGGGGGGCGATCGCATGGTAATGTTGAGGCTGTACCGCTCTCTGGTTCGGTCCAAGCTGGACTATGGCAGTTTTATTTATGGCGCAGTGACCGCCTCTAAACTTCGCCTTTTAGACACCGTGCATCATACTGGCATCCGCCTTGCCACAGGAGCTTTCCGCACCAGTCGAGTCGACTGCCTGTATGCAGATTCAGGCAAACCTCCACTCCATATTCGTCGCTCGCTGTTACTCTGCTCATACGTTTCGAAGTTGGCAAGTTAGCACAATCATCCTTGTTTTAAGACCCTCAAAATCCAACCTCTGTGGACCTCGTCCCGAGGGGTGGGCAACAGGGAGTAGGGGACCGACTGATGGGGTGATGTACGGTGGGGACTTGGTGTACCCCAGGACCGCTACGGCTGCGGAGAAGGCCCATCAGTAACCCCTAAAACTGGCAGAAGAGGCTCTGGTATTTTCCCCCAGGGACCTACTACGGTGGGTACGGGATTGGCGATCCCGGGGTCCCTAGCCATTTACCCTCAATTCATCCCCTTCATCTCCATGAACTGTGCCACGTTGAGCTACTGCTGATCAGTAAGCATCACATTCTTCCTCTTCTAGGTTTTTATTATTATTCGCACGTAAGGTCTTAGGTTTATAACTCCTGTCTCACCAGCAGAGATCTCTCCTATCTCCGTGGTTCTGTCCCACGGTTTTCAGCGCGGCTTCCGACATGTGTGCTCTCCGGAGGTCTCAAAAGTGAAGGTTGAGCGGACCCTTCGCACTGCCCCTATGTGTAGCCTTAGGTGCGGAGCCCGTCCACACCGTCAAGTCCACCCACGTAGCTCCTCGAGGGCCCGGTCTGTGTTAATCTGCCGACGGTCGTGTTGCCGTTGGGTTAGTATCACGGACCGGACGTGTTACCGCTGACGGAACCCCGGTGTAATCAACCACAAGTCCCCTGAATCCGCGTGTGCCTATTATACGCAGCGCGGCCTAAAATGGGGAGCCACAGGCGGTTATTCCTGTGGTAGGGGCATAAAGCCGGGGTGTGCGTGGTGAACGGTTTACCCATACGGACAAGCAGTGGAGATTGAAGGGTAGCTTTTCTGAGGTACAAATGAGATCGGTCATGGGTGAGGTCCCCATGACGGCACAGACCGTGAAGATTCGGTGTCTTTCTTTATTTAACCCCCGGAAGGCAGGCTGACGCCGACGGTTCCGGATGGGGGTCTATATCATCATGTCTCCGCGCAAACAATCTTTCATTGACCCTTTCTTGATAATGACCTTGGCTTGTGATGGGAAAACGTTTAAAGAGGTTAGTCCATTTTATATCAAGCGCGAACTTGATATAATCAGCGGCCCGGTTAAAAACGCTACGCGTCTCCGAGACGGTAGCTTACTGTTAGAGACCTCAACTGCAGACCAGTCTAAAAAGCTGCAAAAAGCGTCTTTGTTGGGCTCCTACCCTATCCGGGTAGCCCCACACAATACGCTAAATACCTGCAGAGGAGTAGTCACCACCTCGACCTTAGATGGTCTAGCAAATGAGGAAATAGTAAGTTGCCTCTCCGATCAACTCGTTTGTCAGGCGTACCGGCTACTAACTCGAAAACAAGATGGCAAGGAGTACCCGCTACGTACGGTTTTTCTTACTTTCGCCGGGACTAAGCTACCCGAGTACATCTATTGCGGCTATGAACGTGCTAGCGTCCGCCAGTATGTCCCGAACCCCATGCGCTGTTTCCAATGTCAGCGGTTCGGACATACTAAGGTCACATGTACCAATCCTGCTCTTTGTGAGCAATGTGGCCTACCGAAGCACGACGATCCAAACTGCAGTCGAACACCTTGTTGCGTGAACTGTGGTGGCAGTCACCCTTCCAGTTCGCGACAGTGCCCTAGATTCATGGACGAAAAGAGCATTCAGGAGCTACGTGTAAAGGAACGCCTGACTTTTCCAGAGGCACGGCGGCGCTTCGAACAACTGAAGCCTCCTAGCACTACCACTGGATATGCATTAGCAGCTCGCCGTACTCCTAATACCACTGTTGCTGTTCAACACGTCCCTGTCGCCCACGCATCCACGCAGACTGACTTTCTAGCCGTTAAACCCACGACTCAGACTGCTTTTATATCCACCAGCACTACCTCGATTTCTGCCGTACAGACTCCAGCCACCAAGGCATCAGGGAATAACAACAATCCCGTAGTAAATGTGAAAAACCGATCCCGGCCAACACATAGATCGCGAAGTCGCTCGCCTTCTATTAGATCCCGGTCTCGTTCTACGAGCCGTAGGAGTTCTGACTCCCGAACATCAGCGGAGTCACAGGAGGCTAACGATTTTCGAGTCGTAGGGCCCAAATCAGCCAAGGTCAAGAAAAAGGTTAAAATGGCCCGCTAAAAACTCTTTATGGAAATAATCCAGTGGAACGTCAATGGTTTCCGAGCTCGCGTTCAAGACCTACAGTGTTCAGTTTCTCAATGGTCACCATCAGTTATTAGTCTCCAAGAAACCCATTTGCATCACTATCACTCATTACACCTAAGCACTTTTTCGGCATTCAGGGGAGACTCCGTTGCAGGCACACGAGCAAGCGGCGGCGTTGCTACTTTAGTGGCGCCTAATATCTATGCCACCAATATACCATTAACCACGCCGTTGCAAGCTGTCGCTGTTCGTATACAGCGAGAGAGCATCTCTTTTACCATCTGCAACATTTACCTGTCCCCGCTCTGTGTAATTCAAAAGCAAGATCTTCAGGCTCTTTTGGCTCAGCTCCCCTCACCGTTACTCATCTTGGGAGATCTGAATGCCAAACGCACGCTCTGGGGCTCCGACATTGATGATGCTCGTGGCTGCCTCATAGTAGACACGTTTGATTCATATGACCTGATTTTGCTGAACACTGGTGACCCGACATTCTTGTCATCCGCTTATGGTACGCACTCGGCACTAGACGTCTCTTTCTGTAGCCCGGTATTAGTTCCACTCCTTGATTGGTCTGTGCTTTCCGACCTCTTTGGGATCGATCATTACCCAATTAACATCCGTTTATCCGGCCGGCACCATGCGCCTTCGCGACATCCTCGCTGGATTATTTCCAAGGCTGACTGGGAAAAGTTTAATTCCCATATACATCTCACCGACGATAGTTTTGACACCGTCGATGAAATGGTGGAATATTTTACATGTTCCATCCTGCTCGCCGCTGAATCCAGCATTCCTCGAGGTTCTTCTACCCCACGTCATACCCCTGTACCCTGGTGGTCTGAGGAATGCCGTGTGGCTATAAAAGCACGCAAACGTGCTTTACGGCTTTTTCAGTTGCACCCGACGGAAAAGAACTTCGTTGCTTTTAAACGTTCTCGAGCTAGGGCACGTTTTGTGCTTCGCAGTGCGAAACGAAGATCCTGGGAAGCCTACGTGTCTTCCCTTTCTCGTCGCAGCTCCACCAAACAGGTATGGTCAGCTGTTCAGCGGATGCATGGCAAGTATCGCCGAACGGTCATTCCCGGACTTGCCCTCAACGGTTCCATCTGCACTGCCGAGCAAGATATAGCCGAAGCCCTTGCCACCTCATTCGCTGCTACTAGCCAAACGGCTAGTTACGACGCCCTCTTCCTTCCTATTAAGGAAGCTGCGGAGCGAACAAAACTTAATTTTAATAGCGAATGTAATGAGCCGTAGAACCAACCTTTTACCGCTGCCGAGCTTTCACATTCTTTAGCCCTAGCTAAGGACTCTTCTCCCGGTCCCGATGACATCCACAGACAGATGCTGCTACGTCTTCCACCCGATGCGATGTCTTTCCTTTTAGGCATGTATAACCGCATCTGGCATGAGCGGGTCTTTCCATCTTGCTGGCAAGAGGGTATTGTCATCCCCATCCCTCGACCCGGAAAGGACCGCACACTTCCATCAAGCTACCGCCCTATTTGCCTGACGAGTGTCGTCTGTAAGACCTTTGAGCGAATGGTAAACTCTCGGTTAGTGTGGTGGCTCGAAACTAATAAGCAGCTGTCCAACCTTCAATGTGGTTTTCGTCGCCATCGCTCTAGTGTTGACAATCTAACACGCATTGAGGCTTACATTCATCATGCCTTTCTACTGCAACAGCATGTGGTGGGAGTATTCTTTGACCTGGAGAAGGCTTATGACACCACTTGGCGGTATGGCATACTACGTAACCTTCACAGTTACGGTATGCGAGGCCACTTACCGGAATTTTTAAGAAATTTTTTGGCACTACGTCGTTTTCGTGTCCGAATAGGGAACACAATCTCAAGGGAGCGGATCCAGGAGAATGGTGTACCTCAAGGGTCGATCCCCAGCGTCGCCCTTTTTGCCGTGGCTATTAACGGCATCACTAGTGTCGTTCGCGGCGGAATTCCGTCATCCCTGTATGTTGACGACTTCGCTATATATTATCGCTCTTATAACTTAGACCATATAGAGCGTCAACTGCAGTTGACCATCAACGAGCTAGCAGCCTGGGCGCTTCGCAACGGCTTCCGTTTTTCTCCTGCGAAGACACAATGTGTCCACTTCCATCGTCTACGAGGTATTCACCCTCCACCTGATCTGCACTTGAACGGCACACCCCTGCCGTTTGTCTCCCACCTGAAGTTCTTGGGCCTCTACTTGGACAGACAACTCAACTGGGAGCGCCACATTCGTCACCTTCGAGCCTCATGCGATCGTTCTCTGCGGGTGCTGAAGGTATTATCTGGAGCATCTTGGGGGGGCGATCGCACGGTAATGTTGAGGCTGTATCGCTCCCTGGTCCGATCCAAGCTGGACTACGGCTGTTTTATTTATGGCGCAGCGACCGCCTCTAAACTTCGCCTTTTAGACACCGTACATCATACAGGTATCCGCCTTGCCACAGGAGCTTTCCGGACAAGTCGCGTCGACTGCTTGTATGCGGACTCCGGCGAGCCTCCACTTTCTGTTCGTCGCTCGACACTACTCTGTTCCTACGTTGCAAAGTTGGCAAGTTACCCAAACCATCCATGTTTTAAACCAGTTCTGCATCCCGACTTAGCCCACCGTTAATGCACCCTAGTTCTCGGACACGCCCAACCGGAGTAAGATTCCGGGAACTCTCCCGTACACACGACCTCCGAATGCCTCGCGTGGAGCGGTCGTCCCTGGGTCGTTATCCCGCATGGCAGGTCCAGCGTGCGCAGTTCGATCTTGCTCTTTCCACAAACTCGAGACTAGCTACCCCACATTCGGTATTCGAACAACTTTTTTCCGAACTACTGGACCGTTACCTAATTATGTTCCGGGCTGTACAGATGGTTCCCAGTTGGGTAGCACTACGGGTTGCGCATTCGTCATTAACGGCGAGGCTCATAAATTTCGCCTTCTAGACTTCACCTCTGTTTTTTCTGCAGAACTGTATGCCATCCTCTATCTGCTCCTTTTTATTTGTAAGTTAGTTCCTGGCAACCTTATCGTTTGCACTGACTCTCTAAGCGCTCTTCAGGACTTGCAACAGCACATTGCAACTCACACGCTAGTTTTAAAAATTCAGGCCTTGATCTCGCAAATGCTTAGTCGCGGATACCATATTGTTTTAACTTGGACCCCAGGCCATGTGGGCATTTCCGGGAATGAGGAGGCGGACGCGGCTGCTAAGTCCGCTTGCCGTTTGCCCCGGAGTTTAACAACTACGGTGCCATACCAGGATGTGCAACGTTTTTTCCGTCGCCAACTTCTATCTGCTTGGCAGCAATCCTGGACAGCTTTGGAAGGCACACAACTCCGGGCAATAAAGGAGACTGTACAACCCTGGCTAACTTCATACAGGGATAACCGGCGAGCCGAGGTGATACTCGCCCGGCTGAGAATTGGACACACACGAGCCACTCATGGCCATTTGTTAAGAGGGGAACCGGCACCAGTGTGTGCTCCATGTGCAGTACGCCTCACGGTGCGGCACATATTGCTCGATTGCCCGCAGTACGCTCGCGTTCGCCAGTCAGTAGGCTTGGGAACTAACTTGATGGATGTTTTAGGGGACGACCCAGTGGCCGTGGATAAGGCACTGCGGTTTGTTTTTAAAATCGGTTTTAATCAACAAGTCCGACTTGTATTTTATATTTATTACTTTTAGAGGTTTTAAAGTAGTAGTCTTTAGATTGTTTTTAATATCATTTTAACAGTTGAGTGTTTTATTATATTTTACCTTTTTAGCTTAATTTTTATAGCTTTTAGGTTTTATTAATTGACTTCGGGCCCAAATGACCTTGCTGTCGACGGGCCCTAAAACTCCACACAATCAATCAATCTCCGTGGTTCTGTCCCACGGTTTTCAGCGCGGCTTCCGACATGTGTGCTCTCCGGAGGTCTCAAAAGTGAAGGTTGAGCGGACCCTTCGCACTGCCCCTATGTGTAGCCTTAGGTGCAGTGCCCGTCCACACCGTCAAGTCCCCCAGGGGCCTACTACGGTAGGTACGGGTAGTGGCGATCCCGGGGTCCCGAGCCAACAGTCTCCCTCGTGTGGGCTCCTCTTCGTGGTTGAGGGAGACGGTCAATAGGCCCACCCACGTGTAGGCCGTGCGTGGAGACCCGTGTCGGTGGAAATGTTTGTCCTGGTGGTTGAGGGATGCGTATCTGAGCTCGTAACAGTCTTTTTCTGAATTCGGGAAGGGTGCGCATTTCCAATATACCACTTTGGCTACTGCTTCAGCTAAACGGGAGGTTAGGGACTAACCCACCCCTAATCAATCGGCCAGGACAAGGTGTCACACTGAACTCCAGGGTGAGTGGGACGGCGAGCCCGCTATATCCCCTATGTAGCCCTGTCATCCCAGTGGGATGACCCCTTGTTGGGCTCCGTGGTGGGTGGGGAGCATTGGGGGATGAACTCAAATAACGTCTTCTATGGCAACACTTACACCCAAAAGAAAACGACAGGCAAATGAAGTAAAAGAGGTACACGAAGCATCAGGTGCTCGTTACCTAGTCATAAATCGTTTGGAGGAAGCTCAGACATTTCTCACAGTAAATCCCTTTGTCATACAGTTGGGACTTGATAAACTAGCCGGTCCAGTGAAGTCTTGTACCCGTCTCAGAAATGGTTCCTTGCTCGTTGAAACGTACTCTACACTACAGTTTGACAGACTGCTGAAGGCGAAACTCCTCCACGGATATCCCATCCGAGTTGAGGAGCACCGAAGCCTGAACTCTTGTAAAGGCGTCATTACATCACACCTTCTAGATGGCATGCAGGAGGAAGAAATCCAAGGTTACCTCTCCAGCCAGGGCGTGACCTCCGTATATCGCGTAAAAGCAATGCGTGATGGTGTTCCAGTGCCCACTCGTACGCTCTTCCTTACCTTCGATCGGCTCGATCTCCCGGCGAAGATTAAGGCTGGCTACGAGGTGATCAACGTTCGGCCCTATATACCACGTCCTCTGCGTTGTTTTCAATGTCAACGATTTGGCCACACTAAGTTATCGTGCAAGTTAACAAAATCTATTTGCGCCGTGTGCGGCCAAGACGCACATGACGGAGCCTGTCCAAATCCTCCTTACTGTGTCAATTGTCGCGGTAGCCATCCAGCATCTTCCAGCAACTGTCCACGTTATATGGATGAGAAGGCCATTCAGGAGCTGCGGGTGAAAGAACGCCTCTCTTTCACTGAGGCCCGCAAACGCCATCTTGCTCGCCAACCTTCTCTTTTAAAATTTGGCACGTTTAGCTCTGTGGTTTCAGCTCCAGTACCCAAGCGGGAAATTGGCACCCAAACATCCTCAGATTCCTCCGTTGTCCCGGCTAAACTTCCGGTACAACCTTCTGGATCACGCAGCCCTAAGAAAACTCCGCTCAGCACCGAACCTCGAAAGTTTAAAACCGAGCCAAAACGCTCCGACTTTCTAAAAAATCCGGCTCCTTCTGCCAGTAAACCGACTGTTTCAAAAGCCTCCTCTCCTTCACCACCTCGGAGATCCAAATCTCAAGATGGCAGAGGGCGTAACCGCACTCCACGAGTCTCGCCAACGCCCGTGGCCACCGGTAACCGGTTCGACACCCTGACTTCGGTTTCCGGTGACTCCGAGCCTCCTCTTGAAGCGGAGCCTATGGAGGAAGATCCTACCCCTCCCAAAAGTCCTAGCCCTACGCGCACACAAAAAGGCAAATTGAAGCGGCAGCCTGTGGTCAAGTAAAGTGCTACACCAACCTCTTCTTTACCTCCTAATGTCGATTGTCCAGTGGAATATACGTGGCATTCGTGCACATAAGCCCGAATTACAGCTCCTTACGACGTCGCTGTCACCTCGTGTTTTGTGCTTGCAGGAAACCAAGCTCCAGCGGCAGGATACTTTCACTTTTCCCGGGTACGTGCCGGTGCGATTCGATCTCCCACCGGAACCTGGTTCTCCTGCCCATGGGGGTGTTATGATGCTCCTTTGTGACAACACTTATTATCAAGCTCTTCGGCTCACCACTCACCTTCAAGCTGTTGCTGCCATCGTCCGCTGTCCTGGTTTTTCGTTTACACTTTGTTCTGTTTATTTTCCACCTTCTTCTCGCCTCCCTCTTGCTGATCTCGCGGCTTTAGTAGCGCAACTACCAACGCCTTATCTTCTGTTGGGAGACTTCAATGCCCACCACCCCCTATGGGGATCTCCACGGGCTAGCGCAAGGGGGAACGACCTTGTTGAATTCTTTTCCCAGTACAATCTTTCCGTTCTAAACACCGGCCAACCAAACTTTCTTTCCGATTCCAGCGGCAGTTTCTCTCACCTCGACCTAGCTGTTTGCTCCCAACAGCTTACACATCGCCTACAGTGGAACGTCATTTCTGACAGCTTTGGCAGCGATCATTTTCCGTGTGTTACACGCCTGCTTTCACACAATGTTCCATCGTCACGTGTGCCCCACTGGCAATTCCACAGAGCTCAGTGGCTCCTTTACTCAAACTTGGCGGTCTTCGAAGACCGCCTTTTTAACAACGTCGACGACATGGTGGATCACCTTACCTCCGTCATCACTTCTGCTGCCGAACAAGCGATACCGAGGTCGTCATCCCATCCGAAACGCCTGCCAGTCCCTTGGTGGACCGACGACTGCCGGGCGGCCATCCAGGCACGGAGGAAGGCACTTCGAGTATTTCGGCGCCACCCTACTCTTGAAAATCTGGTCACGTATAAACGACTGCGTGCCCGAGCTCGTCACAT
The DNA here is from genome assembly GCA_030765055.1 of Mantis religiosa. Taxonomy (NCBI): domain Eukaryota; kingdom Metazoa; phylum Arthropoda; class Insecta; order Mantodea; family Mantidae; genus Mantis; species Mantis religiosa. The sequence continues at coordinate 3,999,331 of JAUKNK010000031.1, read as the reverse complement.
CATTATGGACAGTAAACGGGCCTCTTGGAAGCGCTTTGTTGAGTCATTTAATCCCTTCACACCATCTTCTATTGTATGGGATCGGCTTCGCCGCGTCGCCGGCAAAGCTTCCAGGCTCACGATTCCCGGCCTCAGGCTGAATAACGACACTGTCGTTATCCCCGGAGCCGTTGCTGACGCCTTGGGAACTGCCTTCGCTGACGTTTCCAGTTCCTCCCACTATCATGCAGCATTCTTAACTACGAAAGACCGGGTGGAATCCCATGAACTCTCGTTTTCCTCATCTAACACGGAATTTTACAACACGGATTTCTCCGAGACCGAGCTAGAACGGGCCCTGGCTTCTTCCAGGCCCTCTGCACCTGGCCCAGATGGTATACACCTTCTGATATTCCAATACCTTACCTCCCCTGGTAGAAGGTTCCTTCTAAGCGTGTACAACCGTATCTGGCATACTGCCACATTTCCATCCGCCTGGCGCGAGGCCACCATAGTCCCCATTTTAAAGCCTGGTAAGGACCCCCATCTACCTTCCAGTTATCGCCCGATCTCCCTCACCAGCGTCATCTGCAAGGTGATGGAGCGCATGATACACGGGCGATTGACATGGTGGCTGGAATCACAACATTTGTTGTCCAACGTCCAATGCGGCTCTCGCCGCTTCCGTTCTACGACTGATCACCTTGTCTCCCTATCAACACATATTATGGAAAATTTTTTGCGGAGGAATCAAACGGTTGCCGTCTTTTTTGATCTCGCCAAAGCATACGACACATGTTGGAGGTATAGCATTCTTCGTACACTACACAGTTGGGGTATCCGAGGCCGTCTACCCCTCTTTATTCGAGAGTTCATGAGGAAAAGAGTCTTTCGCGTGCGCGTAGGTTCAGTTTTATCCCGTGTTTTTATCCAAGAGAACGGAGTACCGCAAGGATCGGTGCTCAGTGTCACACTGTTTGCCATTGCTATCAATCCCATTGTAGAGTGTGTCCCACCGGGCATTTCGTCCTCTTTATTTGTTGACGACTTTGCAATTTATTGCAGCTCTCGGCGAACTTGTTTGCTAGAACGCCGCCTCCAAGGTTGCCTAGATCGCCTCTACACTTGGAGTATCCAAAACGGCTTTAAGTTTTCCGCCGAGAAAACAGTCTGTGTCTACTTCTGGCGCCGGAAGGCGTTTCATTCGCCTTCTCTACACCTCGGCCCTGCTGTTCTTCCTTTTGCGGACGAGGCGAAATTTTTGGAATTGATCTTCGACAGAAAGCTCAGCTGGTCGTCTCATATTATGTATTTAAGGGCACGGTGTGACCGGTCTCTTAATATTATACGCGTTTTAAGTAGCACATCCTGGGGTGCAAATCGGACTGTACTTTTACAACTCTACCGTTGCCTAGTCCGATCTAAACTTGACTACGGATGCGTCGTGTATTCGTCGGCTCGTCCGTCAGTTCTAGGTCGCCTCGATCCCATCCACCACCGTGGAATCAGGTTGAGTACTGGCGCTTTTCCCACTAGCCCAGCAGTGAGCTTGTGTGCGGAAGCCGCCGAACCACCGCTTTCCTATCGACGCGATGTTCTTTTGTGCATTTACGCTTGCAAGCTCTTAAGTATGCCGGAACATCCTTCTTTTAAACCCTTTTTTCACGACTCTTTGGATCGTCAGTACTCAACGCGCCCCCTGGCGTTGCTCCCTCCTGGCGTTCGGTTTCGCCTACTTCTGCGACTCTTGAACATCACTTTGCCGTCCGTGTTTCAGCGGGGAGAATCCCTCTTTCCCCCCTGGCTCCGCCCGGAGATTTCTGTCGATCTGGGGCTAACGGCCATGCCGAAATCAACGACCCCTCGTTCGACTATTAGCATGTCCTTTTTAGAACTAAAGGCTCACTATGGCCCTTGTAATTTTATATACACGGATGGCTCGAAGGACAACCAAGGCGTGGGATGTGCTTTTATTCACGGTAGACGCAGTTTCAAATTTCGCCTCTTATCGCAGCGCTCGATTTTTACCGCTGAGCTGTTTGCTATTTACCAAGCCCTTCTGTATATTCATCGGCAAGGTTTGCAGCGCTGGGTGATCTGCTCCGATTCCTTAAGCGCCCTCCAAAGCCTCAAGTCGCTGTACACCTACCACCCTCTTGTACAGCGTGTCCAGGATCGCCTTCACATGCTCGCTAATGCTAGTATTAGGGTGTCTTTCGTGTGGGTCCCTGGACATGTAGGTCTATCAGGTAACGAAGACGCTGATATTGCTGCGAAGGCTGCCCTTTCATGTGGTAGATGCAGCAGCTCTCACATCCCCTCTGACGATTTTAGCGCGATTTTACGGAGTCTTCACACTTCCCGCTGGCAGACATCTTGGCACGCTGTTACGCGCAACAAACTTCGGGAGGTGAAACCGCTACCTGTTACCTGGCAGACTTCCTCCCGTGGCTGCCGTCGGGACGAAGTCACTTTAGCTAGACTACGTATCGGGCACTGCCGTTTTAGTCACACTCATTTATTACAGTCAGAACCTGCACCTGCTTGCCCTCGTTGCAGCGAGTCATTAACGGTGCGACATATCTTAACAACGTGCCAGTTTTTAGCCCCCATACGTGCGTCTTTGGACCTACCAGCGACAATGACAGATATCCTAGCTGACACTCCAGGCGCCGTAGAGAAACTATTACGATTTATTCAACTAAGTTGCTTCGGTCGCAGTATATAACTTACTGTTCTTACACCTTTTGCACTTTAGCCGTTTGCCAATGTGGTGTTTATTCTCACCGTTACTGGCACTGTTTTTAGTTATGGTTCTACTCTTTTACCCATTGTACCCACAGGCTACATGCCTGTTACTTTTAAGCTTTTAGTGTTGTTAGGGCGCTAATAACCCAAGCGGTTGTGCGCCCCGAAACCCTACTACTACTACTACTACTACTACTACTACTACTACTACTACTACTACTACTACTACTACACCGTCAAGTACACCCACGTAGCTCCTTGAGGGCCCGGTCTGTGTTAATCTCCCGACGGCCGTGTTGCCGTTGGGTTAGTATCACGGACCGGACGTGTTACCGCTGACGGAACCCCGGTGTAATCAACGACAAGTCCCCTGAATCCGCGTGTGCCCTTTATGCGCAGCGCGGCCTAAAGTGGGGAGCCACAGGCGGTTATTCCTGTGGTAGGGGCATAAAGCCGGGGTGTGCGTGGTGAACGGTTTACCCATACGGACAAGCAGTGGACATTGAAGGGTAGCTTTTCTGAGGTACAAATGAGATCGGTCATGGGTGGGGTCCCCATGACGGCACAGACCGTGAAGATTTGGTGTCTTTCTTTCTTTAACCCCCGGATGGCAGGCTGACGCCGACGGTTCCGGATGGGGGTCCTATTCAAAATGCATCCGCGCAAAACCTCATTCACCGACCCTTTTATAGTGATGACCTTGGCATGTGATGGCAAAACCTTTAAAGATATAAGTCCGTTCTACATAAAACGTGAACTCGATAAAATCAGTGGCCCCGTCAAAAACGCTACGCGTCTCCGAGACGGTAGCTTACTATTAGAGAGCACAAGTGCAGACCAGTCTAAGAAGATACAGAAAGCAACTTTGTTGGGCTCCTACCCTATCCGGGTAGCCCCACACCAAACGCTTAACACCTGTAGAGGAATAGTCACCACCTCCAGCTTAGATGGTCTTGCGAATGAGGAAATAGTAAGTTGCCTCTCTGACCAACTTGTTTGTCAGGCGTACCGGCTAACACGAAAGCAAGATGGTAAGGAGTATCCACTACGTACGGTTTTTCTTACTTTCGCCGGGACTAAATTACCCGAGTACATCTACTGCGTCTATGAACGTGCGAGCGTCCGCCAGTATGTCCCGAACCCCATGCGCTGCTTCCAATGTCAGCGGTTCGGACATACTAAGGTCACGTGTACCAATCCTGCTCATTGTGAGCAATGTGGCCTACCGAAGCACGAAGACCCAAACTGCACTCGACCACCTTGTTGCGTGAACTGTGGCGGTAGTCATCCTTCCAGCTCGCGACAGTGTCCTAGATTCATGGACGAGAAAAGTATTCAGGAGCTACGTGTAAAGGAACGCCTGACTTTTCCAGAGGCACGACGGCGCTTTGAACAACTAAAGCCTGCTACCACTACTACTGGGTATGCATCAGCAGCTCGCCTTCTCCTAATACCACTGTTGCTGTTCAACACGTTCCTGTCGCCCACGCATCCACGCAGACAGACTTTCTAGCCGTTAAACCCACGCCTCAGACTGTTTGTATATCCACCAGCACAGCCTCCGCTTCAACCGTACAGACTCCAGCCACCAACCCATCAGCGGGTAACAGCCATCCCGTAGTAAATGCGAAAAACCGATCCCGGCCACCACATAGATCGCGAAGTCGCTCGCCTTCTAGTAGATCCCGGTCTCGTTCTACGAGCCGTAGGAGTTCTGACTCCCGAACATCAGCGGAGTCACAGGAGGCTAACGATTTTCGAATGGTAGGGCCCAAGTCAGCCAAGGTCAAGAAAAAGGTTAAAACGGCCCATTAAAAACTCTTTATGGAAATAATCCAGTGGAATGTCAATGGTTTTCGAGCTCGTGCTCAAGACCTACAACATTTAGTTTCTCAACGGTCACCGTCAATAATTTGCCTCCAGGAAACCCACTTACATCCCAATCACTCGTTACACCTTCACTCTTTTTCTGCACTTAGAAGCGATTCTCTTGCAGGTATGCGTGCAAGCGGTGGCGTTGCTACCTTAGTGGCGCCTAACATTTCCGCCGCCCTCGTTCCTCTCACCACACTATTGCAAGCTGTGGCCGTTCGGATACAGCTGGAGAGCGTCCGTTTTACCATCTGCAACATGTACCTGCCGCCGCTCAGTATAGTTCCAGAGCGTGATCTTCAAGCTCTATTGGCTCAGCTCCCCTCACCACTACTCCTTATGCCCCTCAAAATCCAACCTCTGCAGTCCTCGTCCCGAGGGGTGGGCAACAGGAAGTAGGGGACCGACTGATGGGGTGATGTACGGTGGGGACTTGGTGTACCCCACGACCGCTACGGCTGCCGAGAAGGCCCGTCAGTAACCCCGAAAACTGGCAGAAGAGGCTCTGGTATTTACCCCCAGGGACCTACCACGGTAGGTACGGGATTGGCGATCCCGGGGTCCCTAGCCATTCACCCTCAATTCATCCCCTTCATCTCCATCAACTGTGCCACGTGTAGCTACTGCTTGTCAGTAAGCATCACATTCTTCCTCTTCTAGTTCTTTATTATTCTTATTAGCACGTAAGGTCTTAGGTTTATAACTCCTGTCTCACCAGCAGGGATCTCTCCTATCTCCGTGGTTCTGTCCCACGGTTTTCAGCGCGGCTTCCGACATGTGTGCTCTCCGGAGGTCTCAAAAGTGAAGGTTGAGCGGACCCTTCGCACTGCCCCTATGTGTAGCCTTAGGTGCGGAGCCCGTCCACACCGTCAAGTACACCCACGTAGCTCCTTGAGGGCCCGGTCTGTGTTAATCTCCCGACGGCCGTGTTGCCGTTGGGTTAGTATCACGGACCGGACGTGTTACCGCTGACGGAACCCCGGTGTAATCAACCACAAGTCCCCTGAATCCGCGTGTGCCTATTACACGCATGCGCGGCCTAAAGTGGGGAGCCACAGGCGGTTATTCCTGTGTAGGGGCATAAAGCCGGGGTGTGCGTGGTGAACGGTTTACCCATACGGACAAGCAGTGGAGATTGAAGGGTAGCTTTTCTGAGGTACAAATGAGATCGGTCATGGGTGAGGTCCCCATGACGGCACAGACCGTGAAGATTCGGTGTCTTTCTTTTTTAACCCCCGGATGGCAGGCTGACGCCGACGGTTCCGGATGGGGGTCTCTATCATCATGTCTCCGCGCAAAACCTCTTTCACTGACCCTTTTCTGGTAATGACCTTGGCATGTAATGGCAAAACGTTTAAAGATGTTAGTCCCTTTTATATAAAGCGTGAGCTGGATAAGATCAATGGCCCTGTCAAAAACGCTACGCGTCTCCGAGACGGTAGCTTACTATTAGAGACCTCAAGTGCAGACCAATCTAGTAAACTGCAAAAAGCGTCTTTGTTGGGCTCCTACCCTATCCGGGTAGCCCCACACAAAACACTTAATACCTGTAGAGGAGTAGTCACCACCTCCAGTTTAGATGGTCTTGCGAACGAAGAGATAGTAAGCTGCCTCGCTGATCAGCTAGTTTGTCAGGCGTACCGACTAACACGAAAGCAAGATGGCAAGGAGTACCCTTTACGTACGGTTTTTCTAACTTTTGCTGGGACTAAATTACCCGAATTCATCTATTGTGGCTACGAACGTGCTAGCGCCGCCAGTATGTCCCGAACCCCATGCGCTGTTTCCAATGTCAGCGGTTCGGACATACTAAGGTCACATGTACCAATCCTGCTCTTTGTGAGCAATGTTCCTGCCGCCGCTCAGTATAGTTTCAGAGCGTGATCTTCAAGCTTTATTGGCTCAGCTCCCCTCACCACTACTCCTTGTGGGAGATTTGAATGCCAAGCACACGCTCTGGGGATCAGACACTGATGACGCCCGTGGATGCCTCCTCGTAGGCGTCTTCGATAAGTCTGACCTGCTTCTGCTAAATACTGGTGACCCGACATTCCTATCATCCGCTTATGGTACACATTCCGTACTAGACCTTTCTTTCTGCAGCCCGTCATTAGTACCACTACTTGAGTGGTCAGTACTTTCCGACCTTTTTGGCAGTGATCATTACCCCATTAACATTCATTTTTCTGGCCGCCAATGTGTACCTTCTCGACATCCTCGCTGGATTATTTCTAAAGCTAATTGGGGAAAATTCCATTCCCTGATAAACCTTATAGATGACGGTTTCGACACCATTGACAAAATGGTCGAATATTTTACTTGCTCGATCCTGCTCGCAGCAGAATCCAGCATTCCTCGAGGTTCATCTACACCACGGCGTATCCCTGTACCGTGGTGGTCTGAGGAATGCAGTTTGGCAGTCAAAGCACGCAAACGTGCTTTGCGCGTTTTTCAGCGGTACCCGACTGAAGGGAACTTTGTCGCCTTCAAACGTTCTCGCGCTAGGGCACGCTTTATACTGCGCAACGCAAAGCGTACATCTTGGGAAGCCTATGTGTCTTCGCTTTCCCGGCGCAGCTCTACCCAACAAGTATGGTCAGCTGTTCGGCGGATGTATGGCAAGTATCGCCGGACGGTAATTCCGGGCCTTTCCATCAACGGTTCCATGTGCACCACCGAGCAGGACATAGCAGAAGCCCTAGCTACAACATTTGCTGCTACTAGCCAAACTGCCCGCTATGACGCTCTCTTCCTGCCTATTAAGGAAAAGGCGGAGCGGGTACAACTAAATTTTAAGAGTGACTGCACCGAGCCGTACAACCAACCGTTTACCGCTGCCGAGCTCGCCCATTCTCTAGCGTTAGCAAAGGATTCTTCTCCAGGTCCCGATGACGTACACCGACAGATGCTTCTACATCTTCCATCTGAGGCGCTATGTTTCCTGTTAAACATCTATAACCGCATTTGGCATGAGCGAGTTTTCCCTTCCTCCTGGCGAGAGGGTATTGTCATCCCCATCCCTCGACCCGGAAAGGACCGCACGCTTCCATCTAGCTACTGCCCCATTTGCCTGACGAGTGTCATCTGTAAGACCTTCGAGCGAATGGTAAACGCTCGGTTAAATTGGTGGCTAGAAAAACATAACCATCTGTCCAACTTGCAATGCGGTTTTCGTCGCCATCGCTCAAGTGTCGATAATCTAACACGCCTTGAGGGGTATATTTCCGATGCCTTTCTACTGAAGCAACACGCCGTGGGCGTGTTCCTCGACCTGGAGAAGGCCTATGACACCACTTGGCGGTACGGCATACTCCGTAACCTACATGGTTACGGTATGCGTGGTCATCTACCCGAATTCCTATGCAACCTTTTAAAACTTCGCCGTTTTCGGGTTCGCATAGGAAACACGATATCACGGGAGCGGATACAGGAGAACGGCGTACCTCAAGGCTCGATTTTGAGCGTCACCCTTTTTGCCGTAGCGATTAACGGCATCACTAGTGCCGTTCGAAGTGGAATACCATCATCGCTCTATGTTGACGACTTCGCAATTTATTATAGGTCTGCCAACATAGATCACATTGAGCGCCAACTGCAGCTGACCATTACCCAGCTAGCAGCTTGGGCGCTTCAAACCGGCTTCCGTTTTTCAGCTGCGAAGACGCAGTGTATCCACTTTCATCGCCTACGAGGTATTCACCCGCCTCCTGATCTTCATTTGAACGGTACACCCCTGCCATTGGTCTCGCACCTGAAGTTCTTGGGCCTCTACTTGGACCGACAACTTAATTGGGAGCACCACATTCGTCACCTTCGAGCCTCTTGCGATCGTTCTCTTCGGGTGCTGAAGGTATTATCTGGAGCATCTTGGGGGGGGGGCGATCGCACGGTAATGTTGAGGCTGTACCGCTCTCTGGTTCGGTCCAAGCTGGACTATGGCAGTTTTATTTATGGCGCAGCGACCGCCTCTAAACTTCGCCTTTTAGACACCGTGCATCATACTGGCATCCGCCTTGCCACAGGAGCTTTCCACACCAGTCGAGTCGACTGCCTGTATGCAGACTCAGGCGAACCTCCACTCCATATTCGTCGCTCGCTGTTACTCTGCTCGTACGTCTCGAAGTTGGCAAGTTATCCCAATCATCCTTGTTTTAAACCAGTTCTGCGTCCAGATTTAGCCCACCGTTATATGCGCCCTGGTTCTCACACACGCCCCGTGGGAATAAGATTTCGGGATGTACTGCATTCGCATGGCCTCCGAATGCCTCGCGTGGAGAGGTCGTCCATCTGCCCCTATCCTGCATGGCAGCTCAATCGTGCGCAGTTCGATCTCGCTCTTTCAAACAATTCTAGACTCGCTACTCCACATTCGGTGTTCCAACAACTTTTTGCCGAATTACTGGGCCGTTACCCTAACTATGTTCCGGTCTTTACAGACGGTTCTCAGTTAGGTAACGCTACGGGTTGCGCGTTCTTCGTTAACGGTGAGGCTCACAAATTTCGACTTCTGGACTCAACTTCGGTCTTCTCAGCAGAGCTGTATGCCATCTTTTATTTGCTCCTTTTTATTTGCAAGGTAGCCCCGGGCTCTTTTATTGTTTGCACCGACTCTCTCAGTGCTCTTCAGGCCCTGAAACAGCAGACTGCCGCTCACTCTCTAGTTTTAAAAATACAGGCCCAGATCTCGCAAATGCTCGGTCGAGGATACCATTTAGTTTTTACTTGGACCCCAGGCCATGTGGGCATTTCCGGGAACGAGGAGGCGGACGCGGCTGCTAAGTCCGCTTGCCGTTTGCCCCGGAGTTTAACATCTACGGTGCCATACCAGGATGTGCAAAGTTTATTCCGTCGCCATCTCCTATCTGCTTGGCAGCAATCCTGGAGAGCTATAGAAGGCACACAACTACGGGGTATAAAGGAGAGCGTACAACCCTGGCAAACATCATGCAGGGATAACCGGCGAGCCGAGGTGATACTCACCCGGCTGAGAATTGGGCACACACGAGCAACTCATGGTCATCTGCTAAGAGGGGAACCGGCCCCTGTGTGTGCCTCGTGTTCAGTACGCCTCACGGTGCGGCACGTACTGCTGCATCGCCCGCAGTACGCCCGCGTTCGCCAGTCTTTGGGCTTGGGGCCTAACTTGCAAGGTGTTTTAGGTGACGACCCAGTGGCCGTGGATAAGGCACTGCGGTTTATTTTTAAAATAGGTTTTAATAAAGAAGTGTGACTTTTATTTTATATTTATTACTTTTAGAGTTTTTAAAGTAAAAGTCTTTAGATCGCTTTTAAGGTTCTTTTAGCAGTTGAGTGTTTTTATTATATTTTACCGTTTTAGCGAAATTTTTATAGCTTTTAGGTTTTAGTATTGACTTCGGGCCCGAATGATCTTGTTGTCGACGGGCTCTTAAACGCCACACACTCACTCACTCACTACTCCTTATGGGAGATTTGAATGCCAAGCACACGCTCTGGGGATCAGACACTGATGACGCCCGTGGATGCCTCCTCGTAGACGTATTTGATAAATCTGACCTGATTCTGCTAAATACTGGTGACCCGACATTCCTATCATCCGCTTATGGTACACATTCCGTACTAGACCTTTATTTCTGCAGTCCGTCATTAGTACCACTACTTGAGTGGTCAGTACTTTCCGACCTCTTTGGCAGTGATCATTACCCCATTAACATTCATTTTTCTGGCCGCCAATGTGTACCTTCTCGACATCCCCGCTGGATTATTTCCAAAGCTAACTGGGGAAAATTCCAATCACTAATACACCTCATCGACGATAATTTCGACACCATCGATGAAATGGTCGAATAATTTACTTGCTCGATCCTGCTCGCAGCAGAATCCAGCATTCCTCGAGGTTCACCTACACCACGTCATATCCCTGTACCGTGGTGGACTGAGGAATGCAGTTTGGCTGTCAAAGCACGCAAACGTGCTTTGCGCATTTTTCAGCGGCACCCGACGGAAGGGAACTTCGTCGCCTTCAAACGTTCTCGCGCTAGGGCACGCTTTATACTGCGCAACGCAAAGCGTAAATCTTGGGAAACCTATGTTTCTTCGCTTTCCCGGCGCAGCTCTACCCAACAAGTGTGGTCAGCTGTTCGGCGGATGTATGGCAAGTATCGCCGGACGGTAATTCCCGGCCTCGCCATCAACGGGTCCATGTGCACCACCGAGCAGGACATACCTGAAGCCCTAGCTACCTCTTTTGCTGCCACGAGCCAAACTGCCCGCTATTACGCTCTCTTCCTGCCTATCAAGGAAAAGGCGGAGCGGGTACCACTGAATTTTAATAGTGACTGCACCGAGCCGTACAACCAACCCTTTACCGCTTCCGAGCTCGCCCATTCTCTAGCGTTAGCAAAGGATTCTTCTCCAGGTGCCGATGACGTACACCGACAGATGCTACTACATCTTCCATCTGAGGCGCTATGTTTCCTATTAAACATCTATAACCGCATTTGGCATGAGCGGGTTTTCCCTTCCTCCTGGCGAGAGGGTATTGTCATCCCCATCCCTCGACCCGGAAAGGACCGCACACTTCCATCTAGCTACCGCCCCATTTGCCTGACGAGTGTCCTCTGTAAGACCTTCGAGCGAATGATAAACGCACGGTTAAATTGGTGGCTAGAAAAACATAACCATCTGTCCAACTTGCAATGAGGTTTTCGTCGCCATCGCTCAAGTGTCGACAATCTAACACGCCGATACGTTTCTACTGAAACAGCACGCCGTGGGTGTGTTCCTCGACCTGGAGAAGGCCTATGACACCACTTGGCGGTACGGCATAGTCCGTAACCTTCATAGTTACGGTATGCGTGGTCATCTACCCGAGTTTTTATGCAATTTTTTAAAACTTCGCCGTTTTCGGGTTCGCATAGGAAACACGATATCACGGGAGCGGATACAGGAGAACGGGGTACCTTAAGGGTCGATTTTGAGCGTCACCCTTTTCGCCGTAGCGATTAACGGCATCACTAGTGCCGTTAGAACTGGAATTCCATCATCCCTCTATGTTGACGACTTCGCTATCTATTATAGGTCTGCCAACATAGATCACATTGAGCGCCAACTGCAGCTGACCATTACCCAGCTAGCAGCTTGGGCGCTTCAAACCGGCTTCCGTTTTTCAGCTGCGAAGACGCAGTGTATCCACTTTCACCGCCTACGAGGTATTCCCCCGCCTCCTGATCTTTATTTGAACGGCACACCCCTGCCATTTGTCTCGCACCTGAAGTTCTTGGGCCACTACTTGGACCGACAACTAAATTGGGAGCACCACATTCGTCACCTTCGAGCCTCTTGCGATCGTTCTCTTCGGGTGCTGAAGGTATTATCTGGAGCATCTTGGGGGGGGGGGTGGCGATCGCACTGTAATGTTGAGGCTGTACCGCTCTCTGGTTCGGTCCAAGCTGGACTATGGCAGTTTTATTTATGGCGCAGCGACCGCCTCTATACTTCGCCTTTTAGACACCGTGCATCACACTGGCATCCGCCTTGCCACAGGAGCTTACCGCACCAGTCGAGTCGACTGCCTGTATGCAGACTCAGGCGAACCTCCACTCCATATTCGTCGCTCGCTGTTACTGTGCTCATACGTGTCGAAGTTGGCAAGTTATCACAATCATCCTTGTTCCAAACCAGTTCTGTGTCCAGATTTGGTCCACCGTTATATGCGCCCTGGTTCTCGGACACGCCCCGTGGGAATAAGATTTCGGAATCACCTAAATTCCCATGGCCTCCGAATGCCTCGCGTGGAGAGGTCGTCCATCTGCCCTTATCCTGCATGGCAGCCCAATCGTGCCCGGTTCGATCTAACTCTTTCAAACAACTCTAGACTCGCTACTCTACATTCGGTGTTCCAACAACTTTTTGCCGAATTACTGGGCCGTTACCCTAACTACGTTCCGGTCTTTACAGACGGTTCCCAGTTAGGTAGCGCTACGGGTTGCGCATTCTTCATTAACGGTGAGGCTCATAAATTTCGACTTCTGGACTCCACTTCGGTCTTCTCAGCAGAGCTGTATGCATTCTTTTATTTGCTCCTTTTTATTTGCAAGTTAGCTCCTGGCTCTTTTATCGTCTGCACTGACTGCCTGAGTGCGCTTCAGGCCTCACAACAGCACACTGCCACTCACACACTGGTTTTAAAAATACAGACCCAGATCTCGGAAATGCTCGGTCGGGGATACAATTTTGTTTTTACTTGGACCCCAGGCCATGTTGGGATTTCCGGGAACGAGGAGGCGGACGCGGCTGCTAAGTCCGCTTGCCGTTTGCCCCGGAGTTTAACAACTACGCTGCCGTACCAGGATGTGCAACGTTTTTTCCGTCGCCAACTGCTATCTGCTTGGCAGCACTCCTGGACAGCTTTACAAGGCACACAACTCCGGGCGATAAAGGAGAGCGTACAACCCTGGCCAACTTCCTGCAGGGATAACCGGCGAGTCGAGGTGATACTCACCCGGCTGAGAATTGGGCCCACACGAGCTACTCATGGTCATTTGTTAAGAGGGGAACCGGCCCCTGTGTGTGCTCCGTGTTCAGTACGCCTCACTGCTTGGCAGCACTCCTGGACAGCTTTGGAAGGCACACAACTCCGGGCAATAAAGGAGAGCGTACAACTCTGGCTAACCTCCTGCAGGGATAACCGGCGAGCCGAGGTGATACTCACCCGGCTCAGAATTGGACACTCACGAGCCACTCACGGCCATTTATTAAGAGGGGAACCGGCCCCAGTGTGTGCTCCATGTGCAGTACGACTCACTGTGCGGCATGTATTGCTAGACTGCCCGCAATACGCCCGCGTTCGCCAGTCAGTAGGCTTGGGAACTAACTTGCTAAATATTTTAGGTGACAACCCAGTGGCCGTGGATAAGGCACTGCGGTTTATTTTTAAAATCGGTTTTAATACACAAGTATGACTTGTATTTTATATGTATTACTTTTAGAGTTTTTAAATTTAGTCTTTAGATCGTTTTTAATGTCGTTTTAGCAGTTGAGTGTTTTTATTATATTGTACTTTGTTTTAGCTAAATTTTATAGCTTTTAAGTTTTAGTGTTGACGTAGGGCCCAAATGACCTAGTTGTCGACGGGCCCTAAAACAGCACACACTCACTCACTCAGTACGCCTCACTGTGCGGCATATATTAATCGATTGCCCGCAGTACGCCAGCGTTCGCCAGTCTTTAGGCTTGGGAGCTAACTTGTGCAGTATTTTACGGGACGACCCAGTGGCCGTAGTTAAGGCACTGCGGTTTGTTTCAGAAATAGGTTTTAACAAACAAGTCTGACTTATGTTTTATATATATTAATTTTAGAGTTTTTAAATTTTTAGTACTGGGATGAGTTTTAATGTGCTTGTAATAGTTGAGTGTTTTAATTGTATTTTACCTTTTTAACTGAATTTTTATAGTTTTTAGGTTTTAAGTGTTGACTTGGGGCCCAAATGACCTTGTTGTCGACGGGCCCTTAAACACCACTCACTCACTCACTCCAACCTCTGCGGTCCTCGTCCCGAGGCGTGGGCAACAGGAAGTAGGGGATTGACTGATGGGGTGCCCCTCAAAATCCAACCTCTGTGGTCCTCGTCCCGAGGGGTGGGCAACAGGAAGTAGGGGACTGACTGATGGGGTGATGTACGGTGGGGACTTCTTGTACCCCAGGACCGCTACGGCTGCCGAGAAGGCCCATCAGTAACCCCGAAAACTGGCAGAAGAGGCTCTGGTGTAATCTCTCGATTGGGTTCCTCCGCGAGGTGAGAGTGTTCCTTCAAACGCCCAAAATATGGTCCACTTCGGTGTTTGACCCCATTTATTTTTTGTTCCTTTTCTTTTTCCTCCCTGAGCACATGTCTGACGGGTAACATAGCGCGGGTGGTCGGAGTGGGAAGCGCAAGGGGTGACTGGGTAACGCGTAACCCCCAGCCCCTTGTTACCATGTAGGACTGTGCTCGTATCCGCTGATAAAGGTCAGTCCCGGGGAGGGGCCATTGCATGAGCTGTTACACACCTGAAGGCGATTGGGTCCCTCCGTCATTACACTGGGAGGTGTGACCCTAGGGTGAGCAAGGTCCAGGCCAGGACTCTCACCTAAGCCGGGGTGGCGCCCAGGTTGTGAGCACGCCATCGGAGACGTCTGCAATGGTGGAGGACATTACCGCAATGGGACCTAAATTTAAACACACAACTGAGAAAGCTAATGGAAAGGAAGTAGTTGAGCCCTGTGGTCCTCGCTACTTGGTGGTAACTAGAGCGGAAGAAGGCAAGAACTTTCTGTCCTTAAACCCTTTCGTCATCCAAAAGGGTTTGGATAAGATAGCTGGAGCGGTAAAGTCTTGTACTCGTTCACGCAATGGCACGCTCCTGGTAGAAGCACACTCTGTCTCCCAGGCAGCAATCTTGTTGAAAGCGAATTTGCTAGGCAGCTATCCGGTGACCATTACCGTCCACAAGAGCCTTAACTCCTCGCGCGGAGTGGTCAACACCCGTGCTTTGGATGGCATGACGGATGAGGAAATAGTAGAGAACCTCCAAGACCAAGGTGTATCGGCTGTTTACCGTGTCAAGCGAAGGGAGCGAGGGGAATTGGTGCCCACCCGTACTCTGTTCCTGACCTTTGATCGGGTAGATCTCCCACAAAGGCTCAGGGCAGGGTACGAGACCATCGAGGTGCGCCCCTATATCCCGAATCCCCTAAGATGTTACAAATGTCAGCGCTTTGGACACACCAGCGCTTTCTGCAATGGGACGCCTACTTGTTGTAACTGTGCGATGTCGCAGCACGAGAGTGCGTGCACATCGCCCGTTAAATGCGTGAACTGTGCTGGAGAGCATCCATCTAGCTCTCGAGATTGCCCACGTTTTATCGAGGAAAAGGCGATCCAGGAGATCCGGGTGAAAGAGAAGGTGTCCTTCTCGGAAGCCCGGAAACTCGCGCGTACGCGAATACCATCCCTCCCGCGATCTGCTACTTATAGCTCAGTAGCAGCTAAGCCGGTGCCGCGACGCGAGATCGCCACACAGACGAGCGATATACGTGAGGCCACAATCTCTGAAAAGGTTCTCATCCCATCCCCGAAGCCTGCGAAGACCACCTTGTCCGCACCTACGCCGACCAAACCTTCATCGGGAAGGAGATCGCCAGCAGAGTCACCGGGTAAAGCCTCAACCGCCAAGAACAAGCCTATTGTGTATGATGCACCACCAAAGACGTTTAAAACCGTGTATAAGAAGTCAGATTTTCTAAAAGATACCACCAAACCGTCCAGCCCAAAGAAGAGTGCCAGGGCTTCTAAAAGCTCCTCCTCTGAGGAGTCTTCAGGTGAAGACTCGGATCGACGCCTATCATCTTCGTCGATCTCCGTGTCCAATAGATTTGGGGTCCTTGAACCGAAGATCTCCATTGGTAAAGGGGCCTCATCTGTAGAGGAGATGGACCAAGAGGATACGGACCACACAGGCAGGCAGGTACGCAGAAAACGACCCGACCATCCGGACGTTAAAGAGGTTAGCCCTAAACCCAAAAAGAAGGGCAAATTGATTCGGCCACCATCAAAATCCTCATAAAGCCTTAATCCCTTATTCCACTATTACACAGTTATAATGGCGATCATACAGTGGAACATACGTGGGCTAAGGGCACATCGCCCCGAGCTTGAATTGTTGATCAGCAAGCACGACCCACTAGTCGTATGCCTACAGGAGACAAAGCTACGTCCTCGTGATTCTTTCCAACTACGGCGGTATACACCCTTCAGGCGTGATCTTGCTCCTGAAGACGGTATCCCTGCGCACGGAGGCACTATGTTGCTGGTCAGGGATGACATCTATGTGCATGATATACCCTTACGCACTACTATCCAGTCAGTTGCTGCCCGCGTAATACTGCCGACATTACAGTTGGTCGTCTGCAGCATCTACGTGCCACCTTCAGACGACCTATCACTTACTGCGCTCCAAGATCTTGTTGTCCAGTTACCCACCCCTTTTCTGCTGGTTGGAGACCTCAATGCCCATCACCCTCTCTGGGGCTCTACTCGACCTTGTGCAAGAGGTAGAGTTGTCTCCGACCTCCTGGACAGTAACAACCTAGTTCTCCTGAACACCGGAGAACCCACGTTCGTTTCCGATGCGTTCAACACCTTCTCGCATCTAGATCTGGCAGTATGCTCCACGCAGTTAGCAGTGTCCCTCCACTGGAACGTCATCTCTGACCTTCACTCTAGTGACCACTTTCCGTGTATTATCAGTCTCCTGTCACACAACGTGTGTTCCACACGCTTGCCCACCTGGCGTTTCGATCACGCCAACTGGGCCCTTTACACCCAGTTGGCGGTTTTTACTTATGAGGAGCAGGCCTCCGTCAACGAGCTCGTAGAACATCTCAGCGAGCGGATACTTTCCGCCGCAGAACGATCTATTCCGCGTTGGTCTCCCAACCCCCGTCGACGTCCTGTCCCGTGGTGGACGGATGACTGCCGGAATGCAATCCGTGCTCGTAGGCGTGCTCTGCGGGTTTTCCGACGCCACCCCACACTGGACAACCTAATACAGTACAAGAAGATGCGTGCCAGGGCTCGGCAAGTAATTAAGGAGTGCAAAAGGGCATCTTGGAAGGGTTTTGTTTCTTCTTTTAATCGCCATACACCTTCTTCAGTAGTGTGGGATAGGTTAAGGCGCGTGGCCGGCAAATCGACCCACATACCAATTGCTGGTGTGAAAACTCCTGCAGGAGTCGTTGTGGATCCGTTGGTCGTGGCTAACACCCTCGGCAGTGCTTTTGCTCACGTGTCTAGCTCCGATCAATATGCCCCTGAGTTTCTGGCACTTAAGAATCAGGTGGAATCTCAAGGTTTGGTCTTCCGTTCCGGAAACCTTGAGGAATACAATTGCCTGTTCACCATGGCAGAGCTAGAACACGCACTTTCATCTTCGCGGCCATCTGCACCAGGACCAGACGGTATCCACGTGCGCTTCTTACAACATCTCTCTCCCGAAGGGAAAGCGTTCCTACTCGAGGTGTATAACCGTGTCTGGGTTGAGGGCAGTTTTCCTGAGAAGTGGCGGGAAGCCACCGTCATCCCAATTTTGAAGGCTGGGAAGGATCGACAGCTGCCTTCCAGCTATCGGCCTATCTCTCTCACCAGTTCCATTTGCAAGGTAATGGAGCGGATGATTAATGGCCGTTTAACGTGGTGGCTTGAATCTCGGAATCTCCTGTCGAACGCGCAGTGCGGCTTTCGTCGTCGTCGTTCCACGGTCGACCATCTAGTTTCCCTCTCTACCCAGATCATGAATGCCTTTCTCAGACGGTGCCAAACCGTTGCTGTATTTTTTGATCTGGCGAAGGCATATGACACCTGCTGGAGGTATGGTATTCTCCGTACCCTCCACGGATGGAATTTTCGTGGCCGTCTCCCTATTTTTCTTCGGGAGTTCATGAAGGACCGCATCTTTCGGGTTCGCGTGGGCTCGATTTTCTCACGATTTTTTACTCAAGAGAACGGGGTACCTCAGGGCTCGGTACTTAGCGTCACACTTTTCGCCATAGCCATCAATCCTATCATCAACTGTGTTCCTCCTGGAATTTCGTCCTCCTTATTTGTAGATGATTTTGCTATCTGCCTTAGTTCTCGGCGGACCTGCCTTCTTCAGCGCCGTCTCCAATCCTGTCTCGATCGTCTTCACGATTGGAGTCTTACATCTGGCTTTACGTTTTCTGCCGAGAAAACTATCTGCGTAAACTTTTGGCGACGGAAGGCGTTTCCTCCACCTAAGTTATATCTTGGGCAGGACGCCCTCCATTTCGCAGTTGAGGCGAAATTCCTGGGCCTGATTTTCGATAGGAAACTCAGTTGGCTATCTCATATTGCTTATCTGCGAGCTAGGTGTGACCGTTCTCTGAACATTTTACGTATTTTAAGTGGCACATCTTGGGGAGCTGATCGGACTACACTGCTGCATTTGTATCGTTCTCTAGTGCGATCTAAGTTAGATTATGGCTGCATTGTATATTCTTCGGCGAGACCCTCTGTTCTCCGACGTCTAAATGCCGTTCACCATCGTGGCATTCGTGTTGCTACTGGGGCATTTCCCACTAGCCCAGTAGTGAGTCTGTATGCTGAGGCCTCAGAACCCCCTTTATACCATCGTCGGGAGATTCTTCTGTGCAGCTATGCGTGTAGCCTTTCCAGCTTACCTAATCACCCCAGTTTTCGGCTGTTTTTTGACGACTCTCTGGATCACCAATATGCAGTTACACCGTCGGCCTTACAGCCCCCGGGGGTCCGCTTCCGCTCTCTTCTACAACAGCTGAATGTCGACGTAGCACCAACACTTCCTAGGGGAGAATCTCGCTTTCCTCCCTGGATACGCGACGAGGTCCGTTGCAACCTTGGGCTGGCATCCCTGGCTAAAGATACAACACCTTTACCCATATATCGTTCCGCCTTTTTAGAGCTCAAGGCGCAATTCGGGGATTGCAATTTTATCTATACGGACGGATCTAAGAGCGAAGCTGGAGTTGGATGTGCTTTTGTTTTTAATCGTAGGAGTTTTACCTTTGGTTTACGGCGACAGTGTTCGATTTTTACCGCGGAACTTTTTAGTCTTTACCAGGCGATTTTATATATTGAGCGGCATTCTTTCCGTACCTGCGTGATCTGCACGGACTCCCTCAGTGCGCTTCAAGGCCTCTTAATGCTGTACCACTACCATCCTCTGGTGCAGCGTATTCAGGATAGAGTCCACTGCCTGGCTGTCTCTGGCACCAGGATCACTTTCGTGTGGACGCCTGGTCATGTGGGAGTTCCTGGCAATGAGGCTGCAGACGCCGCGGCTAAATCTGCCATTTCCTCGCCTGATACCTCTTTTTCTCTTGTTCCCTCAACTGATTTATTTTTATCTTTACGCCAAGCCATTACACTACGTTGGCACGATGAGTGGACGACTTTGCGTGGGAACAAGCTTCGGACGATTAAACCCCTTCCTATTGCCTGGGCAACCTCTGCCCGAGTTTCCAGGAGGGAAGAAATTATTTTAGCCCGCTTACGTATCGGACACTGTCGATTTAGCCATGGTCACTTGTTGAGAGATCAACCCGCACCAATGTGTGACCATTGCGACGTACCGCTAACGGTACGTCACATCTTAACTGCATGTCGGCTTTTAACTCAATTACGCGCAACTCTGTCGCTGCCAGCCACTCTTTCTGCCATATTGGCAGACAGGGAGCGTGCTGTGGAAGGCGTACTTGATTTTATCCGGCAGAGTGGGTTCTGGCACCTGCTCTGACCAATTCGAGGCACCTTCTGGTTGCCGATATTTTATTTCACTTACTTTATCCTTTGCCTTCTGCATAAACCGACATGTTTTTAGTGTTTTATGGTTTGTGTTTTAACCTTTAATGGACTTGTGCGATTTTACTGTTTTGAGATGTAGGTTTTAACTGTGTAGACCTTTTAGCTTTGTCAGGGCGCTGATAACCTTAGCAGTTGTGCGCCCTTAATCCAATTCTACTACTACTTGACTGATGGGGTGATGTACGGTGGGGACTTGGTGTACCCCACGACCGCTACGGCTGCCGAGAAGGCCCATCAGTAACCCCGAAAACTGGCAGAAGAGGCTCTGGTATTTTTCCCCAGGGACCTACTACGGTAGGTACGGGATTGGCGAACCCGGGGTCCCTAGCCACTCACCCTCATTTACTCCCCTTCACCTCCATCAACTGTGCCACGCTGTGCTACTGCTGATCAGTATGCATCACCTTCTTCCCCTTCTAGTTTTTTTATTATAATTATTAGCACTTAAGGTCTTAGGTTTATAACTCCTGTCTCACCAGCAGGGATCTCTCCTATCTCCGTGGTTCTGTCCCACGGTTTTCAGCGCGGCTTCCGACATGTGTGCTCTCCGGAGGTCTCAAAAGTGAAGGTTGTGCGGTCCCTTCGCACTGCCCCTATGTGTAGCCTTAGGTGCGGAGCCCGTCCACACCGTCAAGTACACCCACGTACCTCCTTGAGGGCCCGGTCTGTGTTAATCTCCCGACGGCCGTGTTGCCGTTGGGTTAGTATCACGGACCGGACGTGTTACCGCTGACGGAACCCTGGTGTAATCAACCACAAGTCCCCTGAGTCCGCGTGTGCCTATTACACGCAGCACGGCCTAAAGTGGGGAGCCACAGGCGGTTATTCCTGTGGTAGGGGCATAAAGCCGGGGTGTGCGTGGTGAACGGTTTACCCATACGGACAAGCAGTGGAGATTGAAGGGTAGCTTTTCTGAGGTACAAATGAGATCGGTCATGGGTGGGGTCCCCATGACGGCACCGACCGTGAAGATTCGGTCTTTCTTTAACCCCCGGATGGCAGGCTGACGCCGACGGTTCCGGATGGGGGTCAATATCATCATGTCTCCGCGCAAAACCTCCTTCATTGACCCTTATTTATTGATGACCTTGGCATGTGATGGCAAAACGTTTAAGGATATTAGCCCATTTTATATGAAACGTGAAATTGATAAGATCAGTGGCCCTGTTAAAAACGCTACGCGTCTCCGAGACGGTAGCTTACTGTTAGAGACCTCAACTGCAGACCAGTCTAAAAAGCTGCAAAAAAGCGTCTTTGTTGGGCTCCTACCCTATCCGGGTAGCACCACACAAAACGCTGAATACGTGTAGAGGAGTAGTCACCACCTCCAGCTTAGATGGTCTAGCAAATGAAGAAATAGTAAGTTGCCTCTCTGACCAACTTGTTTGTCAGGCGTACCGGCTAACACGGAAACAAGATGGCAAGGAGTACCCATTACGTACGGTATTTCTAACTTTTGCTGGGACGAAGTTACCCGAATATATATTGCGGCTATGAACGCGCTAGCGTCCGCCAGTATGTCCCGAACCCCATGCGCTGTTTCCAATGTCAGCGGTTCGGACATACTAAGGTCGCGTGTACCAATCCTGCTCTTTGTGAGCAATGTGGCCTACCGAAACACGACGATCCTAACTGCAGTCGAACACCTTGTTGCGTGAACTGTGGCGGTAGTCATCCCTCCAGCTCGCGACAGTGCCCTAGATTTATGGACGAAAAAAGTATTCAGGAGCTACGTGTAAAAGAACGCCTGACTTTTCCAGAGGCACGACGGCGCTTTGAACAACTGAAGCCTGCTACCACTACTACTGGATATGCATTAGCAGCTCGCTGTACTCCTAATACCACTGTTGCTGTTCAACACGTCCCTGTCTCCCACGCATCCACGCAGACTGACTTTCTAGCCGTTAAACCCACATCTCAGACTGCTTGTATATCCACCAGCACTACCTCCGTTTCAGCCGTACAGACTCCAGCCACCAAGCCATCAGGGAATAACAACAATCCCGTAGTAAATGTGAAAAACCGATCCCGGCCAACACATATTTCGCGAAGTCGCTCGCCTTCTATTAGATCCCGGTCTCGTTCTACGAGCCGTAGGAGTTCTGACTCCCGAACATCAGCGGAGTCACAGGAGGCTAACGATTTTCGATTAGTAGGGCCAAAATCAGCCAAGGTCAAGAAAAAGTTTAAAACTGCCCGCTAAAAACACTTTATGGAAATAATCCAGTGGAATGTCAATGGTTTTCGAGCTCGTGCTCAAGACCTACACATTTAGTTTCTCAACGGTCACCATCAATTATTTGTCTCCAGGAAACCCACTTACATCCCAATCACTCGTTACACCTTCACTCTTTCTCTGCATTTAGAGGCGACTCTCTTGCAGGTATGCGTGCAAGCGGTGGCGTTGCTACCTTAGTGGCGCCTAACATCTCAGCCGCCAAAGTTCCTCTCACCACACCATTGCAAGCTGTGGCCGTTCGAATACAGCTGGAGAGCATCAGTTTTACCATATGCAACATGTACCTGCCGCCGCTCAGTATAGTTCCAGAGCGTGATCTTCAAGCTCTATTGGCTCAGCTCCCCTCACCACTACTCCTTGTGGGAGATTTGAATGCCAAGCACACGCTCTGGGGATCAGACACTGATGACGCCCGTGGATGCTCCTCGTAGACGTCTTCGATAAGTCTGACCTGCTTCTGCTAAATACTGGTGACCCGACATTCCTATCATCCGCTTATGGTACACATTCCGTACTAGACCTTTCTTTTTGCAGTCCGTCATTAGTACCACTACTTGAGTGGTCAGTACTTTCCGACCTCTTCGGTAGTGATCATTACCCCATTAACATTCATTTTTCTGGCCGCCAATGTGTACCTTCTCGACATCCTCGCTGGATTATTTCCAAAGCTAACTGGGGAAAATTCCAATCCCTCATACAGCTCATCGACGATGGTTTCGACACCATCGACGAAATAGTCGAATATTTTACTTGCTCGATCCTGCTCGCAGCAGAATCCAGCATTCCTCGAGGTTCACCCACACCACGTCGTATCCCTGTACCGTGGTGGTCTGAGGAATGCAGTTTGGCTGTCAAAGCACGCAAACGTGCTTTGCGCGTTATTCAGCGGCACCCGACGGAAGGGAACTTCGTCGCCTTCAAACAGTCTCGCGCTAGGGCACGCTTTATACTGCGCAACGCAAAGCGTAAATCGTGGGAAGCCTATGTGTCTTCGCTTTCCCGGCGCAGCTCTACCCAACAAGTATGGTCAGCTGTTCGGCGGATGTATGGCAAGTATCGCCGGACGGTAATTCCCGGCCTTGCCATCAACGGTTCCATGTGTACCACCGAGCAGGACATAGCAGAGGCCCTAGCTACAACATTTGCTGCTACTAGCCAAACTGCCCGCTATGACGCTCTCTTCCTGCCTATTAAGGAAAAGGCGGAACGGGTCCAACTAAATTTTAATAGTGATTGCACCGAGCCGTACAACCAACCTTTTACCGCTGCCGAGCTCGCCCATTCTCTGGCGTTAGCAAAGGATTCTTCTCCAGGTCCCGATGACGTTCACCGACAGATGCTGCTACATCTTCCATCTGAGGCGCAGTTTCCTTTTAAACATCTATAACCGCATTTGGCATGAGCGGGTTTTCCCTTCCTCCTGGCGAGAGGGTATCGTCAACCCATCCCTCGACCCGGAAAGGACCGCACGCTACCATCTAGCTACCGCCCCATTTGCCTAACGAGTGTCATCTGTAGGACGTTGGAGCGAATGATAAACGCTCGGTTAAATTGGTGGCTAGAAAAACATAATCATCTGTCCAACTTGCAATGCGGTTTTCGTCGCCATCGCTCAAGTGTCGATAATCTAACACGCCTTGAGGGGTATATTTCTGATGCGTTTCTACTGAAACAGCACGCCGTGGGCGTGTTCCTCGACCTGGAGAAGGCTTATGACACCACCTGGAGGTACGGCATACTCCGTAACCTACATGATTACGGTATGCGTGGTCATCTACCCGGGTTTTTATGCAATTTTTTAAAACTTCGCCGTTTTCGGGTTCGCATAGGAAACACTATATCACGGGAGCGGATACAGGAGAACGGCGTACCTCAAGGGTCAATTTTGAGCGTCACCCTTTTTGCCGTAGCGATTAACGGCATCACTAGTGCCGTACGAAGTGGAATTCCATCATCCCTCTATGTTGACGACTTCGCAGTCTATTATAGGTCTGCCAACATAGATCACATTGAGCGCCAACTGCAGCGGACCATTACCCAGCTAGCAGCTTGGGCGCTTCAAACCGGCTTCCGTTTTTCAGCTGCGAAGACGCAGTGTATCCACTTTCACCGCCTACGAGGTATTCACCCGCCTCCTGATCTTCGTTTGAACGGCACACCCCTGCCATTTGTCTCGCACCTGAAGTTCTTGGGCCTCTACTTGGACCGACAACTCAATTGGGAGCACCACATTCGTCACCTTCGAGCCTCTTGCGATCGTTCTCTTCGGGTGCTGAAGGTATTATCTGGAGCATCTTGGGGGGGGGCGATCGCACGGTAATGTTGAGGTTGTACCGCTCTCTGGTTCGGTCCAAGCTGGACTATGGCAGTTTTATTTATGGCGCAGCGACCGCCTCTTAACTTCGCCTTTTAGACACCGTGCATCATACTGGCATCCGCCTTGCCACAGGAGCTTTACGCACCAGTCGAATCGACTGCCTGTATGCAGACTCAGGCGAACCTCCACTCCATATTCGTCGCTCGCTGTTACTCTGCTCATACGTTTCGAAGTTGGCAAGTTATCCCAATCATCCTTGTTTTAAACCAGTTCTGTGTCCAGATTTAGTCCACCGTTATATGCGCCCTGGTTCTCACACACGCCCCGTGGGAATAAGATTTCGGGATCTACTACATTCGCATGGCCTCCGAATGCCTCGCGTGGAGAGGTCGTCCATCTGCCCCTATCCTGCATGGCAGCTCAATCGTGCGCAGTTCGAACTCGCTCTTTCAAACAATTCTAGACTCGCTACGGTGTTCCAACAACTTTTTGCCGAACTACTGGGCCGTTACCCTAACTATGTTAAGGTCTTTGCAGACGGTTCTCAGTTAGGTAGCACTACGGGTTGCGCATTCTTCATTAACGGTGAGGCTCATAAATTTCGCCTTCTGGACTCCACTTCGGTCTTCTCAGCAGAGTTGTATGCCATCCTCTATCTGCTCCTTTTTATTTGCAAGTTAGCTCCTGGCTCCTTTATTGTCTGCACTGACTCTCTGAGTGCGCTTCAGGCTTGCAACAGCACACTATCGCTCAGACCTTCGTTTTAAAAATACAGGCCCAGATCTCGCAAATGCTCCGGCGCGGGTACAATTTTGTTTTTACTTGGACCCCAGGCCATGTGGGGATTTCCGGAAACGAGGAGGCGGACGCGGCTGCAAAGCTCGCTTGCCGTTTGCCCCGGAGTTTAACAACCACTGTGCCATACCAGGATGTGCAACGCTTTTTCGTCGCCAACTCCTCCCTGCTTGGCAGCACTCCTGGACAGCTTTACAAGGCACACATCTCCGGGCAATTAAAGAGAGCGTACGACCCTGGCTAACTTCCTGCAGGGATAACCGGCGAGCCGAGGTGATACTCACCCGGCTGAGAATTGGGCACACACGAGCTACTCATGGTCATTTGTTGAGAGGGGAACCGGCCGCAGTGTGTGCTCCGTGTGCCGTAAGCCTCACTGTGCGGCATATTTTACTCGATTGTCCACAGTACGCCCGCGTTCGCCAGTCTTTGGGCTTGGGAGCTAACTTGCTCAGTATTTTAGGTGACGACCCAGTGGCCGTGGTTAAGGCACTGCTGTTTGTTTTTAAAATCGGTTTTAATACACAAGTATGACTTGTATTTTATATTTATTACTTTTAGAGTTTTTAAATTTTAGTCTTTAGATCCTTTTTAATGTCCTTTTAGCTGTGGAGTGCTTTTATTATATTTTACTTTGTTTTAGCTAAATATTATAGCTTTTAAGTTTTAGTGTTGACGTAGGGCCCAAATGACCTTGTTGTCGACGGGCCCTAAAACAGCACACACTCACTCACTCTTTGGCAGTGATCATTACCCCATTAACATTCATTTTTCTGGCCGCCAATGTGTACCTTCTCGACATCCTCGCTGGATTATTTCCAAAGCTAACTGGGGAAAATTCCAATCCCTCATACATCTGATCGACGATGGTTTCGACACCATCGACGAAATGGTCGAATATTTTACTTGCTCGATCCTGCTCGCAGCAGAATCCAGCATTCCTCGAGGTTCACCTACACCACGTCGTATCCCTGTACCGTGGTGGTCTGAGGAAAGCAGTTTGGCTGTCAAAGCACGCAAACGTGCTTTGCGCGTTTTTCAGCGGCACCAGACGGAAGGGAACTTCGTCGCCTTCAAACGTTCTCGCGCTAGGGCACGCTTTATACTGCGCAACGCAAAGCGTAAATCGTGGGAAGCCTATGTGTCTTCGCTTTCCCGGCGCAGCTCTACCCAACAAGTATGGTCAGCTGTTTGGCGGATGTATGGCAAGTATCGCCGGACGGTAATTCTCGGCCTTGCCATCAACGGTTCCATGTGCACCACCGAGCAGGACATGGCTGAAGCCCTAGCTACCATATTTGCTGCTACTAGCCAAACTGCCCGCTATGACGCTATCTTCCTGCCTATTAAGGAAATGGCGGAGCGGGTACCACTTAATTTTAATAGTGACTGCACCGAGCCGTACAATCAACCTTTCACCGCAGCCGAGCTCGCCCATTCTCTGGCGTTAGCAAAGGATTCTTCTCCAGGTCCCGATGACGTACACCCACAGATGCTGCTACATCTTCCATCTGAGCCGCTATCTTTCCTTTTAAACATCTATAACCGCATTTGGCATGAGCGGGTTTTCCCTTCCTCCTGGCGAGAGGGTATCGTCATCCCCATCCCTCGACCCGGAAAGGACCGCACGCTACCATCTAGCTACCGCCCCATTTGCCTGACGAGTGTCATCTGTAAGACGTTGGAGCGAATGATAAACGCTCGGTTAAATTGGTGGCTGGAAAAACATAACCATCTGTCCAACTTGCAATGCGGTTTTCGTCGCCATCGCTCAAGTGTCGATAATCTTACACGCCTTGGGGGCTATATTTCCGATGCGTTTCTACTGAAACAGCACGCCGTGGGCGTGCTCCTCGACCTGGAGAAGGCTTATGACACCACCTGGCGGTACGGCATACTCCGTAACCTACATGGTTAGGGTATGCGTGGTCATCTACCCGAATTCCTATGCAACTTTTTAAAACTTCGCCGTTTTCGTGTTCGCATAGGAAACACGATATCACGGGAGCGGATACAGGAGAACGGTGTACCTCAAGGGTCGATTTTGAGCGTTACCCTTTTTGCCGTAGCGATTAACGGCATCACTAGTGCCGTTCGAAGTGGAATTCCATCATCCCTCTATGTTGACGACTTCGCATTTTATTATAGGTCAGTCAACATAGATCACATTGAGCGCCAACTGCAGCTGACCATCACCCAGCTAGCAGTTTGGGCGCTTCAAACCGGCTTCCGATTTTCAGCTGCGAAGTCACAGTGTATCCACTTTCATCGCCTACGAGGTATTCACCCGCCCCCTGATCTTCAATTGAACGGCACACCCCTGCCATTTGTCTCGCACCTGAACTTCTTGGGCCTCTACATAGACCGACATCTCAACTGGGAGCACCACATTCGTCACCTTCGAACCTCTGGCGATCGTTCTCTTCGGGTGCTGAGGGTATTATCTGGAGCATCTTGGGGGGGGGCGATCGCACGGTAATGTTGACGCTGTACCGCTCTCTTGTTCGGTCCAAGCTGGACTATGGCAGTTTTATTTATGGCGCAGCGACCGCCTCTAAACTTCGCCTTTTAGACACCGTGCATCATACTGGTATCCGCCTTGCCACAGGAGCTTTCCGCACCAGTCGAGTCGACTGCCTGTATGCAGACTCAGGCGAACCTCCACTCCATATTCGTCGCTCGCTGTTACTCTGCTCATATGCCTCGAAGTTGGCTAGTTATCCCAATCATCCTTGTTTTAAACCAGTTCTCTGTCCAGATTTAGTCCACCGTTATATGCGCCGTGGTTGTCGGACACGCCCCATGGGAATAAGATTTGGTGATCTACAATCTCATGGCCTCCGAATGCCTCGCGTGGAGAGGTCGTCCAACTTCCCCTATCCTGCATGGCAGCTCAATCGTGCGCGGTTCGATCTCGCTCTGTCAAGCAACCCTAGACTCGTTACTCCACATTCGGTGTTCCAACAACTTTTTGCCGAACTACTGGGCCGTTACCGTAACTATGTTCTGGTCTTTACAGACGGTTCTCAGGTAGCGCTACGCGAGGCTAACGAAAGAGATAGGCTTCGGCGCGACAGGAAAACTTTCGTGTGACGTCACACAGGCAGTCTGAGAGAGTGGACAGCGTAGCGCAGAAGTTACATTGTTTTGTTAGTGAACTGAATGATTATGAATAAACAGTACTTCACTTATGTTCATCATTCTAGACAATTATACTTTAATTAACATAATTATACAAGCAATATTATATTAGAAGGGATTTTATGTCTCGGAACTGATTTTTGGTATGCTCGTACTACTAAGCTATATTACGTTTCTTATAATTACTTACGTATTTATAATATATACCACTTATGTTATTATACTTTTTAGATCTATAAACATAATACTTTAAAGAATAAAGAAATAATGTATAAATGATAAGATACAGTATATCGCTCACCTTCAAATAAAGTTTTCAGAAGACATTTTGAATCCCTTTTTCCTAAAAAAATTACTTATATTTCTCGCACAATAATTTCAGTTTAATTGTTTATCGAATCAGGAACTATGAATGTAAAATGTTAGGATAATACCTAGAAAAAAAGGTGAGGTAATTAAATAAACAAATGAGAGTTACATGCAATTACACCACTATATGGAGATATTTATACATACCAAACGTATGAGGTGATCCTTGTATTCTGTCAAACTCCATACTTTAGCATAATTATTTTTACAGATGTTAGTGATAAATCCACAGGTTTAACACTGATATATACACTGAGTATATACAAAGTACAGAATGTAATGTAATCCATCAAAACAGTTTATGGAAGAAGTCTTATGATCACAAATAATGCCAAAATAATTGTTTATCGAATCAGGAACTATGAATGTAAAATGTTAGGATAATACCTAGAAAAAAAGGTGAGGTAATTAAATAAACAAATGAGAGTTACATGCAATTACACCACTATATGGAGATATTTATACGTACCAAACGTATGAGGTGATCCTTGTATTCTGTCAAACTCCATACTTTAGCATAATTATTTTTACAGATGTTAGTGATAAATCCACAGGTTTAACACTGATATATACACTGAGTATATACAAAGTACAGAATGTAATGTAATCCATCAAAACAGTTTATGGAAGAAGTCTTATGATCACAAATAATGCCAAAATAATTGTTTATCGAATCAGGAACTATGAATGTAAAATGTTAGGATAATACCTAGAAAAAAAAGGTGAGGTAATGAAATAAACAAATGAGAGTTACATGCAATTACACCACTATATGAAGATATTTATACGTACCAAACGAATGAGGTGATCCTTGTATTCTGTCAAACTCCATACTTTAGCATAATTATTTTTACAGATATTAGTGATAAATCCACAGGTTTAATACTGATATATACACTGAGTATATACAAAGTACAGAATGTAATGTAATCCATCAAAACAGTTTATGGAACAAGTCTTATCATCACAAATAATGCCAAAATTTATGTTTTCAGTTTTTTCACTTTTCTTGTAGTGTCTGAATCACAAGATTTCTCATTGGTCATTTTCACAAAATTACTAATCAATATTTTGTTAACACAAAGAGCAACACTATCCAGTTTCTCAAATAGGGTCTTCTTATGTAAACATTTACATTCAGTACCAGTATTGTGTACATCTGATCTCAGATGTTTAATTTTACAAATTTTCTGAACTACAGAGAGCTGTTTCCCAGAGGTTAAGAAATTTTGAGAGTCTCTTGCTAATAATGACATTGTATGCCATGCCAAACCAACAGTGAATACCACTTTGTCTGTGGGTAATGTTAATTTTCCTCTGTCCAAGTCCTTTACAAAGTCATATGAAGAATCCACTTCCACTTGTTTATTTAATTGGAGCCATGAACTGCATATATTACACTTAGATTTACGTAGCACTTGTCTAGATGCAAATCCCCCCAAATATGTCAGTATTGGCACTGTATCATTAGGAATTACTTGCATTTCAAACTCTTCATCCAAAATATCAGAAAAACCATTCAGGTCAATATCATTATCATAATTTTGTTGGGTAGGTAACAGTTCTTTCAAATTTACACTACCATTATGAGCAGCAAACAACACAGTATTTTTAAATCTTAATTTCCTCTCATTTTCCAATACCTGTAAGTAAGTTATATAGTAATTTGCACCACTTAGCTGTCTGTATGATCCAAAACGACCCTCCAAATTATCACTCTGAAATTTGCTTAGCAAAATGTAATCTATGTTGTATTTCTCAAATAGATATGGAATGATTTCCAGGAAAGATTCCAGCGTAGTAATCAAGGACTGAAATGTCAGCGGAGTTAAAGCATTTACTGATGGAACAGACACCCTCCAAATTTTTAGCCAATAACACATTTTACTTAGAAATTCAAATTGCATATCTCTTTGGCTTTTAATGGCCTCTCTGTATGGATCATTGAATCGTTTCCCTTCGAACACACTTTTAACATTAACTATTTTCCACCAGTTAACAATGATATTTAAGAAATTTGCAGTCTCATCAATATTTTCAGAAACACCAAGATCTTTTGTGACATGTTTCAAGGCCACAATGTTATTGTCATTGAAAATTTTCAATGCCAAGCTCACATTCTGCTTCTGAATTGACGATGGATATAACACTTTGGTGGAAAGTGTGTGCCCATACTTAACTAGGTTTTTCTTTTCTTTTTCATACATCAACTCTAAGTGCCTGTATTGAGCTGAAAATATATTGGAGTGATGATTGAAATCAGGAAAATATAAGGTCTTATTTGCATTTCTTTTGGTCTCCCAATTATTTCTGATACATTTTAAAATGTGGACGGTGTCAAATATAAAGAAAAGCCTTCTTGATGAGTCTAGTGGGTGAGTAATGCTAGGCTGCAAAATTTTATTTGGGGTCATAAGTTCATATGCTTTTCTGTTCACAATATTATTGTCTGCAATTAAACTAATAACTTTAAAACCAATTCTTTCCAACATACCCAGAACTTCTATAATGTATGTCTTCAGCTGTTCACTTGTTAAATTGATAACTGCTATAATGGAAACGACATCAACATATTTAGAAAGTAGTGAGGATATCATGAAGACTTGAGCAGTTTTTGCACATTTCTGAGGATCAGTTGCACTACTGCCATAAATAGCACCTCCTTTAAATGACAGTTGTGGCTGAATATATATTTCATCCATCACGAGAGATACTAAGTGTTCATGACTTTTTAAATGTTTAAATCTGTTTTCCAAGTAAGAACTACTTTCCAAGGACAATTCATAGAATGAAATTAGTTTCTGCAGTGTACGTGGGTGTGGCAAAATCAACATATCGCATTTTCTTAGTGCATTGTAGGCAGATGATGAATGGACATACAGAGTGGAAGCAAGAATCATGCATTTGTTGCCATAACGCCTGTTATTCTTTGGAGTCTGTACAGATTTAATTGCTCTACAATAAACTTCATATGCTCATTCTCATCATGGTATGGTAGAGACTGTAGCAGCTGGATAGCAGATTCTATTTTATCTCTAACTGTGGGTAATATTTCACCATTTTCAATTTGTGTCATAATACTATCCAAAACATTTAATGAATTCAATTTTTTCACATTATTAGTACTAGAAGCATTGATGCAAACGTTGTCCAATACAACAGTATAAGTTAAATCATCTTTGACTGTTATAAAAGAAATGACACAAGGTGTGCCATTGTTTATACCCATTAAACAAATATAAATTGTTCCCTCGTCCTTAATTACTGTCCAATTAGCCTTACTGGAATTGAGTTTTCTTATATCTACAAAAGAAATAATGCTATCTACATTATTTATTAAATCCCTTTCCACATGCTGTTTATTTGATTGAATACTGTCTCGAAATGCCTGGACCAAATTTTCGTCTTCTTTATCAGCAAGACGTTTTATTTTGGGAATCGTTTTAGAACAGTAAGAGGGTGTATTAGGAAATATTGTTGGTACAGCATTTTCTGTGAGTTTAGGGATTTTTCTTTCATATTCTATCAACTCTCCCTTTGAAGTAGAAATCCTGTCTATTCTTATAACACACGACTCCTCAAAATGCTTTATGCACACAAAAGGATTTTTTAATTTTGAAAAATCCGTCGGAATATGCCGTAGCCAGATCTTACGAAGATTTTCGTCTTTTGGTAGTGAAAATGTTGTAGTTTTTTCACTTTCTGTGTCATAATTTGATCTGCACCCAAAGACACTACAACGTCGAGGCATCTTTTACAACTCTGAGTACCTAAAAAGGAAAATAATAGTAATAGTAACATTAACTTGTATCCACCATGTGGTTGAACACAGAAGTTATTATTTTGTTTAATAATGGAGATAATTTTTCTGTACGTTTAAACAAAGATAGAACTATGTAATATCACACGTATAATAAAAGAATAAGCAGAATTTACTAAAATAAATGCTTCAATCTAGATTCAAATGAGAAGATGCAATATGGCATCGAAGCCGTTAGAACGTTCCCAGAGGTTAACTTACAGCCTACTTGAAAACACTACTAAATACATAAAATTTACGAACAAACTGGAATATGTGTTAACTACATGATAATATAACACTTTTTCACTAACCTGAACCACTAAATATTATTAATTTCACTCGTTAAAAAAGTAAAACAAACGTAATATCACACAGACCACACGAACGACATACAGTTCAAAGCCTATACTGTGCAGGTTAGGACTGCTCTTATCAGCTGATTCAAACGCGCCATAGCCTGTCTCCTTCGTTAGCCTCGAGCGCTACGGGTTGCGCGTTCTTCGTTAACGGTGAGGCTCACAAATTTCGACTTCTGGACTCAACTTCGGTCTTCTCAGCAGAGCTGTATGCAATCTACTATTTGCTCCTTTTTATTTGCAAGTTAGCTCCTGGCTCTTTTATCGTCTGCACTGACTGTCTAAGTGCGCTTCAGGCTTTACAACAGCACACTGCCTCTCACACACTGGTTTTAAAAATACAGACTCAGATCTCGCAAATGCTCAGTCGCGGATACAATTTTATTTTTACTTGGACCCCAGGCCATGTTGGGATTACCGGGAACGAGGAGGCGGACGCGGCTGCTAAGTCTGCTTGCCGTTTGCCCCGGAGTTTAACAACGACGGTGCCATTCCAGGACGTGCAACGTTTTTTCCGTCGCCAACTACTATCTGCTTGGCAGCAATCCTGGACAGCTTTGAAAGGCACACAACTCCGGGCAATAAAGGAGAGCGTACAACCCTGGCTAACTTCCTGCAGGGATAACCGGCGAGCCGAGGTGATACTCACCCGGCTGAGAATTGGGCACACACGAGCTACTCATGGCCATTTGTTAAGAGGGGAACCGGCCCCTGTGTGTGCCTCGTGTTCAGTACGCCTCGCGGTGCGGCACGTACTGCTGCATTGCCCGCAGTACGCCCGCGTTCGCCAATCTTTGGGCTTGGGGACCAAGTTGCACGGTATTTTAGGTGACGACCCAGTGGCCGTGGATAAGGTACTGCGGTTTGCTTTTAAAATTGGTTTTAATAAAGAAGTCTAACTTGCATTTTATATTTATTTTAGAGATTTTAAATTATTAGGCTTTAGATGGTTTTTTATGTCCTTTAACAGTAGAGTGTTTTTATTATATTTTACCTTTTAGCAAATATTTTTTATAGCTTTTAGGTTTTAGTGTTGACTTAGGGCCCAAATGACCTTGATGTCGACGGGCCCTAAAACCCTACACACTCACTCACTCACTCATAAATTTTGACTTCTGGACACCACTTCGGTCTTCTCAGCAGAGCTGTATGCCATTTAGTATATGCTCCTTTTTATTTGCAAGTTAGCCCCTGGCTGTTTTATTGTTTGCACTGACTCTCTAAGTGCTCTTCAGGCCTTGCAACAGCACACTGCCGCTCACCCTCTTGTTTTAAAAATACAGGCCCAGATCTCGCAAATGCTCGGTCGAGGATACCATTTTGTTTTTACTTGGACCCCAGGCCATGTGGGCATTTCCTGGAACGAGGAGGCGGACGCGGCTGCTAAGTCCGCTTGCCGTTTGCCCCGGAGTTTAACAACTACGGTGCCATACCAGGATGTGCAACGTTTTTTCCGTCGCCCGCTCCTATCAGCTTGGCAGCAATCCTGGACAGCTTTACAAGGCACACAACTCCGGGCAATAAAGGAGAGCGTACAACCCTGGCCAACTTCCTGCAGGGATAACCGGCGGGCCGAGGTGATACCCGGCTGAGAATTGGGCACACACGAGCGACTCATGGCCACCTATTAAGAGGGGAACCGGCCCTTGTGTGTGCTCCGCGTGCAGTACGCCTCACGGTGCGGCACGTATTGCTTGATTGCCCGCAGTACGCCCGCGTTCGCCAGTCAATAGGCTTGGGGCTAACTTGCTGGCAGTTTTAGGGGACGAACCAGTGGCCGTGGTAAAGGCACTGCGGTTTGTTGCCAAAATTGGTTTTTATAAATATATATGACCTATATTTTAAATTTGTTAATGTTAGAGATTTTAAATTGTTAGTCTTGGGATGGGCTTTTTAATGTACTTTCAATAGTTGAGTGATTTTATTCTATTTTACCTTTTTAGCCTAATCTGTGTAGCTTTTAGGTTTTAGTCTTGACCTCGGTTCCAAATGACCTTGCTGGCTACGGGCCGTAAAACACCACACTCTCACTTACTCCTTCGCCACGTCAGGTCTGATGATGGTCACGACCACCCCGGTGTCCACCACCACGTGGCACGGCTTTCCTCTTACCCAACCGTCCGCGATGAGGTTGTCATCCATCCGCCGGCTGACGGCGCGCAGTGGCACTCGAGGGGATGCTGGTGATGGAGCCGACGTGCCCCTCTCCACGACAGCCCTTACTCGTTTTCCGGCTGCTCTTCCTGGTGTGGGCAGTCTCTCCGCAGGTGTCCGGGCTGTGCACACCCCCAACACAGGCCACTAGGTGTTTGCCGGCGTCCCTCAGCTGGTCTTCTGTCTCCGGCGTAGCGGACAACCCTCGTTCTCGACGTCGGGATAGATGCTACCTTGGCCGCCTCCGTCCTTAATGCCGCTGTCAGCGCCTCGTGGATGGTTTTATAATCGCCGAGCATTAGGCGCTGACGAATCTCCGTGTCCCGTACCCCGTCGACAAAGTTGTAGGCGGCTTCCCGGGATACGAACTCCAGTGGCAGGTCAACCAAGGCCTTTCTAGCCAGCTGCTCGATCGCTATGGCGAACTTCTGCAGCGTCTCTCCCGGCTGCTGTGACCTTGCCTTTAGTTGGCTGCGGTATGCTGCGGCTAAGCGGTGGTTCCCGAAGCGATTCTCCAGGGCCTCCCAGATTGCCTTGGGCGCCGCCTTCGTCTGCACCGCGTTTAGGATTTCTGCGGCCCGTCCCTGGAGGCTGGCTATTAACTGTGTGGCCTCCTCCTCCGGTGACCATCTGTTGTGCT
Organism: Mantis religiosa; assembly: GCA_030765055.1. Classification (NCBI taxonomy): domain Eukaryota; kingdom Metazoa; phylum Arthropoda; class Insecta; order Mantodea; family Mantidae; genus Mantis; species Mantis religiosa. The sequence continues at coordinate 3,963,539 of JAUKNK010000031.1, read as the reverse complement.
TGGCCGCTGTGTCGAACTGGCGGCGGAAGACCTCGAATATTGACATGCCGTCATATTTCGGAGGTTTGACGCGCGCCGAAGTTGTGTCACGTCCCGATGCGTCAGCCTTCAAATCCTTCAGTCTCCTGCCGACGACGTCCTCCACCATGGCGTTCAGGGACTTGACGCTGCTGTTGGCCTTTCCCTCGAGGTTGTTTACGCGGTTCGCGAGGTCTTCGACGTCTTCAACCTTGGCGTTATTGTCGGCCTTTTCCTCTAGGACATTGAAGCGGTTCGCCAGGTCTTTGACGCGCTCCTCCACTTGGCCTATCCGCTTGCCCAGCTCCGTCACGTCATCCCTCACGCCGGCCAACTGTTCCTCAAATTTGGCGGCGAGGACCTCGTTCGCCTCCTTCATTTCCGTGGCAAGACTGTCGTTCGCTGCCTTCATTTCTGTGGTCAATTCGGTCTTTATTTCTTTCAACTCTGCGACAAGGTTGTTATTTGCCGCTTCTGTTTTTGTTGTTAACTCGTTCATCTTCGCCGCCAAGTTGTTATTTGCCGCTTCCGACTTCGCTGTTAATTCGTTCATCTTCTGCAAAAGCATTTCCAATGCCGATTCCATGGCCATAATGTTCGGCGATGTAGTTATCCCGCTTCCTGGCACCAGTTGCGACTTTGTGGGTTCATGAAATCAAAAGTCGAGGCTTCAAATACAAAAACTGCACTTTATTTTCCTAGCAAATGCATTCGTCAACTCACAATTTGCTAGCTAACATAAAACTGTTTATTTTACCTAACAAGCCCCTCAAAATCCAACCTCTGCGGTCCTCGTCCCGAGGGGTGGGCAACAGGAAGTAGGAGACTGACTGATGGGGTGATGTACGGTGGGGATTTGGTGTACCCCAGGACCGCTACGGCTGCCGAGAAGGCCCATCAGTAACCCCGAAAACTGGCAGAAGAGGCTCTGGTATTTTCCCCCAGGGACCTACTACAGTAGGACGGGATTGGCGATCCCGGGGTCCCTAGCCACTCACCCTCATTTCATCCCCTTCACCTCCATCAGCTGTGCCACGCTGTGCTACTGCTGATCAGTATGCATCACCTTCTTCCCCTTCTAGTTTTTTATTATGATTATTAGTACTTAAGGTCTTAGGTTTATAACTCCTGTCTCACCAGCAGGGATCTCTCCTATCTCCGTGGTTCTGTCCCACGGTTTTCAGCGCGGCTTCCGACATGTGTGCTCTCCGGAGGTCTCAAAAGTGAAGGTTGAGCGGACCCTTCGCACTGCCCCTATGTGTAGCCTTAGGTGCGGAGCCCGTCCACACCGTCAAGTACACCCACGTAGCTCCTTGAGGGCCCGGTCTGTGTTAATCTCCCGACGGCCGTGTTGCCGTTGGGTTAGTATCACGGACCGGACGTGTTACCGCTGACGGAACCCCGGTGTAATCAACCACAAGTCCCCTGAATCCGCGTGTGCCCTTTATGCGCAGCGCGGCCTAAACTGGGGAGCCACAGGCGGTTATTCCTGTGGTAGGGGCATAAAGCCGGGGTGTGCGTGGTGAACGGTTTACCCATACGGACAAGCAGTGGATATTGAAGGGTAGCTTTCCTGAGGTACAAATGAGATCGGTCATGGGTGGGGTCCCCATGACGGCACAGACCGTGAAGATTCGGTGTCTTTCTTTCTTTAACCCCCGGATGGCAGGCTGACGCCAACGGTTCCGGATGGGGGTCTATATCACCATGTCTCCGCGCATAACCTCCTTCATTGACCCATATTTATTGATGACCTTGGCATGTGATGGCAAAAACTTTAAAGATATTAGTCCATTCTATATAAAACGTGAGCTCGATAAGATCAGTGGCCCTGTGAAAAACGCTACCCGTCTCCGAGACGGCAGCTTACTATTAGAGACCACAACAGCGGACCAATCTAAAAAACTGCAAAAGGCGACGTTGTTGGGCTCCTACCCGATCCGGGTAGCCCCACACAAGACCCTTAACACCTGCAGAGGAGTAGTCACCACCTCCAGCTTAGATGGTCTAGCAAATGAAGAAATAGTAAGCTGCCTCTCTGACCAACTTGTTTGTCAGGCGTACCGGCTAACACGGAAGCAAGATGGCAAGGAGTTCCCATTACGTACGGTATTTCTAACTTTTGCTGGTACGAAGTTACCTGAATATATATATTGCGGCTATGAACGTGCTAGCGTCCGCCAGTATGTCCCGAACCCCATGCACTGTTTCCAATGTCAGCGGTTCGGACATACTAGGGTCACATGTACCAATCCTGCTCTTTGTGAGCAATGTGGCCTAGCGAAACACGAAGACCCAAACTGCACTCGAACACCTTGTTGCGTGAACTGTGGTGGTAGTCATCCCTCCAGTTCGCGACAGTGCCCTAGATTCATGGACGAAAAAAGTATTCAGGAGCTACATGTAAAGGAACGCCTGACTTTTCCAGAGGTACGGCGGCGCTTCGAACAACTGAAGCCTCCTAACACTACTACTGGATATGCATCAGCAGCTCGCCATACTCCCAACACCACTGTTGCTGTTCAACACGTCCCTGTCGCCCACGCCTCCACGCAGACTGACTTTCTAGCCGTTAAACCCACGTCCCACACTGCTTGTGTATCCACCAGCACAGCCTCTGTTTCAGCCGTACAGACTCCAGCCACCAAGCCATCACCGAGTAACAACAATCCAGTAGTAAATGTGAAAAACCGATCCCGGCCACAACATAGATCGCGAAGTCGCTCGCCTTCTATTAGATCCCGGTCTCGTTCTACGAGCCGGTAACCCCGAAAACTGGCAGAAGAGGCTCTGGTATTTTCCCCCAGGGACCTACTACGGTAGGTACGGGATTGGCGATCCCGGGGTCCCTAGCCATTCACCCTCAATTCATCCCCTTCATCTCCATCAACTGTGCCACGTGTAGCTACTGCTTGTCAGTAGGCATCACCTTCTTCCCCTTCTAGTTTTTTATTATAATTATTAGCACTTAAGGTCTTAGGTTTATAACTCCTGTCTCACCAGCAGGGATCTTTCCTATCTCCGTGGTTCTGTCCCACGGTTTTCAGCGCGGCTTCCGACATGTGTGCTCTCCGGAGGTCTCAAAAGTGAAGGTTGAGCGGACCCTTCGCACTGCCCCTATGTGTAGCCTTAGGTGCGGAGCCCGTCCACACCGTCAAGTACACCCACGTAGCTCCTTGAGGGCCCGGTCTGTGGTAATCTCCCGACGGCCGCGTTTTGCAGTTGGGTTAGTATCACGGACCGGACGTGTTATCGCTGACGGAACCCCGGTGTAATCAACCACAAGTCCCCTGAATCCGCGTGTGCCCTTTATGCGCAGCGCGGCCTAAAGTGGGGAGCCACAGGCGGTTATTCCTGTGGTAGGGGCATAAAGCCGGGGTGTGCGTGGTGAACGGTTTACCCATACGGACAAGCAGTGGATATTGAAGGGTAGCTTTTCTGAAGTACAAATGAGATCGGTCATGGGTGGGGTCCCCATGACGGCACAGACCGTGAAGATTCGGTGTCTTTCTTTCTTTAACCCCCGGATGGCAGGCTGACGCCGACGGTTCCGGATGGGGGTCTATATCATCATGTCTCCGCGCAAAACCTCCTTCATTGACCCTTATTTGTTGATGACCTTGGCATGTGATGGCAAAACCTTTAAGGATATTAGTCCATTTTATATTAAACGTGAGCTCGATAAGATCAGTGGCCCTGTGAAAAACGCTACCCGTCTCCGAGACGGCAGCTTACTATTAGAGACCACAACAGCGGACCAATCTAAAAAACTGCAGAAAGCGTCTTTGTTGGGCTCCTACCCTATCCGGGTAGCCCCACACAAAACGCTCAATACCTGCAGAGGAGTAGTCACCACCTCCAGTTTAGATGGTCTAGCAAATGAAGAAATAGTAACTTGCCTCTCCGACCAACTCGTTTGTCAGGCGTATCGGCTAACACGAAAGCAAGATGGCAAGGAGTACCCACTACGTACGGTTTTTCTAACTTTTGCTGGGACTAAGTTACCCGAGTACATCTATTGCGGCTATGAGCGTGCGAGTGTCCGCCAGTATGTCCCGAACCCCATGCGCTGTTTCCAATGTCAGCGGTTCGGACATACTAAGGTCGCGTGTACCAATCCTGCTCTTTGTGAGCAATGTGGCCTAGCTAAACACGACGACCCAAACTGCAGCCGAACACCTTGTTGCGTGAACTGTGGCGGTAGTCATCCCTCCAGCTCGCGACAGTGTCCTAGATTCATGGACGAAAAAAGCATTCAGGAGCTACGTGTCAAAGAACGCCTGACTTTTCCAGAGGCACGACGGCGCTTCGAACAACTGAAGCCTGCTACCACTACTACTGGATATGCATCAGCAGCTCGCCGTACTCCTAATACCACTGTTGCTGTTCAACACGTCCCTGTCGCCCACGCATCCACGCAGACTGACTTTCTAGCCGTTAAACCCACGTCTCAGACTGTTTGTGTATCCACCAGCACAGCCTCCGCTTCAGCCGTACAGACTCCAGCCACCAAGCCATCAGCGGGTAACAACCATCCCGTAGTAATTGCGAAAAACCGATCCCGACCACAACATAGATCGCGAAGTCGCTCGCCTTCTGTTAGATCCCGGTCTCGTTCTACGAGCCGTAGGAGTTCTGACTCCCGATCATCAGCGGAGTCACAGGAGGCTAACGATTTTCGAATCGTAGGGCCCAGGTCAGCCAAGGTCAAGAAAAAGGTTAAAACGGCCCATTAAAAACTCCTCATGGAAATAATCCAGTGGAATGTCAATGGTTTTCGAGCTCGTGCTCAAGACCTACAACATGTAGTTTCTCAGCGGTCACCGTCAATAATTTGCCTCCAGGAAACCCACTTACATCCCAATCACTCGTTACACCTTCACTCTTTTTCGGCATTTAGAAGCGATTCTTTTGCAGGTATGCGTGCAAGCGGTGGCGTTGCTATCTTAGTGGCGCCTAACATTTCCGCCGCCCACGTTCCTCTCACCACACCATTGCAAGCTGTGGCCGTCCGGATACAGCTGGAGAGCATCAGTTTTACCATCTGTAATATGTACCTGCCGCCGCTCAGTATAGTTACAGAGCGGGATCTTCTAGCTCTAGTGGCTCAGCTCCCCTCACCACTACTCCTTGTGGGAGATTTGAATGCCAAGCACACGCTCTGGGGATCAGACACTGATGACGCCCGTGGATGCCTCCTCGTAGACGTCTTCGATAAGTCTGACCTGCTTCTGCTAAATACTGGTGACCCGACATTCCTATCATCCGCTTATGGTACACATTCCGTACTAGACCTTTCTTTCTGCAGTCCGTCATTAGTACCACTACTTGAGTGGTCAGTACTTTCCGACCTCTTTGGCAGTGATCATTACCCCATTAACATTCATTTTTCTGGCCGCCAATGTGTACCTTCTCGACATCCTCGCTGGATTATTTCCAAAGCTAACTGGGGAAAATTCCAATCCCTCATACACCTCATCGACGATGGTTTCGACACCATCGACGAAATGGTCGAATATTTTACTTGCTCGATCCTGCTCGCAGCAGAATCCAGCATTCCTCGAGGCTCACCTACACCACGTCGTATTCCTGTACCGTGGTGGTCCGAGGAATGTAGTTCGGCTGTCAAAGCACGCAAACGTGCTTTGCGCATTTTTCAGCGGCACCCGACAGAAGCGAACTTCGTCGCCTTCAAACGTTCTCGGGCTAGGGCACGCTTTATACTGCGCAACGCAAAGCGTAAATCTTGGGAAGCATTTGTGTCTTCGCTTTCCCGGCGCAGCTCTTCCCAACAAGTTCGGCGGATGTATGGCAAGTATCGCCGGACGGTAATTCCTGGCCTTGCCATCAACGGATCCATGTGCACCACCGAGCAGGACATAGCTGAAGCCCTAGCTACCACATTTGCTGCCACGAGCCAAACTGCCCGCTATGACGCTCTCTTCCTGCCTATTAAGGAAAAGGCGGAGCGGGTACCACTTAATTTTAATAGTGACTGCACCGAGCCGTACAACCAACCTTTTACCGCAGCCGAGCTCGCCCATTCTCTGGCGTTAGCAAAGGATTCCTCTCCAGGTCCCGATGACGTACACCGACAGATGCTGCTACATCTTCCATCTGAGGCGCTAAGTTTCCTCTTAAACATCTATAACCGCATTTGGCATGAGCGGGTTTTCCCTTCCTCCTGGCGAGAGGGTATTGTCATCCCCATCCCTCGACCCGGAAAGGACCGCACGCTACCATCTAGCTACCGCCCCATTTGCCTAACGAGTGTCATCTGTAAGACGTTGGAGCGAATGGTAAGCGCTCGGTTAAATTGGTGGCTAGAAAAACATAACCATCTGTCCAACTTACAATGCGGTTTTCGTCGCCATCGTTCAAGTGTCGATAATCTAACACGCCTAGAGGGGTATAATTCCGATGCCTTTCTGCTGAAACAGCACGCCGTGGGCGTGTTCCTCGACCTGGAGAAGGCCTACGACACCACCTGGCGGTACGGCATACTCCGTAACCTACATGGTTACGGTATGCGTGGTCATCTACCAGATTTCCTATGCAATTTTTTAAGACTTCGCCGTTTTCGTGTGCGCATAGGAAACACGGTATCCTCGGAGCGGATACAGGAGAACGGCGTACCTCAAGGGTCGATTTTAAGCGTCGCACTTTTTGCCGTAGCTATCAATGGCATCACTAGTGCCGTTCGAAGCGGAATTCCAAGATCACTCTATGTTGACGACTTCGCACTTTATTATAGGTCAGCCAACATAGATCACATTGAGCGCCAACTGCAGCTGACCATCACCCAGCTAGCAGCTTGGGCGCTACAAAACTGTTTCCGCTTTTCAGCTGCGAAGACCCAGTGTATCCACTTTCACCGCCTACGAGGTATTCACCCGCCTCCTGATCTTCATTTGAACGGCACACCCCTGCCATTTGTCTCGCACCTGAAGTTCTTGGGCCTCTACTTGGACCGACAACTAAATTGGGAGCACCACATTCGTCACCTTCGAGCCTCTTGCGATCGTTCTCTTCGGGTGCTGAAGGTATTATCTGGAGCATCTTGGGGGGGGGGGCGATCGCACGGTAATGTTGAGGCTGTACCGCTCTCTGGTTCGGTCCAAGCTGGACTATGGCAGTTTTATTTATGGCGCAGCGACCGCCTCTAAACTTCGCCTTTTAGACACCGTGCATCATACTGGCATCCGCCTTGCCACAGGAGCTTTCCGCACCAGTCGAGTCGACTGCCTGTATGCAGACTCAGGCGAACCTCCACTCCATATTTGTCGCTCACTGTTACTCTGCTCATACTTTTCGAAGTTGGCAAGTTATCACAATCATCCTTGTTTTAAACCAGTTCTGTGTCCAGATTTAGTCCACCGTTATATGCGCCCTGGTTCTCATACACGCCCCGTGGGAATAAGATTTAGGGATCTAATACATTCGCATGGCCTCCGAATGCCTCGCGTGGAGAGGTCGTCCATCTGCCCCTATCCTGCATGGCAGCTCAATCGTGCGCAGTTCGATCTCGCCCTTTCAACCAATTCTAGACTCGCTACTCCACATTCGGTGTTCCAACAACTTTTTGCCGAATTACTGGGCCGTTACCCTAACTATGTTCCGGTCTTTACAGACGGTTCTCAGTTAGGTAACGCTGCGGGTTGCGCGTTCTTCGTTAACGGTGAGGCTCACAAATTTCGCCTTATGGACTCCACTTCAGTTTTTTCCGCAGAACTGTATGCCATCTTTTATTTGCTCCTTTTTATTTGCAAGTTAGCTCCTGGCTCTTTTATCGTCTGCACTGACTGCCTGAGTGCGCTTCAGGCCTTGCAACAACACACTGCCACTCACACACTGGTTTTAAAAATACAGACCCAGATCTCGAAAATGCTCGATCGGGGATACAATTTTGTTTTTACTTGGACCCCAGGCCATGTTGGGATTTCCGGGAACGAGGAGGCGGACGCGGCTGCTAAGTCTGCTTGCCGTTTGCCCCGGAGCTTAACAACTACGGTGCCATTCCAGGACGTGCAACGCTTTTTCCGTCGCCAACTACTATCTGCTTGGCAGCACTCCTGGACAGCTTTGGAAGGCACACAACTCCGGGCAATAAAGCAGAGCGTACAACCCTGGCCAACTTCCTGCAGGGATAACCGGCGAGCCGAGGTGATACTCACTCGGCTGAGAATTGGGCACACACGAGCGACACATGGCCATCTATTAAGAGGGGAACCGGCCCCTGTGTGTGCCCCGTGTGCAGTACGCCTCACGGTGCGGCACGTACTGCTTGATTGCCCGCAGTACGCCCGCGTTCGCCAGTCAATAGGCTTGGGAGCTAACTTGCCCAGTATTTTAGGTGACGACCCAGTGGCCGTGGATAAGGCACTGCGGTTTGTTTTTAAAATCGGTTTTAATACACAAGTATGACTTGAATTTTATATTTATAAATTTTAGAGCTTTTAAATTATTTTGACTGGGATGACTTTTTATGTACTTTTAATAGTTGAATGTTTTTATTTTATTTTACCGTTTTAGCTTGATTAGTGTAGCTTTTAGATTTTAATGTGTGTTTTACCTTTTTAACTAAATTTTTATAGTTATTAGGTTTTAGTGTTGACTTGGGGCCCAAATGACATCGTTGTCGACGGGCCCTTAAACGCCACACACTCACTCTACGAGCCGTAGGAGTTCTGACTCCCGATCATCAGCGGAGTCACAGGAGGCTAGCGATTTTCGAATCGTAGGGCCCAAGTCAGCCAAGGTCAAGAAAAAGGTGAAAACGGCCCATTAGAAGCTCTTTATGGAAATAATCCAGTGGAATGTCAATGGTTTTCGAGCTCGTGCTCAAGACCTACAACATTTAGTTTCTCAACGGTCACCGTCAATAATTTGCCTCCAGGAAACCCACTTACATCCCAATCACTCGTTACACCTTCACTCTCTTTCGGCATTTAGAAGCGATTCTCTTGCAGGTATGCGTGCAAGCGGTGGCGTTGCTACCTTAGTGGCGCCTAACATTTCCGCCGCCCACGTTCCTCTCACCACACCATTGCAAGCTGTGGCCGTTCGGATACAGCTGGGGAACATCAGTTTTACCATCTGTAACATGTACCTGCCGCCGCTCAGTATAGTTCCAGAGCGGGATCTTCTAGCGCTATTGGCTCAGCTCCCCTCACCACTACTCCTTGTGGGAGATTTGAATGCCAAGCACACGCTCTGGGGATCAGACACAGATGACGCCCGTGGATGCCTCCTCGTAGACGTCTTCGATAAGTCTGACCTGCTTCTGCTAAATACTGGTGACCCGACATTCCTATCATCCGCTTATGGTACACATTCTGTACTAGACCTTTCTTTCTGCAGTCCGTCATTAGTACCACTACCTGAGTGGTCAGTACTTTCCGACCTCTTTGGCAGTGATCATTACCCCATTAACATTCATTTTTCTGGCCGCCAATGTGTACCTTCTCGGCATCCTCGCTGGATTATTTCGAAAGCTAACTGGGGAAAATTCCAATCCCTCATACACCTCATCGACGATGGTTTCGGCACCATCGACGAAATGGTCGAATATTTTACTTGCTCGATCCTGCTCGCAGCAGAATCCAGCATTCCTCGAGGTTCACCTACACCACGTCGTATCCCTGTACCGTGGTGGTCTGAGGAATGCAGTTTGGCTGTCAAAGCACGCAAACGTGCTTTGCGCGTTTTTCAGCGGCACCCGACGGAAGGGAACTTCGCCGCCTTCAAACGTTGTCGCGCTAAGGCACGCTTTATACTGCGCAACGCAAAGCGTAAATCCTGGGAAGCCTATGTGTCTTCGCTTTCCCGGCGCAGCTCTACCCAACAAGTATGGTCAGCTGTTCGGCGGATGTATGGCAAGTATCGCCGGACGGTAATTCCTGGCCTTGCCATCAACGGTTCCATGTGCACCACCGAGCAGGACATAGCTGAAGCCCTAGCTACAACATTTGCTGCTACTAGCCAAACTGCCCGCTATGACGCTATCTTCCTGCCCATTAAGGAAAAGGCGGAACGGGTACAACTAAATTTTAATAGTGACTGCACCGAGCCGTACAACCAACCTTTTACCGCTGCCGAGCTCGCCCATTCTCTAGCGTTAGCAAAGGATTCTTCTCCAGGTCCCGATGACGTACACCGACAGATGCTACTACATCTTCCATCTGAGGCGCTATGTTTCCTATTAAACATCTATAACCGCATTTGGCATGAGCGGGTTTTCCCTTCCTCCTGGCGAGAGGGTATTGTCATCCCCATATCTCGACCCGGAAAGGACCGCACACTTCCATCTAGCTACCGCCCCATTTGCCTGACGAGTGTCCTCGGTAAGACCTTCGAGCGAATGATAAACGCTCGGTTAAATTGGTGGCTAGAAAAGCATAACCATCTGTCCAACTTGCAATGCGGTTTTCGTCGCCATCGCTCAAGTGTCGATAATCTAACACGTCTTGAGGGGTATATTTCCGATGCGTTTCTACCGAAACAGCACGCCTTGGGCGTGTTCCTCGACCTGGAGAAGGCTTATGACACCACCTGGCGGTACGGCATACTCCGTAACCTACATGGTTACGGTATGCGTGGTCATCTACCCGAATTCCTATGCAACTTCTTAAAACTTCGCCGTTTTCAGGTTCGCATAGGAAACACGATGTCACGGGAGCGGATACAGGAGAGCGGCGTACCTCAAGTGTCAATTTTGAGCGTCACCCTTTTTGCCGTAGCGATTAACGGCATCACTAGTGCCGTTCGAAGTGGAATTCCATCATCCCTCTATGTTGACGACTTTGCAGTCTATTATAGGTCTGCCAACATAGATCACATTGAGCGCCAACTGCAGCTGACCATTACCCAGCTAGCAGCTTGGGCACTTCAAACCGGCTTCCGTTTTTCAGCTGCGAAGACGCAGTGTATCCACTTTCACCGCCTACGTGGTATTCACCCGCCTCCTGATCTTCATTTGAACGGCACACCCCTGCCATTTGTCTCGCACCTGAAGTTCTTGGGCCTCTACTTGGACCGACAACTAAATTGGGAGCACCACATTCGTCACCTTCGAGCCTCTTGCGATCGTTCTCTTCGGGTGCTCAAGGTATTATCTGGAGCATCTTGGGGGAGCGATCGCACTGTAATGTTGAGGTTGTACCGCTCTCTGGTTCGGTCCAAGCTGGACTATGGCAGTTTTATTTATGGCGCAGTGACCGCCTCTAAACTTTTAGACACCGTGCATCACACTGGCATCCGCCTTGCCACAGGAGCATTCCGCACCAGTCGAGTCGACTGCCTGTATGCAGACTCAGGCGAACCTCCACTCCATATTCGTCGCTCGCTGTTACTCTGCTCGTACGTCTCGAAGTTGGCTAGTTATCCCAATCATCCTTGTTTTAAACCAGTTCTGTGTCCAGATTTTGTCCACCGTTATATGCGCCCTGGTTCTCACACACGCCCCGTGGGAATAAGATTTCGGGATGTACTGCATTCGCATGGCCTCCGAATGCCTCGCGTGGAGAGGTCGTCCATCTGCCCCTATCCTGCATGGCAGCTCAATCGTGCGCAGTTCGATCTCGCTCTTTCAAACAATTCTAGACTCGCTACTCCACATTCGGTGTTCCAACAACTTTTTGCCGAATTACTGGGCCGTTACCCTAACTATGTTCCGGTCTTTACAGACGGTTCTCAGTTAGGTAGCACTACGGGTTGCGCATTCTTCATTAACGGTGAGGCTCATAAATTTCGCCTTCTGGACTCCACTTTGGTCTTCTCAGCAAAGTTGTATGCCATCCTCTATCTGCTCCTTTTTATTTGCAAGTTAGCTCCTGGCTCTTTTATTGTCTGCACTGACTCTCTGAGTGCGCTTCAGGCCTTGCAACAGCACACTGCCGCTCAGACCCTCGTTTTAAAAGTACAGGCCCAGATCTCGCAAATGCTCAGGCGCGGGCACAATTTTGTTTTTACTTGGACCCCAGGCCATGTGGGGATTTCTGGGAACGAGGAGGCGGACGCGGCTGCAAAGTCAGCTTGCCGTTTGCCCCGGAGTTTAACAACTACTGTGCCATACCAGGATGTGCAACGTGTTTTTCGTCGCCAACTCCTCTCTGCTTGGCAGCACTCCTGGACAGCTTTACAAGGCACACAACTCCGGGCAATTAAAGAGAGCGTACGACCCTGGCTAACTTCCTGCAGGGATAACCGGCGAGCCGAGGTGATACTCACCCGGCTGAGAATTGGGCACACACGAGCTACTCATGGTCATTTGTTGAGAGGGGAACCGGCCCCAGTGTGTGCTCCGTGTGCTGTACGCCTCACTGTGCGGCATATTTTACTCGATTGCCCACAGTACGCCCGCGTTCACCAGTCTTTGGGCTTGGGAGCTTACTTGCTCAGTATTTTAGGTGACGACCCAGTGGCCGTGGATAAGGCACTGCGGTTTATTTTTAAAATCGGTTTTAATAAACAAGTATGACTTGTGTTTTACATCTATTGCTTTTAGAGCTTTTAAATTTTTAGTACTGGACGAGTTTTAATGTGTTTTTAATAGTTTAGTGTTTATATTTTATCTTACTTTTTAACTTTGGGTAGCTTTTAGATTTTAGTGTTGACTTAGGGCCCAAATGACGTTGTTGTCGACGGGCCCTAAAACCCCACTCACTCACTCACTCACTTTTACCTAACAACTACGCTCAACTGTCTCTCACTTCCGGTAACGATCGGCCATCATTTTTCATCGGCTTCGCGAGCCTACCACCAGGGTGACACTATATTGAATTTAAAGTAAACTACTTTTTATAATTTAATTGAATAAATATATTTGCAAAATGGTTTTAAGTATTTTGTGATTAATTCCTGGTTGGTTGTGGGCCAGTTTCCTTCTTGTTTTGGTACTTTTGCCACCAATATAGATCTCTGCTGTTGTTTGTCTTTACATTCAAAACTTAAATGGTTAACTGTTTGTCGGAGGTTACTGCATGTACATTTTGGATCATCAATAATGTGGAACCTGTATAAGTAATCTCTAGTTTTTCAATGACCTGAGATTGTAGCAGTAAGTTCTGGTGTAATGGGAAGTTTTCTCTTTAACCTATCTTTGATTGTTGGGAGGAAAGTTTTACAGAGAGCCCCTTTGTCTGTGCTGTTCAACCTATGTTGCCATTGTTCGTGTCCTCTTGCTTTTATATGTGTGACTGTGACTGTGTGTGTGACTGTGGCTGTATTTACTGTGACTGTGTGTGTGACTGTGACTGACTCTATGTGACTGTGTGTGTGACTATGACTGTGTGTGTGACGATGACTGTATGTGACTGTGACTGTGGTTGTGACAATGACTGTGTGTGTGACTGTGACTGTATGTGACTGTGACTTTGTGTGTGACTGTGACTGTATGTGACTGTGGCTGTGTGTGTGAATGTGACTGTGTATGTGACTGTGACTGTGTGTGTGACAGTGACTGTATGTGTGACTGTGACTGTATGTGACTGTGACTGTGTGTGTGACCATGGCTGTGTGTGTGACTGTGGCTGTGTGTGACTCTGACTGTATGTGTGACTGTTTTTTTTTTCCTCCTTATTGATAGCAAATGCATGCCCCATTACATGGTAATATTAAATGCATTACAATACATAAGTATACATTATAATTTACAGATTCAATTTTAAATGTATAAGCTTAACAGACTTAGTACCTAATTTATTTTTGATATATACACCTTTGAGCTTTTTCTAACCTATATATTCGTAGATCCTTTTTCTAGTTTACTAGCCTATTCCTCCATTTTATTGTTTTGTAGTATTTTTGTAGTCTTATCTCTAATTCTATTAATATATTTATAAATATATTGAATTTAAAGTTAACTACTTTTTATAATTTAATTGAGTGAATATATTTGCAAAATGGTCTCAACTATTTTGTGAATAATTCCTGGTTGGTTGTGGGCCATTTTCCTCCTTGTTTTTGTACTTCTGCCACCAATATAGATCTGTGCTGCTGTTTGTCTTTATGTTCAAAAATTAAATGGTTAACTGTTTGTCGGAGGTTACTGCATGTACATTTTGGATCATCAATAATGTGGAACCTGTATAAGTAATCTTTATTTTTCCAATGACCTGAGATTGTAGCAGTAAGTTGTGGTGTAATGGGTAGTCTTCTCTTTAACCTATCTTTGATTGATGGGAGGAAAATTTTACAGAGGGCCTCTTTGTTTGTGCTGTTCCACCTATGTTGCCATTGTTCGTGTCCTCTTTCTTTTATATGTGTGACTGTATCTGTATGTGACTCTGTATGTGTGACTATGACTGTATGTGACTGTGACTGTTTGTGTGACTGTGACTGTATGTGACTGTGACTGTGTGTGTGACTGTGACTGTGACTATATGTGACCATGACTGTATGTGACTGTGACTGTGTGTGTGACTGTGACTGTATGTGTGTCTGTGACTGTATGTGACCATGAATGTGTGTGTGACTGTTACTGTGACTGTATGTGAATGTGGCTGTATTTGACTGTGACTGTGTGTGTGACTGTGACTGTATGTGTGACTGTGACTGGTTGTGACTGACTGTGTGTGTGACTAAGACTGTATGTGTGACGTTGACTGTATGTGACTGTGGCCTTGTGTGTGTGACTATGACTGTGTGTGACTGTGACTGTATGTGACTGTGACTGTATGTGAATGTGACTGTATGTGATTGTGACTGTGTGTGTGCGTGACTGTGACTGTGTGTGTGACTGTGACTGTGTGTGTGACTTTGACTGTATGTGCGACTGTGACTGTGTGTGTTACTGTGACTGTATGTGACTATGACTGTGTGTGTAACTGTGACTGTGACTGTGTGTATGACTGTGACAGTATGTGTGACTATGGCTGTGTGTGTATGTGACTGACTGTGTATATGACTGACTGTGTATATGACTGTACTGTATGTGTGACTGTGACTGTATGTATGACTATGACAGTATGTGTGACTATGACTGTATGTGACTGTGACTGTATCTGTGACCATGAGTGTGTGTGACTGTGATTGTATGTGTGACTATGACTGTATGTGTGACTATGACTGTATGTGTCTGTGACTGTATGTGTGATTATGACTGTGTATGACTATGACTGTGTGTGTGACTATGACTGTTTTTGACTGTGACTGTATGTGTGTCGGTGACTGTATGTGTGACTATGGCTGTGTGTGTGACTGTAACTGTATGTGTGGCTGTGACTGTATGTGTGACTGTGTGTGTGACAATGACTGTATGTGTGACTATGGCTGTGTGTGTGACTGTAACTGTATGTGTCACTGTGACTGTATGTGTGACTGCGACTCTGTGTGTTACTGTGAATGAGTGGAACTATGACTGTATGTGTGACTATGACTGTGTGTGTGACTATGACTGTATGTGTGACTATGGCTGTATGTGTGACTGTAACTGTATGTGTGACTGGGACTTTGTGTGTGACTGTGTGTGTGACAATGACTGTATGTGTGACTATGACAGTGTGTATGACTGTAACTGTATGTGTGACTGCGACTTTGTGTGTGACTGTGTGTGTGACAATGACTGTATGTGTGACTATGGCTGTGTGTGTGACTGTAACTGTATGTGTGACTGTGACTGTATGTGTGACTGCGACTCTGTGTGTTACTGTGAATGAGTGGAACTATGACTATGTGTGACTATGACTGTGTGTGTGACTATGACTGTATGTGTGACTATGGCTGTATGTGTGACTATGACCGTATGTGTGACTATGACTGTATATGTGACTGTGACTGTGTGTGACTATGACTGTATGTGTGACTGTGAACTTGTGTGACTATGACTGTATGTGTGACTTTGACTGTATGTGTGACTGTGACTGTATGTGTGACTGTGAATCTATGCATGACTGTGACAGTGTGTGTGACTGTGGCTGTATGTGACTGTGACTGTGTGTGTGACTGTGACAGTATGTGTGACTGTGACTGTATGTGACTGTCTGTGACTGTCTGTGTGTGTGACTGTGACTGTGTGTGTGACTGTGACTGTATGTGTGACTGTGACTGTATGTGACTGTCTGTGTGTGTGACTGTGACTGTGTATGTGATTGTGACTGTGTGTATGACTATGACTGTATGTGTGACTATGACTGTGGCTGTGTGTGACTCTGACTGTATGTGTGACTGTTTTTTATTTCTCCTTATTGGTATCAACTGCATGCCCCATTACATGGTAATTTTACATGCATTACAATACATAATTATACATTATAGTTTACAGATTCAGTTTTAAATGTATAAGCTTAACAGTCTTGTTCCTAATTTATTTTTCATATATACACCTTTGAGCTTTTTCTAACCTATATATTCGCAGTTCCTTTTTCTAGTTTACTGGCCTATTCTTGCATTGTGTTGTTTTGTAGTATTTTTGTAGTCTTATCTCTAATTCTATTAATATATTTATAAATATATTGAATTTAAGGTTTACTACTTTTTATAATTTAATTGAATGAATATATTTGGAAAATGGTTTCAAGTATTTTGTGAATAATTCCTGGTTGGTTGTGCGCCATTTTCCTCCTTGTTTTTGTACTTCTGCCACCAATATAGATCTCTGCTGTTGTTTGTCTTTACATTAAAAAATTAAATGGTTAACTGTTTGTCGGAGGTTACTGCATGTACATTTTGGATCATCAATAATGTGGAACCTGTATAGGTAATCTATAGTTTTTCCATGACCTGAGATTGTAGCAGTAAGTTGTGGTGTAATGGGAAGTTTTCTCTTTAACCTATCGTTGATTGTTGGGAGGAAAGTTTTACAGAGAGCCCCTTTGTTTGTGCTGTTCCACCTATGTTGCCATTGTTCGTGTCCTCCTTCTTTTATATGTGTGACTGTGTCTGTATGTGGGACTCTGACTGTATGTGTGACTCTGACTGTATGTGACTGTGACTGTTTGTGTCACTGTGACTGTATGTGACTGTGACTGTGTGTGTGACTGTGACTGTATCTGTGTCTGTAACTGTATGTGTGACTGTGACTCTATGTGTGACTGTGACTGTATGTGTGACTGTATGTGACTGACTGTGTATGTGACTGTGACTGTGTGTGTGACTGTGACTATACGTGTGACTGTGACTGTGACTGTGTGTGACTGTGTGTGTGACTGTGACTGTATGTGTGACGGTGACTGTATGTGACTGTGTCTGTGTGTGCGACTATGACTGTGTGTGTGACTGTGACTGTATGTGACTGTGACTGTATGTGACTGTGACTTTGTGTGTGACTGTGACTGTATGTGACTGTGACTGCGACTGTGACTGTGTGTGTGACTTTGACTGTATGTGCGACTGTGACTGTGTGTGTAAATGTGAGTGTATGTGACTATGACTGTGTGTGTAACTGACACTGTGTCTGTGACTGTGTGTGTGACTGTGACTGTATGGGACTGCGACTGTGTGTGTGTCTATGACTGTGTCTGTGACTATGACTGTATGTGACTATGACTGTGTGTGTGACTGTGACTGTACGTGAATGTGACTGTGTGTGTGACTTTGAGTGTATGTGCGACTGTGGCTTTGTGTGTTACTGTGAGTGTATGTGACTATGACTGTGTGTGTAACTGTGCCTGTGACTGTGTGTGTGACTGTGACTATATGGGACTGCGACTGTGTGTGTCTATGACTGTGTCTGTGACTATGACTGTGTGTGTGACTGTGACTGTATGTGAATGTGACTGTGTGTGTGACTATAGCTGTGTGTGTGACTGTGGCTGTGCGTGACTCTTACTGTATGTGTGACTGTTTTTTTTTCTCCTTAATGGTATCAACTGCATGCCCCATTACATCGTAATATTACATGCATTACAATACAAAATTATACATTATAATTTACAGATTCAATTTTAATTGTATAAGCTTATCAGACTTATTCCTAATTTATTTTTGAGATATACACCTTTGACCTTTTTCTAACCTATATATTCGTAGTTCCTTTTTGTAGTTTACTAGCCTATTCTTGCATTGTATTGTTTTGTAGTATTTTTGTAGTCTTATCTCTAATTCTATTAATATATTTATAAATATACTGAATTTAAAGTTAACTTCTTTTTATAATTTAATTGAGTGAATATATTTGCAAAATGGTTTCAAGTATTTTGCGATTAATTCCTGGTTGGTTGTGGGCCATTTTCCTCCTTGTATTCGTACTTCTGCCACCAATATAAATCTCTGCTGTTGTTTGTCTTTACATTCAAAAATTACATGGTTAACTGTTAGTGGGAGGTTACTGCATGTACATTTTGGATCTTCAGTAGTGTGGAACCTGTATAGGTAATCTTTAGTTTTCTGTAACCTGAGATTGTAGCAGTAAGTTCTGGTGTAATGGGAAGTTATCTCTTTAACCTATCTTTGATTGTTGGGAGGAAAGTTTTACAGAGAGCCCCTTTGTTTTTGCTGTTACACCTATGTTGCCATTGCTCATGTCCTCTTTCTTTTATATGTGTGACTGTGACTGTATGTGGCTGTGACAGTGTGTGTGACTGTGCGTGTGACTCTGACTGTATGTGTGACTGTGACTGTATGTGTCTGTGACTGTATGTGACGGTGACTGTATGTGCGACTGTGACTATGTGTGACTGTGTGTGTGACTGTGGCTGTATTTACTGTGACTGTGTGTGTGAATGTGACTTGAGTGCATGTGTGACTGTGACTGTATGTGTCTATGGCTATGTGTGTGACTGTGACTGTGTGTGTGATTGTGACTGTATGTGTGACTGTGACTGTATGTGACTGTGTGTGTGACTGTGACTGTGTGTGTGACGATGACTGTATGTGACTGTGACTGTGGTTGTGACAATGACTGTGTGTGTGACTGTGACTGTATGTGACTGTGACCGTATGTGACTGTGGCTGTGTGTGTGACTGTGACTGTGTATTCGACTGTGACTGTGTGTGACTTTGACTGTATGTGGGACTGTTACCGTGTGTGTGACTATGACTGTGTGTGTGACTGTGACTGTGTGTGTCACGATGACTGTATGCGACTATGGCTGTGTGTGTGTGACTGTGACTCTGTGTGACTCTGACTGTATGTGTGACTGTTTTTTTTTTCTCCTTATTGATATCAACTGCATGCCCCATTACATGGTAATATTACATGCATTACAAAACCTAATTATACATTATAATTTAAAGATTCAATTTTAAAAGTATAAGCTTAACAGCCTTGTTCCTAATTTATTTTTGATATATACACCTTTGAATTTTTTCTAACCTATATATTCGTAGTTCCATTTTCTAGTTTACTAGCCTATTCTTCCATTGTATTGTTTTGTAGTAGTTTTGTAGTTTTATCTCTAATTCTATTAATATATTTATAAATATATTGAATTTAAAGTTTACTACTTTTTATAATTTAACTGAATGAATGTATTTGCAAAATGGTTTCAAGTATTTTGTGATTAGTTCCTGGTTGGTTGTGGGCCATTTTCCTCCTTGTTTTTGTACTTCTGCCACCAATATAGATCTCTGCTGTTGTTTGTCTTTACATTCAAAAATTAAATGGTTAACTGTTTGTCGGAGGTTCCTGCCTGTACATTTTGGATCATCAATAATGTGGAACCTGTGTAGGTAATATTTAGTTTTTCCATGACCTGAGATTGTAGCAGTAAGTTGTGGTGTAATGGGAAGTTTTCCCTTTAACCTATCGTTGATTGTTGGGAGGAAAGTTTTACAGAGAGCCCCTTTGTTTGAGCTGTTCCACCTATGTTGCCATTGTTCGTGTCCTCTTGCTTTTATATGTGTGACTGTGACCGTATGTGACTGTGACTGTGACTGTGGCTGCGTGTGTGTCTGTGACTGTATGTGACTGTGACTGAATGTGACCATGACTGTGTGGAACTATGAGTGTGTCTGTGACTATGACTGTATGTGACTATGACTGTGTGTGTGACTGTGACTGTATGTGAATGTGACTGTGTGTGTGACTATGGCTGTGTGTGTGACTCTGACGTTATGAGTGACTGTTTCTTTTTCTCTTTATTGTGTATCAACTGCATGCCCCATTACATGGTAATATTAGATGCATTACAAAACATATTTATACATTATAGTTTACAGATTCAATTTTAAATGTATAAGCTTAACACCCTGTTCCTAATTTATTTTTGATATATTCACCTTTGAGCTTTTTCTAACCTATATATTCGTAGTTCCATTTTCTAGTTTACTAGCCTATTCTTGCATTGTATTGTTTTGTAGTATTTTTGTGGTCTTATCTCTAATTCTATTAATATATTTGTAAATATATTGAATTTAAAGTTAACTACTTTTTATAATTTAATTGAATGAATATATTTGCAAAATGGTTTCAAGTATTTTGTGATTAATTCCTGGTTGGTTGTGGGCCATTTTCCTCCTTGTTTTTGTACTTCTGCCACCAGCATAGATCGTCGCTCGCTGTTACTCTGCTCATACGTTTCGAAGTTGGCAAGTTATCCCAATCATGCTTGTTTTAAACCAGTTCTGCGTCCAGATTTAGCCCACCGTTATATGTGCCCTGGTTCTCACACACGCCCCGTGGGAATAAGATTTCGGGATCTCCTACATTCCCATGGCATCCGAATGCCTCGCGTGGAGAGGTCGTCCATCTGCCCCTATCCTGCGTGGCAGCTCAATCGTGCGCAGTTCGATCTCACACTATCAAACAATTCTAGACTCGCTACTCCACATTCGGTGTTCCAACAACTTTTTGTCGAATTACTGGGCCGTTACCCTAACTATGTTCCGGTCTTTACAGACGGTTCCCAGTTAGGTAACGCTACGGGTTGCGCATTCTTCATTAACGGTGAGGCTCATAAATTTCGACTTCTGGACTCCACTTCGGTCTTCTCAGCAGAGCTGTATGCCATCTTTTATTTGCTCCTTTTTATATGCAAGTTAGCTCCTGGCTCTTTTATCGTCTGCACTGACTGTCTAAGTGCGCTTCAGGCCTTACAACAGCACACTACCGCTCACACACTGGTTTTAAAAATACAGACCCAGATCTCGCAAATGCTCAGTCGTGGATACAATTTTGTTTTTACTTGGACCCCAGGCCATGTTGGGATTTGCGGGAACGAGGAGGCAGACGCGGCTGCTAAGTCTGCTTGCCGTTTGCCCCGGAGTTTAACAACTACAGTGCCATTCCAGGACGTGAAACGTTTTTTCCGTCGCCAACTCCTCTCTGCTTGGCAGCACTCCTGGACAGCTTTACAAGGCACACAACTCCGGGCAATTAAAGACAGCGTACGACCCTGGCTAACTTCCTGCAGGGATAACCGGCGAGCCGAGGTGATACTCACCCGGCTGAGAATTGGGCACACACGAGGTACTCATGGTCATTTGTTGAGAGGGGAACCGGCCCGAGTGTGTGCTCCGTGTGCCGTACGCCTCACTGTGCGGCATATTTTACTCGATTGCCCACAGTACGCCCGCGTTCGCCAGTCTTTGGGCTTGGGAGCTAACTTGCTCAGTATTTTAGGTGACGACCCAGTGGCCGTGGATAAGGCACTGCGGTTTATTTTTAAAATCGGTTTTAATAAACAAGTATGACATGTGTTTTATATCTATTGCTTTTAGAGATTTTAAATTTTTAGTACTGGGACGAGTGTTAATGTGTTTTTAATAGTTGAGTGTTTATATTTTATCTTACTTTTAACTTTGTGTAGCTTTTAGATTTTAGTGTTGACTTAGGGCCCAAATGACCTTGTTGTCGATGGGCCCTAAAACCCTACACACTCACTCACCAGCATAGATCACTGCTGTTGTTTTTCTTTACATTCAACAATTAAATGGTTAACTGATTGTCGGAGGTTACCCCATGTACATTTTGGATCATCAATAATGTGGAACCTGTATAATTACTCTTTAGTTTTTCCATGACCTGAGATTGTAGCAGTAAGTTCTGGTGTAATGGGAAGTTTTCTCTTTAACCTATCTTTGATTGTTGGGAGGAAAGTTTTACAGAGAGCCCCTTTGTTTGTGCTGTTCCACCTATGTTGCCGTTGTTCGCGTCCTCCTTCTTTTATATCTGTGACTGTGACTGTATGTGACTGTGACTGTATGTGACTGTGACTGTATGTGACTGTGAATGTGTGTGTGACTGTGACTGTATGTATGACTGTGACTATATGTGACCATGACTGTATGTGACTGTAACTGTGTGTGTGACTGTGACTGTATGTTGGTCTGTGACTGTAGGTGACCATGAATGTGTGTGTGACTGTGACCGTGACTGTATGTGACTGTGACTCAATGTGTGACTGTGACTGTGTGTGTGACTGTGACTGTGTGTGTGACTGTGACTGTATGTGTGTCTGTGACAGCGTGTGTGACTGTGACTGTATGTGTGAGTGTGACTGTGTGTGTGACTGTGACTGTGTGTGTGACGAAGACTGAATGTGACTGTGACTGTGTGTGTGACTATGACTGTGTGTAAGGCTGTGACTGTGACTGTATGTGGCTGTGACTGTGCGTGACTGTGACTTGTGTGTGACAGTGACTGTATGTGACTGTGACTGTGTGTGTGACTGTGTATGTGACTGTGACTGTGTGTGGACTTTGATTGTATGTGCAACTGTGACTGTGTGTGAAAGTGACTGTGTGTGACTATGACTGTGTCTGTGACCATGACTGTATGTGAGTATGACTCTATGTAATTGTGACCGTGTGTGACTGTGACTGTATTGTAACTGTGACTGTGACTGTATGTGTCAGTGTGACTGTATGTGACTATGACTGTGTGTGTGACTGTGACTGGGTGTGTGACTTTGACCGTATATGTGACTGTGACTGTGTGTGACCTTGGCTGTGTGTGTGACCTTGGCTGTATGTGACTATGACTGTGTGTGTGACTGTGACTGTGTGTGTGACTGTGACTGTATGTGACCATGACTGTGTGTATGACTGTGACTGTATGTGACTGTGACTGTGTGTAAGACTGTGAATGTATGTGACTATGACTGTTTGACTGGAGACTGTGTCTGTGACTGTATGTGACTGTGACTGTATGTGTGACTTTGACTGTATGTTTGACTATGACTGTGAATGTGACTATGAGTGTATGTGTGACTGTGACTGTATGTGTGACCGTATGTGTGACTATGACTGTATGTGTGACTATGGCTGTGTGTGTGACTGTGGCTCTGTGTGACTCTGACTGTATGTGTGACTGTTTTTTTTCTCGTTATTGGTATCAACTGCATGCCCCATTACATGGTAATATTACATGCATTTCAATACATAATTATACATTATAGTTTACAGATTCAATTTTCAATGTATAAGCTTAACAGACTTGTTCCCAATTTATTTTTGATATATACACCTTTGAGCTTTTTCTAACCTATATATTCAAAGTTCCTTTTTCTAGTATACTAGCCTATTCTTGCATTGTATTGTTTTGTAGTATTTTTGTAGTCTTATCTCTAATTCTATTAATATACTTATAAATATATTGAATTTAAAGTTTACTACTTTTTATAATTTAATTGAATGAATGTATCTGCAACATGGTTTCAAGTATTTTGTGATTAACTCCTGGTTGGTTGTGGGCCATTTTCCTCCTTGTTTTTGTACTTCTGCCACCAATATAAATCTCTGCTGTTGTTTGTCTTTACATTCAAAAATTAAATGGTTAACTGTTTGTCGGAGGTTACTGCATGTACATTTTGGATTATCAATAATGTGGAACCTGTATAGGTAATCTTTACCTTTTCCATGACCTGAGATTGTAGCAGTAAGTTGTGGTGTAATGGGAAGCTTTCTCATTAAGCTATGTTTGATTGTTGGGAGTAAAGTTTTACAGAGAGCCCCTTTGTTTGGGCTGTTCCACCTATGTTGCCATTGTTCGTGTCCTCTTCCTTTTATATTTGAGACTGTGACCGTATGTGACTGTGACTGTGTGTGTGGCTGTGTGTGTGACTGACTGTGTGTGACTGTGTGTGTGACTGACCGTATGTGACTGTGACCGAGGCTGCATGTGACCCTGACTGTATGTGTGACTGTGACTGTGTGTGTGACTGTGACTGTATGTGACTGACTGTGTGTGTGACTGTGACAGTATGTGTTATTGTGACTGAATGTGACCATGACTGTGTGTGAGACTGTGACTGTGTGAGACTATGACTGTATGTGTGACTGTGACTGTATGTGACTGTGACTGTATGTGAATGTGACTGGGTGTGTGACTGTGACTGTGTGTGTGACTGCAACTGTATGTGCTATGACTCTATGTATCTGTGACTGTGTGTGACTGTGACTGTATGTGTGACTGTGACTGTGTATGTGACTGTATGTGGCTGTGACTGTGTGTGTGACTGTGACTGTGTGTGTGACTTTGACTGTATATGTGACTGTGTCTGTGCGTGACTGTGACTGTGTGTGACTGTGACAGTATGTGTTATTGTGACTGAATGTGTCCATGACTGTGTGAGACTGTGACTGTATGTGACTGTGACTGTATGTGTGACTGTGACTGTATGTGTGACTGTGACTGTGTGTGCGAATGTGACTGTATGTGACTATGACTGTGTCTGTGACTGTATGTAACTGTGACTGTGTGTGTCTGTGACTGTATGTGACTGTGGCTGTGTGTGTGACTGTGACTGTGTATGTGACTCTGACTGTGTGTGTGACTTTACTGTATATGTGACTGTGACTGTGTGTGACTGTGACTGTGTGTGACTATGGCTGTATGTGAGTATGACTGTGTGTGTGACTGTGACTGTCTGTGTGACTGTTACTGTATGTGACTCTGACTGTGTGTAAGACTGTGACTGTATGTGTGCCTCTGACTGTATGTGTGACTCTCACTGTATGTGACTGTGACTGTGTGTGTGACTGTGGCTGCGTGTGACTCTGACTGTATGTGTGACTGTGACTGTATGTGTGACTCTGACTGTGTATGTGACTGTGACTGTGTGTGTGACTCTGACTGTATGTGTGACTCGGACTGTGTATGTGACTGTGACTGTACGTGTGACTGTGGCTGCGTGTGACTCTGACTGTATGTGTGACTGTGACTGTATGTGACTGTGACTGTTTGTGTGACTGTGACTGTGACTCTTTGTGTGACTGTGACTGTTCGTGTGACTGTGACTGTTTGTGTGACTGTGACTGTATGTGACTGTTACTGTGTGTGTGACTGTGACTATATGTGTGTCTGTGACTGTATGTGTGACTCTGACTGTGTGTGTTACTGTGACTGTATGTAACTGTGACTGTGTGTGTGACTGTGACTCTATGTGTGACTGTGACTCTATGTGTGACTCTGACTGTGTGTGTGA
Organism: Mantis religiosa; assembly: GCA_030765055.1. Classification (NCBI taxonomy): domain Eukaryota; kingdom Metazoa; phylum Arthropoda; class Insecta; order Mantodea; family Mantidae; genus Mantis; species Mantis religiosa. Next base: position 3,938,217 of record JAUKNK010000031.1, on the reverse strand, counting down.
CTGTGACTGTATGTAACTGTGACTGTGTGTGTGTGACTGTGACTGTATGTGACTGTGGCTGTATGTGTGACTGTGACTGTATGTGACCATGAATGTGTGTGACTGTGACTGTGTGTGTGACTGTGACTGTGACTGTGTGTGTCTCTGTGACTGTATGTGACCATGAATGTGTGTGTGACTGTGACTGTGTGTGTGACTGTGACTGTGTGTGTGACTATAACTGTATGTGTGACTGTGACTGTATGTGACCGACCGTGTATGTGACTGTGTGTGTAACTGTGACTGTGTGTGTGACTGTGACTGTATGTGTGAGATTGACTGTGTGTGTGACTGTGACTGTGTGTGTGACAATGACTGTATGTGACAGTGACTGTGTGTGTGACTATGCCTGTGTATAAGACTATGACTGTGTTTGTGACTGTGACTGTATGTGGCTGTGACAGTGACTGTATGTGGCTGTGACTGTGTGTGTGAGTGTGTATGTGACTGTGACTGTGTGTGGACTTTGGCTGTATGTGCAACTGTGACTTTTTGTGACTGTGACTGTGTGTGACTATGACTGTGTCTGTGACCATGACTGTATGTGACTAGGACTGTGTGTGTGACTGTGACTGTATGTGACTAGGACTGTGTGTGTGACTGTGACTGTATGTATGACTGTGACTGTATGTGTGACTGTGAATCTATGTGTGACTGTGACTGTGTGTGTGACTGTGACTGTATGTGACTGTGACTGTGTGTGTGTGACTGTGTATGTGACTGTGACTGTGTGTGGACTTTGACTGTATGTGCAACTGTGACTGTGTGTGACTGTGGCTGTGTGTGACTCTCACTGTATGTGTGACTTTTTTTTTTTTCCTCCTTATTGATAGCAACTGCATGCCCCATTACATGGTAATATTACATGCATTACATTACCTAATTACACATTATAATTTACAGATTCAATTTTAAATATATAAGCTTAACAGCCTTGTTCCTAATTTATTTTTGATATATACACCTTTGAGCTTTCTCTAACCTATATATTCGCAGTTCCATTTTCTAGTTTACTAGCCTATTCTTGCATTGTATTGTTTTGTAGTATTTTTGTAGTTTTATCTCTAATTCTATTAATATATTTATAAATATATTGAATTTAAAGTGTACTACTTTTTATAATTTAAATGAATGAATGTATTTGCAAAATGGTTTCAAGTATTTTGTGACTAATTCCTGGTTGGTTGTGGGCCATTTTCCTCCTTGTGTTTGTACTTCTGCCACCAATATAAATCTCTGCTGTTGTTTGTCTTTACATTCAGAAATTAAATGGTTAACTGTTTGTCGGAGGTTACTGCATGTACATTTTGGATCATCAATAATGTGGAACCTGTATAGGTAATCTTTAGTTTTTCCATGACCTGAGATTGTAGCAGTAAGTTGTGGTGTAATGGGAAGTTTTCTCTTTAACCTATCTTTGACTGTTGGGAGGAAAGTTTTACAGAGAGCCCCTTTGTTTGTGCTGTTCCAACTATGTTGCCATTGTTCGTGTCCTCTTCCTTTTATATGTGTGACTGTGACCGTATATGACTGTGACTGTGACTGTGGCTGCGTGTGACTCTGACTGTATGTGTGACTGTGTGTGTGTGACTATGACTGTGTGTGACTGTGACTGTGTGTGTGACTGTGACAGTATGTGTTATTGTGACTGAATGTGAATGTGACTGTATGCGACTATGACTGTATGTGACTATGACTGTGTGTGTGACTGTGACTGTATGTGTGACTGAGACTGTATGTGAATGTGTCTGTGTGTGTGACTGTGACTGTATGTGTGACTGTGACTGTGTGTGTGACTATGACTGTATGTGACTATGACTGTATGTGTGACTATGACTGTATGTGTGACTGAGACTGTCTGTGTGACTGTGACTGTATGTGAATGTGTCTGTGTGTGTGACTGTGACTGTATGTGTGACTGAGACTGTATGTGAATGTATCTGTGTGTGTGACTATGACTGTGTGTGTGACTGTGACTGTCTGTGTGACTGTGACTGTATGTGAATGTGTCTGTGTGTGTGACTATGACTGTATGTGTGACTGTGACTGTATGTGAATGTGACTGTGTGTGTGATAATGGCTGTGTGTTTGACTGTGGCTGTGTGTGACTCTGACTGTATGAGTGACTGTTTTTTTTTCTCCTTATTGTGTATCAACTGCATGCCCCATTACATCGTAATATTACATGCATTACAATACCTAATTACACATTATAATTTACAGAATCAATTTTAAATGTATAAGCTTAACAGCCTTGTTCCTAATTTATTTTTGATATATACACCTTTGAGCTTTTTCTAACCTATATATTCGTAGTTCCATTTTCTAGTTTACTAGCCTATTCTTGCATTGTATTGTTTTGTAGTAATTTTGTAGTCTTATCTCTAATTCTATTAATATATTTATAAATATATTGAATTTAAAGTTAACTACTTTTTATAATTTAATTGAATGAATATATTTGCAAAATGGTTTCAAGTATTTTGTGATTAATTCCTGGTTGGTTGTGGGCCATTTTCCTCCTTGTTGTTGTACTTCTGCCACCAATATAGATCTCTGCTGTTGTTTTTCTTTACATTTAAAAGTTAAATGGTTAACTGTTTGTCAGTGGTTACCCCATATATTTTTTGGCTCATCAATAATGTGGAACCTGTATAAGTAATCTTTAGTTTTTCCATGACCTGAGATTGTAGCAGTAAGTTCTGGTGTAATGGGAAGTTTTCTCTTTAACCTATCTTTGATTGTTGGGAGCAAAGTTTTACAGAGAGCCGCTTTGTTTGTGCTGTTCCACCTATGTTGCCATTGTTTGTGTCCTCCTTCTTTTATATGTGTGACTGTGACCGTATGTGACTGTGACTGTGTGTGTGACTGTGGCTGCGTGTGACTCTGACAGTATGTGTGACTGTGACTGTATATGACTGTGACTGTTTGTGTGACTGTGACTGTATGTGACTGTGACTGTGTGTGTGACTGTGACTGTATGTGTGACTGTGACTTATGTGACCATGACTGTATGTGACTGTGACTGTGTGTGTGACTCTGACTGTGTGTGTGACTATGACTGTATGTGTGATTAAGACTTTTTTTTTTCTTTATTGATAACAAACAGCATGCCCCACTACATAGTAGTATAACATGCATTACATTACATTTGTCTAACATTTGTTTTTACAAATTGTACATATTTACATGTTAATATTACATTAGATCTTTTAGCAGTTGATTTCACAAGTTATACATATTTACATATCTTCACAGGTTAATTGAATTTATGTATTTACAGAATGCTTTTAGGTATTGTTTTACAAGACTCTCGTTGGTTACCGGCCACTTGCTTCCATTTAGGGTTACATCTTGTATTAGCTTGGCTCTTTGTTGACTTTTGTGTACACATTCGTATATTAAATGGTTTACGGTTTGTTGGGAGCTGTTACATGTGCATTTTTAATCATCTACCATATGGAATCGGTGTAAATATGCTTTGATTTTTCCGTGGCCGGAAATTATTGCTGTGAAAATTGGTGTTAAAGGAAGCTTTCTCTTCAGCCTATCTTTTATTGTTGGAAAAAATAACTTGCAGAGAGCCCCTTTGTCCGTGGCATTCCACCTATTCTGCCAGACCTGATGTCCTGTTTCTTCTATTTCACAATAATTACAGATTAAGGTATCAAACTGTAGCTATTGGGCAGATCTCCATCTAGAGCAGCGGATTTCGCTAGTTTGTCTGCTAACTCATTTCCACATATACCTACATGGGCTTTCACCCAACTGAAGTGTATTCTCCATTTTTGTCTTTTTAAAGTTTTACATATATTAAGGGTTTTCTCTGCTATGGAGTTATGTTTATTATTATTCCGCAGAATGGCTAGGGTTACTGTACTGTCTGAATATATCGCTACAGTCTTCTCTTCCTCTGGTGTGTTGTTAAAGTTTTGAAGTTCTTGTAGCGCTTTCAATATGACCAGTTGTTCTGCCTGATTATTAGTACATCTTCTGTTTAGCTTGTATTTTAACTCTCGAATTGAAGTCCCTTGATGAATATTACAACTGCTGCACTCGCTTTCTCTCCTATTTTGCTTCCATCCGTGTATATTTTGAATATAGAGTCTTCATCATCAGCTTCTTTAACTTCAGGTACTTCTGCAGGGTGGTTCCAGTCGCTGGGGGGCAGGAGGTGCGTCATAGTCTTGTTTATTTTGCAGGAAGTTGTACAGTTTGACTTTCCCCTCAATTGTGATATCAATGGGTTGGATGCCAGTAATGACACAAGATGCGTCAAATGAAATTGTCCTATATGCCTTCGTGATTTTTATGTTAAAGAACCTTTGGATTCTCTGAATTTTTCTCAGATTCTTCAGGTTGTTTAACGCAGATGCCCATAAGGGTGCTCCATACGTCAGTATAGGTTCTATAGCTCCTCTGTATATTGTTTCTAGTGCTTTGCTTCCAAGTCCCCAGGTTAGTTTTGCTGATTTAGATAAAGTGTGAGTTAGGCTTATAGCTTTATCATGTACTTGGTCAATATGATAATCAAACTTGAACTGTTTGTCGATATGAATGCCTAAGTATTTCATGATGTCTACTTGTTCTATAATTTTGTTATTAAGATAGATATTTATCTTCTTGTTTGCAGCTTGTTTCTTTCTTGATATCACTAATACTTTTGATTTAGCGTCATTGAAAGTAATTTTATTTTCTCTCGCCCAATATTCAATTTTCTTCAAGTCGTGATTTGCAAAGTTTTCTACATCTATTATGCTCATTCCTTTCGTCATGAGAAGTAGGTCGTCGGCAAAAGCGATTAATTCAGCTTGTTTTGTATAGACTAAGTTGAGCAGGGAGTTGTACAAAATATTCCAGTAGCCGGGTCCGCAGCATGAACCTTGTGGGCAGCCCCTTTTGGCTTCTTTCTCAGTGCTAAATTCATTTGTGCTTAGACTTGTTGTCCTGTTTTTGAAATAGCTCTGAGATAAATGGTATAAATTTCTTGGGCATTCCAGTTCTCTTAAGTTATTTAATATGCTGGGCCACCAGGCAGGATCAAAAGCTCCTTTTACGTCAAGGCTTATGAGAGCAATATATCCGTAAGTATTCAAGTTGTTCTCAATGAAAGTTTTCATAGTCATAAGTGCGTCTACAGTGCTTTTCTGGGTCCTAAATCCAAACTGTCTATCATTCCTAAGGTTTGTGGTGTTGATGTGATGCTGAATCCTATTCATCATAATTTTCTCTAAAATTTTCCCATTTATATTTATCAAGCTGATACGTCTGTATTTCGTTATGCTTGGGCTGTCTTCTTTACCCGGCTTGATTACTGGAACTATTGCTGCACGCTTCCATCTTTCTGGAAATTGACCGCTATTGAGGCACTTGTTGTATAAGACTGTGAAGAAGGTTGGGAATCTCTTTAAAACCTGAAGCAGGATATCACTAGTTATTCCATCCTCTCGTGGTGATTTTCTTGGGTCGAAGTTTCTCAATGCTGACAATATTTCTATAGTCGTGAATTCCATATCGTTTGGTGTATCAATTGGTTCCGTTGCCCGTCTTCTTAGTTCTCTTTGTCGCTGAGTATCATCCTGTTCACTGTCATCCGGGATAAACTTGTCTAGCATGTACTGAATTGTTCTTAGAGTGTCTTCAGTATAAGTTCTGTCTTCTTTCTGTAGTGTAGTAAGAGAGTTCTGATTTCTAGTTTTCCCAGCCGCAATTTTGTAAACAACTGACCATGGATTATTTCCGTCAGTGGCACTACAAAATACCTTCCAAGATCTTAGCTTTTCTGTGTTCAATTTTTCCCTATACTCTTGGTTGCCTTTCCAATATTGCATTTCTCTTTCTTGTCTTAGCTGCTCATTGTTCATGATTCTTTGATAACGTCGTCTTAATGCGTTCGCCGTTTTTCTTAATATTGTAAGCTCGGCCGTCCACCATGGAACAGATTTGCCTCTAAACACCTTTTTCCTGCAGCTACCCACTCCAAATGCACCTCTGCATGCTTCCTTCAGGGAAGAGTGGAATATTTCGGTTAGATGATCAGCGTTCAAATTACTATTAACTTTTTAGGCGAGTTCCAGGTCCAAGTTATCACTACTACCCTTGCAATTAAAATTTGAGGTCAAGTTTGTTGCTAACAGGTTTATGAATTTGTTATATTTCTCTACTTTTGTTATGTATCTTATGGCATGAAACTTCCATGTGGGATTTTGTGATTTATTTCCTACTTTGAATGAAATTATTTTGTCAACCGAGCAGCTCTCTTCTTCTCCTACGTTCCAACAGGTTATGTCTCGGAGAAGTCCATTGTTGACTAATGACAAGTCAATCCAGCTCCTTCCATTTGGTGATTCAAAGGTTGACACTCCTGTATTTTCGTTTACGGTATGTAAGTCGTTTATGGTGATAAATCCTTCCAGTGTTTTCCCACGTTGATTTGTGAGCACGTTGTACCACAGTTTCCTTCTGGAGTTGCTATCTGCTAGTATCATAAACTTGTTGTTTCTAGAGTGTCCTAATATGTTTTCAATTTTCCTATTCTATATCCGTCAGTCCATCAAAATACATACATGCTGTATGTGTGACTGTGACTGTGTGTGTGACTGTGACTGTATGTGTGACAGTGACGGTATTGTGACTATGACTGTGTTGTGACTATGACTGTATGTGTGACTATGACTGTATGTGTGACAGTGACGGTATGTGTGACATTGACGGTATGTGTGACTATGACTGTATGTGTGACTATGACTGTGTGTGTGACTATGACTGTATGTGAGACAGTGACGGTATTGTGACTATGACTGTGTTGTGACTATGACTGTATGTGTGACAGTGACGGTATGTGTGACATTGACTGTATGTGTGACTATGACTGTATGTGTGACTATGACTGTGTGTGTGACTATGACTGTATATGTGTTTGTGACCGTGTGTGACTGTATGTGTGACTATGACTGTATGTGTGACTGTGACTGTGTGTTACTATAACTGTATGTGTGACTATGCCTGTATGTGTGACTATGACTGTGTGTGTGACTATGGCTGTATGTGTAACAGTGACGCTATGTTTGACTATGACAGTGTGTTTGACTATGACTGTATGTGTGAGTATGACTGTGTGTGTGACTGTACTTGTATGTGTGACTTTGACTGTATATGTGACTGTGACTGTGTGTGACAATGACTGTATATGTGACTATGACAGTGTGTGACTTTGACTGTATATTTGACTGTGACTGCGTGTGACTATGACTGTATGTGTGACTATGACTGTATATGTGACTATGACTGAGTGTGACTATGACTGTATGAGTTACTGTATTTGTATGTGTGACTTTGACTGTATATGTGACTGTGACTGTGTGTGTGACTATGACTGTATGTGTGATTGTGACTGTATGTGACTGGAACTTGTGTCTGACTGTGACTGTATGTGTGACTATGGCTGTGTGTGTGACTGTGGCTGTGTGTGGCTCTGACTGTATGTGTGACTGTTTTTTTTCTCCTTATTAGTATCAACTGTATGCCCCATTACATGGTAATATTACGTGCATTACAATACATAATTATACATTATAATTTACAGATTCAATTTTAAATGTATAAGCTTAACAGCCTTGTTCCTAATTTATTTTTGATATATACACCTTTGAGCTTTTTCTAACCTATATATTCGTAGTTCCATTTTCTAGTTTACTAGCCTATTCTTGCATTGTATTGTTTTGTAGTATTTTTGTAGTCTTATCTCTAATTCTATTAATATATTTATAAATATATTGAATTTAAAGTTAACTACTTTTTATAATTTAATTGAATGAATAATTTTGCAAAATGGTTTCAGGTATTTTGTGATTAATTCCTGGTTGGTTGTGGGCCATTTTCCTCCTTGTTTTTGAACTTCTGCCACCAATATAAATCTCTGCTGTTGTTTGTCTTTACATTCAAAAATTAAATGGTTAACTGTTTGTCGGAGGTTACCCCCTGTACATTTTGGATCATCAATAATGTGGAACCTGTATAATTAATCTTTAGTTTTTCCATGACCTGAGATTGTAGCAGTAAGTTCTGGTGTAATGGGAAGTTTTCTCTTTAACCTATCTTTGACTGTTGGGAGGAAAGTTTTACAGAGAGCCCCTTTGTTTGTGCTGTTCCACCTATGTTGCCATTGTTCGTGTCCTCTTTCTTTTATATGTGTGACTTTGACTGTATGTGACTGTGACTGTGTGTGTGGCTGTGTGTGTGACTGTGGATGCGTGTGACTCTGACTGTATGTGTGACTGTGACTGTGTGTGTGTGTGTGACTGTGACTGTATGTGACTGTGTGTGTGACTGTGTGTGTGACTGTGACTGTATGTGTGACTGTGACTGTATGTGACCATGACTGTGTGTGTGACTGTAACTGTATGTGACTGTGACTGTATGTGTGACTATGACTGTATGTGTGACTGTGACTGTGTGTGTGACTGTAACTGTATGTGACTGTGACTGTATGTGTGACTATGACTGTATGTGTGACTGTGACTGTGTGTGTGACTGTGGCTATATTTGTCTGTGACTGTGTGTGTGACTGTGACTGTGTGTGTGACTGTGACTGTATGTGACTGTGACTGTATGTGTGACTGTGACTCTATGTGTCACTGTGACTGTGTGTGTGACTGTGACTGTATGTGTGACTGTACTGTATGTGACTGTGTGTGTGACTATGACTGTGTGACTGTGACTGTATGTGACTGTGACTGTGTGAGTGACTATGACTGTATGTGACTGTGACTGTATGTGACTGTGACTTTGTGTGTGACTGTGACTGTATGTGACTGTGTCTGTGTGTGTGTGACTTTGACTGTATGTGTGACTGTGACTGTGACTGTGTGTGACTGTGACTGTGTGTGACTATGACTGTGTGTGTGACTATGACTCTGTGTGTGACTGTGCCTGTATGTGTGACTGTGACTGTGTGTGACTGTGACTGTGTGTGACTGTGTCTGTGTGTGTGACTGTGACTGTATGTGTGACTGTGCCTGTATGTGACTGTGACTGTCTGTGTCAGTGACTGTACGTGACTGTGAATGTGTGTGTGACTGTGTCTCTATGTGTGAGTGTGACTGTATGTGACTATGACTGTGTGTGTGACTGTGGTTGTATGTAACTGTGACTGTGTGTGTGTGACTGGGACTGTATGTGTGATTGTGACTGTATGTGACCATGACTGCGTGCGTGATTGTGACTGTATGTGACCATGACTGTGTGTGACTGAGACTGTATGTGACTGTGACTGTATGTGTGACTGTGACTGTGTGTGTGACTGTGGCTATATTTGTCTGTGACTGTGTGTGTGACTGTGACTGTATGTGTGACTGTGACTCTATGTGTCACTGTGACTGTGTGTGTGACTGTGACTGTATGTGTGACTGTACTGTATGTGACTGTGTGTGTGACTATGACTGTATGTGACTGTGAGTTTGTGTGTGACTGTGACTGTATGTGACTGTGTATGTGACTGTGTCTGTGTGTCTGACTTTGACTGTATGTGTGACTGTGACTGTGTGTGACTGTGACTGTGTGTGACTATGACTGTGTGTGTGACTATGACTCTGTGTGTGACTGTGCCTGTATGTGTGACTGTGTCTGTGTGTGTGACTGTGACTGTATGTGTGACTGTGCCTGTATGTGACTGTGACTGTCTGTGTCTGTGACTGTACGTGACTGTGACTGTGTGTGTGACTGTGTCTCTATGTGTGAGTGTGACTGTATGTGACTATGACTGTGTCTGTGACTGTGGTTGTATGTAACTGTGACTGTGTGTGTGTGACTGGGACTGTATGTGTGATTGTGGCTGTGTGTGTGACTGTGACTGTATGTGTGACTGTGACTGTGACTGTATGTGACCATGACAGCGTGTGTGATTGTGACAGTATGTGACCATGACTGTGTGTGACTGAGACTGTATGTGACTGTGACTGTATGTGACTGTGACTGTATGTGTGTGACTGTGACTGTATGTGACTGTGACATTGTGTGTGACTGTGACTGTATGCGACTGTGTATGTGACTGTGACTGTGTGTGTGACTTTGACTGTATGTGTGACTGTGACTGTGTGTGACTGTGACTGTGTGTGACTATGACTGTGTGTGTGACTATGACTCTGTGTGTGACTGTGCCTGTCTGTGTGACTGCGACTGTGTGTGACTGTGTCTGTGTGTGTGACTGTGACTGTATGTGTGACTGTGCCTGTATGTGACTGTGACTGTCTGTGTCTGTGACTGTACGTGACTGTGACTGTGTGTGTGACTGTGTTTCTATGTGTGAGTGTGACTGTATGTGACTATGACTGTGTGTGTGAATGTGGTTGTATGTAACTGTGACTGTGTGTGTGTGACTGGGACTGTATGTGTGATTGTGACTGTTTGTGTGACTGTGACTGTATGTGTGACTGTGACTGTATGTGACCATGACTGCGTGTGTGATTGTGACTGTATGTGACCATGACTGTGTGTGACTGAGACTGTATGTGACTGTGACTGTATGTGTGTGACTGTGACTGTATGTGACTGTGACTGTATGTGTGTGACTGTGACTGTATGTGACTGTGACTTTGTGTGTGACTGTGACTGTATGTGACTGTGTATGTGACTGTGACTGTGTGTGTGACTTTGACTGTATGTGTGACTGTGACTGTGTGTGACTGTGACTGTGTGTGACTATGACTGTGTGTGTGACTATGACTCTGTGTGTGACTGTGCCTGTCTGTGTGACTGTGACTGTGTGTGACTCTGACTGTGTGTGACTGTGTCTGTGTGTGTGTGACTGTGACTGTATGTGTGACTGTGCCTGTATGTGACTGTGACTGTCTGTGTCTGTGCCTGTACATGACTGTGACTGTGTGCGTGACTGTGACTGTGTGTGTGACTGTGACTCTATGTGTGAGTGTGACTGTATGTGACTATGACTGTGTGTGTGACTGTGGTTTTATGTGACTGTGACTGTGTGTGTGACTTTGACTGTATGTGTGACTGTGACTGTGTGTGACTGTGACTGTGTGACTATGACTGTGTGTGTGACTATGACTCTGTGTGTGACTGTGCCTGTCTGTGTGACTGTGACTGTGTGTGACTGTGACTGTGTGTGACTGTGTCTGTGTGTGTGTGTGACTGTGACTGTATGTGTGACTGTGCCTGTATGTGACTGTGACTCTATGTGTGAGTGTGACTGAATGTGACTATGACTGTGTGTTTGTCTGGGACTGTGTGTGTGATTGTGACTGTCTGTGTGACTGTGACTGTATGTGACCATGACTGCGTGTGTGATTGTGACTGTATGTGACCATTACTGTGTGTGACTGAGATTGTATGTGACTGTGACTGTATGTGTGTGACTGTGACTGTATGTGTGTGACTGTGACTGTATGTGACCGTGACTGTGTGTGGCTGTGACTGTATGTGACCATGATTGTGTGTGTGACTGTGACTGTGACTGTATGTGACTGTGACTGGGTGTGTGTGACTGTAACTGTATGCGACTGTGACTGTGTGTGTGACTGTGACTGTATGTGTTACTGTGACTGTATGTGTGATTATGACTGTATGTGTTACTGTGACTGTATGTGACTATGACTGTGTGAGTGACCTTGTCTTTGACTGTGACTGTATGTGTTACTGTGACTGTATGTGACTATGACTGTGTGAGTGACTGTGTCTTTGACTGTGACTGTGTGTGTGACTGTGACTGTATGTGACTGTGACTGTGTGTGTGACTGTGACTGTATGTCACTATGACTGTGTGTGTGACTATGACTGTGTGTGTGACTATGACTCTGTGTGTGACTGTGCCTGTCTGTGTGACTGTGACTGTGTGTGACTGTGTCTGTGTGTGTGACTGTGACTGTATGTGTGACTGTGACTGTGTGTGTGACTATTGCTGTATGTGTGATTAAGACTTTTTTTTTCTTTATTGATAACAAACAGCATGCCCCACTACATAGTAGTATAACATGCATTACATTACATTTGTCTAACATTTGTTTTTACAAATTGTACATATTTACATGTTAATATTACATTAAATCTTTTAGCACTTGATTTCACAAGTTATACATATTTACATATCTTTACAGGTTAATTGAATTTATGTATTTGCAGAATGGTTTCAGGTGTTGTTTTACAAGACTCTCGTTGGTTACTGGCCACTTGCCTCCATTTAGAGTTACATCTTGTATTAGCTTCGCTCTTTGTTGACTTTTGTCTACACATTCGTATACTGTATGGTTTACGGTTTGTTGGGAGCTGTTACATGTGCATTTTGGATTGTCTACTATATGGAATCGGTGTAATTAAGCTTTGGTTTTTCCGTGGCCGGAAATTATTGCTGTGAAAATTGGTGTTAAAGGTAGCTTTCTCTTCAGCCTATCTTTTATTGTTGGAAAAAATAATTCGCTTAGGGCCCCTTTGTCCGTGGCATTCCACCTATTCTGCCAGACCTGATGTCCTGTTTCTTCTATTTCACAATAATTACAGATTAAGGTATCAAACTGTAGCTATTGGGCAGATCTCCATCTGGAGCAGCGGATTTAGCTAGTTTGTCTGCTAACTCATTTCCATATATACCTACATGGGCTTTCACCCAACTGAAATGTATTCTCCATTTTTGTCTTTTTAAAGTTTTACATATATTAAGGGTTTTCTCTGCTATGGAGTTATGTTTATTATTATTACCCGCAGAATGGTTGGGGCTACTGTACTGTCTGAATATATCGCTACAGTCTTCTCTTCCTCCGGTGTGTTGTTAAAGTTTTGAAGTTCTTGTAGCACTTTCAATATGACCAGTTGTTCTGCCTGATTATTAGTACATCTTCTGTCTTGCTTGTATTTTAACTCTCGAATTGAAGTCCCTTGATGAATAGTACAACTGCTGCACTCGCTTTCTCTCCTATTTTGCTTCCATCCGTGTATATTTTGAATGTAGAGTCTTCATCATCAGCTTCTTTAACTTCAGGTACTTCTGCAGGGGGGCAGGGGTTGCGTCATAGTCCTGTTTATTCTTGCAAGAAGTTGTACAGTTTGACTTTCCCTTCAATTGTGATATCAATGGGTTGGATGCCAGCAATGACACAAGATGCGTCAAATGAAATTGTCCTGTATGCCTTCGTGATTTTTATGTTAAAGAACCTTTGGATTCTCTGAATTTTTCTCAGATTCTTCGGGTTGTTTAATGCAGATGCCCATAAGGGTGCTCCATACGTCAGTATAGGTTCTGTAGCTCCTCTGTATATTCTTTCTAGTGCTTTGCTTCCAAGTCCCCAGGTTAGTTTTGCTGATATAGATAAAGTGTGAATTAGGCTTATAGCTTTATCATGCACTTGGTCAATATGATAATCAAACTTGAACTGTTTGTCGATATGAATGCCTAAGTATTTCATGACGTCTACTTGTTCTATAATTTTGTTATTAAGATAGATGTTTATCTTCTTGTTTGCCGCTTGTTTCTTTCTTGATATCACTAATACTTTTGATTAAGCGTCATTGAAAGTAATTTTACTTTCCCTCGCCCAATATTCCATTTTCTTCAAGTCGTGATTTGCAAAGTTTTCGACGCCTATTATGCTCATTCCTTTCGTCATGAGAAGTAGGTCGTCGGCAAAAGCGATTAATTCAGTTTGTTTTGTATAGACTAAGTTAAGCAGGGAGTTGTACAAAATATTCCAGTTGCCGGGTCCGCAGCATGAACCTTGTGGGCAGCCCCTTTTGGCGTCTTTGTCATTGCTAAATTCATTTGTACTTAGACTTGTTGTCCTGTTTTTGAAATAGCTCTGAGATAATTGGTATAAATTTCTTGGGCATTCCAGTTCTCTTAAGTTATTTAATATGCTGGGCCACCAGGCAGCGTCAAAAGCTCCTTTTACGTCAAAGCTTATGAGAGCAATATATCCGTAAGTATTCAAGTTGTTCCCAATGAAAGTTTTCATAGTCATTAGTGCGTCTACCGTGCTTTTCTGGGTCCTAAATCCAAACTGTCTATCATTCATAAGATTTCTGGTGTTGATGTGATGCTGAATCCTATTCTTCATAATTTTTTCTAAAATTTTCCCATTTATATTTATCAAGCTGGTAGTTCTGTATTTCGTTACGCTTGGGGTGTCTTCTTTACCTGGCTTGATTACCGGAACTATTGCTGCACGCTTCCATCTTTCTGGAAATTGACCGCTATTGAGGCACTTGTTGTATAAGGCTGTGAAGAAAGTTGGGAATCTCTTGAAAACCTGAAGCAGGATATCACTAGTTATTCCATCCTCTCCTGGTGATTTTCTTGGGTCGAAGTTTCTCAATGCCGACAATATTTCTATAGTCGTGAATTCCATATCGTTTGGTGTATCAATTGGTTATGTTGCACGTCGTCTTAGTTCTCTTTGTCGCTGAGTATCATCCTGTTCACTGTCATCCGGGATAAACTTGTCTAGCATGTACTGAATTGTTCTTAGAGTGTCTTCAGTATAAGTTCCGTCTTCTTTCTGTAGTGTAGTAAGAGAGATCTGGTTTCTAGTTTTCCCAGCCGCAATTTTGTAAACAACTGACCATGGATTATTTCCGTCAGTGGCACTACAAAATTTCTTCCAAGATCTTAGCTTTTCTGTGTTCAATTTTTCCCTATACTCTTGGTTGCCTTTCCAATATTGCATTCTTCTTTCTTGTCTTAGCTGCTCATTGTTCATGGTTCTTTGATAGCGTCGTCTTAATGCGTTCGCCCTTTTTCTTAATATTGTAAGCTGTCCACCATGGAACAGATTTGCCTCTAAACACCTTTTTCCTGCAGCTACCCACTCCAAATGCACCTCTGCATGCTTCCTTCAGGGAAGAGTGGAATATTTCGGTTAGATGATCAGCGTTCAAATTACTGTTAACTTTTTGGGCGAGTTCCTGGTCCAAGTTATCGCTACTACTCTTGCAATTAAAATTTGAGGTCAAGTTTGTTGCTAACAGGTTTATGAATTTGTTATATTTCTCTACTTTTGTTATGTATCTTATGGCTTGAAACTTCAATGTGGGATTTTGTGATTTATTTCCTATTTTGAAGGAAATTATTTTGTGATCCGAGCAGCTCCCTTCTTCTCCTACGTTCCAACAGGTTATGTCTCGGAGAAGTCTATTGTTGACTAATGTCAAGTCAATCCAGCTCCTTCCATTTGGTGATTCAAAGGTTGACACTCCTGTATTTTCGTTTACGATATGTAAGTCGTCTATGGTGATGAATCCTTCCAGTGTTTTCCCACGTTCATTTGTGAGAATGTCGTACCACAGTTTACTTCTGGAGTTGCTATCTGCTAGTATCATTAACTTTTGGTTTCTAGAGTGTCTTAATATGTTTTCGATTTTCCTAATATCATATTCTATATCCGTCAGTCCATCAAAATACATACATGCTGTATGTGTGACTGTGACTGTGTGTGTGACTGTGACTGTATGTGTGACTATGACTGTGTGTGTGTGACTGTGACTGTGTGTGTGACTATGACTGTATGTGTGACTATACCTGTATGTGACTATGACTGTGTGTGTGACTATGACTGTGTGTGTGACTATGACTGTATGTGTGACTATGACTGTATGTGTGACTATGACTGTATGTGTGACTATGACTGTGTGTGTGACTATGACTGTGTGTGTGACTATGACTGTGTGTGTGACTGTGACTGTATGTGTGACTATGACTGTATGTGTGACTATGACTATATGTGTGACTATGACTGTGTGTGTGACTGTGGCTGTGTGTGTGACTGTGGCTGTGTGTGGCTCTGACTGTATGTGTGACTGTTTTTTTTCTCCTTATTAGTATCAACTGTATGCCCCATTACATGGTAATATTACGTGCATTACAATACATAATTATACATTATAATTTACAGATTCAGTTTTAAATGTATAAGCTTAACAGCCTTGTTCCTAATTTATTTTTGATATATACACCTTTGAGCTTTTTCTAACCTATATATTCGTAGTTCCATTTTCTAGTTTACTAGCCTATTCTTGCATTGTATTGTTTTGTAGTATTTTTGTAGTCTTATCTCTAATTCTATTAATATATTTATAAATATATTGAATTTAAAGTTAACTACTTTTTATAATTTAATTGAATGAATATATTTGCAAAATGGTTCCAGGTATTTTGTGATTAATTCCTGGTTGGTTGTGGGCCATTTTCCTCCTTGTTTTTGAACTTCTGCCACCAATATAAATCTCTGCTGTTGTTTGTCTTTACATTCAAAAATTAAATGGTTAACTGTTTGTCGGAGGTTACCCCCTGTACATTTTGGATCATCAATAATGTGGAACCTGTATAATTAATCTTTAGTTTTTCCATGACCTGAGATTGTAGCAGTAAGTTCTGGTGTAATGGGAAGTTTTCTCTTTAACCTATCTTTGACTGTTGGGAGGAAAGTTTTACAGAGAGCCCCTTTGTTTGTGCTGTTCCACCTATGTTGCCATTGTTCGTGTCCTCTTTCTTTTATATGTGTGACTTTGACTGTGTGTGACTGTGGCTGCGTGTGACTCTGACTGTATGTGTGACTGTGACTGTGTGTGTGTGTGTGTGTGTGTGTGTGTGTGTGTGTGTGTGACTGTGACTGTATGTGACTGTGTGTGTGACTGTGACTGTATGTGTGACTGTGACTGTAGGTGACCATGACTGTGTGTGTGACTGTAACTGTATGTGACTGTGACTGTATGTGTGACTATGACTGTATGTGTGACTGTGACTGTGTGTGTGACTGTAACTGTATGTGACTGTGACTGTATGTGTGACTATGACTGTATGTGTGACTGTGACTGTGTGTGTGACTGTGGCTATATTTGTCTGTGACTGTGTGTGTGTGTGTGTGACTGTGACTGTATGTGTGACTGTGACTGTGTGTGTGACTGTGACTGTATGTGTGACTGTACTCTATGTGACTGTGTGTGTGACTATGACTGTGTGACTGTGACTGTATGTGACTGTGACTGTGTGTGTGACTATGACTGTATGTGACTGTGACTGTATGTGACTGTGACTTTGTGTGTGACTGTGACTGTATGTGACTGTGTCTGTGTGTGTGACTTTGACTGTATGTGTGACTATGACTGTATGTGTGACTATGACTGTATGTGTGACTATGACTGTGTGTGTGACTATGACTGTGTGTGTGACTGTGACTGTGTGTGTGACTGTGACTGTATGTGTGACTATGACTGTATGTGTGACTATGACTATATGTGTGACTATGACTGTGTGTGTGACTGTGACTGTGTGTGTGACTGTGATTGTATGTGTGACTATGACTGTATATGTGACTATGACTGTGTGTGTGACTATGACTGTATGTGTGACTATGACTGTGTGTGACTATGACTGTATGTGTGACTATGACTGTGTGTGTGACTATGACTGTGTGTGTGACTATGACTGTATGTGTGACTATGACTGGGTGTGTGACCATGACTGTGTGTGTGACTATGACTGTATGTGTGACTATGACTGTGTGTGTGACTATGACTGTGTGTGTGACTATGACTGTATGTGTGACTATGACTGTGTGTGTGACTATGACTGTGTGTGTGACTATGACTGTATGTGTGACTGTGACTGTATGTGTGACTGTGACTGTGTGTGTGACTATGACTGTATGTTTTTTTTTTAATTTATTGAACTTTAACAGCATGCCCCATTACAGAGTAACATTACATGCATTTAATTACATAGATACATTATAAATTGTGATCACATTCTGATATTATTTTACAATATTTTTTTAAATATTAGAATTTAAATGTTGAATTTACGTATTGTTTGAAAAAAATGTTTACAAGTCAATTGAATTAACATATATACAAAAAGCTTTCAAATGTTTATTTATAATGTTTTGGTTTGACACTGGCCAATTACCTCCATTCTTGTGTACTTCTTCAATCAACTTGTGCCTCTGATGCCTTGTGTCTCTAAATTCATAAATAAAGTGGTTTGCGGTCTGCTGTGGGCTATTGCACGTGCATTGGGGATCATCTATGATATGAAATCTATACAAGTAAGCTTTAGTTTTTCCATGTCCTGATACCATTGCAGTGAATGTCGCTGTTAATGGTAGTTTTGTCTTAAGACGATCCTTTATCAAAGGGAAGAATGATTTGGTAAGGGCTCCATCTCTGTTGCCACTGTAGATGTCCTGCCCTCTCTATTTCAGTTTTAAAAGTAGATTTTGGTACCTTGATGTAAATAGTCTTTATTTCGATGTCTTCAGTAGCTGATTTTGCTAATATGTCTGCTAGCACATTACCAGTAACACCTACATGTGCTTTCACCCAACTAAAGTGTAGTGTCCACTGATTTCTTTCTAAAGTTCCTAGTGTATAAAGTGTCTCCTCAGGGATATAATTGTGTTTATTGTTGTTTTGTAAGGTGGATAGTGCCACTTGACTATCTGTAAATATGGCTACAGTCTTCTCTTTGTTCAGCGTATTTGCCATGTTTTGTAGCTCTTCAAGTGCTTTCAAAATAGCCAGCTGTTCGGCCTGATTGTTTGAACACCTTCCATCCAACCTGAATTGCAGTTGTCGAATTACAATGTTGTGCTTGTACAGAACTACAGCAGCCCCCACTTTTCCATCTGATTTACTCCCATCCGTAAAAATTTGAAAGACGTATGCTCCATCATCCTCAACTGCTTTTATATGAGGTCGTTCTGCTGGATGGTTCCAGACGCTTGGTGGTAGGGGTGCATCATAGTCACATTCACTGTGTATATCATTATACAGTTTTATTTTGCCTTGTATTGTTATACCAATTGGCTGGATGCCGGCAATAACACAAGATGCATCATAAGAAATTGTCCTATATGCCTTCGTCATTTTTATATTGAACAATCTCTGAATCCTGTGGAATTTTTTAATGTTCTTCTGCTTTTCTAGGGCAAATCCCCACACAGGAGCACCATAAGTTAAAATAGGTTCTATTGCGCCTTTATAAATAGTTTCTAGCGCCTTATTTCCCAGTCCCCAAGTGAGTTTTGCGCACTTGGACAGATTATGCAGAAGTCGTAGCGCTTTGTCATGTACTTGATCTATGTGGTGATCAAAGCTAAACTTCCTATCACTGTAAATACCAAGATATTTAATAACATCCACTTGTTCCAGAGTTTTATTGTTCAGATATATGCTGATTGCTTCATTATGATTAGTTTTCTTCTTTGATATTACCAAAACTTTTGATTTTGAGTCGTTAAACTGGATTTTCTTTTCTTTAGCCCATAACTCAATTTTCTTTATGTCCTGATTTGAAAAATTTTCAGCATCTAATATACTTTTTCCCTTTGTCATGACAAGTAAATCATCAGCAAATGCTATTACCTCTGTCCGCGGTGTAAATTCCAATTTTAGCAAAGAATTATATAGTATATTCCAAAATCCAGGCCCACAAGAAGATCCTTGCGGACGGCCTCGCTGGACCCGTACTTCAGTCCTGAATTCATTCGTAGAGAGAGTTGCTTTCCTATTTTTAAAATAATCCTTTGTAAGTTGATACAAATTTCTTGGGCACTGCATCTCTCTTAAGTTATTTAAAACACTAGGCCACCAACATGCATTCAAAAGCTCCTTTCACGTCCAAACTCACCAAAACAACATAACCAAAAGATTTTAGCTCATCTTCAATGAATACCTTCAGCGCCATTGCTGAATCTGTCGTGCTTTTCTGAGCTTTAAATCCAAATTGTCTTGTACTGTAAAGGTTTCTCGTGTTAATATGATATTCAATCCTATTTATCATTAACTTTTCTAAAACTTTACCGCATATGTTCAACAAGCTGATGGGTCGATATTTTGTTATGGTTACACTATCTTCTTTGCCTGGCTTTACTGTAGGAACTATAGATGAACGCTTCCATCTTTCTGGAAAAATTCCTTCCATAAGACATTAATTATATATTGCTGTAAAGAAATATGGGAACATTTTAAAAGCATTTAACAGAATATCACTAGATATTCCATCTTCTCCCGGTGACTTTTTTGGATTGAAATTTTTTAATAGAACCCAAATTTCATTAGGTGTAAATTCCTTGTCATCTGGGGTACTAATTACTTCCTCTGCAAGCCTCCTTAGGTCTTTTTGTCGTTCAGTATCATCTTGTACCCTATCCTCCGGAATGAAGTTCTCCAGCATATACTTTAATGAGCTTGGTATATCTTCAGTGTAGGTTCCATCTTCTCTTTGCAATGTAGTAAGTGAATTCTGATATCTTATTTTACTGGCTGCGATCTTATAGACTACAGTCCAAGGATTAGTCCCATCAGTTACATTACAAAATTCCCTCCAGGATTTAAACTTTTCGTCATTTATTTTCCTTTGGTATTGCCGATTACCTTCCAAGTACTGATTCCTTCTTTCTTCTCTTAACTGCTCATTATTAATAGTTCGTTGATATCGTCGTCTTAATGCATTTAACTTTTTCCTCAATATGGTTAGTTCAATGGTCCACCAGGGAACTGATTTGCTTCTAATTGCCTGCTTCTTACCCCTGCTTACTCTAAACGCTTCCCTGCATGCAGCTTCCATACTATTGTACAACATTTCTATTGTATATTCAACGTTATTTTCTTTTACTTTATGGGCGAGCTGTTCATCCACACTCTGTCCATTGCACAGACAATTAAAATTTTTGGTCAGCTTTCGTGGCAACGTTTCCTCAAATGTCTTATAATTTTCTGGGCTAGTTATATATTTAATTCCCTTTAATGTACGAGTTTGGGTTTTGATTGCATTTCCTATTATGAACGATATTATCTTATGATCAGAGCAGCTTTCTTGCTCTCCAACAGTCCATTCCCTTACATCTCTAAGGAGTTTGTCATTAACGATAGTCAAATCGACCCAACTCCTTCCAGTTTGGGATTCAAAAGTTGGCAAGCCGTTGTTTTCATTCATGATATGTAAATTTGTTGCTGTAATGAATTCTTCAAATATTCTACCACGCATGATTAGTTATTATATCATGCCAAAGTTTGTTTCTGGCGTTACTATCTGCTATTATTATCAGACCCTTTCCTTTAATATGCTGGAGAATATTTTCAATCTTGTTAATGTCATCTTCTATATTCAAGTGCCCATCAAAGTTGTTTTCATTCATGATATGTAAATTTGTTGCTGTAATGAATTCTTCAAATATTCTACCACGCTGATTAGTTATTATATCATGCCAAAGTTTGTTTCTGGCGTTACTATCTGCTAGTATTATCAGACCCTTTCCTTTAATATGCTGGAGAATATTTTCAATCTTGTTAATGTCATCTTCTATATTCAAGTGCCCATCAAAGTACATACAAGCTGCAAAAAATGTTTTCTTATTATATACAACCTGTATAACGACACAATCAC
Organism: Mantis religiosa; assembly: GCA_030765055.1. NCBI lineage: Eukaryota > Metazoa > Arthropoda > Insecta > Mantodea > Mantidae > Mantis > Mantis religiosa. Next base: position 3,916,793 of record JAUKNK010000031.1, on the reverse strand, counting down.
TGTCGGAAAGCTGACCAATGGTAGTAACGTCAATATTTTTGTTGTTTATAAATATTGTTGCTCGTTTACCCATATTACCAACTGTATATATTCTAAAATGTAATGGTACACCTGCTGGTTTATTGTTAATCAAGTAGGGCTCCTGAATAAATACTATATAGCTTTTTCATTCATAAGCTGTACCAAATTAGCAGTCGCAATCCTTGAATGTTTCAAGTTAACCTGAAAACATGTTAAGCTGTATCTATCCATTTTAATAGTCGGTATTGTCTTTTAGCCACCTAAGTGCTGCTTGATAACAGGAGCAATTCGTATCCAGTGCAGAATGATTTTCTGACACTTTGTTGTCTCTATTATATTTATTATATGTTACACAATTAATGCATTTATATGCAGCTCTGTTAGCAGTACATTCCTTTAGAGCATGCTTCTCAGCGCAATTTGGACATGTTTGCTGTCTTTTACAGTCCTGCGCACAGTGATTATATTTACAGCAATTGAAGCAACGCCCAGCCTTGACATAATCATCCCAGTTACACATATTCCATCCTATTTTTATTCTTTTGCCAAGTACTTCCCTTCATACAGTTGAAGTGACTTCAACAACCAAATTCAAATTCTTTTTCCTATCATGAAAGGAAAATTTAGGCTGAATCTCTGTACTGAAATTCTCCAGCTCTGTATTTTGTGCTGTTAAAACCTCCACAGCATTCTCCGTTGTTATCTCATCAGGTACATTAAAAATAATTATTCTTGGATTTCTTTTCTTCGAGACGGTAGCCTCAAGCTCCTCTCCACACATATTATTAATATTGTTGCAAATAGTATCTACTTCAGCTTTATTGTTCGATTGTATTAGAACTTGTCCGTTCCTCAATACCTTTACAGACTGAACACCAACCTTCATCTCTACAGGATTAACCTTAGTTTTCACCAGTGTCTTTATATATTCCACACTTTGATTATTCTTGCTCCGAACAAGCAGTTTAAAGCACTTAGAGTCCCCTGTACCTGGAGCACCAGTCAACACCGAAGCATAACTCCTTTCCACCCCAAATTGCTCCACAACCCATTCGGAAGATATCTCCCCATGTTCGTGTCGTGATTAATTTAATTCGGAGGACCACTTGATTTTAGCAGAAATCAAGGAAACTGTTTTGTGGACTGTACTCGATAGAGCTGTATTCATATCTCTGGATAAATTTATTGCACACGCTACATTTCTTGTATGAATAATCATAAAGAAGACAATATATTTAACATTTAGATAAACTAAAAACGTCTTTGCATTGCAACAACGTTGCACTCAGCCACACAACGAAACACATCACATCAATGTTCTTGTCTCAAACATGTCTGACTAACTAACCGGAAAAAGACTACTTTCTTGCACACTGGCAAGTCACATGACCAGTTTGCCTCATAACCGGCGCCAAGTAAAATATTCATGCGCCCGACAAACAAATGAATATCATGGCACAAACTTACTGGGGCCCAAAAAACTGAACAGTTTTTTAATTTAACATAGGCACACTTTGAAAAATATCACTGTTGTTCTTGAACTGGCAGAGGACACAGTTTCACAATGGGACGCCTATATTCACCCTTAGAAGTTTGCACTGTAGCTACCCGCACTAAACCATCACCACCAGGATGAGTCTCACTGATGATTCCAAGTTCCCAATGCAGAGGAGATGAATTGTCTTCCATTAGCAGGACCATGGTGTCTGCCTTAAGATTTTCACTGGAACTGGACCACTTTTGCCTCTGCTGGAGTGAATGTAGATAGTCGGTTGACCACCGCCACCACAGATGTTGTAGACAATCTTGGAGCTGTTGCCATTTCTGTAACTGATTCAGATTGTCAGAACAAGGTGATGGTATGGAAGTTAATGGTTCTCCAATGAGGAAATGACCTGGAGAAAGGTAGGAAGTATCAAAAGGATCATCAGTAAGGCGTAGCAATGGACGGGAGTTCAAGCAAGCCTCAATTTGAATTAGTAATGTGGTTAATTGTTCATAGGTCAGTACTTGTGTACCCATTACTCTACGAAGATGATATTTCATAGATTTCACTGCAGCCTCATGTAATCCTCCAAAGTGGGGTGAGCTGGGTGGTATAAAATGCCATGTGCATTCATTAGATGAAGCGTAGTCTTGTACAATCTCTTGGTGCTTGCGAGATTGCAAAAGTAGTCTAAGTTCTCTAAGTTTGTTGTTAGCACCTACAAAATTTGTGCCATTGTCACTTAGGATCTCTTTACACAATCCTCGTCTAGCTGTAAACCTTCGTAAGGCAGCAACAAAAGCATCAGAAGTCATGTCTGAAACCAACTCAATGTGAATTGCCTTTGTGGATAAAAAGACAAAGATAGCTATGTAGGCCTTCACCTGACTCTTGCTGCGAGGCGAGCCATAACGTAGGAAGAATGGACCAGCGTAATCAACTGCAACTCGTAGGAAGGGTCTCGCTGGAGTCACTCTGTAGCTAGGTAGATTGCCCATTAACTGTTGAGCTCCCTTGGCCTTGAGTTTGAAGCACGGCAAGCACTTGTGTAGGACTGACTTAAGAGTTTCCCTTATTCTCGGTATCCAATACCGTTGTCGAAGAGAAGAGGTAAGTAGCTGATTGGAAGCATGCAAAAGTTTAACATGTTCACTTTCAATAATTAGTTTGGTAAGATGATACTTAGGAGGTAAGATGAGCTGATGTCTTGACTGGAAGGGAGTTTCAGCCTTGTCAATTCTTCCCCCTACTCGGAGTAAACCTCCATTGTCGACAAATGGATGCAAAGATTTCAATGAGCTTTTAGTAGGAACGTGTCCTTTATCATTAAGTTCTGTTAACTCTGTGATATAAGCTGATTGTTGAGCAAGTTTAATGCAGCAGTGCAATGACTGTTGAAGCTCAAGTGCTGAGAGAGGACCTTGCCGTCTCGTGTTGCTGTTTCTACAGTTGAATGCAAATCTCAGCATGTATGCTGTCACTCTCTGCAGGCCTAACAATTTTGAAAAACAAGAAATGATATCATCACTTTCTATAGTGACCATCAAGCATGCGTTGCTCTGTGGCATCTTGAATATCTAATCGTTTGGGCTGTTCTGGCCAAGATGCAAAGGGTTGTGAGATCCAATCAGGACCTTTCCACCACAAGTCATTTGAGGCAAGAGGTTCAGTTGAAACTCCTCTCGAAATGAGATCTGCTGGATTATTTTGAGTAGCTACATATCGCCAAGCAGCAGTTTCTGATAACTCTTGTATTTGTGAAACTCTGTTGGCTACAAAAGTCTTCCATTTGTGTGGGTTGGATTTAATCCATGCTACAACAATCATAGAGTCCATCCATAGATAGTTCTGTGAAGTCTGCAGCTTAAGGTTAGCTACAACCTTGTAAAGTTTAGCGAGTAGTAAAGCACCACAAAGTTCGAGCTGAGGAATGGTTTGTTTCTTTAATGGTGCAACCTTGGATTTGGAGCAAAGAAGTCTGGTTTTCACCTCATTGCAGCTGTTCATAGAACGAAGATAAATACAGGCACCATAAGCCTTTTCTGAGGCATCGCAAAACCCATGTATTTGTATGTCCCTTAATGTACCTGTGATTAGGACGTGTCTTGGAATACGTATAGCATGAATGATGGACAATGTCTCGCAGAAATTTAGCCATTGTTGGATGAGGTGAGATGGTATCAATTCATCCCAACCGAGTTTTTCCAACCAAAGAGATTGTAGAAACATCTTGGCATTTATGACAATAGGACTCACTAGGCCTAAAGGATCAAAAATAGATGATATGACAGAAAGTATGCTTCGTTTGGTGTAGCTAGAATTTAGATTATCCAGAAGAGATGGATTGTCTTGTATCTGGAATTGATCTGTTCCAGGATGCCAGACGAGACCAAGAGCATGCACATTTTCACTGCTATCCAATGAAAGTGGAAGTGGTGTCTCTTTGTGTTCCGGTGGAATGGATTTTAAAATATCTTCATGGTTAGCACACAATTTCCAAAGTGGGAATCCACCACTGTCTAACATCTGAAGTAGCTGCCTCTGAATATGTAAAATTTGCTGTAGATCATTATGACCACATAAGCAATCATCTACGTAGAAGGGCCCCTCAAAATCCAACCTCTGCGGTCCTCGACCCGAGGGGTGGGCAACATGAAGTAGGGGACTGACTGATGGGGTGATGTACGGTGGGGACTTGGTGTACCCCACGACCGCTACGGCTGCCGAGAAGGCCCATCAGTAACCCCGAAAACTGGCAGAAGAGGCTCTGGTATTTTTCCCCAGGGACCTACCATGGTAGGTACGGGATTGGCAAACCCGGGGTCACTAGCCATTCACCCTCAATTCATCCCCTTCATCTCCATCAACTGTGCCACGTGTAGCCACTGCTTGTCAGTAAGCATCACATTCTTCCTCTTCTAGTTCTTTATTATTCTTATTAGCACGTAAGGTCTTAGCTTTATAACTCCTGTCTCACCAGCAGGGATCTCTCCTATCTCCGTGGTTCTGTCCCACGGTTTTCAGCGCGGCTTCCGACATGTGTGCTCTCCGGAGGTCTCAAAAGTGAAGGTTGAGCGGACCCTTCGCCCTGCCCCTATGTGTAGCCTTAGGTGCGGAGCCCGTCCACACCGTCAAGTACACCCACGTAGCTCCTTGAGGGCCCGGTCTGCGTTAATCTCCCGACGGCCGTGCTGCCGTTAAGTTAGTATCACGGACCGGACGTGTTACCGCTGACGGAACCCCGGTGTAATCAACCACAAGTCCCCTGAATCCGCGTCTGCCCTTTATGCGCAGCGCGGCCTAACGTGGGGGGCCACAGGCGGTTATTCCTGTGGTAGGGGAATAAAGCCGGGGTGTGCGTGGTGAACGGTTTACCCATACGGACAAGCAGTGGATTTTGAAGGGTAGCTTTTCTGAGGTACAAATGAGATCGGTCATGGGTGGGGTCCCCATGACGGCACAGACCGTGAAGATTTGGTGTCTTTCTTTTCTTAACCCCCGGATGGCAGGCTGACGCCGACGGTTCCGGAAGGTGGTCTATATCATCATGTCTCCGCGCAAAACCTCCTTCATTGACCCTTACTTATTGATGACCTTGGCATGTGATGGCAAAACGTTTAAGGATATCAGCCCGTTCTACATAAAGCGTGAACTCGATAAAATCAGTGGCCCTGTGAAAAACGCTACTCATCTCCGAGACGGCAGCTTACTATTAGAGACCACAACAGCGGACCAATCTAAAAAACTGCAAAAAGCGTCTTTGTTGGGCTCCTACCCTATCCGGGTAGCCCCACACAAAACGCTCAATACCTGCAGAGGAGTAGTCACCACCTCCAGTTTAGATGGTCTTGCTAATGAAGAGATAGTAAGTTGCCTCTCTGATCAACTTGTCTGTCAGGCGTACCGGCTTACCCGAAAACAAGATGGCAAGGAATACCCCTTACGTACCGTGTTTCTAACTTTTGCTGGAACTAAGTTACCTGAATTTATCTATTGCGGCTATGAACGTGCTAGCGTCCGCCAGTATGTCCCGAACCCCATTCGCTGTTTCCAATGTCAGCGGTTCGGACATACTAAGGTCACGTGTGCCAATCCTGCTCTTTGTGAGCAATGTGGCCTGGCGAAACACGAAGACCCAAACTGCACTCGAACACTTTGTTGCGTAAACTGTGGCGGTAGTTATCCTTCCAGCTCGCGACAGTGCCCTAGATTTATGGACGAAAAAAGTATTCAGGAGCTACGTGTAAAAGAACGCCTGACCTTTCCAGAGGCACGACGGCGCTTTGAACAACTAAAGCCTGCTACCACTACTACTGGGTATGCATCAGCAGCTTGCCGTACTCCTAATAACACCGTTGCTGTTCAACACGTCCCTGTCGCCCAAGCATCCACGCAGACAGACTTTCTAGCCGTTGAACCCACGTCTCAGACTGTTTGTATATCCACCAGCACAGCCTCCGCTTCAGCCGTACAGACTCCAGCCACCAAGCCATCAGCGGGTAACAGCCATCCCGTAGGATATGCGAAAAACCGATCCCGGCCACCACATAGATCGCGAAGTCGCTCGCCTTCTATTAGATCCCGGTCTCGTTCTACGAGCCGTAGGAGTTCTGACTCCCGAACATCAGCGCAGTCACAGGAGGCTAACGATTTTCGAGTCGTAGGGCCCAAATCAGCCAAGGTCAAGAAAAAGGTTAAAACGGCCCGCTAAAAACTCTTTATGGAAATAATCCAGTGGAATGTCAATGGCTTTCGAGCTCGTGCTCAAGACCTACAACATTTAGTTTCTCAACGGTCACCATCAATTATTTGTCTCCAGGAAACCCACTTACATTCCAATCACTCGTTACACCTTCACTCTTTCTCTGCATTTAGAAGCGACTCTCTTGCAGGTATGCGTGCAAGCGGTGGCGTTGCTACCTTAGTGGCGCCTAACATCTCAGCCGCCAACGTTCCTCTCACCACACCATTGCAAGCTGTGGCCGTTCGGATACAGCTGGAGAGCATCAGTTTTACCATCTGCAACATGTACCTTCCGCCGCTCAGTATAATTCCAGAGCGTGATCTTCAAGCTCTATTGGCTCAGCTCCCCTCACCACTACTCCTTGTGGGAGATTTGAATGCCAAGCACACGCTCTGGGGATCAGACACAGATGACGCCCGTGGATGCCTCCTCGTAGACGTCTTCGATAAGTCTGACCTGCTTCTGCTAAATACTGGTGACCCGACATTCCTATCATCCGCTTATGGTACACATTCCGTACTAGACCTTTCCTTCTGCAGTCCGTCATTAGTCCCACTACTTGAGTGGTCAGTACTTTCCTACCTCTTTGGCAGTGATCATTACCCCATTAGCATTCATTTTCTGGCCGCCAATGTGTACCTTCTCGACATCCTCGCTGGATTATTTCCAAAGGTAACTGGGGAAAATTCCAATCCCTGATACACCTCATCCACGATGGTTTCCACACCATCGATGAAATGGTCGAATATTTTACTTGCTCGATCCTGCTCGCAGCAGAATCCAGCATTCCTCGAGGTTCACCTACACCACGTCGTATCCCTGTACCGTGGTGGTCCGAGGAATGCAGTTTGGCTGTCAAAGAACGCAAACGTGCGCTGCGCGTTTTTCAGCGGCACCCGACGGAAGGGAACTTCGTCGCCTTCAAACGTTCTCGCGCTAGGGCACGCTTTATACTGCGCAACGCAAAGCGTAGATCTTGGGAAGCCTATGTGTCTTCGCTTTCCCGGCGCAGCTCTACCCAACAAGTATGGTCAGCTGTTCGGCGGATGTATGGCAAGTATCGCCGGACGGTAATTCCCGGCCTTGCCATCAACGGCTCCATGTGCACCACCGAGCAGGACATAGCTGAAGCCCTAGCTACCACATTTGCTGCTACTAGCCAAACTGCCCGCTATGACGCTCTCTTCCTGCCTATTAAGGAAAAGGCGGAGCGGGTACCACTTAATTTTAATAGTGACTGCACCGAGCCGTACAACCAACCTTTTACCAGCCGAGCCGAGCTCGCCCATTCTCTGGCGTTAGCAAAGGATTCTTCTCCAGGTCCCGATGACGTACACCGACAGATGCTGCTACATCTTCCATCTGAGGCGCTATGCTTCCTTTTAAACATCTATAACCGCATTTGGCATGAGCGGGTTTTCCCTTCCTCCTGGCGAGAGGGTATTGTCATCCCCATCCCTCGACCCGGAAAGGACCGCACACTTCCATCTAGCTACCGCCCCATTTGCCTAACGAGTGTCATCTGCAAGACCATGGAGCGAATGATAAACGCTCGGTTAAATTGGTGGCTAGAAAAACATAACCATCTGTCCAACTTGCAATGCGGTTTTCGTCGCCATCGCTCAAGTGTCGATAATCTAACACACCTTGAGGGGTATATTTCTGATGCCTTTCTACTGAAGCAGCATGCCTTGGGCATGTTCCTCGATCTGGAGAAGGCCTATGACACCACTTGGCGGTACGGCATACTCCGTAACCTACATGGTTACGCTATAAGTGGTCATCTACCCGAATTCCTATGCAACTTTTTGAAACTTCGCCGTTTTCGGGTGCGCATAGGAAACACGATATCACGGGAGCGGATACAGGAGAACGGCGTACCTCAAGGGTCAGTTTTGAGCGTCACCCTTTTTGCCGTAGCGATTAACGGAATCACTAGTGCCGTTCGAAGTGGAATTCCATCATCCCTCTATGTTGACGACTTCGCAGTCTATTATAGGTCTGCCAACATAGATCACATTGAGCGCCAACTGCAGCTGACCATTACCCAGCTAGCAGCTTGGGCGCTTCAAACCGGCTTCCGTTTTTCAGCTGCGAAGACGCAGTGTACCCACTTTCACCGCCTACGAGGTATTCACCCGCCTCCTGATCTTCATTTGAACGGCACACCCCTGCCATTTGTCTCACACCTGAAGTTCTTGGGCCTCTACTTGGACCGACAACTCAATTGGGAGCACCACATTCGTCACCTTCGAGCCTCTTGCGATCGTTCTCTTCGGGTGCTCAAGGAATTATCTGGAGCATCTTGGGGGGGGGGGCGATCGCACGGTAATGTTGAGGCTGTACCGCTCTCTGGTTCGGTCCAAGCTGGACTATGGCAGTTTTATTTATGGCGCAGCGACCGCCTCTAAACTTCGCCTTTTAGACACCGTGCATCACACTGGCATCCGGCTTGCCACAGGAGCTTTCCGCACCAGTCGAGTAGACTGCCTGTATGCAGACTCAGGCGAACCTCCATCCCATATTCGTCGCTCGCTGTTACTCTGCTCGTACGTCTCGAAGTTGGCAAGCTACCCCAATCATCCTTGTTTCAAACCAGTTCTGTGTCCAGATTTAGTCCACCGTTATATGCGCCCTGGTTCTCGGACACGCCCCGTGGGAATAAGATTTCGGGATCTCCTACAATCTCATGGCCTCCGAATGCCTCGCGTGGAGAGGTCGTCCATCTGCCCCTATCCAGCATGGCAGCTCAATCGTGCGCGGTTCGATCTCGCTCTTTCAAACAGCTCTAGACTACTCCACATTCGGTGTTCCAACAACTTTTTTCCGAATTACTGGGCCGTTACCCTAACTATGTTCCGGTCTTTACAGACGGTTCTCAGTTAGGTAACGCTACGGGTTGCGCGTTCTTCGTTAACGGTGAGGCTCACAAATTTCGACTTCTGGACTCCACTTCAGTTTTTTCCGCAGAACTGTATGCCATCTTCTATTTGCTCCTTTTTATTTGCAAGTTAGCTCCTGGCTCTTTTATTGTCTGCACTGATTCTCTGAGTGCTCTTCAGGCCTTGCAACAGCACACTGCCGCTCACACCCTCGTTTTAAAAATACAGGCCCAGATCTCGCAAATGCTCGGTCGCGGGTACAATTTTGTTTTTACTTGGACCCCAGGCCATGTGGGGATTTCCGGAAACGAGGAGGCGGACGCGGCTGCAAAGTCCGCTTGCCGTTTGCCCCGGAGTTTAACAACTACTGTGCCATACCAAGATGTGCAACGTTTTTTCCGTCGCCAATTCCTCTCTGCTTGGCAGCACTCCTGGACAGCTTTTGAAGGCACACAACTCCGGGCAATAAAGGAGAGCGTACAACCCTGGCTAACTTCCTGCAGGGATAACCGGCGAGCCGAGGTGATACTCACCCGGCTGAGAATTGGGCACACGCGAGCGACCCATGGTCATTTATTAAGAGGGGAACCGGCCCCAGTGTGTGCTCCTTGTGCCGTACGCCTCACTGTGCGGCATATATTACTGGACTGTCCGCAGTATGCCCGCGTTCGCCAGTCTTTAGGCCTGGGAGCTAACTTGCCCGGTGTTTTAGGTGACGACCCAGTGGCCGTGGAGAAGGCACTGCGGTTTGTTTTTAAAATCGGTTTTAATACACAAGTCTGACTTGAATTTTATACTTATAAATTTTAGAGCTTTTAAATTATGAGTCTTCAGATGGCTTTTAATGTCCTTTTAACATTTGAGTGTTTTTATTGACTTTTACCTTTTTAACTGAATTTTTATAGTTTTTAGGTTTTTAGTGTTGACTTGGGGCCCAAATGACCTTGTTGTCGACGGGCCCTTAAACCCCACTCGCTCACTCACTCACTCTACGTAGAAGGATTCACGGATAGCTTGAGAAGCTAGTGGATATTTAGCCTCTTCCTCTGAAGCTAGTTCATGCAAAGTCCTTATGGCCAAAAAGGATGCAGGTTTGGTACCATATGTGACTGTAGTAAGAGCATAGTCCTTGATAGGTTCATCTTTGTTTTCTCGCCATACTATTCTTTGAAGATCTTGATCATCAGGATGCATTTTCACTCGCCTGTACATCTTAGAAATGTCAGCTGAGAATGCATAGCGATAAGTTCTGAATCGTAAAATTATGGGGATAAGGTCATCCTGAATAGTAGGACCTAACTTCAGCACATCATTCAAGGATAGTCCTGAAGATGACTGCGCAGATGCATCAAATACAACTCTGGTGCGAGTAGTAGTAGACAAAGGTTTGAAAACTGCATGATGCGGAAGATAGTAACAAGGTTCGCCTTCCTTTGGTGGTGACACTTGCTTCATGTGCCCCATGGATTCATATTCAGAGAGAAATTGAGTGTAATCTTCTTTAAGTGTGATGTCGTTTTGAAGACGTCGTTCTAAGGGCATAAAGCGATTGATGGCTTGCTGTCTAGATTCACCTAAGCAATTTGTGTCGTCCTTGACGGGTAGACGAACTGTAAAGCTACCATCGAAATTACAAGTGGTTGTTTTTACATAATATTCTTCACACTCCGTTTCCTCCTTAGTAAGAACGTGCTGAGGAAATTCTTCCAAATCCCAGAAACGTCTTAACTGTGTGTCAAGGTTATCAGTGCTGGTGAAGAAATTATGCTGAGGCGAAGACTTAGCGTTGTACTTGTATGATGACCTTGGAATAGGGCCTGATATTATCCAACCGAGGGCTGTGCTGGCTAGTATAGGATGTCCTTGTTTCTTTAAGGTTTTCCCATGGAATAACTCGAAGAATAAGGAACTTCCGATTAGGATTTCAACTTCATCAGGAATGTTGAACCTAGGATCTGCTAATGGAATGCTAGAAGGAATATTCCAGTTGCACAAATTGATATGTGTGGAAGGTAGTTTTCCTGTTATACGAGGAAGTACTAGACATTTAATTTTAGTCTTAAAATCATGTACCATAGATTTCAGATTGACCTGAACATGGTGAGTGGCCGTAGAAATGGTGCTATTTATACCATTGATAGGCGTATCAGCTGTCACCTTGTTAAGCTGTAAGCGCTTCGCAAGATCTGCAGTTATGAAATTGGATTGACTGGCAGAGTCAAGGAGTGATCTACATTATATGAGATTGCCATATCTGTCTTCCACTTGCACTAGTGCGGTGGCAAGCAAAACCGGCTGTGTAGATTTTGATTTAAAAGAACAGTAGCTAGATGGCGCGTCAATTGTTCTAGTAGAATCATTTACAGGACTAGATGAAGTTACACGTGAAGCATTTTTTCTGTTACTATCATGAAGCAACTTGCTATGAATGGATGAGCCACAATTGCAGTATGAGGCACGATTACATCTACTTGATATGTGATTAGGAGCAAAGCAATTGGCACAAAGGCGCTTGGATTTAATGAAAGTCCAACGCTTATGCACATTAAGGTTTTTGAAGTCATCATATTATGTATCCTGTGATTGCACTGACAAAATGGACATACACGATCACTCGTGGATAAGTAAGAGAGTTTACTGTCTCTGCTGTTGGGCTTAGCAGAGTGCAAATCAGTCTTAGGCTTAACTACCGTCTTGTTACATGCAGTGTTAGCAAGCAATTCAAAAGAGTGTGCTCTTGCTTCTAAAAATTGCATTAGATCCTTCAAGAAGGGAAGTTTTTAGAATCTATTTTACTCTCCCATTCTCTGCGTGTGGTGTCAGACAAATGTTCTAGGAGAAGTTGCATTAAAATGATTTCATGCAAAGGCACTTCAAGTTTTAATGCTTCAATGGCATTCAAGTTATTTTGAAAATGGTTGAGCAAGGTACGTAGTTCATTTACTGTTTCCTTATGCATTACTGGTAGTGCTAATAAATTTTTTATTTGAGCTTAGCTATTAATCTTGTATTGTTATAGCGTGAGCATATGAGCTCCCATGCTACATCAAAATTTTCACTAGTGACAGGTATGTTCTGTATTAGTGAATGAGCTTGTCCCTTGAGAGAGGAAAGTAAGTAGTGATATTTCTGAATAGCATCTAAAGCTTGGTTGTTTACCACTAAGCCTGTAAATGTGTCATAGAAATGTTTGAAATGGGTGACATCACCCTCAAATTTAGGTAATTGTATCACAGGCAGTTTGATAGCTTTAGCTGCTTGTGAGGATTGCGACTGCACTGTGTGCTGCGAATTTCCAGAACCATTTTCTTGCTGTTCATGATCATGTATTAATTCAGCTAACCTAGCCTTCAATTTGAGGTAACTGTTTCTTGTTTCCTCCTCGTGTTCTGCATGCATATCTAATTCAGTTTCCGCTTCCACAAGAGATTCAATTTGGGTCTGAATAGCTTCATATTTGTCCCAAATTTCACTTAAGTTATCGAAATTAGCTTTCAATATGAAAATGTTGACCTGTTCTGGTAATTCATCAAGAAATTTTCGATCAAAGGTAAATTTTCTTTTAATTATACCCCTTCTTTTGACAAGAGCTTTCAAATCCTGCTCCATATTGAATGGTTATGAGACTTGCTTAAAGGAGAGAAAGAAAGAACAGGAATGTTCTGAACTGAAATGTGTTGCGATGCAGGCTACTGCGTTGTTGCGAATGAAATACTGATAATCTGCTGTGTAGATCCCTATGCCTGGCGTCCTGGGGCCCACTGAATCCATGCAGAAGAAACTGTTGCGATGCACAATAATATCCGCCGAAGGACCAATGTTCGTGTCGTGATTAATTTAATTCGGAGGACCACTTGATTTTAGCAGAAATCAAGGAAAATGTTTTGTGGACTGTAATCGATAGAGCTGTATTCATATCTCTGGATAAATTTATTGCACACGCTACATTTCTTGTATGAATAATCATAAAGAAGACAATATATTTAACATTTAGATAAACTAAAAACGTCTTTGCATTGCAACAACGTTGCACTCAGCCACACAACGAAACACATCACATCAATGTTCTTGTCTCAAACATGTCTGACTAACTAACCGGAAAAACACTACTTTCTTGCACGCTGGTGAGTCACATCACCAGTTTGCCGCATAACCGGCGCCAAGTAAAATATTCATGCACCCGACAAACAAATGAATATCATGGCGCAAACACCCCAGGTGTCACTTGTGAAGCTATCCTCGCTCTCTTGCCAACACTCTACTGTTTCTGATAATTCTTCACTGCCATTTGTAAACTTTCGGTTTCATTTTCCTTCTGATCCACAATATCCTTCATTTTTGTAAAATATTTCCGTAAACTACTTACCGACTTCACAATATCCTGCTTCAAAGCTTGATGCAAGTTTTTACTAGCCTCCATAACATTTAAGAGCATTCTAAAGGCACTCTCAATACCCTCACTAACTTCATCCACCATCTTGAATTCTCTTGTTTACTGCTCCTTGTTAACTCAAACGAAACATTCCAATTAAGTCTGTGTGACTATGAATGTGTGTGTGACTACGACTGTGTGTGTGACTATGACTGTGTGTGTGACTATGACTGTATGTGTGACTATGACTGTGTGTGTGACTGTGACAGTATGTGTGACAATGACTGTATGTGTGACTATGACTGTATGTGTGACTATGACTGTATGTGTGACTATGGCTGTGTGTGTGACTATGACTGTGTGCGTGACTGTGACTGTGAGTGTGACTGTGACTGTGTGTGAGTATGACCGTATATGTGACTGTGACTGTACGTGTGACTATGACTGTATGTGACTGTATGTGTGACTATGACTGTGTGTGTATCTATGACTGTATGTGTGACTATGACTGTATGTGTGACTATGATTGTATGTGTGACTATAACTGAATGTGACTGTGACTGTATGTGACTGTGACTGTGTGTGTGACTATGACTGAATGTGTGACTGTGACTGTATGTGTAACTATGACTGTGTGTGTGACTGTGACTGTATTTGTGACTATGACTGTATTTGTGACTATGACTCTGTGTGTGACTGTGACCGTGTCTGTGACTGTGACTGTATGTGTGACTGTGACTGTGTGTGACTATGACTGTATGTATGACTATGACTGTGTGAGTGACTATGACTGTGTGTGAGACTGTGACTGTATGTGTGACTGTGACTGTATGTATGACTATGACTGTGTGTGTGACTATGACTGTGTGTGAGACTGTGACTGTATGTGTGACTGTGACTGTGTGTGACTATGACTGTGTGTGTGACTATGACTGTGTGTGTGTGACTGTGACTGTATGTGTGACTATGACTGTATGTTTGACTGTGACTGTATGTGTGACTGTATGTGTGACTGTTACTGTATGTGACTGTGACTGTGTGTGTGACTATGACTGAATGTATGATTATGACTGTATGTGTAACTATGACTGTGTGTGTGACTGTGACTGTGTGTGTGACTGTGATCGTGTGTGTGACTGTGACTGTATGTGTGACTGTATGTGTGACTATGACTGTGTGTGTGTGACTGTGAACGTGTGTGTGACTGTGACTGTATGTGTGACTGTGTGTGACTATGACTGTGTGTGTGACTATGACTGTGTGTGTGACTATGACTGTGTGTGTGACTATGACTGTGTGTGAGACTGTGACTGTATGTGTGACAATGACTGTATGTGTGACTATAACTGTGTGTGTGACTATGACTGTGTGTGTGACTATGACTGTGTGTGTGACTACGACTGTATATGTGACTATGACTGTATGTGTGACTATTACTGTGTGTGTGACTATAACTGTATGTATGACTATGACTGTGTGTGTGACTATTACTGTATGTGTGACTATTACTGTGTGTGTGACTATTACTGTGTGTGTGACTATGACTGTGTGTGTGACTCTGATTGTATGTGTGACTGTGACTGTATGTGTGACTATTACTGTATGTGTGACTAAGACTGTATGTATGACTGTGACTGTATGTGTGACTATTACTGTGTGTGTGACTATGACTGTATGTGTGACTATGACTGTATGTGTGACTATAGCTGTATGTGTGACTATGACTGTATGTGTGACTATGACTGTATGTGTGACTATGACTGTATGTGTGACTGTGACTGTATCTGTGACTATTACTGTGTGTGTGACTATGACTGTATGTGTGACTATGACTGTATGTGTGACTATGACTGTATGTGTGACTATAACTGTATGTGTGACTAAGACTGTATGTATGACTGTGACTGTATCTGTGACTATTACTGTGTGTGTGACTATGACTGTATGTGTGACTATGACTGTATCTGTGACTATAACTGTATGTGTGACTATGACTGTATGTGTGACTATGACTATATGTGTGACTATGACTGTATGTGTGACTATGACTGTATGTGTGACTATAACTGTATGTGTGACTAAGACTGTATGTATGACTGTGACTGTATGTGTGACTATTACTGTGTGTGTGACTATGACTGTATGTGTGACTATGACTGTATGTGTGACTATAGCTGTATGTGTGACTATGACTGTATGTGTGACTATGACTGTATGTGTGACTGTGACTGTATCTGTGACTATTACTGTGTGTGTGACTATGACTGTATGTGTGACTATAACTGTATGTGTGACTATGACTGTATGTGTGACTATGACTGTATGTGTGACTATGACTGTATGTGTGACTATGACTGTATGTGTGACTATTACTGTGTGTGTGACTATGACTGTATGTGTGACTATGACTGTATGTGTGTCTATGACTGTATGTGTGACTATTACTGTGTGTGTGACTATTACTGTGTGTGTGACTATTACTGTGTGTGTGACTATGACTGTGTGTTTGACAATGACTGTATGTGTGACTATGACTGTGTGTGTGACTATGACTGTATGGGTGACTATTACTGTGTGTGTGACTATGACTGTGTTTGTGACTATGACTGTGTGTGTGACTATGACTGTATATGTGACTATTACTGTGTGTGTGACTATGACTGTATGTGTGACTATTACTGTGTGTGTGACTATTACTGTGTGTGTGACTATTACTGTGTGTGTGACTATGACTGTGTGTTTGACAATGACTGTATGTGTGACTATGACTGTGTGTGTGACTATGACTGTATGGGTGACTATTACTGTGTGTGTGACTATGACTGTGTTTGTGACTATGACTGTGTGTGTGACTATGACTGTATATGTGACTATGACTGTGTGTGTGACTATGACTGTATATGTGACTATTACTGTGTGTGTGACTATGACTGTATATGTGACTATTACTGTGTGTGTGACTATGACTGTGTGTGTGACTATGACTGTATGTGTGACTATTACTGTGTGTGTGACTATGACTGTGTTTGTGACTATGACTGTGTGTGTGGCTATGACTGTATGTGTGACTATGACTGTATGTGTGACTATAACTGTATATGTGACTATTACTGTGTGTGTGACTATGACTGTGTGTGTGACTGTGACTGTGTGTGACTATGTGTGTGTGACTGTGACTGTATGTGTGACTATGACTGTATGTGTGACTGTGACTCTATGTGTGACGATGACTGTATGTGTGACGATGACTGTGTGTGTGACGATGACTGTGTGTGTGACTATGACTGTATGTGTGAATATGACTGTGTGTGTGACTGTGACTGTATGTGTGTGACTGTGTGTGTGACTATTACTGTGTGTGTGACTATTACTGTGTGTAACTATTACTGTGTGTGTGACTATGACTGTATGTGTGACTATAACTGTATGTGTGACTATAACTGTATGTGTGACTATGACTGTATGTGTGACTATGACTGTATGTGTGACTATGACTGTATGTGTGACTATGACTGTATGTGTGACTATGACTGTATGTGTGACTATAACTGTATATGTGACTATTACTGTGTGTGTGACTGTGACTGTGTGTGACTGTGACTGTGTGTGTGACTGTGACTGTATGTGTGACTATGACTGAATGTGTGACTGTGACTGTATGTGTGACTATGACTCTATGTGTGACGATGACTGTATGTGTGACGATGACTGTGTGTGTGACGATGACTGTGTGTGTGACGATGACTGTATGTGTGAATATGACTGTATGTTGTGTCTGTGACTGTATGTGTGACTATGACTGTATGTGTGACGATGACTGTATGTGTGACGATGACTGTGTGTGTGACGATGACTGTGTGTGTGACGATGACTGTGTGTGTGACTGTGACTGTATGTGTGACTATGACTATGTGTGACGATGACAGTATGTGTGACTATAACTGTGTGTGTGACTGTGACTGTATGTGTGACTATGACTGTGTGTGTGACTGTGACTATGACTGTATGTGACTATGACTGTAAATGTGACTGTGACTGTATGTGTGACTATGACTGTCTGTGACTATGAATGTGTGTTTTTTTTTTTTTTTTAATTTATTGAACTTTAACAGGATGCCCCGTTACGGAGTAACATTACATGCATTTAATTACATAGATACATTATAAATAGTAATCACATTTTGATATTATTTTACAATAATTTTTTAAATATTAGAATTTAAATGTTCAATTCAGGTATTGTTTTTTTTTTAAAAAAAATTGTTTACAAGTCAATTGAATTAACATATATACAAAAAGCTTTCAAATGTTTATTTATAAGGTTTTGGTTTGACACTGGCCAATTTCCTCCATTCTTGTGTACTTCTTCAATCAACTTGTCCCTCTGATGCCTAGTGTCTCTACATTCATAAATGAGGTGGTTTGCGGTCTGCTGTGGGCTATTGCACCTGCATTGGGGATCATCTATGATATGAAATCTATACAAGTAAGCTTTAGTTTTTCCATGTCCTGATACCTTTGCAGTGAATGTCGCTGTTAATGGTAGTTTTGTCTTAAGACGATCCTTTATCAAAGGGAAGAATGATTTGGTAAGGGCTCCTTTGCTTGTACTGCTCCATCTCTGTTGCCACTGTAGATGTCCAGCCCTCTCTATTTCAGTTTTAAAAGTAGATTTTGGTACCTTGTTGTAAATAGTCTTTATTTCGATGTCTTCAGCAGCTGATTTTGCTAATATGTCTGCTAGCACGTTACCAGTAACACCTGCATGTGCTTTCACCCAACTAAAGTGTATTGTCCACTGATTTCTTTCTAAAGTTCCTAGTCTATTAAGTGTCTCCTCAGGAATATAATTGTGTTTATTGTTGTTTTGTAAGGTGGATAGTGCCACTCGACTATCTGTAAATATGGCTACAGTCTTCTCTTTGTTCAGCGTATTTGCCATGTTTTGTAGCTCTTCAAGTGCTTTCAAAATAGCCAGTTGCTCGGCCTGATTGTTTGAACACCTTCCATCCAGCCTGAATTGCAGTTATCGAATTACAATATTGTGCTTGTACAGAACTACAGCAGCCCCCACTTTTCCATCTGATTTACTCCCATCCGTAAAAATTTGAAAGACGTATGCCCCATCATCCTCATCTGCTTTTATATGAGGTCGTTCTGCTGGATGGTTCCAGACGCTTGGTGGTAGGGGTGCATCATAGTCACGTTCACTGTGTATATCATTATACAGTTTTATTTTGCCTTGTATTGTTATACCAATTGGTTGGATGCCGGCAATAACACAAGATGCATCATAAGAAATTGTCCTATATGCCTTCGTCATTTTTATATTGAACAATCTCTGAATCCTGTGGAATTTTTTAATATTCTTCTGCTTTTCTAGGGCAAATCCCCACACAGGAGCACCATAAGTTAAAATAGGTTCTATTGCGCCTTTATAAATAGTTTCTAGCGCCTTATTTCCCAGTCCCCAAGTGAGTTTTGCACACTTGGAAAGATTATGCAGAAGTCGTAGGGCTTTTTCATGTACTTGATCTATGTGGTGATCAAAGCTAAACTTCCTATCAATGTAAATACCAAGATATTTAATAACATCCACTTGTTCCAGAGTTTTATTGTTCAGATATATGCTGATTGCTTCATTATGATTAGTTTTCTTCTTTGATATTACCAAAACTTTTGATTTTGAGTCGTTAAACTGGATTTTATTTTCTTTAGCCCATAACTCAATTTTCTTTATGTCCTGATTTGAAAAATTTTCAGCATCTAATATACTTTTTCCTTTTGTCATGACAAGTAAATCATCAGCAAATGCTATTACCTCTGTCCGCGTTGTAAATTCCAATTTTAGCAAAGAGTTATATAGTATATTCCAAAGTCCAGGCCCACAACAAGATCCTTGCGGACAGCCTCGCTGGACCCGTACTTCAGTCCTGAATTCATTCGTAGAGAGAGTTGCTTTCCTATTTTTAAAATAATCCTTTGTAAGTTGGTACAAATTTCTTGGGCACTGCATCTCTCTTAAGTTATTTAAGACACTAGGCCACCAACATGCATCAAAAGCTCCTTTCACGTCCAAACTCACCAAAACAACATAACCAAAAGATTTTAGCTCATCTTCAATGAATACCTTCAGCGCCATTGCTGCATCTGTCGTGCTCTTCTGAGCTTCAAATCCAAATTGTCTTGTACTGTAAAGGTTTCTCGTGTTAATATGATATTCAATCCTACTTATCATTAACTTTTCTAAAACTTTACCGCATATGTTCAACAAGCTGATTGGTCGATATTTTGTTATCGTTACACTATCTTCTTTGCCTGGCTTTACTATAGGAACTATAGATGAACGCTTCCATCTTTCTGGAAAAATTCCTTCCATAAGACATTGATTATACATTGCTGTAAAGAAACATGGGAACATTTTAAAAGCATTTAACAGAATATCACTGGATATTCCATCTTCTCCCGGTGACTTTTTTGGATTGAAATTTTTTAATACAACCCAAATTTCATTAGGTGTAAATTCCTTGTCATCTGGGGTACTAATTACTTCCTCTGCAAGCCTCCTTAGGTCTTTTTGTCATTCAGTATCATCTTGTACCCTATCCTCCGGAATGAAGTTCTCCAGCATATACTTTAATGAGCTTGGTATATCTTCAGTGTAGGTTCCATCTTCTCTTTGCAATGTAGTAAGTGAATTCTGATATCTTATTTTACTGGCTGTGATCTTATAGACTACAGTCCAAGGATTAGTCCCATCAGTTACATTACAAAATTCCCTCCAGGATTTAAACTTTTCGTCATTTATTTTCCTTTGGTATTGCTGATTACCTTCCAAGTACTGATTCCTTCTTTCTTCTCTTAACTGCTCATTATTAATAGTTCGTTGATATCGTCGTCTTAATGCATTTACCTTTTTCCTCAATATGGTTAGTTCAATGGTCCACCAGGGAACTGATTTGCCTCTAATTGCCTGCTTCTTACCCCTGCTTACTCTAAATGCTTCCCTGCATGCAGCTTCCATACTATTGTAGAACATTTCAATTGTATATTCAACGTTATTTTCTTTTACTTTATGGGCGAGCTGTTCATCCACACTCTGTCCATTGCCCAGACAATTAAAATTTTTGGTCAGCTTCCGTGGCAACGTTTCCTCAAATGTCTTATAATTTTCTGGTCTAGTTATATATTTAATTCCCTTTAATGTACGAGTTTGGGTTTTTATTGCATTTCCTATTATGAACGATATTATCTTACGATCAGAGCAGCTTTCTTGCTCTCCAACGGTCCATTCCCTTACATCTCTAAGGAGTTTGTCATTAACGATAGTCAAATCGACCCAGCTCCTTCCAGTTTGGGATTCAAAAGTTGGCAAGCCGTTGTTTTCATTCATGATATGTAAATTTGTTGCTGTAATGAATTCTTCAAATATTCTACCACGCATGATTAGTTATTATATCATGCCAAAGTTTGTTTCTGGCGTTACTATCTGCTAGTATTATCAGACCCTTTCCTTTAATATGCTGAAGAATATTTTCAATCTTGTTAATGTCATCTTCTATCTTCAAGTGCCCATCAAAGTACATACAAGCTGCAAAAAATGTTTTCTTATTATATACAACCTGTATAACGACACAATCACTATCGGAAAGCTGACCAATGGTAGTTACGTCAAAATTTTTGTTGTTTATAAATATTGCTGCTCGTTTACCCGTAGTACCAACTGTATATATTCTAAAATGTAATGGTACACCTGCTGGTTTATTGTTAATCAAGTAGGGCTCCTGAATAAATACTATATCTATAGCTTTTTCATTCACAAGCTGTACCAAATTAGCAGTCGCAATCCTTGAATGTTTCAAGTTAACCTGAAAACATGTTAATCTGTATCTATCCATTTTAATAGTCGGTATTGTCTTTTAGCCGCCTAAGTGTTGCTTGATAACAGGAGCAATTCGTATCCAGTGCAGAATGATTTTCTGACACTTTGTTGTCTCTGTTATATTTATTATACGTTACACAATTAATGCATTTATATGCAGCTCTGTTAGCAGTACATTCCTTTAGAGCATGCTTCTCAGCGCAATTTGGACATGTTTGCTGTCCTTTACAGTCCTGCGCACGATGATTATATTTACAGCAATTGAAGCAACGCCCAGCCTTGACATAATCATCCCAATTACACATATTCCATCCTATTTTTAATCTTTTGCCAAGTATTTCCCTCCGTACAGTTGAAGTGACTTCAACAACCAAATTCAAATTCTTTTTCCTATCATGAAAGGAAAATTTCGGCTGAATCTCTGTGCTGAAATTCTCCAGCTCTGTATTTTGTGCTGTTAAAACCTCCACAGCATTCTCCCGTGTTATCTCATCTGGAATATTAAAAATAATTATTCTTGGATTTCTTTTCTTCGAGACGGTAGCCTCAAGCTCCTCTCCACACTTATTATTAATATTGTTGTAAATAGTATCTACTTCAGCTTTATTGTTCAATTGTATTAGAACTTGTCCGTTCCTCAATACCTTTACAGACTGAACACCAACCTTCATCTCTACAGGATTAACCTTAGTTTTCACCAGTGTCTTTATATATTCCACACTTTGTTTATTCTTGCTCCGAACAAGCAGTTTAAAGCACTTAGAGTCCCCTGTACGTGCAGCGCCAGTCAACACCGAAGCACAACTCCTTTCCACCCCAAATTGCTCCACAACCCGTTCGGAAGATATCACCCCAGGTGTCACTTGTGATGCTATTCTCGCTCTCTTGCCAACACTCAACTGTTCCTGATAATTCTTCACTGCCATTTGTAAACTTTCGGTTTCATTTTCCTTCTGATCCACGATGTCTTTCATTTTTGTAAAATATTTACGTAAACTACTTACCGACTTCACAATATCCTGCTTCAAATCTTGACGCAAGTTTTTACTAGCCTCCGTAACATTTAAGAGCATTCTAAAGGCATTCTCAATGCCCTCACTAACTTCATCCACCATCTTGAAATCTCTTGTTTATTACTCCTTGTTAACTCAAACGAAACATTCCAATTGATGACTATGACTGTGTGTGTGAATATGACTGTATGTGTGACTATGACTGTATGTGTGACTATGACTGTATGTGTGACTATGACTGTGTGTGTGACTATGACTGTGTGTGTGACAATGACTGTATGTGTGACTATGACTGTATGTGTGACTATGACTGTATGTGTGACTATGACTGTATGTGTGACCGTGATTGTATGTGTGACTATGACTGTGTTGGTGACTATGAATGTGTGTGTGACAATGACTGTGTGTGTGACAATTACTGTATGTGTGACTGTAGTTGTATGTTTACTATGACTGTATGTGTGACGATGACTGTATGTATGACTATGACTGTATGTGTGACTATGACTGTGTGTGTGACTGTGACTGTGTGTGTGACTGTGACTGTGTGTGTGACTATGACTGTAAGTGTGACTGTGACTGTATGTGTACTATGACTGTATGTGTGACGATGACTGTATGTATGACTATGACTCTATGTGTGACTATGACTGTGTGTGTGACTGTGACTGTGTGTGTGACTGTGACGGTATGTGTGACTGTGACTGTGTGTGTGACTATGACTGTGTGTGTGACTGTGACGGTATGTGTGACTTTGACTGTGTGTGACTATGACTGTGTTCGTGACTGTGACTGTATGTATGACGATGACTGTATGTGTGACTATGACTGGGTGTGTGACTATGACTGTGTGTGTGACTATGACTGTGCGTGTGACTGTGACGGTATGTGTGACTATGACTGTGTGTGTGACTGTGACTGTGCGTGACTATGACTGTGTGTGTGACTATGGCTGTGTTTGTGACTATGACTGTCTGTGTGACTGTGACTGTATGTGTGACTGTGACTGTATGTGAATGTGACTGTATGTTTGTTGTGACTCTATATGTGACTATTACTGTGTGTGTGACTGTGACTGTATGTGTGACTGTGACTGTATGTGTGACTATGACTGTGTGTGTGACTATGACTGTGTGTGTGGCTATGACTGTATGTGTTACTATGGCTGTATGTGTGACTGTGACTGTATGTGTGACTATGTGTGTGACTATGACTGTGTGTGTGATTATGACTGTGTGTGTGACTATGACTGTATGTGTGACTATGACTGTATGTGTGACTGTGACTGTATGTGTGACTATGACTGTGTGTGTGACCACGACTGTGTGTGTGACTATGACTATATGTGTGACTGTGACTGTATGTGTGACTATGACTGTGTGTGTGACTATGACTGTATGTGGGACTGTGACTGTGTGTGTGACAATGACTGTGTGTGTGACAGTGACTGTGTGTGTGACTATGACTGTGTGTGTGACTGTGACTGTGTATGTGACTATGACTGTGTGTGTGACTATGACTGTATGTGTGACTATGACTGTGTGTGTGACTATGACTGTATGTGTGACTATGACTGTATGTGTGACTATGACTGTATGTGTGACTATGACTTTATGTGTGACTGTGACTGTATGTGTGACTGTGACTGTATGTGTGACTATGACTGTGTTGGTGACTATGAATGTGTGTGTGACGATGACTGTGTGTGTGACAATTACTGTATGTGTGACTGTGGCTGTATGTTTACTGTAACTGTATGTGTGACGATGACTGTATGTATGACTATGACTGTATGTGTGACTATGACTGTGTGTGTGACTGTGACTGTGTGTGTGACTATGACTGTAAGTGTGACTGTGACTGTATGTGTACTATGACTGTATGTGTGACGATGACTGTATGTTTGACTATGACTGTGTGTGTGACTGTGACTGTGTGAGACTATGACTGTATATGTGACTGTGACGGCATGTGTAATATGACTGTATGTGTGACGATGACTGAATGTATGACTATGACTGTATGTGTGACTATGACTGTGTGTGTAACTGTGACTGTGTGTTTGACTGTGATGGTATGTGTGACTGTGACTGTGTGTGTGACTATGACTGTGTGTGTGACTGTGACGGTATGTGTGACTTTGACTGTGTGTGACTAGGACTGTGTGCGTGACTGTGACTGTATGTATGACGATGACTATATGTGTGACTGTGACTGTGTGTGTGACTATAACTGTGTGTGTGACTGCGATGGTATGTGTGACTATGACTGTGTGTGTGACTGTGACTGTGTGTGACTATGACTGTGTGCGTGACTATGACAATGTGTTTGTGCCTATGACTGTCTGTGTGACTGTGACTGTATGTGTGACTGTGACTGTATGTTTGACTGTGACTCTATATGTGACTATTACTGTGTGTGTGACTGTGACTGTGTGTGTGACTATGACTGTGTGTGTGACTGTGACTGTATGTGTGAATATGACTGTATGTGTGACTATGACTGTATGTGTGACTATGACTGTATGTGTGACTATGACTGTGTGTGTGACTATGACTGTATGTGTGACTATGACTGTATGTGTGACTATGACTGTGTGTGTGAATATGACTGTATGTGTGACTATGACTGTATGTCTGACTGTGACTGTATGTGTGACTATGACTGTATGTGTGACTATGACTGTATGTGTGAATATGACTGCCTGTGTGAATATGACTGTATGTGTGACTATGACTGTATGTGTGACTGTGACTGTATGTGTGACTGTGACTGTATGTGTGACTATGACTGTATGTGTGACTATGACTGTATGTGTGACTGTGACTGTATGTGTGACTGTGACTGTATGTGTGAATATGACTGCATGTGTGACTATGACTGTGTGTGTAACTGTGACTGTATGTGTGACTATGACTGTGTGAGACTATGATTCTGTGTGTGACTGTGACTGTATGTGTGACTGTGACTGTGTGTGACTATGACTGTGTGTGTGACTATGACTGTGTGTATGACTATGACTGTGTTTGTGACTATGACTGTGTGTATGACTATCACTGTGTGTGTGACTGTCACTGTAAGTGCGACTGTGTGTGTGACTATGACTGTATGTGTGACTATTACTGTGTGTGTGACTGTGTGTGTGACTATGACTGTATGTGTGAATATGACTGCCTGTGTGAATATGACTGTATGTGTGACTATGACTGTATGTGTGACTGTGACTGTATGTGTGACTGTGACTGTGTGTGTGACTATGACTGTATGTGTGACTATGACTGTATGTGTGACTGTGACTGTATGTGTGACTATGACTGTATGTGTGAGTATGACTGTGTGTGTGACTATGACTGTGTGTGTAACTATGACTGTATGTGTGACTATGACTGCGTGTTGACTATGACTGTATGTGTAACTATGACTGTATGTGTGACTGTATGTGTGACTATGACTGTATGTGTGACTATGACTGTGTGTGTGAATGTGACTGTGTGTGTGACTATGACTGTATTTGTGACTATGACTCTGTGTGTGACTGTGACCGTGTCTGTGACTGTGACTGTATGTGTGACTGTGACTGTGTGTGACTATGACTGTATGTATGACTATGACTGTGTGAGTGACTATGACTGTGTGTGAGACTGTGACTGTATGTGTGACTGTGACTGTATGTATGACTATGACTGTATGTGTGACTATGACTGTATGTGTGACTATGAGTGTGTGTGTGACTATGACTGTGTGTGTGACTATGACTGTCTGTGTAACTTTGACTGTATGTGTGACTATGACTGTATGTGTGACTATGACTGTATGTGTGACTATGACTGTATGTGTGACTGTGACTGTATGTGTGACTGTGAAAGTATGTGTGACTGTGACTGTGTGTGTGACTATGACTGTACGTCTGACTGTGACTGTATGTGTGACTGTGACTGTATGTGTGACTATGACTGTGTGTGTGACTATGACTGTATGTGTGACTGTGACTGTATGTGTGACTGTGACTGTATGTGTGACTGTGACTGTGTGTGTGTGAATATGACTGCATGTGTGACTGTGACTGTATGTGTAACTATGTCTGTAGGTGTGACTATGACTGTATGTGTGACTGTGACTCTATGTCTGTGTGATTGTGACTGCATGTGTGACTGTGACTGTATGTGTAACTATGACTGTATGTGTGACTTTGACTGTGTGTCTGAATGTGGCTGTATGTGTGACTGACTGTATGTGTGAATATGACTGCATGTGTGAATATGACTGTATGTGAGACTATGACTGTATGTGTGACTGTGACTGTATGTGTGACTGTGACTGTGTGTGCGAATATGACTGCATGTGTGACTATGACTGTCTGTGTAACTATGACTGTATGTGTGACTATGACTTTGTGAGACTATGATTCTGTGTGTGACTGTGACTGTATGTGTGACTGTGACTGTGTGTGACTATGACTGTGTGTATGACTATGACTGTGTTTGTGACTATGACTGTGTGTATGACTATGACTGTGTTTGTGACTGTCACTGTAAGTGTGACTGTGACTGTATATGTGACTGTGAATTTGTGTGTGTGACTGTGACTGTGTGTGTGACTATGACTGTATGTGTGACTATGACTGTGTGTGTGAGTATGACTGTGTGTGTGACTATGACTCTATGTGTGAATATGACTGTGTGTGTGTGCCTATCACTGTGTGTGTGTGTGACTATGACTGTGTGTGTGACTATGACTGAATGTGTGACTATGACTGTATGTGTGTGACTGTGACTGTATGTGTGACTATGACTGTGTGTGTGACTATCACTGTGTGTGTGACTATGACTGTGTGTGTGTGTGACTGTGACTGTATGTGTGACTATGACTGTGTGTGTGAGTATGACTCTGTGTGTGACTATGACTGTATGTGTGACTATGACTGTGTGTGTGTGACTATCACTGTGTGTGTGACTATGACTGTGTGTGTCACTATGACTGTGTGTGTGACTGTGACTGTATGTGTGACTATGACTGTGTGTGTGACTATGACGGTGTGTGTGACTATGACTGTATATGTGACTGTGACTGTGTGTGTGTGACTATGACTGTGTGTGTGACTAGGACTATGTGTGTGACTATGACGGTGTGTGTGACTATGACTGTATATGTGACTGTGACTGTGTGTGTGTGACTATGACTGTGTGTGTGACTATGACTGTATGTGTGACTATGACTGTGTGTGTGAGTATGACTGTGTGTGTGACTATGACTCTATGTGTGAATATGACTGTGTGTGTGTGCCTATCACTGTGTGTGTGTGACTATGACTGTGTGTGTGACTATGACTGAATGTGTGACTATGACTGTATGTGTGTGACTGTGACTGTATGTGTGACTATGACTGTGTGTGTGACTATCACTGTGTGTGTGACTATGACTGTGTGTGTGTGACTGTGACTGTATGTGTGACTATTACTGTGTGTGTGTGACTATGACTGTATGTGTGTGACTGTGACTGTATGTGACTATGACAGTGTGTGTGACTGTGACTGTGTGTGTGACTATGACTATGTGTGACTATGACTGTGTGTGTGTGTGACTATCACTGTGTGTGTGACTATGACTGTGTGTGTGTGACTATGACTGTATGTGTGACTATCACTGTGTGTGTGTGACTATCACTGTGTGTGTGACTATGACTGTGTGTGTCTATGACTGTATGTGTGACTATGATGTGTGTGTGTGACTATCACTGTGTGTGTGAGTATGACTGTGTGTGTGAGTATGACTGTATGTGTGACTATGGCTGTATGTGTGACTGTGACTGTATGTGTGACTATGACTGTGTGTGACTATGACTGTGTGTGTGATTATGACTGTGTGTGTGACTATGACTGTATCTGTGACTATGACTGTATGTGTGACTGTGACTGTATGTGTGACTATGACTGTGTGTGCGACTACGACTGTGTGTGTGACTATGACTTTATGTGTGACTATGACTGTGTTGGTGACTATGAATGTGTGTGTGACGATGACTGTGTGTGTGACAATAACTGTATGTGTGACTGTGGCTGTATGTTTACTGTGACTGTATCTGTGACGATGACTGTATGTATGACTATGACTGTATGTGTGCTATGACTGTGTGTGTGACTGTGACTGTGTGTGTGACTATGACTGTAAGTGTGACTGTGACTGTATGTGTACAATGACTGTATGTGTGACGATGACTGTATGTGTGACTATGACTGTGTGTGTGACTGTGACTGTGTGTGACTATGACTGTATGTGTGACTGTGACTGTATGTGTACTATGACTGTATGTGTGACGATGACTGAATGTATGACTATGACTGTATGTGTGACTATGACTGTGTGTGTAACTGTGACTGTGTGTGTGACTGTGACTGTGTGTGACTATGACTGTGTGTGTGACTGTGACGGTATGTGTGACTTTGACTGTGTGTGACTAGGACTGTGTACGTGACTGTGACTGTATGTATGACGATGACTATATGTGTGACTATGACTGTGTGTGTGTGACTATGACTGTGTGTGTGACTGCGATGGTATGTGTGACTATGACTGTGTGTGTGACTGTGACTGTGTGTGACTATGACTGTGTGCGTGACTATGACAATGTGTTTGTGCCTATGACTGTCTGTGTGACTGTGACTGTATGTGTGACTGTGACTGTAGGTTTGACTGTGACTCTATATGTGACTATTACTGTGTGTGTGACTGTGACTGTGTGTGTGACTATGACTGTGTGTGTGACTGTGACTGTATGTGTGAATATGACTGTATGTGTGACTATGACTGTATGTGTGACAATGACTGTGTGTGTGACTATGACTGTATGTTTGACTATGACTGTATGTGTGACTATGACTGTGTGTGTGAATATGACCTTATGTGTGACTATGACTGTATGTCTGACTGTGACTGTATGTGTGGCTATGACTGTATGTGTGACTATGACTGTATGTGTGAATATGACTGCCTGTGTGAATATGACTGTATGTGTGACTATGACTGTAAGTGTGACTGTGACTGTATGTGTGACTGTGACTGTATGTTTGACTATGACTGTATGTGTGACTATGACTGTATGTGTGACTGTGACTGTATGTGTGACTGTGACTGTATGTGTGAATATGACTGCATGTGTGACTATGACTGTCTGTGTAACTATGACTGTATGTGTGACTATGACTGTGTGAGACTATGATTCTGTGTGTGACTGTGACTGTGTGTGTGACTATGGCTGTGTTTGTGACTATGACTGTCTGTGTGACTGTGACTGTATGTGTGACTGTGACTGTATGTGAATGTGACTGTATGTTTGTTGTGACTCTATATGTGACTATTACTGTGTGTGTGACTGTGACTGTATGTGTGACTGTGACTGTATATGTGACTATGACTGTGTGTGTGACTATGACTGTATGTGTGACTATGACTGTGTGTGTGAGTATGACTGTGTGTGTGACTATGACTCTATGTGTGAATATGACTGTGTGTGTGTGCCTATCACTGTGTGTGTGTGACTATGACTGTGTGTGTGACTATGACTGAATGTGTGACTATGACTGTATGTGTGTGACTGTGACTGTATGTGTGACTATGACTGTGTGTGTGACTATCACTGTGTGTGTGACTATGACTGTGTGTGTGTGACTGTGACTGTATGTGTGACTATAACTGTGTGTGTGTGACTATGACTGTATGTGTGTGACTGTGACTGTAGGTGACTATGACAGTGTGTGTGACTGTGACTGTGTGTGTGACTATGACTGTGTGTGTGTGTGACTATCACTGTGTGTGTGACTATGACTGTGTGTGTGTGACTATGACTGTATGTGTGACTATCACTGTGTGTGTGTGACTATCACTGTGTGTGTGACTATGACTGTGTGTGTCTATGACTGTAAGTGTGACTATGATGTGTGTGTGTGACTATCACTGTGTGTGTGAGTATGACTGTGTGTGTGAGTATGACTGTATGTGTGACTATGGCTGTATGTGTGACTGTGACTGTATGTGTGACTATGACTGTGTGTGACTATGACTGTGTGTGTGATTATGACTGTGTGTGTGACTATGACTGTATCTGTGACTATGACTGTATGTGTGACTGTGACTGTATGTGTGACTATGACTGTGTGTGCGACTACGACTGTGTGTGTGACTATGACTTTATGTGTGACTATGACTGTGTTGGTGACTATGAATGTGTGTGTGACGATGACTGTGTGTGTGACAATTACTGTATGTGTGACTGTGGCTGTATGTTTACTGTGACTGTATCTGTGACGATGACTGTATGTATGACTATGACTGTATGTGTGCTATGACTGTGTGTGTGACTGTGACTGTGTGTGTGACTATGACTGTAAGTGTGACTGTGACTGTATGTGTACTATGACTGTATGTGTGACGATGACTGTATGTGTGACTATGACTGTGTGTGTGACTGTGACTGTGTGTGACTATGACTGTATGTGTGACTGTGACTGTATGTGTACTATGACTGTATGTGTGACGATGACTGAATGTATGACTATGACTGTATGTGTGACTATGACTGTGTGTGTAACTGTGACTGTGTGTGTGACTGTGACTGTGTGTGACTATGACTGTGTGTGTGACTGTGACGGTATGTGTGACTTTGACTGTGTGTGACTAGGACTGTGTGCGTGACTGTGACTGTATGTATGACGATGACTATATGTGTGACTATGACTGTGTGTGTGTGACTATGACTGTGTGTGTGACTGCGATGGTATGTGTGACTATGACTGTGTGTGTGACTGTGACTGTGTGTGACTATGACTGTGTGCGTGACTATGACAATGTGTTTGTGCCTATGACTGTCTGTGTGACTGTGACTGTATGTGTGACTGTGACTGTAGGTTTGACTGTGACTCTATATGTGACTATTAGTGTGTGTGTGACTGTGACTGTGTGTGTGACTATGACTGTGTGTGTGACTGTGACTGTATGTGTGAATATGACTGTATGTGTGACTATGACTGTATGTGTGACAATGACTGTGTGTGTGACTATGACTGTATGTTTGACTATGACTGTATGTGTGACTATGACTGTGTGTGTGAATATGACCTTATGTGTGACTATGACTGTATGTCTGACTGTGACTGTATGTGTGGCTATGACTGTATGTGTGACTATGACTGTATGTGTGAATATGACTGCCTGTGTGAATATGACTGTATGTGTGACTATGACTGTAAGTGTGACTGTGACTGTATGTGTGACTGTGACTGTATGTTTGACTATGACTGTATGTGTGACTATGACTGTATGTGTGACTGTGACTGTATGTGTGACTGTGACTGTATGTGTGAATATGACTGCATGTGTGACTATGACTGTCTGTGTAACTATGACTGTATGTGTGACTATGACTGTGTGAGACTATGATTCTGTGTGTGACTGTGACTGTGTGTGTGACTATGGCTGTGTTTGTGACTATGACTGTCTGTGTGACTGTGACTGTATGTGTGACTGTGACTGTATGTGAATGTGACTGTATGTTTGTTGTGACTCTATATGTGACTATTACTGTGTGTGTGACTGTGACTGTATGTGTGACTGTGACTGTATATGTGACTATGACTGTGTGTGTGACTATGACTGTATGTGTGACTATGACTGTGTGTGTGAGTATGACTGTGTGTGTGACTATGACTCTATGTGTGAATATGACTGTGTGTGTGTGCCTATCACTGTGTGTGTGTGACTATGACTGTGTGTGTGACTATGACTGAATGTGTGACTATGACTGTATGTGTGTGACTGTGACTGTATGTGTGACTATGACTGTGTGTGTGACTATCACTGTGTGTGTGACTATGACTGTGTGTGTGTGACTGTGACTGTATGTGTGACTATTACTGTGTGTGTGTGACTATGACTGTATGTGTGTGACTGTGACTGTATGTGACTATGACAGTGTGTGTGACTGTGACTGTGTGTGTGACTATGACTGTGTGTGTGTGTGACTATCACTGTGTGTGTGACTATGACTGTGTGTGTGTGACTATGACTGTATGTGTGACTATCACTGTGTGTGTGTGACTATCACTGTGTGTGTGACTATGACTGTGTGTGTCTATGACTGTATGTGTGACTATGATGTGTGTGTGTGACTATCACTGTGTGTGTGAGTATGACTGTGTGTGTGAGTATGACTGTATGTGTGACTATGGCTGTATGTGTGACTGTGACTGTATGTGTGACTATGACTGTGTGTGACTATGACTGTGTGTGTGATTATGACTGTGTGTGTGACTATGACTGTATCTGTGACTATGACTGTATGTGTGACTGTGACTGTATGTGTGACTATGACTGTGTGTGCGACTACGACTGTGTGTGTGACTATGACTTTATGTGTGACTATGACTGTGTTGGTGACTATGAATGTGTGTGTGACGATGACTGTGTGTGTGACAATTACTGTATGTGTGACTGTGGCTGTATGTTTACTGTGACTGTATGTGTGACGATGACTGTATGTATGACTATGACTGTATGTGTGCTATGACTGTGTGTGTAACTGTGACTGTGGGTTTGACTGTGATGGTATGTGTGACTGTGACTGTGTGTGTGACTATGACTGTGTGTGTGACTGTGACGGTATGTGTGACTTTGACTGTGTGTGACTAGGACTGTGTGCGTGACTGTGACTGTATGTATGACGATGACTATATGTGTGACTATGATTGTGTGTGTGACTATGACTGTGTGTGTGACTATGACTGTGTGTGTGACTGCGATGGTATGTGTGACTATGACTCTATGTGTGACTATGACTGTGTGTGTGACTGTGACTGTGTGTGTGACTATGACTGTAAGTGTGACTGTGACTGTATGTGTACTATGACTGTATGTGTGACGATGACTGTATGTTTGACTATGACTGTGTGTGTGACTGTGACTGTGTGAGACTATGACTGTATATGTGACTGTGACGGCATGTGTAATATGACTGTATGTGTGACGATGACTGAATGTATGACTATGACTGTATGTGTGACTATGACTGTGTGTGTAACTGTGACTGTGTGTTTGACTGTGATGGTATGTGTGACTGTGACTGTGTGTGTGACTATGACTGTGTGTGTGACTGTGACGGTATGTGTGACTTTGACTGTGTGTGACTAGGACTGTGTGCGTGACTGTGACTGTATGTATGACGATGACTATATGTGTGACTGTGACTGTGTGTGTGACTATAACTGTGTGTGTGACTGCGATGGTATGTGTGACTATGACTGTGTGTGTGACTGTGACTGTGTGTGACTATGACTGTGTGCGTGACTATGACAATGTGTTTGTGCCTATGACTGTCTGTGTGACTGTGACTGTATGTGTGACTGTGACTGTATGTTTGACTGTGACTCTATATGTGACTATTACTGTGTGTGTGACTGTGACTGTGTGTGTGACTATGACTGTGTGTGTGACTGTGACTGTATGTGTGAATATGACTGTATGTGTGACTATGACTGTATGTGTGACTATGACTGTATGTGTGACTATGACTGTGTGTGTGACTATGACTGTATGTGTGACTATGACTGTATGTGTGACTATGACTGTGTGTGTGAATATGACTGTATGTGTGACTATGACTGTATGTCTGACTGTGACTGTATGTGTGACTATGACTGTATGTGTGACTATGACTGTATGTGTGAATATGACTGCCTGTGTGAATATGACTGTATGTGTGACTATGACTGTATGTGTGACTGTGACTGTATGTGTGACTGTGACTGTATGTGTGACTATGACTGTATGTGTGACTATGACTGTATGTGTGACTGTGACTGTATGTGTGACTGTGACTGTATGTGTGAATATGACTGCATGTGTGACTATGACTGTGTGTGTAACTGTGACTGTATGTGTGACTATGACTGTGTGAGACTATGATTCTGTGTGTGACTGTGACTGTATGTGTGACTGTGACTGTGTGTGACTATGACTGTGTGTGTGACTATGACTGTGTGTATGACTATGACTGTGTTTGTGACTATGACTGTGTGTATGACTATCACTGTGTGTGTGACTGTCACTGTAAGTGCGACTGTGTGTGTGACTATGACTGTATGTGTGACTATTACTGTGTGTGTGACTGTGTGTGTGACTATGACTGTATGTGTGAATATGACTGCCTGTGTGAATATGACTGTATGTGTGACTATGACTGTATGTGTGACTGTGACTGTATGTGTGACTGTGACTGTGTGTGTGACTATGACTGTATGTGTGACTATGACTGTATGTGTGACTGTGACTGTATGTGTGACTATGACTGTATGTGTGAGTATGACTGTGTGTGTGACTATGACTGTGTGTGTAACTATGACTGTATGTGTGACTATGACTGCATGTTGACTATGACTGTATGTGTAACTATGACTGTATGTGTGACTGTATGTGTGACTATGACTGTATGTGTGACTATGACTGTGTGTGTGAATGTGACTGTGTGTGTGACTATGACTGTATTTGTGACTATGACTCTGTGTGTGACTGTGACCGTGTCTGTGACTGTGACTGTATGTGTGACTGTGACTGTGTGTGACTATGACTGTATGTATGACTATGACTGTGTGAGTGACTATGACTGTGTGTGAGACTGTGACTGTATGTGTGACTGTGACTGTATGTATGACTATGACTGTATGTGTGACTATGACTGTATGTGTGACTATGAGTGTGTGTGTGACTATGACTGTGTGTGTGACTATGACTGTCTGTGTAACTTTGACTGTATGTGTGACTATGACTGTATGTGTGACTATGACTGTATGTGTGACTATGACTGTATGTGTGACTGTGACTGTATGTGTGACTGTGAAAGTATGTGTGACTGTGACTGTGTGTGTGACTATGACTGTACGTCTGTCTGTGACTGTATGTGTGACTGTGACTGTATGTGTGACTATGACTGTGTGTGTGACTATGACTGTATGTGTGACTGTGACTGTATGTGTGACTGTGACTGTATGTGTGACTGTGACTGTGTGTGTGTGAATATGACTGCATGTGTGACTGTGACTGTATGTGTAACTATGTCTGTAGGTGTGACTATGACTGTATGTGTGACTGTGACTCTATGTCTGTGTGATTGTGACTGCATGTGTGACTGTGACTGTATGTGTAACTATGACTGTATGTGTGACTTTGACTGTGTGTCTGAATGTGGCTGTATGTGTGACTGACTGTATGTGTGAATATGACTGCATGTGTGAATATGACTGTATGTGAGACTATGACTGTATGTGTGACTGTGACTGTATGTGTGACTGTGACTGTGTGTGCGAATATGACTGCATGTGTGACTATGACTGTCTGTGTAACTATGACTGTATGTGTGACTATGACTTTGTGAGACTATGATTCTGTGTGTGACTGTGACTGTATGTGTGACTGTAACTGTGTGTGACTATGACTGTGTGTATGACTATGACTGTGTTTGTGACTATGACTGTGTGTATGACTATGACTGTGTTTGTGACTGTCACTGTAAGTGTGACTGTGACTGTATATGTGACTGTGAATTTGTGTGTGTGACTGTGACTGTGTGTGTGACTATGACTGTATGTGTGACTATGACTGTGTGTGTGAGTATGACTGTGTGTGTGACTATGACTCTATGTGTGAATATGACTGTGTGTGTGTGCCTATCACTGTGTGTGTGTGTGACTATGACTGTGTGTGTGACTATGACTGAATGTGTGACTATGACTGTATGTGTGTGACTGTGACTGTATGTGTGACTATGACTGTGTGTGTGACTATCACTGTGTGTGTGACTATGACTGTGTGTGTGTGTGACTGTGACTGTATGTGTGACTATGACTGTGTGTGTGAGTATGACTCTGTGTGTGACTATGACTGTATGTGTGACTATGACTGTGTGTGTGTGACTATCACTGTGTGTGTGACTATGACTGTGTGTGTCACTATGACTGTGTGTGTGACTGTGACTGTATGTGTGACTATGACTGTGTGTGTGACTATGACGGTGTGTGTGACTATGACTGTATATGTGACTGTGACTGTGTGTGTGTGACTATGACTGTGTGTGTGACTATGACTATGTGTGTGACTATGACGGTGTGTGTGACTATGACTGTATATGTGACTGTGACTGTGTGTGTGTGACTATGACTGTGTGTGTGACTATGACTGTATGTGTGACTATGACTGTGTGTGTGAGTATGACTGTGTGTGTGACTATGACTCTATGTGTGAATATGACTGTGTGTGTGTGCCTATCACTGTGTGTGTGTGACTATGACTGTGTGTGTGACTATGACTGAATGTGTGACTATGACTGTATGTGTGTGACTGTGACTGTATGTGTGACTATGACTGTGTGTGTGACTATCACTGTGTGTGTGACTATGACTGTGTGTGTGTGACTGTGACTGTATGTGTGACTATTACTGTGTGTGTGTGACTATGACTGTATGTGTGTGACTGTGACTGTATGTGACTATGACAGTGTGTGTGACTGTGACTGTGTGTGTGACTATGACTATGTGTGACTATGACTGTGTGTGTGTGTGACTATCACTGTGTGTGTGACTATGACTGTGTGTGTGTGACTATGACTGTATGTGTGACTATCACTGTGTGTGTGTGACTATCACTGTGTGTGTGACTATGACTGTGTGTGTCTATGACTGTATGTGTGACTATGATGTGTGTGTGTGACTATCACTGTGTGTGTGAGTATGACTGTGTGTGTGAGTATGACTGTATGTGTGACTATGGCTGTATGTGTGACTGTGACTGTATGTGTGACTATGACTGTGTGTGACTATGACTGTGTGTGTGATTATGACTGTGTGTGTGACTATGACTGTATCTGTGACTATGACTGTATGTGTGACTGTGACTGTATGTGTGACTATGACTGTGTGTGCGACTACGACTGTGTGTGTGACTATGACTTTATGTGTGACTATGACTGTGTTGGTGACTATGAATGTGTGTGTGACGATGACTGTGTGTGTGACAATAACTGTATGTGTGACTGTGGCTGTATGTTTACTGTGACTGTATCTGTGACGATGACTGTATGTATGACTATGACTGTATGTGTGCTATGACTGTGTGTGTGACTGTGACTGTGTGTGTGACTATGACTGTAAGTGTGACTGTGACTGTATGTGTACAATGACTGTATGTGTGACGATGACTGTATGTGTGACTATGACTGTGTGTGTGACTGTGACTGTGTGTGACTATGACTGTATGTGTGACTGTGACTGTATGTGTACTATGACTGTATGTGTGACGATGACTGAATGTATGACTATGACTGTATGTGTGACTATGACTGTGTGTGTAACTGTGACTGTGTGTGTGACTGTGACTGTGTGTGACTATGACTGTGTGTGTGACTGTGACGGTATGTGTGACTTTGACTGTGTGTGACTAGGACTGTGTACGTGACTGTGACTGTATGTATGACGATGACTATATGTGTGACTATGACTGTGTGTGTGTGACTATGACTGTGTGTGTGACTGCGATGGTATGTGTGACTATGACTGTGTGTGTGACTGTGACTGTGTGTGACTATGACTGTGTGCGTGACTATGACAATGTGTTTGTGCCTATGACTGTCTGTGTGACTGTGACTGTATGTGTGACTGTGACTGTAGGTTTGACTGTGACTCTATATGTGACTATTACTGTGTGTGTGACTGTGACTGTGTGTGTGACTATGACTGTGTGTGTGACTGTGACTGTATGTGTGAATATGACTGTATGTGTGACTATGACTGTATGTGTGACAATGACTGTGTGTGTGACTATGACTGTATGTTTGACTATGACTGTATGTGTGACTATGACTGTGTGTGTGAATATGACCTTATGTGTGACTATGACTGTATGTCTGACTGTGACTGTATGTGTGGCTATGACTGTATGTGTGACTATGACTGTATGTGTGAATATGACTGCCTGTGTGAATATGACTGTATGTGTGACTATGACTGTAAGTGTGACTGTGACTGTATGTGTGACTGTGACTGTATGTTTGACTATGACTGTATGTGTGACTATGACTGTATGTGTGACTGTGACTGTATGTGTGACTGTGACTGTATGTGTGAATATGACTGCATGTGTGACTATGACTGTCTGTGTAACTATGACTGTATGTGTGACTATGACTGTGTGAGACTATGATTCTGTGTGTGACTGTGACTGTGTGTGTGACTATGGTTGTGTTTGTGACTATGACTGTCTGTGTGACTGTGACTGTATGTGTGACTGTGACTGTATGTGAATGTGACTGTATGTTTGTTGTGACTCTATATGTGACTATTACTGTGTGTGTGACTGTGACTGTATGTGTGACTGTGACTGTATATGTGACTATGACTGTGTGTGTGACTATGACTGTATGTGTGACTATGACTGTGTGTGTGAGTATGACTGTGTGTGTGACTATGACTCTATGTGTGAATATGACTGTGTGTGTGTGCCTATCACTGTGTGTGTGTGACTATGACTGTGTGTGTGACTATGACTGAATGTGTGACTATGACTGTATGTGTGTGACTGTGACTGTATGTGTGACTATGACTGTGTGTGTGACTATCACTGTGTGTGTGACTATGACTGTGTGTGTGTGACTGTGACTGTATGTGTGACTATAACTGTGTGTGTGTGACTATGACTGTATGTGTGTGACTGTGACTGTAGGTGACTATGACAGTGTGTGTGACTGTGACTGTGTGTGTGACTATGACTGTGTGTGTGTGTGACTATCACTGTGTGTGTGACTATGACTGTGTGTGTGTGACTATGACTGTATGTGTGACTATCACTGTGTGTGTGTGACTATCACTGTGTGTGTGACTATGACTGTGTGTGTCTATGACTGTAAGTGTGACTATGATGTGTGTGTGTGACTATCACTGTGTGTGTGAGTATGACTGTGTGTGTGAGTATGACTGTATGTGTGACTATGGCTGTATGTGTGACTGTGACTGTATGTGTGACTATGACTGTGTGTGACTATGACTGTGTGTGTGATTATGACTGTGTGTGTGACTATGACTGTATCTGTGACTATGACTGTATGTGTGACTGTGACTGTATGTGTGACTATGACTGTGTGTGCGACTACGACTGTGTGTGTGACTATGACTTTATGTGTGACTATGACTGTGTTGGTGACTATGAATGTGTGTGTGACGATGACTGTGTGTGTGACAATTACTGTATGTGTGACTGTGGCTGTATGTTTACTGTGACTGTATCTGTGACGATGACTGTATGTATGACTATGACTGTATGTGTGCTATGACTGTGTGTGTGACTGTGACTGTGTGTGTGACTATGACTGTAAGTGTGACTGTGACTGTATGTGTACTATGACTGTATGTGTGACGATGACTGTATGTGTGACTATGACTGTGTGTGTGACTGTGACTGTGTGTGACTATGACTGTATGTGTGACTGTGACTGTATGTGTACTATGACTGTATGTGTGACGATGACTGAATGTATGACTATGACTGTATGTGTGACTATGACTGTGTGTGTAACTGTGACTGTGTGTGTGACTGTGACTGTGTGTGACTATGACTGTGTGTGTGACTGTGACGGTATGTGTGACTTTGACTGTGTGTGACTAGGACTGTGTGCGTGACTGTGACTGTATGTATGACGATGACTATATGTGTGACTATGACTGTGTGTGTGTGACTATGACTGTGTGTGTGACTGCGATGGTATGTGTGACTATGACTGTGTGTGTGACTGTGACTGTGTGTGACTATGACTGTGTGCGTGACTATGACAATGTGTTTGTGCCTATGACTGTCTGTGTGACTGTGACTGTATGTGTGACTGTGACTGTAGGTTTGACTGTGACTCTATATGTGACTATTACTGTGTGTGTGACTGTGACTGTGTGTGTGACTATGACTGTGTGTGTGACTGTGACTGTATGTGTGAATATGACTGTATGTGTGACTATGACTGTATGTGTGACAATGACTGTGTGTGTGACTATGACTGTATGTTTGACTATGACTGTATGTGTGACTATGACTGTGTGTGTGAATATGACCTTATGTGTGACTATGACTGTATGTCTGACTGTGACTGTATGTGTGGCTATGACTGTATGTGTGACTATGACTGTATGTGTGAATATGACTGCCTGTGTGAATATGACTGTATGTGTGACTATGACTGTAAGTGTGACTGTGACTGTATGTGTGACTGTGACTGTATGTTTGACTATGACTGTATGTGTGACTATGACTGTATGTGTGACTGTGACTGTATGTGTGACTGTGACTGTATGTGTGAATATGACTGCATGTGTGACTATGACTGTCTGTGTAACTATGACTGTATGTGTGACTATGACTGTGTGAGACTATGATTCTGTGTGTGACTGTGACTGTGTGTGTGACTATGGCTGTGTTTGTGACTATGACTGTCTGTGTGACTGTGACTGTATGTGTGACTGTGACTGTATGTGAATGTGACTGTATGTTTGTTGTGACTCTATATGTGACTATTACTGTGTGTGTGACTGTGACTGTATGTGTGACTGTGACTGTATATGTGACTATGACTGTGTGTGTGACTATGACTGTATGTGTGACTATGACTGTGTGTGTGAGTATGACTGTGTGTGTGACTATGACTCTATGTGTGAATATGACTGTGTGTGTGTGCCTATCACTGTGTGTGTGTGACTATGACTGTGTGTGTGACTATGACTGAATGTGTGACTATGACTGTATGTGTGTGACTGTGACTGTATGTGTGACTATGACTGTGTGTGTGACTATCACTGTGTGTGTGACTATGACTGTGTGTGTGTGACTGTGACTGTATGTGTGACTATTACTGTGTGTGTGTGACTATGACTGTATGTGTGTGACTGTGACTGTATGTGACTATGACAGTGTGTGTGACTGTGACTGTGTGTGTGACTATGACTGTGTGTGTGTGTGACTATCACTGTGTGTGTGACTATGACTGTGTGTGTGTGACTATGACTGTATGTGTGACTATCACTGTGTGTGTGTGACTATCACTGTGTGTGTGACTATGACTGTGTGTGTCTATGACTGTATGTGTGACTATGATGTGTGTGTGTGACTATCACTGTGTGTGTGAGTATGACTGTGTGTGTGAGTATGACTGTATGTGTGACTATGGCTGTATGTGTGACTGTGACTGTATGTGTGACTATGACTGTGTGTGACTATGACTGTGTGTGTGATTATGACTGTGTGTGTGACTATGACTGTATCTGTGACTATGACTGTATGTGTGACTGTGACTGTATGTGTGACTATGACTGTGTGTGCGACTACGACTGTGTGTGTGACTATGACTTTATGTGTGACTATGACTGTGTTGGTGACTATGAATGTGTGTGTGACGATGACTGTGTGTGTGACAATTACTGTATGTGTGACTGTGGCTGTATGTTTACTGTGACTGTATGTGTGACGATGACTGTATGTATGACTATGACTGTATGTGTGCTATGACTGTGTGTGTAACTGTGACTGTGGGTTTGACTGTGATGGTATGTGTGACTGTGACTGTGTGTGTGACTATGACTGTGTGTGTGACTGTGACGGTATGTGTGACTTTGACTGTGTGTGACTAGGACTGTGTGCGTGACTGTGACTGTATGTATGACGATGACTATATGTGTGACTATGATTGTGTGTGTGACTATGACTGTGTGTGTGACTATGACTGTGTGTGTGACTGCGATGGTATGTGTGACTATGACTGTGTGTGTGACTGTGTCTGTGTGTGACTATGACTGTGTGCGTGACTATGACAATGTGTGTGTGACCACGACTGTGTGTGTGACTATGACTTTATGTGTGACTGTGACTGTATGTGTGACTATGACTGTGTGTGTGACTATGACTGTATGTGGGACTGTGACTGTGTGTGTGACAATGACTGTGTGTGTGACAGTGACTGTGTGTGTGACTATGACTGTGTGTGTGACTGTGACTGTGTGTGTGACTATGACTGTGTGTGTGACTATGACTGTATGTGTGACTATGACTGTGTGTGTGACTATGACTGTATGTGTGACTATGACTGTATGTGTGACTATGACTGTATGTGTGACTATGACTGTATGTGTGACTATGACTTTATGTGTGACTGTGACTGTATGTGTGACTGTGACTGTATGTGTGACTATGACTGTGTTGGTGACTATGAATGTGTGTGTGACGATGACTGTGTGTGTGACAATTACTGTATGTGTGACTGTGGCTGTATGTTTACTGTAACTGTATGTGTGACGATGACTGTATGTATGACTATGACTGTATGTGTGACTATGACTGTGTGTGTGACTGTGACTGTGTGTGTGACTATGACTGTAAGTGTGACTGTGACTGTATGTGTACTATGACTGTATGTGTGACGATGACTGTATGTTTGACTATGACTGTGTGTGTGACTGTGACTGTGTGAGACTATGACTGTATGTGTGACTGTGACTGTATGTGTAATATGACTGTATGTGTGACGATGACTGAATGTATGACTATGACTGTATGTGTGACTATGACTGTGTGTGTAACT
This sequence comes from Mantis religiosa, assembly GCA_030765055.1. NCBI lineage: Eukaryota > Metazoa > Arthropoda > Insecta > Mantodea > Mantidae > Mantis > Mantis religiosa. The sequence continues at coordinate 3,873,746 of JAUKNK010000031.1, read as the reverse complement.
GTGACTGTGGGTTTGACTGTGATGGTATGTGTGACTGTGACTGTGTGTGTGACTATGACTGTGTGTGTGACTGTGACGGTATGTGTGACTTTGACTGTGTGTGACTAGGACTGTGTGCGTGACTGTGACTGTATGTATGACGATGACTATATGTGTGACTATGACTGTGTGTGTGACTATGACTGTGTGTGTGACTGCGATGGTATGTGTGACTATGACTGTGTGTGTGACTGTGACTGTGTGTGACTATGACTGTGTGCGTGACTATGACAATGTGTTTGTGCCTATGACTGTCTGTGTGACTGTGACTGTATGTGTGACTGTGACTGTATGTTTGACTGTGACTCTATATGTGACTATTACTGTGTGTGTGACTGTGACTGTATGTGTGGCTATGACTGTATGTGTGACTATGACTGTGTTGGTGACTATGAATGTGTGTGTGACGATGACTGTGTGTGACAATTACTGTATGTGTGACTGTGGCTGTATGTTTACTGTAACTGTATGTGTGACGATGACTGTATGTATGACTATGACTGTATGTGTGACTATGACTGTGTGTGTGACTGTGACTGTGTGTGTGACTATGACTGGAAGTGTGACTGTGACTGTATGTGTACTATGACTGTATGTGTGACGATGACTGTATGTTTGACTATGACTGTGTGTGTGACTGTGACTGTGTGAGACTATGACTGTATGTGTGACTGTGACTGTATGTGTGACTATGACTGTATGTGTGACTGTGACTGAATGTGTAACTATGACTGTATGTGTGACTATGACTGTATGTGTGACTATGACTGTATGTGTGACTGTGACTGTATGTGCAACTATGACTGTATGTGTGACTATGACTGTATGTGTGACTGTGACTGTATGTGTGAATATGACTGCATGTGTGACTATGACTGTATGTGTAACTATGACTGTATGTGTGTCTGTGACTGTGTGTGAATATGACTGTATGTGTAACTATGACTGTATGTGACTATGACTGTGTGTGTGACTATGACTGTGTGTGTGACTATGACTGTGTGTGCGACTATGACTGTATGTGTGACTATGACTGTATGTGTGACTAGGACTGTATGTGTGACTGTGACTGTGTGTGTGACTATGACTGTATGTGTGACTGTGACTGTGTGTGTGACTATGACTGTATGTGTGACTATGACTGTGTGTGTGACTATGACTGTATATGTGACTGTGACTGTATGTGTGACTATGACTGTATGTGTGACTGTGACTGTTTGTGTGACTATGACCGTGTGTGTGACTATGACTGTATGTGTGACTATGACTGTGTGTGTGACTATGACTGTATGTGTGACTATGACTGTATGTGTGACTATGACGGTGTGTGTGACTATGACTGTATGTGTGACTATGACTGTATGTGTGACTATGACTGTATGTGTGACTATGACTGTGTGTGTGACTATGACTGTATGTGTCACTATGACTGTATGTGTGACTATGACTGTATGTTTGACTATGACTGTATGTGTGACTATGACTGTATGTGTGACTGTGACTGTATGTGTTATTGTGACTGTGTTTTGTGACTGTGACTGTGTGTGTGAATATGACTGCATGTGTGACGGTGACTGTATGTGAAACTATGACTGTAGGTGTGACTATGACTGTATGTGTGACTGTGACTGTATGTGTGACAATGACTTGTGTGACTGTGACTGTATGTGTGAATATGACTGAATGTGTGACTATGACTGTATGTGTGACTATGACTGTATGTGTGACTATGACTGTGTGTGTGATTGTGACTGCATGTGTGACTGTGACTGTATGTTTAACTATGACTGTATGTGTGACTATGACTGTATGTGTGACTATGACTGTATGTGTGACTATGACTGTATGTCTGACTGTGACTGTATGTGTGACTGACTGTATGTGTGAATATGACTGCATGTGTGAATATGACTGTATGTGTGACTATGACTGTATGTGTGACTGTGACTGTGTGTGTGACTGTGACTGTATGTGTGAATATGACTGTATGTGTGACTATGACTGTATGTGTGACTGTGACTGTATGTGTGACTGTGATTGTATGTGTGAATATGACTGCATGTGTGACTATGACTGTCTGTGTAACTATGACTGTATGTGTGACTATGACTGTGTGAGACTATGATTCTGTGTGTGACTGTGACTGTATGCGTGACTGTGACCGTGTGTGACAATGACTTTGTGTATGACTATGACTGTGTTTGTGACTATGACTGTGTGTATGACTATGACTGTGTTTGTGACTGTCACTGTAACTGTGACTGTGTGTGTGACTATGACTGTATGTGTGACTATTACTGTGTGTGTGACTGTGACTGTGTGTGTGACTATGACTGTATATGTGACTGTGACTCTGTGTGTGTGACTATGACTGTGTGTGTGACTATGACGGTTTGTGTGACTATGACTGTATGTGTGACTATGACTGTGTGTGTGAGTATGACTGTGTGTCTGACTATGACTGTATGTGTGACTATGACTGTGTGTGTGACTATGACTGTGTGTGTGACTATGACTGTGTGTGTGACTATGACTGTGTGTATGACTATGACTGTGTTTGTGATTGTCACTGTAACTGTGACTGTGTGTGTGACTATGACTGTGTGTGTGACTGTGACGGTATGTGTGACTTTGACTGTGTGTGACTAGGACTGTGTGCGTGACTGTGACTGTATGTATGACGATGACTATATGTGTGACTATGACTGTGTGTGTGACTATGACTGTGTGTGTGACTGCGATGGTATGTGTGACTATGACTGTGTGTGTGACTGTGACTGTGTGTGACTATGACTGTGTGCGTGACTATGACAATGTGTTTGTGCCTATGACTGTCTGTGTGACTGTGACTGTATGTGTGACTGTGACTGTATGTTTGACTGTGACTCTATATGTGACTATTACTGTGTGTGTGACTGTGACTGTATGTGTGGCTATGACTGTATGTGTGACTATGACTGTGTTGGTGACTATGAATGTGTGTGTGACGATGACTGTGTGTGTGACAATTACTGTATGTGTGACTGTGGCTGTATGTTTACTGTAACTGTATGTGTGACGATGACTGTATGTATGACTATGACTGTATGTGTGACTATGACTGTGTGTGTGACTGTGACTGTGTGTGTGACTATGACTGTAAGTGTGACTGTGACTGTATGTGTACTATGACTGTATGTGTGACGATGACTGTATGTTTGACTATGACTGTGTGTGTGACTGTGACTGTGTGAGACTATGACTGTATGTGTGACTGTGACTGTATGTGTAATATGACTGTATGTGTGACGATGACTGAATGTATGACTATGACTGTATGTGTGACTATGACTGTGTATGTAACTGTGACTGTGGGTTTGACTGTGATGGTATGTGTGACTGTGACTGTGTGTGTGACAATGACTGTGTGTGTGACTGTGACGGTATGTGTGACTTTGACTGTGTGTGACTAGGACTGTGTGCGTGACTGTGACTTTATGTATGACGATGACTATATGTGTGACTATGACTGTGTGTGTGACTATGACTGTGTGTGTGACTGCGATGGTATGTGTGACTATGACTGTGTGTGTTACTGTGACTGTGTGTGACTATGACTGTGTGCGTGACTATGACAATGTGTTTGTGCCTATGACTGTCTGTGTGACTGTGACTGTATGTGTGACTGTGACTGTATGTTTGACTGTGACTCTATATGTGACTATTACTGTGTGTGTGACTGTGACTGTGTGTGTGACTATGACTGTGTGTGTGACTGTGACTGTATGTGTGAATATGACTGTATGTGTGACTATGACTGTATGTGTGACTATGACTGTATGTGTGACTATGACTGTGTGTGTGACTATGACGGTATGTGTGACTATGACTGTATGTGTGACTATGACTGTGTGTGTGAATATGACTGTATGTGTGACTATGACTGTATGTCTGACTGTGACTGTATGTGTGACTATGACTGTATGTGTGACTATGACTGTATGTGTGAATATGACTGCCTGTGTGAATATGACTGTATGTGTGACTATGACTGTATGTGTGACTGTGACTGTATGTGTGACTGTGACTGTATGTGTGACTATGACTGTATGTGTGACTATGACTGTATGTGTGACTGTGACTGTATGTGTGACTGTGACTGTATGTGTGAATATGACTGCATGTGTGACTATGACTGTCTGTGTATCTGTGACTGTATGTGTGACTATGACTGTGTGAGACTATGATTCTGTGTGTGACTGTGACTGTATGTGTGACTATGACTGTGTGAGACTATGACTCTGTGTGTGACTGTGACTGTATGTGTGACTGTGACTGTGTGTGACTATGACTGTGTGTATGACTATGACTGTGTTTGTGACTATGACTGTGTGTATGACTATGACTGTGATTGTGACTGTCACTGTAAGTGTGACTGTGTGTGTGACTATGACTGTATGTGCGACTATGACTGTGTGTGTGACTGTGACTGTGTATGTGACTATGACTGTATGTGTGACTGTGACTGTGTGTGTGTGACTATGACTGTATGTGTGACTGTGACTGTTTGTGTGACTATGACCGTATGTGTGACTATGCCTATGACTGTGTTTGTGACTATGACTGTGTGTATGACTATGACTGTGTTTGTGACTGTCACTGTAAGTGTGACTGTGTGTGTTACTATGACTGTATATGTGACTATGACTGTGTGTGTGACTGTGACTGTGTATGTGACTATTACTGTATGTGTGACTGTGACTGTGTGTGTGTGACTATGACTGTATGTGTGACTGTGACTGTTTGTGTGACTATGACCGTATGTGTGACTATGACTGTATGTGTGACTATGACTGTGTGTGTGACTATGACTGTATGTGTGACTATGACTGTATGTGTGACTATGACGGTGTGTGTGACTATGACTGTATGTGTCACTATGACTGTATGTCTGACTATGACTGTATGTGTGACTATGACTGTGTGTGTGACTATGACTGTATGTGTCACTATGGCTGTATGTGTGACTATGACTGTATGTTTGACTATAACTGTATGTGTGACTATGACTGTATGTGTGACTGTGACTGTTTGTGTGACTATGACCGTGTGTGTGACTTTGACTGTATGTGTGACTATGAGTGTGTTTTTTTTTTATTTTTTATTTTATTGAACTTTAACAGCATGCCCCGTTACGGAGTAACATTACATGCATTTAATTACATAGATACATTATAAATAGTAATCACATTTTGATATTATTTTACAATAGTTTTTTAAATATTAGAATTTAAATGTTCAATTCACGTATTGTTTTAAAATAAAAATTGTTTACAAGTCAATTGAATTAACATATATACAAAAAGCTTTCAAATGTTTATTTATAAGGTTTTGGTTTGACACTGGCCAATTTCCTCCATTCTTGTGTACTTCTTCAATCAACTTGTCCCTCTGATGTTTTGTGTCTCTACATTCATAAATGAGGTGGTTTGCGGTCTGCTGTGGGCTATTGCAGGTGCATTGGGGATCATCTATGATATGAAATCTATACAAGTAAGCTTTAGTTTTTCCATGTCCTGATACCATTGCAGTGAATGTCGCTGTTAACGGTAGTTTTGTCTTAAGACGATCCTTTATCAAAGGGAAGAATGATTTGGTAAGGGCTCCTTTACTTGTACTGCTCCATCTCTGTTGCCACTGTAGATGTCCTGCCCTCTCTATTTCAGTTTTCAAAGAAGATTTTGGTACCTTGTTGTAAATAGTCTTTATTTCGATGTCTTCAGCAGCTGATTTTGCTAATATGTCTGCTAGCACGTTACCAGTAACTCCTGCATGTGCTTTCACCCAACTAAAGTGTATTGTCCACTGATTTCTTTCTAAAGTTCCTAGTCTATTAAGTGTCTCCTCAGGAATATAATTGTGTTTATTGTTGTTTTGTAAGGTGGATAGTGCCACCTGACTATCTGTAAATATGGCTACAGTCTTCTCTTTGTTCAGCGTATTTGCCATGTTTTGTAGCTCTTCAAGTGCTTTCAAAATAGCCAGTTGTTCGGCCTGATTGTTTGAACACCTTCCATCCAGCCTGAATTGCAGTTGTCGAATTACAGTATTGTGCTTGTACAGAACTACAGCAGCCCCGACTTTTTCATCTGATTTACTCCCATCCGTAAAAATTTGAAAGACGTATGCCCCATCATCCTCAACTGCTTTTATATGAGGTCGTTCTGCTGGATGGTTCCAGACGCTTGGTGGTAGGGGTGCATCATAGTCACGTTCACTGTGTATATCATTATACAGTTTTATTTTGCCTTGTATTGTTATACCAATTGGCTGGATGCCGGCAATAACACAAGATGCATCATAAGAAATTGTCCTATATGCCTTCGTCATTTTTATATTGAACAATCTCTGAATCCTCTCGAATTTTTTAATGTTCTTCTGCTTTTCTAGGGCAAATCCCCACACAGGAGCACCATAAGTTAAAATAGGTTCTATTGCGCCTTTATAAATAGTTTCTAGCGCCTTATTTCCCAGTCCCCAAGTGAGTTTTGCGCACTTGGAAAGATTATGCAGAAGTCGTAGTGCTTTGTCATGTATTTGATCTATGTGGTGATCAAAGCTAAACTTCCTATCAATGTATATACCAAGATATTTAATAACATCCACTTGTTCCAGAGTTTTATTGTTCAGATATATGCTGATTGCTTCATTATGATTAGTTTTCTTCTTTGATATTACCAAAACTTTTGATTTTGAGTCGTTAAACTGGATTTTATTTTCTTTAGCCCATAACTCAATTTTCTTTATGTCCTGATTTGAAAAATTTTCAGCATCTAATATACTTTTTCCTTTTGTCATGACAAGTAAATCATCAGCAAATGCTATTACCTCTGTCCGCGTTGTAAATTCCAATTTTAGCAAAGAGTTATATAGTATATTCCAAAGTCCAGGCCCACAACAAGATCCTTGCGGACAGCCTCGCTGGACCTGTACTTCAGTCCTGAATTCATTCGTAGAGAGAGTTGCTTTCCTATTTTTAAAATAATCCTTTGTAAGTTGGTACAAATTTCTTGGGCACTTCATCTCTCTTAAGTTATTTAAGACACTAGGCCACCAACATGCATCAAAAGCTCCTTTCACGTCCAAACTCACCAAAACAACATAACCAAAAGATTTTAGCTCATCTTCAATGAATACCTTCAGCGCCATTGCTGCATCTGTCGTGCTTTTCTGAGCTTTAAATCCAAATTGTCTTGTACTGTAAAGGTTTCTCGTGTTAATATGATATTCAATCCTATTTATCATTAACTTTTCTAAAACTTTACCGCATATGTTCAAATGGCTGATTGGTCGATATTTTGTTATCGTTACACTATCTTCTTTGCCTGGCTTTACTATAGGAACTATAGATGAACGCTTCCATCTTTCTGGCAAAATTCCTTCCATGACTATGACTGTGTGTGTGACTATGACTGTATGTGTGACTATGACTGTATGTGTGACTATGACGGTGTGTGACTATGACTGTATGTGTGACTATGACTGTATGTGTGACTATGACTGTATGTGTGACTATGACTGTGTGTGTGACTATGACTGTATGTGTCACTATGACTGTATGTGTGACTACGACTGTATGTTTGACTATGACTGTATGTGTGACTATGACTGTATGTGTGACTGTGACTGTATGTGTTATTGTGACTGTATGTGTGACTGTGACTGTGTGTGTGAATATGACTGCATGTGTGACTGTGACTGTATGTGTAACTATGACTGTAGGTGTGACTATGACTGTATGTGTGACTGTGACTGTATGTGTGACTATGACTTGTGTGACTGTGACTGTATGTGTGAATACGACTGAATGTGTGACTATGACTGCATGTGTGACTATGACTGTATGTGTGACTATGACTGTATGTGTGATTGTGACTGCATGTGTGACTGTGACTGTATGTTTAACTATGACTGTATGTGTGACTATGACAGTATGTGTGACTGTGACTGTATGTGTGAATATGACTGCATGTGTCAGTATGACTGTCTGTGTAACTATGACTGTATGTGTGACTATGACTGTGTGAGACTATGATTCTGTGTGTGACTGTGACTGTATGCGTGACTGTGACTGTGTGTGACTATGACTGTGTGTATGACTATGACTGTGTTTGTGACTATGACTGTGTGTATGACTATGACTGTGTTTGTGACTGTCACTGTAACTGTGACTGTGTGTGTGACTATGACTGTATGTGTGACTATTACTGTGTGTGTGACTGTGACTGTGTGTGTGACTATGACTGTATATGTGACTGTGACTCTGTGTGTGTGACTATGACTGTGTGTGTGACTATGACGGTTTGTGTGACTATGACTGTATGTGTGACTATGACTGTGTTTGAGAGTATGACTGTGTATGTGACTATGACTGTATGTGTGACTATGACTGTGTGTGTGACTATGACTGTGTGTGTGACTATGGCTGTGTGTGTGACTATGACTGTGTGTGTGACTATGACTGTGTGAGACTATGACTGTATGTGAGACTATGACTGTATGTGTTACTATGACTGTATGTGTGACTGTGACTGTATGTGTGACTATGACTGTATGTGTGACTGTGACTGAATGTGTAACTATGACTGTATGTGTGACTATGACTGTATGTGTGACTATGACTGTATGTGTGACTGTGACTGTATGTGCAACTATGACTGTATGTGTGACTATGACTGTATGTGTGACTGTGACTGTATGTGTGAATATGACTGCATGTGTGACTATGACTGTATGTGTAACTATGACTGTATGTGTGTCTGTGACTGTGTGTGAATATGACTGTATGTGTAACTATGACTGTATGTGACTATGACTGTGTGTGTGACTATGACTGTGTGTGTGACTATGACTGTGTGTGCGACTATGACTGTATGTGTGACTATGACTGTATGTGTGACTAGGACTGTATGTGTGACTGTGACTGTGTGTGTGACTATGACTGTATGTGTGACTGTGACTGTGTGTGTGACTATGACTGTATGTGTGACTATGACTGTGTGTGTGACTATGACTGTATATGTGACTGTGACTGTATGTGTGACTATGACTGTATGTGTGACTGTGACTGTTTGTGTGACTATGACCGTGTGTGTGACTATGACTGTATGTGTGACTATGACTGTGTGTGTGACTATGACTGTATGTGTGACTATGACTGTATGTGTGACTATGACGGTGTGTGTGACTATGACTGTATGTGTGACTATGACTGTATGTGTGACTATGACTGTATGTGTGACTATGACTGTGTGTGTGACTATGACTGTATGTGTCACTATGACTGTATGTGTGACTATGACTGTATGTTTGACTATGACTGTATGTGTGACTATGACTGTATGTGTGACTGTGACTGTATGTGTTATTGTGACTGTATGTGTGACTGTGACTGTGTGTGTGAATATGACTGCATGTGTGACTGTGACTGTATGTTAAACTATGACTGTAGGAGTGACTATGACTGTATGTGTGACTGTGACTGTATGTGTGACTATGACTTGTATGACTCTGACTGAATGTGTGAATATGACTGAATGTGTGACTATGACTGCATGTGTGACTATGACTGTATGTGTGACTATGACTGTATGTGTGATTGTGACTGCATGTGTGACTGTGACTGTATGTTTAACTATGACTGTATGTGTGACTATGACTGTATGTGTGACTATGACTGTATGTGTGACTATGACTGTATGTCTGACTGTGACTGTATGTGTGACTGACTGTATGTGTGAATATGACTGCATGTGTGAATATGACTGTATGTGTGACTATGACTGTATGTGTGACTGCGACTGTATGTGTGACTGTGACTGTATGTGTGAATATGACTGTATGTGTGACTATGACTGTAAGTGTGACTGTGACTGTATGTGTGACTGTGACTGTATGTGTGACTATGACTGTATGTGACTATGACTGTATGTGTGACTATGACTGTATGTGTAACTATGACTGTATGTGTGAGTATGACTGTATGTGTGACTGTGACTGTATGTGTAGCTATGACTGTGTGTGCGACTATGACTGTATGTGTGACTGTGACTGTATGTGTGGCTATGACTGTGTATGTGTGACTGTGACTGTATGTGTGACTGTGACTGTATGTGTGACTGTGACTGTGTGTGTGAATATGACTGCATGTGTGACTGTGACTGTATGTGTAACTATGACTGTATGTGTGACTATGACTGTATGTGTGACTGTGACTGTATGTGTGACTATTAATTGTGTGACTGTGACTGTGACTGTATGTGTGAATATGACTGCATGTGTGACTATGACTGTATGTGTGACTATGACTGTATGTGTGACTGTGACTGTATGTGTGACTATGACTGCATGTGTGACTGTGACTGTATGTGTAACTATGACTGTATGTGTGACTATGACTGTATGTGTGACTATGACTGTATGTGTGACTATGACTGTATGTGTGACTATGACTGTATGTGTGACTATGACTGTATGTGTGACTATGACTGTGTGTGTGACTATGACTGTATGTGTCACTATGACTGTATGTGTGACTATCACTGTGTGTGTGACTATGACCGTATGTGTGACTATGACTGTATGTGTTACTATGACTGTGTGTGACTATGACTGTGTGTGACTATGACTGTATGAGTCACTATGACTGTATGTGTGACTATGACTGTATTTTTTACTATGACTGTATGTGTGACTATGAATGTATGTGTGACTGTGACTGTTTGTGTGACTATGACCGTGTGTGTGACTATGACTGTATGTGTGACTATGACTGTGTGTGTGACTATGACTGTATGTGTGACTATGACTTTATGTGTGACTATGACGGTGTGTGGGTCTATGACTGTATGTGTGACTATGACTCTATGTGTGACTATGACTGTATGTGTGACTATGACTGTGTGTGTGACTATGACTGTATGTGTCACTATGACTGTATGTGTGACTATGACTGTATGTTTGACTATGACTGTATGTGTGACTATGACTGTATGTGTGACTGTGACTGTATGTGTTATTGTGACTGTATGTGTGACTGTGACTGTGTGTGTGAATATGACTGCATGTGTGACTGTGACTGTATGTGAAACTATGACTGTAGGTGTGACTATGACTGTATGTGTGACTGTGACTGTATGTGTGACAATGACTTGTGTGACTATGACTGTATGTGTGAATATGACTGAATGTGTGACTATGACTGCATGTGTGACTATGACTGTATGTGTGACTATGACTGTATGTGTGATTGTGACTGCATGTGTGACTGTGACTGTATGTTTAACTATGACTGTATGTGTGACTATGACTGTATGTGTGACTATGACTGTATGTGTGACTATGACTGTATGTCTGACTGTGACTGTATGTGTGACTGACTGTATGTGTGAATATGACTGCATGTGTGAATATGACTGTATGTGTGACTATGACTGTATGTGTGACTGTGACTGTGTGTGTGACTGTGACTGTATGTGTGAATATGACTGTATGTGTGACTATGACTGTATGTGTGACTGTGACTGTATGTGTGACTGTGACTGTATGTGTGAATATGACTGCATGTGTGACTATGACTGTCTGTGTAACTATGACTGTATGTGTGACTATGACTGTGTGAGACTATGATTCTGTGTGTGACTGTGACTGTATGCGTGACTGTGACTGTGTGTGACAATGACTTTGTGTATGACTATGACTGTGTTTGTGACTATGACTGTGTGTATGACTATGACTGTGTTTGTGACTGTCACTGTAACTGTGACTGTGTGTGTGACTATGACTGTATGTGTGACTATTACTGTGTGTTTGTGACTGTGACTGTGTGTGTGACTATGACTGTATATGTGACTGTGACTCTGTGTGTGTGACTATGACTATGTGTGTGACTATGACGGTTTGTGTGACTATGACTGTATGTGTGACTATGACTGTGTGTGTGAGTATGACTGTGTGTCTGACTATGACTGTATGTGTGACTATGACTGTGTGTGTGTGACTATGACTGTGTGTGTGACTATGACTGTGTGTGTGACTATGACTGTGTGTGTGACTATGACTGTGTGTGTGACTGTGACTGTATGTGTGACTATGACTGTGTGTGTGACTATGACTGTATGTGCGACTATGACGGTGTGTGTGACTATGACAGTGTTTGTGACTATGACTGTATGTGACTATGGCTGTGTGTGACTATGGCTGTGTGTGACTGTGACTGTATGTGTGACTGTGACTGTGTGTGACTATGACTCTGGGTGTGACTATGACTGTGTGTGACTATGGCTGTGTGTGTGTCTATGACTGTGTGTGACTATGACTGTGTGTGACTATGACTGTATGTGAGACTATGACTGTATGTGTAACTATGACTGTATGTGTGACTGTGACTGTATGTGTGACTATGACTGTATGTGTGACTGTGACTGAATGTGTAACTATGACTGTATGTGTGACTATGACTGTATGTGTGACTATGACTGTATGTGTGACTGTGACTGTATGTGCAACTATGACTGTATGTGTGACTATGACTGTATGTGTGACTGTGACTGTATGTGTGAATATGACTGCATGTGTGACTATGACTGTATGTGTAACTATGACTGTATGTGTGTCTGTGACTGTGTGTGAATATGACTGTATGTGTAACTATGACTGTAAGTGACTATGACTGTGTGTGTGACTATGACTGTGTGTGTGACTATGACTGTGTGTGCGACTATGACTGTATGTGTGACTATGACTGTATGTGTGACTATGACTGTATGTGTGACTGTGACTGTGTGTGTGACTATGACTGTATGTGTGACTGTGACTGTGTGTGTGACTATGACTGTATGTGTGACTATGACTGTGTGTGTGACTATGACTGTAAGTGTGACTGTGACTGTATGTGTGACTATGACTGTATGTGTGACTGTGACTGTATGTGTGACTGTGACTGTATGTGTGAATATGACTGTATGTGTGACTATGACTGTATGTGTGACTGTGACTGTATGTGTGACTGTGACTGTATGTGTGAATATGACTGCATGTGTGACTATGACTGTCTGTGTAACTATGACTGTATGTGTGACTATGACTGTGTGAGACTATGATTCTGTGTGACTGTGACTGTATGCGTGACTGTGACTGTGTGTGACTATGACTGTGTGTATGACTATGACTGTGTTTGTGACTGTCACTGTAACTGTGACTGTGTGTGTGACTATGACTGTATGTGTGACTGTGACTGTATGTGTGACTATGACTGTGTATGTGAGACTGTGACTGTATGTGTGACTGTGACTGTATGTGTGACTGTGACTGTGTGTGTGAATATGACTGCATGTGTGACTGTGACTGTATGTGTGACTATGACTGTATGTGTGACTGTGACTGAATGTGTAACTATGACTGTATGTGTGACTATGACTGTATGTGTGACTGTGACTGTATGTGCAACTATGACTGTATGTGTGACTATGACTGTATGTGTGACTGTGACTGTATGTGTGAATATGACTGCATGTGTGACTATGACTGTATGTGTAACTATGACTGTATGTGTCACTATGACTGTATGTGTGACTATTACTGTGTGTGTGACTATGACCGTATGTGTGACAATGACTGTATGTGTGACTATTACTGTGTGTGTGACTATGACTGTGTGTGTGACTATGACTGTATGTGTGACTATGACTGTGTGTGTGACTATGACTGTATGTGTGACTATTACGGTGTGTGTGACTATGACTGTATGTGTGACTATGACTGTATGTGTGACTATGACTGTATGTGTGACTATGACTGTGTGTGTGACTATGACTGTATGTCTGACTGTGACTGTATGTGTGACTATGACTGTATGTGTGACTATAACTGTGTGTGTGACTATGACTGTATGTGTCACTATGTCTGTATGTGTGACTATGACTGTGTGTGTGACTGTGACTGTATGTGTAACTATGACTGTATGTGTGACTATAACTGTATGTGTGACTATGACTGTATGTGTGACTATGACTGTATGTGTGACTGTGACTGTATGTGTGAATATGACTGCATGTGTGACCATGACTGTCTGTGTAACTATGACTGTATGTGTGACTATGACTGTGTGAGACTATGATTCTGTGTGTGACTGTGACTGTATGCGTGACTGTGACTGTGTGTGACTATGACTGTGTGTATGACTATGACTGTGTTTGTGACTGTCACTGTAACTGTGACTGTGTGTGTGACTATGACTGTATGTGTGACTATTACTGTGCGTGTGACTGTGACTGTGACTGTGTGTGACTATGACTGTATATGTGACTGTGACTCTGTGTGTGTGACTATGACTGTGTCTGTGACTACGACGGTGTGTGTGACTATGACTGTATGTGTGACTATGACTGTGTGTGTGACTATGACTGTATGTTTACTATGACTGTGTGTGTGTGTGACTATGACTGTAAGTGTGACTGTGACTGTATGTGTACTATGACTGTATGTGTGACGATGACTGTATGTTTGACTATGACTGTGTGTGTGACTGTGACTGTGTGAGACTATGACTGTATGTGTGACTGTGACTGTATGTGTAATATGACTGTATGTGTGACGATGACTGAATGTATGACTATGACTGTATGTGTGACTATGACTGTGTGTGTAACTGTGACTGTGTGTTTGACTGTGATGGGATGTGTGACTGTGACTGTGTGTGTGACTATGACTGTGTGTGTGACTGTGACGGTATGTGTGACTTTGACTGTGTGTGACTAGGACTGTGTGCGTGACTGTGACTGTATGTATGACGATGACTATATGTGTGACTGTGACTGTGTGTGTGACTATGACTGTGTGTGTGACTGCGATGGTATGTGTGACTATGACTGTGTGTGTGACTGTGACTGTGTGTGACTATGACTGTGTGCGTGACTATGACAATGTGTTTGTGCCTATGACTGTCTGTGTGACTGTGACTGTATGTGTGACTGTGACTGTATGTTTGACTGTGACTCTATATGTGACTATTACTGTGTGTGTGACTGTGACTGTGTGTGTGACTATGACTGTGTGTGTGACTGTGACTGTATGTGTGAATATGACTGTATGTGTGACTATGACTGTATGTGTGACTATGACTGTATGTGTGACTATGACTGTGTGTGTGACTATGACTGTATGTGTGACTATGACTCTATGTGTGACTATGACTGTGTGTGTGAATATGACTGTATGTGTGACTATGACTGTATGTCTGACTGTGACTGTATGTGTGACTATGACTGTATGTGTGACTATGACTGTATGTGTGAATATGACTGCCTGTGTGAATATGACTGTATGTGTGACTATGACTGTATGTGTGACTGTGACTGTATGTGTGACTGTGACTGTATGTGTGTCTATGACTGTATGTGTGACTATGACTGTATGTGTGACTGTGACTGTATGTGTGACTGTGACTGTATGTGTGAATATGACTGCATGTGTGACTATGACTGTCTGTGTAACTGTGACTGTATGTGTGACTATGACTGTGTGAGACTATGATTCTGTGTGTGACTGTGACTGTATGTGTGACTATGACTGTGTGAGACTATGACTCTGTGTGTGACTGTGACTGTATGTGTGACTGAGACTGTGTGTGACTATGACTGTGTGTATGACTATGACTGTGTTTGTGACTATGACTGTGTGTATGACTATGACTGTGATTGTGACTGTCACTGTAAGTGTGACTGTGTGTGTGACTATGACTGTATGTGTGACTATGACTGTGTGTGTGACTGTGACTGTGTATGTGTCTATGACTGTATGTGTGACTGTGACTGTGTGTGTGTGACTATGACTGTATGTGTGACTGTGACTGTTTGTGTGACTATGACCGTATGTGTGACTATGCCTATGACTGTGTTTGTGACTATGACTGTGTGTATGACTATGACTGTGTTTGTGACTGTCACTGTAAGTGTGACTGTGTGTGTTACTATGACTGTATGTGTGACTATGACTGTGTGTGTGACTGTGACTGTGTATGTGACTGTTACTGTATGTGTGACTGTGACTGTGTGTGTGTGACTATGACTGTATGTGTGACTGTGACTGTTTGTGTGACTATGACCGTATGTGTGACTATGACTGTATGTGTGACTATGACTGTGTGTGTGACTATGACTGTATGTGTGACTATGACTGTATGTGTGACTATGACGGTGTGTGTGACTATGACTGTATGTGTCACTATGACTGTATGTGTGACTATGGCTATATGTGTGACTATGACTGTGTGTGTGACTATGACTGTATGTGTCACTATGGCTGTATGTGTGACTATGACTGTATGTTTGACTATAACTGTATGTGTGACTATGACTGTATGTGTGACTGTGACTGTTTGTGTGACTATGACCGTGTGTGTGACTTTGACTGTATGTGTGACTATGACTGTGTGTGTGACTATGACTGTATGTGTGACTATGACTGTATGAGTGACTATGACGGTGTGTGACTATGACTGTATGTGTGACTATGACTGTATGTGTGACTATGACTGTATGTGTGACTATGACTGTGTGTGTGACTATGACTGTATGTGTCACTATGACTGTATGTGTGACTATGACTGTATGTTTGACTATGACTGTATGTGTGACTATGACTGTATGTGTGACTGTGACTGTATGTGTTATTGTGACTGTATGTGTGACTGTGACTGTGTGTGTGAATATGACTGCATGTGTGACTGTGACTGTATGTGTAACTATGACTGTAGGTGTGACTATGACTGTATGTGTGACTGTGACTGTATGTGTGACTATGACTTGTGTGACTGTGACTGTATGTGTGAATACGACTGAATGTGTGACTATGACTGCATGTGTGACTATGACTGTATGTGTGACTATGACTGTATGTGTGATTGTGACTGCATGTGTGACTGTGACTGTATGTTTAACTATGACAGTATGTGTGACTATGACAGTATGTGTGACTGTGACTGTATGTGTGAATATGACTGCATGTGTCAGTATGACTGTCTGTGTAACTATGACTGTATGTGTGACTATGACTGTGTGAGACTATGATTCTGTGTGTGACTGTGACTGTATGCGTGACTGTGACTGTGTGTGACTATGACTGTGTGTATGACTATGACTGTGTTTGTGACTATGACTGTGTGTATGACTATGACTGTGTTTGTGATTGTCACTGTAACTGTGACTGTGTGTGTGACTATGACTGTATGTGTGACTATTACTGTGTGTGTGTGACTGTGACTGTGTGTGTGACTATGACTGTATATGTGACTGTGACTCTGTGTGTGTGACTATGACTGTGTGTGTGACTATGACGGTTTGTGTGACTATGACTGTATGTGTGACTATGACTGTGTTTGTGAGTATGACTGTGTGTGTGACTATGACTGTATGTGTGGCTATGACTGTGTGTGTGACTATGACTGTGTGTGTGACTATGGCTGTGTGTGTGACTATGACTGTGTGTGTGTGACTATGACTGTGTGAGACTATGACTGTATGTGAGACTATGACTGTATGTGTTACTATGACTGTATTTGTGACTGTGACTGTATGTGTGACTATGACTGTATGTGTGACTGTGACTGAATGTGTAACTATGACTGTATGTGTGACTATGACTGTATGTGTGACTATGACTGTATGTGTGACTGTGACTGTATGTGCAACTATGACTGTATGTGTGACTATGACTGTATGTGTGACTTTGACTGTATGTGTGAATATGACTGCATGTGTGACTATGACTGTATGTGTAACTATGACTGTATGTGTGTCTGTGACTGTGTGTGAATATGACTGTATGTGTAACTATGACTGTATGTGACTATGACTGTGTGTGTGACTATGACTGTGTGTGTGACTATGACTGTGTGCGCGACTATGACTGTATGTGTGACTATGACTGTATGTGTGACTAGGACTGTATGTGTGACTGTGACTGTGTGTGTGACTATGACTGTATGTGTGACTGTGACTGTGTGTGTGACTATGACTGTATGTGTGACTATGACTGTGTGTGTGACTATGACTGTATATGTGACTGTGACTGTATGTGTGACGATGACTGTATGTGTGACTGTGACTGTTTGTGTGACTATGACCGTGTGTGTGACTATGACTGTATGTGTGACTATGACTGTGTGTGTGACTATGACTGTATGTGTGACTATGACTGTATGTGTGACTATGACGGTGTGTGTGACTATGACTGTATGTGTGACTATGACTGTATGTGTGACTATGACTGTATGTGTGACTATGACTGTGTGTGTGACTATGACTGTATGTGTCACTATGACTGTATGTGTGACTATGACTGTATGTTTGACTATGACTGTATGTGTGACTATGACTGTATGTGTGACTGTGACCGTATGTGTTATTGTGACTGTATGTGTGACTGTGACTGTGTGTGTGAATATGACTGCATGTGTGACTGTGACTGTATGTTAAACTATGACTGTAGGAGTGACTATGACTGTATGTGTGACTGTGACTGTATGTGTGACTATGACTTGTATGACTCTGACTGTATGTGTGAATATGACTGAATGTGTGACTATGACTGCATGTGTGACTATGACTGTATGTGTGACTATGACTGTATGTGTGATTGTGACTGCAAGTGTGACTGTGACTGTATGTTTAACTATGACTGTATGTGTGACTATGACTGTATGTGTGACTATGACTGTATGTGTGACTATGACTGTATGTCTGACTGTGACTGTATGTGTGACTGACTGTATGTGTGAATATGACTGCATGTGTGAATATGACTGTATGTGTGACTATGACTGTATGTGTGACTGCGACTGTATGTGTGACTGTGACTGTATGTGTGAATATGACTGTATGTGTGACTATGACTGTATGTGTGACTGTGACTGTATGTGTGACTGTGACTGTATGTATGAATATGACTGTATGTGTGTATATGACTGTATGTGTGACTATGACTGTATATGTGAATATGACTGTATGTGTGACTATGACTGTATGTGTGACTGTGACTGTATGTGTGACTGTGACTGTATGTGTAACTATGACTGTATCTGTGAATGTGACTGTATGTGTGACTATGACTGTATGTGACTATGACTGTATGTGTGACTATGACTGTATGTGTAACTATGACTGTATGTGTGAGTATGACTGTAAGTGTGACTGTGACTGTATGTGTAGCTATGACTGTGTGTGCGACTATGACTGTATGTGTGACTGTGACTGTATGTGTGACTATGACTGTGTATGTGTGACTGTGACTGTATGTGTGACTGTGACTGTATGTGTGACTGTGACTGTGTGTGTGAATATGACTGCATGTGTGACTGTGACTGTATGTGTAACTATGACTGTATGTGTGACTATGACTGTATGTGTGACTGTGACTGTATGTGTGACTATGAATTGTGTGACTGTGACTGTGACTGTATGTGTGAATATGACTGCATGTGTGACTATGACTGTATGTGTGACTATGACTGTATGTGTGACCGTGACTGTATGTGTGACTATGACTGCATGTGTGACTGTGACTGTATGTGTAACTATGACTGTATGTGTGACTATGACTGTATGTGTGACTATGACTGTATGTGTGACTATGACTGTATGTGTGACTATGACTGTATGTGTGACTATGACTGTGTGTGTGACTATGACTGTATGTGTCACTATGACTGTATGTGTGACTATCACTGTGTGTGTGACTATGACCGTATGTGTGACTATGACTGTATGTGTGACTATGACTGTGTGTGTGACTATGACTGTGTGTGACTATGACTGTATGTGTCACTATGACTGTATGTGTGACTATGACTGTATTTTTTACTATGACTGTATGTGTGACTATGACTGTATGTGTGACTGTGACTGTTTGTGTGACTATGACCGTGTGTGTGACTATGACTGTATGTGTGACTATGACTGTGTGTGTGACTATGACTGTATGTGTGACTATGACTTTATGTGTGACTATGACGGTGTGTGGGTCTATGACTGTATGTTTGACTATGACTGTATGTGTGACTATGACTGTATGTGTGACTATGACTGTGTGTGTGACTATGACTGTATGTGTCACTATGACTGTATGTGTGACTATGACTGTATGTTTGACTATGACTGTATGTGTGACTATGACTGTATGTGTGACTGTGACTGTATGTGTTATTGTGACTGTGTTTTGTGACTGTGACTGTGTGTGTGAATATGACTGCATGTGTGACGGTGACTGTATGTGAAACTATGACTGTAGGTGTGACTATGACTGTATGTGTGACTGTGACTGTATGTGTGAAAATGACTTGTGTGACTGTGACTGTATGTGTGAATATGACTGAATGTGTGACTATGACTGTATGTGTGACTATGACTGTATGTGTGACTATGACTGTGTGTGTGATTGTGACTGCATGTGTGACTGTGACTGTATGTTTAACTATGACTGTATGTGTGACTATGACTGTATGTGTGACTATGACTGTATGTGTGACTATGACTGTATGTCTGACTGTGACTGTATGTGTGACTGACTGTATGTGTGAATATGACTGCATGTGTGAATATGACTGTATGTGTGACTATGACTGTATGTGTGACTGTGACTGTGTGTGTGACTGTGACTGTATGTGTGAATATGACTGTATGTGTGACTATGACTGTATGTGTGACTGTGACTGTATGTGTGACTGTGATTGTATGTGTGAATATGACTGCATGTGTGACTATGACTGTCTGTGTAACTATGACTGTATGTGTGACTATGACTGTGTGAGACTATGATTCTGTGTGTGACTGTGACTGTATGCGTGACTGTGACCGTGTGTGACAATGACTTTGTGTATGACTATGACTGTGTTTGTGACTATGACTGTGTGTATGACTATGACTGTGTTTGTGACTGTCACTGTAACTGTGACTGTGTGTGTGACTATGACTGTATGTGTGACTATTACTGTGTGTGTGACTGTGACTGTGTGTGTGACTATGACTGTATATGTGACTGTGACTCTGTGTGTGTGACTATGACTGTGTGTGTGACTATGACGGTTTGTGTGACTATGACTGTATGTGTGACTATGACTGTGTGTGTGAGTATGACTGTGTGTCTGACTATGACTGTATGTGTGACTATGACTGTGTGTGTGACTATGACTGTGTGTGTGACTATGACTGTGTGTGTGACTATGACTGTGTGTATGACTATGACTGTGTTTGTGATTGTCACTGTAACTGTGACTGTGTGTGTGACTATGACTGTATGTGTGACTATTACTGTGTGTGTGTGACTGTGACTGTGTGTGTGACTATGACTGTATATGTGACTGTGACTCTGTGTGTGTGACTATGACTGTGTGTGTGACTATGACGGTTTGTGTGACTATGACTGTATGTGTGACTATGACTGTGTTTGTGAGTATGACTGTGTGTGTGACTATGACTGTATGTGTGGCTATGACTGTGTGTGTGACTATGACTGTGTGTGTGACTATGGCTGTGTGTGTGACTATGACTGTGTGTGTGTGACTATGACTGTGTGAGACTATGACTGTATGTGAGACTATGACTGTATGTGTTACTATGACTGTATGTGTGACTGTGACTGTATGTGTGACTATGACTGTATGTGTGACTGTGACTGAATGTGTAACTATGACTGTATGTGTGACTATGACTGTATGTGTGACTATGACTGTATGTGTGACTGTGACTGTATGTGCAACTATGACTGTATGTGTGACTATGACTGTATGTGTGACTGTGACTGTATGTGTGAATATGACTGCATGTGTGACTATGACTGTATGTGTAACTATGACTGTATGTGTGTCTGTGACTGTGTGTGAATATGACTGTATGTGTAACTATGACTGTATGTGACTATGACTGTGTGTGTGACTATGACTGTGTGTGTGACTATGACTGTGTGCGCGACTATGACTGTATGTGTGACTATGACTGTATGTGTGACTAGGACTGTATGTGTGACTGTGACTGTGTGTGTGACTATGACTGTATGTGTGACTGTGACTGTGTGTGTGACTATGACTGTATGTGTGACTATGACTGTGTGTGTGACTATGACTGTATATGTGACTGTGACTGTATGTGTGACGATGACTGTATGTGTGACTGTGACTGTTTGTGTGACTATGACCGTGTGTGTGACTATGACTGTATGTGTGACTATGACTGTGTGTGTGACTATGACTGTATGTTTGACTATGACTGTATGTGTGACTATGACGGTGTGTGTGACTATGACTGTATGTGTGACTATGACTGTATGTGTGACTATGACTGTATGTGTGACTATGACTGTGTGTGTGACTATGACTGTATGTGTCACTATGACTGTATGTGTGACTATGACTGTATGTTTGACTATGACTGTATGTGTGACTATGACTGTATGTGTGACTGTGACCGTATGTGTTATTGTGACTGTATGTGTGACTGTGACTGTGTGTGTGAATATGACTGCATGTGTGACTGTGACTGTATGTTAAACTATGACTGTAGGAGTGACTATGACTGTATGTTTGACTGTGACTGTATGTGTGACTATGACTTGTATGACTCTGACTGTATGTGTGAATATGACTGAATGTGTGACTATGACTGCATGTGTGACTATGACTGTATGTGTGACTATGACTGTATGTGTGATTGTGACTGCAAGTGTGACTGTGACTGTATGTTTAACTATGACTGTATGTGTGACTATGACTGTATGTGTGACTATGACTGTATGTGTGACTATGACTGTATGTCTGACTGTGACTGTATGTGTGACTGACTGTATGTGTGAATATGACTGCATGTGTGAATATGACTGTATGTGTGACTATGACTGTATGTGTGACTGCGACTGTATGTGTGACTGTGACTGTATGTGTGAATATGAATGTATGTGTGACTATGACTGTATGTGTGACTGTGACTGTATGTGTGACTGTGACTGTATGTATGAATATGACTGTATGTGTGTATATGACTGTATGTGTGACTATGACTGTATATGTGAATATGACTGTATGTGTGACTATGACTGTATGTGTGACTGTGACTGTATGTGTGACTGTGACTGTATGTGTAACTATGACTGTATCTGTGAATGTGACTGTATGTGTGACTATGACTGTATGTGACTATGACTGTATGTGTGACTATGACTGTATGTGTAACTATGACTGTATGTGTGAGTATGACTGTATGTGTGACTGTGACTGTATGTGTAGCTATGACTGTGTGTGCGACTATGACTGTATGTGTGACTGTGACTGTATGTGTGACTATGACTGTGTATGTGTGACTGTGACTGTATGTGTGACTGTGACTGTATGTGTGACTGTGACTGTGTGTGTGAATATGACTGCATGTGTGACTGTGACTGTATGTGTAACTATGACTGTATGTGTGACTATGACTAAATGTGTGACTGTGACTGTATGTGTGACTATGAATTGTGTGACTGTGACTGTGACTGTATGTGTGAATATGACTGCATGTGTGACTATGACTGTATGTGTGACTATGACTGTATGTGTGACCGTGACTGTATGTGTGACTATGACTGCATGTGTGACTGTGACTGTATGTGTAACTATGACTGTATGTGTGACTATGACTGTATGTGTGACTATGACTGTATGTGTGACTATGACTGTATGTGTGACTATGACTGTATGTGTGACTATGACTGTGTGTGTGACTATGACTGTATGTGTCACTATGACTGTATGTGTGACTATCACTGTGTGTGTGACTATGACCGTATGTGTGACTATGACTGTATGTGTGACTATGACTGTGTGTGTGACTATGACTGTGTGTGACTATGACTGTATGTGTCACTATGACTGTATGTGTGACTATGACTGTATTTTTTACTATGACTGTATGTGTGACTATGACTGTATGTGTGACTGTGACTGTTTGTGTGACTATGACCGTGTGTGTGACTATGACTGTATGTGTGACTATGACTGTGTGTGTGACTATGACTGTATGTGTGACTATGACTTTATGTGTGACTATGACGGTGTGTGGGTCTATGACTGTATGTTTGACTATGACTGTATGTGTGACTATGACTGTATGTGTGACTATGACTGTGTGTGTGACTATGACTGTATGTGTCACTATGACTGTATGTGTGACTATGACTGTATGTTTGACTATGACTGTATGTGTGACTATGACTGTATGTGTGACTGTGACTGTATGTGTTATTGTGACTGTGTTTTGTGACTGTGACTGTGTGTGTGAATATGACTGCATGTGTGACGGTGACTGTATGTGAAACTATGACTGTAGGTGTGACTATGACTGTATGTGTGACTGTGACTGTATGTGTGACAATGACTTGTGTGACTGTGACTGTATGTGTGAATATGACTGAATGTGTGACTATGACTGTATGTGTGACTATGACTGTATGTGTGACTATGACTGTGTGTGTGATTGTGACTGCATGTGTGACTGTGACTGTATGTTTAACTATGACTGTATGTGTGACTATGACTGTATGTGTGACTATGACTGTATGTGTGACTATGACTGTATGTCTGACTGTGACTGTATGTGTGACTGACTGTATGTGTGAATATGACTGCATGTGTGAATATGACTGTATGTGTGACTATGACTGTATGTGTGGCTGTGACTGTGTGTGTGACTGTGACTGTATGTGTGAATATGACTGTATGTGTGACTATGACTGTATGTGTGACTGTGACTGTATGTGTGACTGTGATTGTATGTGTGAATATGACTGCATGTGTGACTGTGACTGTCTGTGTAACTATGACTGTATGTGTGACTATGACTGTGTGAGACTATGATTCTGTGTGTGACTGTGACTGTATGCGTGACTGTGACCGTGTGTGACAATGACTTTGTGTATGACTATGACTGTGTTTGTGACTATGACTGTGTGTATGACTATGACTGTGTTTGTGACTGTCACTGTAACTTTGACTGTGTGTGTGACTATGACTGTATGTGTGACTATTACTGTGTGTGTGACTGTGACTGTGTGTGTGACTATGACTGTATATGTGACTGTGACTCTGTGTGTGTGACTATGACTGTGTGTGTGACTATGACGGTTTGTGTGACTATGACTGTATGTGTGACTATGACTGTGTGTGTGAGTATGACTGTGTGTCTGACTATGACTGTATGTGTGACTATGACTGTGTGTGTGACTATGACTGTGTGTGTGACTATGACTGTGTGTGTGACTATGACTGTGTGTGTGACTATGACTATGTGTGTGACTGTGACTGTATGTGTGACTATGACTGTGTGTGTGACTATGACTGTATGTGCGACTATGACGGTGTGTGTGACTATGACAGTGTTTGTGACTATGACTGTATGTGACTATGGCTGTGTGTGACTATGGCTGTGTATGACTGTGACTGTATGTGTGACTGTGACTGTGTGTGACTGACTCTGGGTGTGACTATGACTGTGTGTGACTATGGCTGTGTGTGTGTCTATGACTGTGTGTGTGACTATGACTGTGTGTGACTATGACTGTATGTGAGACTATGACTGTATGTGTAACTATGACTGTATGTGTGACTGTGACTGTATGTGTGACTATGACTGTATGTGTGACTGTGACTGAATGTGTAACTATGACTGTATGTGTGACTATGACTGTATGTGTGACTATGACTGTATGTGTGACTGTGACTGTATGTGCAACTATGACTGTATGTGTGACTATGACTGTATGTGTGACTGTGACTGTATGTGTGAATATGACTGCATGTGTGACTATGACTGTATGTGTAACTATGACCGTATGTGTGTCTGTGACTGTGTGTGAATATGACTGTATGTGTAACTATGACTGTAAGTGACTATGACTGTGTGTGTGACTATGACTGTGTGTGTGACTATGACTGTGTGTGCGACTATGACTGTATGTGTGACTATGACTGTATGTGTGACTATGACTGTATGTGTGACTGTGACTGTGTGTGTGACTATGACTGTATGTGTGACTGTGACTGTGTGTGTGACTATGACTGTATGTGTGACTATGACTGTGTGTGTGACTATGACTGTAAGTGTGACTGTGACTGTATGTGTGACTATGACTGTATGTGTGACTGTGACTGTATGTGTGACTGTGACTGTATGTGTGAATATGACTGTATGTGTGACTATGACTGTATGTGTGACTGTGACTGTATGTGTGACTGTGACTGTATGTGTGAATATGACTGCATGTGTGACTATGACTGTCTGTGTAACTATGACTGTATGTGTGACTATGACTGTGTGAGACTATGATTCTGTGTGTGACTGTGCCTGTATGCGTGACTGTGACTGTGTGTGACTATGACTGTGTGTATGACTATGACTGTGTTTGTGACTGTCACTGTAACTGTGACTGTGTGTGTGACTATGACTGTATGTGTGACTGTGACTGTATGTGTGACTATGACTGTGTATGTGAGACTGTGACTGTATGTGTGACTGTGACTGTATGTGTGACTGTGACTGTGTGTGTGAATATGACTGCATGTGTGACTGTGACTGTATGTGTGACTATGACTGTATGTGTGACTGTGACTGAATGTGTAACTATGACTGTATGTGTGACTATGACTGTATGTGTGACTATGACTGTATGTGTGACTGTGACTGTATGTGCAACTATGACTGTATGTGTGACTATGACTGTATGTGTGACTGTGACTGTATGTGTGAATATGACTGCATGTGTGACTATGACTGTATGTGTAACTATGACTGTATGTGTCACTATGATTGTATGTGTGACTATTACTGTGTGTGTGACTATGACCGTATGTGTGACAATGACTGTATGTGTGACTATGACTGTGTGTGTGACTATGACTGTGTGTGTGACTATGACTGTATGTGTGACTATGACTGTGTGTGTGACTATGACTGTATGTGTGACTATTACTGTGTGTGTGACTATGACTGTATGTGTGACTATGACTGTATGTGTGACTATGACTGTATGTGTGACTATGACTGTGTGTGTGACTATGACTGTATGTCTGACTGTGACTGTATGTGTGACTATGACTGTATGTGTGACTATAACTGTGTGTGTGACTATGACTGTATGTGTCACTATGTCTGTATGTGTGACTATGACTGTGTGTGTGACTGTGACTGTATGTGTAACTATGACTGTATGTGTGACTATGACTGGATGTGTGACTATGACTGTATGTGTGACTGTGACTGTATGTGTGAATATGACTGCATGTGTGACTATGACTGTCTGTGTAACTATGACTGTATGTGTGACTATGACTGTGTGAGACTATGATTCTGTGTGTGACTGTGACTGTATGCGTGACTGTGACTGTGTGTGACTATGACTGTGTGTATGACTATGACTGTGTTTGTGACTGTCACTGTAACTGTGACTGTGTGTGTGACTATGACTGTATGTGTGACTATTACTGTGCGTGTGACTGTGACTGTGACTGTGTGTGACTATGACTGTATATGTGACTGTGCCTCTGTGTGTGTGACTATGACTGTGTGTGTGACTACGACGGTGTGTGTGACTATGACTGTATGTGTGACTATGACTGTGGGTGTGAGTATGACTGTGTGTGTGACTATGACTGTATGTTTACTATGACTGTGTGTGTGTGTGTGACTATGACTGTGTGTGTGACTATGACTGTGTGTGTGACTATGACTGTGTGTGTGACTATGACTGTGTATGTGACTGTGACTGTATGTGTGACTATAACTGTGTGTGTGACTGTGACTGTATGTGTGACTATGACGGTGTGTGTGACTATGACAGTGTTTGTGACTATGACTGTATGTGACTATGGCTGTGTGTGACTGTGACTGTATGTGTGACTGTGACTGTGTGTGACTATGACTGTGGGTGTGACTATGACTGTGTGTGTGACTCTGGCTGTGTGTGTGACTATTACTGTGTGTGTGACTATGACTGTGTGCGTAACTATGACTGTATGTGTGACTGTGACTGTATGTGTGACTATGACTGTATGTGTGACTGTGACTAAATGTGTAACTATGACTGTATGTGTGACCATGACTGTATGTGTGACTATGACTGTATGTGTGACTGTGACTGTATGTGCAACTATGACTGTATGTGTGACTATGACTGTATGTGTGACTGTGACTGTATGTGTGAATATGACTGCATGTGTGACTATGACTGTATGTGTAACTATGACTGTATGTGTGTCAGTGACTGTGTGTGAATATGACTGTATGTGTAACTATGACTGTATGTGAATATGACTGTGTGTGTGACTATGACTGTGTGTGTGACTATGACTGTGTGTGCGACTATGACTGTATGTGTGACTGTGACTGTATGTGTGACTATGACTTTATGTGTGACTGTGACTGTGTGTGTGACTATGACTGTATGTGTGACTATGACTGTATGTGTGACTATGACTGTGTGTGTGACTATGACTGTATGTGTGACTGTGACTGTATGTGTGATTATGACTGTATGTGTGACTGTGTCTGTGTATGTGTGACTATGACTGTATATGTGACTATGACTGTATGTGTGACTATGACTGTATGTGTGACTGTGACTGTATGTGTGACTGTGACTGTATGTGTGACTGTGACTGTATGTGTGACTATGTCTGGATGTGTGACTGTGACTGTATGTGTGACTGTGACTGCATGTGTGACTGTGACTGTATGTGTGACTATGACTGTATGTGTGACTGTGACTGTATGTGTGACTATGACTCTATGTGTGACTGTGACTGTGTATGTGTGACTATGACTGTATATGTGACTATGACTGTATGTGTGACTATGACTGTATGTGTGACTGTGACTGTATGTGTGACTGTGACTGTAAGTGTGACTGTGACTGTATGTGTGACTATGACTGTATGTGTGACTGTGACTGTATGTGTGACTGTGACTGCATGTGTGACTGTGACTGTATGTGTGACTATGACTGTATGTGTGACTGTGACTGTATGTGTGACTATGACTGCATGTGTGACTGTGACTGTATGTGTGACTATGACTGTATGTGTGACAATGACTGTATCTGTGACTATGACTGTATGTGTGACTATGACTGTATGTGTGATTGTGACTGTATGTGTGACTGTGACTGTATGTGTAACTATGACTGTATCTGTGACTGTGAATGTATGTGTGACTATGACTGTATGTGACTATGACTGTATGTGTGACTATGACTGTATGTGTAACTATGACTGTATGTGTGAGTATGACTGTGTGTGTGACTGTGACTGAATGTGTGACTATGACTGTGTATGTGTGACTGTGACTGTATGTGTGACTGTGACTGTATGTGTGACTGTGACTGTGTGTGTGAATATGACTTCATGTGTGACTGTGACTGTATGTGTAACTATGACTGTATGTGTAACTATGACTGTATGTGTGACTGTGACTGTATGTGTGACTATGAATTGTGTGACTGTGACTGTATGTGTGAATATGACTGCATGTGTGACTCTGACTGTATGTGTGACTATGACTGTATGTGTGACTGTGACTGTATGTGTGACTATGACTGCATGTGTGACTGTGACTGAATGTGTAACTATGACTGTATGTGTGACTATGACTGTATGTGTGACTATGACTGTATGTGTGACTATGACTGTATGTCTGACTGTGAGTGTATGTGTGACTGTGACTGTATGAGTGAATATGACTGCATGTGTGAATATGACTGTATGTGTGACTATGACTGTATGTGTGACTGTGACTGTATTTGTGACTGTGACTGTATGTGTGAATATGACTGTATGTGTGCCTGACTGTATGTGTGACTATGACTCTATGTGTGAATCTGACTGCATGTGTGACTATGACTGTCTGTGTAACTATGACTGTATGTGTGACTGTGACTGTGTGTGAATATGACTGCATGTGTGACTATGACTGTATGTGTAACTATGACTGTATGTGTGACTATGACTGTATGTGTGACTTTGACTGTGTGTGTGACTATGACTGTATGTGTGACTATGACTGTATGCGTGACTATGACTGTGTGTGTGACTATGACTGTATGTGTGACTGTGACTGTGTGTGTGACTATGACTGTATGTGTAACTGTATGTGTAACTATGACTGTATGTGTGACTATGACTGTATGTGTGACTATTACTGTGTGTGTGACTGTGTGTGTGACTATGACTGTATATGTGACTGTGACTGTGTGTATGTGACTATGACTGTGTGTGTGACTATGACGGTGTGTGTGACTATGACTGTATGTGTGACTATGACTGTGTGTGTGAGTATGACTATGACTGTATGTGTGACTATGACTGTGTGTGTGTGACTATGACTGTGTGTGTGACTATGACTGTGTGTGTGACTATGAGTGTGTGTGTGACTGTATGTGTAACTATGACTGTATATGTGACTGTATGTGTGACTATGACTGTATGTGTGACTATGACTGTGTGTGTGAATGTGACTGTGTGTGTGACTGTAACTGTGTGTGAGACTGTGACTGTATGTATGACTGTGATTGTGTGTGAGACTATGACTGTGTGTGGGACTGTGACTGTGTGTGTGACTGACTGTATGTGTGACTATGACTGTATGTGTGACTGTGACTGTACGTGTAACTGTGACTGTGTGTCTGACTACTTCTGTATGTGTGACTATGACTGTATGCGTCACTGTGACTGTATGTGTGACTATGACTGTGTGTGAGACTGTGACTGTATGTGTGACAGTGACTGTGTGTGAGACTATGACTGTGTGTGTGACTGTGACTGTGTGTGTGACTATGACTGTATGTGTGACTATTACTGTGTGTGTGACTGACACTGTGACTGTGACTGTGTGTGTGACTATAACTGTATATGTGACTGTGACTCTGTGTGTGTGACTATGACTGTGTGTGTGACTATGACGGTATGTGTGACTATGACTGTATGGGTGACTATGACTGTGTGTGTGAATATGACTGTGTGTGTGACTATGACTGTATGTTTACTATGACTGTGTGTGTCACTATGACTGTATGTGTGACTATGACTGTATGTTTGACTATGACTGTATGTGTGACTATGACTGTATGTGTGACTGTGACTGTATGTGTTATTGTGACTGTATGTGTGACTGTGACTGTGTGTGTGAATATGACTGCATGTGTGACTGTGACTGTATGTGAAACTATGACTGTAGGTGTGACTATGACTGTATGTGTGACTGTGACTGTATGTGTGACAATGACTTGTGTGACTGTGACTGTATGTGTGAATATGACTGAATGTGTGACTATGACTGCATGTGTGACTATGACTGTATGTGTGACTATGACTGTGTGTGTGATTGTGACTGCATGTGTGACTGTGACTGTATGTTTAACTATGACTGTATGTGTGACTATGACTGTATGTGTGACTATGACTGTATGTGTGACTATGACTGTATGTCTGACTTGTGACTGTATGTGTGACTGACTGTATGTGTGAATATGACTGCATGTGTGAATATGACTGTATGTGTGACTATGACTGTATGTGTGACTGTGACTGTGTGTGTGACTGTGACTGTATGTGTAAATATGACTGTATGTGTGACTATGACTGTATGTGTGACTGTGACTGTATGTGTGACTGTGACTGTATGTGTGAATATGACTGCATGTGTGACTATGACTGTCTGTGTAACTATGACTGTATGTGTGACTATGACTGTGTGAGACTATGATTCTGTGTGTGACTGTGACTGTATGCGTGACTGTGACCGTGTGTGACAATGACTTTGTGTATGACTATGACTGTGTTTGTGACTATGACTGTGTGTATGACTATGACTGTGTTTGTGACTGTCACTGTAACTGTGACTGTGTGTGTGACTATGACTGTATGTGTGACTATTACTGTGTGTTTGTGACTGTGACTGTGTGTGTGACTATGACTGTATATGTGACTGTGACTCTGTGTGTGTGACTATGACTGTGTGTGTGACTATGACGGTTTGTGTGACTATGACTGTATGTGTGACTATGACTGTGTGTGTGAGTATGACTGTGTGTCTGACTATGACTGTATGTGTGACTATGACTGTGTGTGTGTGACTATGACTGTGTGTGTGACTATGACTGTGTGTGTGACTATGACTGTGTGTGTGACTATGACTATGTGTGTGACTGTGACTGTATTGTGTGACTATGACTGTGTGTGTGACTATGACTGTATGTGCGACTATGACGGTGTGTGTGACTATGACAGTGTTTGTGACTATGACTGTATGTGACTATGGCTGTGTGTGACTATGGCTGTGTGTGACTGTGACTGTATGTGTGACTGTGACTGTGTGTGACTGACTCTGGGTGTGACTATGACTGTGTGTGACTATGGCTGTGTGTGTGTCTATGACTGTGTGTGTGACTATGACTGTGTGTGACTATGACTGTATGTGTGACTATGACTGTATGTGTGACTGTGACTGTATGTGCAACTATGACTGTATGTGTGACTATGACTGTATGTGTGACTGTGACTGTATGTGTGAATATGACTGCATGTGTGACTATGACTGTATGTGTAACTATGACTGTATGTGTCACTATGATTGTATGTGTGACTATTACTGTGTGTGTGACTATGACCGTATGTGTGACAATGACTGTATGTGTGACTATGACTGTGTGTGTGATTATGACTGTGTGTGTGACTATGACTGTATGTGTGACTATGACTGTGTGTGTGACTATGACTGTATGTGTGACTATTACTGTGTGTGTGACTATGACTGTATGTGTGACTATGACTGTATGTGTGACTATGACTGTATGTGTGACTATGACTGTGTGTGTGACTATGACTGTATGTCTGACTGTGACTGTATGTGTGACTATGACTGTATGTGTGACTATAACTGTGTGTGTGACTATGACTGTATGTGTCACTATGTCTGTATGTGTGACTATGACTGTGTGTGTGACTGTGACTGTATGTGTAACTATGACTGTATGTGTGACTATGACTGTATGTGTGACTATGACTGTATGTGTGACTATGACTGTATGTGTGACTGTGACTGTATGTGTGAATATGACTGCATGTGTGACTATGACTGTCTGTGTAACTATGACTGTATGTGTGACTATGACTGTGTGAGACTATGATTCTGTGTGTGACTGTGCCTGTATGCGTGACTGTGACTGTGTGTGACTATGACTGTGTGTATGACTATGACTGTGTTTGTGACTGTCACTGTAACTGTGACTGTGTGTGTGACTATGACTGTATGTGTGACTATTACTGTGCGTGTGACTGTGACTGTGACTGTGTGTGACTATGACTGTATATGTGACTGTGCCTCTGTGTGTGTGACTATGACTGTGTGTGTGACTACGACGGTGTGTGTGACTATGACTGTATGTGTGACTATGACTGTGGGTGTGAGTATGACTGTGTGTGTGACTATGACTGTATGTTTACTATGACTGTGTGTGTGTGTGTGACTATGACTGTGTGTGTGACTATGACTGTGTGCGTGACTGTGACTGTATGTGTGACTATAACTGTGTGTGTGACTGTGACTGTATGTGTGACTATGACGGTGTGTGTGACTATGACAGTGTTTGTGACTATGACTGTATGTGACGATGGCTGTGTGTGACTGTGACTGTATGTGTGACTGTGACTGTGTGTGACTATGACTGTGGGTGTGACTATGACTGTGTGTGTGACTCTGGCTGTGTGTGTGACTATTACTGTGTGTGTGACTATGACTGTGTGCGTAACTATGACTGTATGTGTGACTGTGACTGTATGTGTGACTATGACTGTATGTGTGACTGTGACTAAATGTGTAACTATGACTGTATGTGTGACCATGACTGTATGTGTGACTATGACTGTATGTGTGACTGTGACTGTATGTGCAACTATGACTGTATGTGTGACTATGACTGTATGTGTGACTGTGACTGTATGTGTGAATATTACTGCATGTGTGACTATGACTGTATGTGTAACTATGACTGTATGTGTGTCAGTGACTGTGTGTGAATATGACTGTATGTGTAACTATGACTGTATGTGAATATGACTGTGTGTGTGACTATGACTGTGTGTGTGACTATGACTGTGTGTGCGACTATGACTGTATGTGTGACTGTGACTTATGTGTGACTATGACTTTATGTGTGACTGTGACTGTGTGTGTGACTATGACTGTATGTGTGACTATGACTGTATGTGTGACTATGACTGTGTGTGTGACTATGACTGTATGTGTGACTGTGACTGTATGTGTGATTATGACTGTATGTGTGACTGTGTCTGTGTATGTGTGACTATGACTGTATATGTGACTATGACTGTATGTGTGACTATGACTGTATGTGTGACTGTGACTGTATGTGTGACTGTGACTGTATGTGTGACTGTGACTGTATGTGTGACTATGTCTGGATGTGTGACTGTGACTGTATGTGTGACTGTGACTGCATGTGTGACTGTGACTGTATGTGTGACTATGACTGTATGTGTGACTGTGACTGTATGTGTGACTATGACTCTATGTGTGACTGTGACTGTGTATGTGTGACTATGACTGTATATGTGACTATGACTGTATGTGTGACTATGACTGTATGTGTGACTGTGACTGTATGTGTGACTGTGACTGTAAGTGTGACTGTGACTGTATGTGTGACTATGACTGTATGTGTGACTGTGACTGTATGTGTGACTGTGACTGCATGTGTGACTGTGACTGTATGTGTGACTATGACTGTATGTGTGACTGTGACTGTATGTGTGACTATGACTGCATGTGTGACTGTGACTGTATGTGTGACTATGACTGTATGTGTGACAATGACTGTATCTGTGACTATGACTGTATGTGTGACTATGACTGTATGTGTGACTGTGACTGTATGTGTGACTGTGACTGTATGTGTAACTATGACTGTATCTGTGACTGTGAATGTATGTGTGACTATGACTGTATGTGACTATGACTGTATGTGTGACTATGACTGTATGTGTAACTATGACTGTATGTGTGAGTATGACTGTGTGTGTGACTGTGACTGAATGTGTGACTATGACTGTGTATGTGTGACTGTGACTGTATGTGTGACTGTGACTGTATGTGTGACTGTGACTGTGTGTGTGAATATGACTTCATGTGTGACTGTGACTGTATGTGTAACTATGACTGTATGTGTGACTATGACTGTATGTGTGACTGTGACTGTATGTGTGACTATGAATTGTGTGACTGTGACTGTATGTGTGAATATGACTGCATGTGTGACTCTGACTGTATGTGTGACTATGACTGTATGTGTGACTGTGACTGTATGTGTGACTATGACTGCATGTGTGACTGTGACTGTATGTGTAACTATGACTGTATGTGTGACTATGACTGTATGTGTGACTATGACTGTATGTGTGACTATGACTGTATGTCTGACTGTGAGTGTATGTGTGACTGTGACTGTATGAGTGAATATGACTGCATGTGTGAATATGACTGTATGTGTGACTATGACTGTATGTGTGACTGTGACTGTATGTGTGACTGTGACTGTATGTGTGAATATGACTGTATGTGTGCCTGACTGTATGTGTGACTATGACTGTATGTGTGAATCTGACTGCATGTGTGACTATGACTGTCTGTGTAACTATGACTGTATGTGTGACTGTGACTGTGTGTGCATATGACTGCATGTGTGACTATGACTGTATGTGTAACTATGACTGTATGTGTGACTATGACTGTATGTGTGACTTTGACTGTGTGTGTGACTATGACTGTATGTGTGACTATGACTGTATGCGTGACTATGACTGTGTGTGTGACTATGACTGTATGTGTGACTGTGACTGTGTGTGTGACTATGACTGTATGTGTAACTGTATGTGTAACTATGACTGTATGTGTGACTATGACTGTATGTGTGACTATTACTGTGTGTGTGACTGTGTGTGTGACTATGACTGTATATGTGACTGTGACTGTGTGTATGTGACTATGACTGTGTGTGTGACTATGACGGTGTGTGTGACTATGACCGTATGTGTGACTATGACTGTGTGTGTGAGTATGACTGTGTGTGTGACTATGACTGTATGTGTGACTATGACTGTGTGTGTGTGACTATGACTGTGTGTGTGACTATGACTGTGTGTGACTATGAGTGTGTGTGTGACTGTATGTGTAACTATGACTGTATATGTGACTGTATGTGTGACTATGACTGTATGTGTGACTATGACTGTGTGTGTGAATGTGACTGTGTGTGTGACTGTAACTGTGTGTGAGACTGTGACTGTATGTATGACTGTGATTGTGTGTGAGACTATGACTGTGTGTGGGACTGTGACTGTGTGTGTGACTGACTGTATGTGTGACTATGACTGTATGTGTGACTGTGACTGTACGTGTAACTGTGACTGTGTGTCTGACTACTTCTGTATGTGTGACTATGACTGTATGCGTCACTGTGACTGTATGTGTGACTATGACTGTGTGTGAGACTGTGACTGTATGTGTGACTGTGACTGTGTGTGAGACTATGACTGTGTGTGTGACTGTGACTGTGTGTGTGACTATGACTGTATGTGTGACTATTACTGTGTGTGTGACTGACACTGTGACTGTGACTGTGTGTGTGACTATAACTGTATATGTGACTGTGACTCTGTGTGTGTGACTATGACTGTGTGTGTGACTATGACGGTATGTGTGACTATGACTGTATGGGTGACTATGACTGTGTGTGTGAATATGACTGTGTGTGTGACTATGACTGTATGTTTACTATGACTGTGTGTGTCACTATGATTGTATGTGTGACTATGACTGTATGTTTGACTATGACTGTATGTGTGACTATGACTGTATGTGTGACTGTGACTGTATGTGTTATTGTGACTGTATGTGTGACTGTGACTGTGTGTGTGAATATGACTGCATGTGTGACTGTGACTGTATGTGAAACTATGACTGTAGGTGTGACTATGACTGTATGTGTGACTGTGACTGTATGTGTGACAATGACTTCTGTGACTGTGACTGTATGTGTGAATATGACTGAATGTGTGACTATGACTGCATGTGTGACTATGACTGTATGTGTGACTATGACTGTGTGTGTGATTGTGACTGCATGTGTGACTGTGACTGTATGTTTAACTATGACTGTATGTGTGACTATGACTGTATGTGTGACTATGACTGTATGTGTGACTATGACTGTATGTGTGACTATGACTGTATGTCTGACTGTGACTGTATGTGTGACTGACTGTATGTGTGAATATGACTGCATGTGTGAATATGACTGTATGTGTGACTATGACTGTATGTGTGACTGTGACTGTGTGTGTGACTGTGACTGTATGTGTGAATATGACTGTATGTGTGACTATGACTGTATGTGTGACTGTGACTGTATGTGTGACTGTGACTGTATGTGTGAATATGACTGCATGTGTGACTATGACTGTCTGTGTAACTATGACTGTATGTGTGACTATGACTGTGTGAGACTATGATTCTGTGTGTGACTGTGACTGTATGCGTGACTGTGACCGTGTGTGACAATGACTTTGTGTATGACTATGACTGTGTTTGTGACTATGACTGTGTGTATGACTATGACTGTGTTTGTGACTGTCACTGTAACTGTGACTGTGTGTGTGACTATGACTGTATGTGTGACTATTACTGTGTGTTTGTGACTGTGACTGTGTGTGTGACTATGACTGTATATGTGACTGTGACTCTGTGTGTGTGACTATGACTGTGTGTGTGACTATGACGGTTTGTGTGACTATGACTGTATGTGTGACTATGACTGTGTGTGTGAGTATGACTGTGTGTCTGACTATGACTGTATGTGTGACTATGACTGTGTGTGTGTGACTATGACTGTGTGTGTGACTATGACTGTGTGTGTGACTATGACTGTGTGTGTGACTATGACTATGTGTGTGACTGTGACTGTATTGTGTGACTATGACTGTGTGTGTGACTATGACTGTATGTGCGACTATGACGGTGTGAGTGACTATGACAGTGTTTGTGACTATGACTGTATGTGACTATGGCTGTGTGTGACTATGGCTGTGTGTGACTGTGACTGTATGTGTGACTGTGACTGTGTGTGACTGACTCTGGGTGTGACTATGACTGTGTGTGACTATGGCTGTGTGTGTGTCTATGACTGTGTGTGTGACTATGACTGTGTGTGACTATGACTGTATGTGAGACTATGACTGTATGTGTAACTATGACTGTATGTGTGACTGTGACTGTATGTGTGACTATGACTGTATGTGTGACTGTGACTGAATGTGTAACTATGACTGTATGTGTGACTATGACTGTATGTGTGACTATGACTGTATGTGTGACTGTGACTGTATGTGCAACTATGACTGTATGTGTGACTATGACTGTATGTGTGACTGTGACTGTATGTGTGAATATGACTGCATGTGTGACTATGACTGTATGTGTAACTATGACTGTATGTGTGTCTGTGACTGTGTGTGAATATGACTGTATGTGTAACTATGACTGTAAGTGACTATGACTGTGTGTGTGACTATGACTGTGTGTGTGACTATGACTGTGTGTGCGACTATGACTGTATGTGTGACTATGACTGTATGTGTGACTATGACTGTATGTGTGACTGTGACTGTGTGTGTGACTATGACTGTATGTGTGACTGTGACTGTGTGTGTGACTATGACTGTATGTGTGACTATGACTGTGTGTGTGACTATGACTGTAAGTGTGACTGTGACTGTATGTGTGACTATGACTGTATGTGTGACTGTGACTGTATGTGTGACTGTGACTGTATGTGTGAATATGACTGTATGTGTGACTATGACTGTATGTGTTACTGTGACTGTATGTGTGACTGTGACTGTATGTGTGAATATGACTGCATGTGTGACTATGACTGTCTGTGTAACTATGACTGTATGTGTGACTATGACTGTGTGAGACTATGATTCTGTGTGTGACTGTGACTGTATGCGTGACTGTGACTGTGTGTGACTATGACTGTGTGTATGACTATGACTGTGTTTGTGACTGTCACTGTAACTGTGACTGTGTGTGTGACTATGACTGTATGTGTGACTGTGACTGTATGTGTGACTATGACTGTGTATGTGAGACTGTGACTGTATTTTTTTTTTTTTCTTCTTTATTGATAACAATCAGCATGCCCCACTACATAGTAGTATTACATGCATTACATTACATTTTTCCAACATTTGATTTTACAAATTGTACATATTTACATGTTAATATTACATTAGATCTTTTAGCAGTTGATTTCACAAGTTATACATATTTACATATCTTTATAGGTTAATTGAATTTATGTATTTACAGAATGCTTTTATGTGGTGTTTTACAAGACTCTCGTTGGTTACTGGCCACTTGCTTCCATTTAGAGTTACATCTTGAATTAGCTTGGCTCTTTGTTGACTTTTGTCTACACATTCGTATATTAAATGGTTTACGGTTTGTTGGGAGCTGTTACATGTACATTTTGGATCGTCTACTATATGGAATCGGTGTAAGTAAGCTTTGGTTTTTCCGTGGCCGGAAGTTATTGCTGTGAAAATTGGTGTTAAAGGAAGCTTTCTCTTCAGCCTATCTTTTATTGTTGGAAAAAATAACTTGCTGAGTGCCCCCTTGTCCGTGGCATTCCACCTATTCTGCCAGACCTGATGTCCTGTTTCTTGTATTTCAGAAATAATTACAGATTTAGGTATCAAACTGTAACTATTGGGCAGATCTCCGTCCAGAGCAGCGGATTTCGCTAGTTTGTCTGCTAACTCATTTCCACATATACCTACATGGGCTTTAACCCAACTGAAGTGTATTCTCCATTTTAGTCTTTGTAAGGTATTACATATATTAAGGGTTTTCTCTGCTATGGAGTTATGTTTATTATTATTCCGCAGAATGGCTAGAGTTACTGTACTGTCTGTATATATCGCTACAGTCTTCTCTTCCTCCGGTGTGTTGTTAAAGTTTTGAAGTTCTTGTAGCGCTTTAAATATGGCCAGTTGTTCTGCCTGATTATTAGTACATCTTCTGTCTAGCTTGTATTTTATCTCTCGAATTGAAGTCCCTTGTTTGAATATTACAACTGCTGCACCCACTTGCTCTCCTATTTTGCTTCCATCCGTGTATATTTTGAATATAGAGTCTTCATCATCAGCTTCTTTAACTTCAGGTACTTCTGCAGGGTGGTTCCAGTCGCTGGGGGGCAAGGGTGCATCATAGTCTTGTTTATTTTGCAAGAAGTTGTACAGTTTGACTTTCCCTTCAATCGTGATATCAATGGGTTGGATGCCAGCAATGACACAAGATGCGTCAAATGAAATTGTCCTGTATGCCTTCGTGATTTTTATGTTAAACAACCTTTGGATTCTCTGAATTTTTCTCAGATTCTTCGGGTTGTTTAATGCAGATGCCCATAAGGGTACTCCATACGTCAGTACAGGTTCTATAGCTCCTCTGTATATTGTTTCTAGTGCTTTGCTTCCAAGTCCCCAGGTTAGTTTTGCTGATTTAGATAAAGTGTGAATTAGGCTTATAGCTTTATCATGCACTTGGTCAATATGATAATCAAACTTGAACTGTTTGTCGATATGAACGCCTAAGTATTTCATGATGTCTACTTGTTCTATAATTAAGTTATTAAGATAGATGTTTATCTTCTCGTTTGCAGCTTGTTTCTTTCTTGATATCACTAATACTTTTGATTTAGCGTCATTGAAAGTAATTTTATTTTCTCTTGCCCAATATTCAATTTTCTTCAAGTCATGATTTGCAAAGTTTTCTACGTCTAATATGCTCATTCCTTTCGTCATGAGAAGTAGGTCGTCGGCAAAAGCGATTAATTCAGTTTGTTTTGTATAGACTAAGTTGAGCAGGGAGTTGTACAAAATATTCCAGTAGCCGGGTCCGCAGCATGAACCTTGTGGGCAGCCCCTTTTGGCTTCTTTCTCAGTGCTAAATTCATTTGTGCTTAGACTTGTTGTCCTGTTTTTGAAATAACTCTGAGATAACTGGTATAAATTTCTTGGGCATTTCAGTTCTCTTAAGTTATTTAATATGCTGGGCCACCAGGCAGCGTCAAAAGCTCCTTTTACGTCAAGACTTATGAGAGCAATATATCCGTAAGTATTCAAGTTGTTCTCAATGAAAGTTTTCATAGACATAAGTGCGTCTACCGTGCTTTTCTGGGCCCTAAATCCAAACTGTCTATCATTCATAAGATTTCTGGTGTTGATGTGATGCTGAATCCTATTCATCATAATTTTTTCTAAAATTTTCCCATTTATATTTATCAAGCTGATAGGTCTGTATTTCGTTACGCTTGGGCTATCTTCTTTACCCGGCTTGATTACCGGAACTATTACTGCACGCTTCCATCTTTCTGGAAATTGACCGCTATTGAGGCACTTGTTGTATAAGGCTGTGAAGAAAATTGGGAATCTCTTGAAAACCTGAAGCAGGATATCACTAGTTATTCCATCCTCTCCTGGTGATTTTCTTGGGTCGAAGTTTCTCAATGCTGACAATATTTCTATAGTCGTGAATTCCATATCGTTTGGTGTATCAATTGGTTCCGTTGCCCGTCGTCTTAGTTCTCTTTGTCGCTGAGTATCATCCTGTTCACTGTCATCCGGGATAAACTTGTCTAGCATGTACTGAATTGTACTTAGAGTGTCTTCGGTATAAGTTCCGTCTTCTTTCTGTAGTGTAGTAAGAGAGATCTGATTTCTAGTTTTCCCAGCCGCAATTTTGTAAACAACTGACCATGGATTATTTCCGTCAGTGGCACTACAAAATTCCTTCCAAGATCTTAGCTTTTCGGTGTTCAATTTTGCCCTATACTCTTGGTTGCCTTTCCAATATTGCATTTTTCTTTCGTGTCTTAGCTGCTCATTGTTCATGGTTCTTTGATAGCGTCGTCTTAATGCGTTCGCCCTTTTTCTTAATATTGTAAGCTCGGCCGTCCACCATGGAACAGATTTACCTCTAAACTCCTTTTTCCTGCACCTACCCACTCCAAATGCACCTCTGCATGCTTCCTTCAGGGAAGAGTGGAATATTTCGGTTAGATGATCAGCGTTCAAATTACTGTTAACTTTTTGGGCGAGTTCCTGGTCCAAGTTATCGCTACTACTCTTGCAATTAAAATTTGAGGTCAAGTTTGTTGCTAACAGGTTTATGAATCTGTTATATTTCTCTACTTTTGTTATGTATCTTATGGCTTGAAACTTCCATGTGGTATTTTGTGATTTATTTCCTATTTTGAATGAAATTATTTTGTGATCCGAGCAGCTCTCTTCTTCTCCTACGTTCCAACAGGTTATGTCACGGAGAAGTCTATTGTTGACTAATGTCAAGTCAATCCAGCTCCTTCCATTTGGTGATTCAAAAGTTGACACTCCTGTATTTTCGTTTACGATATGTAAGTCGTTTATGGTGATGAATCCTTCCAGTGTTTTCCCACGTTCATTTGTGAGCACGTCGTACCACAGTTTACTTCTGGAGTTGCTATCTGCTAGTATCATTAACTTTTGGTTTCTAGAGTATCTTAATATGTTTTCTATTTTCCTAATATCATATTCTATATCGGTCAATCCATCAAAATACATACTTGCTGCAAATAATGTTTCGTTCCTATGTGTTATCTGTATGACCACACAATCTCCATCCGAAATTTGACTGAGAGTAGTGACATCAATAACGCTGTTATTGATTAATATTACTGCTCTTTTAACCTGATTTCCGGCTGTAAATATTCGGAACGTTGAAGGTATGGAGGCTGGTTTATTATTAATTATAAAGGGTTCTTGTATGAATGCTATATCAATGTTTCTTTCTATCATCAGCTGCACTAAATTACTAGTCGCTATTCTTGAGTGTTGCAAATTGACTTGATAACATCGTAGGCCAAA
This sequence comes from Mantis religiosa, assembly GCA_030765055.1. Classification (NCBI taxonomy): domain Eukaryota; kingdom Metazoa; phylum Arthropoda; class Insecta; order Mantodea; family Mantidae; genus Mantis; species Mantis religiosa. Next base: position 3,830,623 of record JAUKNK010000031.1, on the reverse strand, counting down.
ATGGTCCATGCTAGTAGTCAGTGTTTTGTTGCTGTTGCTTCAGCGCTGCTTGGTAGCAGGGACAGTTGGGATCTAGTGCAGAGTGATTTTCGTTTATGGACGTATCTTTATTGTATTTCTTATAGTTCATACAATTAATGCATTTGAAATTATCCTTGTTAGATTTGCACTCTTTTATTGTGTGGGTTTCCGCGCAATTTGGGCAAGTCTGTTGACCTTTGCAGTCTATAGCACGATGCCTATATTTACAGCATTTAAAACATCGGCTCACTTTGATATAATCATCCCAACTACACATGCTCCATCCTAGTTTCAATTTCCTACCAAGGATCTCTCTCCTTGCAGCAGAAGGAACTTCAACGACAATATTTTTGTTCTTCCGTCTATCCTCAAATCCAAATTTAATTTGAATCACATTTTCAAATTTTTCCAGGCCCTTATTTTGTGTAGTTAACGCCTGAGCCGCATTCTCCAACGTGATTTCTTCTGGAGTGTTGAAGATTATTATTCGCGGGTTTCTTTTCTTTGAAACAGTCGCATCTAACTCTCCTCCACATCTATCATTAATGTTAGTGCATATTATTTCTGCTTCTTCTTTTTTATTGGATTCGATCAGAAGATGGCCGTTTCTTAGTGCTTTAAGAGAATTAACACCGACCTTCATTTCCACAGGATTCACATTCGCCTTCAGCAAGGTTTTCATGTATTCTGAGCTTTGTTTATTCTTACTTTTAACTATTACTTTGTAGGACTTTGGTTCAGATAAACCATTAGCTCCGCCCACTACTGCCGCGTAACTCCTCCCACGAGTTGTAGGTGTCTCCTGTGAATTTTCATTGCGATTCCCAAGCCGACCAACAGATGGCTCACCAAATGCCATATAAGAAGTTCTTCTATTGTTTCCTCCGGGAATATTCTTAGCTTGTGCCCTTGTCAACTCATCTTGTAGGTTTTTTATTTCTTTATCTTTGAGTTCTATTACATTAGAAAGACCCGCTCGCAGGATGCTTACAGCATTTATAATATCCTTTTTAAGGTCATGTTTAAGATTCTTGCTTGCTTCAGTCACATGCAACAGCATACTGAACGCACTCTCGATTCGGTTCTCAACGTCAGATGCCATTTTCTGCCGTTATCTTAATTTCGTTTTGAAGATCCCGGCTCCTGATTGCTAATTTAAATAAATCAATAACCTTTGTATATATTACTTTTGTTTCAAGTATCACGGCCTCCTGGATGTTAGTTAATATGCTTCACTAACCTAAGACAATGTTTGTATGTATTAACTCCCTTAGAACAAAAATTCAGCCATGCCCTTTTCAAATAACATGCTCACAACGAAATGAAATTTCACAACTACGACACTGAAATATCAAACACAAACAAAAAATTCCAATCAATATATAACTTTGTAATTTAGTCGTGAGGTTCACGGCCTCCTGAATGCTAGTTTGTATGGTTCACAATCCTTGTGAATGATTGTGTTTGTTAATTCCCTTAAAACTATGTAAATCAGCAATGCCCGTTGCAAATAACATACACACAAAGAAATATCTTCGCTACAAACACCATGAAATACCATACACAAACAAGCACTTGCAAGTTACGCCACAAACACCAAATAATTAAGAGCACTTCACTCGCATTCTTCCTCCACGAGTATCACGGCCTCCTAATCTACAGACTGTGACTGTATGTGTGACTGTGACTGTATGTGTGACTGTGACTGTGTGTGTGAATATGACTGCATGTGTGACTGTGACTGTATGTGTGACTATGACTGTATGTGTGACTGTGACTGAATGTGTAACTATGACTGTATGTGTGACTATGACTGTATGTGTGACTATGACTGTATGTGTGACTGTGACTGTATGTGCAACTATGACTGTATGTGTGACTATGACTGTATGTGTGACTGTGACTGTATGTGTGAATATGACTGCATGTGTGACTATGACTGTATGTGTAACTATGACTGTATGTGTCACTATGACTGTATGTGTGACTATTACTGTGTGTGTGACTATGACCGTATGTGTGACAATGACTGTATGTGTGACTATGACTGTGTGTGTGACTATGACTGTGTGTGTGACTATGACTGTATGTGTGACTATGACTGTGTGTGTGACTATGACTGTATGTGTGACTATTACTGTGTGTGTGACTATGACTGTATGTGTGACTATGACTGTATGTGTGACTATGACTGTATGTGTGACTATGACTGTGTGTGTGACTATGACTGTATGTCTGACTGTGACTGTATGTGTGACTATGACTGTATGTGTGACTATAACTGTGTGTGTGACTATGACTGTATGTGTCACTATGTCTGTATGTGTGACTATGACTGTGTGTGTGACTGTGACTGTATGTGTAACTATGACTGTATGTGTGACTATGACTGTATGTGTGACTATGACTGTATGTGTGACTATGACTGTATGTGTGACTGTGACTGTATGTGTGAATATGACTGCATGTGTGACTATGACTGTCTGTGTAACTATGACTGTATGTGTGACTATGACTGTGTGAGACTATGATTCTGTGTGTGACTGTGACTGTATGCGTGACTGTGACTGTGTGTGACTATGACTGTGTGTATGACTATGACTGTGTTTGTGACTGTCACTGTAACTGTGACTGTGTGTGTGACTATGACTGTATGTGTGACTATTACTGTGCGTGTGACTGTGTGTGACTATGACTGTATATGTGACTGTGCCTCTGTGTGTGTGACTATGACTGTGTGTGTGACTACGACGGTGTGTGTGACTATGACTGTATGTGTGACTATGACTGTGGGTGTGAGTATGACTGTGTGTGTGACTATGACTGTATGTTTACTATGACTGTGTGTGTGTGTGACTATGACTGTGTGTGTGACTATGACTGTGTGTGTGACTATGACTGTGTGTGTGACTATGCTGTGTATGTGACTGTGACTGTATGTGTGACTATAACTGTGTGTGTGACTGTGACTGTATGTGTGACTATGACGGTGTGTGTGACTATGACAGTGTTTGTGACTATGACTGTATGTGACTATGGCTGTGTGTGACTATGGCTGTGTGTGACTGTGACTGTATGTGTGTCTGTGACTGTGTGTGACTATGACTGTGGGTGTGACTATGACTGTGTGTGTGACTCTGGCTGTGTGTGTGACTATTACTGTGTGTGTGACTATGACTGTGTGCGTAACTATGACTGTATGTGTGACTGTGACTGTATGTGTGACTATGACTGTATGTGTGACTGTGACTAAATGTGTAACTATGACTGTATGTGTGACCATGACTGTATGTGTGACTATGACTGTATGTGTGACTGTGACTGTATGTGCAACTATGACTGTATGTGTGACTATGACTGTATGTGTGACTGTGACTGTATGTGTGAATATGACTGCATGTGTGACTATGACTGTATGTGTAACTATGACTGTATGTGTGTCAGTGACTGTGTGTGAATATGACTGTATGTGTAACTATGACTGTATGTGAATATGACTGTGTGTGTGACTATGACTGTGTGTGTGACTATGACTGTGTGTGCGACTATGACTGTATGTGTGACTGTGACTGTATGTGTGACTATGACTTTATGTGTGACTGTGACTGTGTGTGTGACTATAACTGTATGTGTGACTATGACTGTATGTGTGACTATGACTGTGTGTGTGACTATGACTGTATGTGTGACTGTGACTGTATGTGTGACTATGACTGTATGTGTGACTGTGTCTGTGTATGTGTGACTATGACTGTATATGTGACTATGACTGTATGTGTGACTATGACTGTATGTGTGACTGTGACTGTATGTGTGACTGTGACTGTATGTGTGACTGTGACTGTATGTGTGACTATGTCTGGATGTGTGACTGTGACCGTATGTGTGACTGTGACTGCATGTGTGACTGTGACTGTATGTGTGACTATGACTGTATGTGTGACTGTGACTGGATGTGTGACTATGACTCTATGTGTGACTGTGGCTGTGTATGTGTGACTATGACTGTATATGTGACTATGACTGTATGTGTGACTATGACTGTATGTGTGACTGTGACTGTATGTGTGACTGTGACTGTAAGTGTGACTGTGACTGTATGTGTGACTATGTCTGTATGTGTGACTGTGACTGTATGTGTGACTGTGACTGCATGTGTGACTGTGACTGTATGTGTGACTATGACTGTATGTGTGACTGTGACTGTATGTGTGACTATGACTGCATGTGTGACTGTGACTGTATGTGTGACTATGACTGTATGTGTGACAATGACTGTATCTGTGACTATGACTGTATGTGTGACTATGACTGTATGTGTGACTGTGACTGTATGTGTGACTGTGACTGTATGTGTAACTATGACTGTATCTGTGACTGTGAATGTATGTGTGACTATGACTGTATGTGACTATGACTGTATGTGTGACTATGACTGTATGTGTAACTATGACTGTATGTGTGAGTATGACTGTGTGTGTGACTGTGACTGAATGTGTGACTATGACTGTGTATGTGTGACTGTGACTGTATGTGTGACTGTGACTGTATGTGTGACTGTGACTGTGTGTGTGAATATGACTTCATGTGTGACTGTGACTGTATGTGTAACTATGACTGTATGTGTGACTATGACTGTATGTGTGACTGTGACTGTATGTGTGACTATGAATTGTGTGACTGTGACTGTATGTGTGAATATGACTGCATGTGTGACTATGACTGTATGTGTGACTATGACTGTATGTGTGACTGTGACTGTATGTGTGACTATGACTGCATGTGTGACTGTGACTGTATGTGTAACTATGACTGTATGTGTGACTATGACTGTATGTGTGACTATGACTGTATGTGTGACTATGACTGTATGTCTGACTGTGAGTGTATGTGTGACTGTGACTGTATGAGTGAATATGACTGCATGTGTGAATATGACTGTATGTGTGACTATGACTGTATGTGTGACTGTGACTGTATGTGTGACTGTGACTGTATGTGTGAATATGACTGTATGTGTGCCTGACTGTATGTGTGACTATGACTGTATGTGTGAATCTGACTGCATGTGTGACTATGACTGTCTGTGTAACTATGACTGTATGTGTGACTGTGACTGTGTGTGAATATGACTGCATGTGTGACTATGACTGTATGTGTAACTATGACTGTATGTGTGACTATGACTGTATGTGTGACTTTGACTGTGTGTGTGACTATGACTGTATGTGTGACTATGACTGTATGCGTGACTATGACTGTGTGTGTGTGACTATGACTGTATGTGTGACTGTGACTGTGTGTGTGACTATGACTGTATGTGTAACTGTATGTGTAACTATGACTGTATGTGTGACTATGACTGTATGTGTGACTATTACTGTGTGTGTGACTGTGTGTGACTATGACTGTATATGTGACTGTGACTGTGTGTATGTGACTATGACTGTGTGTGTGACTATGACGGTGTGTGTGACTATGACTGTGTGTGTGAGTATGACTGTGTGTGTGACTATGACTGTATGTGTGACTATGACTGTGTGTGTGTGACTATGACTGTGTGTGTGACTATGACTGTGTGTGTGACTATGAGTGTGTGTGTGACTGTATGTGTAACTATGACTGTATATGTGACTGTATGTATGACTATGACTGTATGTGTGACTATGACTGTGTGTGTGAATGTGACTGTGTGTGTGACTGTAACTGTGTGTGAGACTGTGACTGTATGTATGACTGTGACTGTGTGTGAGACTATGACTTTGTGTGGGACTGTGACTGTGTGTGTGACTGACTGTATGTGTGACTATGACTGTATGTGTGACTGTGACTGTATGTGTAACTGTGACTGTGTGTCTGACTACTTCTGTATGTGTGACTATGACTGTATGCGTCACTGTGACTGTATGTGTGACTATGACTGTGTGTGAGACTGTGACTGTATGTGTGACTGTGACTGTGTGTGAGACTATGACTGTGTGTGTGACTGTGACTGTGTGTGTGACTATGACTGTATGTGTGACTGTTACTGTGTGTGTGACTGACACTGTGACTGTGACTGTGTGTGTGACTATAACTGTATATGTGACTGTGACTCTGTGTGTGTGACTATGACTGTGTGTGTGACTATGACGGTATGTGTGACTATGACTGTATGGGTGACTATGACTGTGTGTGTGAATATGACTGTGTGTGTGACTATGACTGTATGTGTGACTATGACTGTGTGTGTGTGACTATGACTGTGTGTGTGACTATGACTGTGTGTGTGACTATGACTGTGTGTGTGAATAGAATAGAATAGAATTTTTATTTGCACATAACGTTTACATTGTCAGCCTAGCTGGTAAACTGGTGAGTCGTCAAGTTATACATAAAAAAATTTAAAAGAAAGAAAAAGAAAAAATAATTCTAATGTATATGTAGATAAATTATCAATTACAAGTAATAATAATAAATAATAATATTAAATAATAATAAATAACAAATAATATATAAATAAATAAATAATTATCAATTACAAGTAGTTATGATATTGTTTCATCCATGAATTCCTGTATGGAGTAATATGTCTTATGTAATAACAGATCTTTTACACTTTTATTAAATAGCTTCAGAGTTTTTATTTCTTTGAGTCGTTGAGGTAATTTATTGTATATTTTTATACCCATATAATGGGGTGTTTTTTCATATAATGTTAATCTATGCATGGGGTATTTTATGCTGGACTCTTTCCGAGTGCCGTAATGATGACGATTTTGTTTTTGGATAAATTTCTCATAATTTTTATATACATAGGTGGATAACTCTAAAATATATACTGAGGGTATTGTTAGAATTTTCAATTTTTTGACTATGACTGTGTGTGTGACTGTGACTGTGTGACTATGACTGTGTGTGTGACTGTGACTGTGTGTGTGATTATGACGGTGTGTGTTGACTATGACAGTGTTTGTGACTATGACTGTATGTCACTATGGCTGTGTGTGACTATGGCTGTGTGTGACTGTGACTGTATGTGTGACTGTGTGTGACTATGACTGTGTGTGTGACTATGACCGTATGTGTGACTATGACTGTATGTGTGACTATGACTGTGTGTGTGACTATGACTGTGTGTGACTATGACTGTATGTGTGACTGTGACTGTATGTGTGACTGTGACTGTATGTGTGAATATGACTGCATGTGTGACTATGACTGTCTGTGTAACTGTGACTGTATGTGTGACTATGACTGTGTGAGACTATGATTCTGTGTGTGACTGTGACTGTATGTGTGACTATGGCTGTGTGAGACTATGACTCTGTGTGTGACTGTGACTGTATGTGTGACTGTGACTGTGTGTGACTATGACTGTGTGTATGACTATGACTGTGTTTGTGACTATGACTGTGTGTATGACTATGACTGTGATTGTGACTGTCACTGTAAGTGTGACTGTGTGTGTGACTATGACTGTGTGTGTGACTGTGACTGTGTATGTGACTATGACTGTATGTGTGACTGTGACTGTGTGTGTGTGACTATGACTGTATGTGTGACTGTGACTGTTTGTGTGACTATGACCGTATGTGTGACTATGCCTATGACTGTGTTTGTGACTATGACTGTGTGTATGACTATGACTGTGTTTGTGACTGTCACTGTAAGTGTGACTGTGTGTGTTACTATGACTGTATGTGTGACTATGACTGTGTGTGTGACTGTGACTGTGTATGTGACTATTACTGTATGTGTGACTGTGACTGTGTGTGTGTGACTATGACTGTATGTGTGACTGTTTGTGTGACTATGACCGTATGTGTGACTATGACTGTATGTGTGACTATGACTGTGTGTGACTATGACTGTATGTGTGACTATGACTGTATGTGTGACTATGACGGTGTGTGTGACTATGACTGTATGTGTCACTATGACTGTATGTGTGACTATGACTGTATGTGTGACTATGACTGTGTGTGTGACTATGACTGTATGTGTCACTATGGCTGTATGTGTGACTATGACTGTATGTTTGACTATAACTGTATGTGTGACTATGACTGTATGTGTGACTGTGACTGTTTGTGTGACTATGACCGTGTGTGTGACTTTGACTGTATGTGTGACTATGACTGTGTGTGTGACTATGAGTGTATGTGTGACTATGACTGTATGTGTGACTATGACGGTGTGTGACTATGACTGTATGTGTGACTATGACTGTATGTGTGACTATGACTGTATGTGTGACTATGACTGTGTGTGTGACTATGACTGTATGTGTCACTATGACTGTATGTGTGACTATGACTGTATGTTTGACTATGACTGTATGTGTGACTATGACTGTATGTGTGACTGTGACTGTATGTGTTATTGTGACTGTATGTGTGACTGTGACTGTGTGTGTGAATATGACTGCATGTGTGACTGTGACTGTATGTGTAACTATGACTGTAGGTGTGACTATGACTGTATGTGTGACTGTGACTGTATGTGTGACTATGACTTGTGTGACTGTGACTGTATGTGTGAATACGACTGAATGTGTGACTATGACTGCATGTGTGACTATGACTGTATGTGTGACTATGACTGTATGTGTGATTGTGACTGCATGTGTGACTGTGACTGTATGTTTAACTATGACTGTATGTGTGACTATGACAGTATGTGTGACTGTGACTGTATGTGTGAATATGACTGCATGTGTCAGTATGACTGTCTGTGTAACTATGACTGTATGTGTGACTATGACTGTGTGAGACTATGATTCTGTGTGTGACTGTGACTGTATGCGTGACTGTGACTGTGTGTGACTATGACTGTGTGTATGACTATGACTGTGTTTGTGACTATGACTGTGTGTATGACTATGACTGTGTTTGTGACTGTCACTGTAACTGTGACTGTGTGTGTGACTATGACTGTATGTGTGACTATTACTGTGTGTGTGTGACTGTGACTGTGTGTGTGACTATGACTGTATATGTGACTGTGACTCTGTGTGTGTGACTATGACTGTGTGTGTGACTATGACGGTTTGTGTGACTATGACTGTATGTGTGACTATGACTGTGTTTGTGAGTATGACTGTGTGTGTGACTATGACTGTGTGTGTGACTATGACTGTGTGAGACTATGACTGTATGTGAGACTATGACTGTATGTGTTACTATGACTGTATGTGTGACTGTGACTGTATGTGTGACTATGACTGTATGTGTGACTGTGACTGAATGTGTAACTATGACTGTATGTGTGACTATGACTGTATGTGTGACTATGACTGTATGTGTGACTGTGACTGTATGTGCAACTATGACTGTATGTGTGACTATGACTGTATGTGTGACTGTGACTGTATGTGTGAATATGACTGCATGTGTGACTATGACTGTATGTGTAACTATGACTGTATGTGTGTCTGTGACTGTGTGTGAATATGACTGTATGTGTAACTATGACTGTATGTGACTATGACTGTGTGTGTGACTATGACTGTGTGTGTGACTATGACTGTGTGTGCGACTATGACTGTATGTGTGACTATGACTGTATGTGTGACTAGGACTGTATGTGTGACTGTGACTGTGTGTGTGACTATGACTGTATGTGTGACTGTGACTGTGTGTGTGACTATGACTGTATGTGTGACTATGACTGTGTGTGTGACTATGACTGTATATGTGACTGTGACTGTATGTGTGACTATGACTGTATGTGTGACTGTGACTGTTTGTGTGACTATGACCGTGTGTGTGACTATGATTGTATGTGTGACTATGACTGTGTGTGACTATGACTGAATGTGTGACTATGACTGTATGTGTGACTATGACGGTGTGTGTGACTATGACTGTATGTGTGACTATGACTGTATGTGTGACTATGACTGTATGTGTGACTATGACTGTGTGTGTGACTATGACTGTATGTGTCACTATGACTGTATGTGTGACTATGACTGTATGTTTGACTATGACTGTATGTGTGACTATGACTGTATGTGTGACTGTGACTGTATGTGTTATTGTGACTGTATGTGTGACTGTGACTGTGTGTGTGAATATGACTGCATGTGTGACTGTGACTGTATGTTAAACTATGACTGTAGGAGTGACTATGACTGTATGTGTGACTGTGACTGTATGTGTGACTATGACTTGTACGACTCTGACTGTATGTGTGAATATGACTGAATGTGTGACTATGACTGCATGTGTGACTATGACTGTATGTGTGACTATGACTGTATGTGTGATTGTGACTGCATGTGTGACTGTGACTGTATGTTTAACTATGACTGTATGTGTGACTATGACTGTATGTGTGACTATGACTGTATGTGTGACTATGACTGTATGTCTGACTGTGACTGTATGTGTGACTGACTGTATGTGTGAATATGACTGCATGTGTGAATATGACTGTATGTGTGACTATGACTGTATGTGTGACTGCGACTGTATGTGTGACTGTGACTGTATGTGTGAATATGACTGTATGTGTGACTATGACTGTATGTGTGACTGTGACTGTATGTATGAATATGACTGTATGTGTGAATATGACTGTATGTGTGACTATGACTGTATATGTGACTATGACTGTATGTGTGACTATGACTGTATGTGTGACTGTGACTGTATGTGTGACTGTGACTGTATGTGTAACTATGACTGTATCTGTGAATGTGACTGTATGTGTGACTATGACTGTATGTGACTATGACTGTATGTGTGACTATGACTGTATGTGTAACTATGTCTGTATGTGTGAGTATGACTGTATGTGTGACTGTGACTGTATGTGTAGCTATGACTGTGTGTGCGACTATGACTGTATGTGTGACTGTGACTGTATGTGTGACTATGACTGTGTATGTGTGACTGTGACTGTATGTGTGACTGTGACTGTATGTGTGACTGTGACTGTGTGTGTGAATATGACTGCATGTGTGACTGTGACTGTATGTGTAACTATGACTGTATGTGTGACTATGACTGTATGTGTGACTGTGACTGTATGTGTGACTATGAATTGTGTGACTGTGACTGTGACTGTATGTGTGAATATGACTGCATGTGAGACTATGACTGTATGTGTGACTATGACTGTATGTGTGACTGTGACTGTATGTGTGACTATGACTGCATGTGTGACTGTGACTGTATGTGTAACTATGACTGTATGTGTGACTATGACTGTATGTGTGACTATGACTGTATGTGTGACTATGACTGTATGTCTGACTGTGACTGTATGTGTGACTATGACTGTATGTGTGACTATGACTGTGTGTGTGACTTTGACTGTATGTGTCACTATGACTGTATGTGTGACTATCACTGTGTGTGTGACTATGACCGTATGTGTGACTATGACTGTATGTGTGACTATGACTGTGTGTGTGACTATGACTGTGTGTGACTATGACTGTATGTGTCACTATGACTGTATGTGTGACTATGACTGTGTGTGACTATGACTGTATGTGTCACTATGACTGTATGTGTGACTATGACTGTATTTTTTACTATGACCGTATGTGTGACTATGACTGTATGTGTGACTATGACTGTGTGTGTGACTATGACTGTATGTGTGACTATGACTTTATGTGTGACTATGACGGTGTGTGGGTCTATGACTGTATGTGTGACTATGACTGTATGTGTGACTATGACTGTATGTGTGACTATGACTGTGTGTGTGACTATGACTGTATGTGTCACTATGACTGTATGTGTGACTATGACTGTATGTTTGACTATGACTGTATGTGTGACTATGACTGTATGTGTGACTGTGACTGTATGTGTTATTGTGACTGTATGTGTGACTGTGACTGTGTGTGTGAATATGACTGCATGTGTGACTGTGACTGTATGTGAAACTATGACTGTAGGTGTGACTATGACTGTATGTGTGACTGTGACTGTATGTGTGACAATGACTTGTGTGACTGTGACTGTATGTGTGAATATGACTGAATGTGTGACTATGACTGCATGTGTGACTATGACTGTATGTGTGACTATGACTGTATATGTGATTGTGACTGCATGTGACTGTGACTGTATGTTTAACTATGACTGTATGTGTGACTATGACTGTATGTGTGACTATGACTGTATGTGTGACTATGACTGTATGTCTGACTGTGACTGTATGTGTGACTGACTGTATGTGTGAATATGACTGCATATGTGAATATGACTGTATGTGTGACTATGACTGTATGTGTGACTGTGACTGTGTGTGTGACTGTGACTGTATGTGTGAATATGACTGTATGTGTGACTATGACTGTATGTGTGACTGTGACTGTATGTGTGACTGTGACTGTATGTGTGAATATGACTGCATGTGTGACTATATCTGTCTGTGTAACTATGACTGTATGTGTTACTATGACTGTGTGAGACTATGATTCTGTGTGTGACTGTGACTGAATGCGTGACTGTGACTGTGTGTGACAATGACTTTGTGTATGACTATGACTGTGTTTGTGACTATGCCTGTGTGTATGACTATGACTGTGTTTGTGACTGTCACTGTAACTGTGACTGTGTGTGTGACTATGACTGTATGTGTGACTATTACTGTGTGTTTGTGACTGTGACTGTGTGTGTGACTATGACTGTATATGTGACTGTGACTCTGTGTGTGTGACTATGACTGTGTGTGTGACTATGACGGTTTGTGTGACTATGGCTGTATGTGTGACTATGACTGTGTGTGTGAGTATGACTGTGTGTCTGACTATGACTGTATGTGTGACTATGACTGTGTGTGTGTGACTATGACTGTGTGTGTGACTATGACTGTGTGTGTGACTATGACTGTGTGTGTGACTATGACTGTGTGTGTGACTGTGACTGTATGTGTGACTATGACTGTGTGTGTGACTATGACTGTATGTGCGACTATGACGGTGTGTGTGACTATGACAGTGTTTGTGACTATGACTGTATGTGACTATGGCTGTGTGTGACTATGGCTGTGTGTGACTGTGACTGTATGTGTGACTGTGACTGTGTGTGACTATGACTCTGGGTGTGACTATGACTGTGTGTGACTATGGCTGTGTGTGTGTCTATGACTGTGTGTGTGACTATGACTGTGTGTGACTATGACTGTATGTGAGACTATGACTGTATGTGTAACTATGACTATATGTGTGACTGTGACTGTATGTGTGACTATGACTGTATGTGTGACTGTGACTGAATGTGTAACTATGACTGTATGTGTGACTATGACTGTATGTGTGACTATGACTGTATGTGTGACTGTGACTGTATGTGCAACTATGACTGTATGTGTGACTATGACTGTATGTGTGACTGTGACTGTATGTGTGAATATGACTGCATGTGTGACTATGACTGTATGTGTAACTATGACTGTATGTGTGTCTGTGACTGTGTGTGAATATGACTGTATGTGTAACTATGACTGTAAGTGACTATGACTGTGTGTGTGACTATGACTGTGTGTGTGACTATGACTGTGTGTGCGACTATGACTGTATGTGTGACTATGACTGTATGTGTGACTATGACTGTATGTGTGACTGTGACTGTGTGTGTGACTATGACTGTATGTGTGACTGTGACTGTGTGTGTGACTATGACTGTATGTGTGACTATGACTGTGTGTGTGACTATGACTGTAAGTGTGACTGTGACTGTATGTGTGACTATGACTGTATGTGTGACTGTGACTGTATGTGTGACTGTGACTGTATGTGTGAATATGACTGTATGTGTGACTATGACTGTATGTGTGACTGTGACTGTATGTGTGACTGTGACTGTATGTGTGAATATGACTGCATGTGTGACTATGACTGTCTGTGTAACTATGACTGTATGTGTGACTATGACTGTGTGAGACTATGATTCTGTGTGTGACTGTGACTGTATGCGTGACTGTGACTGTGTGTGACTATGACTGTGTGTATAACTATGACTGTGTTTGTGACTGTCACTGTAACTGTGACTGTGTGTGTGACTATGACTGTATGTGTGACTGTGACTGTATGTGTGACTATGACTGTGTATGTGAGACTGTGACTGTATGTGTGACTGTGACTGTATGTGTGACTGTGACTGTGTGTGTGAATATGACTGCATGTGTGACTGTGACTGTATGTGTGACTATGACTGTATGTGTGACTGTGACTGAATGTGTAACTATGACTGTATGTGTGACTATGACTGTATGTGTGACTATGACTGTATGTGTGACTGTGACTGTATGTGCAACTATGACTGTATGTGTGACTATGACTGTATGTGTGACTGTGACTATATGTGTGAATATGACTGCATGTGTGACTATGACTGTATGTGTAACTATGACTGTATGTGTCACTATGACTGTATGTGTGACTATTACTGTGTGTGTGACTATGACCGTATGTGTGACAATGACTGTATGTGTGACTATGACTGTGTGTGTGACTATGACTGTGTGTGTGACTATGACTGTATGTGTGACTATGACTGTGTGTGTGACTATGACTGTATGTGTGACTATTACTGTGTGTGTGACTATGACTGTATGTGTGACTATGACTGTATGTGTGGCTATGACTGTATGTGTGACTATGACTGTGTGTGTGACTATGACTGTATGTCTGACTGTGACTGTATGTGTGACTATGACTGTATGTGTGACTATAACTGTGTGTGTGACTATGACTGTATGTTTCACTATGTCTGTATGTGTGACTATGACTGTGTGTGTGACTGTGACTGTATGTGTAACTATGACTGTATGTGTGACTATGACTGTATGTGTGACTATGACTGTATGTGTGACTATGACTGTATGTGTGACTGTGACTGTATGTGTGAATATGACTGCATGTGTGACTATGACTGTCTGTGTAACTATGACTGTATGTGTGACTATGACTGTGTGAGACTATGATTCTGTGTGTGACTGTGACTGTATGCGTGACTGTGACTGTGTGTGACTATGACTGTGTGTATGACTATGACTGTGTTTGTGACTGTCACTGTAACTGTGACTGTGTGTGTGACTATGACTGTATGTGTGACTATTACTGTGCGTGTGACTGTGACTGTGACTGTGTGTGACTATGACTGTATATGTGACTGTGACTCTGTGTGTGTGACTATGACTGTGTGTGTGACTACGACGGTGTGTGTGACTATGACTGTATGTGTGACTATGACTGTGGGTGTGAGTATGACTGTGTGTGTGACTATGACTGTATGTTTACTATGACTGTGTGTGTGTGTGTGACTATGACTGTGTGTGTGACTATGACTGTGTGTGTGACTATGACTGTGTGTGTGACTATGACTGTGTATGTGACTGTGACTGTATGTGTGACTATGACTGTGTGTGTGACTGTGACTGTATGTGTGACTATGACGGTGTGTGTGACTATGACAGTGTTTGTGACTATGACTGTATGTGACTATGGCTGTGTGTGACTATGGCTGTGTGTGACTGTGACTGTATGTGTGACTGTGACTGTGTGTGACTATGACTGTGGGTGTGACTATGACTGTGTGTGTGACTCTGGCTGTGTGTGTGACTATTACTGTGTGTGTGACTATGACTGTGTGCGTAACTATGACTGTATGTGTGACTGTGACTGTATGTGTGACTATGACTGTATGTGTGACTGTGACTAAATGTGTAACTATGACTGTATGTGTGACCATGACTGTATGTGTGACTATGACTGTATGTGTGACTGTGACTGTATGTGCAACTATGACTGTATGTGTGACTATGACTGTATGTGTGACTGTGACTGTATGTGTGAATATGACTGCATGTGTGACTATGACTGTATGTGTAACTATGACTGTATGTGTGTCAGTGACTGTGTGTGAATATGACTGTATGTGTAACTATGACTGTATGTAACTATGACTGTGTGTGTGACTATGACTGTGTGTGTGACTATGACTGTGTGTGCGACTATGACTGTGTGCGACTATGACTGTATGTGTGACTGTGACTGTATGTGTGACTATGACTTTATGTGTGACTGTGACTGTGTGTGTGACTATGACTGTATGTGTGACTATGACTGTATGTGTGACTATGACTGTGTGTGTGACTATGACTGTATGTGTGACTGTGACTGTATGTGTGACTATGACTGTATGTGTGACTATGACTGTATGTGTGACTGTGTCTGTGTATGTGTGACTATGACTGTATGTGTGACTATGACTGTATGTGTGACTATGACTGTATGTGTGACTGTGACTGTATGTGTGACTGTGACTGTATGTGTGACTGTGACTGTATGTGTGACTATGTCTGGATGTGTGACTGTGACTGCATGTGTGACTGTGACTGCATGTGTGACTGTGACTGTATGTGTGACTATGACTGTATGTGTGACTGTGACTGTATGTGTGACTATGACTCTATGTGTGACTGTGACTGTGTATGTGTGACTATGACTGTATATGTGACTATGACTGTATGTGTGACTATGACTGTATGTGTGACTGTGACTGTATGTGTGACTGTGACTGTAAGTGTGACTGTGACTGTATGTGTGACTATGACTGTATGTGTGACTGTGACTGCATGTGTGACTGTGACTGCATGTGTGACTGTGACTGTATGTGTGACTATGACTGTATGTGTGACTGTGACTGTATGTGTGACTATGACTGCATGTGTGACTGTGACTGCATGTGTGACTGTGACTGTATGTGTGACTATGACTGTATGTGTGACAATGACTGTATCTGTGACTATGACTGTATGTGTGACTATGACTGTATGTGTGACTGTGACTGTATGTGTGACTGTGACTGTATGTGTAACTATGACTGTATCTGTGACTGTGAATGTATGTGTGACTATGACTGTATGTGACTATGACTGTATGTGTGACTATGACTGTATGTGTAACTATGACTGTATGTGTGAGTATGACTGTGTGTGTGACTGTGACTGTATGTGTGACTATGACTGTGTATGTGTGACTGTGACTGTATGTGTGACTGTGACTGTATGTGTGACTGTGACTGTGTGTGTGAATATGACTTCATGTGTGACTTTGACTGTATGTGTAACTATGACTGTATGTGTGACTATGACTGTATGTGTGACTGTGACTGTATGTGTGACTATGAATTGTGTGACTGTGACTGTATGTGTGAATATGACTGTATGTGTGACTATGACTGTATGTGTGACTATGACTGTATGTGTGACTGTGACTGTATGTGTGACTATGACTGCATGTGTGACTGTGACTGTATGTGTAACTATGACTGTATGTGTGACTATGACTGTATGTGTGACTATGACTGTATGTGTGACTATGACTGTATGTCTGACTGTGAGTGTATGTGTGACTGTGACTGTATGCGTGACTATGACTGTGTGTGTGTGACTATGACTGTATATGTGACTGTGACTGTGTGTGTGACTATGACTGTATGTGTAACTGTATGTGTAACTATGACTGTATGTGTGACTATGACTGTATGTGTGACTATTACTGTGTGTGTGACTGTGTGTGTGACTATGACTGTATATGTGACTGTGACTGTGTGTATGTGACTATGACTGTGTGTGTGACTATGACGGTGTGTGTGACTATGACTGTATGTGTGACTATGACTGTGTGTGTGAGTATGACTGTGTGTGTGACAATGACTGTATGTGTGACTATGACTGTGTGTGTGTGACTATGACTGTGTGTGTGACTATGGCTGTGTGTGTGACTATGAGTGTGTGTGTGACTGTATGTGTAACTATGACTGTATATGTGACTGTATGTGTGACTATGACTGTATGTGTGACTATGACTGTGTGTGTGAATGTGACTGTGTGTGTGACTGTATCTGTGTGTGAGACTGTGACTGTATGTATGACTGTGACTGTGTGTGAGACTATGACTGTGTGTGGGACTGTGACTGTGTGTGTGACTGACTGTATGTGTGACTATGACTGTATGTGTGACTGTGACTGTACGTGTAACTGTGACTGTGTGTCTGACTACTTCTGTATGTGTGACTATGACTGTATGCGTCACTGTGACTGTATGTGTGACTATGACTGTGTGTGAGACTGTGACTGTATGTGTGACTGTGACTGTGTGTGAGACTATGACTGTGTGTGTGACTGTGACTGTGTGTGTGACTATGACTGTATGTGTGACTATTACTGTGTGTGTGACTGACACTGTGACTGTGACTGTGTGTGTGACTATAACTGTATATGTGACTGTGACTCTGTGTGTGTGACTATGACTGTGTGTGTGACTATGACGGTATGTGTGACTATGACTGTATGGGTGACTATGACTGTGTGTGTGAATATGACTGTGTGTGTGACTATGACTGTATGTGTGACTATGAGTGTGTGTGTGTGACTATGACTGTGTGTGTGACTATGACTGTGTGTGTGACTATGACTGTGTGTGTGAATAGAATAGAATAGAATTTTTATTTGCACATAACATTTACATTGTCAGCCTAGCTGGTAAACTGGTGAGTCGTCAAGTTATACATAAAAAAATTTAAAAGAAAGAAAAAGAAAAACTAATTCTAATGTATATGTACATAAATTATCAATTACAAGTAATAATAATAAATAATAATATTAAATAATAATAAATAACAAATAATATATAAATAAATAAATAATTATCAATTACAAGTAGTTATGATATTGTTTCATCCATGAATTCCTGTATGGAGTAATATGTCTTATGTAATAACAGATCTTTTACACTTTTATTAAATAGTTTCAGAGTTTTTATTTCTTTGAGTCGTTGAGGTAATTTATTGTATATTTTTATACCCATATAATGGGGTGTTTTTTCATATAATGTTAATCTATGCATGGGGTATTTTATGCTGGACTCTTTCCGAGTGCCGTAATGATGACGATTTTGTTTTTGGATAAATTTCTCATAATTTTTATATACATAGGTGGATAACTCTAAAATATATACTGAGGGTATTGTTAGAATTTTCAATTTTTTGACTATGACTGTGTGTGTGACTGTGACTGTATGTGTGACTATGACTGTGTGTGTGACTATGACTGTATGTGTGATTATGACGGTGTGTGTTGACTATGACAGTGTTTGTGACTATGACTGTATGTCACTATGGCTGTGTGTGACTATGGCTGTGTGTGACTGTGACTGTATGTGTGACTGTGACTGTGTGTGACTATGACTGTGGGTGTGACTATGACTGTGTGTGTGACTATGGCTGTGTGTGTGACTATGACTGTGTGTGTGACTATGACTGTGTGTGACTATGACTGTATGTGTGACTATGACTGTATGTGTAACTATGACTGTATGTGTGACTGTGACTGTATGTGTGACTATGCCTGTATGTGTGACTGTGACTGTATGTGTAACTATGACTGTATGTGTGACTATGACTGTATGTGTGACTATGACTGTATGTGTGACTGTGACTGTATGTGCAACTATGACTGTAGGTGTGACTATGACTGTATGTGTAACTATGACTGTATGTGTGTCTATGACTGTGTGGGAATATGCCTGTATGTGTAACTATCACTGTATGTGACTATGACTGTGTGTGTGACTATGACTGTGTGTGTGTGACTATGACTGTGTGTGTGACTATGACTGTATTTGTGACTCTGACTGTATGTGTGACTATGACTGTATGTGTGACTGTGACTGTGTGTGTGACTATGACTGTATGTGTGACTGTGACTGCGTGTGTGACTATGACTGTATGTGTGACTATGACTGTGTGTGTGTGACTATGACTGTATGTGTGACTGTGACTGTATGTGTGACTGTGACTGTATGTGTGACTATGACTGTATGTGTGACTATATGTGTGACTATGACTGTATGTGACTATGACTGTATGTGTGACTATGACTGTATGTGTAACTATGACTGTATGTGTGAGTATGACTGTATGTGTGACTGTGACTGTATGTGTGACTATGACTGTGTATGTGTGACTGTGACTGTATGTGTGACTGTGACTGTATGTGTGACTGTGTGTGTGAATATGACTGCATGTGTGACTGTGACTGTATGTGTAACTATGACTGTATGTGTGACTATCACTGTATGTGTGACTTTGACTGTATGTGTGACTATGAATTGTGTGACTGTGACTGTGACTGTATGTGTGAATATGACTGCATGTGTGACTATGACTGTATGTGTGACTATGACTGTATGTGTGACTGTGACTGTATGTGTGACTATGACTGCATGTGTGACTGTGACTGTATGTGTAACTATGACTGTATGTGTGACTATGACTGCATGTGTGACTATGACTGTATGTGTGACTATGACTGTATGTGTGATTGTGACTGTGTGTGTGACTATGACTGTATGTGTGACTGTGACTGTGTGTGTGACTGTGTGTGTGACTATGACTGTATGTGTAGCTGTGTGTGTAACTATGACTGTATGTGTAACTGTATGTGTAACTATGACTGTATGTGTGAATATGACTGTATGTGTGACTATGACTGTGTGTGTGACTGTGACTGTATGTGTGACTGTGACTGTGTGTGTGACTATGACTTTATGTGTAACTGTATATGTAACTATGACTGTATGTGTGACTGTATATGTGACTTTGACTGCATGTGGGACTATGTATGTGTGACTGTGACTGTGTCAGTGACTGTGTGTGACTATGACTGTATGTGTAACTGTATGTGTAACTATGACTGTATGTGTCACTATGACTGTATGTGTGACTATGACTGTGTGTGTGAATGTGACTGTGTGTGTGACTGTAACTGTGTGTGAGACTGTGACTGTATGTATGACTGTGACTGTGTGTGAGACTATGACTGTGTGTGTGACTGTGACTGTGTGTGTGTCTGACTGTATGTGTGACTATAACTGTATGTGTCACTGAGACTGTGTGTGACCATGACTGTATGTGTAACTGTGACTGTGTTTCTGACTACTACTGTATGTGTGACTATGACTGTGTGTCAGACTGTGACTGTATGTGTGACTGTGACTGTGTGTGAGACTATGACTGTATGTGTGACTGTGACTGTGTGTGTGACTATGACTGTATGTGTGACTATGACTGTATGTGTGACTGTGACTGTGTGTGTGACTATGACTATATGTGACTGAGACTGTGTGTGTGACTATGACTGTATGTGTGACTAGGACTGTGTGTGAGACTATGACTGTATGTGTGACTATGACTCTGTGTGACTGTGACTGTGTGTGACTATGACTGTATGTGTGACAGTGACTGTGTGTGTGACTATGACTGTATGAGTAACTATGACTGTATGTGTGACTATGACTGTATGTTTGACTGTGACTCTGTGTGTGACTATGACTGTGTGTGTGACTAGGACTGTATGTGTGACTATGACTGTATGTGTGACTAAGACTGTATGTGTTACTATGACTCTGTGTGTGACTATGACTCTGTGTGTGACTATGACTGTGTGAGACTATGACTCTGTGTGTGACTGTATGTGTGACTGTGACTGTGTGTGACTATGACTGTTTGTATGTCTATGACTGTGTTTGTGACTATGACTGTATGTTTGACTGTGACTCTGTGTGTAACTATGACTGTAGGTGTATCTATGGCTGTATGTGTAACTATGACTGTATGTGTGACTGTGACTGTATGTGTGACTATGACTGTATGTGTGACTATGACTCTGTGTGTGACTATGTCTGTGTGTGTGACTATGACTGTATGTGTGACTATGACTGTATGTGTGACTATGACTGTGTGAGACTATGACTCTGTGTGTGACTGTGACTGTGTTTGTGACTATGACTGTGTTTGTGACTGTCACTGTAAGTGTGACTGTGTGTGTGACTATGACAGTATGTGTGTGACTGTGACTGTGTATGTGACTATGACTGTATGTGTGACTGTGACTGTATGTGTGATTGTGACTGTGTGTGTGTGTCTATGACTGTATGTGTGACTATGACTGTGTGCGTGTGACTGTGACTGTATGTGTGACTATGACTGTATGTGTGACTGTGACTGTGTATGTGTGACTGTGACTGTATGTGTGACTATGACTGTATGTGACTATGACTGCATGTTTGACTGTGTCACTGTGTGTGACTATGACTGTATGTGTGACAGTGACTGTATGAGTAACTATGACTGTATGTGTGACTATGACTGCATGTTTGACTGTGACTCTGTGTGTGACTATGACTGTATGTGTGACTATGACTCTGTGTGTGACTATGACTGTATGTGTGACTATGACTGTATGTGTGACTATGACTCTGTGTGTGACTATGACTGTTTGTGTGACTATGACTGTATGTGTGACTATGACTGTGTGAGACTATGACACTGTGTGTGACTGTGACTGTATGTGTGACTGTGACTGTGTGTGACTATGACTGTGGGTATGACTATGACTGTGTTTGTGACTATGACTGTGTGTATGACTATGACAGTGTTTGTGACTGTCACTGTAAGTGTGACTGTGTGTGTGACTATGACTGTATGTGTGACTATGACTGTGTGTGTGACTGTGACTGTGTATGTGACTATGACTGTATGTGTGACTGTGACTGTGTGTGTGTGACTATGACTGTGTGTGTGTCTATGACCGTATGTGTGACTATAACTGTGTGCGTGTGACTATGACTGTGTGTGTGATTATGACTGAATGTGTGTCTATGACTAGGTGCGTGTGACTATGACTGTGTGTGTGACTATGACTTTGTGTGTGACTATGACTGTGTGTGAATATGACTGTATGTGTGCCTATGACTGTGTGTGTGACTATGACAGTGTGTGTGACTGTGACTGTATGTGACTATGGCTGTGTGTGTGACTGTGACTGTATGTGTGACTGTGACTGTGTGTGACTATGACTGTGTGTGTTTGACTATGACTGTGTTTTGTGACTATGGCTGTGTGTGACTATGACTGTGTGTGTGACTATGACTGTGTGTGTGACTATGACTGTGTGTGTGACTATGACTGTATGTGTGACTATGGCTGTGTGTGTGACTATGACTGTGTGTGTGACTATGACTGTATGTGTGACTATGACTGTGTGTGTGACTATGACTGTGTGTGTGTTTATGACTCTATGTGTGACTATGACTGTATGTGTGACTGTGACTGTATGTATGACTATGACTGTGTGTGTGACTGTGACTGTAAGTGTGACTGTGACTGTATGTGTGACTGTGACTGTATGTGTGACTATGACTGTATGTATGACTATGAATGTGTGTGTGACTGTGACTGTATGTGTGACTGTGACTGCATGTGTAACTGTATGTGTAACTATGACTGTATGTGTGACTGTATGTGTGACTATGACTGTATGTGTGACTATGTATGTGTGACTGTGTCAGTGACTGTGTGTGTGACTATGACTGTATGTGTAACTGTATGTGTAACTATGACTATGTGTGTGACTGTATGTGTGACTATGACTGTATGTGTGACTATGACCGTATGTGTGGCTATGACTGTGTGTGTGAATGTGACTGTGTGTGTGACTGTGACTGTGTGTGAGACTGTGACTGTATGTATGACTGTGGCTTTGTGTGAGCCTATGACTGTGTGTGTGACTGTGACTGTGTGTGTGACTGACTGTATGTGTGATCATGACTGTATGTGTGACTGTGACTGTGTTTCTGACTGTGATTTTATGTGTGACTATGACTGTATGTGTGACTGTGACTGTATGTGTGACTATGACTATGTGTGAGAATGTGACTGTATGTGTGACTGTGACTGTGTGTGAGACTATGACTGTGTGTGTGACTGTGACTGTATGTGTGACTATGACTGTATGTGTGACTGTGACTGTATGTGTAACTATGACTGTATGTGTGGGTGTGACTGTGAGTGTGACTATGACTGTATGTGTGACTATGACTGTATGTGTGACTGTGAGTGTGTGTGTGACTATGATTCTATGTGTGACTGTGACTGTGTGTGTGACTATGACTGTATGTGTGACTAGGACTGTGTGTGAGACTATGACTGTATGTGTGACTATGACTCTGTGTGACTGTGACTGTGACTGTGTGTGACTATGACTGTATGTGTGACAGTAACTGTGTGTGTGACTATAACTGTATGTGTAACTATGACTGTATGTGTGACTATGACTGTATGTTTTGACTGTGACTCTGTGTGTGACTATGACTGTGTGAGACTATGACTCTGTGTGTGACTGTATGTGTGACTGTGACTGTGTGTGACTATGAATGTGTGTATGACTATGACTGTGCTTGTGACTATGACTGTATGTGAGCCTGTGACTGTGTATGTGTGACTGTATGTCTGAATATGACTGTATGTGACTATGACTGTTTGTGTGACTATGACTGTATGTGTAACTATGACTGTATGTGTGACTGACTGTATGTGTGACTATGACTGTGTATGTGTGACTGTGACTGTATGTGTGACTATGACTGTATGTGTAACTATGACGGTATGTGTAACTATGACTGTATGTGTGACTGTGACTGAATGTGTGACTGTGACTGTATGTGTGACTATGACTGTGTGTGTGTGACTGTGACTGTATGTGTGACTGTGACTGTATGTGTGACTGTGACTGTGTGTGTGAATATGACTCCATGTGTGACTGTGACTGTATGTGTAACTATGACACTATGTGTGACTATGACTGTATGTGTGACTGTGACTGTATGTGTGACTATGACTTATGTGACTGTGACTGTATGTGTGAATATGACTACATATGTGACTATGGCTGTATGTGTGACTATGACTGTATGTGTGACTGTGACTGTATGTGTGACTATGACTGCATGTGTGACTGTGACTGTATGTGTAACTATGACTGTATGTGTGACTATGACTGTATGTGTGACTATGACTGTATGTGTGACTGTGACTGTATGTGTGACTGTGACTGTATGTGTGAATATGACTGTATGTGTGACTATGACTGTATGTGTGACTGTGACTGTATGTGTGACTGTGACTGTATGTGTGAATATGACTGCATGTGTGACTTTGACTGTCTGTGTAACTATGACTGTATGTGTGACTATGACTGTGTGAGACTATGACTGTGTGTATGACTATGACTGTGTTTGTGACTATGACTGTGGGTATGACTATGACTGTGTTTGTGACTGTCACTGTAAGTGTGACTGTGTGTGTGATTATGACTGTATGTGTGACTATTACTGTGTGTGTGACTGTGTGTGTGACTATGACTGTATATGTGACTGTGACTGTATGTGTGACTATGTCTGTGTGTGTGACTATGATGGTGTGTGTGACTATGACTGTATGTGTGACTATGACTTTGTGTGTGAGTATGACTGTGTGAGTGACTATGACTGTATGTGTGACTATGACTGTGTGTGTGTGACTATGACTGTGTGTGTGACTATGATTGTGTGTGTGACTATGACTGTGTGTGTGACTGTATGTGTAACTATGACTGTATGTGTTACTGTATGTGTGACTATGACTGTATATGTGACTATGACTGTGTGTGTGAATGTGACTGTGTGTGTGACTGTAACTGTGTGTGAGACTATCGTGTGTATGAATGACTGTGACTGTGTATGAGACTATGACTGTGTGTGTGACTGTGACTGTGTGTGTGACTGACTGTATGTGTGACTATGACTGTATGTGTGACTGTGACTGTGTGTGACCATGACTGTACGTGTAACTGTGACTGTGTGTCTGACTACTTCTGTATGTGTGACTATGACTGTATGCGTGACTGTGACTGTATGTATGTCTATGACTGTGTGTGAGACTGTGACGGTATGTGTGACTGTGGCTGTGTGTGCGACTATGACTGTGTGTGTGACTGTGTCTGTATGTGTGACTATGACTGTATGTGTGACTGTGACTGTGTGTGACTATGACTGTATGTGTGACTGTGACTGTGTGTGTGACTATGACTGTATGTGTGACTATGACTGTATTTGTGACTGTGACTGTGTGTGTGACTATGACTCTATGTGTGACTGTGACTGTGTGTGTGACTATGACTGTATGTGTGACTAGGACTGTGTGTGAGACTATGACTGTATGTGTGACTATGACTCTGTGTGACAGTGACTGTGTGTGACTATGACTGTATGTGTGACAGTGACTGTGTGTGTGACTGACTGTATGTTTGACTGTGACTCTGTGTGTGACTATGACTGTGTGTGTGACTATGACTGTATGTGTGACTATGACTGTATGTGTGACTATGACTGTATGTGTGACTATGACTGTATGTGTTACTATGACTCTGTGTGTGACTATGACTGTGTGTGTGACTATGACTCTGTGTGTGACTTGACTGTGTGAGACTATGACTCTGTGTGTGACTGTATGTGTGACTGTGACTGTGTGTGACTATGACTGTTTGTATGACTATGACTGTGTTTGTGACTATGACTGTATGTTTGACTGTGACTCTGTGTGTAACTATGACTGTACGTGTAACTATGACTGTATGTGTAACTATGACTGTATGTGTGACTGTGACTGTATGTGTGACAATGACTCTGTGTGTGACTATGACTGTGTGTGTGACTATGACTGTATGTGTGACTTTCACTGCATGTGTGACTATGACTGTGTGAGACTATGACTCTGTGTGTGACTGTGACTGTATGTGTGACTGTGACTGTGTGTGACTATGACTGTGTTTGTGGTTATGACTGTGTGTATGACTATGACTGTGTTTGTGACTGTCACTGTAAGTGTGACTCTCACTGTAAGTGTGACTGTGTGTGTGACTATGACTGTATGTGTGACTATGACTGTGTGTGTGACTATGACTGTATGTGTGACTATGACTGTGTGTGTGACTGTGACTGTATGTGTGACTGTGATTGTGTGTGTGACTATGACTTTATGTGTAACTGTATATGTAACTATGACTGTATGTGTGACTGTATATGTGACTTTGACTGTATGTGGGACTATGTATGTGTGACTGTGACTGTGTCAGTGACTGTGTGTGACTATGACTGTATGTGTAACTGTATGTGTAACTGTATGTGTAACTATGACTGTATGTGTCACTATGACTGTATGTGTGACTATGGCTGTGTGTGTGAATGTGACTCTGTGTGTGAATGTGACTGTGTGTGTGACTGTAACTGTGTGTGAGACTGTGACTGTATGCATGACTGTGACTGTGTGTGAGACTATGACTGTGTGTGTGACTGTGACTGTGTGTGTGTCTGACTGTATGTGTGACTATAACTGTATGTGTCACTTTGACTGTGTGTGACCATGACTGTATGTGTAACTGTGACTGTGTTTCTGACTACTACTGTATGTGTGACTGTGACTGTATGTGTGACTATGACTGTGTGTCAGACTGTGACTGTATGTGTGACTGTGACTGTGTGTGAGAATATGACTGTGTGTGTGACTGTGAGTGTGTGTGTGACTGACTGTATGTGAGACTATGACTGTATGTGTGACTGTGACTGTGTGTGACTATGACTGTATGTGTGACTGAGACTGTGTGTGTGACTATGACTGTATGTGTGACTATGACTGTATGTGTGACTGTGACTGTGTGTGTGACTATGACTATGTGTGACTGAGACTGTGTGTGTGACTATGACTGTATGTGTGACTAGGACTGTGTGTGAGACTATGTATGTGTGACTATGACTCTGTGTGACTGTGTGTGACTATGACTGTATGTGTGACAGTGACTGTGTGTGTGACTATGACTGTATGAGTAACTATGACTGTATGTGTGACTATGACTGTATGTTTGACTGTGACTCTGTGTGTGACTATGACTGTGTGTGTGACTAGGACTGTATGTGTGACTATGACTGTATGTGTGACTAAGACTGTATGTGTTACTATGACTCTGTGTGTGACTATGACTCTGTGTGTGACTATGACTGTGTTTGTGACTATGACTCTGTGTGTGACTATGACTCTGTGTGTGACTAGGACTGTATGTGTGGCTATGACTGTGTGTGTGTGACTATGACTCTGTGTGTGACTATGACTCTGTGTGTGACTATGACTGTGTGAGACTATGACTCTGTGTGTGACTGTATGTGTGACTGTGACTGTGTGTGACTATGACTGTTTGTATGTCTATGACTGTGTTTGTGACTATGACTGTATGTTTGACTGTGACTCTGTGTGTAACTATGACTGTATGTGTATCTATGGCTGTATGTGTAACTATGACTGTATGTGTGACTGTGACTGTATGTGTGACTATGACTGTATGTGTGACTATGACTCTGTGTGTGACTATGTCTGTGTGTGTGACTATGACTGTATGTGTGACTATGACTGTATGTGTGACTATGACTGTGTGAGACTATGACTCTGTGTGTGACTGTGACTGTGTTTGTGACTATGACTGTGTTTGTG
This sequence comes from Mantis religiosa, assembly GCA_030765055.1. Taxonomy (NCBI): domain Eukaryota; kingdom Metazoa; phylum Arthropoda; class Insecta; order Mantodea; family Mantidae; genus Mantis; species Mantis religiosa. The sequence goes on along the minus strand of JAUKNK010000031.1, from coordinate 3,802,229 downwards.
ACTGTCACTGTAAGTGTGACTGTGTGTGTGACTATGACTGTATGTGTGTGACTGTGACTGTGTATGTGACTATGACTGTATGTGTGACTGTGACTGTATGTGTGATTGTGACTGTGTGTGTGTGACTATGACTGTGTGTGTCTATGACTGTATGTGTGACTATGACTGTGTGCGTGTGACTGTGACTGTATGTGTGACTATGACTGTATGTGTGACTGTGACTGTGTATGTGTGACTGTGACTGTATGTGTGACTATGACTGTATGTGACTATGACTGCATGTTTGACTGTGTCACTGTGTGTGACCATGACTGTATGTGTGACAGTGACTGTATGAGTAACTATGACCGTATGTGTGACTATGACTGCATGTTTGACTGTGACTCTGTGTGTGACTATGACTGTGTGTGTGACTATGACTGTATGTGTGACTATGACTGTATGTGTGACTATGACTGTATGTGTTACTATGACTCTGTGTGTGACTATGACTGTGTGTGACTATGACTCTGTGTGTGACTATGACTGTGTGAGACTATGACTCTGTGTGTGACTGTATGTGTGTCTGTGTGTGACTATGACTGTTTGTATGACTATGACTGTGTTTGTGACTATGACTGTATGTTTGACTGTGACTATGTGTGTAACTATGACTGTATGTGTAACTATGACTGTATGTGTAACTATGACTGTATGTGTGACTATGACTGTATGTGTGACTATGACTCTGTGTGTGACTATGACTGTATGTGTGACTATGACTGTATGTGTGACTATGACTGTGTGAGACTATGACTCTGTGTGTGACTGTGACTGTATGTGTGACTGTGACTGTGTGTGACTATGACTGTGTGTATGACTATGACTGTGTTTGTGACTATGACTGTGTGTATGACTATGACAGTGTTTGTGACTGTCACTGTAAGTGTGACTGTGTGTGTGACTATGACTGTATGTGTGACTATGACTGTGTGTGTGACTGTGACTGTGTATGTGACTATGACTGTATGTGTGACTGTGACTGTGTGTGTGACTATGACTGTGTGTGTGTCTATGACCGTATGTGTGACTATAACTGTGTGCGTGTGACTATGACTGTGTGTGTGACTATGACTGAATGTGTGTCTATGACTAGGTGTGTGTGACTATGACTGTCTGTGTGACTATGACTTTATGTGTGACTATGACTGTGTGTGAATATGACTGTATGTGTGCCTATGACTGTGTGTGTGACTATGACAGTGTGTGTGACTGTGACTGTATGTGACTATGGCTGTGTGTGTGACTGTGACTGTATGTGTGACTGTGACTGTGTGTGACTATGACTGTGTGTGTTTGACTATGACTGTGTTTTGTGACTATGGCTGTGTGTGTGACTATGACTGTGTGTGTGACTATGACTGTGTGTGTGACTATGACTGTGTGTGTGTGACTATGACTGTGTGTGTGACTATGACTGTATGTGTGACTATGGCTGTGTGTGTGACTATGACTGTGTGTGTGACTATGACTGTATGTGTGACTATGACTGTGTGTGTGACTATGACTGTGTGTGTGTTTATGACTCTATGTGTGACTATGACTGTATGTGTGACTGTGACTGTATGTATGACTATGACTGTGTGTGTGACTGTGATTGTAAGTGTGACTGTATGTGTGACTGTGACTGTATGTGTGACTATGACTGTATGTATGACTATGAATGTGTGTGTGACTGTGACTGTATGTGTGACTGTGACTGCATGTGTAACTGTATGTGTAACTATGACTGTATGTGTGACTATGACTGTATGTGTGACTATGTATGTGTGACTGTGTCAGTGACTGTGTGTGTGACTATGACTGTATGTGTAACTGTATGTGTAACTATGACTGTATGTGTGACGGTATGTGTGACTATGACTGTATGTGTGACTATGACCGTATGTGTGGCTATGACTGTGTGTGTGAATGTGACTGTGTGTGTGACTGTGACTGTGTGTGAGACTGTGACTGTATGTATGACTGTGGCTTTGTGTGAGCCTATGACTGTGTGTGTGACTGTGACTGTGTGTGTGACTGACTGTATGTGTGATCATGACTGTATGTGTGACTGTGACTGTGTGACTATGACTGTATGTGTGACTGTGACTGTGTTTCTGACTGTGATTTTATGTATGACTATGACTGTATGTGTGACTGTGACTGTATGTGTGACTATGACTATGTGTGAGAATGTGACTGTATGTGTGACTGTGACTGTGTGTGAGACTATGACTGTGTGTGTGACTGTGACTGTATGTGTGACTATGACTGTATGTGTGACTGCGACTGTATGTGTAACTATGACTGTATGTGTGGGTGTGACTGTGTGTGTGACTATGACTGTATGTGTGACTATGACTGTATGTGTGACTGTGAGTGTGTGTGTGACTATGATTCTATGTGTGACTGTGACTGTGTGTGTGACTATGACTGTATGTGTGACTAGGACTGTGTGTGAGACTATGACTGTATGTGTGACAATGACTCTGTGTGACTGTGACTGTGACTGTGTGTGACTATGACTGTATGTGTGACAGTAACTGTGTGTGTGACTATAACTGTATGTGTAACTATGACTGTATGTGTGACTATGACTGTATGTTTTGACTGTGACTCTGTGTGTGACTATGACTGTATGAGACTATGACTCTGTGTGTGACTGTATGTGTGACTGTGACTGTGTGTGACTATGAATGTGTGTATGACTATGACTGTGTTTGTGACTATGACTGTATGTGTGACTGTGACTGTGTATGTGTGACTGTATGTCTGACTATGACTGTATGTGACTATGACTGTATGTGTGACTATGACTGTATGTGTAACTATGACTGTATGTGTGACTGACTGTATGTGTGACTATGACTGTGTATGTGTGACTGTGACTGTATGTGTGACTATGACTGTATGTGTAACTATGACTGTATGTGTAACTATGACTGTATGTGTGACTGTGACTGTATGTGTGACTGTGACTGTATGTGTGACTATGACTGTGTGTGTGTGACTGTGACTGTATGTGTGACTGTGACTGTGTGTGTGAATATGACTCCATGTGTGACTGTGACTGTATGTGTAACTATGACACTATGTGTGACTATGACTGTATGTGTGACTGTGACTGTATGTGTGACTATGACTTATGTGACTGTGACTGTATGTGTGAATATGACTACATATGTGACTATGGCTGTATGTGTGACTATGACTGTATGTGTGACTGTGACTGTATGTGTGACTATGACTGCATGTGTGACTGTGACTGTATGTGTAACTATGACTGTATGTGTGACTATGACTGTATGTGTGACTATGACTGTATGTGTGACTATGACTGTATGTGTGACTATGACTGTATGTATGACTGTGTCTGTATGTGTGACTGTGACTGTATGTGTGAATATGACTGTATGTGTGACTATGACTGTATGTGTGACTGTGACTGTATGTGTGAATATGACTGCATGTGTGACTATGACTGTCTGTGTAACTATGACTGTATGTGTGACTATGACTGTGTGAGACTATGACTGTGTGTATGACTATGACTGTGTTTGTGACTATGACTGTGTGTATGACTATGACTGTGTTTGTGACTGTCACTGTAAGTGTGACTGTGTGTGTGACTATGACTGTATGTGTGACTATTACTGTGTGTGTGACTGTGTGTGTGACTATGACTGTATATGTGACTGTGACTGTATGTGTGACTATGACTGTGTGTGTGACTATGATGGTGTGTGTGACTATGACTGTATGTGTGACTATGACTGTGTGTGTGAGTATGACTGTGTGAGTGACTATGACTGTATATGTGACTATGACTGTGTGTGTGTGACTATGACTGTGTGTGTGACTATGATTGTGTGTGTGACTATGACTGTGTGTGTGACTGTATGTGTAACTATGACTGTATGTGTGACTGTATGTGTGACTATGACTGTATATGTGACTATGACTGTGTGTGTGAATGTGACTGTGTGTGTGACTGTAACTGTGTGTGAGACTATCGTGTGTATGTATGACTGTGACTGTGTGTGAGACTATGACTGTGTGTGTGTGACTGTGACTGTATGTGTGACTGTGACTGTATGTGTGACTGTGACTGTGTGTGTGAATATGACTCCATGTGTGACTGTGACTGTATGTGTAACTATGACACTATGTGTGACTATGACTGTATGTGTGACTGTGACTGTATGTGTGACTATGACTTATGTGACTGTGACTGTGACTGTATGTGTGAATATGACTACATATGTGACTATGGCTGTATGTGTGACTATGACTGTATGTGTGACTGTGACTGTATGTGTGACTATGACTGCATGTGTGACTGTGACTGTATGTGTAACTATGACTGTATGTGTGACTATGACTGTATGTGTGACTATGACTGTATGTGTGACTGTGACTGTATGTGTGACTGTGACTGTATGTGTGAATATGACTGTATGTGTGACTATGACTGTATGTGTGACTGTGACTGTATGTGTGACTGTGACTGTATGTGTGAATATGACTGCATGTGTGACTTTGACTGTTTGTGTAACTATGACTGTATGTGTGACTATGACTGTGTGAGACTATGACTGTGTGTATGACTATGACTGTGTTTGTGACTATGACTGTGGGTATGACTATGACTGTGTTTGTGACTGTCACTGTAAGTGTGACTGTGTGTGTGATTATGACTGTATGTGTGACTATTACTGTGTGTGTGACTGTGTGTGTGACTATGACTGTATATGTGACTGTGACTGTATGTGTGACTATGTCTGTGTGTGTGACTATGATGGTGTGTGTGACTATGACTGTATGTGTGACTATGACTGTGTGTGTGAGTATGACTGTGTGAGTGACTATGACTGTATGTGTGACTATGACTGTGTGTGTGTGACTACGACTGTGTGTGTGACTATGATTGTGTGTGTGACTATGACTGTGTGTGTGACTGTATGTGTAACTATGACTGTATGTGTTACTGTATGTGTGACTATGACTGTATATGTGACTATGACTGTGTGTGTGAATGTGACTGTGTGTGTGACTGTAACTGTGTGTGAGACTATCGTGTGTATGTATGACTGTGACTGTGTGTGAGACTATGACTGTGTGTGTGACTGTGACTGTGTGTGTGACTGACTGTATGTGTGACTATGACTGTATGTGTGACTGTGACTGTGTGTGACCATGACTGTACGTGTAACTGTGACTGTGTGTCTGACTACTTCTGTATGTGTGACTATGACTGTATGCGTGACTGTGACTGTATGTGTGACTATGACTGTGTGTGAGACTGTGACGGTATGTGTGACTGTGACTGTGTGTGCGACTATGACTGTGTGTGACTGTGACTGTATGTGTGACTATGACTGTATGTGTGACTGTGACTGTGTGTGACTATGACTGTATGTGTGACTGTGACTGTGTGTGTGACTATGACTGTATGTGTGACTATGACTGTATTTGTGACTGTGACTGTGTGTGTGACTATGACTCTATGTGTGACTGTGACTGTGTGTGTGACTATGACTGTATGTGTGACTAGGACTGTGTGTGAGACTATGACTGTATGTGTGACGATGACTCTGTGTCACAGTGACTGTGTGTGACTATGACTGTATGTGTGACAGTGACAGTGTGTGTGACTATGACTGTATGTTTGACTGTGACTCTGTGTGTGACTATGACTGTGTGTGTGACTATGACTGTATGTGTGACTATGACTGTATGTGTGACTATGACCTATGTGTGACTATGACTGTATGTGTTACTATGACTCTGTGTGTGACTATGACTGTGTGTGTGACTATGACTCTGTGTGTGACTTGACTGTGTGAGACTATGACTCTGTGTGTGACTGTATGTGTGACTGTGACTGTGTGTGACTATGACTGTTTGTATGACTATGACTGTGTTTGTGACTATGACTGTATGTTTGACTGTGACTCTGTGTGTAACTATGACTGTACGTGTAACTATGACTGTATGTGTAACTATGACTGTATGTATGACTGTGACTGTATGTGTGACTATGACTGTATGTGTGACTATGACTCTGTGTGTGACTATGACTGTGTGTGTGACTATGACTGTATGTGTGACTTTGACTGTATGTGTGACTATGACTGTGTGAGACTATGACTCTGTGTGTGACTGTGACTGTATGTGTGACTGTGACTGTGTGTGACTATGACTGTGTTTGTGGTTATGACTGTGTGTAGGACTATGACTGTGTTTGTGACTGTCACTGTAAGTGTGACTGTGTGTGTGACTATGACTGTATGTGTGACTATGACTGTGTGTGTGACTGTCACTGTAAGTGTGACTGTGTGTGTGACTATGACTGTGTGTATGACTGTCACTGTATGTGTGACTATGACTGTGTTTGTGACTGTCACTGTAAGTGTGACTGTATGTATGACTATGACTGTGAGTGTGACTGTCACTGTAAGTGTGACTGTGTGTGTGACTATGACTGGGTGTGTGACTGTCACTGTATGTGTGACTATGACTGTGTGTGTGACTGTCACTGTAAGTGTGACTGTGTGTGTGACTATGACTGTATGTGTGACTATGACTGTGGGTGTGACTGTCACTGTGTATGTGACTATGACTGTATGTCTGACTGTGACTGTGTGTGACTATGACTGTATGTGTGACTGTGACTGTTTGTGTGACTATGACTGTATGTGTGACTATGACTGTATGTGTGACTATGACTGTGTGTGTGACTATGACTGTATGTGTGACTATGACTGTATGTGTCACAATGACTGTATGTCTCACTATGACTGTATGTGTGACTATGACTGTATGTTTGAGTATGACTGTATGTGTGACTATGACTGTATGTGTGACTGTGACTGTATGTGTGACTGTGACTGTATGTGTGACTGTGACTGTGTGTGTGAATATGACTGCATGTGTGACTGTGACTGTATGTGTAACTATGACTGTAGGTGTGACTATGACTGCAAGTGTGACTATGACTGTATGTGTGACTGTGACTGTATGTGTGACTGTGACTGTATGTGTGACTGTGACTGTGTGTGTGAATATGACAGCATGTGTGACTGTGACTGTATGTGTAACTATGACTGTAGGTGTGACTATGACTGTATGTGTGACTATGACTTGTGTGACTGTGACTGTATGTGTGAATATGACTGAATGTGTGACTATGACTGCATGTGTGACTATGACTGTATGTGTGACTATGACTGTATGTGTGATTGTGACTGCATGTGTGACTATGACTGTATGTGTAACTATGACTGTATGTGTGACTATGACTGTATGTGTGACTATGACTGTATGTGTGACTATGACTGTATGTCTGACTGTGACTGTATGTGTGACTGACTGTATGTGTGAATATGACTGCATGTGTGAATATGACTGTATGTGTGACTATGACTGTATGTGTGACTGTGACTGTATGTGCGACTGTGACTGTATGTGTGAATATGACTGTATGTGTGACTATGACTGTATGTGTGACTGTGACGGTATGTGTGACTGTGACTGTATGTGTGAATATGACTGCATGTGTGACTATGACTGTCTGTGTAACTATGACTCGATGTGTGACTATGACTGTGTGAGACTATGATTCTGTGTGTTACTGTGACTGTATGCGTGACTGTGACTGTGTGTGACTATGACTGTGTGTATGACTATGACTGTGTTTGTGACTATGACTGTATGTGTGACTATTACTGTGTGTGTGACTGTAACTGTGACTGTGTGTGTGTGACTATGACTGTATGTGTGACTGTGACTCTGTGTGTGTGACTATGACTGTGTGTGTGACTATGACCGTGTGTGTGACTATGACGGTGTGTGTGACTATGACTGTGTGTGACTATGACTGTGTGTGACTATGACTGTGTGTGACTATGACTGTGTGTGACTATGACTGTGTGTGACTATGACTGTGTGTGGGACTATGACGGTGTGTGTGACTATGACTGTGTGTGACTATGACTGTGCGTGACTGTGACTGTGTGTGACTATGACTGTGTGTAGCTATGACTGTGTGTGTGACTATGACTGTGTGTGTGACTATGACGGTGTGTGTGAGTATGACTGTGTGTGTGACTATGACTGTATGTGTGAGTATGACTGTGTGTGTGTGACTATGACTGTGTGTGTGACTATGACTGTGTGTGTGACTATGGCTGTGTGTGTGACTATGACTGTGTGTGTGACTATGACGGTGTGTGTGACTATGACTGTATGTGTGACTATGACGGTGTGTGTGACTATGACTGTATGTGTGACTATGACTGTGTGTGTGAGTATGACTGTGTGTGTGACTATGACTGTGTGTGAGTATGACTGTGTGTGTGAGTATGACTGTGTGTGTGACTATGACTGTATGTGTGACTATGACTGTGTGTGTGTGACTATGACTGTGTGTGTGTGACTATGACTGTGTGTGTGACTCTGACTGTGTGTGTGAATAGAATAGAATAGAATCTTTATTGTCACATAACGTTTAAATTGTCAGCCTAGCTGGTAAACTGGTGAGTCGTCAAGTTATACATAAAAGAAATTTAAAAGAAAGAAAAAGAAAAACTAATTCTAATGTATATGTACATAAATTATCAATTACAAGTAATAATAATATATAATAATACTAAATAATAATAAGTAACAAATAATATATAAATAAATAAATAATTATCAATTACAGGTAGTTATGATATTGTGTCATCCATGAATTCCTGTATGGAGTAATATGTCTTATGTAATAACAGATCTTTTACACTTTTATTAAGTAGTTTCAGAGTTTTTATTTCTTTGAGTCGTTGAGGTAATTAATTGTATATTTTTATACCCATATAATGGGGTGTTTTTTCATATAATGTTAATCTATGCATGGGGTATTTTATGCTTGACTCTTTCCGTGTGCCGTAATGATGACGATTTTGTTTTTGGATGAATTTCTCATAATTTTTATATACATAGGTGGATAACTCTAAAATATACTGAGGGCATTGTTAGAATTTTTAATTTTTTGACTATGACTGTGTGTGTGACTGTGACTGTATGTGTGACTATGACTGTGTGTGTGACTATGACTGTATGTGTGACTATGGCGATAAATGTGACTATGACTGTGTTTGTGACTATGACTGTGTGTATGACTATGACTGTGTTTGTGACTGTCACTGTAAGTGTGACTGTGTGTGTGACTATGACTGTATGTGTGACTATGACTGTATGTGACTATGGATGTGTGTGACTATGGCTGTGTGTGACTGTGACTGTATGTGTCACTGTGACTGTGTGTGACTATGACTGTGGGTGTGACTATGACTGTGTGTGTGACTATGGCTGTGTGTGTGACTATGACTGTGTGTGTGACTATGACTGTGTGTGACTATGAGTGTATGTGTAACTATGACTGTATTTGTGTCTGTGACTGTGACTGTATGTGTGACTATGACTGTATGTGTGACTGTGACTGTATGTGTAACTATGACTGTATGTGTGACTATGACTGTGTGTGTGTGACTATGACTGTGTGTGTGACTATGACTGTATGTGTGACTGTGACTGTATGTGTGACTATGACTGTATGTGTGACTGTGACTGTGTGTGTGACTATGACTGTATGTGTGACTGTGACTGTGTGTGTGACTATGACTGTATGTGTGACTATGACTGTATGTGTGACTGTGACTGTATGTGTGACTATGACTGTATGTCTGACTGTGACTGTGTATGTGTGACTGTGACTGTATGTGTGACTATGACTGTATGTGTGACTATGACTGTATATGTGACTATGACTGTATGTGTGACTATGACTGTATGTGTGACTATGACTGTATGTGTGACTGTGACTGTATCTGTGACTATGACTGTATGTGTGACTGTGACTGTATGTGTGACTATGACTGTATGTGTGACTATGACTGTATGTGTGACTGTGACTGTATGTGTGACTGTGACTGTATGTGTGACTATGACTGTATGTGTGACTGTGACTGTATGTGTGACTATGACTGTATGTGACTATGACTGTATTTGTGACTGACTGTATGTGTAACTATGACTGTATGTGTGACTGTGACTGTATGTGTGACTATGACTGTGTGTGTGACTGTGACTTTATGTGTGACTGTGACTGTGTGTGTGAATATGACTGCATGTGTGACTATGACTGTATGTGTGGCTATGACTGTATGTGTGACTGTGACTGTATGTGTTACTATGACTGTATGTGTGACTATGACTGTATGTGTAACTATGACTGTATGTGTGACTATGACTGTATGTGTAACTATGACTGTATGTGTATGACTGTATGTGTGACTGTGACTGTATGTGTGACTGTGACTGTATGTGTGACTGTGACTTTATGTGTGACTGTGACTGTATGTGTGACAATGAATTGTGCGACTATGACTGTGAATGTATGTGTAACTATGACTGTATGTGTGACTATGACTTTATGTGTGACTGTGACTGTATGTGTGACAATGAATTGTGCGACTATGACTGTGACTGTATGTGTGAATATGACTGTATGTGTAACTATGACTGTATGTGAATATGACTGTGTGTGTGACTATGACTGTGTGTGTGACTATGACTGTGTGTGCGACTATGACTGTATGTGTGACTGTGACTGTATGTGTGACTATGACTTTATGTGTGACTGTGACTGTGTGTGTGACTATGACTGTATGTGTGACTATGACTGTATGTGTGACTATGACTGTGTGTGTGACTATGACTGTATGTGTGACTGTGACTGTATGTGTGACTATGACTGTATGTGTGACTGTGTCTGTGTATGTGTGACTATGACTGTATATGTGACTATGACTGTATGTGTGACTATGACTGTATGTGTGACTGTGACTGTATGTGTGACTGTGACTGTATGTGTGACTGTGACTGTATGTGTGACTATGTCTGGATGTGTGACTGTGACTGTATGTGTGACTGTGACTGCATGTGTGACTGTGACTGTATGTGTGACTATGACTGTATGTGTGACTGTGACTGGATGTGTGACTATGACTCTATGTGTGACTGTGGCTGTGTATGTGTGACTATGCCTGTATATGTGACTATGACTGTATGTGTGACTATGACTGTATGTGTGACTGTGACTGTATGTGTGACTGTGACTGTAAGTGTGACTGTGACTGTATGTGTGACTATGTCTGTATGTGTGACTGTGACTGTATGTGTGACTGTGACTGCATGTGTGACTGTGACTGTATGTGTGACTATGACTGTATGTGTGACTGTGACTGTATGTGTGACTATGACTGCATGTGTGACTGTGACTGTATGTGTGACTATGACTGTATGTGTGACAATGACTGTATCTGTGACTATGACTGTATGTGTGACTATGACTGTATGTGTGACTGTGACTGTATGTGTGACTGTGACTGTATGTGTAACTATGACTGTATCTGTGACTGTGAATGTATGTGTGACTATGACTGTATGTGACTATGACTGTATGTGTGACTATGACTGTATGTGTAACTATGACTGTATGTGTGAGTATGACTGTGTGTGTGACTGTGACTGAATGTGTGACTATGACTGTGTATGTGTGACTGTGACTGTATGTGTGACTGTGACTGTATGTGTGACTGTGACTGTGTGTGTGAATATGACTTCATGTGTGACTGTGACTGTATGTGTAACTATGACTGTATGTGTGACTATGACTGTATGTGTGACTGTAACTGTATGTGTGACTATGAATTGTGTGACTGTGACTGTATGTGTGAATATGACTGCATGTGTGACTATGACTGTATGTGTGACTATGACTGTATGTGTGACTGTGACTGTATGTGTGACTATGACTGCATGTGTGACTGTGACTGTATGTGTAACTATGACTGTATGTGTGACTATGACTGTATGTGTGAATCTGACTGCATGTGTGACTATGACTGTCTGTGTAACTATGACTGTATGTGTGACTGTGACTGTGTGTGAATATGACTGCATGTGTGACTATGACTGTATGTGTAACTATGACTGTATGTGTGACTATGACTGTATGTGTGACTTTGACTGTGTGTGTGACTATGACTGTATGTGTGACTATGACTGTATGCGTGACTATGACTGTGTGTGTGTGACTATGACTGTATGTGTGACTGTGACTGTGTGTGTGACTATGACTGTATGTGTAACTGTATGTGTAACTATGACTGTATGTGTGACTATGACTGTATGTGTGACTATTACTGTGTGTGTGACTGTGTGTGTGACTATGACTGTATATGTGACTGTGACTGTGTGTATGTGACTATGACTGTGTGTGTGACTATGACGGTGTGTGTGACTATGACTGTGTGTGTGAGTATGACTGTGTGTGTGACTATGACTGTATGTGTGACTATGACTGTGTGTGTGTGACTATGACTGTGTGTGTGACTATGACTGTGTGTGTGACTATGAGTGTGTGTGTGACTGTATGTGTAACTATGACTGTATATGTGACTGTATGTATGACTATGACTGTATGTGTGACTATGACTGTGTGTGTGAATGTGACTGTGTGTGTGACTGTAACTGTGTGTGAGACTGTGACTGTATGTATGACTGTGACTGTGTGTGAGACTATGACTTTGTGTGGGACTGTGACTGTGTGTGTGACTGACAGTATGTGTGACTATGACTGTATGTGTGACTGTGACTGTATGTGTAACTGTGACTGTGTGTCTGACTACTTCTGTATGTGTGACTATGACTGTATGCGTCACTGTGACTGTATGTGTGACTATGACTGTGTGTGAGACTGTGACTGTATGTGTGACTGTGACTGTGTGTGAGACTATGACTGTGTGTGTGACTGTGACTGTGTGTGTGACTATGACTGTATGTGTGACTGTTACTGTGTGTGTGACTGACACTGTGACTGTGACTGTGTGTGTGACTATAACTGTATATGTGACTGTGACTCTGTGTGTGTGACTATGACTGTGTGTGTGACTATGACGGTATGTGTGACTATGACTGTATGGGTGACTATGACTGTGTGTGTGAATATGACTGTGTGTGTGACTATGACTGTATGTGTGACTATGACTGTGTGTGTGTGTGACTATGACTGTGTGTGTGACTATGACTGTGTGTGTGACTATGACTGTGTGTGTGAATAGAATAGAATAGAATTTTTATTTGCACATAACGTTTACATTGTCAGCCTAGCTGGTAAACTGGTGAGTCGTCAAGTTATACATAAAAAAATTTAAAAGAAAGAAAAAGAACAAATAATTCTAATGTATATGTACATAAATTATCAATTACAAGTAATAATAATAAATAATAATATTAAATAATAATAAATAACAAATAATATATAAATAAATAAATAGTTATCAATTACAAGTAGTTATGATATTGTTTCATCCATGAATTCCTGTATGGAGTAATATGTCTTATGTAATAACAGATCTTTTACACTTTTATTAAATAGTTTCAGAGTTTTTATTTCTTTGAGTCGTTGAGGTAATTTATTGTATATTTTTATACCCATATAATGGGGTGTTTTTTCATATAATGTTAATCTATGCATGGGGTATTTTATGCTGGACTCTTTCCGAGTGCCGTAATGATGACGATTTTGTTTTTGGATAAATTTCTCATAATTTTTATATACATAGGTGGATAACTCTAAAATATATACTGAGGGTATTGTTAGAATTTTCAATTTTTTGACTATGACTGTGTGTGTGACTGTGACTGTGTGACTATGACTGTGTGTGTGACTATGACTGTATGTGTGATTATGACGGTGGGTGTTGACTATGACAGTGTTTGTGACTATGACTGTATGTCACTATGGCTGTGTGTGACTATGGCTGTGTGTGACTGTGACTGTATGTGTGACTGTGTGTGACTATGACTGTGTGTGTGACTATGACCGTATGTGTGACTATGACTGTATCTGTGACTATGACTGTGTGTGTGACTATGACTGTGTGTGACTATGACTGTATGTGTGACTGTGACTGTATGTGTGACTGTGACTGTATGTGTGAATATGACTGCATGTGTGACTATGACTGTCTGTGTAACTGTGACTGTATGTGTGCCTATGACTGTGTGAGACTATGATTCTGTGTGTGACTGTGACTGTATGTGTGACTATGGCTGTGTGAGACTATGACTCTGTGTGTGACTGTGACTGTATGTGTGACTGTGACTGTGTGTGACTATGACTGTGTGTATGACTATGACTGTGTTTGTGACTATGACTGTGTGTATGACTATGACTGTGATTGTGACTGTCCCTGTAAGTGTGACTGTGTGTGTGACTATGACTGTGTGTGTGACTGTGACTGTGTATGTGACTATGACTGTATGTGTGACTGTGACTGTGTGTGTGTGACTATGACTGTATGTGTGACTGTGACTGTTTGTGTGACTATGACCGTATGTGTGACTATGCCTATGACTGTGTTTGTGACTATGACTGTGTGTATGACTATGACTGTGTTTGTGACTGTCACTGTAAGTGTGACTGTGTGTGTTACTATGACTGTATGTGTGACTATGACTGTGTGTGTGTGACTGTGACTGTGTATGTGACTATTACTGTATGTGTGACTGTGACTGTGTGTGTGTGACTATGACTGTATGTGTGACTGTTTGTGTGACTATGACCGTATGTGTGACTATGACTGTATGTGTGACTATGACTGTGTGTGTGACTATGACTGTATGTGTGACTATGACTGTATGTGTGACTATGACGGTGTGTGTGACTATGACTGTATGTGTCACTATGACTGTATGTGTGACTATGACTGTATGTGTGACTATGACTGTGTGTGCGACTATGACTGTATGTGTCACTATGGCTGTATGTGTGACTATGACTGTATGTTTGACTATAACTGTATGTGTGACTATGACTGTATGTGTGACTGTGACTGTTTGTGTGACTATGACCGTGTGTGTGACTTTGACTGTATGTGTGACTATGACTGTGTGTGTGACTATGAGTGTATGTGTGACTATGACTGTATGTGTGACTATGACGGTGTGTGACTATGACTGTATGTGTGACTATGACTGTATGTGTGACTATGACTGTATGTGTGACTATGACTGTGTGTGTGACTATGACTGTATGTGTCACTATGACTGTATGTGTGACTATGACTGTATGTTTGACTATGACTGTATGTGTGACTATGACTGTATGTGTGACTGTGACTGTATGTGTTATTGTGACTGTATGTGTGACTGTGACTGTGTGTGTGAATATGACTGCATGTGTGACTGTGACTGTATGTGTAACTATGACTGTAGGTGTGACTATGACTGTATGTGTGACTGTGACTGTATGTGTGACTATGACTTGTGTGACTGTGACTGTATGTGTGAATACGACTGAATGTGTGACTATGACTGCATGTGTGACTATGACTGTATGTGTGACTATGACTGTATGTGTGATTGTGACTGCATGTGTGACTGTGACTGTATGTTTAACTATGACTGTATGTGTGACTATGACAGTATGTGTGACTGTGACTGTATGTGTGAATATGACTGCATGTGTCAGTATGACTGTCTGTGTAACTATGACTGTATGTGTGACTATGACTGTGTGAGACTATGATTCTGTGTGTGACTGTGACTGTATGCGTGACTGTGACTGTGTGTGACTATGACTGTGTGTATGACTATGACTGTGTTTGTGACTATGACTGTGTGTATGACTATGACTGTGTTTGTGACTGTCACTGTAACTGTGACTGTGTGTGTGACTATGACTGTATGTGTGACTATTACTGTGTGTGTGTGACTGTGACTGTGTGTGTGACTATGACTGTAAATGTGACTGTGACTCTGTGTGTGTGACTATGACTGTGTGTGTGACTATGACGGTTTGTGTGACTATGACTGTATGTGTGACTATGACTGTGTTTGTGAGTATGACTGTGTGTGTGACTATGACTGTGTGTGTGACTATGACTGTGTGAGACTATGACTGTATGTGAGACTATGACTGTATGTGTTACTATGACTGTATGTGTGACTGTGACTGTATGTGTGACTATGACTGAATGTGTAACTATGACTGTATGTGTGACTATGACTGTATGTGTGACTATGACTGTATGTGTGACTGTGACTGTATGTGCAACTATGACTGTATGTGTGACTATGACTGTATGTGTGACTGTGACTGTATGTGTGAATATGACTGCATGTGTGACTATGACTGTATGTGTAACTATGACTGTATGTGTGTCTGTGACTGTGTGTGAATATGACTGTATGTGTAACTATGACTGTATGTGACTATGACTGTGTGTGTGACTATGACTGTGTGTGTGACTATGACTGTGTGTGCGACTATGACTGTATGTGTGACTATGACTGTATGTGTGACTAGGACTGTATGTGTGACTGTGACTGTGTGTGTGACTATGACTGTATGTGTGACTGTGACTGTGTGTGTGACTATGACTGTATGTGTGACTATGACTGTGTGTGTGACTATGACTGTATATGTGACTGTGACTGTATGTGTGACTATGACTGTATATGTGACTGTGACTGTTTGTGTGACTATGACCGTGTGTGTAACTATGACTGTATGTGTGACTATGACTGTGTGTGACTATGACTGAATGTGTGACTATGACTGTATGTGTGACTATGACGGTGTGTGTGACTATGACTGTATGTGTGACTATGACTGTATGTGTGACTATGACTGTATGTGTGACTATGACTGTGTGTGTGACTATGACTGTATGTGTCACTATGACTGTATGTGTGACTATGACTGTATGTTTGACTATGACTGTATGTGTGACTATGACTGTATGTGTGACTGTGACTGTATTTGTTATTGTGACTGTATGTGTGACTGTGACTGTGTGTGTGAATATGACTGCATGTGTGACTGTGACTGTATGTTAAACTATGACTGTAGGAGTGACTATGACTGTATGTGTGACTGTGACTGTATGTGTGACTATGACTTGTATGACTCTGACTGTATGTGTGAATATGACTGAATGTGTGACTATGACTGCATGTGTGACTATGACTGTATGTGTGACTATGACTGTATGTGTGATTGTGACTGCATGTGTGACTGTGACTGTATGTTTAACTATGACTGTATGTGTGACTATGACTGTATGTGTGACTATGACTGTATGTGTGACTATGACTGTATGTCTGACTGTGACTGTATGTGTGACTGACTGTATGTGTGAATATGACTGCATGTGTGAATATGACTGTATGTGTGACTATGACTGTATGTGTGACTGCGACTGTATGTGTGACTGTGACTGTATGTGTGAATATGACTGTATGTGTGACTATGACTGTATGTGTGACTGTGACTGTATGTGTGACTGTGACTGTATGTATGAATATGACTGTATGTGTGAATATGACTGTATGTGTGACTATGACTGTATATGTGACTATGACTGTATGTGTGACTATGACTGTATGTGTGACTGTGACTGTATGTGTGACTGTGACTGTATGTGTAACTATGACTGTATCTGTGAATGTGACTGTATGTGTGACTATGACTGTATGTGACTATGACTGTATGTGTGACTATGACTGTATGTGTAACTATGTCTGTATGTGTGAGTATGACTGTATGTGTGACTGTGACTGTATGTGTAGCTATGACTGTGTGTGCGACTATGACTGTATGTGTGACTGTGACTGTATGTGTGACTATGACTGTGTATGTGTGACTGTGACTGTATGTGTGACTGTGACTGTATGTGTGACTGTGACTGTGTGTGTGAATATGACTGCATGTGTGACTGTGACTGTATGTGTAACTATGACTGTATGTGTGACTATGACTGTATGTGTGACTGTGACTGTATGTGTGACTATGAATTGTGTGACTGTGACTGTGACTGTATGTGTGAATATGACTGCATGTGAGACTATGACTGTATGTGTGACTATGACTGTATGTGTGACTGTGACTGTATGTGTGACTATGACTGCATGTGTGACTGTGACTGTATGTGTAACTATGACTGTATGTGTGACTATGACTGTATGTGTGACTATGACTGTATGTGTGACTATGACTGTATGTCTGACTGTGACTGTATGTGTGACTATGACTGTATGTGTGACTATGACTGTGTGTGTGACTTTGACTGTATGTGTCACTATGACTGTATGTGTGACTATCACTGTGTGTGTGACTATGACCGTATGTGTGACTATGACTGTATGTGTGACTATGACTGTGTGTGTGACTATGACTGTGTGTGACTATGACTGTATGTGTCACTATGACTGTATGTGTGACTATGACTGTATTTTTTACTATGACTGTATGTGTGACTATGACTGTATGTGTGACTGTGACTGTTTGTGTGACTATGACCGTGTGTGTGACTATGACTGTATGTGTGACTATGACTGTGTGTGTGACTATGACTGTATGTGTGACTATGACTTTATGTGTGACTATGACGGTGTGTGGGTCTATGACTGTATGTGTGACTATGACTGTATGTGTGACTATGACTGTATGTGTGACTATGACTGTGTGTGTGACTATGACTGTATGTGTCACTATGACTGTATGTGTGACTATGACTGTATGTTTGACTATGACTGTATGTGTGACTATGACTGTATGTGTGACTGTGACTGTATGTGTTATTGTGACTGTATGTGTGACTGTGACTGTGTGTGTGAATATGACTGCATGTGTGACTGTGACTGTATGTGAAACTATGACTGTAGGTGTGACTATGACTGTATGTGTGACTGTGACTGTATGTGTGACAATGACTTGTGTGACTGTGACTGTATGTGTGAATATGACTGAATGTGTGACTATGACTGCATGTGTGACTATGACTGTATGTGTGACTATGACTGTATATGTGATTGTGACTGCATGTGTGACTGTGACTGTATGTTTAACAATGACTGTATGTGTGACTATGACTGTATGTGTGACTATGACTGTATGTGTGACTATGACTGTATGTCTGACTGTGACTGTATGTGTGACTGACTGTATGTGTGAATATGACTGCATGTGTGAATATGACTGTATGTGTGACTATGACTGTATGTGTGACTGTGACTGTGTGTGTGACTGTGACTGTATGTGTGAATATGACTGTATGTGTGACTATGACTGTATGTGTGACTGTGACTGTATGTGTGACTGTGACTGTATGTGTGAATATGACTGCATGTGTGACTATATCTGTCTGTGTAACTATGACTGTATGTGTTACTATGACTGTGTGAGACTATGATTCTGTGTGTGACTGTGACTGTATGCGTGACTGTGACTGTGTGTGACAATGACTTTGTGTATGACTATGACTGTGTTTGTGACTATGCCTGTGTGTATGACTATGACTGTGTTTGTGACTGTCACTGTAACTGTGACTGTGTGTGTGACTATGACTGTATGTGTGACTATTACTGTGTGTTTGTGACTGTGACTGTGTGTGTGACTATGACTGTATATGTGACTGTGACTCTGTGTGTGTGACTATGACTGTGTGTGTGACTATGACGGTTTGTGTGACTATGGCTGTATGTGTGACTATGACTGTGTGTGTGAGTATGACTGTGTGTCTGACTATGACTGTATGTGTGACTATGACTGTGTGTGTGTGACTATGACTGTGTGTGTGTGACTATGACTGTGTGTGTGACTATGACTGTGTGTGTGACTATGACTGTGTGTGTGACTGTGACTGTATGTGTGACTATGACTGTGTGTGTGACTATGACTGTATGTGCGACTATGACGGTGTGTGTGACTATGACAGTGTTTGTGACTATGACTGTATGTGACTATGGCTGTGTGTGACTATGGCTGTGTGTGACTGTGACTGTATGTGTGACTGTGACTGTGTGTGACTATGACTCTGGGTGTGACTATGACTGTGTGTGACTATGGCTGTGTGTGTGTCTATGACTGTGTGTGTGACTATGACTGTGTGTGACTATGACTGTATGTGAGACTATGACTGTATGTGTAACTATGACTATATGTGTGACTGTGACTGTATGTGTGACTATGACTGTATGTGTGACTGTGACTGAATGTGTAACTATGACTGTATGTGTGACTATGACTGTATGTGTGACTATGACTGTATGTGTGACTGTGACTGTATGTGCAACTATGACTGTATGTGTGACTATGACTGTATGTGTGACTGTGACTGTATGTGTGAATATGACTGCATGTGTGACTATGACTGTATGTGTAACTATGACTGTATGTGTGTCTGTGACTGTGTGTGAATATGACTGTATGTGTAACTATGACTGTAAGTGACTATGACTGTGTGTGTGACTATGACTGTGTGTGTGACTATGACTGTGTGTGCGACTATGACTGTATGTGTGACTATGACTGTATGTGTGACTATGACTGTATGTGTGACTGTGACTGTGTGTGTGACTATGACTGTATGTGTGACTGTGACTGTGTGTGTGACTATGACTGTATGTGTGACTATGACTGTGTGTGTGACTATGACTGTAAGTGTGACTGTGACTGTATGTGTGACTATGACTGTATGTGTGACTGTGACTGTATGTGTGACTGTGACTGTATGTGTGAATATGACTGTATGTGTGACTATGACTGTATGTGTGACTGTGACTGTATGTGTGACTGTGACTGTATGTGTGAATATGACTGCATGTGTGACTATGACTGTCTGTGTAACTATGACTGTATGTGTGACTATGACTGTGTGAGACTATGATTCTGTGTGTGACTGTGACTGTATGCGTGACTGTGACTGTGTGTGACTATGACTGTGTGTATAACTATGACTGTGTTTGTGACTGTCACTGTAACTGTGACTGTGTGTGTGACTATGACTGTATGTGTGACTGTGACTGTATGTGTGACTATGACTGTGTATGTGAGACTGTGACTGTATGTGTGACTGTGACTGTATGTGTGACTGTGACTGTGTGTGTGAATATGACTGCATGTGTGACCGTGACTGTATGTGTGACTATGACTGTATGTGTGACTGTGACTGAATGTGTAACTATGACTGTATGTGTGACTATGACTGTATGTGTGACTATGACTGTATGTGTGACTGTGACTGTATGTGCAACTATGACTGTATGTGTGACTATGACTGTATGTGTGACTGTGACTATATGTGTGAATATGACTGCATGTGTGACTATGACTGTATGTGTAACTATGACTGTATGTGTCACTATGACTGTATGTGTGACTATTACTGTGTGTGTGACTATGACCGTATGTGTGACAATGACTGTATGTGTGACTATGACTGTGTGTGTGACTATGACTGTGTGTGTGACTATGACTGTATGTGTGACTATGACTGTGTGTGTGACTATGACTGTATGTGTGACTATTACTGTGTGTGTGACTATGACTGTATGTGTGACTATGACTGTATGTGTGACTATGACTGTATGTGTGACTATGACTGTGTGTGTGACTATGACTGTATGTCTGTCTGTGACTGTATGTGTGACTATGACTGTATGTGTGACTATAACTGTGTGTGTGACTATGACTGTATGTTTCACTATGTCTGTATGTGTGACTATGACTGTGTGTGTGACTGTGACTGTATGTGTAACTATGACGGTATGTGTGACTATGACTGTATGTGTGACTATGACTGTATGTGTGACTATGACTGTATGTGTGACTGTGACTGTATGTGTGAATATGACTGCATGTGTGACTATGACTGTCTGTGTAACTATGACTGTATGTGTGACTATGACTGTGTGAGACTATGATTCTGTGTGTGACTGTGACTGTATGCGTGACTGTGACTGTGTGTGACTATGACTGTGTGTATGACTATGACTGTGTTTGTGACTGTCACTGTAACTGTGACTGTGTGTGTGACTATGACTGTATGTGTGACTATTACTGTGCGTGTGACTGTGACTGTGACTGTGTGTGACTATGACTGTATATGTGACTGTGACTCTGTGTGTGTGACTATGACTGTGTGTGTGACTACGACGGTGTGTGTGACTATGACTGTATGTGTGACTATGACTGTGGGTGTGAGTATGACTGTGTGTGTGACTATGACTGTATGTTTACTATGACTGTGTGTGTGTGTGACTATGACTGTGTGTGTGACTATGACTGTGTGTGTGACTATGACTGTGTGTGTGACTATGACTGTGTATGTGACTGTGACTGTATGTGTGACTATGACTGTGTGTGTGACTGTGACTGTATGTGTGACTATGACGGTGTGTGTGACTATGACAGTGTTTGTGACTATGACTGTATGTGACTATGGCTGTGTGTGACTATGGCTGTGTGTGACTGTGACTGTATGTGTGACTGTGACTGTGTGTGACTATGACTGTGGGTGTGACTATGACTGTGTGTGTGACTCTGGCTGTGTGTGTGACTATTACTGTGTGTGTGACTATGACTGTGTGCGTAACTATGACTGTATGTGTGACTGTGACTGTATGTGTGACTATGACTGTATGTGTGACTGTGACTAAATGTGTAACTATGACTGTATGTGCGACCATGACTGTATGTGTGACTATGACTGTATGTGTGACTGTGACTGTATGTGCAACTATGACTGTATGTGTGACTATGACTGTATGTGTGACTGTGACTGTATGTGTGAATATGACTGCATGTGTGACTATGACTGTATGTGTAACTATGACTGTATGTGTGTCAGTGACTGTGTGTGAATATGACTGTATGTGTAACTATGACTGTATGTGACTATGACTGTGTGTGTGACTATGACTGTGTGTGTGACTATGACTGTGTGTGCGACTATGACTGTGTGCGACTATGACTGTATGTGTGACTGTGACTGTATGTGTGACTATGACTTTATGTGTGACTGTGACTGTGTGTTTGACTATGACTGTATGTGTGACTATGACTGTATGTGTGACTATGACTGTGTGTGTGACTATGACTGTATGTGTGACTGTGACTGTATGTGTGACTATGACTGTATGTGTGACTGTGTCTGTGTATGTGTGACTATGACTGTATGTGTGACTATGACTGTATGTGTGACTATGACTGTATGTGTGACTGTGACTGTATGTGTGACTGTATGTGTGACTGTGACTGTATGTGTGACTATGTCTGGATGTGTGACTGTGACTGCATGTGTGACTGTGACTGCATGTGTGACTGTGACTGTATGTGTGACTATGAAGGTATGTGTGACTGTGACTGTATGTGTGACTATGACTCTATGTGTGACTGTGACTGTGTATGTGCGACTATGACTGTATATGTGACTATGACTGTATGTGTGACTATGACTGTATGTGTGACTGTGACTGTATGTGTGACTGTGACTGTAAGTGTGACTGTGACTGTATGTGTGACTATGACTGTATGTGTGACTGTGACTGCATGTGTGACTGTGACTGCATGTGTGACTGTGACTGTATGTGTGAGTATGACTGTATGTGTGACTGTGACTGTATGTGTGACTATGACTGCATGTGTGACTGTGACTGCATGTGTGACTGTGACTGTATGTGTGACTATGACTGTATGTGTGACAATGACTGTATCTGTGACTATGACTGTATGTGTGACTATGACTGTATGTGTGACTGTGACTGTATGTGTGACTGTGACTGTATGTGTAACTATGACTGTATCTGTGACTGTGAATGTATGTGTGACTATGACTGTATGTGACTATGACTGTATGTGTGACTATGACTGTATGTGTAACTATGACTGTATGTGTGAGTATGACTGTGTGTGTGACTGTGACTGTATGTGTGACTATGACTGTGTATGTGTGACTGTGACTGTATGTGTGACTGTGACTGTATGTGTGACTGTGACTGTGTGTGTGAATATGACTTCATGTGTGACTGTGACTGTATGTGTAACTATGACTGTATGTGTGACTATGACTGTATGTGTGACTGTGACTGTATGTGTGACTATGAATTGTGTGACTGTGACTGTATGTGTGAATATGACTGTATGTGTGACTATGACTGTATGTGTGACTATGACTGTATGTGTGACTGTGACTGTATGTGTGACTATGACTGCATGTGTGACTGTGACTGTATGTGTAACTATGACTGTATGTGTGACTATGACTGTATGTGTGACTATGACTGTATGTGTGACTATGACTGTATGTCTGACTGTGAGTGTATGTGTGACTGTGACTGTATGCGTGACTATGACTGTGTGTGTGTGACTATGACTGTATATGTGACTGTGACTGTGTGTGTGACTATGACTGTATGTGTAACTGTATGTGTAACTATGACTGTATGTGTGACTATGACTGTATGTGTGACTATTACTGTGTGTGTGACTGTGTGTGTGACTATGACTGTATATGTGACTGTGACTGTGTGTATGTGGCTATGACTGTGTGTGTGACTATGACGGTGTGTGTGACTATGACTGTATGTGTGACTATGACTGTGTGTGTGAGTATGACTGTGTGTGTGACAATGACTGTATGTGTGACTATGACTGTGTGTGTGTGACTATGACTGTGTGTGTGACTATGACTGTATGTGTGACTATTACTGTGTGTGTGTGACTGTGACTGTGTGTGTGACTATGACTGTATATGTGACTGTGACTCTGTGTGTGTGACTATGACTGTGTGTGTGACTATGACGGTTTGTGTGACTATGACTGTATGTGTGACTATGACTGTGTTTGTGAGTATGACTGTGTGTGTGACTATGACTGTGTGTGTGACTATGACTGTGTGAGACTATGACTGTATGTGAGACTATGATTGTATGTGTTACTATGACTGTATGTGTGACTGTGACTGTATGTGTGACTATGACTGTATGTGTGACTGTGACTGAATGTGTAACTATGACTGTATGTGTGACTATGACTGTATGTGTGACTATGACTGTATGTGGGACTGTGACTGTATGTGCAACTATGACTGTATGTGTGACTATGACTGTATGTGTGACTGTGACTGTATGTGTGAATATGACTGCATGTGTGACTATGACTGTATGTGTAACTATGACTGTATGTGTGTCTGTGACTGTGTGTGAATATGACTGTATGTGTAACTATGACTGTATGTGACTATGACTGTGTGTGTGACTATGACTGTGTGTGTGACTATGACTGTGTGTGCGACTATGACTGTATGTGTGATTATGACTGTATGTGTGACTAGGACTGTATGTGTGACTGTGACTGTGTGTGTGACTATGACTGTATGTGTGACTGTGACTGTGTGTGTGACTATGACTGTATGTGTGACTATGACTGTGTGTGTGACTATGACTGTATATGTGACTGTGACTGTATGTGTGACTATGACTGTATGTGTGACTGTGACTGTTTGTGTGACTATGACCGTGTGTGTGACTATGACTGTATGTGTGACTATGACTGTGTGTGACTATGACTGAATGTGTGACTATGACTGTATGTGTGACTATGACGGTGTGTGTGACTATGACTGTATGTGTGACTATGACTGTATGTGTGACTATGACTGTATGTGTGACTATGACTGTGTGTGTGACTATGACTGTATGTGTCACTATGACTGTATGTGTGACTATGACTGTATGTTTGACTATGACTGTATGTGTGACTATGACTGTATGTGTGACTGTGGCTGTATGTGTTATTGTGACTGTATGTGTGACTGTGACTGTGTGTGTGAATATGACTGCATGTGTGACTGTGACTGTATGTTAAACTATGACTGTAGGAGTGACTATGACTGTATGTGTGACTGTGACTGTATGTGTGACTATGACTTGTATGACTCTGACTGTATGTGTGAATATGACTGAATGTGTGACTATGACTGCATGTGTGACTATGACTGTATGTGTGACTATGACTGTATGTGTGATTGTGACTGCATGTGTGACTGTGACTGTATGTTTAACTATGACTGTATGTGTGACTATGACTGTATGTGTGACTATGACTGTATGTGTGACTATGACTGTATGTCTGACTGTGACTGTATGTGTGACTGACTGTATGTGTGAATATGACTGCATGTGTGAATATGACTGTATGTGTGACTATGACTGTATGTGTGACTGCGACTGTATGTGTGACTGTGACTGTATGTGTGAATATGACTGTATGTGTGACTATGACTGTATGTGTGACTGTGACTGTATGTGTGACTGTGACTGTATGTATGAATATGACTGTATGTGTGACTATGACTGTATGTGTGACTATGACTGTATATGTGACTATGACTGTATGTGTGACTGTGACTGTATGTGTGACTGTGACTGTATGTGTAACTATGACTGTATCTGTGAATGTGACTGTATGTGTGACTATGACTGTATGTGACTATGACTGTATGTGTGACTATGACTGTATGTGTAACTATGTCTGTATGTGTGAGTATGACTGTATGTGTGACTGTGACTGTATGTGTAGCTATGACTGTGTGTGCGACTATTACTGTATGTGTGACTGTGACTGAATGTGTGACTATGACTGTGTATGTGTGACTGTGACTGTATGTGTGACTGTGACTGTATGTGTGACTGTGACTGTGTGTGTGAATATGACTGCATGTGTGACTGTGACTGTATGTGTAACTATGACTGTATGTGTGACTATGACTGTATGTGTGACTGTGACTGTATGTGTGACTATGAATTGTGTGACTGTGACTGTGACTGTATGTGTGAATATGACTGCATGTGAGACTATGACTGTATGTGTGACTATGACTGTATGTGTGACTGTGACTGTATGTGTGACTATGACTGCATGTGTGACTGTGACTGTATGTGTAACTATGACTGTATGTGTGACTATGACTGTATGTGTGACTATGACTGTATGTGTGACTATGACTGTATGTCTGACTGTGACTGTATGTGTGACTGACTGTATGTGTGAATATGACTGCATGTGTGAATATGACTGTATGTGTGACTATGACTGTATGTGTGACTGTGACTGTGTGTGTGACTGTGACTGTATGTGTGAATATGACTGTATGTGTGACTATGACTGTATGTGTGACTGTGACTGTATGTGTGACTGTGACTGTATGTGTGAATATGACTGCATGTGTGACTATATCTGTCTGTGTAACTATGACTGTATGTGTTACTATGACTGTGTGAGACTATGATTCTGTGTGTGACTGTGACTGTATGCGTGACTGTGACTGTGTGTGACAATGACTTTGTGTATGACTATGACTGTGTTTGTGACTATGCCTGTGTGTATGACTATGACTGTGTTTGTGACTGTCACTGTAACTGTGACTGTGTGTGTGACTATGACTGTATGTGTGACTATTACTGTGTGTTTGTGACTGTGACTGTGTGTGTGACTATGACTGTATATGTGACTGTGACTCTGTGTGTGTGACTATGACTGTGTGTGTGACTATGACGGTTTGTGTGACTATGGCTGTATGTGTGACTATGACTGTGTGTGTGAGTATGACTGTGTGTCTGACTATGACTGTATGTGTGACTATGACTGTGTGTGTGTGACTATGACTGTGTGTGTGTGACTATGACTGTGTGTGTGACTATGACTGTGTGTGTGACTATGACTGTGTGTGTGACTGTGACTGTATGTGTGACTATGACTGTGTGTGTGACTATGACTGTATGTGCGACTATGACGGTGTGTGTGACTATGACAGTGTTTGTGACTATGACTGTATGTGACTATGGCTGTGTGTGACTATGGCTGTGTGTGACTGTGACTGTATGTGTGACTGTGACTGTGTGTGACTATGACTCTGGGTGTGACTATGACTGTGTGTGACTATGGCTGTGTGTGTGTCTATGACTGTGTGTGTGACTATGACTGTGTGTGACTATGACTGTATGTGAGACTATGACTGTATGTGTAACTATGACTATATGTGTGACTGTGACTGTATGTGTGACTATGACTGTATGTGTGACTGTGACTGAATGTGTAACTATGACTGTATGTGTGACTATGACTGTATGTGTGACTATGACTGTATGTGTGACTGTGACTGTATGTGCAACTATGACTGTATGTGTGACTATGACTGTATGTGTGACTGTGACTGTATGTGTGAATATGACTGCATGTGTGACTATGACTGTATGTGTAACTATGACTGTATGTGTGTCTGTGACTGTGTGTGAATATGACTGTATGTGTAACTATGACTGTAAGTGACTATGACTGTGTGTGTGACTATGACTGTGTGTGTGACTATGACTGTGTGTGCGACTATGAC
Organism: Mantis religiosa; assembly: GCA_030765055.1. NCBI lineage: Eukaryota > Metazoa > Arthropoda > Insecta > Mantodea > Mantidae > Mantis > Mantis religiosa. The sequence continues at coordinate 3,773,925 of JAUKNK010000031.1, read as the reverse complement.
TGTATGTGTGACTATGACTGTATGTGTGACTATGACTGTATGTGTGACTGTGACTGTGTGTGTGACTATGACTGTATGTGTGACTGTGACTGTGTGTGTGACTATGACTGTATGTGTGACTATGACTGTGTGTGTGACTATGACTGTAAGTGTGACTGTGACTGTATGTGTGACTATGACTGTATGTGTGACTGTGACTGTATGTGTGACTGTGACTGTATGTGTGAATATGACTGTATGTGTGACTATGACTGTATGTGTGACTGTGACTGTATGTGTGACTGTGACTGTATGTGTGAATATGACTGCATGTGTGACTATGACTGTCTGTGTAACTATGACTGTATGTGTGACTATGACTGTGTGAGACTATGATTCTGTGTGTGACTGTGACTGTATGCGTGACTGTGACTGTGTGTGACTATGACTGTGTGTATAACTATGACTGTGTTTGTGACTGTCACTGTAACTGTGACTGTGTGTGTGACTATGACTGTATGTGTGACTGTGACTGTATGTGTGACTATGACTGTGTATGTGAGACTGTGACTGTATGTGTGACTGTGACTGTATGTGTGACTGTGACTGTGTGTGTGAATATGACTGCATGTGTGACCGTGACTGTATGTGTGACTATGACTGTATGTGTGACTGTGACTGAATGTGTAACTATGACTGTATGTGTGACTATGACTGTATGTGTGACTATGACTGTATGTGTGACTGTGACTGTATGTGCAACTATGACTGTATGTGTGACTATGACTGTATGTGTGACTGTGACTATATGTGTGAATATGACTGCATGTGTGACTATGACTGTATGTGTAACTATGACTGTATGTGTCACTATGACTGTATGTGTGACTATTACTGTGTGTGTGACTATGACCGTATGTGTGACAATGACTGTATGTGTGACTATGACTGTGTGTGTGACTATGACTGTGTGTGTGACTATGACTGTATGTGTGACTATGACTGTGTGTGTGACTATGACTGTATGTGTGACTATTACTGTGTGTGTGACTATGACTGTATGTGTGACTATGACTGTATGTGTGACTATGACTGTATGTGTGACTATGACTGTGTGTGTGACTATGACTGTATGTCTGTCTGTGACTGTATGTGTGACTATGACTGTATGTGTGACTATAACTGTGTGTGTGACTATGACTGTATGTTTCACTATGTCTGTATGTGTGACTATGACTGTGTGTGTGACTGTGACTGTATGTGTAACTATGACGGTATGTGTGACTATGACTGTATGTGTGACTATGACTGTATGTGTGACTATGACTGTATGTGTGACTGTGACTGTATGTGTGAATATGACTGCATGTGTGACTATGACTGTCTGTGTAACTATGACTGTATGTGTGACTATGACTGTGTGAGACTATGATTCTGTGTGTGACTGTGACTGTATGCGTGACTGTGACTGTGTGTGACTATGACTGTGTGTATGACTATGACTGTGTTTGTGACTGTCACTGTAACTGTGACTGTGTGTGTGACTATGACTGTATGTGTGACTATTACTGTGCGTGTGACTGTGACTGTGACTGTGTGTGACTATGACTGTATATGTGACTGTGACTCTGTGTGTGTGACTATGACTGTGTGTGTGACTACGACGGTGTGTGTGACTATGACTGTATGTGTGACTATGACTGTGGGTGTGAGTATGACTGTGTGTGTGACTATGACTGTATGTTTACTATGACTGTGTGTGTGTGTGACTATGACTGTGTGTGTGACTATGACTGTGTGTGTGACTATGACTGTGTGTGTGACTATGACTGTGTATGTGACTGTGACTGTATGTGTGACTATGACTGTGTGTGTGACTGTGACTGTATGTGTGACTATGACGGTGTGTGTGACTATGACAGTGTTTGTGACTATGACTGTATGTGACTATGGCTGTGTGTGACTATGGCTGTGTGTGACTGTGACTGTATGTGTGACTGTGACTGTGTGTGACTATGACTGTGGGTGTGACTATGACTGTGTGTGTGACTCTGGCTGTGTGTGTGACTATTACTGTGTGTGTGACTATGACTGTGTGCGTAACTATGACTGTATGTGTGACTGTGACTGTATGTGTGACTATGACTGTATGTGTGACTGTGACTAAATGTGTAACTATGACTGTATGTGCGACCATGACTGTATGTGTGACTATGACTGTATGTGTGACTGTGACTGTATGTGCAACTATGACTGTATGTGTGACTATGACTGTATGTGTGACTGTGACTGTATGTGTGAATATGACTGCATGTGTGACTATGACTGTATGTGTAACTATGACTGTATGTGTGTCAGTGACTGTGTGTGAATATGACTGTATGTGTAACTATGACTGTATGTGACTATGACTGTGTGTGTGACTATGACTGTGTGTGTGACTATGACTGTGTGTGCGACTATGACTGTGTGCGACTATGACTGTATGTGTGACTGTGACTGTATGTGTGACTATGACTTTATGTGTGACTGTGACTGTGTGTTTGACTATGACTGTATGTGTGACTATGACTGTATGTGTGACTATGACTGTGTGTGTGACTATGACTGTATGTGTGACTGTGACTGTATGTGTGACTATGACTGTATGTGTGACTGTGTCTGTGTATGTGTGACTATGACTGTATGTGTGACTATGACTGTATGTGTGACTATGACTGTATGTGTGACTGTGACTGTATGTGTGACTGTATGTGTGACTGTGACTGTATGTGTGACTATGTCTGGATGTGTGACTGTAACTGCATGTGTGACTGTGACTGCATGTGTGACTGTGACTGTATGTGTGACTATGAAGGTATGTGTGACTGTGACTGTATGTGTGACTATGACTCTATGTGTGACTGTGACTGTGTATGTGCGACTATGACTGTATATGTGACTATGACTGTATGTGTGACTATGACTGTATGTGTGACTGTGACTGTATGTGTGACTGTGACTGTAAGTGTGACTGTGACTGTATGTGTGACTATGACTGTATGTGTGACTGTGACTGCATGTGTGACTGTGACTGCATGTGTGACTGTGACTGTATGTGTGAGTATGACTGTATGTGTGACTGTGACTGTATGTGTGACTATGACTGCATGTGTGACTGTGACTGCATGTGTGACTGTGACTGTATGTGTGACTATGACTGTATGTGTGACAATGACTGTATCTGTGACTATGACTGTATGTGTGACTATGACTGTATGTGTGACTGTGACTGTATGTGTGACTGTGACTGTATGTGTAACTATGACTGTATCTGTGACTGTGAATGTATGTGTGACTATGACTGTATGTGACTATGACTGTATGTGTGACTATGACTGTATGTGTAACTATGACTGTATGTGTGAGTATGACTGTGTGTGTGACTGTGACTGTATGTGTGACTATGACTGTGTATGTGTGACTGTGACTGTATGTGTGACTGTGACTGTATGTGTGACTGTGACTGTGTGTGTGAATATGACTTCATGTGTGACTGTGACTGTATGTGTAACTATGACTGTATGTGTGACTATGACTGTATGTGTGACTGTGACTGTATGTGTGACTATGAATTGTGTGACTGTGACTGTATGTGTGAATATGACTGTATGTGTGACTATGACTGTATGTGTGACTATGACTGTATGTGTGACTGTGACTGTATGTGTGACTATGACTGCATGTGTGACTGTGACTGTATGTGTAACTATGACTGTATGTGTGACTATGACTGTATGTGTGACTATGACTGTATGTGTGACTATGACTGTATGTCTGACTGTGAGTGTATGTGTGACTGTGACTGTATGCGTGACTATGACTGTGTGTGTGTGACTATGACTGTATATGTGACTGTGACTGTGTGTGTGACTATGACTGTATGTGTAACTGTATGTGTAACTATGACTGTATGTGTGACTATGACTGTATGTGTGACTATTACTGTGTGTGTGACTGTGTGTGTGACTATGACTGTATATGTGACTGTGACTGTGTGTATGTGGCTATGACTGTGTGTGTGACTATGACGGTGTGTGTGACTATGACTGTATGTGTGACTATGACTGTGTGTGTGAGTATGACTGTGTGTGTGACAATGACTGTATGTGTGACTATGACTGTGTGTGTGTGACTATGACTGTGTGTGTGACTATGACTGTATGTGTGACTATTACTGTGTGTGTGTGACTGTGACTGTGTGTGTGACTATGACTGTATATGTGACTGTGACTCTGTGTGTGTGACTATGACTGTGTGTGTGACTATGACGGTTTGTGTGACTATGACTGTATGTGTGACTATGACTGTGTTTGTGAGTATGACTGTGTGTGTGACTATGACTGTGTGTGTGACTATGACTGTGTGAGACTATGACTGTATGTGAGACTATGATTGTATGTGTTACTATGACTGTATGTGTGACTGTGACTGTATGTGTGACTATGACTGTATGTGTGACTCTGACTGAATGTGTAACTATGACTGTATGTGTGACTATGACTGTATGTGTGACTATGACTGTATGTGGGACTGTGACTGTATGTGCAACTATGACTGTATGTGTGACTATGACTGTATGTGTGACTGTGACTGTATGTGTGAATATGACTGCATGTGTGACTATGACTGTATGTGTAACTATGACTGTATGTGTGTCTGTGACTGTGTGTGAATATGACTGTATGTGTAACTATGACTGTATGTGACTATGACTGTGTGTGTGACTATGACTGTGTGTGTGACTATGACTGTGTGTGCGACTATGACTGTATGTGTGATTATGACTGTATGTGTGACTAGGACTGTATGTGTGACTGTGACTGTGTGTGTGACTATGACTGTATGTGTGACTGTGACTGTGTGTGTGACTATGACTGTATGTGTGACTATGACTGTGTGTGTGACTATGACTGTATATGTGACTGTGACTGTATGTGTGACTATGACTGTATGTGTGACTGTGACTGTTTGTGTGACTATGACCGTGTGTGTGACTATGACTGTATGTGTGACTATGACTGTGTGTGACTATGACTGAATGTGTGACTATGACTGTATGTGTGACTATGACGGTGTGTGTGACTATGACTGTATGTGTGACTATGACTGTATGTGTGACTATGACTGTATGTGTGACTATGACTGTGTGTGTGACTATGACTGTATGTGTCACTATGACTGTATGTGTGACTATGACTGTATGTTTGACTATGACTGTATGTGTGACTATGACTGTATGTGTGACTGTGGCTGTATGTGTTATTGTGACTGTATGTGTGACTGTGACTGTGTGTGTGAATATGACTGCATGTGTGACTGTGACTGTATGTTAAACTATGACTGTAGGAGTGACTATGACTGTATGTGTGACTGTGACTGTATGTGTGACTATGACTTGTATGACTCTGACTGTATGTGTGAATATGACTGAATGTGTGACTATGACTGCATGTGTGACTATGACTGTATGTGTGACTATGACTGTATGTGTGATTGTGACTGCATGTGTGACTGTGACTGTATGTTTAACTATGACTGTATGTGTGACTATGACTGTATGTGTGACTATGACTGTATGTGTGACTATGACTGTATGTCTGACTGTGACTGTATGTGTGACTGACTGTATGTGTGAATATGACTGCATGTGTGAATATGACTGTATGTGTGACTATGACTGTATGTGTGACTGCGACTGTATGTGTGACTGTGACTGTATGTGTGAATATGACTGTATGTGTGACTATGACTGTATGTGTGACTGTGACTGTATGTGTGACTGTGACTGTATGTATGAATATGACTGTATGTGTGACTATGACTGTATGTGTGACTATGACTGTATATGTGACTATGACTGTATGTGTGACTGTGACTGTATGTGTGACTGTGACTGTATGTGTAACTATGACTGTATCTGTGAATGTGACTGTATGTGTGACTATGACTGTATGTGACTATGACTGTATGTGTGACTATGACTGTATGTGTAACTATGTCTGTATGTGTGAGTATGACTGTATGTGTGACTGTGACTGTATGTGTAGCTATGACTGTGTGTGCGACTATTACTGTATGTGTGACTGTGACTGAATGTGTGACTATGACTGTGTATGTGTGACTGTGACTGTATGTGTGACTGTGACTGTATGTGTGACTGTGACTGTGTGTGTGAATATGACTGCATGTGTGACTGTGACTGTATGTGTAACTATGACTGTATGTGTGACTATGACTGTATGTGTGACTGTGACTGTATGTGTGACTATGAATTGTGTGACTGTGACTGTGACTGTATGTGTGAATATGACTGCATGTGAGACTATGACTGTATGTGTGACTATGACTGTATGTGTGACTGTGACTGTATGTGTGACTATGACTGCATGTGTGACTGTGACTGTATGTGTAACTATGACTGTATGTGTGACTATGACTGTATGTGTGACTATGACTGTGTGACTATCACTGTGTGTGTGACTATGACCGTATGTGTGACTATGACTGTATGTGTGACTATGACTGTGTGTGTGACTATGACTGTGTGTGACTATGACTGTATGTGTCACTATGACTGTATGTGTGACTATGACTGTATTTTTTACTATGACTGTATGTGTGACTATGACTGTATGTGTGACTGTGACTGTTTGTGTGACTATGACCGTGTGTGTGACTATGACTGTATGTGTGACTATGACTGTGTGTGTGACTATGACTGTATGTGTGACTATGACTTTATGTGTGACTATGACGGTGTGTGGGTCTATGACTGTATGTGTGACTATGACTGTATGTGTGACTATGACTGTATGTGTGACTATTACTGTGTGTGTGACTATGACTGTATGTGTTACTATGACTGTATGTGTGACTATGACTGTATGTTTGACTATGACTGTATGTGTAACTATGACTGTATGTGTGACTGTGACTGTATGTGTTATTGTGACTGTATGTGTGACTGTGACTGTGTGTGTGAATATGACTGCATGTGTGACTGTGACTGTATGTGAAACTATGACTGTAGGTGTGACTATGACTGTATGTGTGACTGTGACTGTATGTGTGACAATGACTTGTGTGACTGTGACTGTATGTGTGAATATGACTGAATGTGTGACTATGACTGCATGTGTGACTATGACTGTATGTGTGACTATGACTGTATGTGTGATTGTGACTGCATGTGTGACTGTGACTGTATGTTTAACTATGACTGTATGTGTGACTATGACTGTATGTGTGACTATGACTGTATGTGTGACTATGACTGTATGTCTGACTGTGACTGTATGTGTGACTGACTGTATGTGTGAATATGACTGCATGTGTGAATATGACTGTATGTGTGACTATGACTGTATGTGTGACTGTGACTGTGTGTGTGACTGTGACTGTATGTGTGAATATGACTGTATGTGTGACTATGACTGTATGTGTGACTGTGACTGTATGTGTGACTGTGACTGTATGTGTGAATATGACTGCATGTGTGACTATGACTGTCTGTGTAACTATGACTGTATGTGTGACTATGACTGTGTGAGACTATGATTCTGTGTGTGACTGTGACTGTATGCGTGACTGTGACTGTGTGTGACAATGACTTTGTGTATGACTATGACTGTGTTTGTGACTATGCCTGTGTGTATGACTATGACTGTGTTTGTGACTGTCACTGTAACTGTGACTGTGTGTGTGACTATGACTGTATGTGTGACTATTACTGTGTGTTTGTGACTGTGACTGTGTGTGTGACTATGACTGTATATGTGACTCTGACTCTGTGTGTGTGACTATGACTGTGTGTGTGACTATGACGGTTTGTGTGACTATGACTGTATGTGTGACTATGACTGTGTGTGTGAGTATGACTGTGTGTCTGACTATGACTGTATGTGTGACTATGACTGTGTGTGTGTGACTATGACTGTGTGTGTGACTATGACTGTGTGTGTGACTATGACTGTGTGTGTGACTATGACTGTGTGTGTGACTGTGACTGTATGTGTGACTATGACTGTGTGTGTGACTATGACTGTATGTGCGACTATGACGGTGTGTGTGACTATGACAGTGTTTGTGACTATGACTGTATGTGACTATGGCTGTGTGTGACTATGGCTGTGTGTGACTGTGACTGTATGTGTGACTGTGACTGTGTGTGACTATGACTCTGGGTGTGACTATGACTGTGTGTGACTATGGCTGTGTGTGTGTCTATGACTGTGTGTGTGACTATGACTGTGTGTGACTATGACTGTATGTGAGACTATGACTGTATGTGTAACTATGACTATATGTGTGACTGTGACTGTATGTGTGACTATGACTGTATGTGTGACTGTGACTGAATGTGTAACTATGACTGTATGTGTGACTATGACTGTATGTGTGACTATGACTGTATGTGTGACTGTGACTGTATGTGCAACTATGACTGTATGTGTGACTATGACTGTATGTGTGACTGTGACTGTATGTGTGAATATGACTGCATGTGTGACTATGACTGTATGTGTAACTATGACTGTATGTGTGTCTGTGACTGTGTGTGAATATGACTGTATGTGTAACTATGACTGTAAGTGACTATGACTGTGTGTGTGACTATGACTGTGTGTGCGACTATGACTGTGTGTGCGACTATGACTGTATGTGTGACTATGACTGTATGTGTGACTAGGACTGTATGTGTGACTGTGACTGTGTGTGTGACTATGACTGTATGTGTGACTGTGACTGTGTGTGTGACTATGACTGTATGTGTGACTATGACTGTGTGTGTGACTATGACTGTAAGTGTGACTGTGACTGTATGTGTGACTATGACTGTATGTGTGACTGTGACTGTATGTGTGACTGTGACTGTATGTGTGAATATGACTGTATGTGTGACTATGACTGTATGTGTGACTGTGACTGTATGTGTGACTGTGACTGTATGTGTGAATATGACTGCATGTGTGACTATGACTGTCTGTGTAACTATGACTGTATGTGTGACTATGACTGTGTGAGACTATGATTCTGTGTGTGACTGTGACTGTATGCGTGACTGTGACTGTGTGTGACTATGACTGTGTATATGACTATGACTGTGTTTGTGACTGTCACTGTAACTGTGACTGTGTGTGTGACTATGACTGTATGTGTGACTGTGACTGTATGTGTGACTATGACTGTGTATGTGAGACTGTGACTGTATGTGTGACTGTGACTGTATGTGTGACTGTGTGTGTGAATATGACTGCATGTGTGACTGTGACTGTATGTGTGACTATGACTGTATGTGTGACTGTGACTGAATGTGTAACTATGACTGTATGTGTGACTATGACTGTATGTGTGACTATGACTGTATGTGTGACTGTGACTGTATGTGCAACTATGACTGTATGTGTGACTATGACTGTATGTGTGACTGTGACTATATGTGTGAATATGACTGCATGTGTGACTATGACTGTATGTGTAACTATGACTGTATGTGTCACTATGACTGTATGTGTGACTATTACTGTGTGTGTGACTATGACCGTATGTGTGACAATGACTGTATGTGTGACTATGACTGTGTGTGTGACTATGACTGTGTGTGTGACTATGACTGTATGTGTGACTATGACTGTGTGTGTGACTATGACTGTATGTGTGACTATTACTGTGTGTGTGACTATGACTGTATGTGTGACTATGACTGTATGTGTGACTATGACTGTATGTGTGACTATGACTGTGTGTGTGACTATGACTGTATGTCTGACCGTGACTGTATGTGTGACTATGACTGTATGTGTGACTATAACTGTGTGTGTGACTATGACTGTATGTTTCACTATGTCTGTATGTGTGACTATGACTGTGTGTGTGACTGTGACTGTATGTGTAACTATGACTGTATGTGTGACTATGACTGTATGTGTGACTATGACTGTATGTGTGACTATGACTGTATGTGTGACTGTGACTGTATGTGTGAATATGACTGCATGTGTGACTATGACTGTCTGTGTAACTATGACTGTATGTGTGACTATGACTGTGTGAGACTATGATTCTGTGTGTGACTGTGACTGTATGCGTGACTGTGACTGTGTGTGACTATGACTGTGTGTATGACTATGACTGTGTTTGTGACTGTCACTGTAACTGTGACTGTGTGTGTGACTATGACTGTATGTGTGACTATTACTGTGCGTGTGACTGTGACTGTGACTGTGTGTGACTATGACTGTATATGTGACTGTGACTCTGTGTGTGTGACTATGACTGTGTGTGTGCCTACGACGGTGTGTGTGACTATGACTGTATGTGTGACTATGACTGTGGGTGTGAGTATGACTGTGTGTGTGACTATGACTGTATGTTTACTATGACTGTGTGTGTGTGTGTGACTATGACTGTGTGTGTGACTATGACTGTGTGTGTGACTATGACTGTGTGTGTGACTATGACTGTGTATGTGACTGTGACTGTATGTGTGACTATGACTGTGTGTGTGACTGTGACTGTATGTGTGACTATGACGGTGGTTGTGACTATGACAGTGTTTGTGACTATGACTGTATGTGACTATGGCTGTGTGTGACTATGGCTGTGTGTGACTGTGACTGTATGTGTGACTGTGACTGTGTGTGACTATGACTGTGGGTGTGACTATGACTGTGTGTGTGACTCTGGCTGTGTGTGTGACTATTACTGTGTGTGTGACTATGACTGTGTGCGTAACTATGACTGTATGTGTGACTGTGACTGTATGTGTGACTATGACTGTATGTGTGACTGTGACTAAATGTGTAACTATGACTGTATGTGTGACCATGACTGTATGTGTGACTATGACTGTATGTGTGACTGTGACTGTATGTGCAACTATGACTGTATGTGTGACTATGACTGTATGTGTGACTGTGACTGTATGTGTGAATATGACTGCATGTGTGACTATGACTGTATGTGTAACTATGACTGTATGTGTGTCAGTGACTGTGTGTGAATATGACTGTATGTGTAACTATGACTGTATGTGACTATGACTGTGTGTGTGACTATGACTAAGTGTGTGACTATGACTGTGTGTGCGACTATGACTGTATGTGACTATGACTGTGTGTGTGACTATGACTGTGTGTGTGACTATGACTGTGTGTGTGACTATGACTGTATGTGTGACTATGACTGTATGTGTGACTATGACTGTGTGTGTGACTATGACTGTATGTGTGACTGTGACTGTATGTGTGACTATGACTGTATGTGTGACTGTGTCTGTGTATGTGTGACTATGACTGTATGTGTGACTATGACTGTATGTGTGACTATGACTGTATGTGTGACTGTGACTGTATGTGTGACTGTGACTGTATGTGTGACTGTGACTGTATGTGTGACTATGTCTGGATGTGTGACTGTGACTGCATGTGTGACTGTGACTGCATGTGTGACTGTGACTGTATGTGTGACTATGACTGTATGTGTGACTGTGACTGTATGTGTGACTATGACTCTATGTGTGACTGTGACTGTGTATGTGTGACTATGACTGTATATGTGACTATGACTGTATGTGTGACTATGACTGTATGTGTGACTGTGACTGTATGTGTGACTGTGACTGTAAGTGTGACTGTGACTGTATGTGTGACTATGACTGTATGTGTGACTGTGACTGCATGTGTGACTGTGACTGCATGTGTGACTGTGACTGTATGTGTGACTATGACTGTATGTGTGACTGTGACTGTATGTGTGACTATGACTGCATGTGTGACTGTGACTGCATGTGTGAATATGACTGTATGTGTGACTATGACTGTATGTGTGACTGTGACTGTATGTGTGACTGTGACTGTATGTGTGAATATGACTGCATGTGTGACTATGACTGTCTGTGTAACTATGACTGTATGTGTGACTATGACTGTGTGAGACTATGATTCTGTGTGTGACTGTGACTGTATGCGTGACTGTGACTGTGTGTGACAATGACTTTGTGTATGACTATGACTGTGTTTGTGACTATGCCTGTGTGTATGACTATGACTGTGTTTGTGACTGTCACTGTAACTGTGACTGTGTGTGTGACTATGACTGTATGTGTGACTATTACTGTGTGTTTGTGACTGTGACTGTGTGTGTGACTATGACTGTATATGTGACTCTGACTCTGTGTGTGTGACTATGACTGTGTGTGTGACTATGACGGTTTGTGTGACTATGACTGTATGTGTGACTATGACTGTGTGTGTGAGTATGACTGTGTGTCTGACTATGACTGTATGTGTGACTATGACTGTGTGTGTGTGACTATGACTGTGTGTGTGACTATGACTGTGTGTGTGACTATGACTGTGTGTGTGACTATGACTGTGTGTGTGACTGTGACTGTATGTGTGACTATGACTGTGTGTGTGACTATGACTGTATGTGCGACTATGACGGTGTGTGTGACTATGACAGTGTTTGTGACTATGACTGTATGTGACTATGGCTGTGTGTGACTATGGCTGTGTGTGACTGTGACTGTATGTGTGACTGTGACTGTGTGTGACTATGACTCTGGGTGTGACTATGACTGTGTGTGACTATGGCTGTGTGTGTGTCTATGACTGTGTGTGTGACTATGACTGTGTGTGACTATGACTGTATGTGAGACTATGACTGTATGTGTAACTATGACTATATGTGTGACTGTGACTGTATGTGTGACTATGACTGTATGTGTGACTGTGACTGAATGTGTAACTATGACTGTATGTGTGACTATGACTGTATGTGTGACTATGACTGTATGTGTGACTGTGACTGTATGTGCAACTATGACTGTATGTGTGACTATGACTGTATGTGTGACTGTGACTGTATGTGTGAATATGACTGCATGTGTGACTATGACTGTATGTGTAACTATGACTGTATGTGTGTCTGTGACTGTGTGTGAATATGACTGTATGTGTAACTATGACTGTAAGTGACTATGACTGTGTGTGTGACTATGACTGTGTGTGTGACTATGACTGTGTGTGCGACTATGACTGTATGTGTGACTATGACTGTATGTGTGACTAGGACTGTATGTGTGACTGTGACTGTGTGTGTGACTATGACTGTATGTGTGACTGTGACTGTGTGTGTGACTATGACTGTATGTGTGACTATGACTGTGTGTGTGACTATGACTGTAAGTGTGACTGTGACTGTATGTGTGACTATGACTGTATGTGTGACTGTGACTGTATGTGTGACTGTGACTGTATGTGTGAATATGACTGTATGTGTGACTATGACTGTATGTGTGACTGTGACTGTATGTGTGACTGTGACTGTATGTGTGAATATGACTGCATGTGTGACTATGACTGTCTGTGTAACTATGACTGTATGTGTGACTATGACTGTGTGAGACTATGATTCTGTGTGTGACTGTGACTGTATGCGTGACTGTGACTGTGTGTGACTATGACTGTGTATATGACTATGACTGTGTTTGTGACTGTCACTGTAACTGTGACTGTGTGTGTGACTATGACTGTATGTGTGACTGTGACTGTATGTGTGACTATGACTGTGTATGTGAGACTGTGACTGTATGTGTGACTGTGACTGTATGTGTGACTGTGACTGTATGTGTGACTGTGACTGTGTGTGTGAATATGACTGCATGTGTGACTGTGACTGTATGTGTGACTATGACTGTATGTGTGACTGTGACTGAATGTGTAACTATGACTGTATGTGTGACTATGACTGTATGTGTGACTATGACTGTATGTGTGACTGTGACTGTATGTGCAACTATGACTGTATGTGTGACTATGACTGTATGTGTGACTGTGACTATATGTGTGAATATTACTGCATGTGTGACTATGACTGTATGTGTAACTATGACTGTATGTGTCACTATGACTGTATGTGTGACTATTACTGTGTGTGTGACTATGACCGTATGTGTGACAATGACTGTATGTGTGACTATGACTGTGTGTGTGACTATGACTGTGTGTGTGACTATGACTGTATGTGTGACTATGACTGTGTGTGTGACTATGACTGTATGTGTGACTATTACTGTGTGTGTGACTATGACTGTATGTGTGACTATGACTGTATGTGTGACTATGACTGTATGTGTGACTATGACTGTGTGTGTGACTATGACTGTATGTCTGACCGTGACTGTATGTGTGACTATGACTGTATGTGTGACTATAACTGTGTGTGTGACTATGACTGTATGTTTCACTATGTCTGTATGTGTGACTATGACTGTGTGTGTGACTGTGACTGTATGTGTAACTATGACTGTATGTGTGACTATGACTGTATGTGTGACTATGACTGTATGTGTGACTGTGACTGTATGTGTGACTGTGACTGTATGTGTGACTGTGACTGTATGTGTGACTATGTCTGGATGTGTGACTGTGACTGCATGTGTGACTGTGACTGCATGTGTGACTGTGACTGTATGTGTGACTATGACTGTATGTGTGACTGTGACTGTATGTGTGACTATGACTCTATGTGTGACTGTGACTGTGTATGTGTGACTATGACTGTATATGTGACTATGACTGTATGTGTGACTATGACTGTATGTGTGACTGTGACTGTATGTGTGACTGTGACTGTAAGTGTGACTGTGACTGTATGTGTGACTATGACTGTATGTGTGACTGTGACTGCATGTGTGACTGTGACTGCATGTGTGACTGTGACTGTATGTGTGACTATGACTGTATGTGTGACTGTGACTGTATGTGTGACTATGACTGCATGTGTGACTGTGACTGCATGTGTGAATATGACTGTATGTGTGACTATGACTGTATGTGTGACTGTGACTGTATGTGTGACTGTGACTGTATGTGTGAATATGACTGCATGTGTGACTATGACTGTCTGTGTAACTATGACTGTATGTGTGACTATGACTGTGTGAGACTATGATTCTGTGTGTGACTGTGACTGTATGCGTGACTGTGACTGTGTGTGACAATGACTTTGTGTATGACTATGACTGTGTTTGTGACTATGCCTGTGTGTATGACTATGACTGTGTTTGTGACTGTCACTGTAACTGTGACTGTGTGTGTGACTATGACTGTATGTGTGACTATTACTGTGTGTTTGTGACTGTGACTGTGTGTGTGACTATGACTGTATATGTGACTCTGACTCTGTGTGTGTGACTATGACTGTGTGTGTGACTATGACGGTTTGTGTGACTATGACTGTATGTGTGACTATGACTGTGTGTGTGAGTATGACTGTGTGTCTGACTATGACTGTATGTGTGACTATGACTGTGTGTGTGTGACTATGACTGTGTGTGTGACTATGACTGTGTGTGTGACTATGACTGTGTGTGTGACTATGACTGTGTGTGTGACTGTGACTGTATGTGTGACTATGACTGTGTGTGTGACTATGACTGTATGTGCGACTATGACGGTGTGTGTGACTATGACAGTGTTTGTGACTATGACTGTATGTGACTATGGCTGTGTGTGACTATGGCTGTGTGTGACTGTGACTGTATGTGTGACTGTGACTGTGTGTGACTATGACTCTGGGTGTGACTATGACTGTGTGTGACTATGGCTGTGTGTGTGTCTATGACTGTGTGTGTGACTATGACTGTGTGTGACTATGACTGTATGTGAGACTATGACTGTATGTGTAACTATGACTATATGTGTGACTGTGACTGTATGTGTGACTATGACTGTATGTGTGACTGTGACTGAATGTGTAACTATGACTGTATGTGTGACTATGACTGTATGTGTGACTATGACTGTATGTGTGACTGTGACTGTATGTGCAACTATGACTGTATGTGTGACTATGACTGTATGTGTGACTGTGACTGTATGTGTGAATATGACTGCATGTGTGACTATGACTGTATGTGTAACTATGACTGTATGTGTGTCTGTGACTGTGTGTGAATATGACTGTATGTGTAACTATGACTGTAAGTGACTATGACTGTGTGTGTGACTATGACTGTGTGTGTGACTATGACTGTGTGTGCGACTATGACTGTATGTGTGACTATGACTGTATGTGTGACTAGGACTGTATGTGTGACTGTGACTGTGTGTGTGACTATGACTGTATGTGTGACTGTGACTGTGTGTGTGACTATGACTGTATGTGTGACTATGACTGTGTGTGTGACTATGACTGTAAGTGTGACTGTGACTGTATGTGTGACTATGACTGTATGTGTGACTGTGACTGTATGTGTGACTGTGACTGTATGTGTGAATATGACTGTATGTGTGACTATGACTGTATGTGTGACTGTGACTGTATGTGTGACTGTGACTGTATGTGTGAATATGACTGCATGTGTGACTATGACTGTCTGTGTAACTATGACTGTATGTGTGACTATGACTGTGTGAGACTATGATTCTGTGTGTGACTGTGACTGTATGCGTGACTGTGACTGTGTGTGACTATGACTGTGTATATGACTATGACTGTGTTTGTGACTGTCACTGTAACTGTGACTGTGTGTGTGACTATGACTGTATGTGTGACTGTGACTGTATGTGTGACTATGACTGTGTATGTGAGACTGTGACTGTATGTGTGACTGTGACTGTATGTGTGACTGTGACTGTGTGTGTGAATATGACTGCATGTGTGACTGTGACTGTATGTGTGACTATGACTGTATGTGTGACTGTGACTGAATGTGTAACTATGACTGTATGTGTGACTATGACTGTATGTGTGACTATGACTGTATGTGTGACTGTGACTGTATGTGCAACTATGACTGTATGTGTGACTATGACTGTATGTGTGACTGTGACTATATGTGTGAATATGACTGCATGTGTGACTATGACTGTATGTGTAACTATGACTGTATGTGTCACTATGACTGTATGTGTGACTATTACTGTGTGTGTGACTATGACCGTATGTGTGACAATGACTGTATGTGTGACTATGACTGTGTGTGTGACTATGACTGTGTGTGTGACTATGACTGTATGTGTGACTATGACTGTGTGTGTGACTATGACTGTATGTGTGACTATTACTGTGTGTGTGACTATGACTGTATGTGTGACTATGACTGTATGTGTGACTATGACTGTATGTGTGACTATGACTGTGTGTGTGACTATGACTGTATGTCTGACCGTGACTGTATGTGTGACTATGTCTGTATGTGTGACTATAACTGTGTGTGTGACTATGACTGTATGTTTCACTATGTCTGTATGTGTGACTATGACTGTGTGTGTGACTGTGACTGTATGTGTAACTATGACTGTATGTGTGACTATGACTGTATGTGTGACTATGACTGTATGTGTGACTATGACTGTATGTGTGACTGTGACTGTATGTGTGAATATGACTGCATGTGTGACTATGACTGTCTGTGTAACTATGACTGTATGTGTGACTATGACTGTGTGAGACTATGATTCTGTGTGTGACTGTGACTGTATGCGTGACTGTGACTGTGTGTGACTATGACTGTGTGTATGACTATGACTGTGTTTGTGACTGTCACTGTAACTGTGACTGTGTGTGTGACTATGACTGTATGTGTGACTATTACTGTGCGTGTGACTGTGACTGTGACTGTGTGTGACTATGACTGTATATGTGACTGTGACTCTGTGTGTGTGACTATGACTGTGTGTGTGACTACGACGGTGTGTGTGACTATGACTGTATGTGTGACTATGACTGTGGGTGTGAGTATGACTGTGTGTGTGACTATGACTGTATGTTTACTATGACTGTGTGTGTGTGTGTGTGACTATGACTGTGTGTGTGACTATGACTGTGTGTGTGACTATGACTGTGTGTGTGACTATGACTGTGTATGTGACTGTGACTGTATGTGTGACTATGACTGTGTGTGTGACTGTGACTGTATGTGTGACTATGACGGTGGTTGTGACTATGACAGTGTTTGTGACTATGACTGTATGTGACTATGGCTGTGTGTGACTATGGCTGTGTGTGACTGTGACTGTATGTGTGACTGTGACTGTGTGTGACTATGACTGTGGGTGTGACTATGACTGTGTGTGTGACTCTGGCTGTGTGTGTGACTATTACTGTGTGTGTGACTATGACTGTGTGCGTAACTATGACTGTATGTGTGACTGTGACTGTATGTGTGACTATGACTGTATGTGTGACTGTGACTAAATGTGTAACTATGACTGTATGTGTGACCATGACTGTATGTGTGACTATGACTGTATGTGTGACTGTGACTGTATGTGCAACTATGACTGTATGTGTGACTATGACTGTATGTGTGACTGTGACTGTATGTGTGAATATGACTGCATGTGTGACTATGACTGTATGTGTAACTATGACTGTATGTGTGTCAGTGACTGTGTGTGAATATGACTGTATGTGTAACTATGACTGTATGTGACTATGACTGTGTGTGTGACTATGACTGTGTGTGTGACTATGACTGTGTGTGCGACTATGACTGTATGTGACTATGACTGTGTGTGTGACTATGACTGTGTGTGTGACTATGACTGTGTGTGTGACTATGACTGTATGTGTGACTATGACTGTATGTGTGACTATGACTGTGTG
Organism: Mantis religiosa; assembly: GCA_030765055.1. NCBI lineage: Eukaryota > Metazoa > Arthropoda > Insecta > Mantodea > Mantidae > Mantis > Mantis religiosa. The sequence goes on along the minus strand of JAUKNK010000031.1, from coordinate 3,755,286 downwards.
TGTGACTATGACTGTATGTGTGACTGTGACTGTATGTGTGACTATGACTGTATGTGTGACTGTGTCTGTGTATGTGTGACTATGACTGTATGTGTGACTATGACTGTATGTGTGACTATGACTGTATGTGTGACTGTGACTGTATGTGTGACTGTGACTGTATGTGTGACTGTGACTGTATGTGTGACTATGTCTGGATGTGTGACTGTGACTGCATGTGTGACTGTGACTGCATGTGTGACTGTGACTGTATGTGTGACTATGACTGTATGTGTGACTGTGACTGTATGTGTGACTATGACTCTATGTGTGACTGTGACTATGTATGTGTGACTATGACTGTATATGTGACTATGACTGTATGTGTGACTATGACTGTATGTGTGACTGTGACTGTATGTGTGACTGTGACTGTAAGTGTGACTGTGACTGTATGTGTGACTATGACTGTATGTGTGACTGTGACTGCATGTGTGACTGTGACTGCATGTGTGACTGTGACTGTATGTGTGACTATGACTGTATGTGTGACTGTGACTGTATGTGTGACTATGACTGCATGTGTGACTGTGACTGCATGTGTGACTGTGACTGTATGTGTGACTATGACTGTATGTGTGACAATGACTGTATCTGTGACTATGACTGTATGTGTGACTATGACTGTATGTGTGACTGTGACTGTATGTGTGACTGTGACTGTATGTGTAACTATGACTGTATCTGTGACTGTGAATGTATGTGTGACTATGACTGTATGTGACTATGACTGTATATGTGACTATGACTGTATGTGTAACTATGACTGTATGTGTGAGTATGACTGTGTGTGTGACTGTGACTGTATGTGTGACTATGACTGTGTATGTGTGACTGTGACTGTATGTGTGACTGTGACTGTATGTTTGACTGTGACTGTGTGTGTGAATATGACTTCATGTGTGACTGTGACTGTATGTGTAACTATGACTGTATGTGTGACTATGACTGTATGTGTGACTGTGACTGTATGTGTGACTATGAATTGTGTGACTGTGACTGTATGTGTGAATATGACTGTATGTGTGACTATGACTGTATGTGTGACTATGACTGTATGTGTGACTGTGACTGTATGTGTGACTATGACTGCATGTGTGACTGTGACTGTATGTGTAACTATGACTGTATGTGTGACTATGACTGTATGTGTGACTATGACTGTATGTGTGACTATGACTGTATGTCTGACTGTGAGTGTATGTGTGACTGTGACTGTATGCGTGACTATGACTGTGTGTGTGTGACTATGACTGTATATGTGACTGTGACTGTGTGTGTGACTATGACTGTATGTGTAACTGTATGTGTAACTATGACTGTATGTGTGACTATGACTGTATGTGTGACTATTACTGTGTGTGTGACTGTGTGTGTGACTATGACTGTATATGTGACTGTGACTGTGTGTATGTGACTATGACTGTGTGTGTGACTATGACGGTGTGTGTGACTATGACTGTATGTGTGACTATGACTGTGTGTGTGAGTATGACTGTGTGTGTGACAATGGCTGTATGTGTGACTATGACTGTGTGTGTGTGACTATGACTGTGTGTGTGACTATGACTGTGTGTGTGACTATGAGTGTGTGTGTGACTGTATGTGTAACTATGACTGTATATGTGACTGTATGTGTGACTATGACTGTATGTGTGACTATGACTGTGTGTGTGAATGTGACTGTGTGTGTGACTGTAACTGTGTGTGAGACTGTGACTGTATGTATGACTGTGACTGTGTGTGAGACTATGACTGTGTGTGGGACTGTGACTGTGTGTGTGACTGACTGTATGTGTGACTATGACTGTATGTGTGACTGTGACTGTACGTGTAACTGTGACTGTGTGTCTGACTACTTCTGTATGTGTGACTATGACTGTATGCGTCACTGTGACTGTATGTGTGACTATGACTGTGTGTGAGACTGTGACTGTATGTGTGACTGTGACTGTGTGTGAGACTATGACTGTGTGTGTGACTGTGACTGTGTGTGTGACTATGACTGTATGTGTGACTATTACTGTGTGTGTGACTGACACTGTGACTGTGACTGTGTGTGTGACTATAACTGTATATGTGACTGTGACTCTGTGTGTGTGACTATGACTGTGTGTGTGACTATGACGGTATGTGTGACTATGACTGTATGGGTGACTATGACTGTGTGTGTGAATATGACTGTGTGTGTGACTATGACTGTATGTGTGACTATGAGTGTGTGTGTGTGACTATGACTGTGTGTGTGACTATGACTGTGTGTGTGACTATGACTGTGTGTGTGAATAGAATAGAATAGAATTTTTATTTGCACATAACATTTACATTGTCAGCCTAGCTGGTAAACTGGTGAGTCGTCAAGTTATACATAAAAAAATTTAAAAGAAAGAAAAAGAAAAACTAATTCTAATGTATATGTACATAAATTATCAATTACAAGTAATAATAATAAATAATAATATTAAATAATAATAAATAACAAATAATATATAAATAAATAAATAATTATCAATTACAAGTAGTTATGATATTGTTTCATCCATGAATTCCTGTATGGAGTAATATGTCTTATGTAATAACAGATCTTTTACACTTTTATTAAATAGTTTCAGAGTTTTTATTTCTTTGAGTCGTTGAGGTAATTTATTGTATATTTTTATACCCATATAATGGGGTGTTTTTTCATATAATGTTAATCTATGCATGGGGTATTTTATGCTGGACTCTTTCCGAGTGCCGTAATGATGACGATTTTGTTTTTGGATAAATTTCTCATAATTTTTATATACATAGGTGGATAACTCTAAAATATATACTGAGGGTATTGTTAGAATTTTCAATTTTTTGACTATGACTGTGTGTGTGACTGTGACTGTATGTGTGACTATGACTGTGTGTGTGACTATGACTGTATGTGTGATTATGACGGTGTGTGTTGACTATGACAGTGTTTGTGACTATGACTGTATGTCACTATGGCTGTGTGTGACTATGGCTGTGTGTGACTGTGACTGTATGTGTGACTGTGACTGTGTGTGACTATGACTGTGGGTGTGACTATGACTGTGTGTGTGACTATGGCTGTGTGTGTGACTATGACTGTGTGTGTGACTATGACTGTGTGTGACTATGACTGTATGTGTGACTATGACTGTATGTGTAACTATGACTGTATGTGTGACTGTGACTGTATGTGTGACTATGCCTGTATGTGTGACTGTGACTGTATGTGTAACTATGACTGTATGTGTGACTATGACTGTATGTGTGACTATGACTGTATGTGTGACTGTGACTGTATGTGCAACTATGACTGTAGGTGTGACTATGACTGTATGTGTAACTATGACTGTATGTGTGTCTATGACTGTGTGGGAATATGCCTGTATGTGTAACAATCACTGTATGTGACTATGACTGTGTGTGTGACTATGACTGTGTGTGTGTGACTATGACTGTGTGTGTGACTATGACTGTATGTGTGACTCTGACTGTATGTGTGACTATGACTGTATGTGTGACTGTGACTGTGTGTGTGACTATGACTGTATGGGTGACTGTGACTGCGTGTGTGACTATGACTGTATGTGTGACTATGACTGTGTGTGTGTGACTATGACTGTATGTGTGACTGTGACTGTATGTGTGACTGTGACTGTATGTGTGACTATGACTGTATGTGTGACTATATGTGTGACTATGACTGTATGTGACTATGACTGTATGTGTGACTATGACTGTATGTGTAACTATGACTGTATGTGTGAGTATGACTGTATGTGTGACTGTGACTGTATGTGTGACTATGACTGTGTATGTGTGACTGTGACTGTATGTGTGACTGTGACTGTATGTGTGACTGTGTGTGTGAATATGACTGCATGTGTGACTGTGACTGTATGTGTAACTATGACTGTATGTGTGACTATCACTGTATGTGTGACTTTGACTGTATGTGTGACTATGAATTGTGTGACTGTGACTGTGACTGTATGTGTGAATATGACTGCATGTGTGACTATGACTGTATGTGTGACTATGACTGTATGTGTGACTGTGACTGTATGTGTGACTATGACTGCATGTGTGACTGTGACTGTATGTGTAACTATGACTGTATGTGTGACTATGACTGCATGTGTGACTATGACTGTATGTGTGACTATGACTGTATGTGTGATTGTGACTGTGTGTGTGACTATGACTGTATGTGTGACTGTGACTGTGTGTGTGACTGTGTGTGTGACTATGACTGTATGTGTAGCTGTGTGTGTAACTATGACTGTATGTGTAACTGTATGTGTAACTATGACTGTCTGTGTGAATATGACTGTATGTGTGACTATGACTGTGTGTGTGACTGTGACTGTATGTGTGACTGTGACTGTGTGTGTGACTATGACTTTATGTGTAACTGTATATGTAACTATGACTGTATGTGTGACTGTATATGTGACTTTGACTGCATGTGGGACTATGTATGTGTGACTGTGACTGTGTCAGTGACTGTGTGTGACTATGACTGTATGTGTAACTGTATGTGTAACTATGACTGTATGTGTCACTATGACTGTATGTGTGACTATGACTGTGTGTGTGAATGTGACTGTGTGTGTGACTGTAACTGTGTGTGAGACTGTGACTGTATGTATGACTGTGACTGTGTGTGAGACTATGACTGTGTGTGTGACTGTGACTGTGTGTGTGTCTGACTGTATGTGTGACTATAACTGTATGTGTCACTGAGACTGTGTGTGACCATGACTGTATGTGTAACTGTGACTGTGTTTCTGACTACTACTGTATGTGTGACTATGACTGTGTGTCAGACTGTGACTGTATGTGTGACTGTGACTGTGTGTGAGACTATGACTGTATGTGTGACTGTGACTGTGTGTGTGACTATGACTGTATGTGTGACTATGACTGTATGTGTGACTGTGACTGTGTGTGTGACTATGACTATGTGTGACTGAGACTGTGTGTGTGACTATGACTGTATGTGTGACTAGGACTGTGTGTGAGACTATGACTGTATGTGTGACTATGACTCTGTGTGACTGTGACTGTGTGTGACTATGACTGTATGTGTGACAGTGACTGTGTGTGTGACTATGACTGTATGAGTAACTATGACTGTATGTGTGACTATGACTGTATGTTTGACTGTGACTCTGTGTGTGACTATGACTGTGTGTGTGACTAGGACTGTATGTGTGACTATGACTGTATGTGTGACTAAGACTGTATGTGTTACTATGACTCTGTGTGTGACTATGACTCTGTGTGTGACTATGACTGTGTGAGACTATGACTCTGTGTGTGACTGTATGTGTGACTGTGACTGTGTGTGACTATGACTGTTTGTATGTCTATGACTGTGTTTGTGACTATGACTGTATGTTTGACTGTGACTCTGTGTGTAACTATGACTGTAGGTGTATCTATGGCTGTATGTGTAACTATGACTGTATGTGTGACTGTGACTGTATGTGTGACTATGACTGTATGTGTGACTATTACTCTGTGTGTGACTATGTCTGTGTGTGTGACTATGACTGTATGTGTGACTATGACTGTATGTGTGACTATGACTGTGTGAAACTATGACTCTGTGTGTGACTGTGACTGTGTTTGTGACTATGACTGTGTTTGTGACTGTCACTGTAAGTGTGACTGTGTGTGTGACTATGACTGTATGTGTGTGACTGTGACTGTGTATGTGACTATGACTGTATGTGTGACTGTGACTGTATGTGTGATTGTGACTGTGTGTGTGTGTGTCTATGACTGTATGTGTGACTATGACTGTGTGCGTGTGACTGTGACTGTATGTGTGACTATGACTGTATGTGTGACTGTGACTGTGTATGTGTGACTGTGACTGTATGTGTGACTATGACTGTATGTGACTATGACTGCATGTTTGACTGTGTCACTGTGTGTGACTATGACTGTATGTGTGACAGTGACTGTATGAGTAACTATGACTGTATGTGTGACTATGACTGCATGTTTGACTGTGACTCTGTGTGTGACTATGACTGTATGTGTGACTATGACTCTGTGTGTGACTATGACTGTATGTGTGACTATGACTGTATGTGTGACTATGACTCTGTGTGTGACTATGACTGTTTGTGTGACTATGACTGTATGTGTGACTATGACTGTGTGAGACTATGACTCTGTGTGTGACTGTGACTGTATGTGTGACTGTGACTGTGTGTGACTATGACTGTGTGTATGACTATGACTGTGTTTGTGACTATGACTGTGTGTATGACTATGACAGTGTTTGTGACTGTCACTGTAAGTGTGACTGTGTGTGTGACTATGACTGTATGTGTGACTATGACTGTGTGTGTGACTGTGACTGTGTATGTGACTATGACTGTATGTGTGACTGTGACTGTGTGTGTGTGACTATGACTGTGTGTGTGTCTATGACCGTATGTGTGACTATAACTGTGTGCGTGTGACTATGACTGTGTGTGTGACTATGACTGAATGTGTGTCTATGACTAGGTGTGTGTGACTATGACTGTGTGTGTGACTATGACTTTGTGTGTGACTATGACTGTGTGTGAATATGACTGTATGTGTGCCTATGACTGTGTGTGTGACTATGACAGTGTGTGTGACTGTGACTGTATGTGACTATGGCTGTGTGTGTGACTGTGACTGTATGTGTGACTGTGACTGTGTGTGACTATGACTGTGTGTGTTTGACTATGACTGTGTTTTGTGACTATGGCTGTGTGTGACTATGACTGTGTGTGTGACTATGACTGTGTGTGTGACTATGACTGTGTGTGTGACTATGACTGTATGTGTGACTATGGCTGTGTGTGTGACTATGACTGTGTGTGTGACTATGACTGTATGTGTGACTATGACTGTGTGTGTGACTATGACTGTGTGTGTGTTTATGACTCTATGTGTGACTATGACTGTATGTGTGACTGTGACTGTATGTATGACTATGACTGTGTGTGTGACTGTGACTGTAAGTGTGACTGTGACTGTATGTGGGACTGTGACTGTATGTGTGACTATGACTGTATGTATGACTATGAATGTGTGTGTGACTGTGACTGTATGTGTGACTGTGACTGCATGTGTAACTGTATGTGTAACTATGACTGTATGTGTGACTGTATGTGTGACTATGACTGTATGTGTGACTATGTATGTGTGACTGTGTCAGTGACTGTGTGTGTGACTATGACTGTATGTGTAACTGTATGTGTAACTATGACTATGTGTGTGACTGTATGTGTGACTATGACTGTATGTGTGACTATGACCGTATGTGTGGCTATGACTGTGTGTGTGAATGTGACTGTGTGTGTGACTGTGAATGTGTGTTAGACTGTGACTGTATGTATGACTGTGGCTTTGTGTGAGCCTATGACTGTGTGTGTGACTGTGACTGTGTGTGTGACTGACTGTATGTGTGATCATGACTGTATGTGTGACTGTAACTGTGTTTCTGACTGTGATTTTATGTGTGACTATGACTGTATGTGTGACTGTGACTGTATGTGTGACTATGACTATGTGTGAGAATGTGACTGTATGTGTGACTGTGACTGTGTGTGAGACTATGACTGTGTGTGTGACTGTGACTGTATGTGTGACTATGACTGTATGTGTGACTGTGACTGTATGTGTAACTATGACTGTATGTGTGGGTGTGACTGTGAGTGTGACTATGACTGTATGTGTGACTATGACTGTATGTGTGACTGTGAGTGTGTGTGTGACTATGATTCTATGTGTGACTGTGACTGTGTGTGTGACTATGACTGTATGTGTGACTAGGACTGTGTGTGAGACTATGACTGTATGTGTGACTATGACTCTGTGTGACTGTGACTGTGACTGTGTGTGACTATGACTGTATGTGTGACAGTAACTGTGTGTGTGACTATAACTGTATGTGTAACTATGACTGTATGTGTGACTATGACTGTATGTTTTGACTGTGACTCTGTGTGTGACTATGACTGTGTGAGACTATGACTCTGTGTGTGACTGTATGTGTGACTGTGACTGTGTGTGACTATGAATGTGTGTATGACTATGACTGTGCTTGTGACTATGACTGTATGTGTGACTGTGACTGTGTATGTGTGACTGTATGTCTGAATATGACTGTATGTGACTATGACTGTTTGTGTGACTATGACTGTATGTGTAACTATGACTGTATGTGTGACTGACTGTATGTGTGACTATGACTGTGTATGTGTGACTGTATGTGTGACTATGACTGTATGTGTAACTATGACTGTATGTGTAACTATGACTGTATGTGTGACTGTGACTGTATGTGTGACTGTGACTGTATGTGTGACTATGACTGTGTGTGTGTGACTGTGACTGTATGTGTGACTGTGACTGTATGTGTGACTGTGACTGTGTGTGTGAATATGACTCCATGTGTGACTGTGACTGTATGTGTAGCTATGACACTATGTGTGACTATGACTGTATGTGTGACTGTGACTGTATGTGTGACTATGACTTATGTGACTGTGACTGTGACTGTATGTGTGAATATGACTACATATGTGACTATGGCTGTATGTGTGACTATGACTGTATGTGTGACTGTGACTGTATGTGTGACTATGACTGCATGTGTGACTGTGACTGTATGTGTAACTATGACTGTATGTGTGACTATGACTGTATGTGTGACTATGACTGTATGTGTGACTGTGACTGTATGTGTGACTGTGACTGTATGTGTGAATATGACTGTATGTGTGACTATGACTGTATGTGTGACTGTGACTGTATGTGTGACTGTGACTGTATGTGTGAATATGACTGCATGTGTGACTTTGACTGTCTGTGTAACTATGACTGTATGTGTGACTATGACTGTGTGAGACTATGACTGTGTGTATGACTATGACTGTGTTTGTGACTATGACTGTGGGTATGACTATGACTGTGTTTGTGACTGTCACTGTAAGTGTGACTGTGTGTGTGATTATGACTGTATGTGTGACTATTACTGTGTGTGTGACTGTGTGTGTGACTATGACTGTATATGTGACTGTGACTGTATGTGTGACTATGTCTGTGTGTGTGACTATGATGGTGTGTGTGACTATGACTGTATGTGTGACTATGACTGTGTGTGTGAGTATGACTGTGTGAGTGACTATGACTGTATGTGTGACTATGACTGTGTGTGTGTGACTATGACTGTGTGTGTGACTATGATTGTGTGTGTGACTATGACTGTGTGTGTGACTGTATGTGTAACTATGACTGTATGTGTTACTGTATGTGTGACTATGACTGTATATGTGACTATGACTGTGTGTGTGAATGTGACTGTGTGTGTGACTGTAACTGTGTGTGAGACTATCGTGTGTATGTATGACTGTGACTGTGTGTGAGACTATGACTGTGTGTGTGACTGTGACTGTGTGTGTGACTGACTGTATGTGTGACTATGACTGTATGTGTGACTGTGACTGTGTGTGACCATGACTGTACGTGTAACTGTGACTGTGTGTCTGACTACTTCTGTATGTGTGACTATGACTGTATGCGTGACTGTGACTGTATGTGTGTCTATGACTGTGTGTGAGACTGTGACGGTATGTGTGACTGTGGCTGTGTGTGCGACTATGACTGTGTGTGTGACTGTGTCTGTATGTGTGACTATGACTGTATGTGTGACTGTGACTGTGTGTGACTATGACTGTATGTGTGACTGTGACTGTGTGTGTGACTATGACTGTATGTGTGACTATGACTGTATTTGTGACTGTGACTGTGTGTGTGACTATGACTCTATGTGTGACTGTGACTGTGTGTGTGACTATGACTGTATGTGTGACTAGGACTGTGTGTGAGACTATGACTGTATGTGTGACTATGACTCTGTGTGACAGTGACTGTGTGTGACTATGACTGTATGTGTGACAGTGACTGTGTGTGTGACTGACTGTATGTTTGACTGTGACTCTGTGTGTGACTATGACTGTGTGTGTGACTATGACTGTATGTGTGACTATGACTGTATGTGTGACTATGACTGTATGTGTGACTATGACTGTATGTGTTACTATGACTCTGTGTGTGACTATGACTGTGTGTGTGACTATGACTCTGTGTGTGACTTGACTGTGTGAGACTATGACTCTGTGTGTGACTGTATGTGTGTCTGTGTGTGACTATGTCTGTTTGTATGACTATGACTGTGTTTGTGACTATGACTGTATGTTTGACTGTGACTCTGTGTGTAACTATGACTGTACGTGTAACTATGACTGTATGTGTAACTATGACTGTATGTGTGACTGTGACTGTATGTGTGACAATGACTCTGTGTGTGACTATGACTGTGTGTGTGACTATGACTGTATGTGTGACTTTGACTGCATGTGTGACTATGACTGTGTGAGACTATGACTCTGTGTGTGACTGTGACTGTATGTGTGACTGTGACTGTGTGTGACTATGACTGTGTTTGTGGTTATGACTGTGTGTATGACTATGACTGTGTTTGTGACTGTCACTGTAAGTGTGACTCTCACTGTAAGTGTGACTGTGTGTGTGACTATGACTGTATGTGTGACTATGACTGTGTGTGTGACTATGACTGTATGTGTGACTATGACTGTGTGTGTGACTGTGACTGTATGTGTGACTGTGATTGTGTGTGTGACTATGACTTTATGTGTAACTGTATATGTAACTATGACTGTATGTGTGACTGTATATGTGACTTTGACTGTATGTGGGACTATGTATGTGTGACTGTGACTGTGTCAGTGACTGTGTGTGACTATGACTGTATGTGTAACTGTATGTGTAACTGTATGTGTAACTATGACTGTATGTGTCACTATGACTGTATGTGTGACTATGGCTGTGTGTGTGAATGTGACTCTGTGTGTGAATGTGACTGTGTGTGTGACTGTAACTGTGTGTGAGACTGTGACTGTATGCATGACTGTGACTGTGTGTGAGACTATGACTGTGTGTGTGACTGTGACTGTGTGTGTGTCTGACTGTATGTGTGACTATAACTGTATGTGTCACTTTGACTGTGTGTGACCATGACTGTATGTGTAACTGTGACTGTGTTTCTGACTACTACTGTATGTGTGACTATGACGGTATGTGTGACTGTGACTGTATGTGTGACTATGACTGTGTGTCAGACTGTGACTGTATGTGTGACTGTGACTGTGTGTGAGAATATGACTGTGTGTGTGACTGTGAGTGTGTGTGTGACTGACTGTATGTGAGACTATGACTGTATGTGTGACTGTGACTGTGTGTGACTATGACTGTATGTGTGACTGAGACTGTGTGTGTGACTATGTCTGTGTGTGTGACTATGACTGTATGTGTGACTATGACTGTATGTGTGACTATGACTGTGTGAAACTATGACTCTGTGTGTGACTGTGACTGTGTTTGTGACTATGACTGTGTTTGTGACTGTCACTGTAAGTGTGACTGTGTGTGTGACTATGACTGTATGTGTGTGACTGTGACTGTGTATGTGACTATGACTGTATGTGTGACTGTGACTGTATGTGTGATTGTGACTGTGTGTGTGTGTGTCTATGACTGTATGTGTGACTATGACTGTGTGCGTGTGACTGTGACTGTATGTGTGACTATGACTGTATGTGTGACTGTGACTGTGTATGTGTGACTGTGACTGTATGTGTGACTATGACTGTATGTGACTATGACTGCATGTTTGACTGTGTCACTGTGTGTGACTATGACTGTATGTGTGACAGTGACTGTATGAGTAACTATGACTGTATGTGTGACTATGACTGCATGTTTGACTGTGACTCTGTGTGTGACTATGACTGTATGTGTGACTATGACTCTGTGTGTGACTATGACTGTATGTGTGACTATGACTGTATGTGTGACTATGACTCTGTGTGTGACTATGACTGTTTGTGTGACTATGACTGTATGTGTGACTATGACTGTGTGAGACTATGACTCTGTGTGTGACTGTGACTGTATGTGTGACTGTGACTGTGTGTGACTATGACTGTGTGTATGACTATGACTGTGTTTGTGACTATGACTGTGTGTATGACTATGACAGTGTTTGTGACTGTCACTGTAAGTGTGACTGTGTGTGTGACTATGACTGTATGTGTGACTATGACTGTGTGTGTGACTGTGACTGTGTATGTGACTATGACTGTATGTGTGACTGTGACTGTGTGTGTGTGACTATGACTGTGTGTGTGTCTATGACCGTATGTGTGACTATAACTGTGTGCGTGTGACTATGACTGTGTGTGTGACTATGACTGAATGTGTGTCTATGACTAGGTGTGTGTGACTATGACTGTGTGTGTGACTATGACTTTGTGTGTGACTATGACTGTGTGTGAATATGACTGTATGTGTGCCTATGACTGTGTGTGTGACTATGACAGTGTGTGTGACTGTGACTGTATGTGACTATGGCTGTGTGTGTGACTGTGACTGTATGTGTGACTGTGACTGTGTGTGACTATGACTGTGTGTGTTTGACTATGACTGTGTTTTGTGACTATGGCTGTGTGTGACTATGACTGTGTGTGTGACTATGACTGTGTGTGTGACTATGACTGTGTGTGTGACTATGACTGTATGTGTGACTATGGCTGTGTGTGTGACTATGACTGTGTGTGTGACTATGACTGTATGTGTGACTATGACTGTGTGTGTGACTATGACTGTGTGTGTGTTTATGACTCTATGTGTGACTATGACTGTATGTGTGACTGTGACTGTATGTATGACTATGACTGTGTGTGTGACTGTGACTGTAAGTGTGACTGTGACTGTATGTGGGACTGTGACTGTATGTGTGACTATGACTGTATGTATGACTATGAATGTGTGTGTGACTGTGACTGTATGTGTGACTGTGACTGCATGTGTAACTGTATGTGTAACTATGACTGTATGTGTGACTGTATGTGTGACTATGACTGTATGTGTGACTATGTATGTGTGACTGTGTCAGTGACTGTGTGTGTGACTATGACTGTATGTGTAACTGTATGTGTAACTATGACTATGTGTGTGACTGTATGTGTGACTATGACTGTATGTGTGACTATGACCGTATGTGTGGCTATGACTGTGTGTGTGAATGTGACTGTGTGTGTGACTGTGAATGTGTGTTAGACTGTGACTGTATGTATGACTGTGGCTTTGTGTGAGCCTATGACTGTGTGTGTGACTGTGAATGTGTGTGTGACTGACTGTATGTGTGATCATGACTGTATGTGTGACTGTAACTGTGTTTCTGACTGTGATTTTATGTGTGACTATGACTGTATGTGTGACTGTGACTGTATGTGTGACTATGACTATGTGTGAGAATGTGACTGTATGTGTGACTGTGACTGTGTGTGAGACTATGACTGTGTGTGTGACTGTGACTGTATGTGTGACTATGACTGTATGTGTGACTGTGACTGTATGTGTAACTATGACTGTATGTGTGGGTGTGACTGTGAGTGTGACTATGACTGTATGTGTGACTATGACTGTATGTGTGACTGTGAGTGTGTGTGTGACTATGATTCTATGTGTGACTGTGACTGTGTGTGTGACTATGACTGTATGTGTGACTAGGACTGTGTGTGAGACTATGACTGTATGTGTGACTATGACTCTGTGTGACTGTGACTGTGACTGTGTGTGACTATGACTGTATGTGTGACAGTAACTGTGTGTGTGACTATAACTGTATGTGTAACTATGACTGTATGTGTGACTATGACTGTATGTTTTGACTGTGACTCTGTGTGTGACTATGACTGTGTGAGACTATGACTCTGTGTGTGACTGTATGTGTGACTGTGACTGTGTGTGACTATGAATGTGTGTATGACTATGACTGTGCTTGTGACTATGACTGTATGTGTGACTGTGACTGTGTATGTGTGACTGTATGTCTGAATATGACTGTATGTGACTATGACTGTTTGTGTGACTATGACTGTATGTGTAACTATGACTGTATGTGTGACTGACTGTATGTGTGACTATGACTGTGTATGTGTGACTGTATGTGTGACTATGACTGTATGTGTAACTATGACTGTATGTGTAACTATGACTGTATGTGTGACTGTGACTGTATGTGTGACTGTGACTGTATGTGTGACTATGACTGTGTGTGTGTGACTGTGACTGTATGTGTGACTGTGACTGTATGTGTGACTGTGACTGTGTGTGTGAATATGACTCCATGTGTGACTGTGACTGTATGTGTAGCTATGACACTATGTGTGACTATGACTGTATGTGTGACTGTGACTGTATGTGTGACTATGACTTATGTGACTGTGACTGTGACTGTATGTGTGAATATGACTACATATGTGACTATGGCTGTATGTGTGACTATGACTGTATGTGTGACTGTGACTGTATGTGTGACTATGACTGCATGTGTGACTGTGACTGTATGTGTAACTATGACTGTATGTGTGACTATGACTGTATGTGTGACTATGACTGTATGTGTGACTGTGACTGTATGTGTGACTGTGACTGTATGTGTGAATATGACTGTATGTGTGACTATGACTGTATGTGTGACTGTGACTGTATGTGTGACTGTGACTGTATGTGTGAATATGACTGCATGTGTGACTTTGACTGTCTGTGTAACTATGACTGTATGTGTGACTATGACTGTGTGAGACTATGACTGTGTGTATGACTATGACTGTGTTTGTGACTATGACTGTGGGTATGACTATGACTGTGTTTGTGACTGTCACTGTAAGTGTGACTGTGTGTGTGATTATGACTGTATGTGTGACTATTACTGTGTGTGTGACTGTGTGTGTGACTATGACTGTATATGTGACTGTGACTGTATGTGTGACTATGTCTGTGTGTGTGACTATGATGGTGTGTGTGACTATGACTGTATGTGTGACTATGACTGTGTGTGTGAGTATGACTGTGTGAGTGACTATGACTGTATGTGTGACTATGACTGTGTGTGTGTGACTATGACTGTGTGTGTGACTATGATTGTGTGTGTGACTATGACTGTGTGTGTGACTGTATGTGTAACTATGACTGTATGTGTTACTGTATGTGTGACTATGACTGTATATGTGACTATGACTGTGTGTGTGAATGTGACTGTGTGTGTGACTGTAACTGTGTGTGAGACTATCGTGTGTATGTATGACTGTGACTGTGTGTGAGACTATGACTGTGTGTGTGACTGTGACTGTGTGTGTGACTGACTGTATGTGTGACTATGACTGTATGTGTGACTGTGACTGTGTGTGACCATGACTGTACGTGTAACTGTGACTGTGTGTCTGACTACTTCTGTATGTGTGACTATGACTGTATGCGTGACTGTGACTGTATGTGTGTCTATGACTGTGTGTGAGACTGTGACGGTATGTGTGACTGTGGCTGTGTGTGCGACTATGACTGTGTGTGTGACTGTGTCTGTATGTGTGACTATGACTGTATGTGTGACTGTGACTGTGTGTGACTATGACTGTATGTGTGACTGTGACTGTGTGTGTGACTATGACTGTATGTGTGACTATGACTGTATTTGTGACTGTGACTGTGTGTGTGACTATGACTCTATGTGTGACTGTGACTGTGTGTGTGACTATGACTGTATGTGTGACTAGGACTGTGTGTGAGACTATGACTGTATGTGTGACTATGACTCTGTGTGACAGTGACTGTGTGTGACTATGACTGTATGTGTGACAGTGACTGTGTGTGTGACTGACTGTATGTTTGACTGTGACTCTGTGTGTGACTATGACTGTGTGTGTGACTATGACTGTATGTGTGACTATGACTGTATGTGTGACTATGACTGTATGTGTGACTATGACTGTATGTGTTACTATGACTCTGTGTGTGACTATGACTGTGTGTGTGACTATGACTCTGTGTGTGACTTGACTGTGTGAGACTATGACTCTGTGTGTGACTGTATGTGTGTCTGTGTGTGACTATGTCTGTTTGTATGACTATGACTGTGTTTGTGACTATGACTGTATGTTTGACTGTGACTCTGTGTGTAACTATGACTGTACGTGTAACTATGACTGTATGTGTAACTATGACTGTATGTGTGACTGTGACTGTATGTGTGACAATGACTCTGTGTGTGACTATGACTGTGTGTGTGACTATGACTGTATGTGTGACTTTGACTGCATGTGTGACTATGACTGTGTGAGACTATGACTCTGTGTGTGACTGTGACTGTATGTGTGACTGTGACTGTGTGTGACTATGACTGTGTTTGTGGTTATGACTGTGTGTATGACTATGACTGTGTTTGTGACTGTCACTGTAAGTGTGACTCTCACTGTAAGTGTGACTGTGTGTGTGACTATGACTGTATGTGTGACTATGACTGTGTGTGTGACTATGACTGTATGTGTGACTATGACTGTGTGTGTGACTGTGACTGTATGTGTGACTGTGATTGTGTGTGTGACTATGACTTTATGTGTAACTGTATATGTAACTATGACTGTATGTGTGACTGTATATGTGACTTTGACTGTATGTGGGACTATGTATGTGTGACTGTGACTGTGTCAGTGACTGTGTGTGACTATGACTGTATGTGTAACTGTATGTGTAACTGTATGTGTAACTATGACTGTATGTGTCACTATGACTGTATGTGTGACTATGGCTGTGTGTGTGAATGTGACTCTGTGTGTGAATGTGACTGTGTGTGTGACTGTAACTGTGTGTGAGACTGTGACTGTATGCATGACTGTGACTGTGTGTGAGACTATGACTGTGTGTGTGACTGTGACTGTGTGTGTGTCTGACTGTATGTGTGACTATAACTGTATGTGTCACTTTGACTGTGTGTGACCATGACTGTATGTGTAACTGTGACTGTGTTTCTGACTACTACTGTATGTGTGACTATGACGGTATGTGTGACTGTGACTGTATGTGTGACTATGACTGTGTGTCAGACTGTGACTGTATGTGTGACTGTGACTGTGTGTGAGAATATGACTGTGTGTGTGACTGTGAGTGTGTGTGTGACTGACTGTATGTGAGACTATGACTGTATGTGTGACTGTGACTGTGTGTGACTATGACTGTATGTGTGACTGAGACTGTGTGTGTGACTATGACTGTATGTGTGACTATGACTGTATGTGTGACTGTGACTGTGTGTGTGACTATGACTATGTGTGACTGAGACTGTGTGTGTGACTATGACTGTATGTGTGACTAGGACTGTGTGTGAGACTATGACTGTATGTGTGACTATGACTCTGTGTGACTGTGACTGTGTGTGACTATGACTGTATGTGTGACAGTGACTGTGTGTGTGACTATGACTGTATGAGTAACTATGACTGTATGTGTGACTATGACTGTATGTTTGACTGTGACTCTGTGTGTGACTATGACTGTGTGTGTGACTAGGACTGTATGTGTGACTATGACTGTATGTGTGACTAAGACTGTATGTGTTACTATGACTCTGTGTGTGACTATGACTCTGTGTGTGACTATGACTGTGTTTGTGACTATGACTCTGTGTGTGACTATGACTCTGTGTGTGACTAGGACTGTATGTGTGGCTATGACTGTGTGTGTGTGACTATGACTCTGTGTGTGACTATGACTACGTGTGTGACTATGACTGTGTGAGACTATGACTCTGTGTGTGACTGTATGTGTGACTGTGACTGTGTGTGACTATGACTGTTTGTATGTCTATGACTGTGTTTGTGACTATGACTGTATGTTTGACTGTGACTCTGTGTGTAACTATGACTGTATGTGTATCTATGGCTGTATGTGTAACTATGACTGTATGTGTGACTGTGACTGTATGTGTGACTATGACTGTATGTGTGACTATGACTCTGTGTGTGACTATGTCTGTGTGTGTGACTATGACTGTATGTGTGACTATGACTGTATGTGTGACTATGACTGTGTGAGACTATGACTCTGTGTGTGACTGTGACTGTGTTTGTGACTATGACTGTGTTTGTGACTGTCACTGTAAGTGTGACTGTGTGTGTGACTATGACTGTATGTGTGTGACTGTGACTGTGTATGTGACTATGACTGTATGTGTGACTGTGACTGTATGTGTGATTGTGACTGTGTGTGTGTGTGACTATGACTGTGTGTGTCTATGACTGTATGTGTGACTATGACTGTGTGCGTGTGACTGTGACTGTATGTGTGACTATGACTGTATGTGTGACTGTGACTGTGTATGTGTGACTGTGACTGTATGTGTGACTATGACTGTATGTGTGACTATGACTGTATTTGTTACTATGACTCTGTGTGTGACTATGACTGTGTGTGACTATGACTCTGTGTGTGACTATGACTGTGTGAGACTATGACTCTGTGTGTGACTGTATGTGTGTCTGTGTGTGACTATGACTGTTTGTATGACTATGACTGTGTTTGTGACTATGACTGTATGTTTGACTGTGACTATGTGTGTAACTATGACTGTATGTGTAACTATGACTGTATGTGTAACTATGACTGTATGTGTGACTATGACTGTATGTGTGACTATGACTCTGTGTGTGACTATGACTGTATGTGTGACTATGACTGTATGTGTGACTATGACTGTGTGAGACTATGACTCTGTGTGTGACTGTGACTGTATGTGTGACTGTGACTGTGTGTGACTATGACTGGGTGTATGACTATGACTGTGTTTGTGACTATGACTGTGTGTATGACTATGACAGTGTTTGTGACTGTCACTGTAAGTGTGACTGTGTGTGTGACTATGACTGTATGTGTGACTATGACTGTGTGTGTGACTGTGACCGTATGAGTGACTATAACTGTGTGCGTGTGACTATGACTGTGTGTGTGACTATGACTGAATGTGTGTCTATGACTAGGTGTGTGTGACTATGACTGTCTGTGTGACTATGACTTTATGTGTGACTATGACTGTGTGTGAATATGACTGTATGTGTGCCTATGACTGTGTGTGTGACTATGACAGTGTGTGTGACTGTGACTGTATGTGACTATGGCTGTGTGTGTGACTGTGACTGTATGTGTGACTGTGACTGTGTGTGACTATGACTGTGTGTGTTTGACTATGACTGTGTTTTGTGACTATGGCTGTGTGAGTGACTATGACTGTGTGTGTGACTATGACTGTGTGTGTGACTATGACTGTGTGTGTGTGACTATGACTGTGTGTGTGACTATGACTGTATGTGTGACTATGGCTGTGTGTGTGAATATGACTGTGTGTGTGACTATGACTGTATGTGTGACTATGACTGTGTGTGTGACTATGACTGTGTGTGTGTTTATGACTCTATGTGTGACTATGACTGTATGTGTGATTGTGACTGTATGTATGACTATGACTGTGTGTGTGACTGTGACTGTAAGTGTGACTGTATGTGTGACTGTGACTGTATGTGTGACTATGACTGTATGTATGACTATGAATGTGTGTGTGACTGTGACTGTATGTGTGACTGTGACTGCATGTGTAACTGTATGTGTAACTATGACTGTATGTGTGATTGTGACTGTATGTATGACTATGACTGTGTGTGTGACTGTGACTGTAAGTGTGACTGTATGTGTGACTGTGACTGTATGTGTGACTATGACTGTATGTATGACTATGAATGTGTGTGTGACTGTGACTGTATGTGTGACTGTGACTGCATGTGTAACTGTATGTGTAACTATGACTGTATGTGTGACTATGACTGTATGTGTGACTATGTATGTGTGACTGTGTCAGTGACTGTGTGTGTGACTATGACTGTATGTGTAACTGTATGTGTAACTATGACTGTATGTGTGACTGTATGTGTGACTATGACTGTATGTGTGACTATGACCGTATGTGTGGCTATGACTGTGTGTGTGAATGTGACTGTGTGTGTGACTGTGACTGTGTGTGAGACTCTGACTGTATGTATGACTGTGGCTTTGTGTGAGCCTATGACTGTGTGTGTGACTGTGACTGTGTGTGTGACTGACTGTATGTGTGACCATGACTGTATGTGTGACTGTGACTGTGTGACTATGACTGTATGTGTGACTGTGACTGTGTTTCTGACTGTGATTTTATGTATGACTATGACTGTATGTGTGACTGTGACTGTATGTGTGACTATGACTATGTGTGAGAATGTGACTGTATGTGTGACTGTGACTGTGTGTGAGACTATGACTGTGTGTGTGACTGTGACTGTATGTGTGACTATGACTGTATGTGTGACTGCGACTGTATGTGTAACTATGACTGTATGTGTGGGTGTGACTGTGTGTGTGACTATGACTGTATGTGTGACTATGACTGTATGTGTGACTGTGAGTGTGTGTGTGACTATGATTCTATGTGTGACTGTGACTGTGTGTGTGACTATGACTGTATGTGTGACTAGGACTGTGTGTGAGACTATGACTGTATGTGTGACAATGACTCTGTGTGACTGTGACTGTGACTGTGTGTGACTATGACTGTATGTGTGACAGTAACTGTGTGTGTGACTATAACTGTATGTGTAACTATGACTGTATGTGTGACTATGACTGTATGTTTTGACTGTGACTCTGTGTGTGACTATGACTGTATGAGACTATGACTCTGTGTGTGACTGTATGTGTGACTGTGACTGTGTGTGACTATGAATGTGTGTATGACTATGACTGTGTTTGTGACTATGACTGTATGTGTGACTGTGACTGTGTATGTGTGACTGTATGTCTGACTATGGCTGTATGTGACTATGACTGTATGTGTGACTATGACTGTATGTGTAACTATGACTGTATGTGTGACTGACTGTATGTGTGACTATGACTGTGTATGTGTGACTGTGACTGTATGTGTGACTATGACTGTATGTGTAACTATGACTGTATGTGTAACTATGACTGTATGTGTGACTGTGACTGTATGTGTGACTGTGACTGTATGTGTGACTATGACTGTGTGTACGTGACTGTGACTGTATGTGTGACTGTGACTGTGTGTGTGAATATGACTCCATGTGTGACTGTGACTGTATGTGTAACTATGACACTATGTGTGACTATGACTGTATGTGTGACTGTGACTGTATGTGTGACTATGACTTATGTGACTGTGACTGTATGTGTGAATATGACTACATATGTGACTATGGCTGTATGTGTGACTATGACTGTATGTGTGACTGTGACTGTATGTGTGACTATGACTGCATGTGTGACTGTGACTGTATGTGTAACTATGACTGTATGTGTGACTATGACTGTATGTGTGACTATGACTGTATGTGTGACTATGACTGTATGTGTGACTATGACTGTATGTGTGACTGTGTCTGTATGTGTGACTGTGACTGTATGTGTGAATATGACTGTATGTGTGACTATGACTGTATGTGTGACTGTGACTGTATGTGTGAATATGACTGCATGTGTGACTATGACTGTCTGTGTAACTATGACTGTATGTGTGACTATGACTGTGTGAGACTATGACTGTGTGTATGACTATGACTGTGTTTGTGACTATGACTGTGTGTATGACTATGACTGTGTTTGTGACTGTCACTGTAAGTGTGACTGTGTGTGTGACTATGACTGTATGTGTGACTATTACTGTGTGTGTGACTGTGTGTGTGACTATGACTGTATATGTGACTGTGACTGTATGTGTGACTATGACTGTGTGTGTGACTATGATGGTGTGTGTGACTATGACTGTATGTGTGACTATGACTGTGTGTGTGAGTATGACTGTGTGAGTGACTATGACTGTATATGTGACTATGACTGTGTGTGTGTGACTATGACTGTGTGTGTGACTATGATTGTGTGTGTGACTATGACTGTGTGTGTGACTGTATGTGTAACTATGACTGTATGTGTGACTGTATGTGTGACTATGACTGTATATGTGACTATGACTGTGTGTGTGAATGTGACTGTGTGTGTGACTGTAACTGTGTGTGAGACTATCGTGTGTATGTATGACTGTGACTGTGTGTGAGACTATGACTGTGTGTGTGACTGTGACTGTGTGTGTGACTGACTGTATGTGTGACTATGACTGTATGTGTGACTGTGACTGTGTGTGACCATGACTGTACGTGTAACTGTGACTGTGTGTCTGACTACTTCTGTATGTGTGACTATGACTGTATGCGTGACTGTGACTGTATGTGTGACTATGACTGTGTGTGAGACTGTGACGGTATGTGTGACTGTGACTGTGTGTGCGACTATGACTGTGTGTGACTGTGACTGTATGTGTGAATATGACTGTATGTGTGACTGTGACTGTGTGTGACTATGACTGTATGTGTGACTGTGACTGTGTGTGTGACTATGACTGTATGTGTGACTATGACTGTATTTGTGACTGTGACTGTGTGTGTGACTATGACTCTATGTGTGACTGTGACTGTGTGTGTGACTATGACTGTATGTGTGACTAGGACTGTGTGTGAGACTATGACTGTATGTGTGACGATGACTCTGTGTCACAGTGACTGTGTGTGACTATGACTGTATGTGTGACAGTGACTGTGTGTGTGACTATGACTGTATGTTTGACTGTGACTCTGTGTGTGACTATGACTGTGTGTGTGACTATGACTGTATGTGTGACTATGACTGTATGTGTGACTATGACCTATGTGTGACTATGACTGTATGTGTTACTATGACTCTGTGTGTGACTATGACTGTGTGTGTGACTATGACTCTGTGTGTGACTTGACTGTGTGAGACTATGACTCTGTGTGTGACTGTATGTGTGACTGTGACTGTGTGTGACTATGACTGTTTGTATGACTATGACTGTGTTTGTGACTATGACTGTATGTTTGACTGTGACTCTGTGTGTAACTATGACTGTACGTGTAACTATGACTGTATGTGTAACTATGACTGTATGTATGACTGTGACTGTATGTGTGACTATGACTGTATGTGTGACTATGACTCTGTGTGTGACTATGACTGTGTGTGTGACTATGACTGTATGTGTGACTTTGACTGTATGTGTGACTATGACCTATGTGTGACTATGACTGTATGTTTTACTATGACTCTGTGTGTGACTATGACTGTGTGTGTGACTATGACTCTGTGTGTGACTTGACGGTGTGAGACTATGACTCTGTGTGTGACTGTATGTGTGTCTGTGTGTGACTATGACTGTTTGTATGACTATGACTGTGTTTGTGACTATGACTGTATGTTTGACTGTGACTCTGTGTGTAACTATGACTGTACGTGTAACTATGACTGTATGTGTAACTATGACTGTATGTGTGACTGTGACTGTATGTGTGACAATGACTCTGTGTGTGACTATGACTGTGTGTGTGACTATGACTGTATGTGTGACTTTGACTGCATGTGTGACTATGACTGTGTGAGACTATGACTCTGTGTGTGACTGTGACTGTATGTGTGACTGTGACTGTTTGTGACTATGACTGTGTTTGTGGTTATGACTGTGTGTATGACTATGACTGTGTTTGTGACTGTCACTGTAAGTGTGACTCTCACTGTAAGTGTGACTGTGTGTGTGACTATGACTGTATGTGTGACTATGACTGTGTGTGTGACTATGACTGTATGTGTGACTATGACTGTGTGTGTGACTGTGACTGTATGTGTGACTGTGATTGTGTGTGTGACTATGACTTTATGTGTAACTGTATATGTAACTATGACTGTATGTGTGACTGTATATGTGACTTTGACTGTATGTGGGACTATGTATGTGTGACTGTGACTGTGTCAGTGACTGTGTGTGACTATGACTGTATGTGTAACTGTATGTGTAACTGTATGTGTAACTATGACTGTATGTGTCACTATGACTGTATGTGTGACTATGGCTGTGTGTGTGAATGTGACTCTGTGTGTGAATGTGACTGTGTGTGTGACTGTAACTGTGTGTGAGACTGTGACTGTATGCATGACTGTGACTGTGTGTGAGACTATGACTGTGTGTGTGACTGTGACTGTGTGTGTGTCTGACTGTATGTGTGACTATAACTGTATGTGTCACTTTGACTGTGTGTGACCATGACTGTATGTGTAACTGTGACTGTGTTTCTGACTACTACTGTATGTGTGACTATGACGGTATGTGTGACTGTGACTGTATGTGTGACTATGACTGTGTGTCAGACTGTGACTGTATGTGTGACTGTGACTGTGTGTGAGAATATGACTGTGTGTGTGACTGTGAGTGTGTGTGTGACTGACTGTATGTGAGACTATGACTGTATGTGTGACTGTGACTGTGTGTGACTATGACTGTATGTGTGACTGAGACTGTGTGTGTGACTATGACTGTATGTGTGACTATGACTGTATGTGTGACTGTGACTGTGTGTGTGACTATGACTATGTGTGACTGAGACTGTGTGTGTGACTATGACTGTATGTGTGACTAGGACTGTGTGTGAGACTATGACTGTATGTGTGACTATGACTCTGTGTGACTGTGACTGTGTGTGACTATGACTGTATGTGTGACAGTGACTGTGTGTGTGACTATGACTGTATGAGTAACTATGACTGTATGTGTGACTATGACTGTATGTTTGACTGTGACTCTGTGTGTGACTATGACTGTGTGTGTGACTAGGACTGTATGTGTGACTATGACTGTATGTGTGACTAAGACTGTATGTGTTACTATGACTCTGTGTGTGACTATGACTCTGTGTGTGACTATGACTGTGTTTGTGACTATGACTCTGTGTGTGACTATGACTCTGTGTGTGACTAGGACTGTATGTGTGGCTATGACTGTGTGTGTGTGACTATGACTCTGTGTGTGACTATGACTACGTGTGTGACTATGACTGTGTGAGACTATGACTCTGTGTGTGACTGTATGTGTGACTGTGACTGTGTGTGACTATGACTGTTTGTATGTCTATGACTGTGTTTGTGACTATGACTGTATGTTTGACTGTGACTCTGTGTGTAACTATGACTGTATGTGTATCTATGGCTGTATGTGTAACTATGACTGTATGTGTGACTGTGACTGTATGTGTGACTATGACTGTATGTGTGACTATGACTCTGTGTGTGACTATGTCTGTGCGTGTGACTATGACTGTATGTGTGACTATGACTGTATGTGTGACTATGACTGTGTGAGACTATGACTCTGTGTGTGACTGTGACTGTGTTTGTGACTATGACTGTGTTTGTGACTGTCACTGTAAGTGTGACTGTGTGTGTGACTATGACTGTATGTGTGTGACTGTGACTGTGTATGTGACTATGACTGTATGTGTGACTGTGACTGTATGTGTGATTGTGACTGTGTGTGTGTGACTATGACTGTGTGTGTCTATGACTGTATGTGTGACTATGACTGTGTGCGTGTGACTGTGACTGTATGTGTGACTATGACTGTATGTGTGACTGTGACTGTGTATGTGTGACTGTATGTGTGACTATGACTGTATGTGTGACTATGACTGTATTTGTTACTATGACTCTGTGTGTGACTATGACTGTGTGTGACTATGACTCTGTGTGTGACTATGACTGTGTGAGACTATGACTCTGTGTGTGACTGTATGTGTGTCTGTGTGTGACTATGACTGTTTGTATGACTATGACTGTGTTTGTGACTATGACTGTATGTTTGACTGTGACTATGTGTGTAACTATGACTGTATGTGTAACTATGACTGTATGTGTAACTATGACTGTATGTGTGACTATGACTGTATGTGTGACTATGACTCTGTGTGTGACTATGACTGTATGTGTGACTATGACTGTATGTGTGACTATGACTGTGTGAGACTATGACTCTGTGTGTGACTGTGACTGTATGTGTGACTGTGACTGTGTGTGACTATGACTGTGTGTATGACTATGACTGTGTTTGTGACTATGACTGTGTGTATGACTGTGACAGTGTTGTTGACTGTCACTGTAAGTGTGACTGTGTGTGTGACTATGACTGTATGTGTGACTATGACTGTGTGTGTGACTGTGACTGTGTATGTGACTATGACTGTATGTGTGACTGTGACTGTGTGTGTGACTATGACTGTGTGTGTGTCTATGACCGTATGTGTGACTATAACTGTGTGCGTGTGACTATGACTGTGTGTGTGACTATGACTGAATGTGTGTCTATGACTAGGTGTGTGTGACTATGACTGTCTGTGTGACTATGACTTTATGTGTGACTATGACTGTGTGTGAATATGACTGTATGTGTGCCTATGACTGTGTGTGTGACTATGACAGTGTGTGTGACTGTGACTGTATGTGACTATGGCTGTGTGTGTGACTGTGACTGTATGTGTGACTGTGACTGTGTGTGACTATGACTGTGTGTGTTTGACTATGACTGTGTTTTGTGACTATGGCTGTGTGAGTGACTATGACTGTGTGTGTGACTATGACTGTGTGTGTGACTATGACTGTGTGTGTGTGACTATGACTGTGTGTGTGACTATGACTGTATGTGTGACTATGGCTGTGTGTGTGAATATGACTGTGTGTGTGACTATGACTGTATGTGTGACTATGACTGTGTGTGTGACTATGACTGTGTGTGTGTTTATGACTCTATGTGTGACTATGACTGTATGTGTGATTGTGACTGTATGTATGACTATGACTGTGTGTGTGACTGTGACTGTAAGTGTGACTGTATGTGTGACTGTGACTGTATGTGTGACTATGACTGTATGTATGACTATGAATGTGTGTGTGACTGTGACTGTATGTGTGACTGTGACTGCATGTGTAACTGTATGTGTAACTATGACTGTATGTGTGATTGTGACTGTATGTATGACTATGACTGTGTGTGTGACTGTGACTGTAAGTGTGACTGTATGTGTGACTGTGACTGTATGTGTGACTATGACTGTATGTATGACTATGAATGTGTGTGTGACTGTGACTGTATGTGTGACTGTGACTGCATGTGTAACTGTATGTGTAACTATGACTGTATGTGTGACTATGACTGTATGTGTGACTATGTATGTTTGACTGTGTCAGTGACTGTGTGTGTGACTATGACTGTATGTGTAACTGTATGTGTAACTATGACTGTATGTGTGACTGTATGTGTCACTATGACTGTATGTGTGACTATGACCGTATGTGTGGCTATGACTGTGTGTGTGAATGTGACTGTGTGTGTGACTGTGACTGTGTGTGAGACTCTGACTGTATGTATGACTGTGGCTTTGTGTGAGCCTATGACTGTGTGTGTGACTGTGACTGTGTGTGTGACTGACTGTATGTGTGATCATGACTGTATGTGTGACTGTGACTGTGTGACTATGACTGTATGTGTGACTGTGACTGTGTTTCTGACTGTGATTTTATGTATGACTATGACTGTATGTGTGACTGTGACTGTATGTGTGACTATGACTATGTGTGAGAATGTGACTGTATGTGTGACTGTGACTGTGTGTGAGACTATGACTGTGTGTGTGACTGTGACTGTATGTGTGACTATGACTGTATGTGTGACTGCGACTGTATGTGTAACTATGACTGTATGTGTGGGTGTGACTGTGTGTGTGACTATGACTGTATGTGTGACTATGACTGTATGTGTGACTGTGAGTGTGTGTGTGACTATGATTCTATGTGTGACTGTGACTGTGTGTGTGACTATGACTGTATGTGTGACTAGGACTGTGTGTGAGACTATGACTGTATGTGTGACAATGACTCTGTGTGACTGTGACTGTGACTGTGTGTGACTATGACTGTATGTGTGACAGTAACTGTGTGTGTGACTATAACTGTATGTGTAACTATGACTGTATGTGTGACTATGACTGTATGTTTTGACTGTGACTCTGTGTGTGACTATGACTGTATGAGACTATGACTCTGTGTGTGACTGTATGTGTGACTGTGACTGTGTGTGACTATGAATGTGTGTATGACTATGACTGTGTTTGTGACTATGACTGTATGTGTGACTGTGACTGTGTATGTGTGACTGTATGTCTGACTATGACTGTATGTGACTATGACTGTATGTGTGACTATGACTGTATGTGTAACTATGACTGTATGTGTGACTGACTGTATGTGTGACTATGACTGTGTATGTGTGACTGTGACTGTATGTGTGACTATGACTGTATGTGTAACTATGACTGTATGTGTAACTATGACTGTATGTGTGACTGTGACTGTATGTGTGACTGTGACTGTATGTGTGACTATGACTGTGTGTGTGTGACTGTGACTGTATGTGTGACTGTGACTGTGTGTGTGAATATGACTCCATGTGTGACTGTGACTGTATGTGTAACTATGACACTATGTGTGACTATGACTGTATGTGTGACTGTGACTGTATGTGTGACTATGACTTATGTGACTGTGACTGTATGTGTGAATATGACTACATATGTGACTATGGCTGTATGTGTGACTATGACTGTATGTGTGACTGTGACTGTATGTGTGACTATGACTGCATGTGTGACTGTGACTGTATGTGTAACTATGACTGTATGTGTGACTATGACTGTATGTGTGACTATGACTGTATGTGTGACTATGACTGTATGTGTGACTATGACTGTATGTGTGACTGTGTCTGTATGTGTGACTGTGACTGTATGTGTGAATATGACTGTATGTGTGACTATGACTGTATGTGTGACTGTGACTGTATGTGTGAATATGACTGCATGTGTGACTATGACTGTCTGTGTAACTATGACTGTATGTGTGACTATGACTGTGTGAGACTATGACTGTGTGTATGACTATGACTGTGTTTGTGACTATGACTGTGTGTATGACTATGACTGTGTTTGTGACTGTCACTGTAAGTGTGACTGTGTGTGTGACTATGACTGTATGTGTGACTATTACTGTGTGTGTGACTGTGTGTGTGACTATGACTGTATATGTGACTGTGACTGTATGTGTGACTATGACTGTGTGTGTGACTATGATGGTGTGTGTGACTATGACTGTATGTGTGACTATGACTGTGTGTGTGAGTATGACTGTGTGAGTGACTATGACTGTATATGTGACTATGACTGTGTGTGTGTGACTATGACTGTGTGTGTGACTATGATTGTGTGTGTGACTATGACTGTGTGTGTGACTGTATGTGTAACTATGACTGTATGTGTGACTGTATGTGTGACTATGACTGTATATGTGACTATGACTGTGTGTGTGAATGTGACTGTGTGTGTGACTGTAACTGTGTGTGAGACTATCGTGTGTATGTATGACTGTGACTGTGTGTGAGACTATGACTGTGTGTGTGACTGTGACTGTGTGTGTGACTGACTGTATGTGTGACTATGACTGTATGTGTGACTGTGACTGTGTGTGACCATGACTGTACGTGTAACTGTGACTGTGTGTCTGACTACTTCTGTATGTGTGACTATGACTGTATGCGTGACTGTGACTGTATGTGTGACTATGACTGTGTGTGAGACTGTGACGGTATGTGTGACTGTGACTGTGTGTGCGACTATGACTGTGTGTGACTGTGACTGTATGTGTGACTATGACTGTATGTGTGACTGTGACTGTGTGTGACTATGACTGTATGTGTGACTGTGACTGTGTGTGTGACTATGACTGTATGTGTGACTATGACTGTATTTGTGACTGTGACTGTGTGTGTGACTATGACTCTATGTGTGACTGTGACTGTGTGTGTGACTATGACTGTATGTGTGACTAGGACTGTGTGTGAGACTATGACTGTATGTGTGACGATGACTCTGTGTCACAGTGACTGTGTGTGACTATGACTGTATGTGTGACAGTGACTGTGTGTGTGACTATGACTGTATGTTTGACTGTGACTCTGTGTGTGACTATGACTGTGTGTGTGACTATGACTGTATGTGTGACTATGACTGTATGTGTGACTATGACCTATGTGTGACTATGACTGTATGTGTTACTATGACTCTGTGTGTGACTATGACTGTGTGTGTGACTATGACTCTGTGTGTGACTTGACTGTGTGAGACTATGACTCTGTGTGTGACTGTATGTGTGACTGTGACTGTGTGTGACTATGACTGTTTGTATGACTATGACTGTGTTTGTGACTATGACTGTATGTTTGACTGTGACTCTGTGTGTAACTATGACTGTACGTGTAACTATGACTGTATGTGTAACTATGACTGTATGTATGACTGTGACTGTATGTGTGACTATGACTGTATGTGTGACTATGACTCTGTGTGTGACTATGACTGTGTGTGTGACTATGACTGTATGTGTGACTTTGACTGTATGTGTGACTATGACCTATGTGTGACTATGACTGTATGTTTTACTATGACTCTGTGTGTGACTATGACTGTGTGTGTGACTATGACTCTGTGTGTGACTTGACTGTGTGAGACTATGACTCTGTGTGTGACTGTATGTGTGACTGTGACTGTGTGTGACTATGACTGTTTGTATGACTATGACTGTGTTTGTGACTATGACTGTATGTTTGACTGTGACTCTGTGTGTAACTATGACTGTACGTGTAACTATGACTGTATGTGTAACTATGACTGTATGTATGACTGTGACTGTATGTGTGACTATGACTGTATGTGTGACTATGACTCTGTGTGTGACTATGACTGTGTGTGTGACTATGACTGTATGTGTGACTTTGACTGTATGTGTGACTATGACTGTGTGAGACTATGACTCTGTGTGTGACTGTGACTGTATGTGTGACTGTGACTGTGTGTGACTATGACTGTGTTTGTGGTTATGACTGTGTGTATGACTATGACTGTGTTTGTGACTGTCACTGTAAGTGTGACTGTGTGTGTGACTATGACTGTATGTGTGACTATGACTGTGTGTGTGACTGTCACTGTAAGTGTGACTGTGTGTGTGACTATGACTGTGTGTATGACTGTCACTGTATGTGTGACTATGACTGTGTTTGTGACTGTCACTGTAAGTGTGACTGTATGAATGACTATGACTGTGTGTGTGACTGTCACTGTAAGTGTGACTGTGTGTGTGACTATGACTGGGTGTGTGACTGTCACTGTATGTGTGACTATGACTGTGTGTGTGACTGTCACTGTAAGTGTGACTGTGTGTGTGACTATGACTGTATGTGTGACTATGACTGTGGGTGTGACTGTGACTGTGTATGTGACTATGACTGTATGTCTGACTGTGACTGTGTGTGTGACTATGACTGTATGTGTGACTGTGACTGTTTGTGTGACTATGACTGTATGTGTGACTATGACTGTATGTGTGACTATGACTGTGTGTGTGACTATGACTGTATGTGTGACTATGACTGTATGTGTCACAATGACTGTATGTCTCACTATGACTGTATGTGTGACTATGACTGTATGTTTGAGTATGACTGTATGTGTGACTATGACTGTATGTGTGACTGTGACTGTATGTGTGACTGTGACTGTATGTGTGACTGTGACTGTGTGTGTGAATATGACTGCATGTGTGAGTGTGACTGTATGTGTAACTATGACTGTAGGTGTGACTATGACTGCAAGTGTGACTATGACTGTATGTGTGACTGTGACTGTATGTGTGACTGTGACTGTATGTGTGACTGTGACTGTGTGTGTGAATATGACAGCATGTGTGACTGTGACTGTATGTGTAACTATGACTGTAGGTGTGACTATGACTGTATGTGTGACTATGACTTGTGTGACTGTGACTGTATGTGTGAATATGACTGAATGTGTGACTATGACTGCATGTGTGACTATGACTGTATGTGTGACTATGACTGTATGTGTGATTGTGACTGCATGTGTGACTATGACTGTATGTGTAACTATGACTGTATGTGTGACTATGACTGTATGTGTGACTATGACTGTATGTGTGACTATGACTGTATGTCTGACTGTGACTGTATGTGTGACTGACTGTATGTGTGAATATGACTGCATGTGTGAATATGACTGTATGTGTGACTATGACTGTATGTGTGACTGTGACTGTATGTGTGACTGTGACTGTATGTGTGAATATGACTGTATGTGTGACTATGACTGTATGTGTGACTGTGACGGTATGTGTGACTGTGACTGTATGTGTGAATATGACTGCATGTGTGACTATGACTGTCTGTGTAACTATGACTCTATGTGTGACTATGACTGTGTGAGACTATGATTCTGTGTGTGACTGTGACTGTATGCGTGACTGTGACTGTGTGTGACTATGACTGTGTGTATGACTATGACTGTGTTTGTGACTATGACTGTATGTGTGACTATTACTGTGTGTGTGACTGTAACTGTGACTGTGTGTGTGTGACTATGACTGTATGTGTGACTGTGACTCTGTGTGTGTGACTATGACTGTGTGTGTGACTATGACCGTGTGTGTGACTATGACGGTGTGTGTGACTATGACTGTGTGTGACTATGACTGTGTGTGACTATGACTGTGTGTGACTATGACTGTGTGTGACTATGACTGTGTGTGACTATGACTGTGTGTGGGACTATGACGGTGTGTGTGACTATGACTGTGTGTGACTATGACTGTGCGTGACTGTGACTGTGTGTGACTATGACTGTGTGTAGCTATGACTGTGTGTGTGACTATGACTGTGTGTGTGACTATGACGGTGTGTGTGAGTATGACTGTGTGTGTGACTATGACTGTATGTGTGAGTATGACTGTGTGTGTGTGACTATGACTGTGTGTGTGACTATGACTGTGTGTGTGACTATGGCTGTGT
Source organism: Mantis religiosa (assembly GCA_030765055.1). Classification (NCBI taxonomy): domain Eukaryota; kingdom Metazoa; phylum Arthropoda; class Insecta; order Mantodea; family Mantidae; genus Mantis; species Mantis religiosa. The sequence goes on along the minus strand of JAUKNK010000031.1, from coordinate 3,722,438 downwards.
GTGTGACTATGACTGTGTGTGTGACTATGACGGTGTGTGTGACTATGACTGTATGTGTGACTATGACGGTGTGTGTGACTATGACTGTATGTGTGACTATGACTGTGTGTGTGAGTATGACTGTGTGTGTGACTATGACTGTGTGTGAGTATGACTGTGTGTGTGAGTATGACTGTGTGTGTGACTATGACTGTATGTGTGACTATGACTGTGTGTGTGTGACTATGACTGTGTGTGTGTGACTATGACTGTGTGTGTGACTATGACTGTGTGTGTGAATAGAATAGAATAGAATCTTTATTGTCACATAACGTTTACATTGTCAGCCTAGCTGGTAAACTGGTGAGTCGTCAAGTTATACATAAAAGAAATTTAAAAGAAAGAAAAAGAAAAACTAATTCTAATGTATATGTACATAAATTATCAATTACAAGTAATAATAATATATAATAATACTAAATAATAATAAGTAACAAATAATATATAAATAAATAAATAATTATCAATTACAGGTAGTTATGATATTGTGTCATCCATGAATTCCTGTATGGAGTAATATGTCTTATGTAATAACAGATCTTTTACACTTTTATTAAGTAGTTTCAGAGTTTTTATTTCTTTGAGTCGTTGAGGTAATTAATTGTATATTTTTATACCCATATAATGGGGTGTTTTTTCATATAATGTTAATCTATGCATGGGGTATTTTATGCTTGACTCTTTCCGTGTGCCGTAATGATGACGATTTTGTTTTTGGATGAATTTCTCATAATTTTTATATACATAGGTGGATAACTCTAAAATATACTGAGGGCATTGTTAGAATTTTTAATTTTTTGACTATGACTGTGTGTGTGACTGTGACTGTATGTGTGACTATGACTGTGTGTGTGACTATGACTGTATGTGTGACTATGGCGATAAATGTGACTATGACTGTGTTTGTGACTATGACTGTGTGTATGACTATGACTGTGTTTGTGACTGTCACTGTAAGTGTGACTGTGTGTGTGACTATGACTGTATGTGTGACTATGACTGTATGTGACTATGGATGTGTGTGACTATGGCTGTGTGTGACTGTGACTGTATGTGTCACTGTGACTGTGTGTGACTATGACTGTGGGTGTGACTATGACTGTGTGTGTGACTATGGCTGTGTGTGTGACTATGACTGTGTGTGTGACTATGACTGTGTGTGACTATGAGTGTATGTGTAACTATGACTGTATTTGTGTCTGTGACTGTGACTGTATGTGTGACTATGACTGTATGTGTGACTGTGACTGTATGTGTAACTATGACTGTATGTGTGACTATGACTGTGTGTGTGTGAGTATGACTGTGTGTGTGACTATGGCTGTGTGTGTGACTATGACTGTGTGTGTGACTATGACTGTGTGTGACTATGAGTGTATGTGTAACTATGACTGTATGTGTGACTGTGACTGTGTGTGTGACTGTGTGTGTGACTATGACTGTATGTGTAACTGTGTGTGTAACTATGACTGTATGTGTGACTGTGACTGTATGTGTGACTGTGACTGTGTGTGTGACCGTGTGTGTGACTGTGACTGTGTGTGTGTGACTGTGACTGTGTGTGTGACTGTGTGTGTGACTATGACTGTATGTGTAACTGTATGTGTAACTATGACTGTATGTGTAACTGTATGTGTAACTATGACTGTATGTGTAACTGTATGTGTGACTATAACTGTAAGTGTGACTGTGACTGTGTGTGTGACTGTGTGTGTGACTATGGCTGTATGTGTAACTGTATGTGTGACTATGACTGTGTGTGTGACTGTGACTGTGTATGTGTGACTATGACTGTCTGTGTGACTATAGCTGTGTGTGACTATGACTGTATGTGTGACTGTGACTGTGCGTGTGACTATGACTGTATGTGTGACTGTGACTGTGCGTGTGACTGTGTGTGTGACTATGACTGTATGTGTAACTGTATGTGTAACTATGACTGTATGTGTAACTGTATGTGTAACTATGACTGTATGTGTGACTATGACTGTGTGTGTGACTGTGACTGTATGTGTGACTGTGACTGTGTGTGTGACTATGACTTTATGTGTAACTGTATGTGTGACTTTGACTGTATGTGTGACTATCTATGTGTGACTGTGACTGTGTCTGTGACTGTGTGTGACTATGACTGTATGTGTAACTGTATGTGTAACTATGACTGTATGTGTGACTATGACTGTGTGTGTGAATGTGACTCTGTGTGTGAATGTGACTGTGTGTGTGAATGTAACTGTGTGTGAGACTGTGACTGTATGTATGACTGTGACTGTATGTGAGACTATGACTGTGTGTGTGACTGTGACTGTGTGTGTGTCTGACTGTATGTGTGACTATGAATGTATGTGTGACTGTGACTGTGTGTGACCATGAATGTATGTGTAGCTGTGACTGTGTGTCTGACTACTACTGTATGTGTGACTATGACTGTATGTGTGACTATGACTGTGTGTCAGACTGTGACTGTATGTGTGACTGTGACTGACTCTGTGAGACTATGACTGTATGTGTGACTATGACTCTGTGTGTGACTATGACTGTGTGTGTGACTATGACTGTATGTGTGACTATGACTGTATGTGTGACTATGACTGTGTGAGACTATGACTCTGTGTGTGACTGTGACTTTGTTTGTGACTATGACTGTGTGTGTGACTGTCACTGTAAGTGTGACTGTGTGTGTGACTATGACTGTATGTGTGACTGTGGCTGTGTGTGTGTCTGTGACTGTGTATGTGACTATGACTGTATGTGTGACTGTGACTGTATGTGTGACTGTGACTGTGTGTATGTGACTATGACTGTATGTGTGACTGTGACTGTGTATGTGTGACTGTGACTGTATGTGTGACTATGACTGTATGTGAAAATGACTGTATGTGTGACTATGACTGTATGTGTGAGTATGACTGTATGTGTGACTGTGACTGTATGTGTGAATATGGCTGTGTATGTGTGACTGTGAATGTATGTGTGACTGTGACTGTATGTGTGACTGTGACTGTGTGTGTGAATATGACTGCATGTGTGACTGTGACTGTATGTGTAACTATGACTGTATGTGTGACTGTGACTGTATGTGTGACTATGACTTGTGTGACTGTGACTGTATGTGTGAATTTGACTGCATATGTGACTATGACTGTATGTGTGACTATGACTGTATGTGTGACTGTGACTGTATGTGTGACTATGACTGCATGTGTGACTGTGACTGTGTGAGTAACTATGACTGTATGTGTGACTATGACTGTATGTTTGACTGTGACTCTGTGTGTGACTATGACTGTGTGTGACTATGACTGTATGTGGGACTATGACTGTATGTGTGACTATGACCGTATGTCTTACTATGACTCTGTGTGTGACTATGACTGTGTGTGTGACTATGACTGTGTGAGACTATGACTCTGTGTGTGACTGTATGTGTGACTGTGACTGTGTGTGACTATGACTGTTTGTATGACTATGACTGTGTTTGTGACTATTACTGTATGTTTGACTGTGACTGTGTGTGTGACTATGACTCTATGTGTGACTGTGACTGTGTGTGAGACTATGACTGTATGTGTGACTATGACTCTGTGTGACTGTGACTGTATGTGACTATGACTGTATGTGTGACAGTGACTGTGTGTGTGACTATGACTGTATGAGTAACTATGACTGTATGTGTGACTATGACTGTATGCTTGACTGTGACTCTGTGTGTGACTATGACTGTGTGTGTACTATGACTGTATGTGTGACTATGACTGTATGTGTGACTATGACTGTATGTGTGACTATGACTGTATGTGTGACTATGACTGTATGTGTTACTATGACTCTGTGTGTGACTATGACTGTGTGTGGCTATAACTCTGTGTGTGACTATGACTGTGTGAGACTATGACTCTGTGTGTGACTGTATGTGTGACTGTGACTGTGTGTGACTATGACTGTTTGTATGACTATGACTGTGTTTGTGACTATGACTGTATGTTTGACTGTTACTCTGTGTGTAACTATGACTGTATGTGTAACTATGACTGTGTGTGTAATTATGACTGTACGTGTGACTGTGACTGTATGTGTGACTATGACTGTATGTGTGACTATGACTCTGTGTGTGACTATGACTGTGTGTGTGACTATGACTGTATGTGTGACTGTGACTGTATGTGTGACTGTGACTGTGTGTGACTATGTCTATGTGTATGACTATGACTGTGTTTGTGACTGTCACTGTAAGTGTGACTGTGTGTGTGACTATGACTGTATGTGTGACTATGACTGTGTGTGTGACTGTGCCTGTGGATATGACTATGACTGTATGTGTAACTGTGACTGTGTTTGTGACTATGACTGTGTGTGTGTCAATGACTGTATGTGTGACTATAACTGTGTGCGTGTGACTATGACTGTGTGTGTGTGACTATGACTGTATGTGTGACTATGACTAGGTGTGTGTGTGACTATGACTGTGTGTGTGACTATGACTTTGTGTGTGACTATGGCTGTGTGTGACTATGACTGTATGTGTGACTATGACTGTGTGTGTGACTATGACAGTGTGTGTGACTATGACTGTATGTGACTATACTGTGTGTGTGACTGTGACTGTATGTGTGACTGTGACTGTGTGTGACTATGACTGTGTGTGTGTTTGACTATGACTGTGTTTTGTGACTAAGACTGTGTGTGTGTGACTATGACTGTGTGTGTGACTATGACTGTGTGTGTGACTATGACTGTGTGTGTGTGACTAACTGTGTGTGTGTGACTATGACTGTATGTGTGACTATGGCTGTGTGTGTGACTATGTCTGTGTGTGTGACTATGACTGTATGTGTGACTATGACTGTGTGTGTGACTATGACTGTGTGTGTGACTATGACTGTATGTGTAACTGTGACTGTATGTATGACTATGACTGTGTGTGTGACTGTGACTGTATGTGTGACTGTGACTGTATGTGTGACTGTGACTGTATGTGTGACTGTGACTGTGTGTGTGACTATGACTGCATGTGTAACTGTATGTGTAACTATGACTGTATTTGTGACTGTATGTGTGACTATGACTGTATGTGTGACTATGTATGTGTGACTGTGCCTGTGTCAGTGACTGTGTGTGTGACTATGACTGTATGTGTAACTGTATGTGTAGCTATGACTGTAAGTGTGACTGTATGTGTGACTATGACTGTATGTGTGACTATGACTGTGTGTGTGAATGTGACTGTGTGTGAGACTGTGACTGTATGTATGACTGTAACTGTGTGTGAGCCTATGACTGTGTGTGTGACTGTGACTGTATGTGTGACTATGACTGTATGTGTGACTGTGACTGTGTGTGTGACTGTGATTGTATGTGTCACTATGACTGTATGTGTGACTGTGACTGTATGTGTGACTATGACTGTGTGTGAGACTGTGACTGTATGTGTGACTGTGACTGTGTGTGAGACTATGACTGTGTGTGTGACTGTGACTGTATGTGTGACTATGACTGTATGTGTGACTGTGACTGTATGTGTGACTATGACTGTATGTGTGGGTGTGACTGTGTGTGTGACTATGACTGTATGTGTGACTGTGACTGTGTGTCTGACTATGATTCTATGTGTGACTGTGACTGTGTGTGTGACTATGACTGTATGTGTGACTAGGACTGTGTGTGAGACTATGACTGTATGAGTGACTATGACTCTGTGTGACTGTGACTGTGACTGTGTGTGACTATGACTGTATGTGTGACAGTGACTGTGTGTGTGACTATAACTGTATGTGTAACTATGACTGTATGTGTGACTATGACTGTATGTTTTGACTGTGACTCTGTGTGTGACTATGACTGTGGGAGACTATGACTCTGTGTGTGACTGTATGTGTGACTGTGACTGTGTGTGACTAAGACTGTGTGTATGACTGTGACTGTGTTTGTGACTATCACTGTATGTTTGACTGTGACTCTGTGTTTGACTGGGACTCTGTGTGTAACTATGTCTGTATGTGTAACTATGAATGTATGTGTGACTGTGACTGTATGTGTGACTATGACTCTGTGTGACTGTGACTGTATGTGACTATGACTGTATGTGTGACAGTGACTGTGTGTGTGACTATGACTGTATGAGTAACTATGACTGTATGTGTGACTATGACTGTATGCTTGACTGTGACTCTGTGTGTGACTATGACTGTGTGTGTACTATGACTGTATGTGTGACTATGACTGTATGTGTGACTATGACTGTATGTGTGACTATGACTGTATGTGTGACTATGACTGTATGTGTTACTATGACCCTGTGTGTGACTATGACTGTGTGTGGCTATAACTCTGTGTGACTATGACTGTGTGAGACTATGACTCTGTGTGTGACTGTATGTGTGACTGTGACTGTGTGTGACTATGACTGTTTGTATGACTATGACTGTGTTTGTGACTATGACTGTATGTTTGACTGTTACTCTGTGTGTAACTATGACTGTATGTGTAACTATGACTGTGTGTGTAATTATGACTGTACGTGTGACTGTGACTGTATGTGTGACTATGACTGTATGTGTGACTATGACTCTGTGTGTGACTATGACTGTGTGTGTGACTATGACTGTATGTGTGACTGTGACTGTGTTTGTGACTATGACTGTGTGTGTGTCAATGACTGTATGTGTGACTATAACTGTGTGCGTGTGACTATGACTGTGTGTGTGTGACTATGACTGTATGTGTGACTATGACTAGGTGTGTGTGTGACTATGACTGTGTGTGTGACTATGACTTTGTGTGTGACTATGGCTGTGTGTGACTATGACTGTATGTGTGACTATGACTGTGTGTGTGACTATGACAGTGTGTGTGACTATGACTGTATGTGACTATACTGTGTGTGTGACTGTGACTGTATGTGTGACTGTGACTGTGTGTGACTATGACTGTGTGTGTGTTTGACTATGACTGTGTTTTGTGACTAAGACTGTGTGTGTGACTATGACTGTGTGTGTGACTATGACTGTGTGTGTGACTATGACTGTGTGTGTGTGACTAACTGTGTGTGTGTGACTATGACTGTATGTGTGACTATGGCTGTGTGTGTGACTATGTCTGTGTGTGTGACTATGACTGTATGTGTGACTATGACTGTGTGTGTGACTATGACTGTGTGTGTGACTATGACTGTATGTGTAACTGTGACTGTATGTATGACTATGACTGTGTGTGTGACTGTGACTGTATGTGTGACTGTGACTGTATGTGTGACTGTGACTGTATGTGTGACTGTGACTGTGTGTGTGACTATGACTGCATGTGTAACTGTATGTGTAACTATGACTGTATTTGTGACTGTATGTGTGACTATGACTGTATGTGTGACTATGTATGTGTGACTGTGCCTGTGTCAGTGACTGTGTGTGTGACTATGACTGTATGTGTAACTGTATGTGTAGCTATGACTGTAAGTGTGACTGTATGTGTGACTATGACTGTATGTGTGACTATGACTGTGTGTGTGAATGTGACTGTGTGTGAGACTGTGACTGTATGTATGACTGTAACTGTGTGTGAGCCTATGACTGTGTGTGTGACTGTGACTGTATGTGTGACTATGACTGTATGTGTGACTGTGACTGTGTGTGTGACTGTGATTGTATGTGTCACTATGACTGTATGTGTGACTGTGACTGTATGTGTGACTATGACTGTGTGTGAGACTGTGACTGTATGTGTGACTGTGACTGTGTGTGAGACTATGACTGTGTGTGTGACTGTGACTGTATGTGTGACTATGACTGTATGTGTGACTGTGACTGTATGTGTGACTATGACTGTATGTGTGGGTGTGACTGTGTGTGTGACTATGACTGTATGTGTGACTGTGACTGTGTGTCTGACTATGATTCTATGTGTGACTGTGACTGTGTGTGTGACTATGACTGTATGTGTGACTAGGACTGTGTGTGAGACTATGACTGTATGAGTGACTATGACTCTGTGTGACTGTGACTGTGACTGTGTGTGACTATGACTGTATGTGTGACAGTGACTGTGTGTGTGACTATAACTGTATGTGTAACTATGACTGTATGTGTGACTATGACTGTATGTTTTGACTGTGACTCTGTGTGTGACTATGACTGTGGGAGACTATGACTCTGTGTGTGACTGTATGTGTGACTGTGACTGTGTGTGACTAAGACTGTGTGTATGACTGTGACTGTGTTTGTGACTATCACTGTATGTTTGACTGTGACTCTGTGTTTGACTGGGACTCTGTGTGTAACTATGTCTGTATGTGTAACTATGAATGTATGTGTGACTGTGACTGTATGTGTGACTATGACTCTGTGTGACTGTGACTGTATGTGACTATGACTGTATGTGTGACAGTGACTGTGTGTGTGACTATGACTGTATGAGTAACTATGACTGTATGTGTGACTATGACTGTATGCTTGACTGTGACTCTGTGTGTGACTATGACTGTGTGTGTACTATGACTGTATGTGTGACTATGACTGTATGTGTGACTATGACTGTATGTGTGACTATGACTGTATGTGTGACTATGACTGTATGTGTTACTATGACTCTGTGTGTGACTATGACTGTGTGTGGCTATAACTCTGTGTGTGACTATGACTGTGTGAGACTATGACTCTGTGTGTGACTGTATGTGTGACTGTGACTGTGTGTGACTATGACTGTTTGTATGACTATGACTGTGTTTGTGACTATGACTGTATGTTTGACTGTTACTCTGTGTGTAACTATGACTGTATGTGTAACTATGACTGTGTGTGTAATTATGACTGTACGTGTGACTGTGACTGTATGTGTGACTATGACTGTATGTGTGACTATGACTCTGTGTGTGACTATGACTGTGTGTGTGACTATGACTGTATGTGTGACTGTGACTGTATGTGTGACTGTGACTGTGTGTGACTATGTCTATGTGTATGACTATGACTGTGTTTGTGACTGTCACTGTAAGTGTGACTGTGTGTGTGACTATGACTGTATGTGTGACAATGACTGTGTGTGTGACTGTGCCTGTGTATATGACTATGACTGTATGTGTAACTGTGACTGTGTTTGTGACTATGACTGTGTGTGTGTCAATGACTGTATGTGTGACTATAACTGTGTGCGTGTGACTATGACTGTGTGTGTGTGACTATGACTGTATGTGTGACTATGACTAGGTGTGTGTGTGACTATGACTGTGTGTGTGACTATGACTTTGTGTGTGACTATGGCTGTGTGTGACTATGACTGTATGTGTGACTATGACTGTGTGTGTGACTATGACAGTGTGTGTGACTATGACTGTATGTGACTATACTGTGTGTGTGACTGTGACTGTATGTGTGACTGTGACTGTGTGTGACTATGACTGTGTGTGTGTTTGACTATGACTGTGTTTTGTGACTAAGACTGTGTGTGTGTGACTATGACTGTGTGTGTGACTATGACTGTGTGTGTGACTATGACTGTGTGTGTGTGACTAACTGTGTGTGTGTGACTATGACTGTATGTGTGACTATGGCTGTGTGTGTGACTATGTCTGTGTGTGTGACTATGACTGTATGTGTGACTATGACTGTGTGTGTGACTATGACTGTGTGTGTGACTATGACTGTATGTGTAACTGTGACTGTATGTATGACTATGACTGTGTGTGTGACTGTGACTGTATGTGTGACTGTGACTGTATGTGTGACTGTGACTGTATGTGTGACTGTGACTGTGTGTGTGACTATGACTGCATGTGTAACTGTATGTGTAACTATGACTGTATGTGTGATTGTATGTGTGACTATGACTGTATGTGTGACTATGTATGTGTGACTGTGCCTGTGTCAGTGACTGTGTGTGTGACTATGACTGTATGTGTAACTGTATGTGTAGCTATGACTGTAAGTGTGACTGTATGTGTGACTATGACTGTATGTGTGACTATGACTGTGTGTGTGAATGTGACTGTGTGTGAGACTGTGACTGTATGTATGACTGTAACTGTGTGTGAGCCTATGACTGTGTGTGTGACTGTGACTGTATGTGTGACTATGACTGTATGTGTGACTGTGACTGTGTGTGTGACTGTGATTGTATGTGTCACTATGACTGTATGTGTGACTGTGACTGTATGTGTGACTATGACTGTGTGTGAGACTGTGACTGTATGTGTGACTGTGACTGTGTGTGAGACTATGACTGTGTGTGTGACTGTGACTGTATGTGTGACTATGACTGTATGTGTGACTGTGACTGTATGTGTGACTATGACTGTATGTGTGGGTGTGACTGTGTGTGTGACTATGACTGTATGTGTGACTGTGACTGTGTGTCTGACTATGATTCTATGTGTGACTGTGACTGTGTGTGTGACTATGACTGTATGTGTGACTAGGACTGTGTGTGAGACTATGACTGTATGAGTGACTATGACTCTGTGTGACTGTGACTGTGACTGTGTGTGACTATGACTGTATGTGTGACAGTGACTGTGTGTGTGACTATAACTGTATGTGTAACTATGACTGTATGTGTGACTATGACTGTATGTTTTGACTGTGACTCTGTGTGTGACTATGACTGTGGGAGACTATGACTCTGTGTGTGACTGTATGTGTGACTGTGACTGTGTGTGACTAAGACTGTGTGTATGACTGTGACTGTGTTTGTGACTATCACTGTATGTTTGACTGTGACTCTGTGTTTGACTGGGACTCTGTGTGTAACTATGTCTGTATGTGTAACTATGAATGTATGTGTGACTGTGACTGTATGTGTGACTATGACTGTATGTGTGACTATGACTGTGTGTGTGGACTATGACTGTATGTGTGACTATGACTGTATGTGCGACTATGACTGTGTGAGACTATGATTCTGTGTGTGACTGTGACTGTGTGTGACTATGACTGTGTGTATGACTATGACTGTGTTTGTGACTGTCACTGTAAGTGTGACTGTGTGTGTGACTATGACTGTATGTGTGACTGTGACTGTATGTGACTGTGACTCTATATGTGACTATTACTGTGTGTGTGACCTGTGACTGTATGTGTGACTGTGGCTGTATGTGTGACTGTGACTGTATGTGTGACTATGACTGTGTGTGTGACTATGACTGTGTGTGTGACTATGACTGTATGTGTGACTATGGCTGTATGTGTGACTGTATGTGTGACTATGACTGTGTGTGTGACTACGACTGTGTGTGTGACTATGACTGTATGTGTGACTGTGTCTGTATGTGTGACTATGACTGTGTGTGTGATTATGACTGTGTGTGTGACTGTTACTGTGTATGACTATGACTGTGTGTGTGATATGACTGTGTGTGACTATGACTGTATGTGTGACTGTGACTGTATGTGTGACTATGACTGTGTGTGTGACTATGACTGTATGTGTGACTGTGACTGTATGTGTGACTGTGACTGTATGTGTGTCCATGACTGTGTTGGTGACTATGAATGTGTGTGTGACGATGACTGTGTGTGTGACAATTACTGTATGTGTGACTGTATGGTTACTGTGACTGTATGTGTGACGATGACTGTATGTATGACTATGACTGTATGTGTGATTATGACTGTGTGTGTGACTGTGACTGTGACTATGACTGTAAGTGTGACTGTGACTGTATGTGTACTATGACTGTATGTGTGACGATAACTGTATGTATGACTATGACTGTATGTATGACTATGACTGTTTGTGTGACTGTGACTGTGTGTGACCGAGACTGTGTGTGTGACTATGACTGTGTGTGACTGAGACTGTGTGTGTGACTGAGACTGTTTGTGTGACTGAGACTGTGTGTGACTACGACTGTGTGTGGACTATGACTGTGTGTGTGACTGAGACTGTGTGTGACTATGACTGTATGTGTGACTGAGACTGTGTGTGACTACGACGGTATGTGTGACTGAGTCTGTGTTTGTGATTGAGACTGTGTGTGACTACGACTGCATGTGTGACTATGACTGTGTGTTAGACTATGATTGTGTGTGACTGAGACTGTGTGTGTGAATGAGACTGTGTGTGACTACGACTGTGTGTGTGACTATGACTGTGTGTGTGACTACGACTGTATGTGTGACTGAGACTGTGTGTGACTACGACTGTGTGTCTGACTGAGACTGTGTGTGTGACTGAGACTGTGTGTGACTACGACTGTATGTGTGACTGTGACTGTGTGTAGGGCTATGACTGTGTGTGACTGAGACTGTGTGTGTGACTATGACTGTATGTGTGACTGTGACTGTGTGTGACTGAGACTGTGTGTGTGACTATGACTGTGTGTGACTATGACTGTGTGTGGGACTATGACTGTGTGTGACTGAGACTGTGTGTGTCTATGACTTTGTGTAAGACTATGACTGTGTGTGACTGAGATGGTGTGGTTGTGACTATGGCTGTGTGTGACTATGACTGTGTGTAAGACTATGACTGTGTGTGACTATGACTGTGTGTGTGACTGTGACTGTGTGTGACTATGACTGTATGTAAGACTATGACTTGTGTGACTATGACTGTATGTGTGACTATGACTGTGTGTGTGACTATGACTGTGTGTGTGACTATGACTGTGTGTGTGACTATGACTGTATGTGTGACTGTGACTGTGTGTCTGGCTATGACTGTATGTGTGACTGTGACTGTGTGTGTGACTATGACTGTGTGAGTAACTATGACTGTATGTGTGACTATGACTGTATGTTTGACTGTGAGTCTGTGTGTGACTATGACTCTGTGTGACTATGACTGTATGTGGGACTATGACTGTATGTGTGACTATGACCGTATGTCTTACTATGACTCTGTGTGTGACTATGACTGTGTGTGTGACTATGACTGTGTGAGACTATGACTCTGTGTGTGACTGTATGTGTGACTATGACTGTGTGTCTGGCTATGAGTGTGTGTGTGACTATGACTGTGTGTCTGGCTATGACTGTATGTGTGACTGTGACTGTGTGTGTGACTATGACTGTGTGTCTGGCTATGACTGTGTGTGTGGGTGTGACTATGTCTGTGTGTGAGACTATGACTGTGTGTGACTATGTGTGTGTGTGAGACTATGACTGTGTGTGTGACTATGACAGTGTGTGTGACTATGACTGTGTGTGTGACTGTGACTGTGTGTGTGACTATGACCGTGTGTGTGACATCACTGTATGTGTGACTATGGCTGTATGTGTGACTATGACTGTGTGTGTGACTATGACTGTATGTGTGACTATGACTATGTGTAACTATGACTGTATGTGTGACTATGACTGTATGTGTGACTATGACTGTGACTGTATGTGTGACTATGACTGTATGTGACTGTGTGTGTGACTATGACTGTGTGTGACTATGACTGTGTGTGTGACAATGACTGTATGTGTGACTGTGACTGTATGTGTGACTATGACTGTATGTGTGACTATGACTGTATGTGTGACTATGACTGTATGTGTGACTGTGACTGTGAATGTATGTGTGACTATGACTGTGTGTGTGACTATGACTGTGTGTGTGACTATGACTGTATGTGTAACTATGACTCTATGTGTGACTGTGATTGTATGTGTGACTGTGACTGTATGTGTGAATATGGCGGCATGTGTGAATATGACTGTATGTGTGACTATGACTGTATGTGTGACTGTGACTCTATGTGTGACTATGACTGTATGTGTGAATCTGACTGCATGTGTGATTGTGACTGTATGTGTTACTATGACTGTATGTGTGACTATGACAGTATGTGTGACTATGACTGTATGTGTGACTATGACTGTATGTGTGACTATGACTGTATGTCTGACTGTGACTGTATGTGTGACTGTGACTGTATGAGTGAATATGACTGAATGTGTGAATATGACTGTATGTGTGAATATGACTGTATGTGTGACTGACTGTATGTGTGACTATGACTGTATGTGTGAATCTGACTGCATGTGTGACTATGACTGTCTGTGTAACTATGACTGTATGTGTTACTGTGACTGTGTGTGAATATGACTGCATGTGTAACTATAACTGTATGTGTGACTATGACTGTATGAGTGAATATGACTGTATGTGTGACTGACTGTATGTGTGACTATGAATGTATGTGTGAATCTGACTGCATGTGTGACTATGACTGTCTGTGTAACTCTGACTGTATGTGTTACTGTGACTGTGTGTGAATGTGACTGCATGTGTGACTGTGACTGTATGTGTTACTGTGACTGTATGTGTGACAATGAATTGTGCGACTATGACTGTGACTGTATGTGTGAATATGACTACATGTGTGACTATGACTGTATGTGTGACTATGACTGTATGTGTGACTGTGACTGTATGTGTGACTATGACTGCATGTGTGACTGTGACTGTATGTGTAACTATGACTGTATGTGTGACTATGACTGTATGTGTGACTATGACTGTATGTGTGACTATGACTGTATGTCTGACTGTGACTGTATGTGTGAATCTGACTGCATGTGTGACTATGACTGTATGTGTAACTATGACTGTATGTGTGACTATGACTGTATGTCTGACTGTGACAGTATGTGTGAATCTGACTGCATGTGTGACTATGACTGTATGTGTAACTATGACTGTATGTGTGACTATGACTGTATGTATGACTGTGATAGTATGAGTGAATCTGACTGCATGTGTGACTATGACTGTATGTGTAACTATGACTGTATGTGTGACTATGACTGTATGTGTGACTATGACTGTATGTGTGAATCTGACTGCATGTGTGAATCTGACTGCATGTGTAACTATGACTGTATGTGTGACTATGACTGTATGTGTGACTATGACTGTATGTGTCACTATGACTGTATGTGTGACTATGACTGTATGTGTGAATCTGACTGCATGTGTGACTATGACTGTATGTGTAACTATGACTGTATGTGTGACTGTGACTGTATGTGTGACTGTGACTGTATGTGTGACTGTGACTGTATGAGTGAATATGACTGCATGTGTGAATATGACTGTATGTGTGACTATGACTGTATGTGTGACTGTGACTCTATGTGTGACTATGACTGTATGTGTGAATCTGACTGCATGTGTGACTGTGACTGTATGTGTGACTATGACTGTATGTGTGACTATGACTGTATGTGTGACTATGACTGTATGTGTGACTATGACTGTATGTGTGACTATGACTGTATGTCTGACTGTGACTGTATGTGTGACTGTGACTGTATGAGTGAATATGACTGCATGTGTGAATATGACTGTATGTGTGAATATGACTGTATGTGTGACTGACTGTATGTGTGACTATGACTGTATGTGTGAATCTGACTGCATGTGTGACTATGACTGTCTGTGTAACTATGACTGTATGTGTTACTGTGACTGTGTGTGAATATGACTGCATGTGTAACTATAACTGTATGTGTGACTGTGACTGTATGAGTGAATATGACTGTATGTGTGACTGACTGTATGTGTGACTATGAATGTATGTGTGAATCTGACTGCATGTGTGACTATGACTGTCTGTGTAACTCTGACTGTATGTGTTACTGTGACTGTGTGTGAATATGACTGCATGTGTGACTGTGACTGTATGTGTTACTGTGACTGTATGTGTGACTATGACTGTATGTATAACTATGACTGTATGTGTGACTATGACTGTATGTGTGACTATGACTGTGTGTGTGACTATGACTGTATGTGTGACTATGACTGTATGTGTGACTATGACTGTGTGTGACTATGACTGTATGTGTGACTGTGACTGTGCGTGTGACTATGACTGTATGTGTGATTGTGACTGTGTGTGTGTGACTGTGCGTGTGACTATGACTGTATGTGTAACTGTATGTGTAACTATGACTGTATGTGTAACTGTATGTGTGACTATGACTGTATGTGTGACTGTGACTGTGTGTGTGACTATGACTGTATGTGTGACTATGACTGTATGTGTGACTATGACTGTGTGTGACTGTGACTGTGCGTGTGACTGTATGTGTGACTATGACTGTGTGTGACTATGACTGTGTATGTGACTGTATGTGTGACTATGACTGTGTGTGTGAGTATGACTGTGTGTGTGACTATGACTGTATGTGTGAGTATGACTGTGTGTGTGACTATGACTGTATGTGTGACTGTGACTGTGCGTGTGACTATGACTGTACGTGTGACTATGACTGTATGTGTGAGTATGACTGTGTGTGTGACTATGACTGTATGTGTGACTGTGACTGTGCGTGTGACTATGACTGTATGTGTGACTGTGACTGTATGTGTGACTGTGACTGTGTGTGTGACTGTGACTGTGTGTGACTGTGTGTGTGACTGTGACTGTGTGTGTGTGACTATGACTGTATGTGTGACTGTGACTGTGTGTGTGACTGTGTGTGTGACTATGACTGTATGTGTAACTGTGTGTGTAACTATGACTGTATGTGTGACTGTGACTGTATGTGTGACTGTGACTGTGTGTGTTACTGTGTGTGTGACTGTGACTGTGTGTGTGTGACTATGACTGTATGTGTGACTGTGACTGTGTGTGTGACTATGACTGTATGTGTAACTGTATGTGTAACTATGACTGTATGTGTAACTGTATGTGTAACTATGACTGTATGTGTAACTGTATGTGTGACTATAACTGTAGGTGTGACTGTGTCTGTGTGTGTGACTGTGTGTGTGACTATGGCTGTATGTGTAACTGTATGTGTGACTATGACTGTGTGTGTGACTGTGACTGTGTATGTGTGACTATGACTGTCTGTGTGACTATGGCTGTGTGTGACTATGACTGTATGTGTGACTGTGACTGTGCGTGTGACTATGACTGTATGTGTGACTGTGACTGTGCGTGTGACTGTGTGTGTGACTATGACTGTATGTGTAACTGTATGTGTAACTATGACTGTATGTGTAACTGTATGTGTAACTATGACTGTATGTGTGACTATGACTGTGTGTGTGACTGTGACTGTATGTGTGACTGTGACTGTGTGTGTGACTATGACTTTATGTGTAACTGTATGTGTAACTATGACTGTATGTGTGACTATGACTGTATGTGTGACTATGACTGTGTGTGTGAATGTGACTCTGTGTGTGAATGTGACTGTGTGTGTGAATGTAACTGTGTGTGAGACTGTGACTGTATGTATGACTGTGACTGTATGTGAGACTATGACTGTGTGTGTGACTGTGACTGTGTGTGTGTCTGACTGTATGTGTGACTATGACTGTATGTGTGACTGTGACTGTGTGTGACCATGAATGTATGTGTAGCTGTGACTGTGTGTCTGACTACTACTGTATATGTGACTATGACTGTATGTTTGACTATGACTGTGTGTCAGACTGTGACTGTATGTGTGACTGTGACTGACTCTGTGAGACTATGACTGTATGTGTGACTATGACTCTGTGTGTGACTATGACTGTGTGTGTGACTATGACTGTATGTGTGACTATGACTGTATGTGTGACTATGACTGTGTGAGACTATGACTCTGTGTGTGACTGTGACTTTGTGACTATGACTGTGTGTGTGACTGTCACTGTAAGTGTGACTGTGTGTGTGACTATGACTGTATGTGTGACTGTGGCTGTGTGTGTGTCTGTGACTGTGTATGTGACTATGACTGTATGTGTGACTGTGACTGTATGTGTGACTGTGACTGTGTGTATGTGACTATGACTGTATGTGTGACTGTGACTGTGTATGTGTGACTGTGACTGTATGTGTGACTATGACTGTATGTGACAATGACTGTATGTGTGACTATGACTGTATGTGTGAGTATGACTGTATGTGTGACTGTGACTGTATGTGTGAATATGGCTGTGTATGTGTGACAGTGAATGTATGTGTGACTGTGACTGTATGTGTGACTGTGACTGTGTGTGTGAATATGACTGCATGTGTGACTTTGACTGTATGTGTAACTATGACTGTATGTGTGACTGTGACTGTATGTGTGACTATGACTTGTGTGACTGTGACTGTATGTGTGAATTTGACTGCATATGTGACTATGACTGTATGTGTGACTATGACTGTATGTGTGACTGTGACTGTATGTGTGACTATGACTGCATGTGTGACTGTGACTGTATGAGTAACTATGACTGTATGTGTGACTATGACTGTATGTTTGACTGTGACTCTGTGTGTGACTATGACTGTGTGTGACTATGACTGTATGTGGGACTATGACTGTATGTGTGACTATGACCGTATGTCTTACTATGACTCTGTGTGTGACTATGACTGTGTGTGTGACTATGACTGTGTGAGACTATGACTCTGTGTGTGACTGTATGTGTGACTGTGACTGTGTGTGACTATGACTGTTTGTATGACTATGACTGTGTTTGTGACTATTACTGTATGTTTGACTGTGACTGTGTGTGTGACTATGACTCTATGTGTGACTGTGACTGTGTGTGAGACTATGACTGTATGTGTGACTATGACTCTGTGTGACTGTTACTGTATGTGACTATGACTGTATGTGTGACAGTGACTGTGTGTGTGACTATGACTGTATGAGTAACTATGACTGTATGTGTGACTATGACTGTATGCTTGACTGTGACTCTGTGTGTGACTATGACGGTGTGTGTACTATGACTGTATGTGTGACTATGACTGTATGTGTGACTATGACTGTATGTGTGACTATGACTGTATGTGTGACTATGACTGTATGTGTTACTATGACTCTGTGTGTGACTATGACTGTGTGTGGCTATAACTCTGTGTGTGACTATGACTGTGTGAGACTATGACTCTGTGTGTGACTGTATGTGTGACTGTGACTGTGTGTGACTATGACTGTTTGTATGACTATGACTGTGTTTGTGACTATGACTGTATGTTTTACTGTTACTCTGTGTGTAACTATGACTGTATGTGTAACTATGACTGTGTGTGTAATTATGACTGTACGTGTGACTGTGACTGTATGTGTGACTATGACTGTATGTGTGACTATGACTCTGTGTGTGACTATGACTGTGTGTGTGACTATGACTGTATGTGTGACTGTGACTGTATGTGTGACTGTGACTGTGTGTGACTATGACTATGTGTATGACTATGACTGTGTTTGTGACTGTCACTGTAAGTGTGACTGTGTGTGTGACTATGACTGTATGTGTGACTATGACTGTGTGTGTGACTGTGCCTGTGTATATGACTATGACTGTATGTGTAACTGTGACTGTGTTTGTGACTATGACTGTGTGTGTGTCTATGACTGTATGTGTGACTATAACTGTGTGCGTGTGACTATGACTGTGTGTGTGACTATGACTGTATGTGTGACTATGACTAGGTGTGTGTGACTATGACTGTGTGTGTGACTATGACTTTGTGTGTGACTATGGCTGTGTGTGACTATGACTGTATGTGTGACTATGACTGTGTGTGTGACTATGACAGTGTGTGTGACTATGACTGTATGTGACTATACTGTGTGTGTGACTGTGACTGTATGTGTGACTGTGACTGTGTGTGACTATGACTGTGTGTGTGTTTGACTATGACTGTGTTTTGTGACTAAGACTGTGTGTGTGACTATGACTGTGTGTGTGACTATGACTGTGTGTGTGACTATGACTGTGTGTGTGTGACTAACTGTGTGTGTGACTATGACTGTATGTGTGACTATGGCTGTGTGTGACTATGTCTGTGTGTGTGACTATGACTGTATGTGTGACTATGACTGTGTGTGTGACTATGACTGTGTGTGTGACTATGACTGTATGTGTGACTGTGACTGTATGTATGACTATGACTGTGTGTGTGACTGTGACTGTATGTGTGACTGTGACTGTATGTGTGACTGTGACTGTATGTGTGACTGTGACTGTGTGTGTGACTATGACTGCATGTGTAACTGTATGTGTAACTATGACTGTATGTGTGACTGTATGTGTGACTATGACTGTATGTGTGACTATGTATGTGTGACTGTGCCTGTGTCAGTGACTGTGTGTGTGACTATGACTGTATGTGTAAATGTATGTGTAGCTATGACTGTAAGTGTGACTGTATGTGTGACTATGACTGTATGTGTGACTATGACTGTGTGTGTGAATGTGACTGTGTGTGAGACTGTGACTGTATGCATGACTGTGACTGTGTGTGAGCCTATGACTGTGTGTGTGACTGTGACTGTATGTGTGACTATGACTGTATGTGTGACTGTGACTGTGTGACTATGACTGTATGTGTGACTGTGACTGTGTGTGTGACTGTGATTGTATGTGTCACTATGACTGTATGTGTGACTGTGACTGTATGTGTGACTATGACTGTGTGTGAGACTGTGACTGTATGTGTGACTGTGACTGTGTGTGAGACTATGACTGTGTGTGTGACTGTGACTGTATGTGTGACTATGACTGTATGTGTGACTGTGACTGTATGTGTGACTATGACTGTATGTGTGGGTGTGACTGTGTGTGTGACTATGACTGTTTGTGTGACTATGACTGTATGTGTGACTGTGACTGTGTGTCTGACTATGATTCTATGTGTGACTGTGACTGTGTGTGTGACTATGACTGTATGTGTGACTAGGACTGTGTGTGAGACTATGACTGTATGAGTGACTATGACTCTGTGTGACTGTGACTGTGTGTGACTATGACTGTATGTGTGACAGTGACTGTGTGTGTGACTATAACTGTATGTGTAACTATGACTGTATGTGTGACTATGACTGTATGTTTTAACTGTGACTCTGTGTGTGACTATGACTGTGGGAGACTATGACTCTGTGTGTGACTGTATGTGTGACTGTGACTGTGTGTGACTAAGACTGTGTGTATGACTGTGACTGTGTTTGTGACTATCACTGTATATTTGACTGTGACTCTGTGTTTGACTGTGGCTCTGTGTGTAACTATGTCTGTATGTGTAACTATGACTGTATGTGTGACTGTGACTGTATGTGTGACTATGACTGCATGTGTGACTATGACTGTGTGTGTGGACTATGATTGTATGTGTGACTATGACTGTATGTGCGACTATGACTGTGTGAGACTATGATTCTGTGTGTGACTGTGACTGTGTGTGACTATGACTGTGTGTATGACTATGACTGTGTTTGTGACTGTCACTGTAAGTGTGACTGTGTGTGTGACTATGACTGTATGTGTGACTGTGACTGTATGTGACTGTGACTCTATATGTGACTATTACTGTGTGTGTGACCTGTGACTGTATGTGTGACTGTGGCTGTATGTGTGACTGTGACTGTATGTGTGACTATGACTGTGTGTGTGACTATGACTGTGTGTGTGACTATGACTGTATGTGTGACTATGGCTGTATGTGTGACTGTATGTGTGACTATGACTGTGTGTGTGACTACGACTGTGTGTGTGACTATGACTGTATGTGTGACTGTGTCTGTATGTGTGACTATGACTGTGTGTGTGATTATGACTGTGTGTGTGACTGTTACTGTGTATGACTATGACTGTGTGTGTGATATGACTGTGTGTGACTATGACTGTATGTGTGACTGTGACTGTATGTGTGACTATTACTGTGTGTGTGACTATGACTGTATGAGTGACTGTGACTGTATGTGTGACTGTGACTGTATGTGTGTCCATGACTGTGTTGGTGACTATGAATGTGTGTGTGACGATGACTGTGTGTGTGACAATTACTGTATGTGTGACTGTATGGTTACTGTGACTGTATGTGTGACGATGACTGTATGTATGACTATGACTGTATGTGTGATTATGACTGTGTGTGTGACTGTGACTGTGTGTGTGACTATGACTGTAAGTGTGACTGTGACTGTATGTGTACTATGACTGTATGTGTGATGATGACTGTATGTATGACTATGACTGTATGTATGACTATGACTGTTTGTGTGACTGTGACTGTGTGTGACCGAGACTGTGTGTGTGACTATGACTGTGTGTGACTGAGACTGTGTGTGTGACTGAGACTGTTTGTGTGACTGAGACTGTGTGTGACTACGACTGTGTGTGGACTATGACTGTGTGTGTGACTGAGACTGTGTGTGACTATGACTGTATGTGTGACTGAGACTGTGTGTGACTACGACCGTATGTGTGACTGAGTCTGTGTTTGTGATTGAGACTGTGTGCGACTACGACTGCATGTGTGACTATGACTGTGTGTAAGACTATGATTGTGTGTGACTGAGACTGTGTGTGTGAATGAGACTGTGTGTGACTACGACTGTGTGTGTGACTATGACTGTGTGTGTGACTACGACTGTATGTGTGACTGAGACTGTGTGCGACTACGACTGTGTGTCTGACTGAGACTGTGTGTGTGACTGAGACTGTGTGTGACTACGACTGTATGTGTGACTGTGACTGTGTGTAGGGCTACGACTGTGTGTGACAGAGACTGTGTGTGTGACTATGACTGTATGTGTGACTGTGACTGTGTGTGACTGAGACCTTGTGTGTGACTATGACTGTGTGTGACTATGACTGTGTGTGTGACTATGACTGTGTGTGACTGAGACTGTGTGTGTCTATGACTGTGTGTAAGACTATGACTGTGTGTGACTGAGATGGTGTGGTTGTGACTATGGCTGTGTGTGACTATGACTGTGTGTAAGACTATGACTGTGTGTGACTATGACTGTGTGTGTGACTGTGACTGTGTGTGACTATGACTGTATGTAAGACTATGACTTGTGTGACTATGACTGTATGTGTGACTATGACTGTGTGTGTGACTATGACTGTGTGTGTGACTATGACTGTGTGTGTGACTATGACTGTATGTGTGACTGTGACTGTGTGTCTGGCTATGACTGTATGTGTGACTGTGACTGTGTGTGTGACTATGACTGTGTGTCTGGCTATGACTGTGTGTGACTGTGACTGTATGTGTGACTATGACTGTGTGTCTGGTTATGACTGTATGTGTGACTATGACTGTGTGTGTGACTATGACTGTATGAGTGACTATGACTGTGTGTCTGGCTATGACTGTATGTGTGACTGTGACTGTGTGTGTGACTATGACTGTGTGTCTGACTATGACGGTGTGTGACTGTGACTGTATGTGTGACTATGACTGTGTGTCTGGCTATGAGTGTGTGTGACTATGACTGTGTGTCTGGCTATGACTGTATGTGTGACTGTGACTGTGTGTGTGACTATGACTGTGTGTCTGGCTATGACTGTGTGTGTGGGTGTGACTATGTCTGTGTGTGAGACTATGACTGTGTGTGACTATGTCTGTGTGTGAGACTATGACTGTGTGTGTGACTATGACAGTGTGTGTGACTATGACTGTGTGTGTGACTGTGACTGTGTGTGTGACTATGACCGTGTGTGTGACATCACTGTGTGTGTAACTATGACTGTATGTGTGACTATGACTGTGTGTGTGACTATGACTGTATGTGTGACTATGACTATGTGTGACTATGACTGTATGTGTGACTATGACTGTATGTGTGACTATGACTGTGACTGTATGTGTGACTATGACTGTATGTGACTGTGTGTGTGACTATGACTGTGTGTGACTATGACTGTGTGTGTGACAATGACTGTATGTGTGACTGTGACTGTATGTGTGACTATGACTGTATGTGTGACTATGACTGTATGTGTGACTATGACTGTATGTGTGACTGTGACTGTGAATGTATGTGTGACTATGACTGTGTGTGTGACTATGACTGTGTGTGTGACTATGACTGTATGTGTGGCTATGACTGTATGTGTGGCTATGACTGTATGTGTGGCTATGACTGTATGTGTGACTATGACTGTGTGTGTGACTACGCCAGTGTGTGTGACTATGACTGTATGTGTGGCTATGACTGTATGTGTGACTATGACTGTGTGTGTGACTATGACTGTGTGTGTGACTATGACTGTATGTGTGACTATGACTGTGTGTGTGACTATGACTGTGTGTGTGGCTATGACTGTATGTGTGACTATGACTGTATGTGTGACTATGACTGTGTGTGTGGCTATGAGTGTATGTGTGACTATGACTGTATGTGTGACTGCGACTGTATGTGTGACTATGACTGTGTGTGTGACTATGACTGTGTGTTGCTATGGCTGTATGTGTGGCTATGACTGTGTGTGTGACTATGACTGTGTGTGTGGCTATGGCTGTGTGTGTGACTCTGACTGTATGTGTGACTATGACTGTATGTGTGGGTATGAGTGTATGTGTGACTGTGACTGTATGTGTGACTGCGACTGTATGTGTGGCTATGACTGTATGTGTGACTATGACTGTGTTTGTTGCTATGGCTGTGTGTGTGACTATGATGTATGTGTGGCTATGGCTGTGTGTGTGACTATGACTGTATGTGTGACTATGACTGTATGTGTGACTATGACTGTATGTGTGACTATGACTGTATGTGTGACTGCGACTGTATGTGTGACTATGACTGTATGTGTGACTATGACTGTGTGTTGCTATGGCTGTATGTGTGACTATGACTGTGTGTGTGGCTAAGACTGTGTGTGTGACTATGACTGTGTGTGTGACTATGACTGTGTGTGTGGCTATGACTGTGTGTGTGACTATGACTGTGTGTGTGACTATGACTGTATGTGTGACTATGACTGTATGTGTGACTGCGACTTTATGTGTAACATGACTGTGTGTGTGGCTATGACTGTATGTGTGGCTATGACTGTGTGTGTGACTATGACTGTGTTTGTGACTATGACTGTGTTTGTGACTATGACTGTATGTGTGACTATGACAGTATGTGTGACTGTGATCGTGTTTGTGACTATGACTGTGTGTGTGACTATGCCTGTAAGTGTGGCTATGACTGTGTGTGTGACTATGACTGTGTGTGTGGCTATGGCTGTGTGTGTGACTATGACTGTGTGTGTGGCAATGACTGTATGTGTGGCTATGACTGTGTGTGTGACTATGACTGTGTTTGTGACTATGGCTGTGTTTGTGACTATGACTGTGTTTGTGACTATGGCTGTGTGTGTGACTATGACTGTGTTTGTGGCTATGACTGTGTGTGTGGCTATGACTGTGTGTGTGACTATGACTGTGTGTGTGACTATGACTGTGTGTGTGACTATGACTGTATGTGTGGCTATGAGTGTGTGTGTGGCTATGACTGTATGTGTGACTATGACTGTATGTGTGGCTATGACTGTGTGTGTGACTATGACTGTATGTGTGGCTATGACTGTATATGTGGCTATGAGGGTGTGTGTGGCTATGACTGTATATGTGGCTATGACTGTATGTGTGGCTATGAGTGTGTGTGTGGCTATGACTGTATATGTGGCTATGAGGGTGTGTGTGGCTATGACTGTATATGTGGTTATGACTGTATGTGTGGCTATGAGTGTATGTGTGGCTATGACTGTGTGTGTGGCTATGACTGTATGTGTGGCTATGAGTGTGTGTGTGGCTATGACTGTATATGTGGCTATGAGGGTGTGTGTGGCTATGACTGTATGTGTGGCTATGACTGTGTGTGTGGCTATGACTGTATATGTGGCTATGAGGGTGTGTGTGGCTATGACTGTATATGTGGCTATGACTGTATATGTGGCTATGAGTGTATGTGTGGCTATGACTGTATGTGTGGCTATGACTGTATATGCGGCTATGAGGGTGTGTGTGGCTATGACTGTATATGTGGCTATGACTGTATGTGTGGCTATGAGTGTGTGTGTGGCTATGACTGTGTGTGTGACTATGACTGTATATGTGGCTATGAGTGTATGTGTGGCTATGACTGTATATGTGGCTATGACTGTATGTGTGGCTATGAGTGTGTGTGTGGCTATGACTGTGTGTGACTATGACTGTGTGTGTGACTATGACTGTGTGTGTGACTATGACTGTATGTGTGGCTATGAGTGTGTGTGTGGCTATGACTGTATGTGTGACTATGACTGTATGTGTGGCTATGACTGTGTGTGTGACTATGACTGTATGTGTGACTATGACTGTATGTGTGGCTATGAGTGTATGTGTGGCTATGACTGTATGTGTGGCTATGACTGTATGTGTAACTATGACTGTGTGTGTGGCTATGACTGTATTTGTGGCTATGACTGTATGTGTGGCTATGAGTGTATGTGTGGCTATGACTGTATATGTAACTATGACTGTGTGTGTGACTATGACTGTATGTGTGACTATGACTGTATGTGTGGCTATGACTGTATGTGTGACTAGGACTGTATGTGTGGCTATGAGTGTATGTGTGGCAATGACTGTATGTGTAACTATGACTGTGTGTGTGGCTATGACTGTATTTGTGGCTATGACTGTATGTGTGGCTATGAGTGTATGTGTTGCTATGAGTGTATATGTGGCTATGACTGTATATGTGGCTATGACTGTATATATGGCTATGACTGTATATGTGGCTATGACTGTATGTGTGGCTATGACTGTATGTGAGGCTATGACTGTATATGTGGCTATAAGTGTACATGTGGCTATGACTGTATGTGTGGCTATGACTGTATATGTGGCTATGAGTGTACATGTGGCTATGACTGTATGTGTGGCTATGACTGTATGTGTGGCTATGAGTGTATGTATGGCTATGACTGTATATGTGGCTATGACTGTATGTGTGGCTATGACTGTATGTGTGGCAATGACTGTATATATGGCTATGACTGTATGTGTGGCTATGACTGTATGTGTGGCTATGAGTGTATGTATGGCTATGACTGTATGTGTGGCTATGACTGTGTGTGTGGCTATGACTGTATGTGTGGCAATGACTGTATATATGGCTATGACTGTATATGTGGCTATGACTGTATATATGGCTATGAGTGTATGTATGGCTATGGCTGTATGTGTGGCTATGACTGTATGTGTGGCTATGACTGTATGTGTGGCTATGACTGTATGTGTGGCTATGACTGTATGTGTGGCTATGACTGTATGTGTGGCTATGAGTGTATGTATGGCTATGACTGTATGTGTGGCTATGACTGTATGTGTGGCTATGACTGTATGTGTGGCAATGACTGTATATATGGCTATGACTGTATATGTGGCTATGACTGTATATATGGCTATGAGTGTATGTATGGCTATGACTGTATGTGTGGCTATGACTGTATGTGTGGCTATGACTGTATGTGTGGCAATGACTGTATATATGGCTATGACTGTATATGTGGCTATGACTGTATGTGTGGCTATGACTGTATGTGTGGCTATGACTGTATGTGTGGCAATGACTGTATATATGGCTATGACTGTATATGTGGCTATGACTGTATGTGTGGCTATGACTGTATGTGTGGCTATGACTGTATGTGTGGCTATGACTGTATATATGGCTATGAGTGTATGTGTGGCTATGACTGTATGTGTGGCTATGAGTGTATGTGTGGCTATGACTGTGTGTGTGGCTATGACTGTATGTGTGGCTATGAGTGTATGTGTGGCTATGACTGTATATATGGCTATGAGTGTATGTGTGGCTATGACTGTATATATGTCTATGACTGTGTGTGTGGCTATGACTGTATGTGTGGCTATGAGTGTATGTGTGGCTATGAGTGTATGTGTGGCTATGACTGTATGTGTGGCTATGACTGTATATATGGCTATGACTGTATGTGTGGCTATGACTGTATGTGTGGCTATGACTGTATGTGTGGCTATGAGTGTATGTGTGGCTATGACTGTATGTGTGGCTATGAGTGTATGTATGGCTATGAGTGTATGTGTGGCTATGACTGTATGTGTGGCTATGACTGTATGTGTGGCTATGGCTGTATGTGTGGCTATGACTGTATGTGTGGCTATGACTGTATGTATGGCTATGACTGTGTGTGTGGCTATGACTGTATGTGTGGCTATGAGTGTATGTGTGGCTATGACTGTATATATGGCTATGAGTGTATGTGTGGCTATGACTGTATATATGGCTATGACTGTGTGTGTGGCTATGAGTGTATGTGTGGCTATGACTGTATATATGGCTATGACTGTATGTGTGGCTATGACTGTATGTGTGGCTATGACTGTATGTGTGGCAATGACTGTATATATGGCTATGACTGTATATGTGGCTATGACTGTATGTGTGGCTATGACTGTATGTGTGGCTATGACTGTATGTGTGGCTATGACTGTATATATGGCTATGACTGTATGTGTGGCTATGACTGTATATATGGCTATGACTGTATGTGTGGCTATGAGTGTATGTGTGGCTATGACTGTATGTGTGGCTATGAGTGTATGTTTGGCTATGACTGTATGTGTGGCTATGACTGTATTTGTGGCTATGACTGTATATGTGGCTATGAGGGTATGTGTGGCTATGACTGTATATGTGGCTATGAGTGTATGTGTGGCTATGACTGTATATGTGGCTATGACTGTATGTGTGACTATGACTGTATGTGTGGCTATGACTGTGTGTGTGACTATGACTGTATGTGTGGCTATGACTGTATATGTGGCTATGAGTGTATGTGTGGCTATGACTGTATGTGTGGCTATGACTGTATATGTGGCTATGAGGGTGTGTGTGGCTATGACTGTATATGTGGCTATGACTGTATGTGTGGCTATGAGTGTGTGTGTGGCTATGACTGTATATGTGGCTATGAGGGTGTGTGTGGCTATGACTGTATATGTGGCTATGACTGTATGTGTGGCTATGAGTGTATGTGTGGCTATGACTGTGTGTGTGGCTATGACTGTATGTGTGGCTATGAGTGTGTGTGTGGCTATGACTGTATATGTGGCTATGAGGGTGTGTGTGGCTATGACTGTATGTGTGGCTATGACTGTGTGTGTGGCTATGACTGTATATGTGGCTATGAGGGTGTGTGTGGCTATGACTGTATATGTGGCTATGACTGTATATGTGGCTATGAGTGTATGTGTGGCTATGACTGTATGTGTGGCTATGACTGTATATGTGGCTATGAGGGTGTGTGTGGCTATGACTGTATATGTGGCTATGACTGTATGTGTGGCTATGAGTGTGTGTGTGGCTATGACTGTGTGTGTGACTATGACTGTATATGTGGCTATGAGTGTATGTGTGGCTATGACTGTATATGTGGCTATGACTGTATGTGTGGCTATGAGTGTGTGTGTGGCTATGACTGTGTGTGTGTGACTATGACTGTGTGTGTGACTATGACTGTATGTGTGGCTATGACTGTATATGTGGCTATGAGTGTATGTGTGGCTATGACTGTATGTGTGGCTATGACTGTATATGTGGCTATGAGGGTGTGTGTGGCTATGACTGTATATGTGGCTATGACTGTATATATGGCTATGACTGTATGTGTGGCTATGACTGTATATATGGCTATGACTGTATGTGTGGCTATGAGTGTATGTGTGGCTATGAGTGTGTGTGTGGCTATGACTGTATGTGTGACTATGACTGTATGTGTGGCTATGACTGTGTGTGTGACTATGACTGTATGTGTGACTATGACTGTATGTGTGGCTATGAGTGTATGTGTGGCTATGCCTGTATGTGTGGCTATGACTGTATGTGTAACTATGACTGTGTGTGTGGCTATGACTGTATTTGTGGCTATGACTGTATGTGTGGCTATGAGTGTATGTGTGGCTATGACTGTATATGTAACTATGACTGTGTGTGTGACTATGACTGTATGTGTGACTATGACTGTATGTGTGGCTATGACTGTATGTGTGACTAGGACTGTATGTGTGGCTATGAGTGTATGTGTGGCTATGACTGTATGTGTAACTATGACTGTGTGTGTGGCTATGACTGTATTTGTGGCTATGACTGTATGTGTGGCTATGAGTGTATGTGTGGCTATGAGTGTATATGTGGCTATGACTGTATGTGTGGCTATGACTGTATGTGTGGCAATGACTGTATATATGGCTATGACTGTATGTGTGGCTATGACTGTATGTGTGGCTATGAGTGTATGTATGGCTATGACTGTATGTGTGGCTATGTTTGTATGTGTGGCTATGACTGTATGTGTGGCAATGAGTGTATGTGTGGCTATGAGTGTATGTGTGGCTATGACTGTATGTGTGGCTATGACTGTATGTGTGGCTATGACTGTATTTGTGGCTATGACTGTATGTGTGGCAATGAGTGTATGTGTGGCTATGAGTGTATGTGTGGCTATGACTGTATGTGTAACTATGACTGTGTGTGTGGCTATGACTGTATTTGTGGCTATGACTGTATGTGTGGCTATGAGTGTATGTGTGGCTATGAGTGTACATGTGGCTATGACTGTATGTGTGGCTATGACTCTATGTGTGGCAATGACTGTATATATGGCTATGACTGTATGTGTGGCTATGACTGTATGTGTGGCTATGAGTGTATGTATGGCTATGACTGTATGTGTGGCTATGACTGTATGTGTGGCTATGACTGTATGTGTGGCAATGACTGTATATATGGCTATGACTGTATATGTGGCTATGACTGTATATATGGCTATGAGTGTATGTATGGCTATGACTGTATGTGTGGCTATGACTGTATGTGTGGCTATGACTGTATGTGTGGCTATGACTGTATGTGTGGCTATGACTGTATGTGTGGCTATGAGTGTATGTATGGCTATGACTGTATGTGTGGCTATGACTGTATGTGTGGCTATGACTGTATGTGTGGCAATGACTGTATATATGGCTATGACTGTATATGTGGCTATGACTGTATATATGGCTATGAGTGTATGTATGGCTATGACTGTATGTGTGGCTATGACTGTATGTGTGGCTATGACTGTATGTGTGGCAATGACTGTATATATGGCTATGACTGTATGTGTGGCTATGACTGTATGTGTGGCTATGACTGTATGTGTGGCTATGACTGTATATATGGCTATGACTGTATATATGGCTATGACTGTATATGTGGCTATGACTGTATATGTGGCTATGACTGTATGTGTGGCTATGACTGTATGTGTGGCTATGACTGTATGTGTGGCTATGACTGTATATATGGCTATGACTGTATGTGTGGCTATGACTGTATATATGGCTATGACTGTATGTGTGGCTATGAGTGTATGTGTGGCTATGACTGTGTGTGTGGCTATGACTGTATGTGTGGCTATGACTGTATATATGGCTATGACTGTATGTGTGGCTATGACTGTATGTATGGCTATGACTGTGTGTGTGGCTATGACTGTATGTGTGGCTATGAGTGTATGTGTGGCTATGACTGTATATATGGCTATGAGTGTATGTGTGGCTATGACTGTATATATGGCTATGACTGTGTGTGTGGCTATGACTGTATGCGTGGCTATGAGTGTATGTGTGGCTATGACTGTATATATGGCTATGACTGTATGTGTGGCTATGACTGTATGTGTGGCTATGACTGTATGTGTGGCAATGACTGTATATATGGCTATGACTGTATATGTGGCTATGACTGTATGTGTGGCTATGACTGTATGTGTGGCTATGAGTGTATGTGTGGCTATGACTGTATATATGGCTATGACTGTATGTGTGGCTATGACTGTATATATGGCTATGACTGTATGTGTGGCTATGAGTGTATGTGTGGCTATGACTGTATGTGTGGCTATGAGTGTATGTTTGGCTATGAGTGTATGTGTGGCTATGACTGTATTTGTGGCTATGACTGTATATGTGGCTATGAGGGTATGTGTGGCTATGACTGTATATGTGGCTATGAGTGTATGTGTGGCTATGACTGTATGTGTGGCTATGACTGTATGTGTGGCTATGAGTGTATGTATGGCTATGACTGTATGTGTGGCTATGACTGTATGTGTGGCTATGACTGTATGTGTGGCAATGACTGTATATATGGCTATGACTGTATATGTGGCTATGACTGTATATATGGCTATGAGTGTATGTATGGCTATGACTGTATGTGTGGCTATGACTGTATGTGTGGCTATGACTGTATTTGTGGCTATGACTGTATGTGTGGCTATGACTGTATATGTGGCTATGAGTGTATGTGTGGCTATGACTGTATGTGTGACTATGACTGTGTGTGTGACTATGACTGTATATGTGGCTATGACTGTATGTGTGGCTATGACTGTATATGTGGCTATGAGTGTATGTGTGGCTATGACTGTATATGTGGCTATGAGTGTATGTGTGGCTATGACTGTATGTGTGGCTATGACTGTATGTGTGGCTATGACTGTGTGTGTGACTATGACTGTGTGTGTGGCTATGACTGTGTGTGTGACTATCACTGTATGTGTGACTATGACTGTGTGTGTGGCTATGACTGTGTGTGTGGCTATGACTGTATGTGTGACTATGACTGTATGTGTGACTATGACTGTGTGTGTGGCTATGACTGTGTGTGTGACTATGACTGTGTGTGTGGCTATGACTGTATGTGTGACTATGACTGTGTGTGTGGCTATGACTGTATGTGTGACTATGACTGTGTGTGTGACTATGACTGTGTGTGTGGCTATGACTGTATGTGTGACTATGACTGTATGTGTGACTATGACTGTGTGTGTGGCTATGACTGTGTGTGTGACTATGACTGTGTGTGTGGCTATGACTGTATGTGTGACTATGACTGTGTGTGTGGCTATGACTGTATGTGTGACTATGACTGTGTGTGTGACTATGACTGTGTGTGTGGCTATGACTGTATGTGTGACTATGACTGTATGTGTGACTATGACTGTGTGTGGCTATGACTGTGTGTATGACTATCACTGTGTGTGTGGCTATGACTGTGTGTGTGGCTATGACTGTGTGTGTGGCTATGACTGTGTGTGTACTGTGACTGTATGTGTGGCTATGACTGTGTGTGTGACTAGTACTGTGTGTGTGGCTATGACTGTATGTGTGGCTATGACTGTATGTGTGGCTATGACTGTATGTGTGGCTATGACTGTATGTGTGACTATGACTGTGTGTGTGACTGTGACTGTATGTGTGGCTATGACTGTGTGGGTGGCTATGACTGTATGTGTGGCTATGCCTGTGTGTGTACTGTGACTGTATGTGTGGCTATGACTGTATGTGTGGCTATGACTGTGTGTGTGGCTATGACTGTATGTGTGGCTATGACTGTGTGTGACTGTGACTGTATGTGTGACTGTGACTGTATGTGTGACTATGACTGTATGTGTGACTGTGACTGTGTGTGTGGCTATGACTGTATGTGTGACTGCGACTGTATGTGTGGCTATGACTGTGTGTGACTGTGACTGTATGTGTGACTATGACTGTATGTGTGACTGTGACTGTATGTGTGGCTATGCCTGTATGTGTGACTATGACTGTATGTGTGACTGTGACTGTATGTGTGGCTATGACTGTATGTGTGACTGTGACTGTATGTGTGACTATGACTGTGTGTGACTGTGACTGTGTGTGTGGCTATGACTGTGTGTGACTGTGACTGTATGTGTGGCTATGACTGTATGTGTGACTGTGACTGTATGTGTGACTATGACTGTATGTGTGACTATGACTGTATGTGTGACTATGACTGTATGTGTGGCTATGAATGTGTCTGTGGCTATGACTGTATGTGTGACTATGACTGTATGTGTGGCTATGACTGTATGTGTGACTATGACTGTATGTGTGACTATGACTGTATGTGTGACTATGACTGTATGTGTGACTATGACTGTATGTGTGGCTATGAATGTGTCTGTGGCTATGACTGTATGTGTGACTATGAATGTGTCTGTGGCTATGACTGTGTCTGTGGCTATGACTGTATGTGTGTCTATGACTGTATGTGTGACTATGACTGTGTCTGTGACTATGACTGTGTCTGTGGCTATGACTGTATGTGTGGCTATGACTGTATGTGTGACTATGAATGTGTCTGTGGCTATGACTGTGTCTGTAGCTATGACTGTATGTGTGTCTATGACTGTATGTGCGACTATGACTGTGTCTGTGACTATGACTGTATGTGTGGCTATGACTGTATGTGTGGCTATGACTGTGTCTGTGACTATGAATGTGTGTGTGGCTATGACTGTATGTGTGACTATGACTGTATGTGTGACTATGACTGTGTGTGTGACTATGACTGTATGTGTGACTATGACTGTATGTGTGGCTATGACTGTGTGTGTGGCTATGACTGTATGTGTGGCTATGACTGTGTGTGTGACTATGACTGTGTGTGTGACTATGACTGTATGTCTGACTGCGACTGTATGTGTGACTATTACTGTGTGTGTGACTATGACTGTATGTGTGGCTATGACTGTGTGTGTGACTATGACTGTCTGTGTGACTATGACTGTATGTGTGGCAATGACTGTGTGTGTGGCTATGACTGTGTGTGTGGCTATGACTGTATGTGTGGCTATGACTGTATGTGTGGCTATGACTGTATGTGTGACTATGACTGTGTGTGTGACTATGAGTGTATGTATGGCTATGACTGTGTGTGACTATGACTGTATGTGTGGCTATGACTGTGTGTGTGACTATTACTGTATGTGTGACTATGACTGTATGTGTGACTATGACTGTATGTGTGACTATGACTGTATGTGTGACTATGACTGTATGTATGACTATGACTGTGTTTGTGACTATGACTGTATGTTTGACTGTTACTCTGTGTGTAACTATGACTGTATGTGTAACTATGACTGTATGTGTAACTATGACTGTGTGTGTAATTATGACTGTATGTGTGACTGTGACTGTATGTGTGACTATGACTGTATGTGTGACTATGACTCTGTGTGTGACTATGACTGTGTGTGTGACTATGACTGTATGTGTGACTGTGACTGTATGTGTGACTGTGACTGTGTGTGACTATGACTATGTGTATGACTATGACTGTGTTTGTGACTGTCACTGTAAGTGTGACTGTGTGTGTGACTATGACTGTATGTGTGACTATGACTGTGTGTGTGACTGTGCCTGTGTATGTGACTATGACTGTATGTGTAACTGTGACTGTGTGTGTGACTATGACTGTGTGTGTGTCTATGACTGTATGTGTGACTATAACTGTGTGCATGTGACTATGACTGTGTGTGTGTGACTATGACTGTATGTGTGACTATGACTAGGTGTGTGTGACTATGACTGTGTGTGTGACTATGACTTTGTGTGTGACTATGGCTGTGTGTGACTATGACTGTATGTGTGACTATGACTGTGTGTGTGACTATGACAGTGTGTGTGACTATGACTGTATGTGACTATACTGTGTGTGTGACTGTGACCGTATGTGTGACTGTGACTGTGTGTGACTATGACTGTGTGTGTGTTTGACTATGACTGTGTTTTGTGACTATGACTGTGTGTGTGACTATGACTGTGTGTGTGACTATGACTGTGTGTGTGACTATGACTGTGTGTGTGAATAGAATAGAATAGAATCTTTATTGTCACATAACGTTTACATTGTCAGCCTAGCTGGTAAACTGGTGAGTCGTCAAGTTATACATAAAAGAAATTTAAAAGAAAGAAAAAGAAAAACTAATTCTAATGTATATGTACATAAATTATCAATTACAAGTAATAATAATATATAATAATAATAAATAATAATAAGTAACAAATAATATATAAATAAATAAATAATTATCAATTACAGGTAGTTATGATATTGTGTCATCCATGAATTCCTGTATGGAGTAATATGTCTTATGTAATAACAGATCTTTTACACTTTTATTAAGTAGTTTCAGAGTTTTTATTTCTTTGAGTCGTTGAGGTAATTAATTGTATATTTTTATACCCATATAATGGGGTGTTTTTTCATATAATGTTAATCTATGCATGGGGTATTTTATGCTGGACTCTTTCCGTGTGCCGTAATGATGACGATTTTGTTTTTGGATGAATTTCTCATAATTTTTATATACATAGGTGGATAACTCTAAAATATATACTGAGGGCATTGTTAGAATTTTTAATTTTTTGACTATGACTGTGTGTGTGACTGTGACTGTATGTGTGACTATGACTGTGTGTGTGACTATGACTGTATGTGTGACTATGGCGATGTATGTGACTATGACTGTGTTTGTGACTATGACTGTGTGTATGACTATGACTGTGTTTGTGACTGTCACTGTAAGTGTGACTGTGTGTGTGACTATGACTGTATGTGTGACTATGACTGTATGTGACTATGGATGTGTGTGACTATGGCTGTGTGTGACTGTGACTGTATGTGTGACTGTGACCTGTGTGTGACCATGACTGTGGGTGTGACTATGACCGTGTGTGTGACTATGGCTGTGTGTGTGACTATGACTGTGTGTGTGACTATGACTGTGTGTGACTATGACTGTATGTGTAACTATGACTGTATTTGTGTCTGTGACTGTGACTGTATGTGTGACTATGACTGTATGTGTGACTGTGACTGTATGTGTAACTATGACTGTATGTGTGACTATGACTGTGTGTGTGTGACTATGACTGTGTGTGTGACTATGACTGTATGTGTGACTGTGACTGTATGTGTGACTATGACTGTATGTGTGACTGTGACTGTGTGTGTGACTATGACTGTATGTGTGACTGTGACTGTGTGTGTGACTATGACTGTATGTGTGACTATGACTGTGTGTGTGACTATGACTGTATGTGTGACTGTGCCTGTATGTGTGACTATGACTGTATGTCTGACTGTGACTGTGTATGTGTGACTGTGACTGTATGTGTGACTATGACTGTATGTGTGACTATGACTGTATATGTGACTATGACTGTATGTGTGACTATGACTGTATGTGTGACTATGACTGTATGTGTGACTGTGACTGTATGTGTGACTATGACTGTATGTGTGACTGTGACTGTATGTGTGACTATGACTGTATGTGTGACTATGACTGTATGTGTGACTGTGACTGTATGTGTGACTGTGACTGTATGTGTGACTATGACTGTATGTGTGACTGTGACTGTATGTGTGACTATGACTGTATGTGACTATGACTGTATTTGTGACTGACTGTATGTGTAACTATGACTGTATGTGTCAGTATGACTGTATGTGTGACTGTGACTGTATGTGTGACTATGACTGTGTGTGTGACTGTGACTTTATGTGTGACTGTGACTGTGTGTGTGAATATGACTGCATGTGTGACTGTGACTGTATGTGTGGCTATGACTGTATGTGTGACTGTGACTGTATGTGTGACTATGACTGTATGTGTGACTGTGACTTTATGTGTGACTGTGACTGTGTGTGTGAATATGACTGCATGTGTGACTATGACTGTATGTGTGGCTATGACTGTATGTGTGACTGTGACTGTATGTGTTACTATGACTGTATGTGTGACTATGACTGTATGTGTAACTATGACTGTATGTGTGACTGTGACTGTGTGTGTGAATATGACTGCATGTGTGACTGTGACTGTATGTGTAACTATGACTGTATGTGTGACTATGACTGTATGTGTAACTATGACTGTATGTGTATGACTGTATGTGTGAAGGTGACTGTATGTGTGACTGTGACTGTATGTGTCACTCTGACTTTATGTGTGACTGTGACTGTGTGTGTGAATATGACTGCATGTGTGACTGTGACTGTATGTGTAACTATGACTGTATGTGTGACTATGACTGTATGTGTGACTGTGACTGTATGTGTGACAATGAATTGTGCGACTATGACTGTGACTGTATGTGTGAATATGACTACATGTGTGACTATGACTGTATGTGTGACTATGACTGTATGTGTGACTGTGACTGTATGTGTGACTATGACTGCATGTGTGACTGTGACTGTATGTGTAACTATGACTGTATGTGTGACTATGACTGTATGTGTGACTATGACTGTATGTGTGACTATGACTGTATGTCTGACTGTGACTGTATGTGTGAATCTGACTGCATGTGTGACTATGACTGTATGTGTAACTATGACTGTATGTGTGACTATGACTGTATGTCTGACTGTGACAGTATGTGTGAATCTGACTGCATGTGTGACTATGACTGTATGTGTAACTATGACTGTATGTGTGACTATGACTGTATGTATGACTGTGACTGTATGAGTGAATCTGACTGCATGTGTGACTATGACTGTATGTGTAACTATGACTGTATGTGTGACTATGACTGTATGTGTGACTATGACTGTATATGTGAATCTGACTGCATGTGGGAATCTGACTGCATGTGTAACTATGACTGTATGTGTGACTATGACTGTAAGTATGTGGCTATGTCTGTGTGTGTGGCTATGACTGTGTGTGTGGCTATGACTGTGTATGACTATGACTGTATGTGTGACTATGACTGTATGTGTGACTATGACTGTGTATGACTAAGACTGTATGTGTGACTATGACTGTATGTGTGACTGCGACTGTATGTGTGACTATGACTGTATGTATGTGGCTATGACTGTGTACGTGGCTATGACTGTGTGTGTGGCTATGACTGTGTATGACTATGACTGTATGTGTGACTATGACTGTATGTGTGACTGCGACTGTATGTGTGACTATGACTGTATGTGTGACTATGACTGTGTATGGCTATGACTGTATGTGTGACTATGACTGTATGTGTGACTATGACTGTATGTGTGACTGCGACTGTATGTGTGACTATGACTGTATGTGTGACTATGACTGTGTATGGCTATGACTGTATGTGTGACTATGACTGTATGTGTGACTATGACTGTATGTATGTGGCTATGACTGTGTGTGTGGCTATGACTCTGTGTATGACTATGACTGTATGTGTGACTATGACTGTGTATGGCTATGACTGTATGTGTGACTATGACTGTATGTGTGACTGCGACTGTATGTGTGACTATGACTGTATGTATGTGGCTATGACTGTGTGTGTGGCTATGACTGTATGTGTGACTATGACTGTGTATGGCTATGACTGTATGTGTGACTATGACTGTATGTGTGACTGCGACTGTATGTGTGACTATGACTG
Source organism: Mantis religiosa (assembly GCA_030765055.1). NCBI lineage: Eukaryota > Metazoa > Arthropoda > Insecta > Mantodea > Mantidae > Mantis > Mantis religiosa. The sequence continues at coordinate 3,683,428 of JAUKNK010000031.1, read as the reverse complement.
TATGTATGTGGCTATGACTGTGTGTGTGGCTATGACTCTGTGTATGACTATGACTGTATGTGTGACTATGACTGTGTATGACTATGACTGTATGTGTGACTATGACTGTATGTGTGACTGCGACTGTATGTGTGACTATGACTGTATGTATGTGGCTATGACTGTGTGTGTGGCTATGACTGTATGTGTGACTATGACTGTGTATGGCTATGACTGTATGTGTGACTATGACTGTATGTGTGACTGCGACTGTATGTGTGACTATGACTGTATGTATGTGGCTATGACTGTGTGTGTGGCTATGACTCTGTGTATGACTATGACTGTATGTGTGACTATGACTGTGTATGACTATGACTGTATGTGTGACTATGACTGTGTATGACTATGACTGTATGTATGTGGCTATGACTGTGTGTGTGGCTATGACTCTGTGTATGAATATGACTGTGTATGACTATGACTGTATGTGTGACTATGACTGTGTATGGCTATGACTGTATGTATGTGGCTATGACTGTGTGTGTGGCTATGACTCTGTGTATAACTATGACTGTATGTGTGACTATGACTGTGTATGACTATGACTGTATGTGTGACTATGACTGTATGTGTGACTATGACTATATGTATGTGGCTATGACTGTGTGTGTGGCTATGACAGTATGTGTGACTATGACTGTGTATGACTATGACTGTATGTGTGACTATGACTGTATGTGTGACTGCGACTGTATGTGTGACTATGACTGTATGTATGTGGCTATGACTGTGTGTATGACTATGACTGTATGTGTGACTATGACTGTGTATGGCTATGACTGTATGTGTGACTATGACTGTATGTATGTGGCTATGACTGTATGTGTGGCTATGACTGTATGTGTGACTATGACTGTATGTGTGACTATGACTGTATGAGTGGCTATGACTGTATGTGTGACTATGACTGTGTGTGTGGCTATGACTGTGTGTGTGGCTATGACTGTATGTGTGGCTATGACTGTGTGTGTGACTATGACTCTGTGTGTGACTATGACTGTGTGTATGACTATGACTGTATGTGTGACTATGACTGTGTGTGTGGCTATGACTGTGTGTGTGGCTATGACTGTATGTGTGGCTATGACTCTGTGTGTGGCTATGACTGTATGTGTGGCTATGACTCTGTGTGTGGCTATGACTGTGTGTGTTGCTATGGCTCTGTGTGTGACTATGATGTATGTGTGGCTATGGCTGTATGTGTGACTATGACTGTATGTGTGACTATGACTGTATGTGTGACTATGACTGTGTGTGTGACTATGATGTATGTGTGGCTATGGCTGTGTGTGTGACTATGACTGTATGTGTGACTATGACTGTATGTGTGACTATGACTGTGTGTGTGACTATGATGTATGTGTGGCTATGGCTGTGTGTGTGACTATGACTGTATGTGTGACTATGACTGTATGTGTGACTATGACTGTATGTGTGGCTATGACTGTGTGTGTGGCTATGACTGTATGTGTGGCTATGACTGTGTGTGTGACTATGACTGTGTGTGTGACTATGACTGTATGTGTGACTGCGACTGTATGTGTGACTATGACTGTGTGTGTGACTATGACTGTATGTGTGGCTATGACTGTGTGTGTGACTATGACTGTCTGTGTGACTATGACTGTATGTGTGGCAATGACTGTGTGTGTGGCTATGACTGTGTGTGTGGCTATGACTGTATGTGTGGCTATGACTGTATGTGTGACTATGACTGTGTGTGTGACTATGAGTGTATGTATGGCTATGACTGTGTGTGACTATGACTGTATGTGTGGCTATGACTGTGTGTGTGACTATGACTGTATGTGTGACTATGACTGTATGTGTGACTATGACTGTGTGTGTGACTATGACAGTATGTGTGACTATGAGTGTGTGTGTGTGTGACTATGACTGTGTGTGTGACTATGACTGTATGTGTGACTATGACTGTGTGTGTGACTATGACTGTATGTGTGACTATGACTGTGTGTGTGACTATGACTGTGTGTGTAACTATGACTGTATGTGTGACTATGACTGTGTGTGTGACTATGACTGTATGTGTGACTATGAGTGTGTGTGTGTGACTATGACTGTGTGTGTGGCTATGACTGTATGTGTGACTATGACTGTGTGTGTGACTATGACTGTATGTGTGACTATGACTGTGTGTGTGACTATGACTGTATGTGTGACTATGACTGTGTGTGACTATGACTGTGTGAGTGGCTATGACTGTATGTGTTACTATGACTGTGTGTGTGACTGTGACTGTATGTGTGGCTATGACTGTGTTTGTGGCTATGACTGTCTGTGTGACTATGACTGTGTGTGTGACTGTGACTGTATGTGTGACTATGACTGTATGTGTGGCTATGACTCTATGTGTGACTATGACTGTGTGTGTGACTATGACTGTATGTGTGACTATGACTGTGTGTGTGACTATGACTGTGTGTGTGGCTATGACTGTGTGTGTGACTATGACTGTGTGTGTGACTATGACTGTATGTGAGACAATGACTGTGTGTGTGACTATGACTGTGTGTGTGACAATGACTGTGTGTGTGACTATGACTGTGTGTGTGACTATGACTGTGTGTGTGACTATGACTGTATGTGTGACTATGACTGTGTGTGTGACTATGACTCTGTGTGTGACTATGACTGTGTGTGTGACTATGACTGTGTCTGTGACTATGACTGTATGTGTGACTATGACTGTGTGTGTGACTATGACTGTGTGTGTGACTATGACTGTGTGTGTGACTATGACTGTGTGTGTGACTATGACTGTGTGTGTGGCTGTGACTGTATGTGTGACTATGACTGTGTGTGTGACTATGACTGTGTGTGTGTCTATGACTGTGTGTGTGACTATGACTGTGTGTGTGGCTATGACTGTGTGTGTGGCTATGACTGTATGTGTGACTATGACTGTATGTGTGGCTATGACTGTATGTGTGACTATGACTGTATGTGTGACTATGACTATGTGTGTGACTATGACTGTATGTGTGGCTATGACTGTGTGTGTGACTATGACTGTATGTGTGGCTATGACTGTGTGTGTGACTATGACTGTATGTGTGGCTATGACTGTGTGTGTGACTGTGCGTGTGGCTATGACTGTGTGTGTGGCTATGACTGTATGTGTGGCTATGACTGTATGTGTGACTATGACTGTATGTGTGACTATGACTGTATGTGTGACTATGACTATGTGTGTGACTATGACTGTATGTGTGGCTATGACTGTGTGTGTGACTATGACTGTATGTGTGGCTATGACTGTGTGTGTGACTATGACTGTATGTGTGACTATGACTGTGTGTGTGACTGTGCGTGTGGCTATGACTGTGTGTGTGGCTATGACTGTATGTGTGGCTATGACTGTATGTGTGACTATGACTGTATGTGTGGCTATGACTGTATGTGTGACTATGACTGTGTGTGTGACTATGACTGTGTGTGTGGCTATGACTGTATGTGTGGCTATGACTGTGTGTGTGACTATGACTGTGTGTGTGACTATGACTGTATGTGTGGCTATGACTGTGTGTGTGACTATGACTGTGTGTGTGACTATGACTGTATGTGTAGCAATGACTGTGTGTGTGGCTATGACTGTGTGTGTGGCTATGACTGTATGTGTGGCTATGACTGTATGTGTGACTATGACTGTGTGTGACTATGACTGTATGTGTGACTATGACTGTATGTATGGCTATGGCTGTGTGTGTGACTATGACTTTATGTGTGACTATGACTGTATGTGTGACTATGACTGTGTGTGTGACTATGACTGTATGTGTGACTATGACTGTGTGTGACTATGACTGTGTGTGTGACTATGACTGTATGTGTGACTATGACTGTATGTGTGACTATGACTGTATGTGTGACTATGACTGTAGGTGTGACTATGACTGTGTGTGTGGCTATGAATGTATGTGTGGCAATGACTGTATGTATGGCTATGACTGTATGTGTGACTGTGACTGTGTGTGTGACTATGACTGTATGTGTGACTATGACTGTATGTGTGACTATGGCTGTGTGTGTGACTATGACTGTGTGTGTGGCAATGACTGTGTGTGTGACTATGACTGTGTGTGTGACTATGACTGAATGTGTGACTATGGCTGTGTGTGTGACTATGACTGTGTGTGTGGCAATGACTGTATGTGTGACTATGACTGTGTGTGTGACTATGACTGAATGTGTGACTATGGCTGTGTGTGTGACTATGACTGTGTGTGTGTGGCAATGACTGTATGTATGGCTATGACTGTATGTGTGACTATGACTGTGTGTGTGACTATGACTGTATGTGTAGCAATGACTGTGTGTGTGGCTATGACTGTGTGTGTGACTATGACTGTGTGTGTGACTATGACTGTGTGTGTGACTATGACTGTATGTGTGACTATGACTGTGTGTGTGGCTATGACTGTGTGTGGCTATGACTGTGTATGTCACTATGACTGTGTGTGTCACTATGACTGTGTGTGTGGCTATGACTGTGTGTGTGACTATGACTGTGTGTGTGACTATGACTGTATGTATGACTATGACTGTGTGTGGCTATGACTGTATGTATGACTATGACTGTGTGTGAGACTATGACTGTGTGTGGCTATGACTGTGTGTATGACTATGACTGTATGTGTGACTATGACTGTGTATGTGACCGTGACTGTGTGTGGCTATGACTGTATGTATGACTATGACTGTATGTGTGACTGTGACTGTGTGTGGCTATGACTGTGTGTGTGGCTATGACTGTATGTGTGGCTATGACTGTGTGTGTGACTATGACTGTATGTGTGGCTATGACTGTATGTATGACTATGACTGTATGTGTGACTGTGACTGTGTGTGGCTATGACTGTGTGTGTGGCTATGACTGTATGTGTGGCTATGACTGTATGTATGACTATGACTGTGTGTGTGACTGTGACTGTGTGTGGCTATGACTGTGTGTGTGACTATGACTGTATGTGTGACTATGACTGTTTTTGTGGCTATGACTGTGTGTGTGGCTATGACTGTATGTGTGACTGTGACTGTATGTGTAACTATGACTGTATGTTTGACTATGACTGTATGTGTGACTATGGCTGAATTTGTGGCTATGACTGTATGTGTGGCTATGACTGTGTGTGTGACTATGACTGTGTGTGTGGCTATGACTGTATGTGTGACTATGACTGTGTGTGTGACTATGACTGTATGTGTGACTATGGCTGAATTTGTGGCTATGACTGTGTGTGTGGCTATGACTGTATGTGTAACTATGACTGTGTGTGTGGCTATGACTGTGATTGTGGCTATGACTGTATGTGTGGCTATGACTGTGTGTGTGGCTATGACTGTATGTGTGGCTATGACTGTGTGTGTGACTATGACTGTATGTGTGGCTATGACTGTATGTGTGACTATGACTGTGTGTGACTATGACTGTGTGTGTGACTATGAATGTGTGTGTGACTATGACTGTATGTGTGACTATGACTGTGTGTGTGACTATGAGTGTATGTGTGACTATGACTGTATGTGTGACTATGACTGTATGTGTGGCTATGACTGTATGTTTGACTATGACTGTATGTGTGACTATGACTGTATGTGTGACTATGACTGTATGTGTGACTATGACTGTATGTGTGGCTATAACTGTGTGTGTGACTATGACTGTATGTGTGACTATGACTGTATGTGTGACTATGACTGTATGTGTGGCTATGACTGTGTGTGTGGCTATGACTGTATGTGTGACTATGACTGTATGTGTGGCTATGACTGTGTGTGTGACTATGACTGTATGTGTGACTATGACTGTATGTGTGACTATGACTGTATGTGTGACTATGACTGTATGTGTGACTATGACTGTATGTGTGGCAATGACTGTGTGTGGCTATGACTGTATGTGTGGCTATGACTGTGTGTGTGACTATGACTGTGTGTGTGACTATGACTGTGTGTGACTATGACTGTGTGTGCGACTATGACTGTATGTGTGACTATGACTGTATGTGTGGCTATGACTGTGTGTGTGACTATGACTGTATGTGTGACTATGACTGTGTGTGTGTGACTATGACTGTATGTGTGGCTATGACTGTGTGTGTGACTATGACTGTATGTGTGACTATGACTGTATGTGTGACTATGACTGTGTGTGTGGCTATGACTGTGTGTGTGGCTATGACTGTATGTGTGGCTATGACTGTGTGTGTGACTATGACTGTATGTGTGGCTATGACTGTGTGTGTGACTATGACTGTATGTGTGACTATGACTGTGTGTGTGACTATGACTGTATGTGTGACTATGACTGTATGTGTGGCTATGACTGTGTGTGACTATGACTGTGTGAGTGGCTATGACTGTATGTGTTACTATGACTGTGTGTGTGACTGTGACTGTATGTGTGGCTATGACTGTGTGTGTGGCTATGACTGTATGTGTGGCTATGACTGTGTGTGTGACTATGACTGTGTGTGTGACTATGACTGTATGTGTGGCTATGACTGTGTGTGTGACTATGACTGTCTGTGTGACTATGACTGTATGTGTGGCAATGACTGTATGTGTGGCTATGACTGTGTGTGTGGCTATGACTGTGTGTGGCTATGACTGTATGTGTGACTATGACTGTGTGTGTGACTATGAGTGTATGTATGGCTATGACTGTGTGTGACTATGACTGTATGTGTGGCTATGACTGTGTGTGTGACTATGACTGTGTGTGTGACTATGACTGTATGTGTGACTATGACTGTGTGTGTGACTATGACTGTATGTGTGACTATGAGTGTGTGTGTGTGTGTGACTATGACTTTGTGTGTGACTATGACTGTGTGTGTGGCTATGACTGTATGTGTGACTATGACTGTGTGTGTGACTATGACTGTATGTGTGACTATGACTGTGTGTGTGACTATGACTGTATGTGTGACTATGACTGTGTGTGACTATGACTGTGTGAGTGGCTATGACTGTATGTGTTACTATGACTGTGTGTGTGACTGTGACTGTATGTGTGACTATGACTGTATGTGTGGCTATGACTGTATGTGTGACTATGACTGTGTGTGTAACTATGACTGTATGTGAGACTATGACTGTGTGTGTGACTATGACTGTGTGTGTGACAATGACTGTGTGTGTGACTATGACTGTGTGTGTGTGACTATGACTGTGTGTGTGACTATGACTGTGTGTGTGACTATGACTGTATGTGTGACTATGACTGTGTGTGACTATGACTGTGTGAGTGGCTATGACTGTATGTGTTACTATGACTGTGTGTGTGACTGTGACTGTATGTGTGACTATGACTGTGTGTGTGGCTATGACTGTATGTGTGACTATGACTGTGTGTGTGACTATGACTGTATGTGTGACAATGACTGTGTGTGTGACTATGACTGTGTGTGTGACAATGACTGTGTGTGTGACTATGACTGTGTGTGTGACTATGACTGTGTGTGTGACTATGACTGTATGTGTGACTATGACTGTGTGTGTGACTATGACTCTGTGTGTGACTATGACTGTGTGTGTGACTATGACTGTGTCTGTGACTATGACTGTATGTGTGACTATGACTGTGTGTGTGACTATGACTGTGTGTGTGACTATGACTGTGTGTGTGACTATGACTGTGTGTGTGACTATGACTGTGTGTGTGACTATGACTGTGTGTGTGACTATGACTGTGTGTGTGACTATGACTGTGTGTGTGGCTATGACTGTGTGTGTGGCTATGACTGTATGTGTGACTATGACTGTATGTGTGGCTATGACTGTATGTGTGACTATGACTGTATGTGTGACTATGACTATGTGTGTGACTATGACTGTATGTGTGGCTATGACTGTGTGTGTGACTATGACTGTATGTGTGGCTATGACTGTGTGTGTGACTATGACTGTATGTGTGATTATGACTGTGTGTGTGACTGTGCGTGTGGCTATGACTGTGTGTGTGGCTATGACTGTATGTGTGGCTATGACTGTATGTGTGACTATGACTGTATGTGTGACTATGACTGTATGTGTGACTATGACTATGTGTGTGACTGTGACTGTATGTGTGGCTATGACTGTGTGTGTGACTATGACTGTATGTGTGGCTATGACTGTGTGTGTGACTATGACTGTATGTGTGACTATGACTGTGTGTGTGACTGTGCGTGTGGCTATGACTGTGTGTGTGGCTATGACTGTATGTGTGGCTATGACTGTATGTGTGACTATGACTGTATGTGTGACTATGACTGTATGTGTGACTATGACTGTGTGTGTGACTATGACTGTGTGTGTGGCTATGACTGTATGTGTGGCTATGACTGTATGTGTGGCTATGACTGTATGTGTGACTATGACTGTGTGTGTGACTATGACTGTGTGTGTGACTGTGACTGTATGTGTGACTATGACTGTATGTGTGGCTATGACTGTATGTGTAGCAATGACTGTGTGTGTGGCTATGACTGTGTGTGTGGCTATGACTGTATGTGTGGCTATGACTGTGTGTGTGACTATGACTGTGTGTGTGACTATGACTGTGTGTGTGACTATGACTGTATGTGTGACTATAACTGTATGTGTGACTATGACTGTATGTGTGACTATGACTGTATGTGTGACTATGACTGTGTGTGACTATGACTGTGTGTGTGACTATGACTGTATGTGTGACTATGTCTGTGTGTGTGGCTATGACTGTGTGTGACTATGACTGTATGTGTGGCTATGACTGTGTGTGTGACTATGACTGTATGTGTGGCTATGACTGTGTGTGTGGCTATGACTGTGTGTGTGACTATGACTGTGTGTGTGACTATGACTGTATGTGTGACTATGACTGTGTGTGTGACTATGACTGTATGTGTGACTATGACTGTTTGTGTGACTATGACTGTGTGTGACTATGACTGTATGTGTGACTATGACTGTATGTATGGCTATGGCTGTGTGTGTGACTATGACTGTATATGTGACTATGACTGTATGTGTGACTATGACTGTGTGTGTGACTATGACTGTATGTGTGACTATGACTGTGTGTGTGACTATGACTGTGTGTGTGACTATGACTGTATGTGTGACTATGACTGTATGTGTGACTATGACTGTATGTGTGACTATGACTGTATGTGTGACTATGACTGTGTGTGTGGCTATGACTGTATGTGTGGCTATGACTGTATGTATGGCTATGGCTGTGTGTGTGACTATGACTGTGTGTGTGACTATGACTGTATGTGTAGCAATGACTGTGTGTGTGGCTATGACTGTGTGTGTGACTATGACTGTGTGTGTGACTATGACTGTGTGTGTGACTATGACTGTATGTGTGACTATGACTGTGTGTGTGGCTATGAGTGTGTGTGGCTATGACTGTGTATGTCACTATGACTGTGTGTGTCACTATGACTGTGTGTGTGTGGCTATGACTGTGTGTGTGACTATGACTGTGTGTGTGACTATGACTGTATATATGACTATGACTGTGTGTGGCTATGACTGTATGTATGACTATGACTGTGTGTGTGACTATGACTGTGTGTGGCTATGACTGTGTGTATGACTATGACTGTATGTGTGACTATGACTGTGTATGTGACTGTGACTGTGTGTGGCAATGACTGTATGTATGACTATGACTGTATGTGTGACTGTGACTGTGTGTGGCTATGACTGTGTGTGTGGCTATGACTGTATGTGTGGCTATGACTGTGTGTGTGACTATGACTGTATGTGTGGCTATGACTGTATGTATGACTATTACTGTATGTGTGACTGTGACTGTGTGTGGCTATGACTGTGTGTGTGGCTATGACTGTATGTGTGGCTATGACTGTATGTATGACTATGACTGTGTGTGTGACTGTGACTGTGTGTGGCTATGACTGTGTGTGTGACTATGACTGTATGTGTGACTATGACTGTGTGTGGGGCTATGACTGTGTGTGTGGCTATGACTGTATGTGTGACTGTGACTGTATGTGTAACTATGACTGTATGTGTGACTATGACTGTATGTGTGACTATGGCTGAATTTGTGGCTATGACTCTATGTGTGGCTATGACTGTGTGTGTGACTATGACTGTGTGTGTGGCTATGACTGTATGTGTGACTATGACTGTGTGTGTGACTATGACTGTATGTGTGACTATGACTGTATGTGTGACTATGGCTGAATTTGTGGCTATGACTGTGTGTGTGGCTATGACTGTATGTGTAACTATGACTGTGTGTGTGGCTATGACTGTATGTGTCACTATGACTGTATGTGTGACTATGACTGTATGTGTGGCTATGAATGTGTGTGTGACTATGTGTGTGTGGCTATGACTGTGTGTGTGACTATGACTGTATGTGTGACTATGACTGTGTGTGTGACTATGACTGTATGTGTGACTATGGCTGTATGTGTGCCTATGACTGTATGTGTGACTATGACTGTATGTGTGGCTATGACTGTGTGTGTGGCTATGACTGTATTTGTGACTATGACTGTATGTGTGACTATGACTGTATGTGTGACTATGACTGTATGTGTGGCTATGACTGAATGTGTGACTATGACTGTGTGTGTGACTATGACTGTGTGTGTGATTATGACTGTATGTGTGACTATGTCTGTATGTGTGACTATGGCTGAATGTGTGACTATGACTGTGTGTGTGACTATGACTGTGTGTGTGACTATGACTGTGTGTGTGATTATGACTGTATGTGTGGCTATGACTGTATGTGTGACTATGGCTGAATGTGTGACAATGACTGTGTGTGTGACTATGACTGTGTGTGTGACTATGACTGTATGTGTGGCTATGACTGTATGTGTGACTATGGCTGAATGTGTGACTATGACTGTGTGTGTGACTATGACTGTGAGTGTGACTATGACTGTATGTGTGGCTATGACTGTATGTGTGACTATGGCTGAATGTGCGACTATGACTGTGTGTGTGACTATGACTGTGTGTGTGACTATGACTGTATGTGTGACTGTGACAGTATGTGTGACTGTGACTGTATGTGTGACTATGACTGTATGTGTTACTATGGCTGAATGTGTGACTATGACTGTGTGTGTGACTAGGACTGTATGTGTGACTGTGACTGTGTGTGTGACTATGACTGTGAGTGTGACTGTGACTGTATGTGTGAATATGACTGTATGTGTGACTATGGCTGAATGTGTGACTATGACTGTATGTGTGACTATGACTGTATGTTTGACTATGACTTGATGTGTGACTATGACTGTTTGTGTGACTATGACTGTATGTGTGACTGTGACAGTATGTGTGACTGTGACTGTATGTGTGACTATGACTGTATGTGTGACTATGGCTGAATGTGTGACTATGACTGTGTGTGTGACTATGACTGTATGTGTGACTGTGACTGTGTGTGTGACTATGACTGTATGTGTGGCTATGACTGTATGTGTGACTATGACTTTATGTGTGACTATGACTGTGTGTGACTATGACTGTAGGTATGGCTATGACTGTGTGTGTGACTATGACTGTGTGTGTGACTATGACTGTATGTGTGACTATGACTGTGGGTGTGACTATGACTGTATGTGTGGCTATGACTGTATGTGTGACTATGACTGTGTGTGTGACTGTGACTGTGAGTGTGACTATGACTGTATGTGTGACTATGACTGTGTGTGTGACTATGACTGTGTGTGTGACAATACTGTGTGTGACTATGACTGTATGTGTGACTATGGCTGAATGTGTGACTATGACTGTGTGTGTGACTATGACTGTGTGTGTGACAATACTGTGTGTGACTATGACTGTATGTGTTGCTATGACTGTATGTGTGACTATGACTGTGTGTGTGACTGTGACTGTGTGTGGCTGACTGTATGTGTGACTGTGACTGTATGTGTGACTGTGACTGTGTGTGTGACTATGACTGTGAGTGTGACTGTGACTGTATGTGTGACTATGACTGTATGTGTGACTATGGCTGAATGTGTGACTATGACTGTATGTGTGGCTATGACTGTATGTGTGACTATGACTTTATGTGTGACTATGACTGTGTGTGACTATGACTGTATGTATGGCTATGACTGTGTGTGTGACTAGGACTGTGTGTGTGACTATGACTGTATGTGTGACTATGACTGTGTGTGTGACTATGACTGAGTGTGTGATTATGACTGTATGTGTGACTATGACTGTATGTGTTACTATTACTGTGTGTGTGACTGTGACCGTATGTGTGACTATGACTGTGTGTGTGGCTATGACTGTATGTGTGACTATGACTGTGTGTGTGACTATGACTGTATGTGTGACTATGACTGTGTGTGTGTGACTATGACTGTGTGTGTGACAATGACTGTGTGTGTGACTATGACTGTGTGTGTGACTATGACTGTGTGTGTGACTATGACTGTATGTGTGACTATGACTGTGTGTGTGACTATGACTGTCTGTGTGACTATGACTGTGTGTGTGACTATGACTGTGTGTGTGACTATGACTGTATGTGGGACTATGACTGTGTGTGTGACTATGACTGTGTGTGTGACTATGACTGTGTGTGTGACTATGGCTGTGTGTGTGACTATGACTGTATGTGTGACTATGACTGTGTGTGTGACTATGACTGTGTGTGTGACTATGACTGTGTGTGTGACTATGACTGTATGTGTGGCTATGACTGTGTGTGTGGCTATGACTGTGTGTGTGGCTATGACTGTATGTGTGACTATGACTGTATGTGTGGCTATGACTGTATGTGTGACTATGACTGTATGTGTGACTATGACTTTGTGTGTGACTATGACTGTATGTGAGGCTATGACTGTGTGTGTGACTATGACTGTATGTGTGGCTATGACTGTGTGTGTGGCTATGACTGTGTGTGTGACTATGACTGTATGTGTGACTATGACTGTGTGTGTGACTGTGCGTGTGCCTATGACTGTGTGTGTGGCTATGACTGTGTGTGTGGCTATGACTGTATGTGTGACTATGACTGTATGTGTGACTATGACTGTATGTGTGACTATGACTGTGTGTGTGACTATGACTGTGTGTGTGGCTATGACTATGTGTGGCTATGACTGTGTGTGTGACTATGACTGTGTGTGTGACTATGACTGTGTGTGTGACTATGACTGTATGTGTAGCAATGACTGTGTGTGTGGCTATGACTGTGTGTGTGGCTATGACTGTATGTGTGGCTATGACTGTATGTGTGACTATGACTGTGTGTGACTATGACTGTATGTGTGACTATGACTGTATGTATGGCTATGGCTGTGTGTGTGACTATGACTGTATGTGTGACTATGACTGTATGTGTGACTATGACTGTGTGTGTGACTTGACTGTATGTGTGACTATGACTGTGTGTGTGACTATGACTGTGTGTGTGACTATGACTGTATGTGTGACTATGACTGTATGTGTGACTATGACTGTATGTGTGACTATGACTGTATGTGTGACTATGACTGTGTGTGTGGCTATGACTATGTGTGGCTATGACTGTATGTATGGCTATGGCTGTGTGTGTGACTATGACTGTGTGTGTGACTATGACTGTATGTGTAGCAATGACTGTGTGTGTGGCTATGACTGTGTGTGTGACTATGACTGTGTGTGTGACTATGACTGTGTGTGTGACTATGACTGTATGTGTGACTATGACTGTGTGTGTGGCTATGACTGTGTGTGGCTATGACTGTGTATGTCACTATGACTGTGTGTGTCACTATGACTGTGTGTGTGTGTCTATGACTGTGTGTGTGACTATGACTGTGTGTGTGACTATGACTGTATGTATGACTATGACTGTGTGTGGCTATGACTGTATGTATGACTATGACTGTGTGTGTGACTATGACTGTGTGTGGCTACGACTGTATGTGTGACTATGACTGTGTGTGTGACTGTGACTGTGTGTGGCTATGACTGTATGTATGACTATGACTGTATGTGTGACTGTGACTATGACTGTGTGTGTGCTTATGACTGTATGTGTGGCTATGACTGTGTGTGTGACTATGACTGTATGTGTGGCTATGACTGTATGTATGACTATGACTGTATGTGTGACTGTGACTGTGTGTGGCTATGACTGTGTGTGTGGCTATGACTGTATGTATGACTATGACTGTGTGTGTGTGACTGTGACTGTGTGTGGCTATGACTGTGTGTGTGACTATGACTGTATGTGTGACTATGACTGTGTGTTTGGCTATGACTGTGTGTGTGGCTATGACTGTATGTGTGACTGTGACTGTATGTGTAACTATGACTGTATGTGTGACTATGACTGTATGTGTGACTATGGCTGAATTTGTGGCTATGACTGTATGTGTGGCTATGACTGTGTGTGTGACTATGACTGTGTGTGTGTGGCTATGACTGTATGTGTGACTATGGCTGTGTGTGTGACTATGACTGTATGTGTGACTATGACTGTATGTGTGACTATGGCTGAATTTGTGGCTATGACTGTGTGTGTGGCTATGACTGTATGTGTAACTATGACTGTGTGTGTGGCTATGACTGTATGTGTCACTATGACTGTATGTGTGACTATGACTGTATGTGTGGCTATGAATGTGTGTGTGACTATGTGTGTGTGTGGCTATGACTGTGTGTGTGACTATGACTGTATGTGTGACTATGACTGTGTGTGTGACTATGACTGTATGTGTGACTATGGCTGTATGTGTGACTATGACTGTATGTGTGACTATGACTGTATGTGTGACTATGACTGTATGTGTGACTATGTCTGTGTGTGTGGCTATGACTGTGTGTGTGGCTATGACTGTGTGTGTGGCTATGACTGTGTGTGTGGCTATGACTGTATTTGTGACTATGACTGTATGTGTGACTATGACTGTATGTGTGACTATGACTGTATGTGTGGCTATGACTGAATGTGTGACTATGACTGTGTGTGTGACTATGACTGTGTGTGTGATTATGACTGTATGTGTGACTATGTCTGTATGTGTGACTATGGCTGAATGTGTGACTATGACTGTGTGTGTGACTATGACTGTGTGTGTGATTATGACTGTATGTGTGGCTATGACTGTATGTGTGACTATGGCTGAATGTGTGACAATGACTGTGTGTGTGACTATGACTGTGTGTGTGACTATGACTGTATGTGTGGCTATGACTGTATGTGTGACTATGGCTGAATGTGTGACTATGACTGTGTGTGTGACTATGACTGTGAGTGTGACTATGACTGTATGTGTGGCTATGACTGTATGTGTGACTATGGCTGAATGTGTGACTATGACTGTGTGTGTGACTATGACTGTGTGTGTGACTATGACTGTATGTGTGACTGTGACAGTATGTGTGACTGTGACTGTATGTGTGACTATGACTGTATGTGTGACTATGGCTGAATGTGTGACTATGACTGTGTGTGTGACTATGACTGTATGTGTGACTGTGACTGTGTGTGTGACTATGACTGTGAGTGTGACTGTGACTGTATGTGTGACTATGACTGTATGTGTGACTATGGCTGAATGTGTGACTATGACTGTATGTGTGACTATGACTGTATGTGTGACTATGACTTTATGTGTGACTATGACTGTGTGTGTGACTATGACTGTATGTGTGACTGTGACAGTATGTGTGACTGTGACTGTATGTGTGACTATGACTGTATGTGTGACTATGGCTGAATGTGTGACTATGACTGTGTGTGTGACTATGACTGTATGTGTGACTGTGACTGTGTGTGTGACTATGACTGTATGTGTGGCTATGACTGTATGTGTGACTATGACTGTGTGTGTGACTGTGACTGTGAGTGTGACTATGACTGTATGTGTGACTATGACTGTGTGTGTGACTATGACTGTTTGTGTGACAATACTGTGTGTGACTATGACTGTATGTGTGACTATGGCTGAATGTGTGACTATGACTGTGTGTGTGACTATGACTGTGTGTGTGACAATACTGTGTGTGACTATGACTGTATGTGTTGCTATGACTGTATGTGTGACTATGACTGTGTGTGTGACTGTGACTGTGTGTGGCTGACTGTATGTGTGACTGTGACTGTATGTGTGACTGTGACTGTGTGTGTGACTATGACTGTGAGTGTGACTGTGACTGTATGTGTGACTATGACTGTATGTGTGACTATGGCTGAATGTGTGACTATGACTGTATGTGTGACTATGACTGTATGTGTGACTATGACTTTATGTGTGACTATGACTGTGTGTGTGACTATGACTGTATGTGTGACTGTGACAGTATGTGTGACTGTGTCTGTATGTGTGACTATGACTGTATGTGTGACTATGGCTGAATGTGTGACTATGACTGTGTGTGTGACTATGACTGTATGTGTGACTGTGACTGTGTGTGTGACTATGACTGTATGTGTGGCTATGACTGTATGTGTGACTATGACTTTATGTGTGACTATGACTGTGTGTGACTATGACTGTATGTATGGCTATGACTGTGTGTGTGACTATGACTGTGTGTGTGACTATGACTGTATGTGTGACTATGACTGTGAGTGTGACTTTGACTGTATGTGTGGCTATGACTGTATGTGTGACTATGACTGTGTGTGTGACTGTGACTGTGAGTGTGACTATGACTGTATGTGTGGCTATGATTGTATGTGTGACTATGACTGTGTGTGTGACTATGACTGTGTGTGTGACAATACTGTGTGTGACTATGACTGTATGTGTGACTATGGCTGAATGTGTGACTATGACTGTGTGTGTGACTATGACTGTGTGTGTGACTATGACTGTATGTGTTGCTATGACTGTATGTGTGACTGTGACTGTGTGTGTGACTGTGACTGTGTGTGGCTATGACTGTATGTGTGACTATGGCTGAATGTGTGACTATGACTGTGTGTGTGACTATGACTGTATGTGTGACTATGACTGTATGTGTTGCTATGACTGGATGTGTGACTATGACTGTGTGTGTGACTGTGACTGTGTGTGACTATGACTGTATGTGTGACTATGGCTGAATGTGTGACTATGACTGTGTGTGTGACTATGACTGTATGTGTGACTATGACTGTGTGTTTGGCTATGACTGTGTGTGTGGCTATGACTGTATGTGTGGCTATGACTGTATGTGTGACTGTGTGTGTGACTATGTGTGTGACTATGACTGTGTGTGTGGCTATGACTGTATGTGTGTGACTGTGTGTGTGACTATGGCTGAATTTGTGGCTATGACTGTATGTGTGACTATGACTGTGTGTGTGACTATGACTGTTTGTGTGGCTATGACTGTGTGTGTGGCTATGACTGTATGTGTAACTATGACTGTGTGTATGGCTATGACTGTGTGTGTGGCTATGACCGTGTGTGTGGCTATGACTGTGTGTGTGACTATGACTGTGTGTGTGACTATGACTGTGTGTGTGGCTATGACTGTGTGTGACTGTGACTGTATGTGTGACTATGACTGTGTGTGTGACTATGACTGTGTGTGTGGCTATGACTGTGTGTGTGACTATGACTGTGTGTGTGGCTATGACTGTGTGTGTGACTATGACTGTATGTGTGACTATGACTGTGTGTGTGGCTATGACTGTGTGTGTGACTATGACTGTATGTGTGACTATGACTGTGTGTGTGGCTATGACTGTGTGTGTGGCTATGACTGTGTGTGTGGCTATGACTGTATGTGTGACTGTGACTGTATGTGTAACTATGACTGTATGTGTAACTATGACTGTATGTGTGGCTATGACTGTATGTGTGGCTATGACTGTGTGTGTGGCTATGACTGTGTGTGTGGCTATGACTGTATGTGTGGCTATGACTGTGTGTGACTATGACTGTATGTGTGACTATGACTGTATGTGTGACTATGACTGTATGTGTGACTATGGCTGTGTGTGTGGCTATGACTGTGTGTGACTATGGCTGTGTGTGTGACTATGACTGTATGTGTGACTATGACTGTGTGTGACTATGACTGTATGTGTGACTATGACTGTGTGTGACTATGACTGTGTGTTTGACTATGACTGTGTGTTTGACTATGACTGAATATGTGACTATAACTGTATGTGTGACTTTTGACGGTATGTGTGACTATGACTGTATGTGTGACTGTGACTGTTTTTTTTTTAAAATTATCACTGCATGCTCCGTTACATCGTTTCACTACATGCATTCCTTAAACTTATAATGAGAATTTGTAACACTTGTAAAAATTGTAATTACTACAACTCGTAATATGATACATTTTTTTTTTGGTTATGCTTTTACATTTTTTCAAAGTCTATTTTGTTTATGAATTTTAAAAATTATTTTTGGTATTGCTTGATTAGATCACTGTTTGTTGCCGGCCACTGTCCACCCCTCAGTCTAATGTTTTTTTTTGAGTTCTAGTCTTTCACTGTTCAGAAGAGGACAGTTGTATATTAAATGATCCACTGTTTGGTTTTGTAGTTCACATTTGCACATTGCACTTTCCGATATTTTGAATCTGTTGTAGTAGTATCTTGTCTTCCCATGTCCATTGAGGATGGCAGTAGTCTTTCCGTTGAGTGGGATGGTCATTTTTAGTCGTTCTTGCACAGAAGAAAAGAACGTTTTGCTGATTCTTCCTTTTGTTGTGTTCTCCCATTGGTCTTGCCACCGTCGCAGTCCATTCTCTTCTGCCTCCTTGATTATGTGTGTCCTAGGTATCTTGCTGTAGATAATCTCCCCATTGTCTTCCTGTGCAGCCCCCTTTGCCGTCTGGTCTGCTATTTCGTTCCTGCATAGTCCCGAGTGCGCCTTTACCCATTTTATGTGGATGGTCCAGCCATTGTCCTGCAGATGCTTGATCTTGACCTTTATTTCCTCTATTATTTTGCTTCGGATTTGACTGTTCTTAAGGTCTACTGTAATCTGGCTGTCCGTGTTCACTACGCCTAATTTATTTCCCACTGTAAGTTCTAAGCTGTTATCGGCTATTGCTTGAAGTCCCTCTAGAATTGCTATCTGTTCTGCTTGGTTATTGGTGCAGCACTCACCGAGTTTATACTTGAGCTTTTTAACCTCTTCCCCATTTTGGAAAATTACTGCTGCGTCTCCGACTTTTCCATTTATCTTGCTTCCATCGGTATAAATCTCTATGTTGTACTGTATGTCTTCCTGTGCTTCTTGAACACGCATTCTCTCTGAGGGATGTGGCCACTCGCTTAGTTTTGGGACTTCTTCTGTTAGTGTCGATTTTTCATTTTTGAATTTATACATTTCTAGTACTTCCTGAATCTTTATATTTATTGGCTTGATTGCTGCCAAAATACAGGACGCTTCGTATGACACAGTTCTATATGCTTTGGCAATTTTTATGTTCATTAGTCTCTGTACGCGTTGATATTTGAGCATGTTCTTTCTCTTTTGGATCGCTTCTTCCCATACTTGCACGCCGTATAGCAGCATCGGAAGTACAGCACCTTTGTAGATTGTTCGAAGGGCTTCTTGGCCTTTTGTTATCAAATAATATCCCTAGATACTTTAATTGTTGTACTTGCTCTATGATCCTATTGTTCAGATAGATGCTTATTTTGCAGTTTTCTTCTTTTATTTTCCTTGAAATCAGAATAGCTTTTGATTTACTATTATTGAACTGGAGTTTGTACTGTTTTGACCAATTTTCTATTTGCTTTAGATCTGTATTCACATACATTTCTGCAACGTCCTTAGTTTCCCCTGCTGTTATCAGCACTAAATCATCTGCGAATGCTATTAATTTGCTTCGTTTCGTGTATTCCAAACTAAGCAATGAATTATACAAGACGTTCCAAAGCCCTGGACCGCAACAGGACCCCTGGGGCCAGCCTTTTGTCACTTCTTTTACTACTCTGCTGTGATTGATGGAAAGTGTAGCTACTCTGTCTTTGAAGGAATTCTTGACCAAAAGATATAAATTTTTGGGGCATTTTAGGTTGCGCAAGTTTAGGAGTATGCCTGTCCACCAGGCAGCGTCGAATGCTCCCTTCACATCCAGACTGGTTATTATAACACTATACTTCTGATCGAGATTTGCTTTTATGAAGTTTTTGAGAGCTAACGCGGCGTCTATGGTGCCTTTTTGTGGGATGAATCCATACTGGTTTGTGTTTAGGAGATTTTTGGTGTGTATGTGATGATTTATCCTATCTATCGTTAGTTTCTCTAACACTTTACCTCCAATGTTTAGTAGACTTATTGGTCTAAATTTTGTGACTTCGCTGCTTTCTTCCTTCCCAGGTTTGATTACAGGTACTATCTGTGATATTTTCCATATTTTTGGAAAGCAACCTTGATTTATACATTTATTGTAAATGGAGGAGAGTGATAATGGGAAGCTCTGGAAGACTCCTAGTATAATATCTTTGGTTATGCCATCTTCCCCAGGTGTCTTCTTTGAACCTTTCAATTGCGTGAAGAATTTCTTCTTGTGTGAACTGTCTATCGTCTTGTGTATATATTGGTTCTTCTTGGAGCCTTCGCATCTCTTGTTGTTGCTCTGTGTCACTTTCCACATCGTCTTTGGGAGTGAAGTGGTCCATCATATACGTAATTATTTCCTGAGTATCGTGTGTGTAGCTTCCGTCTATTTTCTGGATAGTTGTTATGGTGGGCTGGTTCCTTATTTTCCCTGCAGCCAATTTATATGCTGCGTGCCATGGGTTGCCTCTGTTTTCGATGGTACAGTATTTTTTCCACGAGTCTAATTTTTCTTTTAGTATCTGCTTCTGGTACTCACGTTTTCCTTCAATGTATAGCAATTGTCTTTTGTCTCTGAGCTGTTGGTTATTTGCTGTTTTCTGGAATCTTCTGCGCAGAGCATTCACTCTTTTTCTTAACATCGTGAGCTGATTATTCCACCATGGTACAGATTTCTTCTTGGTTGATATTTTCCTTGAAGTGGATTTGTGGAAAGATCCGTCACAAGCTGTTATGATGCACGAGTTGAATCTTTCTGTCACCTTTTCAGCATCTCGAGAATAATTAATAATTTCACTGATTTGTTTGTCGGTCTGTTCCAGGTCGTTTGATTTGTTTCGCATTGAAATTCTTTGGCCAGAGCTGAGTGTAGAAGTTTTGTGAACTGTTCATAGTTTTCTTTCTGCTTTAGAATATATCTGTTGCCGGTATGTTGTGCATTACTGTTGGGCTGTATAGGGAATATACAGGTTTGCTGCGTTCTGGGTATTTCAAAGGAGATGATTTTGTGGTCAGAACAACTTTCTTCCTCTCCACATTTCCAGTTTGCTACTGTCGTGAGCAGATGATGATTAGTTATCGTCAAGTGGATCCAACTTTTTGCCCTGCTTGTTTCAAAGGTTGGTATCCCTGTGTTTACATTGATTATGTGGAGCGTCGAAGTTGTAAGAAAATCTTCTAGGGTTCGCCCTCGTTCGTTGGCTGTTGTGTCGAACCATAGTTTGCTCCTGGCATTAGTGTGCTGAAATTATTATTCCACGCCGTTCTGTGTGATCTAAGATTTTTTCTATTCTGCTTATATCAATGCCTATGTCTGTTTGAATGTCAAAATACATACTTGACGCGAAGAATTTTTTTCTTTGATGGTGGATTTCGATGAGAACACAATCTTCATTCGAAAGTTGGCTTATTACTGTAGCGTCGATAGTTCTGTTGCTTATAATAATGGCTGCCCTTTTCCTTCCGTACCCGCAAACATAAGTTCTCATTGATTTTGGAATGCCAGCTAATTTATTATTTACGGTGTATGGTTCCTGTATGAGGCATATGTCTACACCATTTTCATTTATTAATTGAACCAAATTACTTGTGGCTATCTTGGAATGTTGCAAATTAACTTGGAAAAATTTTAACTTCTGTTCAGCCATTTAGTAGTCGATGTTCATTTGATACCTCCTTAATGCTGCTAGATTGCATGGGCAGTTATAATCTAGCGCCGAGTGGTTAACATCAAGTTCGCTGTCCTTGTTATATTTGACGTAGTTAATGCAATTAATGCATTTAAATTCTTCAGCACTGACTTTGCATTCTTTTAGTACATGATCTCCCGCACATTTTGGGCACGTTTGGGTTCCTTTGCAGTTCTGGGCGCGATGGTTGTATCTGCTGCATTTGAAACAACAACTAACTTTGATGTAGTCTTCCCAGTTGCACATGTTCCAGCCCAGTTTTATCTTCTTGCCTATGAGTTGTCTTCTAGCAGAAGAACTGACTTCGACTACTATATTTTTGTTCTTCTTTCTATCATAGAATAAGAATAATTGGCTTCATCGCTTGCGTATCACCATCAAATTCTTTGTTTTGTGCCAGCAGAGCTTCCGCCACGTTTTCAAGAGAAAAATCCTCAGCAATGTTGAATATAATGATCCTTGGATTCCTCCTTCTTCCAGGCACTGCCTCTAGCTCTTCCCCGCAATTCTGATTTATGTTTTTGCAGACTACATTAAGCTCCTCTTGGTTTGAGGTTTCCAAAAGTAACTGTCCGCTTTTTAACTCAGTGAAGGATTTGATACCCACCTTCATTTGAACCGGGTTTACTTTTCTCTTAATCAGTGTCCTGATGTATTCCGCACTTTGGTTATTTTTACTTTTGACATGCATTTTGTACGTCGTCTGCACCGGCTCATTTAATTTGTTACGAACAGCATCCGCGTAGTTTGTCTGCTTGCCGCCTTGTGTCACCCCCTCCCCAACGCATTGCAGCTTGCTCAGCGAGCTACTTGGTGCTATGACGCTAGATGGCACGGGTCCCCTACGCCCTCCTGCTTGCAGCTGATCACTTAATGCTTTCAATTCAGTCTTTTTATTTTTCAATTCTTTAGATTGCTCACACTTATCACTTTTTAGTTTACATATAGCTTTTCTCAGTTCACTAACTGCTTGCACAATATCCTGCTTAAGGTCCTGCCATAAATTTTTACTCACTTCCGTCACATTTATAAGTAATTTAAATGCGCTTTCTATACGCTCATCCGTTTCGTCCACCATTTTACCCTTTTGCTCTATGACTGTGTGTGACTGTGTGTGTGACTGTGAGACTGTGACTGTGACTGTGACTGTGTGTGTGTGACTGTGACTGTGTGAGACTGTGACTGTGTGTAACTGTGACTGTGTGTGTGTGACTGTGAGTGTGACTGTGACTGCGTGTAACTGTGACTGTGTGTGACTGTGTCTGTGTGGGTGTGAATGTGTGTGTGCAAATGTGTGCGTGTGACTGTGACTGTTAGTGTGACTGTGTGTGACTGTGTGTGTGACTGTGACTGTGTGTGACTGTGTGGATGTGAATGTGTGTGTGCAAATGTGTGTGTGTGTGTGTGTGTGTGTGTGTGTGTGTGTGACTGTATGTGTGACTGTGACTGTGTCTGTGTGTGAATGTGTGTGTTCAAATGTGTGTGTGTGTGTGTGTGTGTGTGTGTGTGTGTGTGTGTGTGTGTGTGTGTGTGTGTGTGTGTGTGTGTGTGTGTGTGACTGTGTCTGTGTGTGTGACTGTGTGTGACTGTGTCTGTGTGTGACTGTGTGTGTGACTGTGACTGTGTGTGTGTAAATGTGCGTGTGACTATGACTATGTGTGACTGTGTGTGACTGTATCAGTGTGTGACTGTTTTTTTTTATTATTTTTTTTTATTTTTTACCCGGCATGCCCCATTCCTTAGGAATACTACATGCCTTATTTTATTTACATTATATACAACTTTGACAATAATTTTACAATGATTTTACATATCTTGTATTTGTATTGAAATGTATCCTCTACAATATTTTACAATATTCTTATTAAAATAGTTGCAATTAATTAGCAGTTTTATTGAATATTTATGCTTCATTTGCCTACTCTATATCTGTGAAGTATATTGATTTAACAAATTTGACGAAACATGTTAGATGTGTGTTAATAAGTTCTTCTTTGGTAATGGGTCACAGGCATTGTCTGCTTTATATTTTCTTGAACATTTCGGTTCTTTGTTTGTTTATGATTGGACATCTGAATATTATGTGGCCTACTGTTTGGTCCTCTTCTTGACATTTGCATACTGCGCTATCTAGTAAAGCAAATCGATGGCGGTATGAACGGAGCTTTCCATGTCCTGTGACAATTGCTGTAAACTCTTGGCAAATGGGCAGTGCTTGTTTTAGTCTATTTCTCACTGATGGGAAGAATTATTTGGTGATGGCTCCTTTCCTTGATGCTGTCCATTCTAGTTGCCATGCATTCAGTCCAGTGTCTCTCTCCATGCTTATCAGGACTTCTTTAGGTGTTTTACTATATTGTATTTCACTATCTTCCCCAGCAGCCTCTTTTGCTAGTCTATCTACTATTTCATTGCCATATATGCCCGAGTGTGCTTTCACCCATCCAAAATGCAGCATCCAGTCTGATGTTCTCAGTTCGAGGATTTTAGCTTTGATTGCCTCAGTAAGGTAATTGTGTTTCGAGTTGTTTTTCAGGAAATCCAGTGTTATCCTGCTAAAATGCAACTCGTTTATCAGTGTACGTTTCATTTTCTAGTTCCTTTAGTTTCTTCAGTGCCTCAAGAATTGCAAGTTGCTCTGCCTGGTTATTTGAGCATTGAGCATGCAGCTTGAACTTCAACTTATGGGTCAACATGCCATTTATAAATATTACTGCCGCTGCCCCAACTTTGTCTCCCATTTTGCTGCCGTCTGTGTATATTTCTAATGCATATGTACTGTTATTGTCTATCTCATATATTGAAGGATTTTGTGCCGGGTGTCTCCAGTGTCACATTTCTACTGGTGCATCGTATTCCTCATTGTGAGCTCTTGTTGGCAGATAAGTCCTTACCTTTCCCTCTATGGTTACTTGTAGAGGTTGTGTACCAGCTATTACACATGAAGCCTCATATGAAACTGAATGGTATGCTTTAGCAATTTTTATATTAATTAGTCTGTGCACTCTTCTATACTTAATAATGTTCTTGTATTTCTTGAAAGCTTCTATCCACACTGGTGAGCCATATGTCATCGCTGGAACCATAGCTCCTTCATAGAGATCTGTATACTAATCCCCATTGTAGTTTGGCTGTCCGTGATAACATATTGATGAGGTTAATGGATTTTTCTGCAGTATGGGCTATGTGCCCGTTAAAGTTGAAGTTGCTGTCAAAGTAGATGCCTAAGTATTTCATTTCCTGCGTTTGTCTGAGTTTCTTGTTATTTATGTAAATGCTGATTTCTTTATCTTTGTTTCTCTTCCTGGAGATAAACATACTCTGCGATTTCTTGTCATTGAATTCTAGTTTGTTGTCTGTGTCCCAGTTCTGGATCTTCAGTATGTCCTGGTTCACCGTATTTTCTGCTTCGAATTTGGATGTTCCTCTTGTTAAGATGATAACGTCATCTGCGAAAGCGCCCCTCAAAATCCAACCTCTGCGGTCCTCGTCCCGAGGGGTGGGCAACAGGAAGTAGGGGACTGACTGATGGGGTGATGTACGGTGGGGACTTGGTGTACCCCAGGACCGCTACGGCTGCCGAGAAGGCCCATCAGTAACCCCGAAAACTGGCAGAAGAGGCTCTGGTATTTTCCCCCAGGGACCTACTACGGTAGGTACGGGATTGGCGAACCCGGGGTCCCTAGCCACTCACCCTCATTTCATCCCCCTCACCTCCATCAACTGTGCCACGCTGTGCTACTGCTGATCAGTATGCATCACCTTCTCCCCCTTCTAGTTTTTATTATGATTATTAGTACTTAAGGTCTTAGGTTTATGACTCCTGTCTCACCAGCAGGGATCTCTCCTATCTCCGTGGTTCTGTCCCACGGTTTTCAGCGCGGCTTCCGACATGTGTGCTCTCCGGAGGTCTCAAAAGTGAAGGTTGAGCGGACCCTTCGCACTGCCCCTATGTGTAGCCTTAGGTGCGGAGCCCGTCCACACCGTCAAGTACACCCACGTTGCTCCTTGAGGGCCCGGTCTGTGGTAATCTCCCGACGGCCGCGTTTTGCCGTTGGGTTAGTATCACGGACCGGACGTGTTACCGCTGACGGAACCCCGGTGTAATCAACCACAAGTCCCCTGAATCCGCGTGTGCCTATTACACGCATGCGCGGCCTAAAGTGGGGAGCCACAGGCGGTTATTCCTGTGGTAGGGGCATAAAGCCGGGGTGTGCGTGGTGAACGGTTTACCCATACGGACAAGCAGTGGATATTGAAGGGTAGCTTTTCTGAGGTACAAATGAGATCGGTCATGGGTGGGGTCCCCATGACGGCACAGACCGTGAAGATTCGGTGTCTTTCTTTCTTTAACCCCCGGATGGCAGGCTGACGCCGACGGTTCCGGATGGGGGTCTATATCATCATGTCTCCGCGCAAAACCTCCTTCATTGACCCTTATTTATTGATGACCTTGGCATGTGATGGCAAAACGTTTAAGGATATTAGCCCATTTTATATAAAACGTGAAATAGATAAGATCAGTGGCCCTGTTAAAAATGCTACACGTCTCCGAGACGGTAGCTTACTGTTAGAGACCTCAACTGCAGACCAGTCTAAAAAAACTGCAAAAAGCGTCTTTGTTGGGCTCCTACCCTATCCGGGTAGTCCCACACAAAACGCTGAACACCTGTAGAGGAGTAGTCACCACCTCTAGTTTAGATGGTCTTGCGAATGAGGAAATAGTAAGTTGCCTCTCTGACCAACTTGTCTGTCAGGCGTACCGGCTTACCCGAAAACAAGATGGCAAGGAATACCCCTTACGTACGGTTTTTCTTACTTTCGCCGGGACTAAGTTACCCGAGTACATCTATTGCGGCTATGAGCGTGCGAGCGTCCGCCAGTATGTCCCGAACCCCATGCGCTGTTTCCAATGTCAGCGGTTCGGACATACTAAAACCACATGTACCAACCCTGCACTTTGTGAGAAATGTGCCCTACCGACACACGAAGACCCAAACTGCAGTCGAACACCTTGCTGCGTGAACTGTGGCGGTAGTCATCCCTCCAGCTCGCGAAAAGCATTCAGGAGCTACGTGTCAAAGAACGCCTGACTTTTCCAGAGGCACGACGGCGCTTTGAACAACTAAAGCCTGCTACCACTACTACTGGATATGCATCAGCAGCTCGCCGTACTCCCAACACCACTGTTGCTGTTCAACACGTCCCTGTCGCCCACGCCTCCACGCAGACTGACTTTCTAGCCGTTAAACCCACGTCTCAGACCGCTTGTATATCTACCAGCACAGCTTCTGTTTCAGCCGTACAGACTACAGCCACCAAGCCATCACCGAGCAACAACAATCCAGTAGTAAATGTTAGAAACCGATCCCGGCCACAACATAGATCGCGAAGTCGCTCGCCTTCCATTAGATCCCGGTCTCGTTCTACGATCCGTAGGAGTTCTGACTCCCGAACATCAGCGGAGTCACAGGACGCTAACGATTTTCGAGTCGTAGGGCCCAAATCAGCCAAGGTCAAGAAAAAGGTTAAAACGGCCCGCTAAAAACTCTTTATGGAAATAATCCAGTGGAATGCCAATTGTTTTCGAGCTCGTGCTCAAGACCTACATTTAATTTCTCAACGGTCACCATCAATTATTTGTCTCCAGGAAACCCACTTACATCCCAATCACTCGTTACACCTTCACTCTTTCTCTGCATTTAGAAGCGACTCTCTTGCAGGTATGCGTGCAAGCGGTGGCGTTGCTACCTTAGTGGTAACTAACATCTCAGCCGCCAACGTTCCTCTCACCACACCATTGCAAGCTGTGGCCGTTCGGATACAGCTGGAGAGCATCAGTTTTACCATCTGCAACATGTACCTGCCGCCGCTCAGTATAGTTCCAGAGCGTGATCTTCAAGCTCTATTGGCTCAGCTCCCCGCACCACTTCTCCTTGTGGGAGATTCGAATGCCAAGCACACGCTCTGGGGATCAGACGCTGATGACGCCCGTGGATGCCTCCTCGTAGACGTCTTCGATAAGTCTGACC
The DNA here is from genome assembly GCA_030765055.1 of Mantis religiosa. Taxonomy (NCBI): domain Eukaryota; kingdom Metazoa; phylum Arthropoda; class Insecta; order Mantodea; family Mantidae; genus Mantis; species Mantis religiosa. Next base: position 3,655,423 of record JAUKNK010000031.1, on the reverse strand, counting down.
TGCTTCTGCTAAATACTGGTTAACCAACATTCCTATCATCCGCTTATGGTACACATTCCGTACTAGACCTTTCTTTCTGCAGTCCGTCATTAATACCACTACTTGAGTGGTCAGTACTTTCCGACCTCTTCGGCAGTGATCATTACCCCATTAACATTCATTTTTCTGGCCGCCAATGTGTACCTTCTCGACATCCTCGCTGGATTATTTCCAAAGCCAACTGGGGAAAATTCCAATCCCTCATACACCTCATCGACCATGGTTTCGACACCATCGACGAAATGGTCGAATATTTTACTTGCTCGATCCTGCTCGCAGCAGAATCCAGCATTCCTCGAGGCTCACCTAAACCACGTCGTATTCCTGTACCGTGGTGGTCCGAGGAATGTAGTTTGGCTGTCAAAGCACGCAAACGTGCTTTGCGCATTTTTCAGCGGCACCCGACGGAAGGGAACTTCGTCGCCTTCAAACGTTCTCGCGCTAGGGCACGCTTTATACTGCGCAACGCAAAGCGTAAGTCTTGGGAAGCATTCGTGTGTTCGCTTTCCCGGCGCAGCTCTACCCAACAAGTATGGTCAGCTGTTCGGCGGATGTATGGCAAGTATCGCCGGACGGTAATTCCCGGCCTTGCCATCAACGGTTCCATGTGCACCACCGAGCAGGACATAGCTGAAGCCCTAGCTACCACATTTGCTGCCACGAGCCAAACTGCCCGCTATGACGCTCTCTTCCTGCCTATTAAGGAAAAGGCGGAGCGGGTACCACTTAATTTTAATAGTGACTGCACCGAGCCGTACAACCAACCCTTTACCGCAGCCGAGCTCGCCCATTCTCTGGCGTTAGCAAAGGATTCCTCTCCAGGTCCCGATGACGTACACCGACAGATGCTGCTACATCTTCCATCTGAGGCGCTATATTTCCTTCTAAACATCTATAACCGCATTTGGCATGAGCGGGTTTTCCCTTCCTCCTGGCGAGAGGGTATTGTCATCCCCATCCCTCGACCCGGAAAGGACCGCACGCTACCATCTAGCTACCGCCCCATTTGCCTGACGAGTGTCATCTGTAAGACGTTGGAGCGAATGATAAGCGCTCGGTTAAATTGGTGGCTAGAAAAACCTAACCATCTGTCCAACTTACAATGCGGTTTTCGTCGCCATCGCTCAAGTGTCGATAATCTAACACGCCTTGAGGGGTATATTTCCGATGCCTTTCTGCTGAAACAGCACGCCGTGGGCGTGTTCCTCGACCTGGAGAAGGCTTATGACACCACCTGGCGGTACGGCATACTCCGTAACCTACATGGTTACGGTATGCGTGGTCATCTACCCGAATTCCTATGCAATTTTTTAAAACTTCGCCGTTTTCGTGTGCGCATAGGAAACACGGTATCCTCGGAGCGGATACAGGAGAACGGCGTACGTCAAGGGTCGATTTTAAGCGTCGCACTTTTTGCCGTAGCTATCAATGGCATCACTAGTGCCGTTCGAAGCGGAATTCCAACATCACTCTATGTTGACGACTTCGCACTTTATTATAGGTCAGCCAACATAGATCACATTGAGCGCCAACTGCAGCTGACCATCACCCAGCTAGCAGCTTGGGCGCTACAAAACGGTTTCCGCTTTTCAGCTGCGAAGACCCAGTGTATCCACTTTCACCGCCTACGAGGTATTCACCCGCCTCCTGATCTTCATTTGAACGGCACACCCCTGCCATTTGTCTCGCACCTGAAGTTCTTGGGTCTCTACTTGGACCGACAACTAAATTGGGAGTGCCACATTCGTCACCTTCGAGCCTCTTGCGATCGTACTCTTCGGGTGCTGACGGTATTATCTGGAGCATCTTGGGGGGGGGGGGCGATCGCACGGTAATGTTGAGGCCGTACCGCTCTCTGGTTCGGTCCAAGCTGGACTATGGCAGTTTTATTTATGGCGCAGCGACCGCCTCTAAACTTCGCCTTTTAGACACCGTGCATCATACTGGCATCCGCCTTGCCACAGGAGCTTTCCGCACCAGTCGAGTCGACTGCCTGTATGCAGACTCAGGCGAACCTCCACTCCATATTCGTCGCTCGCTGTTACTCTGCTCATACGTTTCAAAGTTGGCAAGTTATCCCAATCATCCTTGTTTTAAACCAGTTCTGTGTCCAGATTTAGTCCACCGTTATATGCGCACTGGTTCTCGGACTCGCCCCGTGGGAATAAGATTTCGGGATCTCCTACATTCCCATGGCCTCCGAATGCCTCGCGTAGAGAGGTCGTCCATCTGCCCTTATCCTGCATGGCAGCTCGATCGTGCGGTGTTCGATCTCGCTCTTTCAAGCAACCCTAGACTCGCTACTCCACATTCGGTGTTCCAACAACTTTTTGCCGAATTGCTGGGCCGTTACCCTAACTATGTTCCGGTCTTTACAGACGGTTCTCAGTTAGGTAGCGCTACGGGTTGCGCATTCTTCATTAACGGTGAGGCTCATAAATTTCGCCTTCTGGACTCCACTTCAGTTTTTTCCGCAGAACTGTATGCCATCTTCTATTTGCTCCTTTTTATTTGCAAGTTAGCCCCCGGCTCTTTTATTGTCTGCACTGATTCTCTGAGTGCGCTTCAGGCCTTGCAACAGCACACTGCCGCTCAGACCCTAGTTTTAAAAATACAGGCCCAGATCTCGCAAATGCTCAGGCGCTGGTACAATTATGTTTTTAACTGGACCCCAGGCCATGTGGGGATTACCGGGAACGAGGAGGCGGACGCGGCTGCAAAGTCAGCTTGCCGTTTGCCCCGGAGTTTAACAACTACTGTGCCATACCAGGATGTGCAACGTTTTTTTCGTCGCCAACTCTTCTCTGCTTGGCAGCACTCCTGGACAGCTTTATAAGGCACACAACTCCGGGCAATTAAACAGAGCGTACGACCCTGGCTAACTTCCTGCAGGGATAACCGGCGAGCCGAGGTGATACTCACCCGGCTGAGAATTGGGCACACACGAGCTACTCATGGTCATTTGTTGAGAGGGGAACCGGCCCCAGTGTGTGCTCCGTGTGCTCACTGTGCGGCATATTTTACTCGATTGCCCACAGTACGCCCGCGTTCGCCAGTCTATGGGCTTGGGAGCTAACTTGTTTAGTATTTTAGGGGACGACCCAGTGGCCGTGGATAAGGCACTGTGGTTTGTTTTAAAAATAGGTTTTAATATACAAGTCTGACTTGTGTTTTAAATTTATTAATTTTAGAGTTTTTAAATTTTTAGTACTGGGATGATTTTAATGTGCTTTTAATAGTTGAGTGTTTTAATTGTATTTTACCTTTTAACTGAGTTTTTATAGTTTTTAGGTTTTTAGTGCTGACTTGGGGCCCAAATGACCTTGTTGTCGACGGGCCCTTAAACACCACACTCACTCACTCACTCTGCGAAAGCAATCACTTTTGTTCTTCTGGTGAACTGTAGATTTAACATGCTGTTGTACATAATATTCCAAAATCCTGGACCGCAGCACATTCCTTGAGGACACCCTTTCTGGACTTCCTTCACGGCCGTGTAATTATTTATTGATAATGTTGTTTTCCTATTGCTGAAGTAATTTGAAGCCAGGATAAAAAGGTTCTTTGGACACTTAAGTTCTTTTAAGTTTTTTAGGATGCTGGGCCACCATGCTGCATCCAGGCTCGTTAGGATTATGCACTGTTTTGATCTCAAGCCTTGTTCAATGAAAAGTTTTTCCGCCATCGCGGCATCTATAGTTCCTCTAAGGGGAGTAAACCCAAATTGATTTTTACTGAGTAGATCATTGGATCGTACATGGTAGTTAATTCTATTATTACTTTCTCAAGTAATTTTCTGCCAACGTATATCAAACTCATTGGGCGGTATTTAGACACAACCTTGCAGTCTTCCTTTGCGGGGCCCCTCAAAACCCAACCTCTGTGGTCCTCGTCCCGAGGGGTGGGCAACAGGAAGTAGGGGACTGACTGATGGGGTGATGTACGGTGGGGACTTGGTGTACCCCAGGACCGCTACGGCTGCCGAGAAGGCCCATCAGTAACCCCGAAAACTGGCAGAAGAGGCTCTGGTATTTTCCCCCAGGGACCTACTACGGTAGGTACGGGATTGGCGATCCCGGGGTCCCTAGCCATTCACCCTCAATTCATCCCCTTCATCTCCATCAACTGTGCCACGTGTAGCTACTGCTTGTCAGTAAGCATCACCTTCTTCCCCTTCTAGTTTTTTATTATAATTATTAGCACTTAAGGTCTTAGGTTTATAACTCCTGTCTCACCAGCAGGGATCTTTCCTATCTCCGTGGTTCTGTCCCACGGTTTTCAGCGCGGCTTCCGACATGTGTGCTCTCTGGAGGTCTCAAAAGTGAAGGTTGAGCGGACCCTTCGCACTGCCCCTATGTGTAGCCTTAGGTGCGGAGCCCGTCCACACCGTCAAGTACACCCACGTAGCTCCTTGAGGGCCCGGTCTGTGGTAATCTCCCGACGGCCGCGTTTTGCCGTTGGGTTAGTATCACGGACCGGACGTGTTACCGCTGACGGAACCCCGGTGTAATCAACCACAAGTCCCCTGAATCCGCGTGTGCCCTTTATGCGCAGCGCGGCCTAAATTGGGGAGCCACAGGCGGTTATTCCTGTGGTAGGGGAATAAAGCCGGGGTGTGCGTGGTGAACGGTTTACCCATACGGACAAGCAGTGGATATTGAAGGGTAGCTTTTCTGAGGTACAAATGAGATCGGTCATGGGTGAGGTCCCCATGACGGCACAGACCGTGAAGATTCGGTGTCTTTTTTCTTTAACCCCCGGATGGCAGGCTGACGCCGACGGTTCCGGATGGGGGACTATATCATGTCTCCGCGCATTTATTGATGACCTTGGCATGTGATGGCAAAACCTTTAAAGATATTAGTCCTTTTTACATTAAGCGAGAATTAGATAAGATCAGTGGCCCTGTCAAGAACGCTACGCGTCTCCGAGACGGCAACTTACTATTAGAGACCACATCTGCAGAGCAATCTAAAAAACTGCAAAAGGCGACTTTGTTGGGCTCCTACCCGATCCGGGTAGCCCCACACAAAACTCTTAACACCTGCAGATGAGTAGTCACCACCTCCAGCCTAGATGGTCTAGCGAACGAAGAAATAGTAAGTTGCCTCTCGGATCAGCTTGTTTGTCAGGCGTACCGGCTAACACGGAAACAAGATGGCAAGGAGTACCCATTACGTACGGTATTTCTAACTTTTGCTGGGACGAAGTTACCTGAATACATATATTGCGGCTATGAACGTGCTAGCGTCCGCCAGTATGTCCCGAACCCCATGCGCTGTTTCCAATGTCAGCGGTTCGGACATACTAAGGTCACATGTACCAATCCTGCCCTTTGTGAGCAATGTGGCCTACCGAAACACGACGATCCTAACTGCAGTCGAACACCTTGTTGCGTGAACTGCGGCGGTAGTCATCCCTCAAGCTCGCGACAGTGTCCTAGATTCATGGACGAAAAAAGCATACAGGAGCTACGTGTAAAGGAACGCCTAACTTTTCCAGAGGCACGACGGCGCTTCGAACAGCTAAAGCCTGCTACCACTACTACTGGGTATGCATTAGCAGCTCGCCGTACTCCTAATACCACTGTTGCTGTTCAACACGTCCCTGTCGCCCACGCCTCCACGCAGACTGACTTTCTAGCCGTTAAACCCACGTCCCAGACTGCTTGTATATCCACCAGCACAGCCTCCGTTTCAGCCGTACAGACTCCAGCCACCAAGCCATCACCGAGTAACAACAATCCAGTAGTAAATGTGAAAAACCGATCCCGGCCACAACATAGGTCGCGAAGTCGCTCGCCTTCCATTAGATCCCGGTCTCGTTCTACGAGCCGTAGGAGTTCTGACTCCCGAACATCAGCGGAGTCACAGGAGGCTAACGATTTTCGAGTCGTAGGGCCCAAGTCAGCCAAGGTCAAGAAAAAAGTTAAAACAGCCCGTTAAAAACTCTTCATGGAAATAATCCAGTGGAATGTCAATGGTTTTCGAGCTCGTGCTCAAGACCTACAATATTTAGTTTCTCAACGGTCACCGTCAATTATTTGCCTCCAGGAAACCCACTTACATCCCAATCACTCGTTACACCTTCACTCTTTTTCTGCATTTAGAAGCGACTCTCTTGCAGGTATGCGTGCAAGCGGTGGCGTTGCTACCTTAGTGGCGCCTAAGTGGCATACTCCGTAACCTACATGGTTACGGTATGCGTGGTCATCTACCAGATTTCCTATGCAATTTTTTAAAACTTCGCATTTTTCGGGTTCGCATAGGAAACACGATATCACGGGAGCGGATACAGGAGAACGGTGTACCTCAAGGGTCGATTTTGAGCGTCACCCTTTTCGCCGTAGCGATTAACGGCATCACTAGTGCCGTTCGAAGTGGAATTCCTACATCCCTCTATGTTGACGACTTCGCAGTCTATTATAGGTCTGCCAACATAGATCACATTGAGCGCCAACTGCAGCTGACCATTACCCAGCTAGCAGCTTGGGCGCTTCAAAACGGCTTCCGTTTTTCAGCTGCGAAGACGCAGTGTATCCACTTTCACCGCCTACGAGGTATTCACCCGCCTCCTGATCTTCATTTGAACGGCACACCCCTGCCATTTGTCTCACACCTGAAGTTCTTGGGCCTCTACTTGGACCGACAGTTAAATTGGGAGCACCACATTCGTCACCTTCGAGCCTCTTGCGATCGTTCTCTTCGGGTGCTGAAGGTATTATCTGGAGCATCTTGGGGGGGCGATCGCACGGTAATGTTGAGGCTGTACCGCTCTCTGGTTCGGTCCAAGCTGGACTATGGCAGTTTTATTTATGGCGCAGCGACCGCCTCTAAACTTTGCCTTTTAGACACCGTGCATCATACTGGCATCCGCCTTGCCACAGGAGCATTCCGCACCAGTCGAGTCGACTGCCTGTATGCAGACTCAGGCGAACCTCCACTGCATATTCGTCGCTCGATGTTACTCTGCTCATACGTCTCGAAGCTGGCAAGTCATCCCAATCATCCTTGTTTTAAACCAGTTCTGTGTCCAGATTTAGTCCACCGTTATATGCGCCCTGGTTCTCGGACACGCCCCGTGGGAATAAGATTTCGGGATCACCTACATTCCCATGGCATCCAAATGCCTCGCGTGGAGAGGTCGTCCATCTGCCCTTATCCTGCATGGCAGCTCAATCGTGCGCGGTTCGACCTAACTCTTTCAAACAACCCTAGACTCGCTACTCCACATTCGGTGTTCCAACAACTTTTTGCCGAATTACTGGGCCGTTACCCTAACTACGTTCTGGTCTTTACAGACGGTTCCCACTTAGGTAACGCTACGGGTTGCTCATTCTTCATTAACGGTGAGACTCATAAATTTCGACTTCTGGACTCCACTTCGGTCTTCTCAGCAGAGCTATATGCCATCTTTTATTTGCTCCTTTTTATTTGCAAGTTAGCTCCTGGCTCTTTTATCGTCTGCACTGACTGTCTAAGTGCGCTTCAGGCCTTACAACAGCACACTACCGCTCACACACTGGTTTTAAAAATACAGACCCATATCTCGCAAATGCTCAGTCGCGGATACAATTTTGTTTTTACTTGGACGCCAGGCCATGTTGGGATTTGCGGGAACGAGGAGGCGGACGCGGCTGCTATGTCTGCTTGCCGTTTGCCCCGGAGTTTAACAACTACAGTGCCATTCCAGGACGTGCAACGTTTTTTCCGTCGCCAACTCCTCTCTGCTTGGCAGCACTCCTGGACAGCTTTACAAGGCACACAACTCCGGGCAATTAAAGACAGCGTACGACCCTGGCTAACTTCCTGCAGGGATAACCGGCGAGCCGAGGTGATACTCACCCGGCTGAGAATTGGACACACACGAGGTACTCATGGTCATTTGTTGAGAGGGGAACCGGCCCCAGTGTGTGCTCCGTGTGCCGTACGCCTCACTGTGCGGCATATTTTACTGGATTGCCCACAGTACGCTCGCGTTCGCCAGTCTTTGGGCTTGGGAGCTAACTTGCTCAGTATTTTAGGTGACGACCCAGTGGCCGTGGATAAGGCACTGCGGTTTATTTTTCAGATCGGTTTTAATAAACAAGTATGACTTGTGTTTTATATCGATTGTTTTTAGAGATTTTAAATTTTTAGTACTGGGACGAGTTTTAATGTGTTTTTAATAGTTGAGTGTTTATATCTTATCTTACTTTTTAACTTTGTGTAGCTTTTAGATTTTAGTGTTGACTTAGGGCCCAAATGACCTTGTTGTCGACGGGCCCTAAAACCCTACACACTCACTCACTCCTTTGCGGGTTTAAGGAGTGGAATTGCAACAGAATGTTTCCATCTTTTTGGAAAGCAACCTCTACTTAGGCATGTGTGTGTGTGACTGTGTGTGTGACTCAGTGTGTTTTCTTTTTGTTCTCTTTATTGGTATCAACTGCATGCCCCATTACATGGTAATATTACATGCATTAAAATACATAATTATACATTATAATTTACAGATTCAATTTTAAATGTATAAGCTTAACAGACTTGTTCCTAATTTATTTTCGATATATACACCTTTGAGCTTTTTCTAACCTATATGTTGGTAGTTCCTTTCTCTAGTTTACTAGCCTATGGTTGCATTGTTTATAGTATGATTGTAATCTTATCTCTAATTCTATTAGTATATTTATAAATATATTGAATTTAAAGTTAACTACTTTTTATAATTTAATTTAATGTATATATTTGCAAAATGGCTTCAAGTATTTTGTGATTAATTCCTGGTTGTTTGTGGGCCATTTTCCTACTTGTGACTCAGTGTGTGTATGACTGTGTGTGTGTACTGTGTGTGTAACTGTGTGTCTGACTGTCTGTGTGTGTATTAGACTCAGTGTGTGTGTGACAGTGTGCGTGGGATTGAGTGTGTGGCTGAGTGTGTGTTTGACTGAGTGTGTGTGTGAGTGTGTGTGACTGTCTTTGTGTGTGTGCTTGACTGAATGTGTGTGTGACTGTCTGTGTGTGTTTGACTGAGTGTATTTGTGACTGAGTGTGTGTGTCACTGACTGTGTGTGTGACTGTCTGTGTGTGTGTTTGACTGAGTGTGTGTGTCAGAAGGTGTGTGACTGTGTGTGTGTGTGTGTGTGTGTTTGACTGAGTGTGCAACTGTCTGTGTGTGTGACTGTCTCTGTGTGTGACTGAATGTGTGACTAAGTGTGTGTGTGACTGAGTGTGTATTTGTGACTGAGTGTTTGTGTGACTAAGTGTGTGTGTGTGTGTTACTGTCTGTGTGTGTGACTGATTTTGTGCGCGAGTGTGTGTGTGTGACTGAGTGTTTGTGAGTGACTGAGTGTGTATGTGATTGAGTGTCTGTGTGACTGTGTGTGTTTGACTGAGTGTCTGACAGTGTGTGTTACTGTGTGTATGAGTTTGACTGAGTGTGTAACTGTGTGTGTGACTGAGAGTGTATTTGTCTGAGTGTGGGTGTGACTTGAGTGTGGGTGTAACAGAGCGTGGGTGTAACAGAGCGTGGGTGTGACTGTGTGTGTGACTAATGACTGAGTGTGTTTGTGACTGAGTGTGTTTGTGACTGAGTGTGGGTGTGACTGTGTGTGTCTCTCTCTGCGTGTGTGCGTGTGTGCGCGTGTGCGTGTGCGTGTGTGTGTGTGCGTGTGTGTGTGTGTGTGTGTGTGTGTGTGTGTGTGTGTGTGTGTGTGTGTGTGTGTGTGTGTGTGTGTGTGTGTGTGTGTGTGTGTGTGTGTGTGAGGTTTTTTTTTCCTGGCATGCCCCATTCCTTAGGAATACTACATGCCTTATTTTATTTACATTATATACAACTTTGACATATAATTTTACAATGATTTTACATATCTTGTATTTGTATTGAAATGTTTCCTACAATATTTTACAATATTCTTATTAAAATAGTTGCAATGAATTAGTAGTTTTATTGAACTTTTATGCTTCAATTGCCTACTCTATATCTGTGAAGTATATTGATTTAACAAATGTGACGAAACATGTTAAATATGTGTTAATAAGTTCTTCTTTGGTAATGGGCCACGCGCATTGCCTGCTTTTTATTTTGCTGATCATTTCGGTTCTTTTTTTGTTTATGATTGGACATCTGAATATTATGTGGTCTACTGTTTGGTCCTCTTCTTGACATTTGCATACTGGGCTATCCAGTAAAGCAAATCGATGGCGGTATGAACGGAGCTTTCCAGGTCCTGTGACAATTGCTGTGAACTCTTGGCAAATGGGCAGTGCTTGTTTTAGTCTATTTCTCACTGATGGGAAGAATTATTTGGGATGGCTCCTTTCCTTGATGCTGTCCATTGTAGTTGCCATGCAGTCCAGTGTCTCTCTCCATGCTTATCAGGACTTCTTTAGGTGTCTTATTATATTGTATTTCATGATCTTCCCCAGCAGCCTCTTTTGCTAGTCTATCTACTATTTCATTGCCATATATGCCCGAGTGTGCTTTCACCCATCCAAAATGCAGCATCCAGTCTGATGTTCTCAGTTCGAGGATTTTAGCTTTGATTGCCTCAGTCAGGTAATTGTGTTTTGGTTTGTTTTTAAGGAGATCCAGTGTTATCCTGCTATCAGTGAACAATGTAACTCGTTTATCAGTGTACCCTTCATTTTCTAGTTCCTTTAGTTTCTTCAGCGCCTCAAGAATTGCAAGTTGCTCTGCCCGATTATTTGAGCATCGAGCATGCAGCTTGAACTTTAACTTATGGGTCAACATGCTGTTTATAAATATTACTGCCGCTGCTCCAATTTTGTCTCCCATTTTGCTGCCGTCTGTGTATATTTCAAATGTGTATGTACTGTTATTTTCTGTCGCATATATTGAAGGATTTTGTGCTGGGTGTCTCCAGTGTTGCCTATCTACTGGTGAGTCGTATTTGTCATTGTGAGCTCTTGTTGCCAGATAAGTCCTTACCTTTCCCTCTATGGTTACTTGTAGAGGTTGTGTACCGGCTATTACACATGAAGCCTCATATGAAACTGTATGGTGTGGTTTAGCAATTTTTATATTAATTAGTCTGTGCACTCTTCTATACTTAATAATGTTCTTGTATTTCTTTATGGCTTCTATCCACACTGGTGGGCCATATGTCATCACTGGAACCATAGCTCCTTCATAGATCGTTCTTAGAGATCTGTATCCTAATCCCCATTGTACTTTGGCTGTCCGTGATAACATATTAATGAGTTTAATGGATATTTCTAGAGTATGGGCTATGTGCGCATTGAAGTTAAAGTTGCTGTCAAAGTAGATGCCTAAGTATTTCATTTCCTCGGTTTGTCTGAGTTTCTTGTTATTTAAGTAAATGCTGATTTATTTATCTTCGTTTCTCTTCCTGGAGATAAACAGAGTCTGGGATTTCTTGTCATTGAATTCTAGTTTGTTGTCTGTGGCCCAATTCGGATCTTAAGTATGTCCTGGTTTGCCGTGTTTTCTGCTTAGAGTTTGGATGTTCCTCTTGCTAGAATGATAACGTCATCTGCGAAAGGAATCACTTTTGTTCTTTTCATAAACTGTAGATTTAACATACTGTTGTACATAATATTCCAGAATCCTGGGCCGCAGCAAGATCCTTGAGGACACCCTTTCTGGACTTCTTTCACGGCCGTGTAAAAATTTGTTGATAATGTTGTTTTCCTATTGCTGAAGGAATTTGAAGCCAGAATAAAAAGATTCTTTGGACACTTAAGTTCTTTTAAGTTCTTTAGAATGCTGGGCCACCGTGGTGCATTAAATGCACCCTTTACGTCCAGGATCGTTAGGATTATGCACTGTTTTGATCTTAAGCCTTGTTCAATGTAAAGCTTTACCGCCATCGCTGCATCTATAGTTCCTCTATGGGGAGTAAACCCAAACTGATTTTTATTGAGTAGATCATTGGATCGTACATGGTAGTTAATTCTATCATTAGTTTCTCAAGTAATTTTCCGCCAACATTTATCAAACTAATTGGGCGTTATTTAGACACGTCCTTGCAGTCTTCCTTGCCGCATGTTTGACGAGTGTGGGTATGACTGAGTGTGGGTGTGGCTGAGTGTGTGTTTTTGACTGACTGTATTTTTGACTGAGTGTGTGGCTGTGTGTGTGTTTGACTCAGTGTGTGACTGTGTGTGTGACTGTGTGTATGTGTTTAATTTAGTGTGTGACTCTGTGTGTGTTTGACTGAGTGTGTGACTGTGTGTGTGTGTTTGACTGTGTGTGTGACTGTATGTGTGACTGTGTGAGTGTGTGACTGTGTGTGTGTTTGACTGAGTGTGTGATTGTGTGTGTGACTGTGTGTGTGTTTGACTGAGTGTGTGACTGTATGTGTGTGTGACAGAGTGTGTGTGTTTGACAGAGTGTGTGTGTTTGAGTGAGTGTGTGTGCCTGACTGTGTGTGTAAGACTGAGTGTGTGTTTGACTGAGTGTGTGTGTGTGACTGAGTGTGTGTTTGAGTGTGTGTGCGACTGAGTGTGTGTTTGTCTGTATGTGCGAACTGAGTGTGTATGTGACTGTGTGTGTGTAACTGAGTGTGTGTGTATGTGACTGAGTGTGTGTGTATGTGACTGAGTGTGTGTTGGTGACTGAGTGTGTGTGTGTGTGTTTGTGTGTGTGTGTGTGTGTGTGTGTGTGTGTGTGTGTGTGACTGAGTGTGTGTTTGACTGTGAGTGTGTCTGTCTGTGTGTTTGACTGACTGTGTGTCTGTGTGTGTGACTGATTGTGTGTCTGTGTGTGTTACTGAGTGTGTGTTTGATTGTCTGTGTGTGTTTGGCTGAGGGTGTGTTTGACTGCCTGTGTGTGCATCACTGAGTGTGTGTGTGACTGTGAGTGTGTGTCTGACTGAGTGTGTTGCTCTGTGTGTGTGTGACTGAATGAGTGTTTGACTCAGTGTGTGTGACTGACTGTGTGTGCATCACTGAGTGTGTGTGTCAGTGTGTGTGTGTGTGACTGAGTTTGTGTAACTGTGACTGAGTGTGTGTGACTGTGTTTGTGACTGTGACTGAGTGTGTCTGTGTGTGAGGGAGTGTGTGTGACTGTGTGTGTGTGACTGTGTGCAATTTTCACTGTGTGTGTATGGCTGAGTGTGTGTGTGTGTGACTGAGTGCATGTTGGGCTGAGTGTGTGTGTGTGTGTGTGTGTGTGTGTGTGTGTGTGTGTGTGTGTGTGTGTGTGTGTGTGTGTGTGTGTGTGTGTGTGTGTGTGTGTGACTGAGTGCGTGTTGACTGAGTGTGTGACTCTGTGTGTGTGTGTGACTGAGTGCACTTTTGACTGAGTGCATGTTGACTGATTGTGTGACTCTGTGTGTTTGTGTGTATGTGTGTGTGTTTGACTGAGTGTGTGACTGTGTGTGTGACTGTGTGAGTGTGTTTGACTGTGTGTGTGACTATGTGTGTGACTGTGTGTGTGTCTGACTGTGTGTGTGACTATGTGTGTGTGACTGTGTGTGTGGCTGTGTGTGTGTGTGACTGTGACTGTGTGTGTACGACTGTGTGAGTGTGACTCTCTGTGTGACTGTGTGTGTGTGTGTGTGTGTGTGTGTGTGTGTATGTGTGTGTGTGTGTTTTTGAGTGTGTGACTGTGTGAGTGTTTGACTGTGTGTGTGGCTGTGTGCGCGTTTGACTGAGTGTGTGACTGTGTGTGACTGAGTGTGTGACTGTGTGTGTCTGACTGAGTGTGTCTTTGACTGAGTGTGCGTGTGACTGAGTGTGTGTTTGACTGAGTGTGTGTGTTTGACTGAGTGTGTGACTGTGTGTATGTGACTGTGCGTATGACTGTGTGTTTCTGACAGAGTGTGGGTCTGACAGAGTGTGGGTCTGACAGAGTGTGGGTCTGACAGAGTGTGGGTCTGACAGAGTGTGTGTGTGTGTGTGTGTGTGCGCATGTGCGCGTGTGCGTGTGGGTGTGTGAGTTTTAGTTTTTACCTGGCATGCCCCATTCCTTTAGGAATTTATATGCCTTATTTTATTTACCTTATATACAACTTTTACAATAATGTTACAAGGATTTTAAATATCTTGTATTTGAATTGAAATGTTTCCAACAATATTTTACAATATTCTTATTAAAATAGTTGCAATTAATTAGAAGTTTGATTGACTTTGTATGCTTCATTTGCCTACTCTATATCTGTGAAGTTTATTGATTTAACAAATTTGACGAAACATGTTAGAAGTTTGTTAGTAAGTTCCTCTTTGGTAATGGGCCAGGGGCATCGTCTGCTTTTTATTTCCCTGATCATTTCAGTTCTTTTTTTGTTTATGATTGGACATCTGAATATTATGTGGTCTATTGCTTGGTCGTCTTCTTGACATTTACATACTGGGCTATCTAGTAAAGCAAATCAATGGCGGTATGAACAGAGCTTTCCATGTTCTGTGACAATTGCTGTAATCTCTTGGCAAATGGGCATTTCTTGTTTTAGTCTATTTCTCAAGGATGGGAAGAAATCTTTGGTGATGGCTCCTTTCCTTGATGCTGGCCATTGTAATTGCCATGCAGTCCAGTGTCTCTCTCCATGCTTATCAGGACTTCTTTAGGTGTCTTATTATATTGTATTTCACGATCTTCCTCAGCAGCCTCTTTTGCTAGTCGGTTTACTATTTCATTGCCATATATGCCCGAGTGTGCTTTCACTCATCCAAAATGCAGCATCCAGTCTGATGTTCTCAGGCGAGGATTTTAGCTTTGATTGCTTCAGTCAGGTAATTGCGTTTCGAGTCTTTTTAAGGAGATCCATGTTATTCTGCTGTCAGTAAACAATGCAGCTCGTTTATCAGCGTACCCTTCATTTTGTAGTTCCTTTAGTTTCTTCAGCGCCTCAAGAATTGCAAGTTGCTCTGCCTGGTTATTTGAGCATCGAGCATGCAGCTTGAACTTTGATTTATGGGTCAACATGCCATTTATAAATATTACTGCCTCTGCGCCAATTTTGTCTCCCATTTTGCTGCCGTCTGTGTATATTTCAAATGCGTATGTACTGTTATTTTCTGTCTCAAATATTGAGGGATTTTGTGCTGGGTGTCTCCAGTGTCACATTTCTACTGGTGTGTCGTATTCCTCATTGTGAGCTCTTGTTGCCAGATAAGTCCTTACCTTTCCGTCTATGGTTACTTGTAGAGGTTGTGTACCAATATTAAACATGAAGGCTCTATGATACAGTATGGTGTGCTTTAGCAATTTTTATATTAATTAGTCTCTGCACTCTTCAATACTTAATAATGTTCTTGTATTTCTTTATGACTTCTATCCACCCTGGTGAACCATATGTCATCGCTGGAACTATAGCTCCTTCATAGATCGTTTTTAGAGATCTGTATCCTAATCTCCATTTTAGTTTGGCTGTCCATGGTAACATAGTGTGACTTTGTGGGTTCGTGAAATAAAAAGTCAAGGTTACAAACAAAAAAAAAAACTTCTCTTTATTTTTGTAGCAATACTTTGTTCACAATTACAATTTACCAGTTCGTCTTTACACGTTCGCTCGACGCTACTTACACACGCACGCCATTACAACACTACTCACAACTGACTGTCGCTTCCGGTATCGATCGGCCCCGAAGTTTCCCGAATCTCCTTCGGCCATCATTTATTGATCGGCATCGCGAGTCTTCTGTTTGATGAGTTTAATGGATATTCCTGCAGTATGGGCTATGTGCGCATTGAAGTTTTAGTTGCTGTCTAATTATAATAATGGTTTAATAATGGTTTATTCACTTATAGACATGAAATACATGTTTCAAGTTTGGTCCAAAAAGTTTACATATTACAATATTTAGTTACATACATAAAGATTTACAAATTTTACAACATATACACATAGATTAATAATTAATTTAACCATCTTCATGGTAAAAAAAAAACAATCTTCAGTTTTCCCTGTCCATTGGTCATAAGGTGAAGATCTCAGTAATATGAAACAGAAGATGTAATAAACTGTATTAGTATTTTCTTATTTGTTATGTACTGAATGAACATAAATAATAATACTAATAATAATAATAATAATGATAATGATAATAATGATAATAATGATAATGATGATGATGATAATAATAATAATAATAATAATAATAATAATAATAATAATAATAATAATAATAATAATAATAATAATAATAATAATAATAATAATAATAATAATAATAATAATAATAATAATAATAATAATAATAATAATAATAATAATAATAATAATAATAATAATAATAATAATAATAACAATAACAATAACAATAACAATAACAATAACAATAACAATAACAATAACAATAACAATAACAATAACAATAACAATAACAATAACAATAACAATAACAATAACAATAACAATAACAATAACAATAACAATAACAATAACAATAACAATAACAATAACAATAACAATAACAATAACAATAACAATAACAATAACAATAACAATAACAATAACAATAACAATAACAATAATAATAATAATAATAATAATAATAATAATAATAATAATAATAATAATAATAATAATAATAATAATAATAATAATAATAATAATAATAATAATAATAATAATAATAATAATAATAATAATAATAATAATAATAATAATTCATAAATATGTAATTATTTACTGATTTCAGAAATATATTTTAAAGATTATACTCACTTGTTGAGATTACAAATCACAATTGCAGATATTCATATATGTAATAAAAGACCATCTCAATTAAGTAATTTTTTAAACATTTAACAAACTTGGAACCAGTTGATTGTTTAATTGTGGCTGGCAGCTTATTGTATAAAGTTCTTCCAATTACAAATGGATTTTTATCAAAAAATTTCTTACCCTTTGCTTCCCTATACATATTCTCTTTAGTTCTTGTGTCATATTTATGTATATTGCTATTACTCCTTATATTTGTAGTTCTTCTAACTAGTAAAATAACTCTAAAAGTATATAATGCAACCACTATAAGAATTCTTTCTTTTTTAAAAATTTCTCTACATGAATCCCTTGATTTTAATGAACAAACAATCCTTACACACCTCTTCTGTAATACCAGTAATCGTTTCAAATTCTCTTTAGACGTTGTACCCCATAATTCAATACCATAATTCAAATGAGGATGAATTATTCCATAATAAATCAATTTTAAATTAGGTTTATCCAAATAGTGTGCCACGTAATTTAATAGATAGATACCCTTACTTATTTTATTGCATATATAATTTACATGTTTTGTCCATGATAAGTTTTTGTCAATATTCAATCCTAGAAATAAGTGATCATCTATTGTATCTATTTCTTCATTTCCAATTTTAATTTTCATATTGCTGTACATGCAATTACTAATTTTAAAATATATTATGCTTGTTTTGTTTAAATTATTAACTAGGTTGTTATTAGCAAGAAATTTAAGTATTACATCCGTACCTGAGTGTATATTATTAGTTAAGTTGTCTAGATCTTTTCCCCAACAAATTATAGATGTGTCATCAGTATATGATACAGTTTTAACATTATTAATCACAGGTAAATTGTTAGTGTATAATGTAAATAGTAAAGGTCCAAGCACAGATCCCTGTGGGACTCCATATATAACAGTTGCTAATGAGGATTCATATTTTGTTTCTATTTGGTTTAGTTTACATATTATTTCTGTACTTTGTACCCGGTCTTGTAAGTATGTGTTAATTAATTTACCTGCAGTCCCCCTTATACCATAATGTTCCAATTTTTGTAATAAGACTTGGTGATCGAAGGCCTTTGATAAATCAAGAAAAATCCCCATTACTTGATTGTCATTTTCCATTTTGTTAATTAATTCATCTATAAATTCTACCACAGCAGTAATTGTAGAATAACCTTTTCAAAAACCATGCTGGGGATTAGATAAAATTTTATGTTTGTCCAAAAGACTTAAAATCCTCATTAAAATAACTTTTTCCAGTAGTTTAGCAAAAGTAGATGTTAAAGTAACTGGTCTATAATTACTCACATTAGTAATATCACCCTTTTTGTGTAATGGTTTAACAAGCCCCTTTTTTAAACAGTTCGGAAAAATTCCTTCCCCTATAGAGGCATTTATTAGATGTACTAAGATGTTAACTAATTCTTCCTTGCATTGTTTCAGGACTTTTTATGAAACTTCATCCCACCCGCTCGAGTTTTTAGATTTTAATTGAGTAATAATTTTGATTAATTCTGTCTCAGTAACAGGATTTAGGAACACTGTGCTACCAATATGCTTTATTCCCTCATTCCTATCCATTTTAACTGCTTTATTTCCCTTAGGCACTGCTACATTTATGAAGTATTCGTTAAATATATTACCAATGCTTACTGGATTATCAACCCTTTTGTTCTGATGATTAATTAAAATGTTCTCTGAATTTTTACAGTTTTTCTTACTAGCATTTACTACATCCCATATAGCCTTACTTGTATTTTTTGCAGTAGCTACCTTATATTTAATATTTTCCGACCTTAAACTTTTGAGAGCAGCTTCATACTCTTTTGTAATTTTGATATCTTATCATAATACAATCTATTACCATACTGCTTATAAAATATATACATGTCCTTCATTGATTCCCTAATCTTAATTACACTGGGGATAAGTATTAATTTATTACTTTCTTTTTTGCATTTATTCATAACCCGTTTTGGACACGAAGTATCAAAGTGTTTATTAAATATGAGATAAAACTTCTCCCATTTTTCATTGACACAGTCAGTATCATGTACTTCATCCCATGATTCATGTTGTAGTAACTTTTTGAACACATTTATATTATATGAATTGGTTTTCCTTGTTCTTGCTTTTACAGTATTATCACTTCTAACAATAATTTTTTTGAATTTTCATTATCTGTACCTTATGATCAGAAACAAAACTGTCAAAGACTTCTACTTTTATTCTTTTACTATCTATATTTGTGGCAATTTGATCTATAGCGGTAGCTGATGTCAAAGTAACCCTAGTCAGTATTTTAAAATGCATTTTAATATTAAACATATTTAATAACTCTATAAGTTTTGTATACACGTTATTTCCATTGATAGAGTTTATATTTATATCACCTATTATTACAATTTTGTTGCTATAAACTGAGTATTTTGTCAACACTGTTTCTAATCCTTTGAAAAAATTTGAAATTTCACCACTTGGCGATCTGTATACTCCAAAAAGTAATATGTTACCCTCTTTAGTATTAATTTTAACACCAGCAATTTCAAAATCCTTTTCTATGCAATATTTATTTAAGTTGTATATTTGCACAATTTCTTTGTAGTTTTCATGAGCATATATTGCAACACCCCCACCTTTAAATTTACTTCTACTATAACTATTTTGTAAAACAAAATTGTCTAATTTATAATGCTCAATTTGGTTTTCCTTTAGTCCATGTTCTGTAATAACTACAAATATAAGTATTGTGACTTTGTGGGTTCGTGAAATAAAAAGTCCAATTACACCACTCAACAATGTTCTTTATTTCCACCGACTTACAGTTAAACACTTGCCAATTACACAGAATTACGTGCTGCAACAATTATAATTCACCAGTCCGTCCGTTACAATTTCACTGTACTCGCGGTTACGTAAACACGTCCTTCGCTAGCACGTCAAACACTGACTGACTGTCTCTCTGAAACCCTTTTTATAAGAATGTCAGTGTTTTTCTAGAAGTCTCTAATCACCGAACGTTCCAGACCACCGGAGAAGGGGAGAGAAACATCGAAGGACCGGCGACACTACCGCAAATCACCCCTCAGTTAGTGACATGAGACAGATGAGTGGGCGTGGCGTGGCCTCCGGCCCCTTCTCAGCTGTTGCTTGTGGTGCCTCCCGATAACTGGTGACACTGCTCCCTCCTCAAAGCTGGTCGTCCCGAACAGCACCATCATAGCGGGCTAGACGATCCAGGTGTACCACCAACATCTTCCCTCGGGGAACCTTCTGGATGCGGTAGACCACGTCGTTAATCCTCTTCACCACCCGGTACGGTCCTTGCCATGGCTGCTGGAGCTTCGGGCACCGTCCCTTGGTCCGGGTAGGACGGTACAACCAGACTAGGTCACCTTGCTGGAACCCTTGGCTGTTGGCTTGCCTGTCATACCTGGTCTTCATGCGGTCGCTCGCCTTCTGGATGTTCTGGCGAGCCATCTCGTGCATGTCGTGGAGATGGTCCACCAAGTTCTCCACATACTCGGTCGCTGGCTGTTTCACTTCCGGAGGGCTTCCAAAAGCCAGGTCACAAGGGAGGCGTAACTCTCGGCCGAATATTAAGCTGGCTGGCGTCATCCCAGTTGTGTCGTGTGTAGACGAGCGATAGGCCAGCAAGAACAGTGGCACCTTGACGTCCCAGTCTCGCTGATGGCTGGCCACGACTTTCCTCAGGTGTTCCTCTAAGGTCTTGATGTACCTTTCAACCATGCCGTCCGATTGGGGATGTAGAGGCGTAGTGCGAGTCTTGTTCACCCCAAGCCTTTGTAATGCCTCCTTCATTAGGTTGGACTCAAAGTTGGTACCCTGGTCACTGTGTAGCTCTAACGGCACCCCAAATCGACAGAACACTTGCTCCACGAGGCAGTCTGTGATTGTCTTTGCCTCTTGGTTTGGGATGGCATACACCTCCGGCCACTTGGTGAAGTAGTCCACGACCACCATTAGGTACTTGTTGCCTCGGTCGGAAACTGGGAACGGTCCAGCAATGTCGACGGCGAGCCGTTCGAATGGCGCTCCGACGTTGTACTGCTGCATGCGACCCCGGCTCCTAGTCTGGGGGCCGCGACTCGCCGCGCACACGTGACACTGACGGCACCATCTCTCAGCATCTGCTCGGAGTCTCAGCCAGTAGTATCGCTGCCGAAGTTTGTCGATCGTTCGGTTCGCTCCCAGGTGTCCTCCCGAAGTACCAGCGTGCACTTCCTCCAAGACTTCCGGGACCTTACTCCGGGGAAGTACTAACTGTTCTCTCTGCGTCTTCCCATCGGGTGACTCCCATACCCGGAACAGCACGCCCTCTTTGGTCTTCAACGAGTCCCATTGGGCCCAATACGACTTGTAGGTGGCGCTCCTCGGTGCGATGTCCTCCCAGGTTGGTCTCGTGTCTGCCTCCACTTCCCTCAAGAGTGGTCCCAAGTCTGCGTCCGCCAGCTGCTCCCTCCTCAGGCCTGCGCTATCCCAGCCATCCGCAGGCACTGCCGTGACTACTCGGACTGCTGCGGCACGCTCCTTCTCCTCCACTCTTGTACACTGGCCGCACTCTTCCGGACAGGGTCTTCGGGACATGGCGTCAGCGTTACCGTGGCTCTTCCCTCTACGATGTTCCGAGGTGAAGTCGTACTCCTGCAGCCTCTGGACCCAACGTGCTGTCTGGCCTTCCAGGTTCTTAAAGGTCAATAGCCAGGTTAGGGCGGAATGGTCAGTCCTCAGGTGGAATGGCTGACCGTACAGGTACTTGTGGAAGTGCTCCAATGTCTTTACTACCGCCAGTAACTCCCGTCGGGTGACGCAGTAGTTCTTCTCTGCCTTGGATAGCGTCTTGCTGTAATAGGCTATCACCCGCTCATGGCCGTCCTGGATCTGCGACAGGACACCTCCAATGCAATGGTCGCTGGCGTCGGTGTCCACAATGAAGGTGCCACCCGGTTGTGGGAAACCCAAAATTGGAGTACTGCACAGGGTCTCCTTTAGGTGCTGGAAAGCGTTTTCTGCGTCCTCCGTCCACACATAAGGCCGGTGTTCCTCTGTCAGGCGGGTGAGGGGTTTTGCGATGTTGGAGAACCCCTTTATGAAGCGCCTGTAATAACTGCACAGCCCCAGGAAACTGCGCAATTCTTTCTTATCCTTTGGGCGAGGCCAATCTCTCACAGCCTGCGTCTTCTCCGGGTCTGTGGCCACTCCGGTTGCTGAGACTATGTGGCCCAAGTAGTTAACTTCCTTGCGGAAGAGCTGGCACTTCTTCGCGTTCAGCTTCAAGTTGGTCGCCTGCAGTCTCTGTAGCACCTTACTCAGATTCTCGAGGTGATCTTCAAAAGTCTTCCCGACGATGATGATGTCGTCCAGGTATAGCAGGCAGGCATCGTAAGTCAGCCCTCTCATCACTGACTACATGAGGCGTTGGAAGGTAGCTGGTGCGTTGCAGAGGCCAAAGGGCATAACCGTGAACTGCCAAAGACCTTGGCCCGTCGAGAATGCGGTCTTCTCCTTGTCTCTCGGGTCTAGAGCTACCTGCCAGTAGCCCGACTTCAGGTCCAGGGTCGAGAACCACTGTGCACCAGCTAGCGTGTCCAGGGTGTCGTCAATCCGGGGTAAGGGAAAGCAGTCCTTCCGGGTGACAGCGTTCAGCTTTCTGTAGTCTACGCAGAAGCGCAGCTCGCCGTTCTTCTTCGTCACCAAGACTACAGGGGAACACCAAGGGCTGTCGGACTCTTCAATCACTCCCCTGGATCTCATGTCCTCCAGCATGTCTCGTACCGCCCCTTGCTTCGCCAGCGGAACGCGTCTATGTGGTTGCCGAATAGGCCGGGCGTCTCCGGTGTCGATGCGGTGAAGCACTTTGTCCGTGCGGCCGTAGTCACTATCGCCTTGGCTGAAGACGCGCTCGTATCGCCCCAGTAGTTGTCGTACCTGCTCCAGCTGCTCTGCGGTCAGGTGGTCGGCCGCCCTCTCCAGTAAGCCTTCTAGCCGGGGCCCCAGGTGTTGCTTCGGCGCCGGCTCCTGTGTCTTGTCGATTGCTGTTACGCTCACTACGGGCTCGCACGTTCCCAACTCCGTCCCGGCCTGGACGTCGTGATCGGTGTCCGTTGGATTTAGCAGTCTCACTGGCACCTCCTCTCGGCAGGGCAGCAATGCCCTGGCTACACACAGTCCGTGTACAGGCGTCTTCTGGTCCAGCATCATGTTCCTGGTTCTCTGACCCTCAAGTCGCGCCGTCACCACCACCTCGCTCCTCGCGGGAACAACCACGTCTTCGTCCAAGACGACCCTGCACATTCCAAGGCGCTCTTCGGGTTGACGGAGTATAACCTCTTCTCCGTTAAGCCGCAGGACCTTCTTGCCGACGTCGACCGTCGCCTCATGGCTCCTGAGGGCATCCAGTCCCAGGATCACCTCCTCAGCCACCTTCGCGACGAACACCCACAGACGCACGGCACTCCGTCCCAAGTTCAGCTCCAGCAGGGCCTCCTTCTCCACAGGCAAGGTGTCGCCCGATGCCGTGACAAGCTGGTATGGCCGGCTTGGCTTTCTTGTCGGCAAACCCTTCGCCACGTCAGGTCTGATGATGGTCACGGCCGCCCCGGTGTCCACCAGCACGCGGCACGGCTTTCCTCTTATCCAACCGTCCGCGATGAGGCTGTCATCCATACGCCGGCTGACGGCGCGCAGTGTCACTCGAGGGGATGGTGGTGATGGCGCCGACGTGCCCCTCTCCACGACGGCCCTTACTCGTTTTCCGGCTGCTCTTCCTGGTGTGGGCAGTCTCTCTGCAGGTGTCCGGGCTGTCCACACCCCCAACACAGGCCACTAGGTGTTCGCCGGCGTCCCTCAGCTGGTCTTCGGTCTCCGGCGTAGCGGACGCTCCTCGTTCTCGACGTCGGGAGGGATGTTATTTTGGCCGCCTCCATCCTTAATGCCGCTGTCAGCGCCTCGTGGATGGTTTTATATTCGCCGAGCATTAGGCGCTGACGAATCTCCGTGTCCCGTACCCCGTCGACAAAATTGTAGGCGGCTTCCTGGGATACGAACTCCAGTGGCAGGTCAACCAAGGCCTTGCTAGCCAGCTGCTCGATGGCTATGGCGAACTCCTGCAGCGTCTCCCCCGGCTGCTGCGACCTTGCCTTTAGCTGGCTTCGGTATGCTGCGGCTAAGCGGTGGTTCCCGAAGCGATTCTCCAGGGCCTCCCAGATGTCCTTGGGCGCCGCCATCGTCTGCACCGCGTTTAGCACTTCCGCGGCCCGTCCCTGGAGGCTGGCTATTAACTGTGTAGCCTCTTCCTCCGGTGACCACCTGTTGTGCCTGGCCACTGTGTCGAACTGGCGGCGGAAGACTTCAAACGTTGACGCGCCGTCATACTTGGGAGGTTTGACGCGCGCAGATGTTGTGTCGCGTCCCGGCGCGTCCGGCTTCAAATCCTTCAACCTCCTGCCGACGACGTCCTCCACCATTGCGTTCAGGGACTTGACGCTGCTGTCAGCCTTCCCTTCCAGGTTGTTAATGCGGTTCGCAAGGTCTTCGACGTCTTCCACCACGGCGTTCAGGGTCTTGGCGTTATTGTCGGCCTTTTCCTCTAAATCATTAAGGCGGTCGTCTACTTGGCCCATCCGCTTGCCCAGCTTCGTGACGTCATCCCTCACGCCGGCCAACTGTTCGTCAAATTTGGCGGCGAGGACCTCGTTCGCCTCCTTCATTTGCGTGGCCAGACTGTCGTTCGCTGCCCTCATTTCTGTGGTCAATTCGGTCTTTATTTCTTCCGTCTTCGCTGTTATTTCGGCCTTCATTTCCATCATCTTCTCCAAAAAATTTTCCAATGCCGCGTCCATGGTTGTAATGTTCGGTGATGTTATCTTCCCGCTTCCTGACACCAGTGTGACTTTGTGGGTTCGTGAAATAAAAAGTCCAATTACACCACTCAACAATGTTCTTTATTTCCACCGACTTACAGTTAAACACTTGCCAATTACACAGAATTACGTGCTGCAACAATTATAATTCACCAGTCCGTCCGTTACAATTTCACTGTACTCGCGGTTACGTAAACACGTCCTTCGCTAGCACGTCAAACACCGACTGACTAACTGTCTCTCTGAAACCCTTTTTATAAGAATGTCAGTGTTTTTCTAGAAGTCTCTAATCACCGAACGTTCCAGACCACCGGAGAAGGGGAGAGAAACATCGAAGGACCGGCGACACTACCGCAAATCACCCCTCAGTTAGTGACATGAGACAGATGAGTGGGCGTGGCGTGGCCTCCGGCCCCTTCTCAGCTGTTGCTTGTGGTGCCTCCCGATAACTGGGTGACAGTATATTAAATTGCTCAATTTTGTTTGCTAAATACTGTATATTTTGATGCAGCACACTTAAGTAATTGTTTTCATTATTTTGTGTTACAGATACCATATAATTTTTGTCTGAAACTTCTACTTTAAAATCCCCCACCTTAAAATCATTTAAACAATCAGCCTGGCTCCTGTTAGCAAATTCTAGTTTTAAGATACATTTTGTTCACAACTGGCAATAACATCACAAAGTAGCTTACCAAACTTAACTGATCCTCTCCTGTTCAAGTGGAGACCATTCCTTGCAAGATCTTCATTCTTTATCCAGCAGTTCCCATCTAGCATCACACAGTTCCGAACGGAGCACATCCAGTCTAGTTGTTTGTTAAGGTGATCAAACGCCTCCAGTTCATGTCTCTTCTATATAACACACCACTGACAATTATCTTTGCTAATGGGCTATCTTTTTTACTTGTTTCACCAAATCCATAACATCACCCATAATTACGTCAGCATTTATCCTCCTGCGTAGATCGTTTGTCCCAATGTGAATTGCCACTATATCTGGTTTCACCTCATTTAGTTTTAGCATCTCCATTTTATGTTTCAGTTCTTCGGCGCCTATTCCCGGGAAGCACTGCACCTCATTACCCATTTTCCTACACTCATTGCCGGCATATTTTACCATCGAGTCTCCTAACACAATAACCCTCGATTTTTTCATGTTTGCATTTTCCTTTGATTGTGTTTTCAGAGTTCCATTTTCATTCTCTCTCACCGATACCGTTTGAAATTTGTTAAACATGGGTACCTTTGCATTTTGGTCCAGCTCCGCCATGCTTTTGCTTTTGTTTCCTCTGTTTTTGGCGACTAAGTAGATGGAAGACAGAGTAATTGGAAGACAGTAATTGGAAGACAGAATAAAAAGGTTCTTTGGACAGTTAAATTCTTTCAAGTTTTTTAGGATGCTGGGCCACCATGCTGCATTAAATGCACCTTTTACATCCAGGCTTGTTAGGATTATGCACTGTTTGATATCAAGCCTTGTTCAATGAAAAGTTTAACCGCCCTCTTTGGCGAGTAAACCCATACTGATTTTTATTGAGTAGATCATTGGATCGTACATGGTAGTTAATTCTATCATATCATTAGTTTATCAAGTAATTTTCCGCCAATATTTATCAAACTAATTGGGCGGTATTTAGACACATCCTTGCAGTCTTCCTTGCCGGGTTTAAGGAGTGGAATCGCAAAAGAATGTTTCCATCTGTGTGTGTGTGCGTGCGTGTGTGTGGGGGGGTGGGTGGGTGTGTGTGTGTGTTTTTTTTTTTTTCCTTATTCATCCACATGTTCAATTACATTTGTAATATTATATGTTCTGGTTTGCTTTGCTTTCTGATTGATTGTTCATATTAACTGAGGTATTGAAATTATTGTGGTTTTAGATTGTGTTCACACAGTCATTGTAGTCTTTTAGAATTAATGTACTTATTTAGTTATTCAGCACTTTCTAGATTGATTTTGTTGACATATTCACTAAAGTCCCTTAGATATTGTCCCACAAGTGCTGGTTTATGTACTGGCCATTTGCCTCCTTTCTTGTTTATTTGCAACCTTAGTTTTTCCCTGTGGTCCTTCCATTTGATGCAGTCATACAGGATGTGATATGTGGTTTGGTCTCCTCTGTTGCAGGTGCATGTAGCATCATCAATTATGTTGAATCTCTTGTAATAGGCTTTAGGCCTTCGATGTCCTGTTAAAATGATAGTGAGGTTTGTTGATATGTTAAGTCTTTGCTCTAACAGTTTTGCTACTGTGGGAAAATATTGTTTTGTCACTTGTCCTCTTGATGTGTTTTGCCATTCTGTTTCCCATTGTTTGAGTGTTTCTTCTCGTATTTTTTTCCTGATGGCACTTTTTGGGATTCGGTTGTAGCTTTCTATGTTATCATTTATTGTTGCTCGTTTTGCAAATTTATCTGCAAGTTCATTTCCTTCTATTCCCATGTGAGATTTTACCCATTCTACTCTTATCATCCATTCTTATTTAGTTAATTGTTGTAGTTTTTATCTTACAGCTTCTATCAGTTGGTTATTATTTTTAGTAATGTGTAATGATTCTAGTGTAATTTTGCTGTCTGTATATATTGCTGCTGTTTTCAAGTCAGTTTGTGTTATTCCCATATTATCTATTTCTTCAAGTGCCTTTAAGATTGCAAATTGTTCTGCTTGATTATTTGAGCAGTTTTTGTTTAGTTTATACTGCAGCTGTTTAGTTAATTCTTTGTTTTCGTAAATTACCACTCCAGAACCTACCACTTGATCTGTTTTGTTTCCATCAGTATAAACTTCAATGTAATAGATGTAATAAATGTGGGTGGGTATGTGAGTGTGGGTGTGTGGATGGTTTTGTGTGTGTGTGTGGGTGTGTGCATGTGTATGGGAGGGTGTGTGAGTTTGTGTTTGGGTGGTTGTGTCTGTGTTGATTGTGTTGACATATTCACTAAAGTCCCTTAGATATTGTCCCACAAGTGATGGTTTATGTACTGGCCACTTGCCTCCTTTCTTGTTTATTTGCATCCTTAGTTTTTCCCTTTGGTCCTTCCATTTGATGCAGTCATACAGGATGTGATATGTGGTTTGGTCTCCTCTGTTGCAGGCGCTTGTAGCATCATCAATTATGTTGAATCTCTTGTAATAGGCTTTAAGCCTTCCATGTCCTGTTAAAATGGTAGTGAGATTTGTTGATATGTTAAGTCTTCGCTCTAACAGTTTTGCTACTGTGGGAAACTATTGTTTTGTGTCTTGTCCTTTTGATGTTTTGCCATTCTGTTTCCCATTGTTTGAGTGTTCCTTCTCGTATGTTTTTCCTGATGGCACTTTTTGGGATTCGGTTTTAGCTTTCTATGTTATCATTTATCGTTGCTCATTTCACAAGTTTATCTGCAACTTCATTTCCTTCTATTCCTATGTGGGATTTTACCCATCCTATTCTTATCATGCATTCTTTTTTAGTTAATTGTTGTAGTTTTTCTCTTACAGCTTCTATCGGTTGGTTATGATTTTTAGTATTGTGTAATGATTGTAGTGTAATTATGCTGTCTGTATATATTGCTGCTGTTTTCAAGTCAGTTTGTGTTATTCCCATATTATCTATTTCTTCAAGTGCCTTTAAGATTGCAAGTTGTTCTGCTTAATTATTTGAGCAGTTTTTGTTTAGTTTATACTGCAGTTGCTTAGTTAATTCTTTGTTTTCGTAAATTACCACACCAGAACCTACCCCTTGATCTGTTTTGCTTCCGTCAGTGTAAACTTCAATGTGGCCATTTCCTGTAACTTAATGCTGTGTCTATTTCCCAGTCTGTGTTCTGTTTTGTTTGTTTATACTCTTGGGCGATCTCCTGAATTTTCAGTATAATAGGTGTCAGTCCTGTTATTATACAGAGTGCTTTCGTGGAGGTTGTTCGGAAAGCTTTAGCTATTTTGATGTTCGCCAGCCTTTGTACTCTAATGTACTTGACACAATTATATTTCCTATTTAATGCTTTATCCAAACTGGTAATGCATAGGACAATAAAGGTAACATTGCACCCTTGTACATAGTTCTTAGGGCTTCGTGTTTGAGTCCCCAGTTAAGTTTTGCTGCTTTAGATAACGCATGTATCAGTTTTGTGGTGCTCTCTGTAACATATTGGATATTATTAAATTTTAGATGAGTCGTATTTTTTATACATCTGCTTCACACTATATGTTGATCAAAGTGTGTGAATGTGTGTGTGTGTGTGCGCGCGAGTGGATGTGTGCGTGTGGGTGGGTGTGTGAGTAGTTGTGTGTGAGTGTATGTGTGAGTGTGTCACTCAAAATGAGAAGGTATACACAGAGATAGGCATCTAGGTTTGGACAGGCTTACAGGTATGTTGATAGAATCAACATAAAAAATTCAAAGTCATGGCCGGGATTTGTACCACAGATCTCCTGGTTTCTGTAGAGCCGGTCTAACCCTGTAAAATACCATGGCCATGTTGTCCTGACACACAATTCTCCGTTTGACAAATATATTCTCCGGGTAGACAACTAGGCTCTCGCATCTGAGATAAAACTTTTGTGGCAATTTACTAACATAAGTAGTGTGGTCTCAGGCTGAGTGTGAGTGTGTGTGTGTGTGTGCAACCCAAAATGAGAAGGTATACATAAAGATAGGCGTGTAAGTTTGGACAGACTTAGAGGCATGTTGATAGAATCAACATGAAAGATTCAAAGTCATGGCCTGGATTTGTACCACGGATCTCCTGGTTTCCGTAGAGCCGGTATAACCCTTTCAACTACCTGGGTCATTTTGTCCTGACATGCAATTCTCTGTTTGACACATATATTTCCCCAGTAGACAACTAGAGCTCTCGCATCCGAGAAAAAACGTTTGTGGCGATTTACTAACGTAAGTACTCAGGTCCCAAGCTGAGTGAGTGTGTGAGTGAGTGTGTGTGTGTGTGTGGGTGTGTGTGTGTGTATTTGTGCAACTCAAAATGAGAAGGTATACACAAAGATAGGCATTTAGGTTTGGACAGGCTTATAGGTATGTTGATAGAATCAACATAAAAAATTAAAAGTCATGGCTGGGACTTGTACCACAGATCTCCTGGTTTCCGTAGAGCCGGTCTAACCCTTTCAGCTACCATGGCCATTTTGTCCTGACATGCAATTCTCCATTTGCCAGATATATTTCACCGGTAGACAACTAGGGTTCTCGCATCCGAGATAAAACGTTTGTGGTCATTTACTAACGTAAGTATATTCCTCCACAGGAGAGAAAGTCTCTAATGGATAAGATGCAGGGGGGTTGGGGAAGGTTCCCACATCCTCCGTGGACAGGTTTATGACACCCCATGTCAGTGCAGTTACAGACCATTCAAAAACATTCTGATGGCTTCTACTTTTGTGAATGAAGTTTCTGGGTTTTAGCGTATAAAGCGAAGAGGGTGCATGTTTTTTAACGGTCTGCTCCTTGTGTAGCAGAGGTTCTCTGGCACACACATTCGCTGTCTTTGTCCCACTGTATAACACAGGACATTCCTTACAGGGACCTTCTTTGCGTTGCTGGACTATACTCGGGTCCCAGGCTGAGTAAGTGAGTGTGTGCTCTGTGTGCCTGATGTGTGTGAGCGCACCTGCATGCATGCGCAAGGGTGCACATGTACCTGCGTGTGCGTGTGTGTGTGCCACAGAAAATGAGAAAGTTTACACAAAGATAGGCGTTTAAGTTTGGACAGGCTTACAGGTATGTTGATAGAATCAACATGAAAGATTCAAAGTCATGGCCGGGATTTGTACCACCGATCTTCTGGTTTCCGTAGAGCTGGTATAACCCTTTCAACTATCATGACCATTTTGTCCTGACATGCAATTCTCCGTTTGACCAATATATTTCCCCGGAAGACAAATAGGGCTCTCGCATCCGTTATAAAAGTTTGTGGCAATTTACTAACGTAAGTATTTGGGTCCCAGGCTGAGTGAGTGAGTGAGTGTGTGTTTGTGTCACTCAAAATGAGAAGGTATACACAAAGATAGGCGTTTAGGTTTGAACAGGCTTACATGTATGTTGATAGAATCAACATGAAAGATTCAAAGTCATGGCCGGGATTTGTACCACGGATCTCCTGGTTTCCGTAGAGCCGGTCTAGCCCTTTCAATTACCATGGCCATTTTGTCCTGACATGCAATTCTCCGTTTGACTCATATATTTCCCCGGTAGACAACTAGGGTTCTTGCATCCGAGATAAAACGTTTGTGGCGATTTACTAACGTAAGTACTCGGATCCCAGGCTGAGTGAGTGAGTCTGTGTGTGTGTGTGTGTGTGTGTGTATCAACCTTGTCATGGTATACCTTACTCATCAAATTTAAACAAAAATAATAATCTACACAAAATACAGTGAATTTAAATGAAATCTGAAGACTTGCTGGCCAAGAAACTGATCCAAATTGCCTTATCCACTGATCAAGAAATGTCGAACAGCTGCACTGATGTGAGGAGATGCCCCATCCTGCATGAACCACAGGTTTGACCTTGTGCTACTCTAGGTGGATAATCATTTAGTCCAACGTGCCACATTCTTTGAATATGATATGGAATTAGTAATGTATTCACAGTTTTAAGAAATGTCCAATTTGACATAGCAGTACGTGACATATTCGTGTACTTGCACCTGGATACTCTTCCACTAGCTACAAAGTTGCTTCCTAGTTCTTCAGTACAACACTCGAGGGTTCTGCTCGGTTTTCAAGTAGGGTTATTGCACTTCCTTATTCTTGTACTTTTAGAGCTGGTGTAGCAAATTATCTTGGGATTGGAATTCTCCTACTGCTAAACTTACTCCAAGCATTGCGCTACACTTTGCAGTGGCTTTTCCATAAGAAATAAGCTTGACTAAATATTCTAGATTTATAGACTGCCATAGTTCTGAATTTATTTAACACAACTGAAACACTGACAGATCCTGCTGCTATGCAAAGTGTCATGGCACACAGCTTTACTTTCAATGCTCCTGACATTCCGCAATTACAATGTTGCAGGTTTTGCAAGGATACGTGAATGGCTTTGTTCTCGGACACATGCTGAAATATGATCCTTTCATAACATTTAATGGAAATAAATATTTTTAGCTACATCAGGTAGAAACACATACATCTTTAGTAGCTCAAACTCTCTATTCCGATTGCACAAGTAAAGATTATGGAGCATACATATATCCGTAATTCATCCCTTCTCTTATATTATTTTTCATTTATACAACCATGCACTACAAAAGAAAATGTTACAGGAGCTTGTTTTATGTAAGTGATCTCTCACAATCTACTTCCTCAAATTTTAACTCATAGTCTACGGGCACAACCATCCCACCCTAACAATATTAACTATGATTTAAAATAAAGGCATTAAAAACTGATATCAGATACACATTGTTTATCTATGTACGTAATAGAGCTCATCTCAGTTTATTACATTCTTATTTGCGAAGAAAGTAATAACAGGAATAAAAGCCGATAGTCAGTAGTTAACAATGTTCTCTGAAGTGACGATCTATGTAAATGTCTTATGCAGGAAAAAGCAGTAATGTTATATTTGAAAATTAAAATAAAAGGAGCTGATACTAACGACATTGAGGCAATATAACACAATAATTTAAAATATTACTGACCAAAAGTCACTTGCCTTTAATATTAATCTACATCAAAAGAGTTTGATTGTAAAAATATCATGCTTACATTATCGATTAATATGTTATTGCTACTATCCCTAGATCATAGACTGTTTCTTGTTGTACTAACAACTAATGAGGGTAAATGCCAAATTAACAGAAAATATTAACTTGCAGTTTTTAAATTAATGCTGCAATTCTTGTTTAATAAACTAAGACTATCTAATCTGTGGGTACATTCAATTCCTCCAGTAATTTAACCTCTTGATTTATTTATTAGTTCATTGACTAAAACCAATCTGCTACACCTGATTTACCAATTCGTTTCCATTTAATGTTGCTATAACGTTCTTTCATTCCAGTATCCAAATGTGATAATCTTAACAATGTAACCCAATCACAATCCAAACTAAATTAATAAATCTTAACATACCTTCTAATTAGAAATGTGATTTTTGTTTGTTAGAATGATAAGCATGTATATTACATTTATTTTGAGGAACCACAGTTCTATGCTCCTTAACAATTTAAGTTTACTGGAGCCCTATATGATAGGTAAATTTTATAAAATCATTATCTTTTCTTTTTTTTCAGAGTATAAGTATATATTGTGTTATATTAGTTAATTGTTGGAAATTAATCATTTCTCCACACTAGCCGTATATAGGCTAAGGTTTTTGATAGAGTGAACATAAAAATTCAATGCCATGGCCGGGATCTGAACCACGGATCTCCTGGTTTACATCCAGTCGCTCTTAACCTTTGAGCTACCATGGCCAACGTGCCGTCCTGACATAAAATTCTCCAGTTGACTCATATATTTTCCCGGTAGACCACTAGGGGCTCTTACGATAGTAAGTCGCCACAAACGATGTATCTCGGATATGAGAGCCCCTAGTGGTCTACCAGGAAAATATACGAGTCACCTGGAGATCTGTGGTTCAAATCCTGGCCATGGCATTGAATTTTTCTTGTTGACTCTATATATTATATTGCCCGAGATGAATCTCTACAGTAAAGGAATTAATGTGACTCCCTACTCCACAGCTATGGATTATTCCACGGCAGCCGCTGATGTCATGATCTCTTTATTGTATTCCAGGCGTTCAGTTTTAGCAGATCTGAAAGATTCAACTTTAACAGTGTTCCATTCCTTCGATTCGAGAAGCTTCAGTGTCCCGAACATTTCTTCTGTGACTGGCAGGATATCGGACATCGCAAAAGCTTACCTGAGTTTAGTTGCTAGTTATGGCTTGACCAGTCAGCATTGGAGCTAGTGAACAGTTAAAAATGAGTATTGTCTGTGAGCAGTAAACTTCTAGTAGTGGAAGGTGGGGTCATCAGAAACATATATATATATATATATATATATATATATATATATATATATATATATATATATATAAAATACATTAACTCCAAGCAAGTTTTTGCACTTAATTTTATATTTCATTACATATGAACACCATTTCAGAGTCTGTTCACTCATACTATTCTTCTCATAATTATCTTGTTTAATCAATTTTTAGTATTTAACATAACATTTGTTTTACAAATAATACAAGATGCTTTTACAATTCTCAGCAACAGATGGCTCTGTAGTCAACTATCTTTATCACTTTAGAGTGAATAAGTGAGTGTGTGCCTTATGACCTTCACTTGTTGCTTCTACAATAATCTAAAGATAAACTATTTTCAATTGCCTTCTCAAAAAAAAAAAAAAAAAAAAAAAAAATGTAAATCTGTAATCAGTTTGGATTTCGAAAAGAATTACTGAAAATAATGCATCTTATAATCTTAATAAAATATAGAATCAAATTTTGTGACCTAGCAATGGTGTATGATTGTGTTGATCATGACTTTCTCATTCAAAAAAATTAATTTTGTGGACTAACAAATAAACAGTTAAGATGGCTGATATATCAAGATGAAGCAAAACAATGTGGTATGGTAAACAGTATTATTATATAAGTTAATTGATGGAAATGGATCAATGATCACTTCTTCACACTAGCCATATATAGGCTAAGGTTTTAGATAGATACAGTCAACATGAAGTATTCAATACGATGGCTGGGTGTATCTCGGATACGAGAGCCCCTAGTGGCTTTCTGGGTTTTATATGAGTCAACTGTCAGGTCGGTAAGTTGGCCAAGATAGCTCAATGAGTAAGGGTGACTGGATGGAAATCAGGAGGTCCGTGTTTCAAATCCCAGCCATGGCATTGAATTTTGATGTTAACTCTACCTGAACAGTAATATTGATTATTAAAAATGAACATCAAATTATCAAACAGTAATACATGGAATATCCCAAAGTTCAGTATGAGAGACTTTATTATTTCTGATCTATGTACTTGACCTCTCACTTGATATAAAAGTTATTGCAATTACAAATCCGTTTGTTGATGACACTAGCATGCTTGGCGACCGATAAGAAGTAAAATGAGTATGTTATTAATTGAATAATGTTTTGAGCTATATGTCACACTGGTTTAAGCCTATAAATTATCTGTTAATCTAGAGAAAACAAAAGTTGTTAAATTTACAACTTATTGAACACCATGTACCTTAATGGTATAACAGAATAAATCAACATCAAATTTCTGAGCCTTCCAGTTAACAGATATTTAGATTAGAAAGCTCACATAAATTATGTATGTTACACAAACTCATCCTTGACTGTTATACTACCTCTGTACTAGCAAATTTAAGTTCTCTAGTTATAGTTAGATTAATATACTATGCATACTTTAATTCAATAATGGAATATGGAACATTATTTTGGGGCAACATACTAGAAAGTAATCAAATATTTCTTACAAAAAAGATGCATTTATGAATCATTTATAACACTCATAGCAGACATTCCTGGAGATATCTTTGCAGAAGACTTCATAACATCCATCATTCCAATGCAAAATATTTGTGCATCTAAAAGGATACATCTAGAAAACCATCAATATATATAACACTGTTCCTAATCACCTTAAAAGGAAAACTGATAATTTTAGTGTTATTAAAATCACTGCTAGCTGGTACCTCTCTTCAGAATCATTTTCTTCTGTGTAGGATTATCTGAACCACAAAATATCAAGATAATGATGTAGCTATGTGAGAATAATCTAGCTGTTTTGATGACACATCATTTCCAATTTACATTTGCATATTAAAAAGGTTATTTAAAGGTATGTGTAGAAGAACTGAAAACAGATGCTGTGCATTACAAATTTTAAATAACAAATTGTTCAGACATTCTGCATGTGAAAGTCTAAAACCAGAAATTGCAAAATTAAATTTGTATACATATATATACGGCTTGCAGCGAAAGAATAAACTAGATGTAAACAAAACCAGGTGTGCACTGATCACTGCATGCCTTCTTTATAATTTCCACGATGCTTCCACTGTGTAAATAGTCCCTTGAAAGGGCACTGCTACTGTGGTGTGGAGTCTTAGTTCATTTTGCTAAATTGCAAACAAAAACGTACTAAGCATATTTCAAATATAAAAAATATATATACTAATAGATAGTTGTAATTGAAGTAAATCAGGCTGCACGTGCACATCGAAGCTCAGATCCAGAAAGGCAACCAGCTGTGAATCAATGCAGAACTTGCGAGTACTGTTTAACATGTGCAGAAAGCCTTTACAAAATGGTGAAACATAATATTGAACGTATTTAACAAGCTCTGTGAAAAATTTCCAGCACTTGCTATCGATGAAATACCCATCATCACCATAAAGTTAACAGTTTGATTGAAGATGGCGACCGGTAAGAACAACAGCTTAGTAAGAAACATCAGAACAAGCGCTCAGGAACAACAGCAAATGAAGATACAAGTTCGGACCAAGAAAAAATAGAGATAAGGCCAGATTTACAAGGTAAGAAAAATTCCGATGAAGATGGCGTCATGACACGATGTGAAGTTGAAAGCACAGTCTCTCCACAAGATAATAGAAATTCTTAATCAAGACTTAAGTGAAGCCCTCGCCGAGATAAAGAGACTCACAACTGAAAACCAGCTCCTTAAAAGTAAAGAACACCAGGAATCAGGATGGAAAGTACCGAAGGAAACAGCTAAGAAATCAACCGAGAAGAAAAGACATGTGCTAATCGCCGAAAATAAATTTGCCGCACTATCACCAAGTGAGAACAAAGATAAACATCCAGCAGCTGAAGAAGTGATGAAAGCCCCTATTAACAAAACCAGATGTGCCAAGAAGAACAGTAGCCAGATCTTAATTCACGGTGACAGTCATGCCAGAGGACTTGCACAGTTCATAAGTGGGAACATTACCGGCTGTGAAGTTACGGGTTATGTAAAACCCAATGCGAGGTTCCAAGATGCAACATCGTCTACGCCCAGCCCAAGCAGCGAGAAAGAAGTGAAAATCATTATAGCAGGAGCAAATGACGTGTACCGAAATGAAGCAGCGAACTATATAGATGGCCTAGGTCAACTTTTAAACGAAGAGGAAAAGAAGAAAACAAGATTGATAGTGTTAAATGTGCCTACAAGATATGACCTGTCCCATAACTCATGTGTTAATAGAAAAATAATAAAAAATAATAAAAAGGTGAAGTTAATGTGTTCAGTGTACCCAAATGTGAAACTAGTGGACATCAGTAACCTTAACCATGAGTATCATACCAAACATGGACTACATCTGAACTCAAAAGGTAAAAGATATCTAAGGTCGCTTCTTTCTGAAATAATAATTAGTACACTCAGACAAAATACCTATATAGTTAATGTACCATCAGATATAAGTAATAAACAGTGACAAATTGTAAATAGGTGCTCACCCCATGATCATGAAAATAACAGCACGCAGAACAAATTTTGGTATTTCACCAAAATACCCAGTACGTTTTAAATAAAATTGAAATAATAGAAACAGTTTTAAATGACATAAAGCCACACATAGTAATCTTAACTGAACATGGACTAAGTGAGTCCCAATTAAAAATAGTCAAACTAGAGAATTACAATAGAACAAACACTTACTGTAGAAAAACACCTAAAGGTGGGCGTGTGGTAATATATATTAAAAATAGCATACAGCATGTACCACTTGATAATTTATATCTTAGCCAAGAAATGACTTGCGAAATAGCTGGGGTAAAAATTATATTAAACAGTGGTGAAATATATATATTGGGTGTATATAGATCCCCAGCTTCATATACCGATGATTTTCTAAAATGCCTAAATAATGTGTTACAAAAAATAGTCAAATATAATCGTAAAATTGTTTTACATGGAGATATAAATATGGATCTTGGAAAACAAACAAATAGTATAGATAAGCTTAATGACCTGTTGAATAGCTATCACCTACATGAAGTAATTAAATGTCCAACTAGAATCACAGATAAATCAGCTACAATTATAGACCATGTAATAACATTAGAATACTCAGCTTTTGTAGAAGAATTTCACATATCAGACCACCAGGCCCAAGACCTAGATATATACAATTGTGAATTTAAAAACAAAGACAAAATATATTCCTGTAATAGAATCATAACACGTAGTAGAGAAGCAAAATTTATAGAAAGTTTGTTACAAGAGAATTGGGAAACTGTGTATGCAGCAAAAAGTACAAATGAAAAGTGGAATGCTTTTTATGAAATATTTGGTTATCTGTTTTCAACAAATTTTCCCCTAAGATTAGTTAAGATAGGTGAAAAAGAGAAAAGGATTGATTTGCTGTATGAGTACAAGACATTGAGAGAACAAGTAAAAAGTATGTATGATTTTTATAAAATGACGGGTTGCAAGTTTTATAAGGAAAAATATAAAAGCCTGAAAAAACAGTATTCACTCTCCCTACAATTTTTAAAATCCCAAAAATATGGCAATGAAATTATGCAGTCAGAAAATAAGATTAAAGCAGCTTGGAATATAGTAAATGATAAGAGGAAAGTAAAAATTAGACATGATAACATTGTATTAAAAGAAAATGGAAATATTGTTCAAGACCCACATAAAATCTGTAACTTATTAAACACATTTTTCATTGGTGCATCCCACAGTCAAAATGATACTCAAGTAAATTTAAATAACAAAGTTGCTGATATGATCTATATTATGCCCCCAACAAGAGGAAATTAAAAGAATAGCAAAAGGATTTAAAGCGAAAAAATCCTCGGGATGGGATGGTATATCTTCTGATCTTTTCAAAAGATGTGTAATGGCGATAGATAGTATACTCAAACATCTCATAAACAGTTGTATATCAGAAGGCATCTTTCCTGATTGCTTGAAAATCAGTGTTGTAAGACCAGTATACAAAAAAGGTGACAGAGGCGAAAAAAGTAATTATAGGCCAATTACACTTACCTCTATAATAGCAAAACTTATTGAAAAGATAATAGCTAATCAGATGATAAAATTTTTTAATAAAAATAACATTTTAGTACCTACACAGCATGGATTCAGAAAAAACCTATCAACGACTGCAAAGATAGAACTCATACATCACATAATTGCTCATCTGGAAAATGGGGAAAAGGTAGCTGGTTTATTTCTGGACCTATCTAAAGTGTTTGCCTCAGTTGATCACTCGCTGCTTATTGGTAAACTAGAAAACTATGGTGTCAGAGGGAAATTGCTTGAAATAATAAAATCGTATTTGCCAACCAGAAACAGTGTACTGAAATAAACTATAAAAATGGAAATATAGTTAGAAAAATCTCTTCAAAATATGATACTGTCAAATTAGGAGTGCCACAAGGATCTGTTCTTGGCCCATTATTATATTTGATTTATGTAAACGACCTACCAGAAACAATTGACTATAAAACAATCACATATGCTGACGACACTTCTGTTCTATTTTGGAATAAATCAGTAAATCAGTTAAAACAAAACTTAATAACTCAAACTGACTTAATTCTAAATTACATAAAAGATAATAATTTAAATGTCAATATAAAAAAGAGCAAATTGGTTATTTTTGAATATCAAACAAGTCAAAAACTAAACAATGTAGTAATTAATGGTAAAGATATGGAACAGGAAGATTCAACAAACTTTTTGGGTATCAAACTAGACAAAAACTTGAATTTCCACAAACAGATTAACAGCATATGCAATAAAATTAGTAGTGGTGTATATCTGCTAAGAAATCTTTCTAAATACTTGAATACAGAAGTATTAAAATTAGCTTACTATGCAATAATACATAGCCATCTCAGTTATGGAAGTGAAATCTGGGGCAGTAGTGGAATTATCAACATGAATAGGATTCTAATACTACAAAAAATGTGTGTAAGAATAATGTTTAAATTATGAAATAGAACATCATGTAGACCAACTTTTAGAAAGGAGCGAATCTTGACAGTAATTTCATTGTATATATATATATAAATTAATATTACTTGTACACAAAACAGAATGTAATGTAAATAATGTCAACAGAAATAGTAAACTCTATGGCTACAATACTAGAGGATGTGATAACTTTCATAGACTTACTACAAGAACAAAATCAGCTGGAAAAGATTCATTATTGAAGGGAATTATATTTTATAACAAATTGCCAAATTATTTAAAAACTTACCTGGAAATAGCTTCAAAAAGGAATTAAAAATTTATTTAATAGAAAGATGTATATATAGAACTGATGAATTATAATGGAAACTGTTTCATGAATTGTATATTTTTTATATAAATTGCATTTTGTGAATAATGATTGTCATTTGAAATTAGACTGTGACGATGCTTGAAACATAGTATGTCTATTGGGGACAGTGTGCAAAAAAGTATATACAGATGATTTTCACCCTACAAAAATGAGCATTTAGGATCATGTTAGGTTTAGAACAAACTGACTCGTGAAGAGATGCATTTAGAAAGCTAAATATCCTGACCTTACAATCTCTATATATATTTGAAGTAATAATGCTTGCAAAAACAAAATTTGTAAGTCAGAAAACAGTCAAATACATAATTATGAAACTAGGGAAATCAATAACTTTCATGCTATAGCTCATAGGATAAATAAAAGGTATACAAGTGACAAATAGATTTAAAAGAGAGTTAAAGAAGTTCTGTATAAATGGTAGTTTTTATACACTTGAGGAATACTTAAGCTGATAAGTAAAATTAGTGTTGATTTTTATACAGATTTTGTGTAAAAGGAAATACAGAAGGTTTAGGCAATCAGTGCAACTTATATTGTTAAAACTTTTACCTTTTAGCATCAGTTAAGTTTTTAATATAAAACTGTAATAATAAATTTTATTTTACTGTATGTATTTTTAAAATGTACTAGTGTATTAGACTTTATATTAATTTGTACCATTTTCAATCATATTTGAAATTCATTTTTATATCTTTGAAACTGTATTTTTAACGATGCCACGAGTCTGGCTGACTCCTACGGCAGATAAATTAAAAAAAAAAAAAAACACACACACACCTGAGTTTACCAGTGTGTCGGTTTCTAGGATTTATAGTGCACGCATGGGAAAAGCCACATTCAGTGGTTTCAACTCCCATCAAGAAGAGACCACATACCAGGTCACTGATGGATGTCTGTGATAGGTTTGTGAGCTCTGCATTCTGCCAAAAAGTTCATCAATGTTTTACCAATGAACCTCCCACCTTAAACAAAGTGATGTTGGCAATTAACTCTGATCCTGAGCTTCCAGACTACAAATGATCTTCCCTCCAAAAACTGCTGCTGGAAAGTGGTTTCGAATTTAGAAAGAAAAAAAAATCAGTGCCATTATGGTCAGAAATATTATTTTATGGCAATGACATTTCATCCGCATAATAAAGGAGCTCCTTAAAATGCGGAATGTTTACTATTTAGACAAAACGTGGGTTAAAGAGGGACAAACGACAAGATAAGTAAGGACTCGCACCAGAGTAAAATCAGAAAATCATGCCTTTTATTCTGGTTTAAGTGCAGGACTCAGAAATCCTATACAGAGGGGTAAGCATCTTATAGTTTTGCACATAGGTAGTGATGGCTTTCTTGAAGGTGGCGAGCTCGTGTTCATCTCCAAAACAATGGAAGACTATTATGAAGAAGTGAATGGCGATATTTTCAAATGCTGGTTTGAAAAGATTCTCTACAAAATACAACCAAATAGTATTATCGTGATGGACAATGCCCCTTACAATAGCCTGAGGTAGAATGCATACCAAATAAATCTTGGAAAAAAGTGGCATAACATGGCTACAGAGTATAAATATACTTATCCACGGGGGTCATCTTAAGGCAGAATTGGTGGCAATGGTTAAGTCTTGTGCTACAGAATATGAAGAATATGTAATTGACGACAGAGGCACGGAGATGTCGGACCTTGTGGGTATCGAACCAATTTCCAGCTCAGATTAGAGAAATAAACGTTATGCAAGTAACAGTTAATTTTAAGGGATATTAATAGTGTGCTGTGTGACACCTAGCTAAAAAAATAAGCCTTAAGTGTCAAAAATTTATATTAATATTATACTTAACAAATCAATTAAAGTTTAATGGAATAAATATGTTTTTGTGATGTAAATGCACATTCATATTAATAATACATATTGTTATACTTAACAAAGCAATTAAGTGGTAGGCTTGAATAAATACATGTTTTTTTGTGATGAAAATGCATATTCATTATATTAATATACTTAACGACGTGGTAACAGTACTGTTATTCTGAACACACGTGGATGCAGATGATACAAATCAGTGTTTTGTTTACAATATTCTCTCTTTGGACATAGTATAGATATATGCTAGTCTAGTAATTACAGGAAGCATTTGATTCTTTAACTGTGACAGTTATCCATGGCTTGTTTTTCATATTGTTTGTATATAGCATCTTTTATGTTCATATTCAAGTATATATGCAACTAACTATACATATCTGTTACATGTTCAATGTTCTCAGGCCCTGTTTGGCTACCAGGGAACTGACTGAACACAAATCAGTGAATCACTAATTTTTCTCTTCAGCTATGCACATTTGGCTAGGTAAGCATCATTTTTATTCAGCTGATTTACAAATTGTTCTGACAATTGACATAGACCTAACTGGCGCTACATAGACTTTCTATTGAACCTCTCTTAACAAAAACGATATTTGTATCGTTTGCCACAACAATAAACCAAAATGTGCTTCTCTAAGTTAATCTCTTACTAGAAAGGCTTACATTTGTGCTCTTATTTTTCCCTTAATTCCTTAGAACATGTTCTTCTAGGTAAGACTTACATTTGGAAGACTTCTCAGCTTTACTATATTTAAAACATATTGGATTTGACTATAACACAATATGTCACTTTAACAGGGACTTCTGTTTATAAGAATTATCACATCTGTGACAGATTTATGATCTTGCATCTGAATGTATTAGAATATGTCGGTTTAAGCCAGACTTCTGTTTAAAAGACTTCTCACATTTGTTACACTTGTATGGTCTTGTATCTGAATGTAACGGCATATGTTGGTCTAGGTGGGACTTCTGTTTAAAAGACTTTTCACATTTGTTACATTTGTATGGCCTTGTACCTGAATGCAACAGAATATGTTTGCGTAAGTTACACTTCTGCTTGAAAGATTTCTCACATTTGTCACATTGGTATGGTATTGTATCTAAATGTAACAGAGTATGTTGGTTTAAGTCAAACTTACGTTTAAAAGACTTTTCACATTTGTCACACTTATATGGCCTTGTATCTGAATGTAACAGAATATTATGTTGGTTTAAGGCAAACTGCCGTTTAAAAGACTTCTCACATTTGTTACAATTGTATGGTCTTCTATCTGAATGTTCCTCCTGTACATGTCTGTTTAACTCAGACTTCGATATAAAAGACTTCTCACATCTGTTACACTTGTATGGTCTTGTATCTGAATGAAACAGGATATGTTGGGCTAAACAGGACTTCCGTTTAAAAGACTTCTCACATTTGTTACACTTGTATGGTCTTCTATCTGAATGTAGCTGTACATGTCTGTTTAACACACACTTCCTTATAAAAGACTTTTCACATTTGTTACACTTGTATGGTCTTATATCTGAATGTAACAGAATATGTTGGTCTAAGTTGGACTTCCGTTTAAAAGATTTCTCACATTTGTTACACTTGTATGGTCTTCTATCTGAATGTAACTGTACATGTCTGTTTAACTCATACTTCCATATAAAAGACTTTTCACATCCATTACACTTGTATGGCCTTGGATTTGAATGTAACGGAATATGTTGGTCTAAGTTCGACTTCTTTTTGAAGGACTTCTTACATAGGTCACATTTGTAAGGTCTTGTATCTGAATGTAACTGAACATGGTGATATAAACTAGTCTTAAGTTTGAAGGACTTCTCACATCGCTCACACTTGTATGGTCTTGGGTCAGACTTGAGTTTGAAAGACCTCTCAGCTCTTTCACATTCATATGGTGATATATCTACAAAATTGACTGGTTTCAAATTTGAAGCAATTTGTTCTATTTGGCAGTGCCCTTCTAGTTCTGAGCGTGTAAGGGAAGTGGAGATACCTTTTTCTTCAGAAACTCCTTGTGAATTTAACCTGAAATA
Organism: Mantis religiosa; assembly: GCA_030765055.1. Lineage (NCBI taxonomy): Eukaryota > Metazoa > Arthropoda > Insecta > Mantodea > Mantidae > Mantis > Mantis religiosa. The sequence continues at coordinate 3,611,664 of JAUKNK010000031.1, read as the reverse complement.
TTTAAAAACAAATTAACAGTGATACAGCGACTCATCGTTCCTTATATACTTCTTATTAAACTATCACAAACAATGTTGAGGTTAGGGAAAGATAGAGAGGCTGAAACATTCAATGCTATAACCGGGATTTGAACCACGGATCTTATGGTTTCCGTCCAGCCGCCCTAATCCTTGAGCTAGTATGGCAAAGTGCCAGCATGACATTAAATTCTCCAACTGACCCATATTTTTCCCAGCAAACCACTTAGGAGTTCTGATACACACGAGACAAGTACCTTAATAGCAACTTGCAACATTAAGTACTTAAAGGCCCGGGCTTTATAGTTAACCACTATTAGGTCAATTAATGGAAATTAATTGTACTTTCACATTGGCCGTGTGTAGGCTAAAGAATGGATTCAAGTCCTTACGATAGTAAGTCGCCACAAATGGAATATCTCGAATGCAAGAGTCCCTAGTGCTTTTCCGGGGAAATATAAGAGTCAAATGGAAAATTTAATGTCAGGACGGAATGTTGGCCATGGTAGCTTGATGGGTTAGGGCGACTGGACGGAAACCAGGAGATCGGTGGTTCAAATCCCGGCCATGGCATTGAATTTTTCATGTTGACTATCTATTGTATAAATATGTTTGCTAGAGCTTAAAACTATACAGATAAATAAATTCAATACTAGTTTAATTCATCTTGTTTATATTCTTTAAGTGAGTAATAGTCTTTCCTAGTAAGCAGGTTCTTAACATGTTTTTTGACAATATTTTCCTTTTTTGCCTTTGAATTGACAGTAGTAGTTTGTTGAAAATGTAGGCTCCACTAGTGGATGTGATATAAGTTACAAAGAGGAACACAGTGAATAATACATTTCTCTTTTTCTTTTGTTTTACTCTATGATATATATCATCCTTGTAAAAAAAGTTGAATATGGATAGCTGAGTAAGAAAGTGGCGCAGAAAAAGTTGTATGGAATTATTGCTATGATACACCTTAACCCCACGAGTTTAAGCAGGAAGGCAGTAACAAAATCATATACAACATAATTGGTTACCCCAACTAAGCCGATCATTAACATGGAAGGAGAAAATCAAGCAAGCAATATATCTCGACTATTAAACTCAATGCCAACGGAAGCTAACAAAGCATAAAAATTCCACCTTTCTGGATTGAAAAACTGGATATATGGTTTTTCCAAGTGGAGGATCAGTTTTCCATTTCCAATATTATTCAAGAGCATCCCAAATTTAATTACCTTGTTTTGCAACTAGAACCAAACTATGTCGAGAGCATCTGGGACATCATCAAAGGTTCGGATCTAAACAAATACAAATGAACTGTGTAGTGTTTAATGTTCGCTTTTACTACATATGGCACCGCAGGCGGTGACACTGATGATACATGAGATGAAGATGGAGCACTGGTGGAATGAGATGGCGGGGGAAACCAGAGGTCCCGGAGAAAACCCGCCCCAGCGCCGTGTTGTCCACCACAAATCTCACTTTGAGGTCGCCTGGGATCGGAACCGGGCCACCTTGGTGAGAGCCAAGTGGTCTAACCACTGAGCCACGGCGCGGCCTGAAACAAATACTCTGTCGTGAAAGAACATCTTTTAAATATTATTAAAAAGAGTGAAGACAAACAAATAGTGTTCACTTACAGGGCTGGAACTAGCTGACAGGAAGACAAGCCAACTACTCCGAAAAATGCAGTTGTTAGCTGGTGTAAATGTGTCTGAGAAAGTGCTCTGCATGTTATGGTTAGAGAAGTTACCGGATATCATTAAATATATTTTAAGTGTCAGATGAAAATTAGGAAAAAATTGCCCTAATGGCAGATAAGATTAGCGGAATTAACTTTCATAGTGAACTACGTACTGTACACGACACACTCACTCCTTTCACAAATTTCAATTCAGAGAGCTGCCTTGGAACCACAAATTGCTGAATTTTGTGGTTTTAGATGTGGTAGCCATAGCAGTAGCTCAAGTCGCAACCAGAGTGAGAAAACTTACACTCCAGCTGGCAGATATTGAGTACCATTTTTAATTTGTTAACCAATGTTTTCCTAACAAGTGGCAACCTCCGTACTTGGAGAAGAATTTAGAAAACCCCAAACAGTAGCAGATTTCGCAGCAGCTCCACTACTGAAACTATGTCTGACTGCTACAAATCCCGCTTATTTGTGCAAGACAAAAACACGGTTTTGACTGGCCCCATAGCTCAGTCGGTAGAGCACCTGCCTGCCGTGCTAGGGGTCCCGGGTTCGATTCCCGGCAGTGGGGTTGGGGATTTTTCTCCGACCAAGATAATTCCCCATCTTCCCCAGAGTCTGGAAGTATGAATGTGTGTGTGATGTAATGATTATAAACCAAAGATAACAAGTTAACACCTTCAGTATGTTCCAAAGGAGAATGGCCGCCGATATGACCATAACAGTCAAAAGGCGGGGTATAAATGGAACAAGGGAAAGAAAAAACACGGTTTTGTACCCTTCAGTAGACAGTGGAGCAGATCTATCTAAAATTTCTGATGCCAATTTTAAATTATTTACAGCTAATAGCTCTGAAATATCCATAAGGCATAGAAACATTGAACACTTATTTAGGACTCCATTGCCCATTTCAATGGGCTTTCATCATTGCTAAAACTAACAAAGGTGTTCTAAGTGGTGATTTTTTAAGGAAGCTTCATTTATTAATTAATCTGAATAGAAAGTAATTGGTTGATGGTGAGACAAAACTTTGCATTCAAGGTGAAGTCCAGTCAGTCACATCAGATAATGTTATTAGAACCATGTCAAACCTCAGAAATCTGCAAATTTACTATCTGCCTGTCATGATTTAACCAAAGCAAATTGGATATCAAACATGTTTATAAAGCACTATATTCCAACGGAAGACCAATCCTATATTGTAAACCAAGACAGCAGGATCCTCATAAGTTTAAAATAGCGAAACAGGAATTCCAGTTCATGCAGAATAATAGTATTTTTTGTACTGGATGTATTTATTTCCATAATAATACTGTACAAAAATCTTACACTTTTCATATACATAACTTTGAGTTGCTATTCCCCCCCCCCCCCCCCCTTTATTCCACCATGCATTTTAACACCGTGGTTTTTATGCATGACAGACCTTAACATAATTCATATTACCTTGGTATTAATATCTTAACTAACTTTATCAATTTTGTCCTATCCTTTATCACTTCCCCAAATCTCTGACACACAGGCCATTTTTGCTTCGACTACCGCTTTGTAAATCCTTTCCAACCATTTAATATTTATGTCTGGTATTTTCTGCAGACATGTTCTTATGACTGTCATTGAATATTTTCCCTTAGCCAATACACCAATCTTATGATCATTCCATCTCCCATTGCTACTTATTCTCACTCGTAATCGTATTTATTTACTATTTGCAATTCTTCCCCTCCCATATACCATTTTTCCTCCTTCCTTTTATAACCTGTTTTAAATACCATTATCCTTGTCTTTTTAAAATTTATTCTTAAACCCCATTTCTTTCAGAATGAATGTATAATATGCAGCACTCTTGTTAAACCTCCTATAGAAACAGAACCTACCCCTAGATCATCTGCAAAGAGTAGCCCTTGTATCTCTCTATTATTTACTGTAGGTAAATATAAGCTTTCCTTATTCACCTCTTCCAAAATTTTGTCAAGAAATAAATTAAATAATACTGGACTGAGTTTACAACCTTGTCTTAATCCCATATTGCTTGCAATTTTTCCTGTAATTTCATCATTGCTCAGCCTGATATATATACATTGTACTACTCTGATACATTTTACACTTACTCTCTTATTTCTTAGTTTAATCCACAGTGCCTCTCTATTTATAGTATCAAATGCTTTCTCTAAATCAATGAATGCCATATATACCCTACCTCTTTTAATACTTAAATATTTATCTACAATTGATTTTATAATAAAAATATTGTCCACTGTTCTTCCTTTTCTAAATCCCATCTGAAATATTGATAGTTTACTTTCATCCTCTGCCCAATTCTGTAATCTATTTGCTAGGATTCCTGTGTATATCTTTCCTAAAACGGACAATAAACTAGTACCTCTATAATTAGTTGAATCTTTAACACTTCCTTTCCCTTTATAAATAGGTACAATTATACTTGTTTTACAGCTATGTGGTGCCTTTGCCCCTTCAAATATAATATTCATGAGGTTAACCAGCATCTCGGTCCTATCTCTATTCCCTAACCATTTCTTCCAAAATTCCCCTGGTATACCATCAATCCCTAGTGCCTTACTGTTTTAAACCTTTTAGTTTCCTCCCATACTTCCATTGCAGTTATTTTCTTATCCAGCCTATCTATATATTCTATATCTAAAACCCATAAAATTACATTTGTTAATTTGATTTGCATCCCTAATAAGTCTTTAAAATAATTACACCATCTTTCTGTTGCTATAACATTTCCCCTATTCTTGCTATTAACATTCCTCGGATTATTTGCCTTACTCTACTACTGTCATGTTTAGTTGCTGCTTCAAGCAAATTTCTACTTACTCTCCCACACCATTTTTTATTTTTTGCTTCAATTAAATATCTATAACTCCATTTCATTGTTATATAATGTTTTCTTGCTTCTGGATCCTCTGTAACTTCCATCTCCTTAATTCCTGTACCACCCTCATCTTAGCCTTAACACATTCCTCATCAATCCATCCCTTGTTTACCATTTGTCCTGCATTCTTTTGCTTCATTTTTACCTCCTGCCAAGTCACTATTATCTCCTCTGACGTTTTCCTTTGTAATAGTACATTTATCTTATCCTTTGCGTCCTCCCCCATTTTAATTAAACTGGTTCAAACTCCTCCCCCCTTTCCATTTAAACACTTTTATCTTCTTTCCCCCTAATGGGTTCATCATCATCCACCTCACACTCCATTCTAAATTTAGCCTTCAATGGAAAATGACAGCTAGTGAAGGCTGCCTGAATTATTTCAAAATCTATTATTCCATCATCAATATCCAAGGAATACACTGGTTAATCGACTACACTTGCCCCATTATTATTTACAAATTTAAATTCACCCATCTTATCCTTTCCTTTAATTCCATTACATATGTTCAGGTTATTATCTTCATAAAATTGCAATAATTTTCTACCTTCTTTGTTTACTATTGTATCTCTACATCGTCTTTTCACCATTTCCTGTGGAAAATTTCTACCTTCTTCTGTTGCTATTTGAGGTTGCTCATATCCTAATCTAGCATTAAAATCCCCTAGTAAAACAATTTTTATGTCAGTCTGCATATTATATTGTCGCGAATCCCATTTTACGACTGGCAGCGCACACGTTAAAATGGTTTGCGAGGCTTGTTTACACAAAGGAACTGAAAGCAGACTGTGGAAATAAAGAACCCGGAAAAGCAGATAAAGATGGTGCGAGATAAAAGACTTACCGACACAGATAAATGAGCTAATTGGAACATTCTGGTGACAATATTAATTGGTTTATAGAATATTTGATTTTTTGTATGTTCCAGAAATATCTAGAATTATCAATAAGGTATTTAAGGAAGCGACAACTCGCCAAGAGTCAGTCATAAACAGGAGTAAACAGATGTTGAAACAAGAGTGTTGTAAACAGGGGAAGTTGAGTAAGCTGTTTGCTGTGGTCATCGACCTTGGTAGATTGTGATTGTGTATGTGACGTAATTCTGTTATGTAAGGATTGAACCATGTGTATTTCTATGGAAATAAAGAACAATTTGAATTTCTGCAAATTGGACTTTTAATTTTACGAACACACAAAGTCACAATATAATACCTACATATCTTGGCTTAATTTATTGAATACTCTGGGGTCGTAGAATTCAGATATATTATAAATACTCCTATAACCCCTAATGCCCTCCCCTTCTGACTATTTATCCTTGCTAGTTGATTGAAATAAACATATCCCTCCATATCCATTTTCACATTTTTCCACATCCAAGTTTCAACTAGCGCAAGTACCCTTTTAACAATTCCTTGATTTCCCCACTACTCATTTTGTCCCATAGTCCTTCCACATTCCAATATAACACCACCAATGGTTTATCCTATACAGACATTTTTTTTCACATTAAAAATGATCTAGTCTAGCTCTACTATGTGTTATTTTTTCTTTCTCACCCCTTTTTGAGCACTCTCCAATAATACTATGCTTCCACTCAGTGTTGACACTACACTCATATGTTCTTGATGACAAACATTTAAACCTGCCGTTGCTCCTACCACTAATACCCTGGACTCCTCTGTCATCCATTGCTCTGATTGTACACTTTTACACGGCGATACCATCAGCTGATCTCTTTGTACTTCGGCCTCAAAGTCACTCACCTCCCTTCTCCATTCTACTCTTCTGACATCAGACGCTGCGTCACTTGTCTGTATGACGTCACTCTTTTCACTTGTATGTTGGTGGTAGTCAAAAGATCAAGTTGTTACCATTGTTTTTTGTGCGTATGTTTCTACCATTTCTCCTCTCGGATTTCGCGGACTAATATCTTGCCTGACACCATCTCACCATAATGACAATCCTCTTACGTATGCCTTCTTCCCTTGCTCTTTTGCTATCTTCATCTCTCTTATTAAATAGTTACTGATCTCTCTTTCTTTTTTCCCGTAGTCATGCTCAATGAAAATTCTTGTTCCTCGTAGCTTAGCTGCGTTTTTAAAAATTTTCCATTTGAAGTTCACTTTTACCAGTTTCACAATTATAGGTCTAATGTTTGCTCTTCTTCTTCCTCCTCTAAATGAGTTGATTACTTCCCATCCTGTTAATTCAATGCTCAGCTTATTTTTCAAAAGCTCCACCTGCTACCAACATCTTTTCCCTCTCTCCTCTGCATAACCAAAAATATTTATATTCCTCTTTCTATTGCTGTGTTCTACTTTCTCCAAGTAGGTCAAATATTTGATTTAATTCTGCCATCTTCTCCATTTTTCTTTGAAACTTTCCCACTTCATTTTTTATTTCTTCCATGTTTCTGACTAATCTCGTGACAATTCTTTTTTCCATCTGCTTTAAGTCTACCATTACTTCCACCATCTTTTTTTACATAACCATAACGTCCTCCATCTCTGGCCCTGGATTCATTTCCACTCCGCCAATAATCAATATATATGCCAGGATTATAGCCGGCAATATCACTACTGATATTTTTCCTTTAACATTATTCACAACTTTTCTCCATTTCACACTGTTAAAGGTTCCGATTCGCACACAATAATTTTCAGTGGTAACACTCATTGCAGAGCTCGTGTAACACATGTCCGCACTACCGCTCCACACCAGCAACTCCCAGAATAATAGTACAATTAGTCCATCTCAATCCCAATGCACAAGCTCACTCATCTAGTTCCAAGAAAGATGGCACTATTTGACCATATTGTGATCATAGAAAACCGAATGTCCAAACTATTCCAGATTGATATCCAATTCCGTGTATTGACTATTTCCAGCATATATTGAAGGGTACACAAATCTTCAATTTGCATTTCGAGTTGCAGAAGAGGAATTTCGACAATATGAATTCAATTTTATGCCTTTTGGACTTTGGAATGCACCAAATAACTTTCAACACTCCATAAATGAAGTTTTACGAGGCATGGATTTTCCCTACTTGGATGGCTGTTCAGTTGCTTCAGAGGATATGGACAAACACTGCATACATCTCAACATGTTGTATGAGAGACTAAATAAATTTGGCTGCATATCAACGTGTGTAAATCTGTCATTGGGGTAGATGAACTTGAATTCTTGGGACATTGGATAATGCCAGATGGTTCAAGACCCCTCCCTGACAAAAGGTAAGTGATCAAAGACTACAAGTTACCAGAAACAATACATTAACTTTGAGTATTTCTGGGTATTGTTAATTTTTATGGCAAATACCTTAAAGATGCAGCACAGACAAAAACCGTTTTGCATGAGTATCTCCAAGGTGCCAAGAAGAATAATAAAAGGAAAATCACATGGATTCCAGAAACACTGCAGAAATTTCATTAATATAAGGACGACTTAGCAAACACAGCAATGCTTGCATATCCTAACCCTGCATTGAACCTGTCTCTCATGGTAGACGCAAGCAACTTTTGCGGTTAGTGGTATATTAGAAGACAACACATAAGGATGGAAACCAATAGGGTTCTTTTCAAAGAAATTAAATGAGGCAAAGGGAGCATACAGTACTTATGATCATGAACTATTAGCAATCTCTTTGTGAAATATTGTAAACATTTCTTAGAAGGAAGAACGTTTACAACATATACAGACCACAAGCCACCAATGTTCACATTTCAAAAGACGAATGAGAAGTCATCTCCACGACAACAGTGCCACCTCCAAATATATTTCCTAGTTTAGCACAACTATTCAGCACATCAGTGGAAAAGACAACATTGTGGCAGATTACCCCTAACGAATTTTAACTGTATCACTCATTGACTATGATACTGTAGCTGAAAGCCAACATAAAGACACTGATCTTGTTCAGCTCAAAGAGGCCAGACTCTCGTGTTTAAGAGTTAACCAACTTCCATCAGGAAAGTTATTGTGGTGTGACACTTCAACTGATAAAATTAGACCCTACATTCCAAAAGAATTCTGTGAAGTTTGTTCTTCAAATTCACAACTTAGAACACCCAGGAATAAAGACCACTGTTTCTCTTATAAAACGTAAATTTATCTGGCCAGGTATCAGAAATGATATGAAGAAATGGACTCAGGCCTGTATGGGATGTCAAAGATATAAAATAACGTGACATACCAAAGCACCGTTTAGCATTTCCAAGATTCTGGTGATAGGTTCACCACAGTTCACATCAACGGTATTGGAACATTTTCCCCTTCTGAAGGCTACTTCTATTAACATGCATAGATCGCTACACTAACTGGATGGAAGCAGTAACAATGAGAATGACAGTGGAAACTGTTTCCAAATAATTTTATGATTACTGGGTGACACGATTTGAAGTTCCAGCTAATTTAGGCACAGATCAAGTCAGTTATTTAAGGAACTTTCGGCATTGTGTGGTGTTAAACTCAAACGCACCATACTGTATTATCCACTGTGCCATGGGAAAATTGAGCAGTTGTAAGGACAATTAAAACAGCCATAAAATTATGCAGAAAATGAAGCTAGTTACACTGAAGCAATAAGTATTATACAAATATAACTATTTGTAACAAAAAACTTCACTTGTCTTAAGAAAAATGATGTAGATTTTTCTTATTAGTTGAAGTTGAAATCGATTTCATGAACCCTTGTTTGCATCCTCAGTCAGTGAAAACCAATTGAAACAAGGTTTTCTAAGACTGACGACGCAAACAAGGGTTCATGAAATCGATTTCAACTTCAACTAATTCAACTAATAAAAAAATCAACATCATTTTTCTTAAGATCAGTAAGGTTTTTTGTTACCAATAGTTATATTTGTATAACAACCATAAAAGCCCACAATTCTATCAAGTGAACACATACCTTCACCACAGTGTTGCTAGGCCAACATACATTACTCTGGGAGGACTCTAGCAGTTCAATTGCTCTGGTGGTCCATGGCACACTTATCTGATTTCCAGATGAATTCATTAACCGCTTCGCCGATGGCCATTTAAACCCTTCAGGGGCCGGAAACGGATACCCAATAAACAGAACAGGACATTTATATAGTTAAATGCTGTAAAAATGCATTATAAATACAATTCTGTATCTTCCGTATTTATTAAATTATTTAAACGAAACAAAAACTGGTTTAAAACTCATTAAAGGCAGTATAAATCTACAGTAACAATAAAGTAGAGACTACATTAGTAAATCGTTGAAATTTCACTACTTTGTTTCACTGTAGCGAAAGCCATTCTTTGTGCCGAACACGCCTAACATTTGAATCATTTTGTTTTGTGTGTATACGAATGAATGTATATATGTATAGCTACGCAAGCGACTTCTCCGGTTCAAGTTTAGTTTATTTATGCTATACCAAGCGATAATCATACAAGAATATGTTGCCTTACACAGTGACACACAGGAAAGAAAACTCTCTGTCAGCATCTGTTGTTACAGTGTTTCTCAACCGAGGTTTCTGGTAGCCTTATGCAGCTGTTTTCGCTCTGTATTTTAGTTATTTATACTCTGTGTTCAGAGTGATTTCTTATAGCTATCAAGAGCTAAATGAATGGCACATTTGAAATTGTTAAATTTCAATGTCAACCATGGCTTATCCCCGTAATGTAGCAAATAAATTAGCTTGGATATGTGTACAGGCTTCTGATATTACTGTAGAAAATCTGGAAGATTTGTTGTACGATTATGAAGGAGATCTTTAGGACATACGTAGCAGTGACGTGTGCCGGTCTACAGATGGCATGTTAGCTACTCCACTGTTTGGGGAAATGGCGGGTCAAATATGGGTGATGTGGATCAGCTATTACTAGCTATCCCCCTACACGAAAAACAGTTAAATCGTAACAAAAAGTATTTTTATACCACTGAATGTAACTATGCACAGTTGTTTAGTAATTTTCAGAGCTGTAAATTCATGCAAGACATTCATCTACCTGTACTTGTGCGTATAAAGAGCTTGTAACCTAATTGAGTAATAAATACTCAGAGGCCTCTTTATACTAGGGGGTAAGAAATTCACCACATCACCCCTTATACTTGAGAGAAAACACTTTCCTAAAAGTATACCAACCACAAACAAAAAAAGTTGTAACCATTTCGAAAATGTGTAGGGTGTTACGAAAAAGAAGTTCGCAATGAAACCAATATTATTTGGTGAGAATCTTGAAACGGTACTCTCTTCCTCGAGTTGATTGATTGGCTGTTAAGGAATGCATGGAAGATTAATTGTATGTTAAAGGAATGTATACGTGTATTGGAGCAAATATTTTGTGTGTGCAGTGTCGAGATTGTTACAAGCTCTGAACGATATGAATTCTTCCTCCCCTAGGACAGCTGACCGCAACCATGAATCTTAGGTTCGCACCCCGCGTTTAGTTTCAAACATAGTTTGACAGGAAGGGGACATCTTAGGTGGTCTAAAGTGAGATTCTCGTAACTGGGACTCCATATGTGTTCTACCGACCAACTAATTAAAAATGAGCTGAAGGGGGAAGCGAAGTGTCATATGGCCTAGCCGGGAACAAATAGATATCTAAAGTTCAGTCGCTAGCTGGGGGTCAGGCTAGATCGTCGTGCGGCAGCACGAAGGCAGATATCGTGTTCTTTAAGGAACGGACGAGTAAGCTAAAGAAATCGCGTTCGATTAAAGCATGTTAGTAACTGGATGCTAATCCGACTCGTGTTATAGACACGGGAGTGCAACTACGCGAGCACGAAGCCTACCATTCAGAGTTCGCCTAATTAACATGTATTTCAAGAGTAATTGAAATACAACCGATCGTCATAAGAGAATTAACCTGTGTTTCTTTCCAAGTACCCTAATTGATCCACCCAGAATGCCCTGTATCAAGATATCTTTGCCACTGATCCTAAATATTAGGACAACTCCGAGAGCAGCCGAGGACATCGATATTCTTCAAATTCTATTAGCGATGCTGACAACCCTAGGAGTCACGCCCCTGCCAAATAATTGAGCCAAACTGCGCGGCACTACTCACCCGACACCCTGATCTGCCCCAAATAATGGCGCCCAACTGATGGACTACGAGAAGCTGATCTAAGGGACAAGGAGAACCAGGTCACTGAGATTAGGAGGACGACAACGATCATCGGAGTTTGACAACTGACTTCATCGTCAATAAAGTTTAGTGTATGTGTTGTACATAAAATTTAAAAGAGAGAGAAGGGCAGAAGACTCTTTTATCTCTCGTTGAAGAGTGAATTTACAAGTGTGAGTGGGTTAAAAGGCTGTGCATCGCGGGATCCGCTTCTAAGAAGTAAGCAGAACAATCGAAAAAGAATTCCCAATCAAGTAAAATTAATAGAGATTCATATGCTGCATGTTTTAGAAAATAAGAGAACTAGAAACTAGATGCTATTAAGGAGCGATAGGAGATTGAGAAAGTGTCTTTTAAGTAGAAACAAGCAGACTTAAGCTGACGCAATGGAGACGGAAAACCTCACAGCTGACCGGGAGACCACCGAAGTATTTCACCAGAGTGACAGGCCAATTCAGGTAGATAACGCCCATCTCTCTGTTACAGTAGGAACAACCCTACATGCTCCTATAATGACAAACCCTCCTGCCTTTTCCTCGGTGAACTTATCTGCTATCCTGAGAGCAATTAAAACTGAAATGGACAATATAAAAACTGACATTAGTAATAAATTTGAGTCACAAAAAACTGACATTAGTAATAAATTTGAGTCACAAAAAGCAGACATTATTAATAAATTTGAGTGACAAAAAGCAGACAGTCATAGTAAATTTGAAGCCCAAGAAATAAAAATTGAGTTGTTAAAGTCAGATATAAAAGGTAAAATGGTAGACCTAGCAAATAGATTGAAGGGAGAGCTGGAGAGAAAGATTTCTGGTTTGGCCTACGAAGTAGATGAAAGTGTGAAGGAAATTAAAGATAGTGTGCTAAGATTAGAAACTAACAGCAGTGACATGTGTGACAGAATCAGGGAGAATCAGGAGAAAATAACAAAACTCTCCGAAGTATGTGACAGCAGAGAGAGAGAAATGCAGGTGAAATTTCGGGAAGAGCAATGTCGAGTTGACTATCATATTAGGGAACTTGAGAGTAGAAATACATTAGAACTGAGAGAAATTCAAAGACTAATGACAGATGATAAAGTAGAGAAGTCAAAAGAAAAAATGCAACTCGAGGCTACTCTTACTGAAATTGTTAAAAGGGGGGATGTATATGAAAGCTTTATTAACGAGCTTAGGGATGGCTTAAAAAGACTAGAACTAGATTCTTATTCTAATTCACATAGGTTAAGTGATGATGTGTTAAATACGCATGTGTCAGAGTCCTCTCCAGGACGCAATAGCAATGTTGTAGATCAGGTAAATGTCTCTGATAGTAGTGCCGCCTCTAACTTTAACAACAATGTATCACCTATGTTTACACCCATTCAATTACAAATTCTAAATGAGGTCAGTCCGCCAAATTTTGACGCAGAGAAAATGAATCCGAAGAGATATTTGCTAGATTTGGATGAATATTTTAAAGTAAAAGGAATTCCAGATGAATTAAAAATGTTTGTCGTGAGGTCTACATTAAAAGGGAAAGCTAAAACTTGGTTGCGAGTTGCCCTGCCAGACAGCAACAGTTATGCACATTTTTGCAAACTATTTGTGTCGAAATTTTGGAATAGCCAAGCGCAAAGTGTTATTCGTTTGAATTTAGCTACACAAAAATATGATCCGCGATCGCAAGTGATGATGTTGGATTATCTCCTCATCCATGCACAAAACTGTATATTGATAGATCCACCCGTAGCAGAGGAAGATTTTGTTCAGTTAATTTCGAATCATTTTCCGGAGCGGATTCGACATTACCTCACAATAGCCAAACCTAGGAGCTTGCATGACTTACTTGATCTGATCACTTCTTTTGAGTCGCAAGGACCTCCGAATAACAAATATTCTTCAAATTTTCAATCAAGGAACGTGGCTAGGGGTAACCAAGGTGATAGATGTGCATAACGCCAGCACAATCGGCCAAATATGTCTCAATGTCACTCCGCAGAGTCACGTAGAGATATGGAAAATCGACAGCAATTCTACAGAGAACTGCGGTTAAATCATCTAAGATTCTATCAGCAACAAAATCGCCAACGATTCCAGCGACAAAGGCCTTATAATAGAAGATCAAACAATGGAGGGCGAAGTCCTTCAAGCCACGAAGGAAATGAGAGATATGACCGAAGTTATGGTCCGCCTACTGGTAGTATAAGTCTGCAAGAGCAGAGAGACAATATCGTGCAGGCATTACAAAGACAAAATTCACAGTCGCAGCTGCAAATGTACAGTGACAGTAATCAAAACAACGCTGCAAGAAATGTTCCAAACAATGTACGTAGTTTGGCGGAAAACTAGACATCCAGTATTTAGGCAGGGATTCGCTAGCTACTGGCTCACTTAACTCAGAAATCGAGTTCCAAGAAGAAGTAATTTTAGCGACAATAACAAATAAATCTAACGGTGAAATTACGGAATTGCCCCAAATAAAGATGAAAATTTTAAACATTGAGTGTACTGCTATCCTCGACACTGGCGCTAGTTTATCTGTACTTAGTCAGCGCTTGTATGATTATTTATTGGGCGAGAGAATAGAAATGATGTCTCTCCCAGTCACAAATGTGATCTGTCGGACAGCTGTAGGAAAGAAATGTGTGAGAATAAGAAGGCAGGTGATGGTGGAAATAAATATCGGGGGAACTAATTGTCAATTTATCTTCCTTACTGTACCCAACTTAACGACTTCAATCATTCTGGGTTCGGATATTTTCGAAGCTTTGGAGTCTGTGATTGATTTTGAAAACAAGCATTTAAGTTGTTCTGTGGGTGGAGAAAAGGTAATTGTACCATTCATTCTTGAAAAGGACAATAGCACAGACGAAAGGCTACTTGCAGAGATATCCATAGGAGAGGAGGTGTTCTTCGTCCAGCTGGTTAACCACGAGGTTTGCAACACAGAGAGGGATCATGTTCGTGCGACAGAGACAGAAGATGACCAGGAAGGAGAAGTGTTTCAACTGTTCGGTTTCTGTGGAGATTACGGTCAGCTGAAAACAAAACTGGGTCTTCTGAAAGAACCTGTCATTCTTAACACGGATGAATTCCCTGAGCTGAAAAGACAATTGATTCATGAAAAATGTGAATTAGCTCATAATTTGAGTAATGAACAGCGAGAAAGGATATATTCTGCGTTAGAGAAATACTCTAATACATTTTCTGAATCACCTGGACTTTGCACGAGTTACAAACATAGCTTCGAAATAGATGAAGTAAAACCATTTAATTACAGATATAGGGAAATTCCTATAGCACTGAGGGACAAGGCGGATGAAGTCATCAACCGAATGCTGAAGCAAGGGATAGTGAAGGAATCCACCAGTGTTCATATTTCACCTATTTGCTGGGTTGTTAAGAAAAATAAAGATCTAAGGCTAACACTAGACTGCAGACACATAAATAAATTTGTTAAGGATGACAGATTTAGAAGTGAAAGTATCGAAAGCCTAATGTCTAAGATCTCGCGGGGGAAATATTTCACTAGCATTGATCTGACATCAAGTGCCACTGAAAAGCTCGTTACAGCCATGCTGTGCGTCCTTGTATAAGGGAAAGACTCTCCAGTACACACGTTGCGCATTTGGATTTAAAACTTCAGGAAGTGCTTTGTTAAGGGCTACAGATGCTATCTTCAGACGCGACGAAGCTAAAGATTTCTTAATACAGTATATGGATGATTTCTTATTAATTGATTCTGAATTTGAAGAACATTTAAAACACATCAAATATGTGTTAAGGAAATTCCACGAACATGGCATGACAGTAAATTTGAAGAAATCCTCTTTTTGTGCCAAAGAAATCAAATTTCTAGGATATGTGGTGAGTGAGGAAGGGATAACTCCTAACCGAGCAAGGATCGAATCAATTTGGAATTTGCCGCCACCAAAGAATGTCAAACAAGTCCGTCGACTATTGGGAATATTAAACTATCAAGTGAAATTTGTTCCATTGTATGCCAGGGAAATAGCTCCAATTTGCGAACTAATCAAGAAGAAAAACAAATGGAAATGGGGAGAGACCGAAGATAAAGCTTTTCAGCAAATTAAGGAACTATTAGCGAATTCAATTCTACTGAAACGACCTAGAGATGGAGTGCCCTACGAGATTTACACGGATGCTTCAACTTCCAGATTCAGTGCAATATTGGCTCAAAGAAACAAAGAAAATGAGTTAGAAGTTATAAGTACAGCATCGAGAAGTTTAAATACTAATGAAGCAAATAATTGCATTACTCTTCTTGAAATATCAGCCAATTTTCTTTGCAATACAAAAATTCAAGCAATATATCTATGGGAGGAAGATAATTGTGTACTCTGACCATGTAAGCTTGTCTTTCATGATGACCTGCAAACTAACGAGCAGTAAGATAAGCAGATACGTGCATAAAATCATGAGCTATGATATCGATGTAAAGCATGTTAAGGGAGCGGATAACATCTTCACTGATCTTCTTTCAAGGACGAGTCGTGGCACGGATATTCCAGAAGTATCGAGATGTCCACAACAAGAAGTAGTAATCATGCGATTAGACATTGATTTTAGGGAGGAGACTGCAGCTAAACTGAAAGATATAAGGAAGTGGCAGGAAGAAGACTTTTCGCTTACAGAGTTGTGAATGAACGCGGATGAGTTAGAAAAAGAAATTACGAAGACATATGCCATAAGAGAAGGTATTCTTTATAAGCTGCATGGACGGGATCGACCACGGTGGAAGGTTTACATACCACAATGTTTGGAAAAAGACGTTATCATGGATTATCATCATTCATTGGCACATGCGGGCATTGACAAACCTTGTTTAACAATTTTGCAAAGCATGTACATCAAAGGTTTGAGAAGAAAAGCTGGTAAAGTAATATCTGCTTGTGACTTATGCCAGAAATGCAAATCGTTGAACATAGCGTACGACTACGAGACAAATTCAGTTATGCGAGATGCACCCAACGTGCTTGTTTCTTTGGATATACATGGAGAGATGCCTACTGGGAAGTATGGTTATCAGTATATTTTGGTACTGGTAGATGTATTTTCAAAACAAGTGAAAATATATCCCATAAGAAAGATTTCGACTGAGATATGCTTGAAGAAAATTTTCGAAAATTATATTCCGGAATGTGGAAAGATGAAAGCAATTATGACTGACAACGCATCCCTTTTTATCAATTAAGAAATTTTCAAAGAAATTAGAAAAAAGTGGTATTACACTGTATCATTGCACAAGATATAGAGCACAGAGCAATCCTTGTGAGAGACAGATTAAAGAGATTGGTATAATTCTTCGCATTTTGGCACACGAGACACATTCTGGTTGGGTTAAGTATTGCGAGAAAATAGAACGAATTTTAAATTTTTCACCGAATATCAGACTGCAAGCAGTTCCGCAGGAAGTACACAAGAAGAAATTCTTTGAGGACGTAGGTGGGCTCGTTCCTAGCATGTTTCCTTGCCGAAACCAACCCTAAATAACAATGGATGAATTGTACAGGAAAATCATCAAAAGGGCCAAGAAACGAGCTGAAAAACGTCGCAGACAACATCGGAGATTACGTCGAAAAAAGTGGATCATTAAGGAACATGATTTGGTTCTACTAAAAAGCGATTGGATAAACTGAATAAAGTGTATAATAGGCTGTGCTTAAATTTCGTTGGACCATATAAGATAGGAAGAAAATATGGAACAGATTCTTATGAACTTTTGGATTTGAACGGAAAGATTATTGGAAGGTACCACAAAAAACTTCTTAGGCCGTACAAAATTTTAGAAGGCGATGATAACGCAAAAGAAAACAAGACTGAGAGTAATTCGCGTGAAGTTAGAGAAATACACGAAAAAGAAAGCTGACCTCTATTAGATAAGGGTATTCAAGCAATGTATGATTATATTTAAGACTAGATATAAAGATGTTAAACTAAGTTTAAGTTAAAAAAAAAAAGGTTTGTTGTCATTCATGTTTACAGACATTTGTCTACATTTTCGGGTGTGTGAAATTACTCAATGTGTTGTGAGAGCTGAAAGAGAAACTGATTTACGGAATTGCAAGAAACTGTGCAGGTAGTAGAGGGCGTGAACGAACAATGCCACTTGAGTCTGAAGGTTCTTAAAACTGTAAACAACCATTATTGTCAAATTATGTGTGAATGTATAAATATATGTATGTATTTTGGTATGTGAGAGTATGGTTAATGCAATGTAACTAAATGGTTATTGAAGAAGAGGAAAAGGGAGTAAAAAAAAAAGGAAAAACAGAGAAAAGAGAGAATTTGGATTTATAATTTAAAATCAGCATACCGTTTTTAACTTATAAATCGAAAGGGCATTTTGAAACAGTACTCTCTTCCTCGAGTTGATTGATTGGCTGTTAAGGAATGTATGGAAGATTAATTGTATGTTAAAGGAATGTATACGAGTATTGGAGCAAATATTTTGTGTGTGCAGTGTCGAGATTGTTACGAGCTCTGAACAGTATGAATTCTTCCTCCCCTAGGACAGCTGACCGCAACCCTAAACCTTAGGCTTGCATCCCGCATTTAGTTTCAAACATAGTTTGACAGGAAGGGGACATCTTAGGTGGTCTAAAGTGAGATTCTCGTAACTGGGACTCCATATGTGTTCTACCAACCAACTAATTAAAAATAATGAGCTGAAGGGAGAAGCGAAGTGTCATATGGCCTAGCCGGGAACAAATAGATATCTAAAGTTCAGTCGCTAGCTGGGGGACGGGCTACATCGCCGTGAGGCAGTACGAAGGCAGATATCGCGTTCTTTAGGGAATGGACGAATAAGCTAAAGAAATCGCGTTCGATTAAAGCTAGTTAGTAACTGGGTGCTAATTCAACGACTCGTGTTATAGACACGGGAGTGCAACTACGCGAGCGCGAAGCCTACCATTCAGAGTTCGCCTAATTAACATGTATTCGAGAGTAATTGAAATGCAACCGATCGTCATAAGAGAATTAACCTGTGTTTCTTTCCAAGTACCCTAATTGATCCACCCAGAATGCCCTGTAGCAAGATATCCTTGCCACTGATCCTAAATATTAGAACAACTCCGAGAGCAGCCGAGGACATCGATATTCTTCAAATTCTATTAGTGATGCTGACAGCCCTAGGAGTCACGCCCCTGCCAAATAATTGAGCCGAACTGCGCGGCACTACTCACCCGACACCCCGACCTGCCCCAATCTGCAGATGCGCCCTTGGGTGTTATCCAGGTTTGGAGGTGTACAATTCAAAAAGAAACCTTTAAGGGTACGTTTATATTCCTTATAGAACTGATTTAAATTTATTGTAAAATAGGAAGATTAAAATAATTGGCGTGAAATGAGCATTAAATGCATGTATGCGCAGGACGTCTATACACGTCCATATCGGTTTGGGGCATTTTAACTTGGACGTCATATGACGTCCATATCGGTGAAAGGGTTAATGAACAAAAACTCAAGTTGGAATGGCAACCTTGGCCTCCAACCTTCAACAACACATGCAACTACTGGGGCTTGTGAAAGTGAAGCACAAAACTTCTACAAGTGTCTTGTAAAGAAACCATTACAACCCCTATATGAAGCGCCCTTCAAAGTAGTGTTCAAAACTGATAAATACTTTGCCCTCAGCATAAAAAACAGGACTGTGAATTTTAGTTAATCGACGGAAATTAATCATTTCTTCATCGTAGCCTTCTATAGGCTAAGATTTTTGATAGATATAGTCAACATGAAAAATTCAATGCCATGGCTGGGATTTGAGACACGGATCTCCCGGTTTTCATCCAGTTGCTCTAACCCATTGAGCTACCATGGCCAATGTGCCATTCTGACATTCAATTCTCCATTTAACTCATATATTTCCCTGGTAGACCACTAGGGGCTCTCGCATATGGCTAGTATGAAGAAATGATTAATTTCCATCAATTAACTAAAATAATAACAGTTAAATGATGAAGCCTGGGACTCAAGTACTTACGATAGTAAGTCGCCACCAAACGGTGTATCTCGGATGCGAGAGCCCCTAGTTGTCTACCGGGGGAATATATGGGTCAAATGGAGAACGTAATGTCAGGATGGCACACTGGCCATGGTAGCTCAATGGGTTAGAGCAAATGGACGAAAACCAGGAGATCCGTGGCTCAAATCCCGGCCATGCCATTGAATTTTTCATGTTGACTATATTGAAAATCTTGGCCTATATACGGCTAGTATGAAGAAATGATTAATTTCCATCAATCTACTAAAATAATAACAGTTAAATGATGAAGCCTAGGACTCAAGTACTTACGATAGTAAGTCGCCACCAAACGGTGTATCTCGGATGCGAGAGCACCTAGTGGTCTACCGGGGAAATATATGAGTCAAATGGAGAATTTAATGTCAGGACAGCATGTTGGCCATGGTAGCTCAATAGGTTAGAGCGACTGGACGGAAACCAGGAGATTGGTGGATCAAATCCCGGCCATGGCATTGAATGTTTCATGTTGACTATCAGTCTGTTCTGTTTTGTCAAAATTCATACCTTTGAATTTTTCCACCAGATCAAAAAGTTTTTTAAATTTGCACTCTCAAATTTTGCGAAAATTTTGAATTTATTTAGTAATCATTTTGCCAAATTATATATGGGGGGCATTTATGATACTAGTGATAGGTCTTATACCTTTGCCTGTTTTGTGAACTTTTGGCATGACTGAGGTTTGTGTCCATGGGTGTACTTATACACATGTGAATTTGGCAGTTTTAAGAGTGTTTCACTATTACCTTAGTAACTGTGATGATGATGCATCCTCAACTTCCTCATTCAGCTCAGAAAATGTTTCCTGCAATAAAAAATAACTCTGTAACAAATGCCTAAGAAGAAGGCAAATAAAATAGTTTACACACAACACCCACACATATTAAGTAGAAAATGAGCTAGCTACAGTGAAGCAATAAGTATTACACAAATATAAATATTTGTTACTAAGGCCTCACTTATCTTAAGAAATTGGTGTTAATACTTCTTTCTAATGGAGATCGATTTCACAAATAAATCGTTTGTATCTTCAGTCCACAAACAAACTCGGAGTTTAGATATTTTGATATATATGGTGATGGTGGATCTTCCTGAAATTTGAGATTACTTTTTGGGGGAGTTTTGCATTTGTCCAATTGTAAGACAAGCAATGACATTGCTCCGTTTTCAAAAGTTATCACAATACCTTCATCTAAATGATGAATCTAAGCCACAATTAGAGGTTGACTCTTATGATTATCTGTAAAAGGCATGACCTGCTTTAAACATAATTGGAAATTTTGCAAATGTCCACAAACCATATCGCAATCTTTCTGTTGACGTAGCATTTATAGACTTCAAAGGCGGCTACTTTCTAAAACAATATATGCCCGCTAAACCAACAAAATGGAGGATAAAGGCATGGGGTATTGCAGACGGTAAAAGTGGGTATTTATTTACATGTAAAACCTATCTGGCGAAAAAGGACGTGAGAAACAGTGATCTTCTACTTGGGGAACAGGTTGTTTTAGACATGTGCGAAAAATACATGGGATTGTGGCATCATGCCATTTTTATAATTTTTTAATTCCACGTGGCTAATGAAACTGCTTCTGGATAAGAAAATATGTGTGTGGTACAACTCATGCTGGAAGAACAGACTGGCCAAAATAGTTTTCAAAGCCAAAACAACTGAAACTCAAGAGGGGCAAATCTTGCAAATTGCAACATAAAGGTGTAAATGCAGTTGTTTGGCATGATAGCAGGTACGTTCTTTTATTATCTACTAACTCCGATCCCAGAACAGATGGAGACGTGGAAAGGAAAAGTGGCAAGGGAAAAGAAAAAATTAAAATACTGTGTCCTAATGCAGTGATAAATTACACTAAAAATATGGCATGGATTGAACTTGCGGACCAAAGGAGGGAGTATTACTGTGTTGGCCGGCCTTCAAAATAATGGCAGAAGTATTTGCTACATTTTGTCGTGAATGTTACTATTTTTAATAGTTTTATAATATACGATGTTTCAAACAGACCTGCTTCAACAGTTCATGGCAATAGACCTCTTCACTGCAGGCAGAATTTAGTGAAACAGCTAATCGCAGACTTTATGTCATGTAAGCGAGTGGTATTTCAGCATAGCCAACCTTCTGCCACCCCTGTACCTAGTTCTCTTCTCACCCTCGTAAAAATACCAGGCCAGGTGAAATCATCTGTTCAGGGCATTGTGAAGAAAAGGAAAACACAATCAGGTCACGGTGTGCATGCTCAATATAAGTGCAGACAGTGTGACATTGCCTTATGTAGAATTGAGTGCTTCCTCAGTTATCACCAAGTGAGGGAGGCGGAAGTTCAAAACTAACACAAGGGTGTATATGTGTACATACTATACCACTAATAACTTTAAGTATATACAGAACATTTTTATTGTGCAATGGAATAGTGCATATAGCGTTTTACGGACAAGCTGCAATATGTTCACTGCAATAATGGCAGGGATGGAAACATTATAAGGGTGAGTACCACAAAAATGTCTCAGAAATTATTTTAATTTTATTTTGCTGACTTAAGGACAGTTTAGTCCGGTTTTTAACATTGCAAAGTAACAAACCGTAAATTACATTGCTATAAAAATGTGTTAAAAAGGGGTGCACATATATAAATGTTGTTTGCCTACAAAGGGGTTATTCTTTTCAGTAATAAAACGTTAAAATTAAATTTATATGTTATTCACTGCAAACCAGTTTATACAAGCTATTCATTAAGCAATTTAATTTTACCAGTTAAAATATAATTAGGCAGCTATATAGGCCACTTTTAGTTTGATGTCTGTAGTAGTAGTTCAGAATTTAAATGGAGATAGGTCTGCTTGGAGAACTAGATAATACTGTGCGCGCAGCAAAGGGTTAAACTAGACTCTGTTGAACAGGAAAAGGATAGTAAAAAGTATTTCAATTTGAAAAAAAAGAAAAAGAAAAAAAAAAACAATATAATGAAACAAACATGCCAAAAAAAAGGAACTTTAATAAACAAAATAGTTAAAAAGGCAAATAAATGTTCTCAAAAAGGACATAAAGGGGGGGCAAGTATTTTTCTCAAATTACTAGAGCTAGTACACAGCAGCAATACAAATATATTACTGTCATTTGTCTTAATAAATTTTATTTATGTTTATTTCTTACAGCAATGAACAAACAAATTTTCCTCTAAGTTCTAAGTTTTCAAATTGTAGTATAGAGTAGGAGAACCGAGGTTCAAAGATTTATAATTATTTTCTTTATATTATTTCTATAAATTCCTGTGATAAATATTCTGTAATTAGCTTTGCTAATTTTAAAATTTCCGCCCTTATAAACAAGGTAAACCTTTTCTACTTCATTCCTTCTGCTGATTGGCTAAAGCTCTCTGTGTCATAGTTTTACTTGGTAGGCATGTGACAACAAAAACAAGAATATATCTAAACTAAATATCAAACTGAGAGATTTGCAAAATGAAAATATTAAAACCAATCATAGACAGTTC
Organism: Mantis religiosa; assembly: GCA_030765055.1. Lineage (NCBI taxonomy): Eukaryota > Metazoa > Arthropoda > Insecta > Mantodea > Mantidae > Mantis > Mantis religiosa. Next base: position 3,588,418 of record JAUKNK010000031.1, on the reverse strand, counting down.
ATTGGAACTTATTTAAGAGAATTGCTAATAAGACAAATAAGAACAGTCTACCATTTTGCTAAAATTCATTGTCCACTTACTGCATCCACTGGCTGTGTTCGCTACAATTTAATATCACAAGTTAAAATGTAACATAAAAATCTGATTGTTGCTTAAAATAAAGAATGTAATATATCTACGCAACACCAGACGACATAATACTTATATAATAAAGTACTTTTCTTACACTTCTACTTTGTACATTGTGACCTTGGTTTAATTAGTGAAGTACAAAAGTAATACATGTGCTAAAAGTAAGCTAAGAGATGAATGAAATGCTAAATCATTATCAGCCTAATACTGATGAAAATGAAATACGGGACATAATAGGTGTTTCAAAACTCTAAATCTTTGGGCTTATTAAAGTACTTGTACAGCAGTTGTGAACTACTATAGAAACTGTTTCATCTTCACAATGTTAGTTATCATTACGGCACGGATATTGATGAAAAGTCATCATTTTTCTGAGTAGTCATAGATGATGCTTATTTGAAATTAAGTGCATTCTGGAACAAATACGTTAGATATATATGGTTTTTATAGGTCATCAAAATGCATTTTTTTTTACAATTTTTATAATGAAGTCATTTTTTAACATTTAAATGCATTTTCCAGTCATTTTCTTTCTTTTTCACGAATTTATAAGGCATTTTCATCTGTAGCCCGCATTCAGGAGGTCCAGGTTCGATTCCCTTGGCGGTCTTGACCCTGAACCATGGGCTTTTTGGGGGATTTTAAAATAATCTGTGATTAAAAGTTCATTTATATATTTTATATGACATAGTATCTTTGTAAGTGTGGTAAACATGTAATTAACACAGATCAACGTCCTAACAGTGCTGGTGAATTTATGATGCATCAATTCGAGAAATCGCCGATTACATCATGCAAAATGTGTGGATTGTATCCACAGAAAAACATTTGCGAGCTCTTCAAAATGTGGGGGGAAAAAAGACAAGCATATAAGTTACTGTTAAAAGAAACGGCTTTGACATCAAGTAACAATTCAGCTTCCTTTTATAAAGAATTATGTGAAGTGTTTGTTAGTGCAAATATTCCAATAGGTAAATTAATTCCAAAATACGAGATTTTCTTGAACGTCACACCGGGCATACAATTCCAAATGAATCAACTTTGCGTAGAAGTTACCAACAAAAATGTTATGAAGACACGTTAAACCAAATATGTGAATGTGTGAATGGGACAAAAGAAAGTATGTATCAATTGATGAGACAACCGATTCAGAGGGCCGTTATGTAGCCAATGGTACACTAGAAGCTACTAGTGCCGGACAAATGTTTCTTCTAACCTTAGAGGTTATGGAAGCTGTTAACCACAGTCAGATATGCAAACTTCGATAAATCTATGTGTTTATTGTGGCCTAGTGGAATACAGCATGACAACGTGCTCCTCTTCCTAACAGATGCGGCACCTTAGATGGTAAAGGCGGCAAAATAGATCCAATCTATTTACAGTAAGATGGTGCATGGTACGTGTTTGACCCAAGCATTTCATTGAATTCATCGTGGCGGAACAGGTCACATCAACATTTCCAGAAGTAGATCTAATTTCCACAGTAAAGAAAATATTTTGAAAGTGACAACCCAAACTATGTATTTCAAAGATAAAGGCCCTAATATAGCTTTGGGCCCGCCACCAATTTTAGCACGCTGGGGTACATGGTTAGCTGCATTGTGACAATTTTCAAATAGTGAGAGAAATGGTGAATAGCTTAGGATAGATTCTAAGGCAATTGAGAGCACACAGGATCTGTTTTCTGATACTCAAATCCAAGGTAAATTAGCTTTCATTAAATCAAATTTTACATTTTTGATGTGTGTGGGTGTGTAGTGTTTAACGCCCGCTTTTACTACATACGGCACCCCAGGTGATGACACTGATGATACATGAGATGAGGATGGAGCACCGGTGGAATGAGATGGCGGGGGAAACCGGAGATCCCGGAGAAAACCCGCCCCATTGCCATGTTGTTCACCACAAATCTCACTTTGCGGTTGCCTGGGATCGAACCCGGGCCACCTTGGTGAGAGCCAAGTGGTCTAACCACTGAGCCACGGTGCGAACTTACATTTTTTATGGATACCATAACCCTCCTTGATGAAAGTAGCATGACATTGGATAAATGTGAAATGTGTAGTGTTTAACGCCCGCTTTTACTACATATGGCACCGCAGGCGGTGACACTGATGATACGTGAGATGAAGATGGAGCACTGGTGGAATGAGATGGTGGGGGAAACCGGAGGTCCCGTAGAAAACCCGCCCCAGCGCAGTGTTGTCCACCACAAATGTCACTTTGCGGTTGCCTGGGATCGAACCCGGGCCGTCTTGGTGAGAGACAAGTGGTCTAACCACTGAGCCACTGTGCGGCCTATGACATTGGATAAGTTGATTGAATTAGTGAGGATTGCGGAAGAGAGGATACAAAATGTGAAAGGTGAGATTGCAGACAAAATTAGACAGAAACTAAAATTTGTTAAATTTAAAGTTAGTCGATTAATGACACTAAACAACACTTACTTTTAAATTTTTCTGGAACATGTTTGAGAGACTTATCCTCTATCCTTAGCCGGCCATCACCCCTTTAAATTTAATTTATCATAACAACACTGTTTTCAACACTTCCAAGAAAGGAATTGCACTAAAATTTGTGTTTGACAAAAATAAAGGATGCCAAAACAGTTTGTCAGATTGCCAATATCTATCAGGAGAATACTTCAGAACTAATATTTTTGAACAGGATTTAACAGGCAGTGACATAGTGTTTTTCAAATATGCACCTATAATATCTGTGGAAGTGGAGAGAAGTTTCTCAAAGTATAAAACAGTTTTAGCTGACAACCGCCGATCCTTTACTTTTAATAACTTGAAAATGACCATGGTGATGTACTGCAACGCTAAGTAATGTTTTGGCTAATGGGTACAGTAACTTATTTTTTCATATTTTATAAAATTGAAAATGACCTGATGAATTTTGAATTTATTATTTAGTAGCAGTAATTGCATTATTTATAAGTTAATTTTAAAATGTGGTTATTCAAACCATGCTCTCATTATTTGTCTGTGACAGTTATTAATTTATTATAATGAAAGAAATGGCTAATTTTTGTTAGGTCATTTTATGTGCATTTTTTTATATTTTAAGGGCATCAACTTCAGGGTTATAGTTATCATATTCAGCACCAAAATGTTGAGTGTGGTAACCAAAGGAAATAAAACTGTCTAATGCAACTGAACATGATGTATAGACATGAACTAAATGAGGCATTCCAGCCTGTGTGCTAAACTATTGAAGATTGCCTGTTTGTGGGATCTTGGGTTGTAGCCATTAGCTTTTATGTAGTTGTCTGTCTGTGTTGGTTTTCTGTAAATGCCAAAGTTTAGTCTGTTTTTATTCCTCATTATTTTTAGATCCAAAAATGGTAAATGCTCATCTTTTTCTATTTCTACAGTGAACTTGATGCTTTTTTCTTGGATATTTAAACGTTTTATTGCATCACTGATGTGTTTTTTGGTACTATTGCAAAGATGTCATCTACATATCGTTGCCAGAGTTTGAACATCCAAGGGAAACCTCTGTTGATCCTTATTTCTAATGCACTCATGTACAGATCGGCCAGGAAGGGTGATAGGGGGTTGCCCATTGCTAACCCTGAAGTTTGGTGAAAATATTTTGTTTGAAACTGGAAGAAATTTTGTTCTATGCATAATTTGATTAGTTCGGTGTAGTCTGAAATTTCAGGTGATGCCATTCCAAGTGATTTGAGCCATTTTTCTATCAACGGTGGGAGTTGATTTACTGGTATGCTGGGAAACGTGAGTTAACATCAAACGAGACTAGATGATTGTATGTCAGATTGTAGCTGTAACGGATCTACAAATATGTCACCCCTGAGGAGCATTATAGTGCCCCCGTGAGCAGGAATGCCCTCTTCTGTTTTAATATCACACCTCAGTGGTGTGTAGCGTCTGATTTTAAAGTTGTCTTGTGGTCGTAGCTTAGTCTCATGTAAGCATACCAACAAGGGGTTATGCTTACTGAGCAAAAGTTCCAGTTCTGGTCGATGTGCTCTTAAGCCTAGTATGTTCCATTGAAGGATAGCCATGGCGATAGTAATGGGATATGTCAAATAAGTACGCACATTACATAGGTTTCAGCGGTGGTCGGATCAATTTGCCCTTTTTCTTAGGTGTAGGGCTAGTTTCTGCAGGTTTATCCTGCCTCTTCTTTGCTGCAGATGCAGCAGCATGGTCAGATATTTCCTGCTCCATAACCTCTATGGAAGAGGACGGTTTTCCTTTTTCAACTTTCGCTTCGAGGGCTCGAAGCGATTGGAAATTCCGACCGACGTAGATGACGGCCGCCGGTCGGAGTCCTCCCCAGAAGATGACTCCGACGATGATCTGGGAAATGCTCTAGGACTACGTTGCTTGGACTTTTCTGGAGCAGATTTTGTGCTTTCTTTCAGGAAGGCAGTTCTATCATACTGAGTCTTGAACTTGACCTCTGGTGCTTGGTACACAATGGGCAATTTCGTCCTGTTGTTAGACGTCGATGCTTTGTCAGGCGACTTCACTGACTTGTTCTTATTTTCAGTAGTCTTAGGTGGTGTTCTCGGTGATTTAGATGACGGTACTGATGCTCTTGGTTGCGATCTAGGCACTAAAACTTTCTCTGATATAGTTGCCCCGTTCATATCAGATGTTTGGGTACCAGCCTCCCGTTTCGGTGACGGAGTAGCCGCCACAGAGCTGTAGGTACGGGAGGTGTTTGAAGAGGGCTTGTGGTTACAAAGAAGTTTCCGGGCTTCCGAAAAGAATACCTTTTCTTTAACCCGGATCTACTGTATAGCTCGTTCTTCAATATAACGGGGGCATTCTCGTGAACTTCATGGATGTTCACCGCTACAATTTACGCATTCTGGAGGTGATGTACATGCATTTTCATGCATACCGTCTTCACAGCTGACACATGTAGGTGCGCTTGTACAGAATGGACTAGTGTGATCGAACCGCTGACATTGGTAGCATCTCAGAGGATTAGGTATGCATGGTCTAACCTCAATCACTTCATATCCTGCCCTGATCCTCTGAGGGAGGTCTACCCGATCAAAGGTCAAGAACAGGGTACGAGTAGGAACCATATCCCCTCGCTCTCTCCGTTGAACACGATAGACTGCAGTTACGCCTTGTTCCTGAAGATTCTCCTGAATATCATCGTTGGACATTCCATCCAACGCGCTAGTGTTTACAACACCGCGCGAGGAATTCAGGGTCCTATGCATCTCCACTTTGACTGGATAAATGCCCAGCATGTTGGCTTTCAGTATCTTAGCTGTCTGGGATGCTGTAGTTGCTTCCACCAGCAGCGTGCCATTTATAGATTTTGTACATGATTTAACAGCACCAGCTATTTTGTCAAGACATTTCTGTATAATAAACGGATTAACCATTGAAAAAGTTCTACCTTCCTCTGTTCTTTTAATAGCTAAGTAGCAAGGACCACACTCAACTACTTATTTAACACTGTTTTCAAACAAATCTTTTCCACGTTTAATGTTTTTTGGGGGGTGTAGGTAAACCATAATAGTTGGTCTAAATGTCATCCCCCAGTGCTCTCCACCCTCCGCGGAGCCCATCAAGGGGTCATCCCACTGGGATGACAGGGCTACACAGGGGATATAGCGAGCTCGCCGTCCCACTCACCCTGGAGGTCGGTACAATACCTAGTCCTGGCCGATTGATTAGGGGTGGGTTAGTCCCTAACCTCCCGTTTAGGCGAAGCAGAAGCCAAAGTAGTGTATTAGAAATGCGCACACTCCCCGAATTCAGAAAAACACTGTTACGAGCTCAGATACGCATCCCTCAACCACCAGGACAAACATTTCCACCAACACGGGACTCCACGCACGGCCTACACGTAGGTGGGCCTGTTGACCGTCTCCCTCAACCACGAAGAGGAGCCCACACGAGGGAGACTGTTGGCTCGGGACCCCAGGTGCGCCAAACCAGTACCTACCGAAGTAGGCCCCTGGGGGGAAAACAGCAATCTTGCTATTGTGACTTTGTGGGTTCGTGAAATGAAAAGTCCAATTGCACCACTCAAAAATGTTCTTTATTTCCACCAACTTACAGTTAAACACTTGCCAATTACACAGAATTACGCAATGCACACAATTACGATTCACCAATTCGTCCGTTACAATTTCACTTGCACTCGTAATTACATACAATACTCCGATGCACGTACACAGTCTTCTCGTCGTACACTAGCACTGCACTCTTACACTGCTCGCCAAGAACTCTGACTCACTACTCTCCAGCTCGGCGTGTTGCTTATATAGGGTCAGCTGGCCGATCGAGAATGTTCTGGATTCCATGAAATATCCCGTAAGTTCGAGAAATCAAGGGCAGCGGAAAGAGACGGCACGGTAATGTTTTTTCCCCAGCCACCCCTCGTCACCGCTATAAGACAAACGAGGGGGCGTGTCCGAGCGCCTTCATCTCCTGCTGCTGCCGTCAGCTGGTTCTATCGGGTGTTCCAAGGTTCGGGTGACACTATATAAGGAATTCAGTGGACGAGTCAGGTCAGTTCTTGGCGAGCAGCAGTGAGGAGCGCCGTGCTAGCGAACGGCCTGGAAGACTGTGTACGTGTATCAGAGGAGTTGTACATAATTGTGAGTGTGGAGTGAACCTGTGACAGACGGACTAGTGAATTGTAATTGTGTGCGCTTCGTAATTCTATGTAATCGGCAAGTGTTCCATTCGTAATTCGGTGGAAATAACACTTTGAGTTCGTGCATTTGGACGTTTAATTTCACGAACCCACAAAGTCACAATATTATGTCATGAAAACTGAAATGTATTTATTTGTATGTGCCAATGAATCTGAAAATATAAATGAAAGCTAAACGACTTAAAAAAAAAAAAAAAAAAAAAAAAAAAAAAAAAAAGCCACAAAACAGAAATTTTTTAGCTTATACAACAATGAATACTGGAGCTCATCAATTGGCAGATGGACATCAGAAATATACATTTTGGAGTTGCACTGCATAACAAATTCATTTCATAGTATGTGCTTCTCATTGCTTTGGCCATTATCGTTAAGTAATGTGTTAAATTAGGAACATGAACGTTCTACATCACACTTTGTTAACCTTGCATACGTGTTTTTTTTTTTAAGAAACAAAATTAATTTTAATTAAAAATTAGTTATTTTGGGTTTATTTTTGATCTTAAAGGAGCAAAATGAACTTGGCACCTAGAAATAGATACTGATTGCTAAATTCAAAAACAAAAGATTAAATCCTATTAACAGATCTGGAATATACCAAAAAAGTTGCAAGAATTGTGAAAAATGCTACATACATAAAACCAAAAGAAATATAAAAACCAGAGTCAAAGAGCCCTTTAGAAACATCAAAATGAAACAAGATCAGTCAGCAGTAGCATTTCAATTTTGGAACCTAAATCATGACTGATCCAAATCTAAAGGTACTAAAAGCAGTGATAAACCAAAATAAACTGACAACAAAGGGAGGATATATTCATATGGAAAAATAAGGACCAAAAAATAAACTTTCAAATCCCAATAGTAAATAAGTTGACAAAGAAGTTCATCGTTCCTCTGCCAGAGAGAAGAGAGCAGAAGACAACCGATGCGAGTTGGAGAAAGATTGAGGATGGAAGCCATCCCACAAATATAAGAAAATGTAAGTGATGACCATAAATAAATAAATTAAACTTAAAGGGAGCCGATTAATGACACTAAACAAAACTTATTTTAAATTTTTCCAGAACCTTTCTCAGAGACTTTGCCTCCATCATCAACCAGATATCAACTGGTTCTCAGTAGTGTAGCTGGCAATATTATGTCAATGGTCTCCTCTGGTGGCAGTTCGAGGATCTTGCTGAACAACTCTTTCTAGGGGACGTCGAAATTGAATACTTTGTTCCTATTTTTTGAAATGAAGATTTGTTCACATGTGGACAATTCCTGTTTTCCTGATATATGTTTTAGTAGTTTTGAATCTGGATTTATGTTGTGGTTTTTTCCCCAAAAATGCGTGACAACTGCTGATTTTTCTAATTGTTTATATTTTATGTTCCTAAAGTAACAATCATGTTTGATCTGAATTTAAGTGGCCAATAAAAGGTTTATAGCTGCCTTCGTATTCTTGACTTCATTTGCCATCCATTTTACTCTTTATTTTACCTGTTGCAGACTAATACTCTGCAACAACACACAATATATTGGGATGATTATTACCAAACATTTCTGACTAGTTAAAGGAGTTTACTGCATAACTTACCTTAATATTATCACAGACTGATGAAGTTTCTGATTCTAACCACCAAGGTTCATCTTTAATTTCTATTTTGTTATGCATTTCTTGAACACTGCTGTGTTTTTTATCCATTATGACCGAATCCTCTAGAAGAATTTCTCCCTCATTCTGTTCATCTTCATTGCTTTTATCCATCTCATAGTTGTTGCTCCATACAGCTGTTTCGGTTTTAATGTGTTTTACAGGTTCTTTGATAAAAGAGGTCTCTGATTTAATTTCTGTTTTGACTGTCATGTCACAATCAGTATCCAGAAGTACAGCATCAGTACTTGTCTTCATAGAAACAAACTTTTGAAATAACTCTCTCTCATTCTGTGAGGTTATGTTGTCTGTGAGGGGATCCTCTTCTTTGATTTCTATTTTCTTGTCCATTTCAAATATCTGTGAAATCAGATGTATATCTTATTTTCAGAAACAAATCTGTAACAAAAGAAACATGTGTATATACAAAAATCTGAGTAAGTTGCAATATCACATTCTTGGAATCCATCAATAATTATTCAATAAATATTCCAAATAATATGAAGCTGAAAATAAATTGTTTAAAAACACTTTTGTAATTAATTTTACGGCAAACACAGATTATAAATTATATGTTATGTAGTTGTATATCATGTTCTGAATGCTTCAGCCTGATTCATTCTAGGATAGAAAAACAAGACTCAAGACAAGACAATACAATACAGCAGCATCAGGTATCTGCCCTATTTAAAAAACATTTACTTTTGACTGATATTAAAAGAATTTGTCCATATTACATGGGAAGTGAGCATATACTTCTTAGGGCGATGTTACAATCTCTGGTTAATGTGTGGGTTAATGTTTAACTTGGGGTTACAAATTACGTCAGTATTACAACCTTCGGTTAAGGGCTAACTGAGAGTTATTTCTGAAGGTAAACTAACCCTCACTTCGAGTAGCAGTTAGTGATAACTTGGAGTGTACATTCTCAAACAAGAAAGTAAATGGCGTACCTCCAGTCCAAATTGAATGCTGACAGTGATTTTGAGGATGAAATGCTGGCACAGTAATTATTTAAGAGCTAACAGAATTAGAATACAGACAGATAATTTTGAGGAGTGGGACATGAAATCGAATTTAAGACAGAAAGGTGTTTATATATATAAAGTAATATATTCGTGATATATTGAAAATGTAATAAAATAAACCACATGAGTATTAGGTATATCTTGACGTAATAGGTTATGCAATGATAATTTCTTGTGCCCCACGGTATCAGTAACTTGTTACAATACAATACTTTATGCAACCATATTGCAACATGTTTTAATGAATATAAATGTAATAAAAAAAAAGCATGTTAAACCTATACTGGAAAATATATGCAACAATATATGGGTAGGTATGCATAAAAAATCAGAAACATGTTGAAGCAGTAAACATTCAATTTTGCAACACAATGTTGAATTTGTATTTCATTAAAGCATTACCAGAGGAAAGTAACAAGCTGTAAAGCAAACAGTGAATAAAACAACCTCTTTAGGTTATGCAATTTGTATTGATATCCAAACCGTTCACACATGTAATGTAGCTAGTTCCATGTACAATACCATAATGGTTTTGTCCTACACTGTGGCTTAATTTTTTTTTTTAATTAAGGGCGCTCAACAACGAGGTCATCAGCGACTGTGGCTTAATGAACACCATTTGCTAATTACATTGTGGTTTATGCAGTGTGTCTGCTGTCTCAATGTAAGTTGAAGTATTACTTCTGATTTTTGCCGTTTCTACCATAGATGGTGCAAATGTGGTACATAAATATATTTTCTGAAAACTGCACAGGTAAAGAAATGTTAAAGCCTGCCCATCTTGTAACCTGTGGTATTTAAATGAAGCCATTTATTTGTTCAATTACATTTTTCGATCAAGGACACAATGTTGTGACTGAAATGTGGATGTTTGGTTATGAAGTGGCAAGCAGAAATATAAGTTTTCTGTAATCTGTTTTCTTAAAAGAAAACAATAGTTATACCTTCATAACTAGCAAATATATTATGTTAAACAAAAACATTTCGGGTACCAAGTTACTGGTGCCAGAACGCATGTTTTATAACCTTGCTTTTATTCATGGATGACTTGTAATTTGTGGACCTTCACTCTTTACATATACCTTTGTGAAATGAGAATTTATATAAGAGGTGATTTATCCCTGAGGATAAACTACTGACCAAATGATTGTAGCGAAATTATAACATTTGTGCAATACTATTATCAGAATTAATAACAGATGTGTGACCTTAAGTTTAAAATTTTTTCACTGTACATCTCTTAGTGTTCATATATTAGCAAAGCATTCTATATATTCTCCATATATCTAACCCATATAATTTATGACACTAACTTAACACTATGAAAAAATCTAAACTGTAAATGAACTTTATTAATAAATATATGCAACTATGCTAAACCTTATTATGAAGGAACTATTAATGAAAATATCAAGAAAATATACACAAAGCAGCTAATAAAAAGTTAAAACAAGACACCTGAAGCTAATACATGTGTTTGGTTTTCCCCACCAATTACACATTCTAAACATAAGATAGCATTGCAAACAAGGTAATCCTAGTGGAAAATATTGCCAACTGTTCACATTCCACCATAAAGCACAGCGTAACAAACATATAGGTAAATTTCATAATATCAGGCACTGAACCTAACCAATAGTTATTGATAACTGAACGGTAACAAAGTTCTGCTAGTAACCGGAGATTGTAATACAGGCCCTTAAACAGTTTTATGTTGATTAGATTACCTAATATTTTTAGATAATTTGGAAGGTAATTTTAATTTATTAGTGTGGAATATAAACCTTCTCTATGCAACAGTTTTAAGTTGTTTGCTAGTCTATCAATATCACCTGCATGCCTCATGCTATGAGCATGCTCAGCAAGGTTTGCTCTAATGTTAAACTCACTTTAAGGCACTTCAAGAGATAATACATGAATTCATCAGCAAGAGCACACTTCTGTTTTGTTTTGGTTTAAAATAAGAAACTACAGGAATGACAGGGCCCAACATCCGGAATAATACAAACGTTCCTTTTCTGACATGTGAACAACTGCTTCTTGTGTGCTGAATTACTTAACAAGACAAAGAAGTATCACAACTGGGGAGAGAAAATAGACAAAACATATGGTGCTAACAGCATCACAGAACATTTAAAGCCATAGAAAATTTCATTTGCAGTTTTGCTTACTTGTCTAGTTTTATCCCTACTTTCATCTGATGAAAACCACAATATCAGCAAAATTGAGGCAGTTTGTTACTTAGGAGCGCCCTGTGGAGTTGATGTTGTCGAATCTGCAATTACCAACTGTTCTTCTAATACTCTATATTAAAACATAAGTAAGGCATAATGCCCACAGGATTGAGTTTGGGAAAACATCTACACATGAAGGGAGAACCTGTTTTTTAATTTGAAATTCTGCATAACAACCTACTATTGCAGAAGTTCATCCAACCACCACCAGGACTAGACCAAACACCATGTGGAGTAATGTAGACAGTTGAACAAGAACCGAGGATGAGAGTTAAAGCTCCTGAAACATGTTTTCCTTAAGAATAAACAAGTAAGTGATATAGTATTACACAAATAAAAATATTTGCCACTTAGGCTTCATGTATCTTAATAAATTTGTGTTGATACTTTTCAAACAGAAATCGATTTCATAAACAAATCATTTGCATCCTCAGTCCACAGATAAACTCCGTTGTTTCATTCAGATGTTGGTAATACTAAAAAGACATAAGAAAGGCATGGTAACCATTATCCTTGACAACGGAGTTTATCTGTGGACTGAGGCTGTAAACGATTTGTTTGTGAAATCAATTTCCATTGGAAAAGAAATATCAACACCAATTTGTTAAGATAAGTGAAGCCTAAGTGGCAAATATTTTTATTTGTTTAATATTTATTGCTTCACTGTAGCTAGCTTCATTTTCAACACAATAAGTGGCATAGTGTTAGAAATTAACTCAGTAGTAGTAGTAGTGGTAGTGGTAGTGGTAGTGGTAGTGGTAGCGGTAGCGGTAGCGGTAGCGGCAGCGGCAGCGGCAGCGGTAGCGGTAGCGGTAGCGGTAGCGGTAGCAGTAGCAGTAGCAGTAGTAGTAGTAGTAGTAGTAGTAGTAGTAGTTTTATTCATCCGTTAAGTCAATACAATGACATTGGATACGTCAATACAAATATTTAGAACAATGCAAATAAGTTAGTTAGTTACTAACACTCCCCACATGGCAACCTTGGCCTTCGGGGTAACCTCACCCCACCAAGTGATGACCGGACCCATTTCTCAGGTGGAGGCACCCAGAGGGCGGTGTCCATTACCTCCGATGATAGGGTGATAGTGAAGATGGCGGTGAGGTGAGAGGACCTACAGTTTTTACCGTGGACTCCGAACCACGTTGGGCATAGGGGATACTTCACGTGTACAATGCAAATAATATAAGTACAAAAAATAAGTTGCATCAAGTGTAATTAATAAGATCTAAGCATGAACTCATAAATATATATAGTTGCATGGCTCTACAGCTACACAGCATTTAAAATGCATCACAAATATATACAATTATATGGCCAGCTACAGTGTATCTATACCTTGTTTCACGTAAGCTTGCCCAGTATCTCTTAACGGTCACGTGACCTAATCACCTCTCATTGGTTGCTGCTGTGGTAATGACTGTCGTGCGGTAAAAATTAGTTCGTTATTTAACATGGGATATATCATTATATGTTGGAAGAGAACTGTCAAATTTATATTTTCGTAACTGTTTTAATTAAATATATTACGCAACAGAGTTTATTTATCTGAAATGCATGTTAATTCTTAAACGAAGAGGAGGTTCCTTTGCTCTCAAGTACATGGCACGATAGCACGTCATTTAGCGGTAGTGGTGACATTTGTTTATGACTTTTATCACTGACCTTGTTTTGAACTGGATTAGTCATGCATCGCCATTCGAGAGTTCGGGAGCTAAATTATTTTATTGATTGTTTATTGCGCATGTATTATATGTATAATGGCAGAGTCTACCGCCAGTTTTTCGTTTAAGTATCGCAAGGATAATTATTTACAAACAGGCGAAAAAAGAATTGTGTTGCATGTGTTTAATGCACTCACAGAGAAGAATCCATCTTTGTCAGTGAGAGAAGTCGAACAGCTGTGCTATGAAGTTACAGGTGTGAGTGTTAGATCCGTAGGAACATCGCGACATGAAGTTGAGGAAACCGGAAAATTTACCACTCCAGGCAAAAGCAGGAATAAACAAAAGTGCGTGCTCGGAGAAAATACGTGAAAAGTGTTGTGCGTTGTCATGTGTGTAGTTTTTCTTTAGAAACGAACTCCCTAACATAAGTAACATTTCGTCTGCTGTAAATGAGGATGCAGATTTACCAAATTTCAGCAGATTGCTTATACAGCTGGGATTTGTGAATGAAAAAAGAGGCAAGAAAAATGTGCTAAAAGACAGAGGCGATATTGCTGTGTGGCGAAGACGCTATTTAAGGACAACCACACTGCACCGAGATACAAATCGCTAAATATACACGAAGAACACACAAAAAGTAAAGTATGGTGTGACACGACTTTTAAGACTGAAAGACAAGCATTTTTGGAAAGTATGTGTGCTGGTTTAAAAAATCCCAGTGGAAAAGGCCAAATGCCTTTTATTATAAACTCTTTCAGTTTCATTGCTCAGCCATTCTGTTTCAATTTGCTCAGTTCATTATAAACTTGTATTTTTGCATGCCTTCATATCCTTATTTGTATGATTTTATTTATCTTCCCGGCAATTATTACATTTACTGCACGTTTAAATATGATGGGAAGGCACCGCCTATGGCGTATGACGCGAAAGCATTAGCCAATTAGGGCGAGGGGGAGGGTTGTTGAACGCGGAGTGATACATTTCAGCCGGGCAAGGTTATATGAAACAGAGAATAGAAATTCACTTACATCATAATATGAATCGCTTAATAAAATTTCTTTCAACGATAGCTTGAAACACCGCATGGATTTTATGTTTTTCAGATTGGCCGGAGTTTATTATACAGAATGACTGCTGAATATCTAACTCCTTTGGAATAAAGTGTAGTTCTATGTGTTATTGTTCTTAAGTCTGTTTTACCTCTGGTGTTATGATGATGTATTTGATTATTTGTGGTGAAATATTCAAGGTTTTGTTTTGTATAACATAGGAAACAGTATATATACAGACTGGGCAGAGTCAAGATTTTCAATTCCTTAAAGAAGGTCCTGCAGGAGTCATATTTTTTTCCTGACATTAGGCATCTAACAATCCTTTTTTGTACTTTAAAAACCAAGTGACTGTCTTTACTATCCCCCCAAAATATAATGCCATACCTCATTAGACTTTCTGCATATGCAAAATATAAGGTTCTCATGTCACTTGCATTCAACTCATTTTTTATTACTCTTAACGAGAAGTAGAATTTATTTAACTTTATTACTAGATTTTTTATGTGTGCTTCCCAGTCTAAATGCTGATCTAGCCATACTCCCAGAAAATTTGCTCTTGTCTTATAAGAAACACACGCACCATACAACTTGATGTCAGGTTTGCCAATATTTTTATTTTGTTTGTGGCAAAATGATATTGCTGAAGATTTGTTTGTATTAATAAGCAATTTGTTTTCAGCAAACCAAGTTTCAATTTTACTGGTTATGTGTTTTGCATTTTCATTTCCCTTTATTATAACATTTGTGTCGTCAGCAAACATAGTTACCCGAGTTGGATTTAAATAATTTGGGAAGTCGTTTATGAATATTAAAAAGGGGACGGGTCCTAGTATGGATCCCTGGGGAACTCCATATTTAATTTGTTTCATTTTTGAATAGTGATTACGTACGACATTCCGCTCATCGACATTTGTGATTTCCACAATTTGTTTCAAATTTTTTAAATATGATTGGAACCAATCCCATACTATTCCCCTTATCCCATAATAATACAGCTTTTGTAACAGAATTTCATGATGAATCATGTCAAATGCCTTGGTTAGACCTATTAGTAAGCCTGTACAGTTATGATCATTGTTAATAGCCTCCAATATATGATCTGTAAACTCAAAAATTGCTGATGTTGTGGATTTTCCTCTACAGAACCCATTTTGTGCAGGTTAACTACATTATGCTTCTCCAAAAACGAACTAAATCTTACTAGCATAGCTTTTTCTACAATTTTGGATAAGGCTGGTAAAATTGATATTGGCCTGCAGTTTTCGACTTTTTCTCTATCACCTGTTTTGAAAATTGGTTTTAATTTGGCAATTTCAAGTACATCTGGAAATTGTCCAGCTTCAAAAGATTTATTAATTAAATAACTTAGTACTTTATCCAAAACACTACTGCAGTATTTGAACACTGTTATAGGTACCTGATCATGTCCTTCGCTTGGTTTATTTTTTAGAGATTTCAGTATTGTATTAATTTCTGCCTCTGTCACCGGTGTTAGAAACATACACATTCCAACTGAGTTTGTGTGCTCCCTATTTAAATTACAAGGCTGATTCCCAACTAATCTCTCCACCATCTCGCTATAGTAAGTTTGAAATACGTTGGCTATTACTTGAGGATCTTCAGGCAGTGAACCATTTGGTAACCTAATAGATATGTTCTTAATCCCATTACTTTGCTTTAAATCCTTTATAGTTATACTCCAGATGGTTTTATGTTTATTCTCAGCATTATTGATAAATTCACTATTATACTGCTTTTTTGCTTGTATTAACCGCTTCGCCGATGGCCATTTAAACCCTCCAGGGGCCGGCAACGGATACCCAATAAACAGAACAGGACATTTAAATTGTTAAATGCTGTAAAAATGCATCATAAATACAATTCCGTATCTTCCGTATTTATTAAGCTATTTAAACGAAACAAAAACTGGTTTAAAACTCATTAAAGGCAGTTTAAATCTACAGTAACAATAAAGTAGAGACTAAATTAATAAATTGTTGAAATTTCACTACTTTGTTTCACTGTAGCAAAAGCCATTCTTTGTGCCGAACGCGCCTAATATGTGAATCACTTTGTTTTGTGTGTATACGAGCCATAGTATGTATGTATAGCTACGTAAGCGACTTCTCAGGTTCAAGTTTAGTTTATTTATGCTATGCCAAACGATAATATGACGAGAATATGTTGCGTCACACACTCCCACACTGGAATGAAAACTCTGTCAGCATCTGTTATTACAGTGTTTCTCAACCAAGGTTTCTGGTAGCCTTATGCAGCAGTTTTCGCTCTGTATTTCAGATATTTATACTCTCTCTTTGTTCAGTGATTTCTTGAAGCTATCAAGAGCTAAATGTATGGCACATTTGAAATTGTTAAATTTCAATGTTAACCATGACTTATCCCGGTAATGTAGCAAATAAATTAGCTTGGGTATGATGTGTACAGGCTTCTTATATTACTGTAGAAAATCTGGAAGATTTGTTGTACGATTATGGAGATGTTTAGGACATACGTAGCAGTGACGTGTACTGGTCTACAGCTGGCATGTTAGCTACTCCATTGTTTGGGGAAATGGCGGGTCAAATATGCGTGATACGGATCAGCTATTACCAGCTATCCCTCTTTACGGAAAAGAGTTAAATGGTAAAAAAAAAGTATTTTTATACCACTGGATGTAACTATGCACAGTTGTTTAGTAATTTTCAGAGCTGTAAAAGACATTCATCTACCTGTACTTGCGCGTATAAAGAGCTCGTAACCTAATTGAGTATTATAATACTCAGAGGCCTCTTTATACTAGGGGGTGGCAAAATTCACCACATCATCCCTCATACTTGAGAGAAAACACTTTCCTAAAAGTATACCACCCACACCCAAAAAACTTGTAACCATTTCGAAAATGTGTAGTGTGTTGCGAAAAAGAAGTTCGCAAGGAAACCAATATTATTTAGTGTGAATCTGCAGATGTGCCCTTGGGTGTTTATCCAGGTTTGGAGGTGTACAATTCAAAAAGAAACCTTTAAGGATACGTTTACAATCCTTATAGAACTAATTTAAATTCATTGTAAAACAGCAAGATTAAAATAATTGGCGTTACATGAGCATTAAATGCATGTATGCGCAGGACGTCTATACACGTCCATATCGGTTTGGGGCCTTTTAACTTGGACGTCATATGACGTCCATATCGGCGAAAGGGTTAAAACTTTATTATATATCTCTTTATATTTCTTAAAGTATTGTTCTAAGCCTGGATCAGTAACCCTTTTCCTCAAAGAATTCAAAAATCTTAACCTTGTCCCAGATTTCACAATACCCTTTGTTACCCAGTTCTTTTTATGTTCCCCTAACTTTCGCAGTTTCATTGGCGTTACTATATCCATGTGGTATGTCAATCTATTTATGAATGATTCATACATTACATGGATATCATTTGTTGCATACATAGGGCTCCAATCTTCTGTTTCAAGTCTGGCCTTTAGATCTGCTAAGATATGCTTATTTATATTTCTACTATATTGTTTTAACAAAGGCTGTTTGGTGTTTCTGTTTATGGTAGTATAATCATTTAAGGTAGCTGATAATGCATAGTGATCAGAAAAACCTGTATCAATAACTTGTATGACAGTATTAGTAAAATCATTGGGTATTAAAATCTGGTCTAAAATTGTGGCTGAATGTATTGTTACTCTAGTTGGTTTACTCACTGCAGGATGAAGGGAACATAGCGTCAGTAAATCTGTTAATCGACTATCTAATTTTTTACCAAAATCAAAATTTAAGTCCCCTACTATGACGATTTTCTTGCTCGACCCAATGACTTGTACTACTTCCTCTAAACTTTGCACAAAATAATTGATATCCCCTATAGTAGATCGATATATACAAACTAACACACACTGATATGTAGGTAATTCAACTATACTTGCTTCAATATCTAACTCCTTATTTAAGTTATTAAATCGATGGATTTGTTTGGACTTGGTATGTTTGCTCACAAAGACACAAGTTCCTTCACGTTGATACTTTTTATGGAAGAAACTGGCTACTAGGCTAAACCCTTCAATTCGAATAGTCTCTAATTCTTGCTCGTGCAACCAATGTTCACAAAAACAAATCACTTGTACCTTTTTAAAGTATGTATCACTTAATGCTTCATATGCTAGTACCTTATTTTCCAGACTCTGTGCATTCTGATAAAATATTTCTAGGGGCTGTACACTCATATTTGTTGCTTTAGTGGTTGAGTTACTTCTAGCTGTGTCCACATCCCCACTCACATCCTGTTTAACATTTCCTTTCCTGTACAAAAACTTACAGTTTTGCTGATGACATTACTAAGAATAAAGTGCTAACCAGAGATGTAATTCTCAATATTACCTAACAACAACTGCACCAAACAAAAATTATTTGTCATTAGAATCTTATGCCCAAAGCTAGCTTACATTCACTTTTAAATTTTAGAAATAGACAAAATAAGGACATCAATCTAATGTTTCTTTATATCTCTGTTGTGTTAGAGCTTACTAACTTGCGCTGCTGGAACCGCTACACATTCACTGCTGACTGACCAATAATAATCAATACTAATAACAAAACACAACTGCTCCAGCCAACTGATTCTTAGCAACTCTGATACTCACTGGTACAATCATAACTAGCAACTCAACTGAAGCAGGCGTTGCACTGCCTTTTACAATATGAAATACAGGAAATTTCTTCACACTAGCCATATATAGGCTAAGGTCTTTGATAGAGTCAACATGAAAAATTCAATGCCATGGCCGGGATTTGAACCATGGATCCCCTGGTTTCCATCCCGTTGCATTAACCCATTGAGTTACCATGGCCAACTTGCCATCACAACTTTATATTCTCCATTTGACTCGTATAACTCCCCGGTAGACCACTAGGGGCTCTTGCATTCGAGATACACTGTGGCGACTTAATATAATAAGTACTTGAGTCCCAGGCTTCATCATTAAACTCTTATTTATTTAATGGGTTAGAGCGACTAGACAGAAACCAGGAGATCCGTGGTTCAAATTCTGGCCATAGCATTGAATTTTTCATGTTGACTATCTATCAAAGACCTTAGCCTATATATGGCTAGTGTGAAGAAATGATTAATTTCCATCAATTAACTATGACCGTGTATGCAAAACCTTAGCCTATACAGGGCTAGTGTGAAGGAACAATTAATGTCCATCAAAACTCTCCTAGTTTGGTTTTAGATAAAGAAGCATACATGCTAACTTCTGAATTAGTAATAGGCTTAGATAAAAAAGAACTAATTAGGAATATCTTTGATTTAGCTATGGTATTTGACCTCTTCCTATAATATTTAGAATTGTAAGCTTTCAATGAGATCTCTAATAACTAGTTTAAATATTTCTTAAACAACATCCACGAAACAATGATAAATAGAAATGATTTCAAATCTGATTATTGTGAAAGTTGTCTCACAAGTTTCTATCTTTGAGCCATTGCTAAGTTTAATCAACATGTTGAACAAGGATCTGTATGGTTGTCAAAAGGAAATATCAAGACTCAAGAGAGCTAATCTCGACTGGAATGGATAAAGAAGATGCCGACATCCTGAAAATGGAAAATGAGCTGCTAACAAGGGAAAACGCAGTACAAAAGGATACAATTGAAGACCTTCAAATAAAGTTAGCAAACATGATTCAAGGATATAATGAAGTGAAAAGCCAGCAAAAAGGGAGGCACCCGGAATTAATCCAGAAAAATCACGTTCAACATCGAAGTGGCAGATATAACGTGAATGTGAAAAACAGAATCGAAGTACTTAATGAAGCCAACAACACGGGAGATGATGTTAACGAGAGAAGAGAGAAAAAAGCTGTGGGTATCGGTGATTCTATTCTAAAATTTGCGTGACAACTATGCTCTGAAAACGGACATGAAGTAAGATGCTTTCCTGGCATTAAACTTGAGGAACTGAAATACCAAATCGAAAGACTTAAGCTTGAAGAGAGTAAACCAGAAGTGGTGGTTGTGCATGCCGGATCAAATAACATTAAATCAGGGGTGAGTGCTGAGGAAATAATGGGGGATACAATGGACCTCATTGCAGAAATCAAATCAAAAGTGCCTGATGTTAAGTTAAATTGTTAGTGGAGTGTTGAGAAGATGAGATTCAATGGTAAAAAGGGTTATTAGAATTAATAAGGAATTAAACTGGTTGTGTTCCACTAGGCAGTGTTCTTTTGTGGATGGACATTTTTTGATAAAGGACAATGAATTTGGTAGGGATGGTGTCCATCTGAACCGTAGAGGATCATTCAAATTCGAGAAGTTACTCTGCAGTGTAATTAACTCTGAGCTAAAGGGAAACTAATGAACAGTGTGGTGGATGTTAATTTAGGGTTTGGTAGTAAATGTAATTCAAATGAAGTTAAACTGAATGTGAGTGAGATAGGAAAGTCTTATGAATCAGTTAGAAACACTAAAGAAGGGATTACCACATGTTCTCTCTCGATTTTCCACCAAAATGTTCAGAGTATTAGAAATAAGAAAATAAATATTGAAGTATTGCTATCACAGTATCCTTATGATATAATTTGTCTTACAGAGCATTGGTTATCAGAAAATGAAATAGCAGGTTTCAGTATTCCAAATTATTGTTTTGCTAGCAATTATTGTAGAAAAAATAAAAGAAATGGGGGTTCGGGCATCTTTGTGAAAAACAATATTAAATTTAAAAACTTGGAAAAATTTAAAAGTTTTGCTTCTGAGAAGCATTTTGAAGCCAGCTTTATTGAATTACCAGATTACAAACTGATAATTATTTGTGTTTATAGAAACCCGAGCAGCGATGTCAAAATATTATGTGAGAAATTAGATAATGTGTTATTCTCAATAAATAAATCCAAAAATGTTATAATTACAGGAGATCTAAATATTAATTTCTTGGGACAGAATAAAGAAAAAAGAGATATTCAGGTTTTGTTAGAGAGCTATGGGCTATAGGCTGTTGTAAACATTCCAACAAGAGTGGTAAATGGGACCAAGAGTGATATTGATCAAATAATATTAAATTCACAATTTTGAAAATATAAAATAGAGGCTTTTAATACAGCCCTATCGGATCATTATGGTCAGTTATTATATTTATTAAACAAAAATATATATGATATAAAAAAGCATCAATCAAAAGAAATTGTGAAATATGTAAAAGTAATAAACAAGGAAACAATAAATTACCTTAATTATTGCTTATCCAAAGAAACATGGCATGCAGTATATCAAGAGAACTGTATAAATAACGCTAGTAACCAATTTTTAAACATTTTTAAATATCATGCAGATGTTGCCTTAATAAAAAAAAGGTAAAGGTTAATAAAAGAATTAAAAACCAGTGGGTAACCAAAGGTATCCATAAATCAAGCATGAGATTAAAATTCCTGTGTAGATATGCAAAGAATAATAAAGTTTCAGCAACCTTCCTTGATTATTTACATACTTATAAGACAACCTATAACAGAGTAATTAGGGCCGCAAAGAAAATGTTTAATAATAAATAGATTTTGGAATCAGTGAACAAATCAAAGTCAATTTGGGATATAGTTAAAACCAAACAAGAATCCACTCATAAAATAATAACTGACATATGCTTCACAAACGAAAATAAACTAATAGCAGATCCTGAAGAAGCAGCTGAGTGCTTCAATATGTTTTTCATTGAAATTGCAAATGTTATCCAAAAGCAAATATGTAATAATAATCCATTCATTGCTTCCTATCCAAGTAAAAAAGTTAACTCCAGTATGTATCTAGCACCAACAGACGAAGAAGAAATCGCCTTTGTTATAGGACTAAAAGATAAAAAATCCATTGACTCAGATAGGTTCTCAGATCATTTGCTGAAACAGTGTCACCATCTTATTCTAAAACCATTATGTTACTTAGTAAATTTATCATTTCAGGATTTTTCCCAGATGCTTTTAAAATCTCAAAGGTTAATCCACTATTCAAAAAAGGTTCAACAGAAATAATTAACAACTATAGACCAATATCTATCTTATCTGTATTTTCAAAAGTGATAGAAAAAATTATGCAGAAACGACTAGTTTCCTTTTGTGACAAGTATAATATCTTAACACAATGTCAGCATGGCTTTCGGAAAGGAAGTTGCACTACCTCGGCATTGACCAAATGCTTAGAGAATGTGTATAGGGCACTAGATAGGAAAGAGTGTCCTGTGGGTATTTTCCTTGATCTCACAAAGGCATTTGATCTTGTAGACCATAGCATTCTACTGGGTAAGTTGCATGCAGTTGGTATTATAGGAACATGTTACGAATGGTTCAGATTATATCTGGAACATAGACGTCAATTTGTACAGCTAGACTATGTAGATAAAAAATTAGGTGTAATTCAAAGTAAAACATCCACAGAGAAAATAGTACAGCAAGGTGTGTCCCAGGGTTCAATATTGGGCCCATTTTTATTTCTCTTATATATTAATGATTTAGGTCTAG
This sequence comes from Mantis religiosa, assembly GCA_030765055.1. NCBI lineage: Eukaryota > Metazoa > Arthropoda > Insecta > Mantodea > Mantidae > Mantis > Mantis religiosa. Next base: position 3,565,508 of record JAUKNK010000031.1, on the reverse strand, counting down.
GTTTAAATAAAATGGGCGAGAACATCAATTTGACACTCTTTGCGGATGATACCAGCATATTAATGACTGGGAAAACCTCGAATGAGGTATTAAGCTATAATACTTATAATAACAAAATTGTCAATTGGTTTCTAAAAAATAAGCTAAAAATAAATGAAGAAAAATCAGTAGCTATAGGCTTTCACCACAAACTAAATAACTGCTCAATTCCCAAGTATATATTTAGGGAATAAATCACTACTCTATGAATCAAATACCAAATTCTTAGGAATATGGTTAGATAAACATTTAAAATGGGAAAAACAAATTCAGCAACTCGAATTGAAACTAAGCAGAATTACATTCGTTATTAAATCAATAAGGGAGTCTGTAAACACAAATGTGTTGAGAATTATTTATTTTGCTTATTTTCATTCTGTAATATCTTATGGTATACTTCGCTGGGGAAATGCTAAAGATGTATCAAAAATATTTAGACTGCAGAAAAGGGCTATTCGTTATATAGTAAATATTCCTTTCACCACAAGCTGTAAACCATATTTTAAACTACTAAAAATACTTCCATTACCCTGTGCATATATATATGAAGCTCTAGTTAGGACAAGAATTGTACTTGCTCAATTTGAAACAAATTAGCAGATACATACACGTAATACAAGAAGTAAATCAGATCTACGCATTATAAACCACAATACAACTTTATTCACACATAGCGTACAACATAAAGCAGTATTATTATATAACAAACTACCTGATGGCATTAAAAGTATAACATTGGAAAAAAAGGTATTAACTGGCTCTAAAAACATTTTTAAGAGAAGGTTGCTATTATTCAGTGGATGAATACTTAAAACATGGTCAACATGTAGCTGACGCAACTGTTTTCTTCGCTCAGTTCATATTGTAATTATGACTGTGTCAGAGTTCCGAGCGACTTCTTTAGCTAGAGTTGAAAGTGTTTCCCCAGTGCTAATCATGGCTTCAACTAGTAATGCAGCAAATACATTACCTAGTGTAGGAAGAGTACGGGCTTCTGATATTACATCAGAAAATGCGGAAGACTTTTTGCCGTCTGACAGTGATTTGGACATTGATGGCGAGTTTTCAGATTTTGAGGGGGGTGTTGAGGATATAGGTAGCAGTGAGGAGGAAAATGACTCATTTCCGACGCGCGTTCGTGAAGAATCAACATTATGGAGGTGTCAAAATAACTCTAACACAAATAGACATACCTTCACGAGAACAGCCTCTGGTGTACAACTGCATACTCAGCTAACTTCTGATAGCCAACCAATTGACATTTTCACAAACTTTTTTACTACTGACTTACTGTCTTTCACTGTTTCAGAAACAAATGTATAAGCGAGTAGGGTGAAGCCGGACCTGATTTCTAAAGGACATTTAGGACCTAAGAGTAGAATTCAGAAGTGGACAGAAGTAACAATGAATAAGATCTACAGACTACTTGGTCTAATTATGCTCATGGGTGTTATTCGTAAACCTACGCTAGATATGTACTGATTTACAAATGACATGCTAGCTACCCCATTTTTTGGGAAATGCATATCAAAAACAGGTTTACTTCCATTTTGCGCTTCCTTCATTTCACCTGCTCAGAAAATGTAAATGATAAACTATACAAAATCACACCAGTTTTTGATTACATTATTTCAAAATTCAAAGAAAATGATCTGCCTAGTGAAAATATCACTGTTGATGAAAGCCTGATGCATTGGAAGGGTCACTTAGGTTGGAAACAATACATCAAAACAAAGAGGGCCAGATTTGTAGGTGAAAGTAAAACAGGATATCTTTACAATAGCTGCATATATACTGGCCAAGGGACTGATAACACAGGAGACAAAGATTTGGGGTTATCTGGCTCCATAGTAATGCACCTGATGGAATCGGTACTTCATCAGCGTAGGACTGTATATTTAGATAATTGGTATAGTTCCCCTAAGTTATTCATGGCCTTACACGAAAGAGCAACAGATGCAATGGGAACAGTACGCTCAAATCGTATTGGTTTGCTAAAAGATGTGAATACAAAGGCTCTAAGAAGAGGAGAAATGCAGGTGCATCAGCTCCCACCCTTGACCTATGCTGCTTGGCAAGACAGGAGGGTTGTTGCAGCTCTAAGATTTTCATGATTGATACTGGAAAAATTGATGCTCGTAAAAAATATCAATTTTCAGGCCCAATATTATCCAGGAATACAATATGCAAATGGGTGGAGTGGATCTAGTAGATCAGGGTATTACACGCATATCCCTCTTTGCGAAAAACAATCAAATGGTATAAAAAAGTATTTTTACACCAGCTGGATATAACCATATACAATTGTTTAGTAATTTGGAGAGCTCTAAACCCATGGAAGACAATGACGTAGCTGGACTTTTGTATACCAATAGCTCGCAGCCTAATTAAGCACTATAAAATTCAGAGACCTCTCCATACTGGGGGTAAAAAATCCACCACCCCAGTACCACTCAAGACTTGAAGGAAAACATTTTCCTAAACGGCTATAGTCTTGCAATTCAAACGGTTTCCATGGATTTATCTTTGTTAATAGATATCTCTCAGATAACGCACTGATGACTCCACTTGTATCTGTCATTTGTAACTCCTGCGAATTCCATTGGCTGAAGTGATGCGTTCATTGATGCAAAGCACATAAACGGGAGGCGCGTCAGTATCCATCTCACTCTTTCAAGAATAACCAATACGTTATCAGAAAAGTTTCTATTAACAAAGATTAATTCATGGTAACCGTTCCACCAGCGCAACTATACCATCCACAGCAAAAACGTTGAGTCCCTTAAGAAAATGCCTGGTGTGCCACAAGAAAGGTGTCCAAATGGAAACTAGTACGATTTGCCGTGTATGTGCACATGTGCCCTTGTGTGGTTATTCCTGTTTTGAAGTGTACTATTCAAGAAGAAACTTACAAAGGTCAGCTTTTACTTCTTATTGAATTTATTTAAATCTACTGTAAAACATAAAGTTTAAAATAATTATTAAATAAACATTAAATGCATGTATGCACAGGATGTTTATACACATCCATATCGGTTTCGGACCTTTTAACTTGGACGCCATATGACGTCCATATGGGTTGAAAGAGTTAATGTCATGACTGCAAGTTGCACATGGTAGCTCAATGGATAAGAGCGACTGGACGGAAACCAAGAGATCCATGGTTCAAATCACGGCAATGGAAATTTATTTCTCATGTTGACTCTAACCAGCTTAAAACTGTTACAAAATGCATATTAGTTTTCTACAATAAAAATTTATAGTAACCTTCTATTCTTCTTGTAACAATTAAGTAGTCTTAAACCATATACAATTTTCAAGAAAGTTTTAACATCACTCTTAAACACTCAATTGCGAAATTATCCTGAGATATGCATTAATGCTCCATTCAGCAGGTAAATTTCCAATACTTAGCTAAGACTGTATGCAGTGGCAATTTCCATTATATTGACCCACAGAAATGCATGGTCTAGAGGTAACATGCTACTCTCTGCTACAAATCTAACTGAGGGCCAATTCTTAGAATGGCTTCCTTCAGAAGGAAAATAGAGCCATTGGTCCCTTTTTTGTAGATTTACGGAATGTAAAACAACCTCAAGTCTGATAAAGAGGCCCCTGAGCTAAATTAAGCAGTCTTTCATGCCCAATATAGAATGAGATGCTGAGGACCAAAGCAGTTAAACAGCCTCATTAAATACTCAATTTCAATGTCGAATACTGAGGTTAATGTCTGAAATAGTGATGGTTCATGATGTTCACTGATAATACATAATGTAAAATACAAACACAATAAAGGTACCAGAGTACTAGTATTATAATGCATGTGCCATGAATGTATGACGTGTTGAATGGGACATTATACAAATGCTTATACTGATTTCCAGGTTCGGATACATCCAACTATAGATGTGTTTAGTTGAGTTTGTTCACTTTCAATTTGAATTACTAGGTAGATTAAATCTCCTACTTTAGCTTGGCATTTGCTGTACCATCTGCATGGATTTAAGTTGAATGCTAGACTTGCTCATTCTTAATGCAATGCCTCCAAAGAGAAGGCCCTACTATCCATACTATTGACACATTCAAACATCTACGCAGACAAGCTTCAATCAGATTGATACCATTGCATAAGGCTATGGGACATAACTCAAGCAGTCACCATTTTAAGTTGGAAATTGGTCCTAGATTTCTGATCTACAACAATGCCAGGAGTTGGGACAATGTCTTATAAAACATCAAGAGACATTCAACAAAAGGAAATTCTTCACATTGAATACAGCAATGGCTGTACTGCTGTCATGTCTTTGAGCAGTACATCATGCATTGTTATATTACGTTACTGTAATGAGGTAATAATGAGAAACTTGTAGACTGTGTTAACTGTGTAGAGCTTCACAGTATAAGAAGCAGCAAACAAAACAAAAAAAGAAAGAATTTTTGCTCTACACATTTATAATTGGCAATATATTGAGAGTTCAAGATTGTCACATTTAGCACCAGCCACGTATGTCACAACCTCGCTACTGCTAGCAGAACCCCTTACATACAACCATAGATGAAATTGCCTAACTCTCCCCCATGTAAACCAGAACAATCATAATGACGTACTTGGGGATGGACCACTCCATGTATAATATACTGAACCACAACACTTATGATGGATAATTCTGCTAAATATTTAACTCATGACATCAAAGTACTTAAAATCGTGCTTTGAAAATAACCTACAATCTGGCCTTTAGAACAAATATAAAAACATTTGATCATATAACTAACATTTTATGATTACAAGTAAGCATAATATATCTCCACAAAATATAAAATAATCCTCTGAAGTCTAATCTAACATTTAAAAGCTCCCCACATATATATAACACAAGAAATAAAGGAAACCTAACAAAACCAATACTGAAAACTTCTACTTATGGCCTGAACAGCTTAACCTCACAAGTTATCAACTTATATAATGCGCTGCCACTGGAACTAAAAGGCTGCAGGAACATAAAGGGTTTTAAAAGGAAAGTTGCTGAAAATTTACTGAAGGCATATTTTGAAGCTGACAAAGTGTCACTCATTTAATTAAATGAATTGGTTAAAAATGAATATGTATTAATGTATCATTTGTAGCTTTTTACTGGTAAAAGTGTAGAATGAGTGCGAACGGATATCGTGGCTCTGATGTCATAGTTCGGGCATTGCCAACTTCCAGAGTGTGCTCCGAGGAAAATACCAACATTACACAAGAAAGCCAGCGGTTCTGTAATATGCGACGTAAAGATCAGTAGAACATTGCCACAGTTGTTATTATCATTATTACATATTATATTTTTACTATTATTATCATAATTATTTAAAAACTTAAAGGAATCCAGCACAAAGTTTTGGAATTGACATTATGTAAGTAAAAAAGCGATACAGTAATACCCAACTAAAGATCAGTGGATCCTTGCTAGAGTTTTTTTTATTAATCATTATATTGATATAATGATATGCTAAGCTCTATCCCCATTACTATCGCTAGTCTACAATAAAAAGAAAAAGTGTTGGCAACGCTCCGCTGTTTTCGCGGATTTCGGAGCGCCGCAGTTGGCAACAAGTTGTTTTCATGACGTCATACGCTACCAACACAACTGTGCGCACTCATTCTGCACTTTTGCCCTTTTTTGTAATGTTCTCTGCTCCTACTATTTATTGAGTTATAGTGAATGTTTGTTTTATATATGTTATTCTTGTATGGTAATTAATTACTACTATAAAAATGTAATATCAGTATTGTTAGGGCTGTTTGCCATCTTTTTAAATATTTTTGTACTGTTCCCTAGCATGAGCTTCGGCTCTGGAAACCTTTTCAGATAACAGTATATAAATAAAAATAAATAAGATTGAGTCTTTTATCAACCAATAGTAATTTAAGCCCAGTCCAGGTTTAGATATACAAATTTCAGTTCCCAGTGGTTTCACTGAGGATCACTAAGATCTGAAAGTCTTAGCTACTACCTTACTTATTTTGAGGTTAAAGCTAAACACAACGCTTTGTTGACACTTGAAATGGAAAAATTTGCAACATATAACAGGCCAAAAGTACGTAAGACAAGATACCGTTATCAACATGGTCAAACTAATATTAATTTAGAAGATATTAATATAATGCGAATAACTGTAACACAACCAGCAAACTGACGGCGTGAAGACCGTAAACCATGCCATATGTAGGATATTGCACTTGCGGGGTTTTGAATAACAAAATAGGAGCATGAACACCAAGAAACTGAAAATAAAAGTAGTATTATATCACACCTGGGAAAACGAGATATTCCACGTCTGTTAATTTTTGCACTTCCACTAGAAATTTGCTCGCTCGCTCGTGCTGGCTGGCTGTATATACGATTTGACCTTCATGGGCGTAATCCATATGGCCCTGGCCCATTACCAACATAACACTACCAAACGGCAATTCGGACAGAGTTAAATACGACACAGGGCTTTAAAACTTTAGAAACAAACATTTAAAAACCCGAGAGTTTATTCTTCCGACATTCACTGTAACATATACTTGTCAAAATTATGATAGGAAGAAACTTATTCTAACAAGATTTGTGAAACTCGGTCACGACGAGGACAACACGGTTTGGTCCCGTCACTGAGCAGCGCTCTAGAAAACTTCATACAGAAAACAACCACACCAAATCAACATAAATCATTTTAACCATCACCATACACCAAAACATACTTTGTTTTATCACCACCACCAAACATTTAACATCCGTAATTATTCTAGCCTGAAGTGGAACTTTGCAATCAGACCACTCAGTCAAAAGTAATAATCATTTCAATGGCAGTTCTTACTCATTCGTATTCCCTCACAGTGCTGATATGTTCCACATAACTGTTTTCTTCTTCTTTTCTCAATGTAGCCGGCTTTCTTGGGTTAAAATCCGCATGCCAAACCAAATTACCATGATTTACAAAACTGAATCTCAACGACTGCCAATTTGATCATTCCATGGCCGTGTAAATCAAATACTTCAATGCCAAGGATAAATGATACATTCCAAGTGTTGTGGTTACTTGAATTATGTCCCAAGAGGAAGCATTTACCATGAATAAAGTGTATACTTTAAGAAATTGCACTGCATTATTTAACATACATAGGTTTAAGACATTTGAGTGTTTCATGATAACCTACTATAAGCAATACTCATACAAATCATAGGTTTATGGTGTAATAGTGTTTCTTATCTATTGGAAATTAGCTTCTTTTCTGGTATTCAAAGGGCTCTCGTTGCTGCAGTATCCTACATCTGGCATGGTTTCGAGTCTTCAAACCCCAATATTTTTATGAAAGTTACACTTATGAATAAAGCAAGTGCGTGGGTTTCAGGATTCCGAAGTGATAAAGTTATTAACTTCTATTTCACCTTATATTGACCCCATTGGGTATCATGTTATAGACTGGACGAGTTCGTTAACTTTGTAATATACTATGTTAAGGTTAGCCCCCATTTCTATCGTAAACAAAGTCCGCTGTGTTTGTCAGATCCCAAGAAGACCATAACTGAGGGATAAGCATATTGTGACTTTGTCGGTTCGTGAAATAATAAAACTAGGTTACGAAACACAAAAACTACACTTTATTCTCCTCGAAATACACTGTTCACCATTACAAAATTGCTAGAACCTCAAAACTGTTTATATTTTTACAAAAACTACGTTCAACTGTCCGTCGCTACCGGTAACGATCGGCCATCATTTTTCATCGGGTTCGCGAGCCTACCACCAGGGTGACACTGCTCCCTCCTCAAGGCTGGTCGTCCCGAACAGCGCCTTCGTAGCGGGCCAGGCGATCCAGGTGTACCACCAACATCTTTCCTCGGGGCACCTTCTGGATGCGGTAGACCACGTCGTTAATCCTCCTCACCACACATTACGGTCCTTGCCATGGCTGCTGAAGCTTCGGGCAGCGTCCCTTGGTCCGGGTCGGGCGGTACAACCAGACCAGGTCACCTTGCTGGAACCCTTGGCTGTTGGCTTGCCTGTCGTATCGGGTTTTCATGCGGTCGCTCGCCTTCTGGATGTTCTGGCGAGCCATTTCGTGCATGTCGTTGAGGTGGTCCAGCAAGTTCTCCACATCCCTCAAGAGTGGCCCCAAGTCTGCGTCCGCCAGCTGCTCCCTCCTCAGGCCTGCGCTATCCCTGCCATCCGCAGGCAATGCCGTGACTACTCGAACTGCTGCGGCACGCTCCTTCCCCTCCACTCTTGTGCATTGGCCGCACTCTTCTGGACAGGGTCTTCGGGACATAGCGTCCGCGTTACCGTGACTCTTCCCTCTGCGATGTTCCGAGGTGAAGTCGTACTCCTGCTGACTCTGGAATCAACGTGCTGTCTGGCCTTCCGGTCGCCCCGTCACCATCACCTCGCTCCTCGCGGGGACAACCACGTCTTCGTTGAAGATGACCCTGCAAGTTCCAAGGCGCTCTTCTGGTTGACGGAGTATAACCTCTTCTCCGTTGAGCCTCAGGACCTTCCTGCCGACGTCGACCGTCGCCTCGTGGCTCCTGAGGGAATCCAGTCCCAGAATCACCTCCTCAGCCACCTTCGCGACGAACACCCACAGACGCACGGCACTCCGTCCCAAGTTCAGCTCCAGTAGGGCCTCCTTCTCCACAGGCATGGTGTCGCCCGATGCTGTCACAAGCTCGTATGGTCGGCTCGGCTTCCTCGTCGGCAAACCCTTCGCTACGTCAGGTCTGATGATGGTCACGGCCGCCCCGGTGTCCACCAGCACGCAGCACGGCTTTCCTCTTACCCAACCGTCCGCGATGAGGCTGTCATCCGTATGCCGGCTGACAGCGCGCAGTCACTCGATGGGATGGTGGTGAGGGCGCCGACGTGCCCCTTTCCACGACGGCCCTTACTCGTTTTCCGGCTGCTCTTCCTGGTGTGGGAAGTCTCTCCGCAGGTGTCTGGGCTGTCCACACCCAGCTGTCCAGGCGGTCAGTTCAAAGATTATATTGTGGTAGCAAAATGTATGAAGTGTCAAAAGCTAGGACACGTAGCAAAATATTGTAAACAAGAGGTATCTGTGTGCTCACACTGCGGGGAACAAGATCATACAAAGAAAGAGTGTCAAAAAGCTAAAGATAAGGAGAAGTCCGTATGTATTCCATGTAGCACAAGAAAGAAAAACCTAACTACTGGGACAAAAGTACACTGTCAAAATAGGAATGTATGCCCAACGTATAAGATGTTTTGGGAACAGTTAATGAATAGAACAGACTATGGACAAGATAACCCAAATGGAGTGGAGTAAGAGAATAATTAACATAAGACATGGATCACAAACAAGTAGGAAACAAGGTAAACCAACTGCAACTTCTAAGACCTATCAGTCATTGGAAGTGAAGAAGAAATATATTGCTACATATGTAAGGAACCTGCTATTGCCTGTAAGACCGCGATATTTTATATATAGCTATTTGTATAATAATAACACTAATGAAATATGGAATATCTAAGATTCATTAAACAAAGAATGGTAATGGTAAATGAAATACAGCTAATAAAGAGCATAAGAATAGGTCAGATAAATGCACAGAGATTAAGGCTAGTGATGCAGGAATTAAGAAAGGTAATAGAAGACAGGCAACTGGATATCCTATGCATACAAGAGCCGTATGTCTTTAAAGGGAAACCTATACATGTGGCTGCTACAACTAGAATAATAGTAGAGGGCGATCAACCAAAAGCAATAATTCTAATCATCAACAAAGAAATACAGGTGGTAAAGATTACACAATTGTGCGACGAACATGTTAACTGCATTGAGGTAACAACTGATGGTGTAAGCTTCATCCTGTGTAATCATTATTTTCAATATAGTGAAGATATTCAAATACACATTGACAAGATGGAAAGAGTGCTAGACATGATGTCAAGAAAGTCCATTATATATGGTATGGATAGTAATGCCAAATCAAAGAGGTGGTATAGTAAAAATCCTGATAATAAGGAGAAAGATTAGAAGAAATATTACTACAGAACGATATGATCATAATGAATACACCATTTAATCCATTTACTTTTGAAAATTGAGCTGGAGCAGAGGAGAATATAGACCTTACGGTAGCCAAAGGAGAAATTGTGAATCGTATCAGTAATTGGAAAGTGGCGCAACAACTAACAACTAGTGACCACAATTTAATATATTATGATATAGTAACATGGACAGAAGGGGAACATCAAAATCATCAGAAGAAAAGAAAATATCAGATAAAGAATGCTGATTGGGCAAAACTGAGAGGTTCAATTAAAATTCCCAATGAAATACAAATTGGAGGAAATATAGATTAAAAAGCTAAGCAATTAACTCAAAGCATACAACAGGCGATGGAGCAGGCATTAAAGAAATGTACAAATACTGATGGAAAGTATAAGGTATGGAATGACAAACTGCAAAAACTAAGGAGCAGAGTGAGGAAGTTAAGAAGGTATTATCAGCTAAGTCGGACTGAGCAAGAAAAACAGATAAGACTTCAGGAATATAGAGAAGTGAAACAACAATATAAGATCAAACTGGAAGAAACGAGACAAGAAACATGGAAAAGATTTATAGAGGAAAATTTGGATGAAAATGAATGGGGGACTCCGTATAAAATAGTCATGGAGAAAATAAAAGCACCGGAAGTAATCTCTACAATAAAGAAACCTGATGGAACTTATACAGAATCGTGGACAAGCTCTATGAATCACCTGTTGCAGATATTACTTCCTAGTGACGAACAAGAACAAGAGAATGAGGAAGAGCAAGCTATGCGACGTGACTTTCAAAATGTATATATTAATAAAAGAGTAATCTACCCATATGACGTTTCGGAAGTAAAGTTAGCAATCCGAGAACTAAAGAAGAAAAAAGCACCAGGACCAGACAATATAAATGCAGAAATTCTACAAAACTTGGAAGAATCTATAGCACCATACTTATGTAGCCTACTTAATGCATGCCTGGTACAGGGGCGAGTTCCATACTGTTGGAAAGAAGCAGAGGTAGTAATACTAAAAAAATCAGCAAATAAGGATCCAACAGAGCCAAAAACATATAGACCAATATGTCTATTAAACACAATAGGAAAGGTACAAGAGAAATTAATATTAAAAAGGATAAAGGAATATCGAATTATGATAGGCATGACCCGGAAACAATTTGGCTTCAGAAAGGGGAAATCCACTGAGGTGGCCATAAATGTGGCGTTAGAAGCGATAAAAAGAAGTACAAATAAATATGTATTAGGAGTATTCATTGACATTGCTGGAGCCTTTGACAACTTATGGTGGCCGTATCTATTTAAAATCATGGAAGCGAAACAATACCCAAAAGTTCTATACAATGTACTCAGAGATTATTGTAAAGATAGACGGGTACATGTCACCGGCAGAGATGGAAAAATTACAAGAGAAATTACCAAAGGTTGCCCACAGGGATCCATTTTGGGGCCCCTCTTCTGGGACATCATGACGGAGCCAATACAAGAAGAATTAGCTGTATCACAGGATATCATCGAAATTGTTGCCTATGCAGATGACATTCTGATTATTACAGAGGCAAATAGTAGGATGGAGTTAGAGAGAAAAACGAATTCAACTTTAAAGAAATTTAACAACTGGTGTAATCAAGCCAAATTAAAAATATCAGCGAACAAATCTGCCTATGTACTAATGAAAGGAGCGTTAATTAGGGACCCGACTATTAAGATAGATAATGAAGATATAAAAAGGGAAAAAGTAATTAAATATCTTGGAATACACCTGGATGAAAAGAGAAACTTTGAGCAACACATAAAGAAAACCAAAGAAAAAGCTATAAAAATAATGATGAAATTGTCTACTATAGCAACGAGAACATTTAAATTACCGCCAAAGGCTAGCACTTCATACCACATGAGTTTTGTTGTGGGAATAACAGCATATGCAGCTGGGGTATGGGCTGATAGAGTTAATATAAAAAAGAATGTGAAGATGATACGATCCATACAGAGAACAGGATTATTGAAATGTATTGGAGCCGTTAAGACCACATCTACCATGGCACTATTAATTGCAGTGGGGACATGGCCATTGGACTTGATAATCAAACAGCGCGGAGCCAACTATTGGGTTAAAAAAGGGGACTTGAGTAAAGTAGAGAAAATATTAGGATATCCGTGCTCTACCAAAAAGGAAATAGATCACAGACTTATAGAAGAATGGCAGCAAGAATGGAACAACATAGAGGAAGGTAGAAGAACGTACAATTTGTTTCCAAATATAAGAGAAAGATTACGCTTAAGACAAATACAGCCAAGAAGAGCAGGTATACAATTTCTAACTGACCATGGACCATATCGGACTGATTTCAAAAGAATTGGAAGCTCAGATAGTGATATATGTGACAGCTGCAATATACAGGATACACCAGAACACACATTGTTTGAATGTAAAAAATATAAAGATTTGTTAGAACACCATAGAAGTATGCTACAAGGGAAATATATATATATATATATATATATATATATATATATATATATATAATATCGTCAGAGATCCTGTGGACTTTAGAACACTGGAAGAAATGGCCGAGATCATCTCTACGCGAGTCATGGAGGAATATAAACAACAGATAGAAAGACGTGAAAGAGGAGAACCGCGGAGGAGAGAGGAACAGGCAGCTGTAGAACCAAGGAGGTCAAAAAGGAATATACAAAGGGAACCAGAGGATGGAATAAGGCGAGAAAATGAAATGGAAGATTAACAGGAACAACATATATGTGACCAGGAAATACCACAAAGGATCAACATGAGATGCCAATACTGGACATCCATACACAGAATAGGAGCAGATTAGCGGTAGACTCAGAAGAAGAGCGGAGTTAGCAGACATCTGCAATAGAATAATGTTTACGAAAGAAATCGGAACTGATGGACGAATTCTCTCCAAGTGATGGTGGAAACACTACAAGTCTAACCGAGAGGAATATTACTACCAATAGTCGGATAGGAAATGACAGCAAATAAATGATAGAAAGTCTTATGTAGTAGACTTATGTAGTGAGTTAGTTTGAGGAATTGTAAAGCTACTGGTTTCCGGTAGCTAGTGGGACAGGACAATAGTGAATGTAAATGTTAGCAAGTAGGATATATGATATAGATAGGGTAGGTAGTTTTCATGAGTTCTAAAGCTGCTGGTTTCCAGTAGCAAGTAGGTTAGAGTTAGCTAGTAGGTTAGGATTATTTGGAAAGTTAGATTAGGGAATATCTGCAAAGATAAGTATTGTAAATGGAACTAATAAATAAGACAGGAGGATAAAGAATATAAATCTGTGAAGAGCTTTGCCCTGGTATAGCTTCAAGATGCCAGGGCATGTGTTGAGCAGATTTTTTTTTTATTTTTTTATTTTTTTATATTATTAATATGTCCACACCCCCAACACAGGCCACTAGGTGTTCGCCGGCGGCCCTCAGCTGGTCTTCTGTCTCCGGCGTAGCGGACACTCCTCGTTCTCGACGTCGGGATAGATGTTACTTTGGCCGCCTCCATCCTTAATGCCGCTGTCAGCGCCTCGTGGATGGTTTTATATTCGCCGAGCATTAGGCGCTGACGAATCTCCGTGTCCCGTACCCCGTCGACAAAATTGTAGGCGGCTTCCCGGGATACGAACTCCAGTGGGAGGTCAACCAAGGCCTTGCTAGCCAGCTGCTCGATCGCTATGGCGAACTCCTGCACTGTCTCTCCCGGCTGCTGCGACCTTGCCTTTAGCTGGCTGCGGTATGCTGCGGCTAAGCGGTGGTTCCCGAAGCGACTCTCCAGGGCCTCCCAGATGTCCTTGGGTGCCGCCGTCGTCTGCACCGCGTTTAGGATTTCCGCGGCCCGTCCCTGGAGGCTGGCTATTAACTGTGTGGCCTCCTCCTCCGGTGACCATCTGTTGTGCTTGGCCACTGTGTCGAACTGGCAGCGGAATACCTCGAATGTTGACGCGCCGTCATATTTCGGATTTTTGGCGCGCGCCGATGTTGTGTCGCGTCCCGGTGCGTCAGCCTTCAAATCCTTCCCTGCCGACGACGTCCTCCACCATGGCCTTCAGGGACTTGACGCTGCTGTCGGCCTTTCCCTCCAGGTTGTTTACGCGGTTCGCGAGGTCTTCAACGTCTTCAACCATGGCGTTCAGGGACTTGGCGTTATTGTCGGCCTTTTCCTCTAGGTCATTGAAGCGGTTCGCCAGGTCCTCGACGCGCTCGTACACTTGGCCCATCCGCTTGCCCAGCTCCGTCACGTCATCCCTCACGCCGGCCAACTGTTCCTCAAATTTGGCGGCGAGAACCTCGTTCGCTTCCTTCATTTCCGTGGCCAGACTGTCGTTCGCTGCCTTCATTTCTGTGGTCAATTCGGCCTTTATTTCTTTCAACTCTGCGGCCAGGTTGTTATTTGCCGCTTCTGTTTTTGTTGTTAACTCGTTCATCTTCGCGGCCAAGTTGTTATTTGCCGCTTCCGACTTCGCTGTTAATTCGTTCATCTTCTGCAAAAGCATTTCCAATACCGATTCCATGGCCATAATCTTCGGTGATGTTGTTGTCCCGCTTCCTGATACCAGTTGTGACTTTGTGGGTTCGTGAAATAATAAAACAAGGTTACGAAACACAAAAACTACACTTTATTCTCTTCGAAATACACTGTTCACCATTACAAAATTGCTAGAACCTCAAAACTGTTTATTTTTACAAAAACTACGTTCAACTGTGCGTCGCTACCGGTAACGATCGGCCATCATTTTTCATCGGCTTCGCGAGCCTACCACCAGGGTGACAATATACTTACCTACAAGTAGGTACAGCGGCACCTATGAATTTGTTTTTCTTTCAATCTTACTTTATGTATTAACATTGAAAATTTCGGAACCATCAACATTTTAAGCATATACCTCAGAACATGTATTCTAGTAGGTAAATAATAATGTAAAACTTCACAAGAAATAAAATGAAATTAAATCATGGTGACTGCAATGTGCCCCATGTATAGTTTGTATAGGGGGTGTTTGAAAACGATACCGAACGAACATATAGAAGTGGTTGCTCAGCTTCTATGTAACATATATAGATAGTTTTACCGCCAATATAGCCGCATAAAAATGCTCCAGAATGAGTGTGGATTAGGCAGTGACAGGAACAACGACGCGTGCCTCACGCTGTAGGAGTTCGCAGAAATATGTAGCTGTTTGTAAACATACCCGAATACTCCGCAGTGGTTTGCTACTATTAAGAATTTCTTTTGTTTGTGAAGCCGCAATAAATAAACTATTGCCTAGTTACTGTTACGAGTGTTTAATGTATTCCAAAATTCCGTTATAGCAGTCGATGATGGCAAATAAGCCGGTGGACATACGCGAAGTTAATGTTAGTGAGGTTGACGATGGATAGATGATGGATAGATGGATAGATGATGGATAGATGGATCAATGGATCGATGGATGGATCGATGGATGGATGGATGGATGGACGGACGGACCGACAGATGGACCGACAGACAGACCGACAGACAGACGGACAGACAGATAGACAGACAGATATACAGGCCGACAGGCAGACAGACAGAGAGATAGACAGATAGATAGATAGATAGACAGACAGACAGACAGACAGAGAGACAGAGAGACAGAGAGACAGAGAGGCAGATAGGCAGATAGGCAGATAGGCAGATAGGCAGACAGGCAAACAGGCAGACAGGCAGACAGACAGACAGACAGACAGACAGACAGACAGACAGACAGACAGACAGACAGACAGACAGATAGTGTTATTCACCTTAGGAATATACAATATTCATGGCTTCGTCAAATTTGTACCCATAAGAATAATACATTTCTTATGAGTAATACAATTATGAATAATACAATAGTAATTAAATAATACAAAAGTAGTTAAATAATACAATAGTGATTAAAGTAATGCAGTAGTAATTAACAGAATAATAATACAAATAGTAATTAAGAATAAGGCAACTTAGGTTACATAATAGTTTAATGTATTACATTTTTAAGAACTAGGCTGTATGAGACATAATTTTTACCAAAAAAATCAATATTTACTTTATTATTTAATTTTGCTTCTTAGAAACTCATCTGTTGTCTGTGACATTACTTTTAGTAGGATATTTTTTACAGCTTTTCTGAATAAGACAAGTATCACCTCCGAAGTTACACAGGTATTTATTCACAAACATCATTTTAAGAAGCATTGATATTGTTGCATACCAGGGTTGTAAGGGGGATTGAAAGACTTACAAACCTAATCTACAACTGGGGATGTAGCTATAGGGATGGTGGAGCAAAAATAAAACATCAAAATCAACTTAAACCGACTAACTCTATTTTAAGAAATCTAATAATTATACAGAGTACCCGCTGAATCCAGAAGAGACCAGGGGTGCTTTGGTAATACTTGGTGACATAATTATTTAATATAATCTTACCGTTGGTGATGTGTCAGGTGTATAGCTGGGCTTGTCCGGAGATGTATAATCTGCTGAGTCCGGCGGGGGTTATGGTATTCGTAGACACACTGTCAGATAAATACTTCTGTTACCTCTCACAGGGACCGACGCAGAGTCTCCCCTGACATCCCTGTGACGTTTCACACCGAGGGCTAACTCTACCAGGCTTAAATAGCGGTTCTACAAAAAGTCAATTCAGCGATTCCCACTAACTATTAATTTTTCATCATGCCGCTTGCATCATTGCGAGAATGTTTAAGCCTGTATTGACCTATTATTTCTTCTGGTCAGCAGAATCAGTCTGGGTCACATGTGGATAATTTCCTTATGCCAACAGACTGCTAGTCAGCGGAATTTACGTTTGACATACATTTCTGTTAGAATCAATACATGTTACAGAATAGCGAAATTTCCGAATCTAGCTCAGCTTATACACGTAACACATCCCCCTCGTCTAGATTTTGCTGCCCTCAGCAAATCCAAACGACTGGTAACAAGACTTTTACATACATAAAATAATAATTTACACTTACATAGGCAATAGAGCATACAAACATTTACATGTACATAATTTTTTTTGAAAAGTCATAATTGTAACACCTGAAAAAGAAAATCAGAGGACAGGAAAATGGGAATGAGTTGCTGCGGGTTGGTTTCGAAGTATCCCATGCTGAATGAAGTCAATAGTTCCATAGAAACACACTGTTCCACCACTATGAGTTTATAGTTTTGGGAGACACTTCACAACACTTGGTCACTGAAGGGTTAAAATTGATACCTTAAGTTTGTCTAACAAGGCCCTAGCTGTCACAAGTAATGTAACTTCAAAGAGAAAACAGTTTAATGTGCTTCCTGCTCCAGTTTGATAGTCTGTACTTAGTCTCTTAAAACAGGGAAGCTGATGAAGAACCTCGGTTGTGGCTTGCTGTTTATATGATATCGTGTTCAAGCGTACGGTGCTCTTTGGTATTGCTTGGAAAAGTCTGTACTGAAGAGCCGATGAAAAGTTAGAAAGTGGAGTTTATGGTTTTTTAAATAGTCCGCTTAGCTTACACTCGCTTATCTCAGCTGGGTCTGAGTTCTTGCAGGTGAGAACACGAAAGAGTGACTTATAAGTTATTGTATTTGAGCCACTGTAAATGTTTGCTGGGTAGAGTTGCTTTGGCTTTTACCCAGGGTTTCACAGCGAAAGCCATGAGTCCATGAAGTTGAGGAGGTCCTCTGGAAAGATTAAGTGCCTTTCCAGACGCGAGTAGTCTTGGTTGCCACTCCTGATGTGATACTTGGTCATCTGGGGTGCTTTGGTTCTCCCAGGAAAGAGTAACTGCTAGGGACCCAGGTGTCTCCTCTGCTTTCTCCTTATGGTGGTGGTGTTTCCTGATGCTTCGACGTGTTTGTTCATCCATGCCGCAACAGAAAACAAATGATCCAGAGTTAGGATTGATGCACAAGAATATTTCTATGGGGGTGAGGATGGGTTAAAGTTCACGGGAATATAATTAAATGAAAGGGATTTTCAGGTATCACATTACCAAATGAATATTTCTTATATCTATTTACAAATTATGGTTATATATAATTAACATAAATGGAACATGTATGGAATTTATGTGGAACCATTTTTAGAGGTAGAAGGGAAAAAAATTGGTTAAAGTTTATAGAGTAAAAAAAATGAAATTTTATGTTTGCCTTATGGCTGAATGACATAAGTAAATAACCTATGGAAACTGCATAGATGTTCCACTTAAGTATGGTTGTTCACACATTAGTGATAAACTTGAAATAAATTACAATTATTCTTCATAAGACCATTATACAATTGAATTATACATAATTAGTAGTAATATTGATAACAATTTAGCTAAAGAAAAATGAAGTTCATTTAAAGAATAGTACTTGTTATAAATTATAGGGCATTATTTACAAAAATCATGTCTAATGACTTGCCATAATAGCATCTATATACTGGATTAGACCTACGCCTAACAAATGTCTACTGTTGTCATGAAATTAGTCAAATATCAGAGTTAACCATGTCTTTCTATTTTGTTACAATAAATCTTGATGATACTGAAGTAAAGTGTTTCTAGAGTTACATAACATACCTTCATAATACATGGTAATTGAGGTCACGTTTATACAATCATCTTACAATCTATAAGGATATCCTATGACTTTATGTTTTTACATAAATATAGCAAAAGTAAGTCTGACATTTGCTGGTTTAGCACTGATTGTTTAAACAAGAGGTATAATGTTTCTTTTCTTCTTTTCGCAAAAAAGTGTGATCAAAGATATCGATAAACAATATCGATCTTATTATCTGGAGATATGATGTACTCTCCTGTCACTGGATGTTAAAAACAAGTGTTAAATTATAGTGCGTTGGGTTGTCTTATAAATGAAATGTTAATTGACAATAATTAAGTCTTCTCTTGTTTATTAATCCCTAACAAATTTAGGCATGCTTTTATAGCATGGTAATTATGAGTGATAGCAAAAGAAGGGGGGGGGGTTGTAGGTTGTAGATCTCATCGTGCTGTGACCTGTAAACAGAACTTAATATAACGATTAGTTTAATCTTGGTCATTGGTCATGTCTCAGATCCATAATGAATATTGTCAAAGGATGAATTTGAGTTATGTGCTGCACGCTGAATTAAAAGTTCAATAAATGATAGAAAAACTGACTGGTGTAAGAAGAAGTACCCTTAGAATAGCATACCACGATAATTACATCAAGTTGATCAGTCTACTTTGATAGACAATAAATATAAGTCATGGGTTTCTTTATCAATACTTAAAGGTGAATTGGGGAAACAGTTGAGTTCTATGATTTAGAACCTTAGGTAACACCTTAGTTAAAAAAATTCTGTGCCTTTCTTTTTGTTTATTTTGCTTTCAATCATTTTCCTTGCTGGTGAATCATCATTGTTAATACAACTATTTATTAAATCTTAGGATTTGTGTTGATTTATTCTCTTTCATACTAGCATTATTTTTCACTATAAGCTGATTGAGGGACGTCTCTCCCACAGCAAAAACTTCACATTCACGCTGCGCAGCTCTCATTCATACTTAAACATTAATGCTACTTTGTCTTCACAACTTCTTTATTTACACTGATCAGTATTTAACTTAACAATGTTTATAGGGAAAACACTTGCGCGACAAATCCCATTTTATATTATAACAGCTTTATCTATATCAAATCAACATGAGAGGCATACACAACCTAGGGGTCTCGCGAACACCAAAGGATGTACCCTCTGTCGCTCATACACAAAACTCTTATAGCTTGAAAGCTTGAAACTTGAAGATACCATGGTATATGCATACATATTCACTAAAACTGTTTCCGAAAATCTTGCGATGGATTCGGAACAGAACACATTACTAATAGAATCTATAAACACTTAAAAATAGCCTCTAACAACGCCTCGCGGTTGTTCTTAAGGTCAAAGGGTACTACAAACATACATTATCTTCACAAATCCTAAGCATTTGGTTACAATGATCATAACTTATAACTTTTAAGCACAGAGAATATAAGGTCACATTGAATTGATTTATAATAAAAAAAACGTGGTGTACCACTGGTGTGTTTTAAAAGCATGGAGGAGAATAACATAAGATAAGCGTATTAAAGCTTGAAGTTGGAGTTTGAATTTTTATTAAGACTATAATAAGAAAGGTTACAATTGTATAACATTCTTAGCAGCGAAGAAATTCGTACCGTGTACAAAGGATATTTTACTTGTCATAAGTGTGATTTTGCTATAGCAAATTTGATCGAGCTTGCTATGTCAGCGGTTTCAAAGCCTGCGTTGCGAGAACTTCCGGCGTAAGCATGTTAGGAAAAGAAATAGCTTGGAAAACTAAGAAGTTTACAGTAAGTACCGTTTGAATATCTTTCCAACCCAAAGTAAAAAAAAAAAAAACAAATTCTTCTAGAAAAGAAAAAGAATCGTTACGAATGGGAGAAACTTACATGTTAAAAACGGTAAGAAACGGGAATGCGTTTCAAAGGAAATTAGGAACAGACTGTCGGGAATTAAACCTGTGTAAAAATAATGTCATTTGAGGGGGTTATTTTCGTGAAATAATGAATGGACGTAATCTGTAATACGCCACTGCGCCAAATAACCTGGCTTATGCAAGCTTCCTCTTTAAGCAGCGATAATTTATTTTTAATATATATATTTTGATATATATATTTTAATATATATTTATTTTGAATGTAGTGAATAAATAATCTTTTATGCGTCGCGTAATTAGCTAAAATTTTATACGGAAAAGTCGTTAAATAGGTAACGTCAAAGAAGAAATGTGTTATTTGGAAGGAAATGCGTGCTATCGGGTGGAAATTATAGTTGTTTGGGTATAGTGAAAGTTAGCTCGAGCAAAAGGTAGAAGTGTATAATCGAAATAAAAAGGTGTTCAGAAAACGTATGAAGGTGCGAGTTTATAAATGGTTTAGATGTTAGCCGCTTTAAAGGTGAGTAAAACAAATTGAAACAAATATATGATTTGCACTGAAGTTTCAAATTGGAATAGAATCGTCACTAATTAATTATGTTTTAGAGAAGGTTAAATATTATTTTGGATTTGGAGAGATTATATTAGCAAAAACGAGCGAGATAATATGCCAAATATGGAGTATTATTTTGTTTGTAGCGAAATTAAAATTTTGAAGCCGGGTGTGTCATCGGTGACTTTATGAATTTAGCATCTTCATAAACAGTGTTTACTATTACCTAACTAGCTGTAAATACGGAGACGTAAGAAGAGAGTCATTGTTTACTTAAAATTGGGATGAACATTGGATTGAAAGGAAATTATGTTAGCTTCACATGTAATTATATTTTGAAAATTTTATCATGAAGGCTTAAAGTTGGTGTTATTAAAATAATACATTTAGAGCTGAGGATTTTTAAGAATCTGGAAAGAAACTTGAAAATATTCTAGTGTTGTCTCTAGGAGTTAAATTAATAATCTTTAATCGTAGTACAAATATAGCTGAAAATTAGTGAGGTTATTATTTTAATTTGATCATGCTTGGATTGTTTGTTTCTTCGGTTATTAGTTCGCGTCAATGTTTTAGTAAGGGTTATGAAATGTGTGTATGTGCCTTTGTTTTCCAGGATATATTTTAAGCACAAAAAGTTATGTGGATTGTTAGGAATTTAAGGAATTCAGATTAATAATAAGATCATCTTATTGAATGAGAATTCATATAAAATATTGCAAAAAAAGTGGGAAACCATATTGGATTTGCTGTGGTAAACTATCTAGGAGAAAGAAAATAGGGAAAAAAAACATTTGAACACATTGGAGGGGAGAAATATAGAGATAGACAGACCTGGAAACATTTGTTTGTTTCTTTTTTTTCGGTTTGCTTCCATTCTTAATCATATAGGGAGTAATACTGCATGCTCAATCTTAAAGTAATTGTAATGAAATCGTGACAGGTACTCTATAACTAAGTATATCAATAAATTATCAAGGTGCATAATAGGGATGTAGTCTTGATACGTGTATGATACTATCATATTTCTTTCGTCCAGTAACATTTTTAATGCGGTAGTTTACGGGACTTGTTTGTTCCACAATGCGAAATGGTCCATGATACCGATGAAGCAGTTTGGTCGTTTTGCCTTTCATTCTCGTTGGGGTGAATACTTTCACCAATTGTCCGGGTTGAAATTTAATGGTGCGTCTTTTTCTGTCAAATATTTTTTGTACTTAATTTGTTTTTGCCTGATCCTTTCCTTAGCTATTTGACGAGCTATCTGAATGTGCTTTTGTGTAGTTTGGACAAAGGAGTTGTCCGTGGTGTATTTTAGTTGAACTTCGTTGGGAAGGGTGGGATTGCGTCCATACAAGAGGAAGAAGGGTGATTTTCCTGTAGTTTCTTGTTTACTCGTATTATATGCAAAAATGACATGCGGGAGTGCGGTGTCCCAGTCTCGTTGATCAGTTGACACGTAATGTGATAGCATATTGATTACAGTCTGGTTAGCACGTTCTGTAAGTCCGTTGCAGGCTGGGTGATAGGCTGTGGTAAATGACGGGTGCACGCCCAGGATCTTTAAGAGGTGTTTCATTACATCACTTAGAAACACAGTACCTCTATCAGATAAGAGCTCGGCAGGGGAACCGTGCCGACAGATAATTTGCTCTAACACAAATTTAGCTACGTGCTCTACAGAACCTTTAGGAATAGCACGAGCTTCTACCCATTTTGTAAAGTATTCAGTTGCTAGAACAATCATAGTGTTACCCTGTTTGGAACGATGAATCGGACCGATGAGGTCAATGCCAAAGCGTTCTGCGACATTATTAACGGGAATTGGCTGTAAAAGACCAGCTGGTTTAACATTTGTCAGTCCTTTTCGCCCTTGGCAAGATTGGCATGTGCGGACGTATTTTTCAATGTCTTTCTTCATCCCAAGCCAGTAATATCTGGAATTGATTTTTGTAAAAGTTTTCTGGAATCCCATGTGTCCTGACAGAGGATCTGAGTGACACGATATTAGAATTTCGTGTTTCAGCTGATCAGGGATGACCAATAAGTGCAAAGGCCCTGAACTTCCTGCATTTTTGCGGTACAGGACTCCTGATTGTAAAGTATAGGTTTTTGCCTGTCGTTGTAACCCAGGGGTGCCGGATTGGGGATTTTCTAACGTAGTTATTAGGGGTAGCAGCTTGGGGTCAGCTCTTTGTTCATTTGCTACTTGAACTGGTGTTAATAGACAAGTTGGCAAGTCGTCCAATTGTTCCACTAAATAGGGGTTGGGTTTATCCAATGGAAAACGGGAAAGAGCCTCTGCGTCGGTGTGTTTTGCACCTGATTTATAAATGATGGAATAATCATATTCCTGGAGTTTTAAAGCCCAGCGTGCTAGTCTTCCTGTGATGTCTTTTAAGTTACGAAGATAGCAAAGGGAATGATGATCACTTACAACATTGACGGGGAAACCATAAATATATGATCTAAAATGTGTTAGGCCGTATACTATCGCTAGCAATTCTAGTTCCGAGATACTATAATTTTTTTCATGCTTGTTTAGAGAACGTTACAGTAAGCAATTGGATGCAATTCACCATCTATGCGTTGCAATAGAGCGCAACCAATTCCTGACGTAGAGGCATCAGTATGAATTTCTGAATAGGCTCCTGGTTGATAGTGAGCTAATACTGGGGCAGTTGTTAGTAACTGTTTTAATTTATCGAATGAGTCTTGTTGCGTTGTTGTCCACTCAAAATCTTTATTTTTCCGAGTTAGTTCATGAAGAGGTGAAGCAATAGAAGCGAAATTCGGGACAAAACGTCTATAGAAGCTAAATAAACCAAGCACTTTTCTAACGTCACGAGTAGTCTTAGGGACTGGCAAATTTTGAATAGCTCGTAATTTATCATTGTCTGGTTCTATACCCTTAGCGGATACTTCAAAGCCTAATAATTTTATTTTTGACATACCAAAAAAAAAAACATTTTTCTGGTTTTAGTTTGAAGTTATGTTTACATAGTTGACGAAAGACTTCTTCTAAGTTTGTTAATAATTCATGAAATGTTGGAGCGAAGACAACAATGTCATCTAAATAGACTAAAGCTTTTTTATAACAAAGATCACCCAATAATTTACCAGAAATTTCTGAGAAAAACCTAGGGGCATTAGCAAGTCCAAAGCTTAGTCTGTTAAACTCATATTGGGAAGAACTTGTAACGAAGCTTGTATACTTCTTGCTTTTCTCATCAATAGGAACTTGAAAATATGCGCTTAACAAATCCAAACTGCAATACCATTTTGAGTTGCCTAAGTAACTAAGCAAATCATCTATGAGGGGTAGGGAGTAGGAAGTTGTTTTTGTGACTGCATTAAGCTTCCGATAATCTATACAGAATCTCATTTCACCACTTTTCTTTTTAACTAAGACCACGGGTGAACTCCAGGGACTATGGGATCCGCGAATAATCCCGGCATCTACCATTTGTTTAATTTGGGAATCTATGATTTCTCTTTGTGCATGCGATACACGATATGGTTTTTGTTTTATGGGTGTTTCATCTGTGACTTCTATTTTGAATTCTGCTATATCTGTTTGGCCTAATTCTTGCAACTTTGTAGCAAATGCATGACGGTATTTCTGTAATAAACTTAGTCATTTGAGATTTCTGTTCGAAAGTGAGTTGTGAATTAATGTTAAATTTAGCGTTTTTAAGCTCGATGGGTTGGGAATCTGTAGAAGACCAATTAGAAGCCTGTATAAGGGCTACTTCATAAGCATTGGCAAGGGTTGTTCTAGCAAAAATAACTTTTGGTCCAGCAGTATTGTTATGTACTGGTAGTGAACATTGTCCTGCATTATCAAATAAGATAGGTGAAATTTGTAAACATTTCTTTTGCATGATCGAGTCTCTGGGTTCTAACAAAATTTGTCCTGGTTTATCAAGATTAATTTTTACTGGTACGTTCGTGGAAGTGAAAGGAGGTATACGAGTGTCCTGTGTACAATATGCCTTAGGTACAGTGTCAGGGTCCTGTTCTGGTTCAATTGTAATTTGAGCCAAGTGACAGTTTTGTTTCTCGCCACAGTGTATATTTACTGTGCTATCGTCAGATGTCTTAAGAGTTATATCGTAAGAAGCTAAATTAATAAGAGCTTGATATTTGTTTAAAAAGTCCATTCCTAACAGAAGGTCGTGAGCGAACTCTCGTGCCACTAGTAATTCTTCTGTAAATTGTACTCCTGCAAGTTGAAACTGAAACTGGGTCGAATGACCAACGTCTAGTAATTTGTTGTCTGCTGTGCGAAGGAGTAAACTATTAGATATTGGAAATACGAGTGACGTTACGAAACGTTCATGCACTATGCTAACGGCACTGCCGGTGTCAAACAATATACTAATCACTTGGTTGTTAGCTGCAATACCCTGAGTCGTAAGTACATTCATAGGCCGAATATGTGCAATTGTAAAATCTGGAATATTAGCTGCTATGGGCGCCACAGGTTTTACTCCTGTGACGTCCCTTGCCCGTTTGGGTGACTTTGCTTAAGTCTGCAGTTTATTGCTGTATGACCTTGTCAGTGGCATGCAAAGCACACAGGCCGTGCATCAGCTGTTCTACTGTTTGTTTGCCAGCTGATATTTTGTTTAGCATTAGGGGGTCTCCCAGAAAAATTAGTTCCACGTGTAAAGTGATTGCCAAAGTTAGTACCGCGAACGTGTCCACGAGGTGATGTACTATGTCTGTCATTGTGTGAAAATTGAAGTCTTTGTATTTGTTCTTGTAGTGTTTGTACGGCTTCAGTCAACGTGTCAATGGGGTCTGATGCATTGGCATCGTTAATGGCTGAAACAGGTCTCGATGTTGGTCTCTGCATTAAGTCTACACGTTGTCCTGCCAGACATCTAGCTGTTTCTATCCTACGGACAAATGTGATTAGGTCGTTTACAGTCTGTGGGTTTGCAGGGAGCACTTGCTCCAGTAAGGATGGTTCAAGCCCGCGGGTAACATGACGTAAGCGTTCTCTCTCTGTCATATTGGGGTTCACTTGATCACATAGGGCTAGAACATCATAGATATACTGTTCTGTAGGCTCGGCCAAATCTTGCATTCTTTGCCTAAGCCGACATTCTACCACGTCTTCGTATGCTGCTGGCACAAACGCTTGTTGTAAGGCGGATTTTAAGTCTGTCCAGGTATACTGTGTATGTCGGGGAGCAAATGTTTTAAACCAAGTGGCTGCAGCGCCACGTAAATAACATGGTAAATATTGTGTTTTTGCGTGGTCATCCCAGCCATTAGCTGCTGCTATAGTATCAAAATTGTAAAGGTAAGCAAAAATGTCCTGTCCGAGTCTGCCTTCAAACACGCCAGGGTCAATAAACGGTCGTGCATACGGCATTTCGACAGATAATGCAGGTTTAATGTTTATGTCCTTGCTAGTTATAGAACTGTTCTGAGGAACCGAAGCGTTCATGATTTGATCATTAAATATCGACTTAGAGAATGCTTTTGAGGGGGTTGGATGAGTTTGTATGTCCGGGGAAGTTTCTGTTAAATCTCCTACACTGAAACTTCTTCGTTTGTCTGGGATGTATGAAACAGGTGATAATTTACGAACTCGGCGGGAGGTTCTAACTGTCACTTTGTGCATAGATCTCCAAGGTTCTAGAACATCAGGGGGAAAATATTTAATGTCGTCAGAGGTAAGGCTATGTGTTGAAACTAACTTATTAAAAGAGAATTGCTGGTCCGGTGTGAGTTTACAAATTTGCTGAGTTGTGGTTCTATTATTTGTGACCTGGGACGTTAAGTCAATATAGGGGTAATTAGACAATAACTTAGGAGTGCTTACAAAAGTCAATGAAATCAGCCCACAGCACAAAACATCAAATACACACAACACATATGCCAATATAAAACATCCAATCATTACAACAACACAAGAAAATGCAAAAGCAATAAACCTGAAAAAAAAACTATGCATTAATAATCTGTATTCATAACACAAGAAGATTGCATCATTATCACCATTTCAACCTGAAATCAATGAATAAACAGAACAAAATTTCTAATATTTGAGTTTGGAAAAAAACGTTTTTCAAGTTATAAAACTTAAAAATAGTGTTTGACATTATTTATTATGTCTGGTATTGGAAAATCTATGTGTGACAAAATTATAATTACAAGAAGTATTTGTGAATTACAATAAACTGATTTCACACTTGTAAAATAATCTAAAATCCGTTAGGGTGGGTTGGGAGGATAGTTAAGATACTATTATGATTAAACTTGAAAATAATACATTTAATAAAAGTAGCAATAAAGTTTAAGCAAACTTAAGAGAATTTGAGGTATGAAAATCGTTATTTAACTGTTGCAAAATGGAACACCCTGGTACTCGGCCATACTATTACATGAAGATAGGGGGGTTTGGAGGTACAAGGATCGAAACCATATTTCTGACCTTAAGGGTGGTAGAAACCGGCAGCCTCCGCCACAAGCTGCGTGAAGGTAGGGGTGTTGATAGGAATTACGAGAGGTACCAAGGTACAGGATTCGAAATCCGGTGCCGAGACAACATGTTGCATACCAGGGTTGTAAGGGGGATTGAAAGACTTACAAACCTAATCTACAACTGGGGATGTAGCTATAGGGATGGTGGAGCAAAAATAAAACATCAAAATCAACTTAAACCGACTAACTCTATTTTAAGAAATCTAATAATTATACAGAGTACCCGCTGAATCTAGAAGAGACCAGAGGTGCTTTGGTAATACTTGGTGACATAATTATTTAATATAATCTTACCGTTGGTGATGTGTCAGGTGTATAGCTGGGCTTGTCCGGAGATGTATAATCTGCTGAGTCCGGCGGGGGTTATGGTATTCGTAGACACACTGTCAGATAAATACTTCTGTTACCTCTCACAGGGACCGACGCAGAGTCTCCCCTGACATCCCTGTGACGTTTCACACCGAGGGCTAACTCTACCAGGCTTAAATAGCGGTTCTACAAAAAGTCAATTCAGCGATTCCCACTAACTATTAATTTTTCATCATGCCGCTTGCATCATTGCGAGAATGTTTAAGCCTGCATTGACCTATTATTTCTTCTGGTCAGCAGAATCAGTCTGGGTCACATGTGGATAATTTCCTTATGCCAACAGACTGCCAGTCAGCGGAATTTACGTTTGACATACATTTCTGTTAGAATCAATACATATTACAGAATACCGAAATTTCCAAATCTAGCTCAGCTTATACACGTAACAATATGCTGATCATGTTTTAAGTATTCTTCCACTGAATAATAGCAACCTTCTCTTAAAAATGATTTTACAGTCAGTTTAAACCTTTTTTCCGATGTTATACTTTTAATGCCATCGGGTAGTTTGTTATATAATAATACTGCTTTATGTTCGAAGCTATGTGTGAATAAAGTTGTATTGTGGCTTATAATGCGTAATCTGATTTACTTCTTGTATTATGTGTATGTATCTGCGAATTTGTTTCAAATTGAGCAAGTACAATTCTTGTCCTAACTAGAGCTTCATATATATACACACAGGGTAATGGAAGTATTTTTAGTAGTTTAAAATATGGTTTATAGCTGGTGGTGAAAGGAATATTTACTATATAACGAATAACCCTTTTCTGCAGTCTAAATATTTTTGATACATCTTTAGCATTTCCCCAGCGAAGTATACAATATATAAATTTCATTCGAAATTTCACTCAACCAGAATCACATGCGAATCACGTCGCGGTCACCAAATAGTTGCTGTCTTTTATTAATATTGATTCATTATATATAATATATAACACCAAATTATACTAAAATATTGTTAGCCTGGCGGTAGACTCGCGAAGCCGATGAATAAATGATGGCCGGTGGAGATTCGGGAAACTTCGGGGCCGATCGTTTCCGGAAGCGACAGACAGTTGAGTGTAGTGTTTGAAAAAAAAAAACAGTTTTGAGTGATCTAGCAATTTGTAATGGTGAACGGTGTATTGCTAGGAAAATAAAGTGTAGTTTTTGTGTTTTGTAACCTCGTCTTGTTATCTCACGAACCCACAAGGTCACAACTGCGGTCAGAAGTGGAACATACGACAACGGAAGCTGCATTGGCAAAGATTTTAGAGAAAATGGAAGAAATGAAGACGGCAAATGAAAACCTAGCTGCAAAAACGGAAGCGGCAAATAACAACCTGGCCGCGGAAATAACAGCAAAGACGGGAGCGGCAAATAACAACTTGGCCACGACAATGACCGCAAAGATGGCCGAACTGACCACAGAAATGAGGGCAGCGAACGACAGCCTGGCCACGGAGATGAAAGCGGCAAACAAGGCCCTTGCCGTGAAATTTGAAGAACAGTTGGCCGGCGTGAGGGATAACGTGACTGAGCTGGGCAAGCGGATGGGCCAAGTGGACGAGCGCGTCGAGGACCTGGCGAGCCGCGTTGACGACCTGGAGAGAAAGGCCGACACCAGCGTCAAGTCCCTGAACGCCATAGTAGAGGACGTCGTCGGCAGGAAACTGAAGGATTTGAAGGCCGACGCGCCGGGACGCGACACTACATTTGCGCGCGTCAAACCGCCGAAATATGACGGCGCGTCAAATTTTGAGGTCTTCCGCCGCCAGTTCGACACAGCGGCCAAGCACAACAGATGGTCACCGGAGGAGGAGGCGGCCACACAGCTAATAGCCAGCCTCCAGGGACGGGCCGCGGAAGTCCTAAACGCGGTGCAGACAACGGCGGCGCCCAAGGATATCTGGGAGGCCCTGGAGAATCGTTTCGGGAACCACCGCTTAGCCGCAGCGTACCGCAGCCAACTAAAGGCAAGGTCACAACAGCCGGGGGAGTTCGCCATAGCGCTTGAGCAGCTAGCTGGCAAGGCCTTGGTTGACCTACCACTGGAGTTCGTATCCCGGGGAGCCGCCTACAACTTTGTCGACGGGGTACGGGACACGGAGATTCGTCAGCGCCTAATGCTCGGCGATTATAAAACCATCCACGAGGCGCTGACAGCGGCATTAAGGATGGAGGCGGCCAAGGTGGCATCTATCCCGACGTCGAGAACGAGGAGTGTCCGCTACGCCGGAGACAGAAGAGCAGCTGTGGGACGCCAGCGAACACCTAGTGGCCTGTGTTGGGGGTGTGGACAGCCCGGACACCTGCGGAGAGACTGCCCACACCTGGAAGAGCAGCCGGAAGAACGAGTAAGGCCCGTCGTGGAGAGGGGTACGTCGGCGCCATTATCACCCTCCCCTCGAGTGACAATCCGCGCCGTCAGCCGTTGGATGGATGACAACCTCATCGCGGACGGCTGGGTAAGAGGAAAGATGTGCCGCGTGCTGGTGGACACCGGGGCGGCCGTGACCATCATCAGACCTGACGTGGCGAAGGGTTTGCCGACGAGGAAGCCGAGCCGACCATACGAGCTTGTGACGGCATAGAGCGACACCATGCCTGTGGAGGAGGCCCTGTTGGAGTTGACCTTGGGACGGAGTGCCGTGCGTCTGTGGGTGTTCGTCTCGAAGGTGGCTGAGGAGGTGATTCTGGGATTGGATGCCCTCAGGAGCCACGAGGCGACGGTCGACGTCGGCAGGAAGGTCCTGAGGCTCAACGGAGAAGAGATTATACTCCGTCAACCAGAAGAGCGCCTTGGAATTTGCAGGGTCATCTTGAACGAAGATGTGGTTGTCCCCGCAAGGAGCGAGGTGATGGTGACGGCGCGACCGGAAGGCCAGACAGCACGTTGGGTCCAGAGGCCGCAGGAGTACGACTTCACCTCGGAACATCGCAGAGGGAAGAGTCACGGTAACGCGGACGCTATGTCCCGAAGACCCTGTCCAGAAGAGTGCGGCCAATGCACAAGAGTGGAGGGGAAGGAGCGTGCCGCAGCAGTTCGAGCAGTCACGGCAGTGCCTGCGGATGGCTGGGATACCGCAGGCCGGAGGAGGGAGCAGCTGGCGGACGCAGACTTGGGGTCACTCTTGAGGGATATGGAGAACCTGGTGGACCACCTCCACGACATGCACGAGATGGCTCGCCAGGACATCCAGAAGGCGAGCGACCGTATGAAAACCCGATACGACAGGCAAGCCAACAGCCAAGGGTTCCAGCAAGGTGACCTGGTCTGGTCACCTCGGAAACTATAAAAGCAGCGCAATCATGCTTATAAGCAATTCATTGTTATTATATCCATATTAGAGTACTTAATCCAGCAAAGGTGTTATAAAATAAGTTTTATATAAAATACTGCGGATGAAATACACATTTGTTTAAGTTTGTTGTACATATGTTATTACCAAAAGCATGACACTTAAAGTTTTGTGGGAAAAAGTTGAATATCGCTTAAACTAAACAGTTCAGGTTGGGCATGTTCTTCGAATTTACCCTCTAATTTGTGAAATAGTGCACAAGAGTCGCTAAATATACCAAGAAACCAACGGCAGGGGACCAGTCTCCAACTACAACACTAACACTTGGTGGGTTTCCAGGTTATTGATTAAATATTAAACAATATAAAATGACTTAACCTAAGAATAGGATAGGTTAAGAAAAACAAATGTCTGCAAATAGCAGCCAGCAACGCCCCCTAAAGAACGTTAATCATACAGACATCCTAAAACAACTGACAGTAACAAATCCAAAGAATGTAAACAGAAGAGATTCCACTACAGTAATGACAACAAATCACAAAGATGCTACATCTCAGCAAATAACATACTCAAAGGCACAACAAACGCCACCCAACAGAGAACAAGTAATTGTTATTGAATCTAGAGAGAGCATTTCAATTAAACATTATCTTCTAGCGGTAGGTAAACTTATGGACCCAGCAAACATAAGAATATCAAATGAGTGAGTTTGCCTTTATTTAGCAAACCAGAAAATAGTAGAGGGGCTTACGACATAGCATCAAAACATAGTAATAAACAACGAGTCATTGTACCTGAGACCTCTACTGATAAAAAATAAGCGAGTTATCCTATCCAATGTGTGTCCAGTTATTCCAAACAAGACCATAGAAGAAAGCCTACTAAAAGTAGATGTAAATTTGGCATCGACTATTAAGAACACACGAGCAGGTATCCCTATACCAGATTTCTCACACATCATGAGTTTTCGTTGACAATTATATGAAAATCCTGAAGACCTACAGAAACTCCCAGAAAGCAGCTTGATAGCTTATGGAGTTAATTATTGCATATATATTTCCACAGACAATCCTAACTGCTTTCTTTGTAAACAAAAAGATCACCTTGCAAGACAATGTAAAATTAACAATATCCTACCCTCAGTAAGCTCTATCATATCTACTGACGACAATACATTACAAATATCAGATGACAGCGCTCTAGAAATGAATGAAGAAAGCCCTTCCAAGAAAAAAGAAATACAGGATAAAATACACAATATACGTAACATTATCTACACAAAAGAACAACCAATAGTAACACAACAAACGGATCATATAAAACCATAATTAGAATCTAGGCCCAACGAATTCCCTTTCAACTATGAACAATTGAAAAACCTTTACGAAAATGCACTGGGAGCTACAGATGTCATAAATGTAGCAAAAACACATAAAAATGCCTTAGAAAGTTTTACTAGAGGCTTACACAAAAAATATCATCCTCTAAATTCACAGACAACCAGAATAATAAATCAATTCAAAAACAAGTATAAGACAACAAAAGAAGGTGTCGTCATCAAGAGTGTAAGAGAAGGAGCGTGCCGCAGCTCTCAGAGTGGTCACTGCAGTGCCTGCGGATGTCTGGGATAGCGCAGGCCTGAGGAGGGAGCAGCTGGCGGACGCAGACTTGGGGCCACTCTTGAGGGAATTGGCACGGACAAGACCAACCTGGGAAGACATCACACTGAGGAGCGCAACCTGCAAGTCGTACTAGGCCCAATGGGACTTACTGAAGACAAGAGAGGGCGTGTTCTTACGGGAATGGGAATGGCCTGATGGGAAGGCGCAGAGGGAGCAGTTGGTACTCCCCCGAAGTAAGGTACCGGAAGTCTTGGAGGAAGTGGATGCAGGTGCTTCAGGAGGACACCTGGGAGCAAACCGAACAATCGACACACTCCTACGGCGCTACTACTGGCTGAGGCTCCGAGCAGACGCTGAGAGATCGTGCCGCCAATATAATGTGTGCGCGGCGTTTCGCGGCCCCAGACTAGGACCCGGGGTCGCATGCAGCAAAACAACGTCGGACCGCCATTCGAAACGATCGCCGTCGACATAGCTGGACCATCTCCTGTGTCCTACCGAGGCAACAAGTACCTGATGGTGGTCGTGGACTGCTTCACCAAGTGGCCGGAGGTGTAGGTCATTCTGAACCAGGAGGTGAAGACATAAACAGACTGCCTTGTGGAGCAAGTTTTCTGTCGATTTCGGGTGTCGTTAGAGCTTCACAGCGACCAGGGAAGCAATTTTGAATCCAATCTGATGAAGGAGGCACTGGAAATTCCTGGGGTAATCAAGACCAGCACCACACCCCTACATTCACAGTCGGACGGCATGGTGGAAAGATACATCAAGGCCTTAGAAGAGCACCTGAAGAAGGTTGTCGCCAGCCATCAGCGAGACTGGGACATCAAAGTGCCACTGTTATTGCTGGCCTACCGCTCGTCAACACACGACACCACTGGGATGACGCCAGCCAGATTGCTTTATGTAAGTGATCTCTCACAATCTACTTCCTCAAATTTTAACTCATAGTGTACGGGCACAACCATCCCACCCTAACAATATTAACTATGATTTAAAATAAAGGCATTAAAAACTGATATCAGATACACATTGTTTATCTATGTACGTAATAGAGCTCATCTCAGTTTATTACATTCTTATTTGCGAAGAAAGTAATAACAGGAATAAAAGCCAATAGTCAGTAGTTAACAATGTTCTCTGAAGTGACGATCTATGTAAATGTCTTATGCAGGAAAAAGCAGTAATGTTATATTTGAAAATTAAAATAAAAGAAGCTGATACTAACGACATTGAGGCAATATAACACAATAATTTAAAATATTACTGACCAAAAATCACTTTCCTTTGATATTAATCTACATCAAAAGAGTTTGATTGTAAAAATATCATGCTTACATTATCGATTAATATGTTATTGCTACTATCCCTAGATCATAGACTGTTTCTTGTTGTACTACCAACTACTGAGGGTAAATGCCAAATTAACAGAAAATATTAACTTGCAGTTTTTAAATTAATGCTGCAATTCTTGTTTAATAAACTAAGACTTTCTAATCTGTGGGTACATTCAATTCCTCCAGTAATTTAACCTCTTGATTTATTTATCAGTTCATTGACTAAAACCGATCTGCTACACCTGATTTACCAATTCGTTTCCATTTAATGTTGCTATAACGTTCTTTCATTCCAGTATCCAAATGTGATAATCTTAACAATGTAAACCAATCACAATCCAAACTAAATTAATAAATCTTAACATACCTTCTAATTAAAAATGTGATTTTTGTTTGTTAGAATGATAAGCATGTATATTACATTTATTTTGAGTAACCACAGTTCAATGCTCCTTAACAATTTAAGTTTACTGGAGACCTATATGATAGGTAAATTTTATAAAATCATTATCTTTTTTTTTTCAGAGTATAAGTATATATTGTGTTATATTAGTTAATTTTTGGAAATTAATCATTTCTCCACACTAGCCGTATATAGGCTAAGGTTTTTGATAGAGTCAACATAAAAATTCAATGCCATGGCCGGGATCTGAACCACGGATCTCCTGGTTTACATCCAGTCGCTCTTAACCTTTGAGCTACCATGGCCAACATGCCGTCCTGACATCAAATTCTCCAGTTGACTCATATATTTTCCCGGTAGACCACTAGGGGCTCTTACGATAGTAAGTCGCCACAAACGATGTATCTCGGATATGAGAGCCCCTAGTGGTCTACCAGGAAAATATACGAGTCACCTGGAGAATTTGATGTCAGGACAGCACGTTGGCCAATGGTAGCTCAAAGGTTAAGAGCGACTGGACAGAAACCAGGAGATCCGTGGTTCAAATCCCGGCCATGGCATTGAATTTTTCATGTTGACTCTATATATTATATTGCCCGAGATGAATCTCTACAGTAAAGGAATTAATGTGACTCCCTACTCCACAGCTATGGATTATTCCACGGCAGCCGCTGATGTCATGATGTCTTTATTGTATTCCAGGCGTTCAGTTTTAGCAGATCTGGAAGATTCAACTTTAACAGTGATCCATTCCTTCGATTCGAGAAGCTTCAGTGTCCCGAACATTTCTTCTGTGACTGGCAGGATATCGGACTTCGCAAAAGCTTACCTGAGTTTAGTTGCTAGTTATGGCTTGACCAGTCAGCATTGGAGTTAGTGAACAGTTAAAAATGAGTATTGTCTGTGAGCAGTAAACTTCTAGTAGTGGAAGGTGGGGTCATCAGAAACATATATATAAAATACATTAACTCCAAGCAAGTTTTTGCACTAAATTTTATATTTCATTACATATGAACACCATTTCAGAGTCTGTTCACTCATACTATTCTTCTCATAATTATCTTGTTTAATCAATGTTTAGTATTTAACATAACATTTGTTTTACAAATAATACAAGATGCTTTTACAATTCTCAGCAACAGATGGCTCTGTAGTCAACTATCTTTATCACTTTAGAGTGAATAAGTGAGTGTGTGCCTTATGACCTTCACTTGTTGCTTCTACAATAATCTAAAGATAAACTATTTTCAATTGCCTTCTCAAAAAAAAGAAAAAAAATGTAAATCTGTAATCAGTTTGGATTTCGAAAAGAATTACTGAAAATAATGCATCTTATAATCTTAATAAAATATAGAATCAAATTTTGTGACCTAGCAATGGTGTATGATTGTGTTGATCATGACTTTCTCATTCAAAAAAATTAATTTTGTGGACTAACAAATAAACAGTTAAGATGGCTGATATATCAAGATGAAGCAAAACAATGTGGTATGGTAAACAGTATTATTATAAAGTTAATTGATGGAAATGGATCAATGATCACTTCTTCACACTAGCCATATATAGGCTAAGGTTTTAGATAGATACAGTCAACATGAAGTATTCAATACGATGGCTGGGTGTATCTCGGATACGAGAGCCCCTAGTGGCTTTCTGGGTTTTATATGAGTCAATTGTCAGGTCGGTAAGTTGGCCAAGATAGCTCAATGAGTAAGGGTGACTGGATGGAAATCAGGAGGTCCGTGTTTCAAATCCCAGCCATGGCATTGAATTTTGATGTTAACTCTATCTGAACAGTAATATTGATTATTAAAAATGAACATCAAATTATCAAACAGTAATACATGGAATATCCCAAAGTTCAGTATGAGAGACTTATTATTTCTGATCTATGTACTTGACCTCTCACTTGATATAAAAGTTATTGCAATTACAAATCCGTTTGCTGATGACCCTAGCATGCTTGGCGACCGATAAGAAGTAAAATGAGTATGTTATTAATTGAATAATGTTTTGAGCTATATGTCACACTGGTTTAAGCCTACAAATTATCTGTTAATCTAGAGAAAACAAGAGTTGTTAAATTTACAACTTATTGAACACCATGTACCTTAATGGTATAACAGAATAAATCAACATCAAATTTCTGAGCCTTCCAGTTAACAGATATTTAGATTAGAAAGCTCACATAAATTATGTATGTTACACAAACTCAGCCTTGACTGTTATACTACCTCTGTACTAGCAAATTTAAGTTCTCTAGTTATAGTTAGATTAATATACTATGCATACTTTAATTCAATAATGGAATATGGAACATTATTTTGGGGCAACATACTAGAAAGTAATCAAATATTTCTTACAAAAGAGATGCATTTATGAATCATCTGTAACACTCATAGCAGACATTCCTGGAGATATCTTTGCAGAAGACTTCATAACATCCATCATTCCAATGCAAAATATTTGTGCATCTAAAAGGATACATCTAGAAAACCATCAATATATATAACACTGTTCCTAATCACCTTAAAAGGAAAATTGATAATTTTAGTGTTATTAAAATCACCGCTAGTTGGTACCTCTCTTCAGAATCATTTTCTTCTCTGTAGGATTATCTGAACCACAAAATATCAAGATAATGATGTAGCTATGTGAGAATAATCTAGCTGTTTTGATGACACATCATTTCCAATTTACATTTGCATATTAAAAAGGTTATTTAAAGGTATGTGTAGAAGAACTGAAAACAAATGCTGTGCATTACAAATTTTAAATAACAAATTGTTCAGACATTCTGAATGTGAAAGTCTAAAACCAGAAATTGCAAAATTAAATTTGTATACATATATATACGGCTTGCAGCGAAAGAATAAACTAGATGTAAACAAAACCAGGTGTGCACTGATCACTGCATGCCTTCTTTATAATTTCCACGATGCTTCCACTGTGTAAATAGTCCCTTGAAAGGGCACTGCTACTGTGGTGTGGAGTCTTAGTTCATTTTGCTAAATTGCAAACAAAAATGTACTAAGCATATTTCAAATATAAAAAATATATATACTAATAGATAGTTGTAATTGAAGTAAATCAGGCTGCACGTGCACATCGAAGCTCAGATCCAGAAAGGCAACCAGCTGTGAATCAATGCAGAACTTGCGAGTACTGTTTAACATGTGCAGAAAGCCTTTACAAAATGGTGAAAAATAATATTGAACGTATTTAACAAGCTCTGTGAAAAATTTCCAGCGCTTGCTATCGATGAAATACCCATCATCACCATAAAGTTAACAGTTTGATTCAAGATGGCGACCGGTAAGAACAACAGCTTAGTAAGAAACATCAGAACAAGCGCTCAGGAACAACAGCAAATGAAGATACAAGTTCGGACCAAGAAAAAATAGAGATAAGGTCAGATTTACAAGGTAAGAAAAATTCCGATGAAGATGGCTTCATGACGCGATGCGAAGTTGAAAGCATAGTCTGTCCACAAGATAATAGAAATTCTTAATCAAGACTTAAGTGAAGCCCTCGCCGAGATAAAGAGACTCACAACTGAAAACCAGCTCCTTAAAAGTAAAGAACACCAGGAATCAGGATGGAAAGTACCGAAGGAAACAGCTAAGGAATCAACCGAGAAGAAAAGACATGTGCTAATCGCCGAAAATAAATTTGCCGCACTATCACCAAGTGAGAACAAAGATAAACATCCAGCAGCTGAAGAAGTGATGAAAGCCCCTATTAACAAAACCAGATGTGCCAAGAAGAACAGTAGCCAGATCTTAATTCACGGTGACAGTCATGCCAGAGGACTTGCACAGTTCATAAGTGGGAACATTACCGGCTGTGAAGTTACGGGTTATGTAAAACCCAATGCGAGGTTCCAAGATGCAACATCGTCTACGCCCAGCCCAAGCAGCGAGAAAGAAGTGAAAATCATTATAGCAGGAGCAAATGACGTGTACCGAAATGAAGCAGCGAACTATATAGATGGCCTAGGTCAACTTTTAAACGAAGAGGAAAAGAAGAAAACAAGATTGATAGTGTTAAATGTGCCTACAAGATATGACCTGTCCCATAACTCATGTGTTAATAGAAAAATAAGAAAAAATAATAAAAAGGTGAAGTTAATGTGTTCAGTGTACCCAAATGTGAAACTAGTGGACATCAGTAACCTTAACCATGAGTATCATACCAAACATGGACTACATCTGAACTCAAAAGGTAAAAGATATCTAAGGTCACTTCTTTCTGAAATAATAATTAGTACACTCAGACAAAATACCTATATAGTTAATGTACCATCAGATATAAGTAATAAACAGTGACAAATTGTAAATAGGTGCTCACCCCATGATCATGAAAATAACAGCACGCAGAACAAATTAACACTTAGAGTATTTCACCAAAATACCCAGTACGTTTTAAATAAAATTGAAATAATAGAAACAGTTTTAAATGACATAAAGCCACACATAGTAATCTTAACTGAACATGGACTAAGTGAGTCCCAATTAAAAATAGTCAAACTAGAGAATTACAATAGAACAAACACTTACTGTAGAAAAACACCTAAAGGTGGGCGTGTGGTAATATATATTAAAAATAGCATACAGCATGTACCACTTGATAATTTATATCTTAGCCAAGAAATGACTTGCGAAATAGCTGGGGTAAAGATTATATTAAACAGTGGTGAAATATATGTATTGGGTGTATATAGATCCCCAGCTTCATATACCGATGATTTTCTAAAATGCCTAAATAATGTGTTACAAAAAATAGTCAAATATAATCGTAAAATTGTTTTACATGGAGATATAAATATGGATCTTGGAAAACAAACAAATAGTATAGATAAGCTTAATGACCTGTTGAATAGCTATCACCTACATGAAGTAATTAAATGTCCAACTAGAATCACAGATAAATCGGCTACAATTATAGACCATGTAATAACATTAGAATACTCAGCTTTTGTAGAATTTCACATATCAGACCACCAGGCCCAAGTCCTAGATATATACAATTGTGAATTTAAAAACAAAGACAAAATATATTCCTGTAATAGAATCATAACACGTAGTAGAAAAGCAAAATTTATAGAAAGTTTGTTACAAGAGAATTGGGAAACTGTGTATGCAGCAAAAAGTACCAATGAAAAGTGGAAAGCTTTTTATGGAATATTTGGTTATCTGTTTTCAACAAATTTCCCCCTAAGATTAGTTAAGATAGGTGAAAAAGAGAAAAGGATTGATTTGCTGTATGAGTACAAGACATTGAGAGAACAAGTAAAAAGTATGTATGATTTTTATAAAATGACGGGTTGCAAGTTTTATAAGTAAAGTAAAAATATAAAAGCCTGAAAAAACAGTATTCACTCTCCCTACAATTTTTAAAATCCCAAAAATATGGCAATGAAATTATGCAGTCAGAAAATAAGATTAAAGCAGCTTGGAATATAATAAATGATAAGAGGAAAGTAAAAATTAGACATGATAACATTGTATTAAAAGAAAATGGAAATATTGTTCAAGACCCACATAAAATCTGTAACTTATTAAACACATTTTTCATTGGTGCATCCCACAGTCAAAATGATACTCAAGTAAATTAAAATAACAAAGTTGCTGATATAATCTATATTATGCCCCCAACAAGAGGAAATTAAAATAGCGACAGGATTTAAAGCGAAAAAATCCTAGGGATGGGATGGTATATCTTCTGATCTTTTCAAAAGATGTGTAATGGTGATAGATAGTATACTCAAACATCTCATAAACAGTTGTATATCTGAAGGCATCTTTCCTGATTGCTTGAAAATCAGTGTTGTAAGACCAGTATACAAAAAAGGTGACAGAGGCGAAAAAAGTAATTATAGGCCAATTACACTTACCTATATAATAGCAAAACTTATTGAAAAGATAATAGCTAATCAGATGATAAATTTTTTTAATAAAAATAACATTTTAGTAACCTACACAGCATGGATTCAGAAAAAACCTATCAACGACTGCAAAGATAGAACTCATACATCACATAATTGCTCATCTGGAAAATGGGGAAAAGGTAGCTGGTTTATTTCTGGACCTATCTAAAGTGTTTGCCTCAGTTGATCACTCGCTGCTTATTGGTAAACTAGAAAACTATGGTGTCAGAGGGAAATTGCTTGAAATAATAAAATCGTATTTGACAAACCAGAAACAGTGTACTGAAATAAACTATAAAAATGGAAATATAGTTAGAAAAATCTCTTCAAAATGTGATACTGTCAAATTAGGAGTGCCACAAGGATCTGTTCTTGGCCCATTATTATATCTGATTTATGTAAACGACCTACCAGAAACAATTGACTATAAAACAATCACATATGCTGACGACACTTCTGTTCTATTTTGGAATAAATCAGTAAATCAGTTAAAACAAAACTTAATAACTCAAACTGACTTAATTCTAAATTACATAAAAGATAATAATTTAAATGTCAATATAAAAAAGAGCAAATCGGTTATTTTTGAATATCAAACAAGTCAAAAACTAAACAATGTAGTAATTAATGGTAAAGATATGGGACAGGAATATTCAACAAACTTTTTGGGTATCAAACTAGACAAAAACTTGAATTTCCACAAACAGATTAACAGCATATGCAATAAAATTAGTAGTGGTGTATATCTGCTAAGAAATCTTTCTAAATACTTGAATACAGAAGTATTAAAATTAGCTTACTATGCAATAATACATAGCCATCTCAGTTATGGAAGTGAAATCTGGGGCAGTAGTGGAATTATCAACATGAATAGGATTCTAATACTACAAAAAATGTGTGTAAGAATAATGTTTAAATTAGGAAATAGAACATCATGTAGACCAACTTTTAGAAAGGAGCGAATCTTGACAGTAATTTCATTGTATATATATAAATTAATATTACTTGTACACAAAACAGAATGTAATGTAAATAATGTCAACAGAAATAGTAAACTCTATGGCTACAATACTAGAGGATGTGATAACTTTCATAGACTTACTACAAGAACAAAATCAGCTGGAAAAGATTCATTATTGAAGGGAATTATATTTTATAACAAATTGCCAAATTATTTAAAAACTTACCTGGAAATAGCTTCAAAAAGGAATTAAAAATTTATTTAATAGAAAGATGTATATATAGAACTGATGAATTATAATGGAAACTGTTTCATGAATTGTATATTTTTTATATAAATTGCATTTTGTGAATAACGATTGTCATTTGAAATTAGACTGTGACAATGCTTGAAACATAGTATGTCTATTGGGGACAGTGTGCAAAAAAGTATATACAGATGATTTTCATCCTACAAAAATGAGCATTTAGGATCATGTTAGGTTTAGAACAAACTGACTCGTGAAGAGATGCATTTAGAAAGCTAAATATCCGGACCTTACAATCTCTATATATATTTGAAGTAATAATGCTTGCAAAAACAAAATTTATAAGTGAGAAAACAAACAGTATAATACATAATTATGAAACTAGGGAAATCAATAACTTTCATGCTATAGCTCATAGGATAAATAAAAGGTATACAAGTGACAAATAGATTTAAAAGAGAGTTAAAGAAGTTCTGTATAAATGGTAGTTCTTATACACTTGAGGAATACTTAAGCTAATAAGTAAAATTAGTGTTGATTTTTATACAGATTTTGTGTAAAAGGAAATACAGAAGGTTTAGGCAATCAGTGCAACTTATATTGTTAAAACTTTTACCTTTTAGCATCAGTTAATTTTTAATATAAAACTGTAATAATAAATTTTATTTTACTGTATGTATTTTTAAAACGTACTAGTGTATTAGACTTTATATTAATTTGTACCATTTTCAATCATATTTGAAATTCATTTTTATATCTTTGAAGCTGTATTTTTAACGATGCCACGAGTCTGGCTGACTCCTACGGCAGATAAATTAAAAAAAAGACACCTGGGTTTACCAGTGTGTCGGTTTCTAGGATTTATAGTGCACGCATGGGAAAAGCCACATTCAGTGGTTTCAACTCCCATCAAGAAGAGACCACATACCAGGTCGCTGATGGATGTCTGTGATAGGTTTGTGAGCTCTGTATTCTGCCAAAAAGTTCATCAATGCTTTACCAATGAACCTCCCACCTTAAACAAAGTGATGTTGGCAATTAACTCTGATCCTGAGCTTCCAGACTACAAACGATCTTCCCTCCAAAAACTGCTGCTGGAAAGTGGTTTCGAATTTGGAAAGAAAAAAAATCAGTGCCATTATGGACAGAAATATTATTTTATGGCAATGACATTTCATCCGCATAATAAAGGAGCTCCTTAAAATGCGGAATGTTTACTATTTAGACAAAACGTGGGTTAAAGAGGGACAAACGACAAGATAAGT
This sequence comes from Mantis religiosa, assembly GCA_030765055.1. Classification (NCBI taxonomy): domain Eukaryota; kingdom Metazoa; phylum Arthropoda; class Insecta; order Mantodea; family Mantidae; genus Mantis; species Mantis religiosa. Next base: position 3,522,505 of record JAUKNK010000031.1, on the reverse strand, counting down.
AAGGACTCGCACCAGAGTAAAATCAGAAAATCATGCCTTTTATTCTGGTTTAAGTGCAGGACTCAGAAATCCTATACAGAGGGGTAAGCATCTTATAGTTTTGCACATAGGTAGTGATGGCTTTCTTGAAGGTGGCGAGCTCGTGTTCATCTCCAAAACAATGGAAGACTATCATGAAGAAGTGAATGGCAATATTTTCAAATGCTGGTTTGAAAAGATTCTCTACAAAATACAACCAAATAGTACTATCGTGATGGACAATGCCCCTTACAATAGCCTGAGGTAGAATGCATACCAAATAAATCTTGGAAAAAAGTGGCATAACATGGCTACAGAGTATAAATATACTTATCCACGAGGGTCATCTTAAGGCAGAATTGGTGGCAATGGTTAAGTCTTGTGCTACAGAATATGAAGAATATGTAATTGACGACAGAGGCACGGAGATGTCGGACCTGGTGGGTATCGAACCAATTTCCAGCTCAGATTAGAGGAATAAACGTTATGCAAGTAACAGTTAATTTTAAGGGATATTAATAGTGTGCTGTGTGACGCCTAGCTAAAAAAATAAGCCTTAAGTGTCAAAAATTTATATTAATATTATACTTAACAAACTAATTAAAGTTTAATGGAATAAATATGTGTTTTTGTGATGTAAATGCACATTCATATTAATAATACATATTGTTATACTTAACAAAGCAACTAAGTGGTAGGCTTGAATAAATACATGTTTTTTTGTGATGAAAATGCATATTCATTATATTAATATACTTAACGACGTGGTAACAGTACTGTTATTCTGAACACACGTGGATGCGGATGATACAAATCAGTGCTTTGTTTACAGTATTCTCTCTTTGGACATAGTATAGATATATGCTAGTCTAGTAATTACAGGAAGCATTTGATTCTTTAACTGTGACAGTTATCCATGGCTTGTTTTTCATATTGTTTGTATATAGCATCTTTTATGTTCATATTCAAGTATATATGCAACTAACTATACATATCTGTTACATGTTCAATGTTCTCAGGCCCTGTTTGGCTACCAGGGAACTGACTGAACACAAATCAGTGAATCACTAATTTTTCTCTTCAGCTATACACATTTGGCTAGGTAAGCATCATTTTTATTCAGCTGATTTACAAATTGTTCTGACAATTGACATAGACCTAACTGGCGCTATATAGACTTTCTATTGAACCTCTCTTAACAAAAACCATATTTGTATCGTTTGCCACAACAATAAACCAAAATGTGCTTCTCTAAGTTAATCTCTTACTAGAAAGGCTTACATTTGTGCTCTTATTTTTCCCTTAATTCCTTAGAACATGTTCTTCTAGGTAAGACTTACATTTGGAAGACTTCTCAGCTTTACTATATTTAAAACATATTGGATTTGACTATAACACAATATGTCACTTTAACAGGGACTTCTGTTTATAAGAATTATCACATCTGTGACAGATTTATGATCTTGCATCTGAATGTATTAGAATATGTCGGTTTAAGCCAGACTTCTGTTTAAAAGACTTCTCACATTTGTTACACTTGTATGGTCTTGTATCTGAATGTAACGGCATATGTTGGTCTAGGTGGGACTTCTGTTTAAAAGACTTTTCACATTTGTTACATTTGTATGGCCTTGTACCTGAATGCAACAGAATATGTTGGTGTAAGTTACCCTTCTGCTTGAAAGATTTCTCACATTTGTCACATTGGTATGGTCTTGTATCTAAATGTAACAGAGTATGTTGGTTTAAGTCAAACTTACGTTTAAAAGACTTTTCACATTTGTTACACTTATATGGCCTTGTATCTGAATGTAACAGAATATTATGTTGGTTTAAGGCAAACTTCCGTTTAAAAGACTTCTCACATTTGTTACAATTGTATGGTCTTGTATCTGAATGTAAAAGATTATGTTGGGCTAAAGAGGACTTCAGTTTAAAAGACTTTTCACATTTGTTACACTTGTATGGTCTTGTATCTGAATGTAACAGATTATGTTGGGCTAAAGAGGACTTCAGTTTAAAAGACTTCTCACATTTGTTACACTGGTATGGTCTTGTATCTGAATGTAACTGTGCATGTCTGTTTAACTCAGGCTTCCCTACAAAAGACTTTTCACATCCGCTACACTTGTATGGTCTTGTATCTGAATGTAACAGAATATGTTGGTCTAAATTGGACTTCCGTTTAAAAGACTTCTCACATTTGTTACAATTGTATGGTCTTTTATCTGAATGTTCCTGTACATGTCTGTTTAACTCAGACTTCCATATAAAAGACTTTTCACATCTGTTACACTTGTATGGTCTTGTATCTGAATGTAACAGAATATGTTGGTCTAAGTTGGACTTCCATTTAAAAGACTTCTCACATTTGTTACACTTGTATGGTCTTCTATCTGAATGTAGCTGTACATGTCTGTTTAACACAGACTTCCTTATAAAAGACTTTTCACATTTGTTACACTTGTATGGTCTTATATCTGAATGTAACAGAATATGTTGGTCTAAGTTGGACTTCCGTTTAAAAGATTTCTCACATTTGTTACACTTGTATGGTCTTCTATCTGAATGTAACTGTACATGACTGTTTAACTCATACTTCCATATAAAAGACTTTTCACATCCATTACACTTGTATGGCCTTGGATTTGAATGTAACGGAATATGTTGGTCTAAGTTCGACTTCTTTTTGAAGGACTTCTTACATAGGTCACATTTGTAAGGTCTTGTATCTGAATGTAACTGAACATGGTGATATAAACTAGTCTTAAGTTTGAAGGACTTCTCACATCGCTCACACTTGTATGGTCTTGGGTCAGACTTGAGTTTGAAAGACCTCTCAGCTCTTTCACATTCATATGGTGATATATCTACAAAATTGGCTGGTTTCAAATCTGAAGCAATTTGTTCTATTTGGCAGTGCTCTTCTAGTTCTGAGAGTGTAAGGGAAGTGGAGATACCTTTTTCTTCAGAAACTCCTTGTGAATTTAACCTGAAATATTTAAAAACAAATTAACAGTGATACAGCGACTCATCGTTCCTTATATACTTCTTATTAAACTATCACAAACAATGTTGAGGTTAGGGAAAGATAGAGAGGCTGAAACATTCAATGCTATAACCGGGATTTGAACCACGGATCTTATGGTTTCCGTCCAGCCGCCCTAATCCTTGAGCTAGTATGGCAAAGTGCCAGCATGACATTAAATTCTCCAACTGACCCATATTTTTCCCAGCAAACCACTTAGGAGTTCTGATACGAGACAAGTACCTTAATAGCAACTTGCAACATTAAGTACTTAAAGGCCCGGGCTTTATAGTTAACCACTATTAGGTCAATTAATGGAAATTAATTGTACTTTCACATTGGCCGTGTGTAGGCTAAAGAATGGATTCAAGTCCTTACGATAGTAAGTCGCCACAAATGGAATATCTCGAATGCAAGAGTCCCTAGTGCTTTTCCGGGGAAATATAAGAGTCAAATGGAAAATTTAATGTCAGGACGGAATGTTGGCCATGGTAGCTTGATGGGTTAGGGCGACTGGACGGAAACCAGGAGATCGGTGGTTCAAATCCCGGCCATGGCATTGAATTTTTCATGTTGACTATCTATTGTATAAATATGTTTGCTAGAGCTTAAAACTATACAGATAAATAAATTCAATATTAGTTTAATTCATCTTGTTTATATTCTTTAAGTGAGTAATAGTCTTTCCTAGTAAGCAGGTTCTTAACATGTTTTTTTGACAATATTTTCCTATTTTGCCTTTGAATTGACAGTAGTAGTTTGTTCAAAATGTATGCTCCACTAGTGGATGTGGTATAAGTTACAAAGAGGAACACAGTGAATAATACATTTCTCTTTTTCTTTTGTTTTACTCTGATATATATCATCCTTGTAAAAAAAAAGTTGAATATGGATAGCTGAGTAAGAAAGTGGCGCAGAAAAAGAGTTGTATGGAATTATTGCTATGATACACCTTAACCCCACGAGTTTAAGCAGGAAGGCAGTAACAAAATCATATACAACATAATTGGTTACCCCAACTAAGCCGATCATTAACATGGAAGGAGAAAATCAAGCAAGCAATACATCTCGACTATTAAACTCAATGCCAACGGAAGCTAACAAAGCATAAAAATTCCACCTTTCTGGATTGAAAAACTGGATATATGGTTTTTCCAAGTGGAGGATCAGTTTTCCATTTCCAATATTATTCAAGAGGATCCCAAATTTAATTACCTTGTTTTGCAACTAGAACCAAACTATGTCGAGAGCATCTGGGACATCATCAAAGGTTCGGATCTAAACAAATACAAATGAACTGTGTAGTGTTTAATGTTCGCTTTTACTACATATGGCACCGCAGGCGGTGACACTGATGATACATGAGATGAAGATGGAGCATTGGTGGAATGAGATGGCGGGGAAACCAGAGGTCCCGGAGAAAACCAGCCCCAGCGCCGTGTTGTCCCCCACAAATCTCACTTTGAGATCGCCTGGGATCGGACCCGGGCCACCTTGGTGAGAGCCAAGTGGTCTAACCACTGAGCCACGGCGCGGCCTGAAACAAATACTCTGTCGTGAAAGAACATCTTTTAAATATTATTAAAAAGAGTGAAGACAAATAGTGTTCACTTACAGGACTGGAACTAGCTGACAGGAAGACAAGCCAACTACTCCGAAAAATGCAGTTGTTAGCCGGTGTAAATGTGTCTGAGAAAGTGCTCTGCATGTTATGGTTAGAGAAGTTACCGGATATAATTAAATATATTTTAAGTGTCAGATGAAAATTAGGAAAAAATTGCCCTAATGGCAGATAAGATTAGCGGAATTAACTTTCATAGTGAACTACGTACTGTACACGACACACTCACTCCTTTCACAAATTTCAATTCAGAGAGCTGCCTTGGAACCACAAATTGCTGAATTTTGTGGTTTTAGATGTGGTAGCCATAACAGTAGCTCAAGTCGCAACCAGAGTGAGAAAACTTACACTCCAGCTGGCAGGTATTGAGTACCATTTTTAATTTGTTAACCAATGTTTTCCTAACAAGTGGCAACCTCCGTACTTGGAGAAGAATTTAGAAAACCCCAAACCGTAGCAGATTTCGCAGCAGCTCCACTACTGAAACTATGTCTGACTGCTACAAATCCCGCTTATTTGTGCAAGACAAAAACACGGTTTTGGCTGGCCCCATAGCTCAGTCGGTTGAGCACCTGCCTGCCGTGCTAGGGGTCCCGGGTTCGATTCCCGGCAGTGGGGTTAGGGATTTTTCTCCGACCAAGATAATTCCCCATCTTCCCCAGAGTCTGGAAGTATGAATGTGTGTGTGATGTAATGATTATAAACCAAAGATAACAAGTTAACACCTTCAGTATGTTCCAAAGGAGAATGGCCGCCGATATGACCATAACAGTTAAAAGGCGGGGTATAAATGGAACAAGGGAAAGAAAAAACACGGTTTTCCACCCTTCAGTAGACAGTGGAGCAGATCTATCTAAAATTTCTGATGCCAATTTTAAATTATTTACAGCTAATAGCTCTGAAATATCCATAAGGCATAGAAACATTGAACACTTATTTAGGACTCCATTGCCCATTTCAATGGGCTTTCATCATTGCTAAAACTAACAAAGGTGTTCTAAGTGGTGATTTTTTAAGGAAGTTTCATTTATTAATTAATCTGAAGAGAAAGTAATTAGCTGATGGTGAGACAAAACTTTGCATTCAAGGTGAAGTCCAGTCAGTCACATCAGATAATGTTATTAGAACCATGTCAAACCTCAGAAATCTGCAAATTTACTATCTGCCTGTCATGATTTAACCAAAGCAAATTGGATATCAAACATGTTTATAAAGCACTATATTCCAACGGAAGACCAATCCTATATTGTAAACCAAGACAGCAGGATTCTCATAAGTTTAAAATAGCGAAACAGGAATTCCAGTTCATGCAGAATAATAGTATTTTTTGTACTGGATGTATTTATTTCCATAATAGTACTGTACAAAAATCTTACACTTTTCATATACATAACTTTGAGTTGCTATTCCCCCCCGCCTTTATTCCACCATGCATTTTAACACCGTGGTTTTTATGCATGACAGACCTTAACATAATTCATATTACCTTGGTATTAATATCTTAACTAACTTTATCAATTTTGTCCTATCCTTTATCACTTCCCCAAATCTCTGACACACAGGCCATTTTTGCTCCGACTACCGCTTTGTAAATCCTTTCCAACCATTTAATATTTATGTCTGGTATTTTCTGCAGACATGTTCTTATGACTGTCATTGAATATTTTCCCTTAGCCAATACACCAATCTTATGATCATTCCATCTCCCATTGCTACTTATTCTCACTCGTAATCGTATTTATTTACTATTTGCAATTCTTCCCCTCCCATATACCATTTTTCCTCCTTCCTTTTATAACCTGTTTTTAAATATCATTATCCTTGACTTTTTAAAATTTATTCTTAAACCCCATTTCTTTCAGAATGAATGTATAATATGCAGCACTCTTGTTAAACCTCCTATAGAAACAGAACCTACCCCTAGATCATCTGCAAAGAGTAGCCCTTGTATCTCTCTATTATTTACTGTAGGTAAATATAAGCTTTCCTTATTCACCTCTTCCAAAATTTTGTCAAGAAATAAATTAAATAATACTGGACTGAGTTTACAACCTTGTCTTAATCCCATATTGCTTGCAATTTTTCCTGTAATTTCATCATTGCTCAGCCTGATATATATACATTGTACTACTCTGATACATTTTACACTTACTCTCTTATTTCTCAGTTTAATCCACAGTGCCTCTCTATTTATAGTATCAAATGCTTTCTCTAAATCAATGAATGCCATATATACCCTACCTCTTTTAATACTTAAATATTTATCTATAATTGATTTTATAATAAAAATATTGTCCACTGTTCTTCCTTTTCTAAATCCCATCTGAAATATTGATAGTTTACTTTCATCCTCTGCCCATTTCTGTAATCTATTTGCTAGGATTCCTGTGTATATCTTTCCTAAAACGGACAATAAACTAGTACCTCTATAATTAGTTGAATCTTTAACACTTCCTTTCCCTTTATAAATAGGTACAATTATACTTGTTTTACAGCTATGTGGTGCCTTTGCCCCTTCAAATATAATATTCATGAGGTTAACCAGCATCTCGGTCCTATCTCTATTCCCTAACCATTTCTTCCAAAATTCCCCTGGTATACCATCAATCCCTAGTGCCTTACTGTTTTAAACCTTTTAGTTTCCTCCCATACTTCCATTGCAGTTATTTTCTTATCCAGCCTATCTATATATTCTATATCTAAAACCCATAAAATTACATTTGTTAATTTGACTTGCATCCCTAATAAGTCCTTAAAATAATTACACCATCTTTCTGTTGCTATAACATTTCCCCTATTCTTGCTATTAAACATCTATAACTCCATTTCATTGTTATATGTTTTCTTGCTTCTGGATCCTCTGTAACTTCCATCTCCTTAATTCCTGTACCACCCTCATCTTAGCCTTAACACATTCCTCATCAATCCATCCCTTGTTTACCATTTGTCCTGCATTCTTTTGCTTCATTTTTACCTCCTGCCAAGTCACTATTATCTCCTCTGACGTTTTCCTTTGTAATAGTACATTCATCTTATCCTTTGTGTCCTCCCCCATTTTAATTAAACTGGTTCAAACTCCTCCCCCCTTTCCATTTAAACACTTTTATCTTCTTTCCCCCTAATGGGTTCATCATCATCCACCTCACACTCCATTCTAAATTTAGCCTTCAATGGAAAATGACAGCTAGTGAAGGCTGCCTGAATTATTTCAAAATCTATTATTCCATCATCAATATCCAAGGAATACACTGGTTAATCGACTACACTTGCCCCATTATTATTTACAAATTTAAATTCACCCATCTTATCCTTTCCTTTAATTCCATTACATAGGTTCAGGTTATTATCTTCATAAAACTGCAATAATTTTCTACCTTCTTTGTTTACTATTGTATCTCTACATCGTCTTTTCACCATTTCCTGTGGAAAATTTCTACCTTCTTCTGTTCTATTTGAGGTTGCTCATATCCTAATCTAGCATTAAAATCCCCTACTAAAACAATTTTTATGTCAGTCTGCATATTATATTGTCGCGAATCCCATTTTACGACTGGCAGCGCACACGTTAAAATGGTTTGCGAGGCTTGTTTACACAAAGGAACTGATAGCAGACTGTGGAAATAAAGAACCCGGAAAAGCAGATAAAGATGGTGCGAGATAAAAGACTTACCGACACAGATAAATGAGCTAATTGGAACATTCTGGTGACAATATTAATTGGTTTATAGAATATTTGATATTTTGTATGTTCCAGAAATATCTAGAATTATCAATAAGGTATTTAAGGAAGCGACAACTCGCCAAGAGTCAGTCATAAACAGGAGTAAACAGATGTTGAAACAAGAGTGTTGTAAACAGGGGAAGTTGAGTAAGCTGTTTGCTGTGGTCATCGACCTTGGTAGATTGTGATTGTGTATGTGACGTAATTCTGTTATGTAAGGATTGAACCATGTGTATTTCTATGGTAATAAAGAACAATTTGAATTTCTGCAAATTGGACTTTTAATTTTACGAACACACAAAGTCACAATATAATACCTACATATCTTGGCTTAATTTATTGAATACTCTGGGGTCGTAGAATTCAGATATATTATAAATACTCCTATAACCCCTAATGCCCTCCCCTTCTGACTATTTATCCTTGCTAGTTGATTGAAATAAACATATCCCTCCATATCCATTTTCACATTTTTCCACATCCAAGCTTCAACTAGCGCAAGTACCCTTTTAACAATTCCTTGATTTCCCCACTACTCATTTTGTCCCATAGTCCTTCCACATTCCAATATAACACCACCAAAGGTTCATCCTATACAGACATTTTTTTTCACATTAAAAATGATCTAGTCTAGCTCTACTATGTGTTTTTTCTTTCTCACCCCTTTTTGAGCACTCTCCAATAATACTATGCTTCCACTCAGTGTTGACACTACACTCATATGTTCTTGATGACAAACATTTAAACCTGCCGTTGCTCCTACCACTAATACCCTGGACTCCTCTGTCATCCATTGCTCTGATTGTACACTTTTACACGGCGATACCATCAGCTGATCTCTTTGTACTTCGGCCTCAAAGTCACTCACCTCCCTTCTCCATTCTACTCTTCTGACATCAGACGCTGCGTCACTTGTCTGTATGACGTCACTCTTTTCACTTGTATGTTGGTGGTAGTCAAAAGATCAAGTTGTTACCATTGTTTTTTGTGCGTATGTTTCTACCATTTCTCCTCTCTGATTTCGCGGACTAATATCTTGCCTGACACCATCTCACCATAATGACAATCCTCTTACGTATGCCTTCTTCCCTTGCTCTTTTGCTATCTTCATCTCTCTTATTAAATAGTTACTGATCTCTCTTTCTTTTTTCCCGTAGTCATGCTCAATGAAAATTCTTGTTCCTCGTAGCTTAGCTGCGTTTTTAAAAATTTTCCATTTGAAGTTCACTTTTACCAGTTTCACAATTATAGGTCTAATGTTTGCTCTTCTTCTTCCTCCTCTAAATGAGTTGATTACTTCCCATCCTGTTAATTCAATGCTCAGCTTATTTTTCAAAAGCTGCACCTGCTACCAACATCTTTTCCCTCTCTCCTCTGCATAACCAAAAATATTTATATTCCTCTTTCTATTGCTGTGTTCTACTTTCTCCAAGTAGGTCAAATATTTGATTTAATTCTGCCATCTTCTCCATTTTTCTTTGAAACTTTCCCACTTCATTTTTTATTTCTTCCATGTTTCTGACTAATCTCGTGACAATTCTTTTTTCCATCTGCTTTAAGTCTACCATTACTTCCACCATCTTTTTTTACATAACCATAACGTCCTCCATCTCTGGCCCTGGATTCATTTCCACTCCGCCAATAATCAATATATATGCCAGGATTATAGCCGGCAATATCACTACTGATATTTTTCCTTTAACATTATTCACAACTTTTCTCCATTTCACACTGTTAAAGGTTCCGATTCGCACACAATAATTTTCAGTGGTAACACTCATTGCAGAGCTCGTGTAACACATGTCCGCACTACCGCTCAACACCAGCAACTCCCAGAATAATAGTACAATTAGTCCATCTCAATCCCAATGCACAAGCTCACTCATCTAGTTCCAAGAAAGATGGCACTATTTGACCATATTGTGATCATAGAAAACCGAATGTCCAAACTATTCCAGATCGATATCCAATTCCGTGTATTGACTATTTCCAGCATATATTGAAGGGTACACAAATCTTCAATTTGCATTTCGAGTTGCAGAAGAGGAATTTCGACAATATGAATTCAATTTTATGCCTTTTGGACTTTGGAATGCACCAAATAACTTTCAACACTCCATAAATGAAGTTTTACGAGGCATGGATTTTCCCTACTTGGATGGCTGTTCAGTTGCTTCAGAGGATATGGACAAACACTGCATACATCTCAACATGTTGTATGAGAGACTAAACAAATTTGGCTGCATATCAACGTGTGTAAATCTGTCATTGGGGTAGATGAACTTGAATTCTTGGGACATTGGATAATGCCAGATGGTTCAAGACCCTTCCCTGACAAAAGGTAAGTGATCAGTGACTACAAGTTACCAGAAACAATACATTAACTTTGTGTATTTCTGGGTATTGTTAATTTTTATCGCAAATATCTTAAAGATGCAGCACAGACAAAAACCGTTTTGCATGAGTATCTCCAAGGTGCCAAGAAGAATAATAAAAGGAAAATCACATGGATTCCAGAAACACTGCAGAAATTTGATAAATATAAGGACGACTTAGCAAACACAGCAATGCTTGTACATCCTAACCCTGCAATGAACCTGTCTCTCATGGTAGACGCAAGCAACTTTTGCGGTTAGTGGTATATTAGAATACAATACATAAGGATGGAAACCAATAGGGTTCTTTTCAAAGAAATTAAATGAGGCAAAGGGAGCATACAGTACTTATGATCATGAACTATTAGCAATCTCTTTGTGAAATATTGTAAACATTTCTTAGAAGGAAGAACGTTTACAACATATACAGACCACAAGCCACCAATGTTCACATTTCAAAAGAAGAATGAGAAGTCATCTCCACGACAACAGCGCCACCTCCAAATATATTTCCTAGTTTAGCACAACTATTCGGCACATCAGTGGAAAAGACAACATTGTGGCAGATTACCCCTCACGAATTTTAACTGTATCACTCATTGACTATGATACTGTAGCTGAAAGCCAACATAAAGACACTGATCTCGTTCAGCTCAAAGAGGAAAGCCAGACTCTCATGTTTAAGAGTTAACCAACTTCCATCAGGAAAGTTATTGTGGTGTGACACTTCAACTGATAAAATTAGACCCTATATTCCAAAAGAATTCTGTGAAGTTTGTTCTTCAAATTCACAACTTAGAACACCCAGGAATAAAGACCACTGTTTCTCTTATAAAATGTAAATTTATCTGGCCAGGTATCAGAAATGATATGAAGAAATGGACTCAGGCCTGTATGGGATGTCAAAGATATAAAATAACGTGACATACCAAAGCACCGTTTAGCATTTCCAAGATTCTGGTGATAGGTTCACCACAGTTCACATCAACGGTATTGGAACATTTTCCCCTTCTGAAGGCTACTTCTATTAACATGCATAGATCGCTACACTAACTGGATGGAAGCAGTAACAATGAGAATGACAGTGGAAACTGTTTCCAAATAATTTTATGATTACTGGGTGACACGATTTGAAGTTCCAGCTAATTTAGGCACAGATCAAGTCAGTTATTTAAGGAACTTTCGGCATTGTGTGGTGTTAAACTCAAACGCACCATACTGTATTATCCACTGTGCCATGGGAAAATTGAGCAGTTGTAAGGACAATTAAAACAGCCATAAAATTATGCAGAAAATGAAGCTAGTTACACTGAAGCAATAAGTATTATACAAATATAACTATTTGTAACAAAAAACTTCACTTGTCTTAAGAAAAATGATGTAGATTTTTCTTATTAGTTGAAGTTGAAATCTATTTCATGAACCCTTGTTCGCATCCTCAGTCAGAGAAAACCAATTGAAACAAGGTTTTCTAAGACTGACGACGCAAACAAGGGTTCATGAAATCGATTTCAACTTCAACTAATTCAACCAATAAGAAAAATCAACATCATTTTTCTTAAGATAAGTAAGGTTTTTTGTTACCAATAGTTATATTTGTATAACAGCCATAAAAGCCCACAATTCTATCAAGTGAACACATACCCTCACCACAGTGTTGCTAGGCCAACATACATTACTCTGGGAGGACTCTAGCAGTTCAATTGCTCTGGTGGTCCATGGCACACTTATCTGATTTCCAGGTGAATTCATTAACCGCTTCGCCGATGGCCATTTAAACCCTTCAGGGGCCGGAAACGGATACCCAATAAACAGAACAGGACATTTATATTGTTAAATGCTGTAAAAATGCATTATAAATACAATTGCGTATCTTCCGTATTTATTAAATTATTTAAACGAAACAAAAACTGGTTTAAAACTCATTAAAGGAAGTATAAATCTACAGTAACAATAAAGTAGAGACTACATTAGTAAATCGTTGAAATTTCACTACTTTGTTTCACTGTAGCGAAAGCCATTCTTTGCGCCGAACACGCCTAACATTTGAATCATTTTGTTTTGTGTGTATACAAATGAATGTATATATGTATAGCTACGCAAGCGACTTCTCCGGTTCAAGTTTAGTTTATTTATGCTATACCAAGCGATAATCATACAAGAATATGTTGCCTTATACAGTGACACACAGGAAAGAAAACTCTCTGTCAGCATCTGTTATTACAATGTTTCTCAACCGAGGTTTCCGGTAGCCTTATGCAGCTGTTTTCGCTCTGTATTTTAGTTATTTATACTCTTTGTTCAGAGTGATTTCTTATAGCTATCAAGAGCTAAATGAATGGCACATTTGAAATTGTTAAATTTCAATGTTAACCATGGCTTAATTCCGTAATGTAGCAAATAAATTAGCTTGGGTATGTGTACAGGCTTCTGATATTACTGTAGAAAATCTGGAAGATTTGTTGTACGATTATGAAGGAGATCTTTAGGACATACGTAGCAGTGACGTGTGCCGGTCTACAGATGGCATGTTAGCTACTCCACTGTTTGGGGAAAAGCGGGTCAAATATGGGTGATGTGGATCAGCTATTACTAGCTATCCCCCTACACGAAAAACAGTTAAATCGTAACAAAAAGTATTTTTATACCACTGGATGTAACTATGCACAGTTTAGTAATTTTCAGAGCTGTAAATTCATGCAAGACATTCATCTACCTGTACTTGTGCATATAAAGAGCTTGTAACCTAATTGAGTAATAAATACTCAGAGTAATAAATACTCCTAGTCTTTATACTAGGGGGTAAGAAATTCACCACATCACCCCTTATACTTGAGAGAAAACACTTTCCTAAAAGTATACCACCCACAACCAAAAAAAGTTGTAACCATTTCGAAAATGTGGAGTGTGTTACGAAAAAGAAGTTCGCAAGGAAACCAATATTATTTGGTGTGAATCTTGAAACGGTACTCTCTTCCTCGAGTTGATTGATTGGCTGTTAAGGAATGTATGGAAGATTAATTGTATGTTAAAGGAATGTATATGTGTATTGGAGCAAATATTTTGTGTGTGCAGTGTCGAGATTGTTACGAGCTCTGAACGGTATGAATTCTTCCTCCCCTAGGACAGCTGACCGCAACCATGAATCTTAGGTTCGCACCTCGCGTTTAGTTTCAAACATAGTTTGACAGGAAGGGGACATCTTAGGTGGTCTAAAGTGAGATTCTCTTAACTGGGACTCCATATGTGTTCTACCGACCAACTAATTAAAAATAATGAGCTGAAGGGAGAAGCGAAGTGTCATATGGCCTAGCCGGGAACAAATAGATATCTAAAGTTCAGTCGCTAGCTGTGGGTCGGGCTACATCGTCGTGTGGCAGCACAAAGGCAGATATCGCGTTCTTTAAGGAATGGACGAATAAGCTAAAGAAATCGCGTTCGATTAAAGCTAGTTAGTAACTGGGTGCTAATTCGACGACTCATGTTATAGACACGGGAGTGCAACTACGCGAGCGCGAAGCCTACCATTCAGAGTTCGCCTAATTAACATGTATTTCGAGAGTAATTGAAATGCAACCGATCGTCATAAGAGAATTAACCTGTGATTCTTTCCAAGTACCCTAATGGATCCACCCAGAATGCCCTGTAGCAAGATATCCTTGCCACTGATCCTAAATATTAGAACAACTCTGAGAGCAGCCAAGGACATCGATATTCTTCAAATTCTATTAGCGATGCTGACAACCCTAGGAGTCACGCCCCTCCCAAATAATTGAGCCAAACTGCGCGGCACTACTCACCCGACACCCCGACCTGCCCCAATCTGCAGATGCGCCCTTGGGTGTTTATCCAGGTTTGGAGGTGTACAATTCAAAAAGAAACCTTTAAGGGTACATTTATATTCCTTATAGAACTGATTTAAATTTATTGTGAAATAGGAAGATTAAAATAATTGGCGTGAAATGAGCATTAAATGCATGTATGCGCAGGATGTCTATACACGTCCATATCGGTTTGGGGCATTTTAACTTGGACGTCATATGACGTCCATATCGGTGAAAGGGTTAATGAACAAAAACTCAAGTTGGAATGGCAACCTTGGCCTCCAACCTTCAACAACACATGCAACAACTGGGGCTTGTGAAAGTGAAGCATAAAACTTCTACAAGTGTCTTCATCCACAAGACTGTACCCATGTGTTTTTGAGAGTGGACAGAGTAAAGAAACCATTACAACCCCTATATGAAGCGCCCTTCAAAGTAGTGTTCAAAACTGATAAATACTTTGCCCTCAGCATAAAAAACAGGACTGTGAATTTTAGTTAATCGACGGAAATTAATCATTTCTTCATAGTAGCCTTCTATAGGCTAAGATTTTTGATAGATATAGTCAACATGAAAAATTCAATGCCATGGCTGGGATTTGAGCCACGGATCTCCCGGTTTTCGTCCAGTTGCTCTAACCCATTGAGCTACCATGGCCAATGTGCCATCCTGACATTAAATTCTCCATTTAACTCATATATTTCCCTGGTAGACCACTAGGGGCTCTTGCATATGGCTAGCATAAAGAAATGATTAATTTCCATCAATTAACTAAAATAATAACAGTTAAATGATGAAGCCTGGGACTCAAGTACTTACGATAGTAAGTCGCCACCAAACGGTGTATCTCGGATGCGAGAGCCCCTAGTTGTCTACCGGGGGAATATATGGGTCAAATGGAGAACTTAATGTCAGGATGGCACACTGGCCATGGTAGCTCAATGGGTTAGAGCAAATGGACAAAAACCAGGAGATCCGTGGCTCAAATCCTGGCCATGCCATTGAATTTTTCATGTTGACTGTATCGAAAATCTTGGCCTATATACGGCTAGTATGAAGAAGTGATTAATTTCCATCAATCTACTAAAATAATAACAGTTAAATGATGAAGCCTAGGACTCAAGTACTTACGATAGTAAGTCGCCACCAAACGGTGTATCTCGGATGCGAGAGCACCTAGTGGTCTACCGGGGAAATATATGAGTCAAATGGAGAATTTAATGTCAGGACAGCACGTTGGCCATGG
Organism: Mantis religiosa; assembly: GCA_030765055.1. Taxonomy (NCBI): domain Eukaryota; kingdom Metazoa; phylum Arthropoda; class Insecta; order Mantodea; family Mantidae; genus Mantis; species Mantis religiosa. Next base: position 3,506,672 of record JAUKNK010000031.1, on the reverse strand, counting down.
TAGCTCAATAGGTTAGAGCGACTGGACGGAAACCAGGAGATTGGTGGATCAAATCCCGGCCATGGCATTGAATGTTTCATGTTGACTATCAGTCTGTTCTGTTTTGTCAAAATTCATACCTTTGAATTTTTCCACCAGATCAAAGAGTTTCTTAAATTTGCACTCTCGAACTTTGGGAAATTTTGAATTTATTTAGTAATCATTTTGCCAAATTATATGTGGGGGGCATTTATGATACTAGTGATAGGTCTTATACCTTTGCCTGTTTTGTGAACTTTTGGCATGACTGAGGTTTGTGTCCATGGGTGTACTTATACACTTGTGAATTTGGCAGTTTTAAGAGTGTTTCACTATTACCTTAGTAACTGTGATGATGATGCATCCTCAACTTCCTCATTCAGCTCAGAAAATGTTTCCTGCAATAAAAAATAACTCTGTAACAAATGCCTAAGAAGAAGGCAAATAAAATAGTTTACACACAACACCCACACATATTAAGTAGAAAATGAGCTAGCTACAGTGAAGCAATAAGTATTACACAAATATAAATATTTGTTATTAAGGCCTCACTTATCTTAAGAAATTGGTGTTAATACTTCTTTCTAATGGAGATCGATTTCACAAATAAATTGTATCTTCAGTCCACAAACAAACTCGGAGTTTAGATATTTTGATATATATGGTGATGGTGGATCTTCCTGAAATTTGAGATTACTTTTTGGGGGAGTTTTGCATTTGTCCAATTGTAAGACAAGCAATGACATTGCTCCGTTTTCAAAAGTTATCACAATACCTTCATCTAAATGATGAATCTAAGCCACAATTAGAGGTTGACTCTTATGATTATCTGTAAAAGGCATGACCTGCTTTAAACATAATTGGAAATTTTGCAAATGTCCACAAACCATATCGCAATCTTTCTGTTGACGTAGCATTTATAGACTTCAAAGGCGGCTACTTTCTGAAACAATATATGCCCGCTAAACCAACAAAATGGAGGATAAAGGCATGGGGTATTGCAGACGGTAAAAGTGGGTATTTATTTACATGTAAAACCTATCTGGCGAAAAAGGAGGTGAGAAACAGTCATCTTCTACTTGGGGAACAGGTTGTTTTAGACATGTGTGAAAAATACATGGGATTGTGGCATCATGCCATTTTTATAATTTTTTAATTCCACGTGGCTAATGAAACTGCTTCTGGATAAGAAAATATGTGTGTGGTACAACTCATGCTGGAAGAACAGACTGGCCAAAATAGTTTTCAAAGCCAAAACAACTGAAACTCAAGAGGGGCAAATCTTGCAAATTGCAACATAAAGGTGTAAATGCAGTTGTTTGGCATGATAGCAGGTACGTTCTTTTATTATCTACTAACTCTGATCCCAGAACTGATGGAGACGTGGAAAGGAAAAGTGGCAAGGGAAAAGAAAAAATTAAAATACTGTGTCCTAATGCAGTGATAAATTACACTAAAAATATGGCATGGATTGAACTCGCGGACCAAAGGAGGGAGTATTACTGTGTTGGCCGGCCTTCAAAATAATGGCAGAAGTATTTGCTACATTTTGTCGTGAATGTTACTATTTTTAATAGTTTTATAATATACGACGTTTCAAACAGACCTGCTTCAACAGTTCATGGCAATAGACCTCTTCACTGCAGGCAGAATTTAGTGAAACAGCTAATCGCAGACTTTATGTCATGTAAGCGAGTGGTATTTCAGCATAGCCAACCTTCTGCCACCCCTGTACCTAGTTCTCTTCTCACCCTCGTAAAAATACCAGGCCAGGTGAAATCGTCTTTTCAGGGCATTGTGAAGAAAAGGAAAACACAATCAGGTCACGGTGTGCATGCTCAATATAAGTGCAGACAGTGTGACATTGCCTTATGTAGAATTGAGTGCTTCCTCAGTTATCACCAAGTGAGGGAGGCGGAAGTTCAAAACTAACACAAGGGTGTACATGTGTACATACTATACCACTAATAACTTTAAGTATATACAGAACATTTTTATTGTGCAATGGAATAGTGCATATAGCGTTTTACGGACAAGCTGCAATATGTTCACTGCAATAATGGCAGAGATGGAAACATTATAAGGGTGAGTACCACAAAAATGTCTCAGAAATTATTTTAATTTTATTTTGCTGACTTAAGGACAGTTTAGTCCGGTTTTTAACATTGCAAAGTAACAAACCGTAAATTGCATTGCTATAAAAATGTGTTAAAAAGGGGTGCTCACATCAAACCAGTTTATACAAGCTATTCATTAAGCAATTTAATTTTACCAGTTAAAATATAATTAGGCAGCTATATAGGCCACTTTTAGTTTGATGTCTGTAGTAGTAGTTCAGAATTTAAATGGAGATAGGTCTGCTTGGAGAACTGGCTAATACTGTGCGCGCAGCAAAGGGTTAAACTAGACTCTGTTGAACAGGAAAAGGATAGTAAAAAGTATTTCAATTTGAAAAAAAAGAAAAAGAAAAAAAAGCAATATAATGAAACACACATGCCAAAAAAAAGGAACTTTAATAAACAAAATAGTTAAAAAGGCAAAAAGGGCAAATAGATGTTCTCAAAAAGGACATAAAGGGGGGGGGGGGGGGCAAGTATTTTTCTCAAATTCCTAGAGCTAGTACACAGCAGCAATACAAATATATTACTGTCATTTGTCTTTTTAAATTTTATTTATGTTTATTTCTTACAGCAATGAACAAACAAATTTTCCTCTAAGTTCTAAGTTTTCAAATTGTAGTATAGAGTAGGAGAACCGAGGTTCAAAGATTTATTATTATTTTCTTTATATTATTTCTATAAATTCCTGTGATAAATATTCTGTAATTAGCTTTGCTAATTTTAAAATTTCCGCCCTTATAAACAAGGTAAACCTTTTCTACTTCATTCCTTCTGCTGATTGGCTAAAGCTCTCTGTGTCATAGTTTTACTTGGTAGGCATGTGACAACAAAAACAAGAATATATCTAAACTAAATATCAAACTGAGAGATTTGCAAAATGAAAATATTAAAACCAATCATAGACAGTTCATTGGAACTTATTTAAGAGAATTGCTAATAAGACAAATAAGAACCGTCTACCATTTTGCTAAAATTCATTGTCCAACTACTTACTGCATCCACTGGCTGTGTTCGCTACAATTTAATATCACAAGTTAAAATGTAACATAAAAATCTGATTGTTGCTTAAAATAAAGAATGTAATATATCTACGGCAACACCAGACCATATAATACTTATATAATAAAGTACTTTTCTTACACTTCTACTTTGTACATTGTGACCTTGGTTTAATTAGTGAAGTACAAAAGTAATACATGTGCTAAAAGTAAGCTATGAGATGAATGAAATGCTAAATCATTATCAGCCTAATACTGATGAAAATGAAATACGGGACATCATAGGTGTTTCAAAATTCTAAATCTTTGGGCTTATTAAAGTACTTGTACAGCAGTTGTGAACTACTGTAGAAACTGTTTCATCTTCACAATGTTAGTTATCATTACGGCACGGATATTGATGAAAAGTCATCATTTTTCTGAGTAGTCATAGATGATGCTTATTTGAAATTAAGTGCATTCTGGAACAAATACGTTAGATATATATGGTTTTTACAGGTCATCAAAATGCATTTTTTTACAATTTTTATAATGAAGTCATTTTTTAACATTTAAATGCATTTTCCAGTCATTTTCTTTCTTTTTCACGAATTTATAAGGCATTTTCATCTGTAGCCCGCATTCAGGAGGTCCAGGTTCGATTCCCTTGGCGGTCTTGACCCTGAACCATGGGCTTTTTGGGGGATTTTAAAATAATCTGTGATTAAAAGTTCATTTATATATTTTATATGATGTAGTAGCTTTGTAAGTGTGGTAAACATGTAATTAACACAGATCAACGTCCTAACAGTGCTGGTGAATTTATAATGCATCAATTCGAGAAATCGCCGATTACATCAAGCAAAATGTGTGGATTGTATCCACAGAAAAACATTTGTGAGCTCTTCAAAATGTGGGGGAAAAAAAGACAAGCATATAAGTTACTGTTAAAAGAAACGGCTTTGACGTCAAATAACAATTCAGCTTCCTTTTATAAAGAATTATGTGAAGTGTTTGTTAGTGCAAATATTCCACTAGGTAAATTAATTCCAAAATACAAGATTTTCTTGAACGTCACACCGGGCATACAATTCCAAATGAATCAACTTTGCGTAGAAGTTACCAACAAAAATGTTATGAAGACACGTTAAACCGAATATGTGAATGGGACAAAAGAAAGTATGTATCAATTGATGAGACAACCGATTCAGAGGGCCGTTATGTAGCCAATGGTACACCAGAAGCTACTAGTGCCGGACAAATGTTTCTTCTAACCTTAGAGGTTATGGAAGCTGTTAACCAGTCAGGTATGCAAACTTCGATAAATCTATGTGTTTATTGTGGTCTAGTGGAATACAGCATGACAACGTGCTCCTCTTCCTAACAGATGCGGCACCTTAGATGGTAAAGGTGGCAAAATCGATCCAATCATTTTATAGTAAGATGGTGCATGGTACGTGTTTGACCCAAGCATTTCATTGAATTCATCGTGGCAGAACAGGTCACATCAACATTTCCAGAAGTAGATATACTAATTTCCACAGTAAAGAAAATATTTTGAAAGTGACAACCCAAACTATGTATTTCAAAGATAAAGGCCCTAATATAGCTTTGGGCCCGCCACCAATTTTAGCACGCTGGGGTACATGGTTAGCTGCATTGTGACAATTTTCAAATAGTGAGAGAAATGGTGAATAGCTTAGAGAGGGTAGATTCTAAGGCAATTGAGAGCACACAGGATCTGTTTTCTGATACTCAAATCCAAGGTAAATTAGCTTTCATTAAATCAAATTTTACATTTTTGATGTGTGTGTGTGGGTGTGTAGTGTTTAACGCCCGCTTTTACTACATATGGCACCGCAGGTGTTGACACTGATGATACATGAGATGAGGATGGAGCACCGGTGGAATGAGATGGCGGGGGAAACCAGAGATCCCGGAGAAAACCCGCCCCATTGCCGTGTTGTCCACCACAAATCTCACTTTGTGGTTGCCTGGGATCGAACCCGGGCCACCTTGGTGAGAGCCAAGCGGTCTAACCACTGAGCCACGGTGCGAACTTACATTTTTTATGGATACCATAACCATCCTTGATGAAAGTAGCATGACATTGGATAAATGTGAAATGTGTAGTGTTTAACGCCCGCTTTTACTACATATAGCACCGCAGGCAGTGACAATGATGATACGTGAGATGAAGATGGAGCACCGGTGGAATGAGATGGTGGGGGAAACCGGAGATCCCGGAGAAAACCCGCCCCAGCGCAGTGTTGTCCACCACAAATGTCACTTTGTGGTCGCCTGGGATCGAACCCGGGCCGTCTTGGTGAGAGACAAGTGGTCTAACCACTGAGCCACTGTGCGGCCTATGACATTGGATAAGTTGATTGAATTAGTGAAGATTGCGGAAGAGAGGATACAAAATGTGAAAGGTGAGATTGCAGACAAAATTAGACAGAAACTAAAATTTGTTAAATTTAAAGTTAGTCGATTAATGACACTAAACAACACTTACTTTTAAATTTTTCTGGAACATGTTTGAGAGACTTATCCTCTATCCTTAGCCGGCCATCACCCCTTTAAATTTAATTTATCATAACAACACTGTTTTCAACACTTCCAAGAAAGGAATTGCACTAAAATTTGTGTTTGACAAAAATAAAGGATGCCAAAACAGTTTGTCAGATTGCCAATATCTATCAGGAGAATACTTCAGAACTAATATTTTTGAACAGGATTTAACAGGCAGTGACACAGTGTTTTTCAAATATGCACCTATAATATCTGTGGAAGTGGAGAGAAGTTTCTCAGAGTATAAAACAGTTTTAGCTGACAACCGTCGATCCTTTACTTTTAATAACTTGAAAATGACCATGGTGATGTACTGCAACGCTAAGTAATGTTTTGGCTAATGGGTACAGTAACTTATTTTTTCATATTTTATAAAATTGAAAATGACCTGATGAATTTTGAATTTATTATTTAGTAGCAGTAATTGCATTATTTATAAGTTAATTTTAAAATGTGGTTATTCAAACCATGCTCTCATTATTTGTCTGTGACAGTTATTAATTTATTATAATGAAAGAAATGGCTAATTTTTGTTAGGTCATTTTATGTGCATTTTTTTATATTTTAAGGGCATCAACTTCAGGGTTATAGTTATCATATTCAGCACCAAAATGTTGAGTGTGGTAACCAAAGGAAATAAAACTGTCTAATGCAACTGAACATGATGTATAGTCATGAACTAAATGAGGCATGAACTAAATGAGGCATTCCAGCCTGTGTGCTAAACTACTGAAGATTGCCTGTTTGTGGGATCTTGGGTTGTAGCCATTAGCTTTTATGTAGTTGTCTGTCTGTGTTGGTTTTCTGTAAATGCCAAAGTTTATTCTGTTTTTATTCCTCATTATTTTTAGATCCAAAAATGGTAAATGCTCATCTTTTTCTATTTCTACAGTGAACTTGATGCTTTTTTCTTGGATATTTAAAAGTTTTATTGCATCACTAATGTGTTTTTTGGTACTATTGCAAAGATGTCATCTACATATCGTTGCCAGAGTTTGAACATCCAAGGGAAACCTTTGTTGATCCTTATTTCTAATGCACTCATGTACAGATCGGCCAGGAAGGGTGATAGGGGGTTGTCCATTGCTAACCCTGAAGTTTGGTGAAAATATTTTGTTTGAAACTGGAAGAAATTTTGTTCTATGCATAATTTGATTTGTTCGGTGTAGTCTGAAATTTCAGGTGATGCCATTCCAAGTGATTAGAGCCATTTTTCTATCAACGGTGGGAGTTGATTTACTGGTATGCTGGGAAACAGTGATTTAACATCAAACGAGACTAGATGTTAAATCACTGTTTCCCAGCATACCAGTTAATCAACTCCCACCGTTGATAGAAAAATGGCTCAAATCACTTGGAATGGCATCACCTGAAATTTCAGACTACATGGAACTAACCAAATTATGCATTGAACAAAATTTCTTCCAGTTTCAAACAAAATATTTTCAGCAAATTTCAGGGTTAGCAATGAGCAACCCCCAATCACCCTTCCCGGCCGATCTGTACATGAGTGCATTAGAAATAAGGATCAACAAAGGTTTCCCTTGGATGTTCAAACTCTGGCAATGATATGTAGATGACATCTTTGCAATAGTACCAAAAAAACACATCAGTGATGCAATAAAACTTTTAAATATCCAAGAAAAAAGCATCAAGTTCACTGTAGAAATAGAAAAAGATGAGCATTTACCATTTTTGGATCTAAAAATAATGAGGAATAAAAACAGACTAAACTTTGGCATTTACAGAAAACCAACACAGACAGACAACTACATAAAAGCTAATGGCTACAACCCAAGATCCCAGAAACAGGCAATCTTCAATAGTTTAGCACACAGGCTGGTAAACATCCCTCTCACAGCAGAAGAATACAAAACAGAATACAACAAAATAATTGAAACAACACAAAAAAATAACTTTCCCAAATCATTAGTGGACAAAAAAGTGAACTTAGCAAAAAAGAAGAAGCTACTAAAGGAAACCACAACCCTCTCAGCTACAGAAACTAATATGATTTTCAAAAAATTCACTTACCATCCATGGGCCTATGATAAATTCAAAAAAGTCTTCAAAAAACAAAACATTCAACTAGCACCAGTCAACCATTTCTCCTTAAAAAACCTAATTTGCTCAAACATCAAAGATGCCATTCCATCAAACAAAAAATCTGGTATATATCAAATTGATTGCAATGACTGTAGTCAAATTTATATTGGAAAAACAAAAAGAAATTCAGAAACAAGAGCAAAGGAACACTTTAGAAACATAAAATATAAACAATTAGAAAAATCAGCAGTTGCCACACATTTTTGGAAAAAAAACCACAACATAAATCCAGAACCAAAACTACTAAAACATACATCAGGAAAACAAGAACAATCCACATGGGAACAAATCTTCATTTCAAAAAATAGGAACAAAGTATTGAATTTCGACATCCCCCAGAAAGATTTGTTCAGCAAGTTCCTTGAACCGCCATCAGAGGAGACCTGTGACAAAATATCGTCAACTACACCAACGAGAACCAGTCGAGTGCTGGCTGATGATAGAGGCAAAGCCTCATAAACATGTTCCGGAAAAATTTAAAAGTGTTGTTTAGTGTCTTTAATCGACTCTCTTTAAAGTTAATTTATCATAACAACACTGTTTTCAACACTTCCAAGAAAGGAAGGAAGACTTGTCAATTACACCGTGAGAATTCATATATAATTGATCAATCTTAACTGTTTGATTCTCAATAGAGGAACTAACTCTGAAGTTAACCCTGTTTCATCCTCTTCTTGCTTAATTTTAACTTTTACATCGCCAAACACACCAAGATTCATCTTTCAGTATCCTCGTTTTCTTGCTGAGGACAATTCGGCTGTAGTAATCAGATTATGCTTATAAGTTATAATAATTGTTGGGTAAATTACAAGTGATCTTTCCTTAATCACACTTCCCAAATGTTAAAGGACTGTGCACAGGTAACTGCCTCCTGAATATACAGCCATGCCATTTTGAAGCCTGATTCATTTTTTACAAATCATTTTGCTTTTAAGAAGTGAAAAATACAATGATATATGTATTTCAACCAAATACTACATAAATTCTTGGCTTACTTTTATTTTACAGATTAATACAATACAGGGAGCAATGATACATCTGCGAACTCCCCCGATCCATTTCTGTTTTATCAATATATGTTACTGTATAATAGTAATACTTCTTGACAGAGCAAACAGGCTTGATCTGAATTGAAGTGCCCAGTATAATATGGTTTAAAGGTTTATAGCTGCCTTCAAAACCTTGACTTCATTTGCAATTTATTTTACTCTTTATTTTATGTGTTGTAAACTCTAATACTCTGCAACAGCACAGAATATATTGGGATGATTATTACAAAACATTCCTGAGTGGCTAAAGGAGTTTACTACGTAACTTACCTTAATATTATCACAGACTGATGAAGTTTCTGTTTCTAACCGCCAAGGTTCTTCTTTAATTTCTATTTTGTTATGTATTTCTTGATCACTGCTGTATTTTTTATCCATTATTACAGAATGCTCTGGATGAAGTTTTCCCGTATTCTGTTCAACTTCATTTGTCCCATCTATCTCCCAGTTGCTGCAAGTTGCAGTTTCGGTCTTAATCTGCTTTACATGATGTTTGATAAAAGGACTCTCTGATGCAATTTCTGTTTTGACTTTCATATCACAATCAGTATCCAGAAGCACAGCATCAGTACTTGCCTTCACAGTATTAACCTTCGGAAAGAACTCTCTCTCATTCTGTGAGGCTATGTCATCTGTGAGGGGATCCTCTTCTGTGATTTCTATTTTCCTTTCCATTTCAAATATCTGTCAAATCAGATGTACATCTTATTTTCTGAAACAAATCTGTAAAGAAAGAAGCATATTATACATACCAAAAAATATGAGTAAATTGTAACATCACTGTCTTGGAATCCATCAGTAATTATTCAATAAATATTCCATCAATAAATGTTAAGGTAACTTAAATTTTTTCATGAGTATTTCTTATATTAGAAACCATTGGGGTATGGTGCACAATAAAGGTATGCAGTATGATAGGGCATATTTTTATGAGTGTATCATATCTGTAGAAAGATACAGAAATAATATACTGGCACCATATTTCAAACAGTTGACAGACATTGAAAAAACAAGGCTCAATCTTTCAGCACGATTGTCCATGTTAAATTTGAAGAGTAAAGCGAAAATGCACAATTATTTTCCAAAGTTGTTCAAATGCTCAACCATATAAACAAATGAACACTGTTTATTTCTTGACACGTTTTACATGTATGCTATTATTTATCACTTTTGTTAGTCTAGAAAAACTACCCTGATTTCCTTTGTATTTACAAGGTGTACAATTGCAGAATAATTTATGAACCTGAAAATAAATTGTTTAAAAACACTTTTGTAATTAATTTTACGGCAAATGCAGATTATATATTATATGTTATATAGTTGTATATAATGTTCTGAATGCTTGATCCTGATTCATTCTAGGATAGAAAAACAAGACTCACGACAATACAATACAGCAACATCAGGCATCTGCCCTATTTAAGGAACATTTACCTGTGACTGATATTAAAAAATGTGTCCATATTACATGGGAAGTGAGCATACACTTCTTAGGGCCTATGTAACAATTTCTGGTTAAGGTGTTGGTTAATGGTTCACTTGCAGGTAGTTACAAGCTACGTCAGTATTACAACCTTCGGTTAAGGGCTAACTGAGAGTTATTTCTGAAGGTAAACTAACCCTCACCTCGAGTAGCAGTTAGTGATAACTTGGAGTGTACATTCTCAAACAAGAAAGTAAGTGGCGTACCTCCAGTCCAAATTGAATGCTGACAGTGATTTTGAGGATGAAATGCTGGCACAGTAATTATTTAAGAGCTAACAGAATTAGAATACAGACAGATAATTTTGAGGAGTGGGACATGAAATCGAATTTAAGACAGAAAGGTGTTTATATATAAAGTAATATATTTGTGATGTATTGAAAATGTAATAAAATAAACCACATGAGTATTAGGTATATCTTGACGTAATAGGTTATGCAATGATAATTTCTTGTGTCCCACGGTATCAGTAACTTGTTACAATACAATACTTTATGCAACCATATTGCAACATGTTTTAATGAATATAAATGTAATAAAAAAAAAGCATGTTAAACCTATACTGGAAAATATATGCAACAATATATGGGTAGGTATGCATAAAAAATCAGAAACATGTTGAAGCAGTAAACATTCAATTTTGCAACACAATGTTGAATTTGTATTTCATTAAAGCATTACCAGAGGAAAGTAACAAGCTGTAAAGCAAACAGTGAATAAAACAACCTCTTTAGGTTATGCAATTTGTATTGATATCCAAACCATTCACACATGTAATGTAGCTAGTTCCATGTACAATACCATAATGGTTTTGTCCTACACTGTGGCTTAATGAATACCATTTGCTAATTACATTGTGGTTTATGCAGTGTGTCTGCTGTCTCAATGTAAGTTGAAGTATTACTTCTGATTTTTGCCGTTTCTAACATAGATGGTGCAAATGTGGTACATAAATATATTTTCTGAAAACTGCACAGGTAAAGAAATGTTAAAGCCTGCCCATCTTGTAACCTGTGGTAGTTAAATGAAGCCATTTATTTGTTCAATTACATTTTTCGATCAAGGACACAATGTTGTGACTGAAATGTGGATGTTTGGTTATGAAGTGGCAAGCAGAAATATAAGTTTCCTGTAACCTGTTTTCTTAAAAGAAAACAATAGTTATAGCTTCGTAACTAGCAAATATATTATGTTAAACAAAAACATTTCGGGTACCAAGTCACTGGTGCCAGAACGCATGTTTTATAACCTTGCTTTTATTCATGGATGACTTGTAAATTGTGGACCTTCACCTTTGTGAAATGAGAATTTATATAAGAGGTGATTTATCCCTGAGGATAAACTACTGACCAAATGATTGTAGTGAAATTATAACATTTGTGCAATACTATTATCAGAATTAATAACAGATGTGTGACCTTAAGTTTAAAATTTTTTCACTGTACATCTCTTAGTGTTCATATATTAGCAAAGCATTCCATATATTCTCCATATATCTAACCCATATAATTTATGACACAGGGCGCCGGGGTAGCGCGGTGGTTTCGTTCGCGGCTCCCGTTCTAAGGGTCCCGAGTTCGATTCCCGGCTCTGGGGTTGGCGATTTTAAGTCGGCCCTATCCACGCCTTCACCTCTGTCTAGCACACGTGAAGTGTCCCCTATGCCCAACGTGGTTCGGAGTCCACGGTAAAAACTGTAGGTCCTCTCACCTCACCGCCATCTTCACTATCACCCTATCATCGGAGGTAATGGACACCGCCCTCTGGGTGCCTCCACCTGAGAAATGGGTCCGGTCATCACTTGGTGGGGTGAGGTTACCCCGAAGGCCAAGGTTGCCATGTGGGGAGTGTTAGTAACTAACTAACTAATTTATGACACTAACTTAACACTATGAAAAAATCTAAACTGTAAATGAACTTTATTAATAAATATATGCAACTATGCTAAACCTTATTACGAAGGAACTATTAATGAAAATATCAAGAAAATATACACAAAGCAGCTAATAAAAAGTTAAAACAAGACACCTGAAGCTACTACATGTGTTTGGTTTTCCCCACCAATTACACATTCTAAACATAAGATAGCATTGCAAACAAGGTAATCCTAGTGGAAAATATTGCCAAACATTCACATTCCACCATAAAGCACAGCGTAACAAACATATAGGTAAATTTCATAATATCAGGCACTGAACCTAACCAATAGTTATTGATAACTGAACGGTAACAAAGTTCTGCTAGTAGCCGGAGATTGTAATACAGGCCCTTAAACAGTTTTATGTTGATTAGATTACCTAATATGTTTAGATAATTGGGAAGGTAATTTTAATTTATTAGTGTGGAATATAAACCTTCTCTATGCAAAAGTTTTAAGTTGTTTGCTAGTCTATCAATATCACCTGCATGCCTCATGCTATGAGCATGCTCAGCAAGGTTTGCTCTAATGTTAAACTCACTTTAAGGCAGTTCAAGAGATAATATATGAATTCATCAGCAAGAACACACTTCTGTTTTGTTTTGGTTTAAAATAAGAAACTACACGAATGACAGGGCCCAACATCAGGAATAAAACAAACGTTCCTTTTCTGACATGTGAACAACTGCTTCTTGTGTGCTGAATTACTTAAGACAGTGAAGCATCACAACTGGGGAGAGAAAATAGACAAAACACATGGTGCTAACAGCATCACAGAACATTTAAAGCCATAGAAAATTTCATTTGCAGTTTTGCTTACTTGTCTAGTTTTATCCCTACTTTCATCTGATGAAAACCACAATATCAGCAAAATTGAGGCAGTTTGTTACTTAGGAGTGCCCTGTGGAGTTGATGTTGTCGAATCTGCAATCACCAACTGTTCTTCTAAGAACAGTATAAGTAAGGCATAATGCCCACAGGATTGAGTTTGGGAAAACATCTACACATGAAGGGAGAACCTGTTTTTTAATTTGAAATTCTGCATAACAACCTACTATTGCAGAAGTTCATCCAACCACCACCAGGACTAGACCAAACACCATGTGGAGTAATGTAGACAGTTGAACAAGAACTGAGGATGAGAGTTAAAGCTCCTGAAACATGTGTTCCTTAAGAATAAACAAGTAAGTGATATAGTATTACACAAATAAAAATATTTGCCACCTAGGCTTCACGTATCTTAATAAATTTGTGTTGATACTTTTCAAATAGAAATCGATTTCACAAACAAATCATTTACATCCTCAGTCCACAGATAAACTCCGTTGTCAAGAATAATGGTTTCATTCAGATGTTGGTAATACTAAGAAGACATAAGAAAGGCATGGTAACCATTATCCTTGACAACGGACTTTATCGGTGGACTGAGGCTGTAAACGATTTGTTTGTGAAATCGATTTCCATTGGAAAAGAAGTATCAACACCAATTTGTTAAGATATGTGAAGCCTAAGTGACAAATAGTTTTATTTGGATAATATTTATTGCTTCACTGTAACTAGCTTCATTTTCAACGTAATAAGTGGCATAGTGTTAGAAATTAACTCAACAGTGTAGTAGTAGTAGTAGTAGAAGTAGTAGTAGTAGTAGTAGTAGTAGTAGTAGTAATAGTAGTAGTAGTTTTATTCATCCGTTAAGGCAATACAATGACATTGGATTCGTCAATACAAATATTTAGAACAATACAAATAATATAAGTACAAAAAATAAGTTGCATCAAGTGTAATTAATAAGATCTAAGCATAAACTCATAAATATATATAGTTGCATGGCTCTACAGCTACACAGCATTTAAAATGCATCACAAATATATACAATTATATGACCAGCTACAGTGTATCTAGAAATTCACTTACATCATAGTATGAATCGCTTAATAAAATTTCTTTCAATGATAGCTTAAAACACCGCATGGATTTTATGTTTTTGGCCGGTAGTTTATTATACAGAATGACTGCTGAATATCTAACTCCTTTGGAATAAAGTGTAGTTCTATGTGTTATTGTTCTTAAGTCTGTTTTATCTCTGGTGTTATGATGATGTATTTGATTATTTGTGGTGAAATATTCAAGGTTTTGTTTTGTATAACATAGGAAACAGTATATATACAGACTGGGCAGAGTCAAGATTTTCAATTCCTTAAAGAAGGTCCTGCAGGAGTCATATTTTTTTCCTGACATTAGGCATCTAACAATCCTTTTTTGTACTTTAAAAACCAATTGACTGTCTTTACTATCCCCCCAAAATATAATGCCATACCTCATTAGACTTTCTGCATATGCAAAATATAAGGTTCTCATGTCACTTGTATTCAACTCATTTTTTATTACTCTTAACGAGAAGTAGAATTTATTTAACTTTATTACTAGATTTTTTATGTGTGCTTCCCAGTCTAAATGCTGATCTAGCCATACTCCCAGAAAATTTGCTCTTGTCTTATAAGAAACACATGCACCATACAACTTGATGTCAGGTTTGCCAATATTTTTATTTTGTTTGTGGCGAAATGATATTGCTGAAGATTTGTCTGTATTAATAAGCAATTTGTTTTCAGCAAACCAAGTTTCAATTTTACTGGTTATGTGTTTTGCATTTTCATTTCCCTTTATTATAACATTTGTGTCGTCAGCAAACATAGTTACCCGAGTTGGATTTAAATAATTTGGGAAGTCGTTTATGAATATTAAAAAGAGGACGGGTCCTAGTATGGATCCCTGGGGAACTCCATATTTAATTTGTTTCATTTTTGAATAGTGATTACGTACGACATTCCACTCATCGACATTTCTGATTTCCACAATTTGTTTCAAATTTTTTAAATATGATTGGAACCAATCCCATACTATTCCCCTTATCCCATAATAGTACAGCTTTTGTAACAGAATTTCATGATGAATCATGTCAAATGCCTTGGTTAGACCTATTAGTAAGCCTGTACAGTTATGATCATTGTTAATAGCCTCCAATATATGATCTGTAAACTCAAAAATTGCTGATGTTGTGGATTTTCCTCTACAGAACCCATTTTGTGCAGGGTTAACTACATTATGCTTCTCCAAAAACGAACTAAATCTTACTAGCATAGCTTTTTCTACAATTTTGGATAAGGCTGGTAAAATCGATATTGGCCTGCAGTTTTCGACTTTTTCTCTATCACCTGTTTAGAAAATTGGTTTTACTTTGGCAATTTCAAGTACATCTGGAAATTGTCCAGCTTCAAAAGATTTATTAATTAAATAACTTAGTACTTTATCCAAAACACTACTGCAGTATTTGAACACTGTTATAGGTACCCGATCATGTCCTTCACTTGGTTTATTTTTTAGAGATTTCAGTATTGTATTAATTTCTGCCTCTGTCACCGGTGTTAGAAACATACACATTCCAACTGAGTTTGTGTGCTCCCTATTTAAATTACAAGGCTGATTCCCAACTAATCTCTCCACCATCTCGCTATAGTAAGTTTGAAATACGTTGGCTATTACTTGAGGATCTTCAGGCAGTGAACCATTTGGTAACCTAATAGATATGTTCTTAATCCCATTACTTTGCTTTAAATCCTTTTTAGTTATACTCCACATGGTTTTATGTTTATTCTCAGCATTATTGATAAATTCACTATTATACTGCTTTTTTGTTTGTATTAAAACTTTATTATATATCTCTTTATATTTCTTAAAGTATTGTTCTAAGCCTGGATCAGTACCCCTTTTCCTCAAAGAATTCAAAAATCTTAACCTTGTCCCAGATTTCAAAATACCCTTTGTTACCCAGTTCTTTTTATGTTCCCCTAACTTTCGCAGTTTCATTGGCATTACTATATCCATGTGGTATGTTAATCTATTTATGAATGATTCATACATTACATGGATATCATTTGTTGCATACATAGGGCTCCAATCTTCTGTTTCAAGTCTGGCCTTTAGATCTGCTAAGATATGCTTATTTATATTTCTACTATATTGTTTTAACAAAGGCTGTTTGGTGTTTCTGTTTATGGTAGTATAATCATTTAAGGTAGCTGATAATGCATAGTGATCAGAAAAACCTGTATCAATAACTTGTATGACAGTATTAGTAAAATCATTGGGTATTAAAATCTGGTCTAAAATTGTGGCTGAATGTATTGTTACTCTAGTTGGTTTACTCACTGCAGGATGAAGGGAACATAGCGTCAGTAAATCTGTTAATCGACTATCTAATTTTTTACCAAAATCAAAATTTAAGTCCCCTACTATGACGATTTTCTTGCTCGACCCAATGACTTGTACTACTTCCTCTAAACTTTGCACAAAATAATTGATATACCCTATAGTAGATCGATATATACAAACTAACACACACTGATATGTAGGTAATTCAACTATACTTGCTTCAAAATCTAACTCCTTATTTAAGTTATTAAATCGATGGATTTGTTTGGACTTGGTATGTTTGCTCACAAAGACACAAGTTCCTTCACGTTGATACTTTTTATGGCAGAAACTGGCTACTAGGCTAAACCCTTCAATTCGAATAGTCTCTAATTCTTGCTCGTGCAACCAATGTTCACAAAAACAAATCACTTGTACCTTTTTAAAGTATGTATCACTTAATGCTTCATATGCTAGTACCTTATTTTCCAGACTCTGTGCATTCTGATAAAATATTTCTAGGGGCTGTACACTCATATTTGTTGCTTTAGTGGTTGAGTTACTGCTAGCTGTGTCCACATCCCCACTCACATCCTGTTTAACATTTCCTTTCCTGTACAAAAACTTACAGTTTTGCTGATGACATTACTAAGAATAAAGTGCTAACCAGAGATGTAATTCTCAATATTACCTAACAACAATTGCACCAAACAAAAATTATTTGTCATTAGAATCTTATGCCCAAAGCTAGCTTACATTCACTTTTAAATTTTAGAAATAGACAAAATAAGGACATCAATCTAATGTTTCTTTATACCTCTGTTGTGTTAGAGCTTACTAACTTGCGCTGCTGGAACCGCTACACATTCACTGCTGACTGACCAATAATAATCAATACTAATAACAAAACACAACTGCTCCAGCCAACTGATTCTTAGCAACTCTGATACTCACTGGTACAATCATAACAAGCAACTCAACTGAAGCCGGCGTTGCACTGCCTTTTACAATATGAAATACAGGAAATTTCTTCACACTAGCCATATATAGGCTAAGGTCTTTGATAGAGTCAACATGAAAAATTCAATGCCATGGCCGGGATTTGAACCATGGATCCACTGGTTTCCATCCCGTAGCTCTAACCCATTGAGCTGCCATGGCCAACTTGCCATCACAACTTTATATTCTCCATTTGACTCGTATAACTCCCCGGTAGACCACTAGGGGCTCTTGCATTCGAGATAGACTGTGGCGACTTAATATAATAAGTACTTGAGTCCCAGGCTTCATCATTAAACTCTTATTTATTTAATGGGTTAGAGCGACTAGACAGAAACCAGGAGATCCGTGGTTGAATTTCTGGCCATAGCATTGAATTTTTCATGTTGACTATCTATCAAGACCTTAGCCTATATACGGCTAGTGTGAAGAAATGATTAATTTCCAACAATTAACTATGACCGTGTATGCAAAACCTTAGCCTATACAGGGCTAGTGTGAAGGAACAATTAATGTCCATCAAAACTCTCCTAGTTTGGTTTTAGATAAAGAAGCATACGTGCTAACTTCTGAATTAGTAATAGGCTTAGATAAAAAAGAACTAATTAGGAATATCTTTGATTTAGCTATGGTATTTGACCTCTTCCTATAATATTTAGAATTGTAAGCTTTCAATGAGATCTCTAATAACTAGTTTAAATATTTCTTAAACAACATCCACGAAACAATGATAAATAGAAATGATTTCAAATCTGATTATTATGAAAGTTGTCTCACAAGTCTCTATCTTTGAGCCATTGCTAAGTTTAATCGACATGTTGAACAAGGATCTGCATGGTTGTCAAAAGGAAATATCAAGACTCAGAGAGCTAATCTCGACTGGAATGGATAAAGAAGATGCCGACATCCTGAAAATGGAAAATGAGCTACTAAAAAGGGAAAACGCAGTACAAAAGGATACAATTGAAGACCTTCAAATAAAGTTAGCAAACATGATTCAAGGATATAATGAAGTGAAAAGCCAGCAAAAAGGGAGGCACCTGGAATTAATCCAGAAAAATCACGTTCAACATCGAAGTGGCAGATATAACGTAAATGTGAAAAACAGAATCGAAGAACTTAATGAAGCCAACAACACGGGAGATGATGTTAACGAGAGAAGAGAGAAAAAAGCTGTGGGTATCGGTGATTCTATTCTAAAATTTGCGTGACAACTATGCTCTGAAAACGGACATGAAGTAAGATGCTTTCCTGGCATTAAACTTGAGGAACTGAAATACCAAATCGAAAGACTTAAGCTTGAAGAGAGTAAACCAGAAGTGGTGGTTGTGCATGCCGGATCAAATAACATTAAATCAGGGGTGAGTGCTGAGGAAATAATGGGGGATACAATGGACCTCATTGCAGAAATCAAATCAAAAGTGCCTGATGTTAAGTTAAATTGTTAGTGGAGTGTTGAGAAGACAAGATTCAATGGTAAAAAGAGTTATTAGAATTAATAAGGAATTAAACTGGTTGTGTTCCACTAGGCAGTGTTCTTTTGTGGATGGAAATTTTTTGATAAAGGACAATGAATTTGGTAGGGATGGTGTCCATCTGAACCGTAGAGGATCATTCAAATTCGAGAAGTTACTCTGCAGTGTAATTAACTCTGAGCTAAAGGGAAACTAATGAACAGTGTGGTGGATGTTAATTTAGGGTTTGGTAGTAAATGTAATTCAAATGAAGTTAAACTGAATGCGAGTGAGATAGGAAAGTCTTATGAATCAGTTAGAAACACTAAAGAAGGGATTACCACATGTTCTCTCTCGATTTTCCACCAAAATGTTCAGAGTATTAGAAATAAGAAAATAAATATTGAAGTATTGCTATCACAGTATCCTTATGATATAATTTGTCTTACAGAGCATTGGTTATCAGAAAATGAAATAGCAGGTTTCAGTATTCCAAATTATTGTTTTGCTAGCAATTATTGTAGAAAAAATAAAAGAAATGGTGGTTCGGGCACCTTTGTGAAAAACAATATTAAATTTAAAAACTTGGAAAAATTTAAAAGTTTTGCTTCTGAGAAGCATTTTGAAGCCAGCTTTATTGAATTACCAGATTACAAACTGATAATTATTTGTGTTTATAGAAACCCGAGCAGCGATGTCAAAATATTATGTGAGAAATTAGATAATGTGTTATTCTCAATAAATAAATCCAAAAATGTTATAATTACAGGAGATCTAAATATTAATTTCTTGGGACAGAATAAAGAAAAAAGAGATATTCAGGTTTTGTTAGAGAGCTATGGGCTACAGGCTGTTGTAAACATTCCAACAAGAGTGGTAAATGGGACCAAGAGTGATATTGATCAAATAGTATTAAATTCACAATTTTGGAAATATAAAATAGAGGCTTTTAATACAGCCCTATCGGATCATTATGGTCAGTTATTACATTTATTAAACAAAAATATATATTAAGTTAATTAGGAGTCGATTAATAACACAAAACAACACTCACTTTTAAATTTTCCCGGAACCGGTTTCTGAGGTCTTCCCTCTATCTTCAGCCGGACATCGACTGAGTCGATGTCCGGCTGAAGATAGAGGGAAGACCTCAGAAACCGGTTCCGGGAAAATTTAAAAGTGAGTGTTGTTTTGTGTTATTAATCGACTCCTAATTAACTTAATTTATACAACAACACTGTTTTCAACACTTCCATAAAAGGATTTAAAAAATATATATGATATAAAAAAGCATCAATCAAAAGAAATTGTGAAATATGTAAAAGTAATAAACAAGGAAACAATAAATTACCTTAATTATTGCTTATCCAAAGAAACATAGCATGCAGTATATCAAGAGAACTGTATAAATAACGCTAGTAACCAATTTTTAAACATTTTTAAATATCATGCAGATGTTGCCTTAATAAAAAAAAGGTAAAGGTTAATAAAAGAATTAAAAACCAGTGGGTAACCAAAGGTATCCATAAATCAAGCATGAGATTAAAATTCCTGTGTAGATATGCAAAGAATAATAAAGTTTCAGCAACCTTCCTTGATTATTTACATACTTATAAGACAACCTATAACAAGGTAATTAGGGCCGCAAAGAAAATGTTTAATAATAAATAGATTTTGGAATCAGTGAACAAATCAAAGTCAATTTGGGATATAGTTAAAACCAAACAAGAATCCACTCATAAAATAATAACTGACATATGCTTCACAAACGAAAATAAACTAATGGCAGATCCTGAAGCAGCAGCTGAGTGCTTCAATATGTTTTTCATTGAAATTGCAAATGTTATCCAAAAGCAAATATGTAATAATAATCCATTCATTGCTTCCTATCCAAGTAAAAAAGTTAACTCCAGTATGTATCTAGCACCAACAGACGAAGAAGAAATCGCCTTTGTTTTAGGACTAAAAGATAAAAAATCCATTGACTCAGATAGGTTCTCAGATCATTTGCTGAAACAGTGTCACCATCTTATTCTAAAACCATTATGTTACTTAGTAAATTTATCATTTAGTTCAGGATTTTTCCCAGATGCTTTTAAAACCTCAAAGGTTAATCCACTATCCAAAAAGGTTCAACAGAAATAATTAACAACTATAGACCAATATCTATCTTATCTGTATTTTCAAAAGTGATAGAAAAAATTATGCAGAAACGACTAGTTTCCTTTTGTGACAAGTATAATATCTTAACACAATGTCAGCATGGCTTTCGGAAAGGAAGTTACACTACCTCGGCATTGACCAAATGCTTAGAGAATGTGTATAGGGCACTAGATAGGAAAGAGTGTCCTGTGGGTATTTTCCTTGATCTCACAGAGACATTTGATCTTGGAGACCATAGCATTCTACTGGATAAGTTGCATGCAGTTGGTATTAGAGGAACATGTTACGAATGGTTCAGATTATATCTGGAACATAGAGGTCAATTTGTACAGCTAGACTATGTAGATAAAAAATTAGGTGTAATTTAAAGTAAAACATCCACAGAGAAAATAGTACAGCAAGGTGTGTCCCAGGGTTCAATATTGGGCCCATTTTTATTTCTCTTATATATTAATGATTTAGGTCTAGGTTTAAATAAAATGGGAGAGAACATCAATTTGACACTCTTTGCAGATGATACCAGCATATTAATGACTGGGAAAACCTCGAATGAGGTATTAAGCTATAATACTTATAATAACAAAATTGTCAATTGGTTTCTAAAAAATAAGCTAAAAATAAATGAAGAAAAATTAGTAGCTATAGGCTTCACCACAAACTAAATAACTGCTCAATTCCCAAGTATATATTTAGGGAATAAATCACTACTCTATGAATCAAATACCAAATTTCTAGGAATATGGTTAGATGAACATTTAAAATGGGAAAAACAAATTCAGCAACTAGAATTGAAACTAAGCAGAATTACATTCGTTATTAAATCAATAAGGGAGTCTGTAAACACAAATGTGTTGAGAATTATTTATTTTGCTTATTTTCATTCTGTAATGTCTTATGGTATACTTAGCTGGGGAAATGCTAAAGATGTATCAAAAATATTTAGACTGCAGAAAAGGGCTATTCGTTATATAGTAAATATTCCTTTCACCACAAGCTGTAAACCATATTTTAAACTACTAAAAATACTTCCATTACCCTGTGCATATATATATTCAATTTGAAACAAATTAGCAGATACATACACATAATACAAGAAGTAAATCAGATCTACGCATTATAAGCCACAATACAACTTTATTCACACATAGCGTACAACATAAAGCAGTATTATTATATAACAAACTACCCGATGGCATTAAAAGTATAACATCGGAAGAAAAGGTATTAACTGGCTCTAAAAACATTTTTAAGAGAAGGTTGCTATTATTCAGTGGAAGAATACTTAAAACATGGTCAACATGTAGCTGACACAACTGTTTTCTTCGCTCAGTTCATATTGTAATTATGACTGTGTCAGAGTTCTGAGCGACTTCTTTAGCTAGAGCTGAAAGTGTTTCCTCAGTGCTAATCATGGCTTCAACTAGTAATGCAGCAAATACATTACCTAGTGTAGGAAGAGTACGGGCTTCTGATATTACATCAGAAAATGCGGAAGACTTTTTGCCGTCTGACAGTGATTTGGACATTGATGGCGAGTTTTCAGATTTTGAGGGGGGTGTTGAGGATATAGGTAGCAGTGAGGAGGAAAATGACTCATTTCCGACGCGTGTTCATGAAGAATCAACATTATGGAGGGGTCAAAATAACTCTAACACAAATAGACATACCTTCATGAGCACAGCCTCTGGTGTACAACTGAATACTCAGCTAACTTCTGATAGCCAACCAATTGACATTTTCACAAACTTTTTTACTACTGACTTACTGTCTTTCACTGTTTCGGAAAGAAATGTATAAACGAATAGGGTGAAGCCGGACCTGATTTCTAAAGGACATTTAGGACCTAAGAGTAGAATTCAGAAGTGGGCAGAAGTAACAATGAATGAGATCTACAGACTACTTGGTCTAATTATGCTCATGGGTGTTATTCGTAAACCTATGCTAGATATGTACTGATCTACAAATGACATGCTAGCTACCCCATTTTTTGGGAAATGCATATAAAAAACAGGTTTACTTCCATTTTGCGCTTCCTTCATTTCACCTGCTCAGAAAATGTAAATGATAAACTATACAAAATCAGACCAGTTTTTGATTACATTATTTCAAAATTCAAAGAAAATGATCTGCCTAGTGAAAGATCACTGTTGATGAAAGCCTGATGCATTGGAAGGGTCCCTTAGGTTGGAAACAATACATCAAAACAAAGAGGGCCAGATTTGTAGGTGAAAGTAAAACAGGATATCTTTATAATAGCTGCATATATACTGGCCAAGGGACTGATAACACAGGAGACAAAGATTTGGGGTTATCTGGCTCCATAGTAATGCACCTGATGGAATCGGTACTTATCAGCGTAGGACTGTATATTTAGATAATTGGTATAGTTCCCCTAAGTTATTCATGGCCTTACACGAAAGAGCAACAGATGCAATGGGAACAGTACGCTCAAATCGTATTGGTTTGCTAAAAGATGTGAATACAAAGGCTCTAAGAAGAGGAGAAATGCAGGTGCATCAGCTCCCACCCTTGACCTATGCTGCTTGGCAAGACAGGAGGGTTGTTGCAGCTCTAAGATTTTCATGATTGATACTGGAAAAATTGATGCTCGTAACAAAATATCAATTTTCAGGCCCAATATTACCCAGGAATACAATATGCATATGGGTGGAGTGGATCTAGTAGATCAGGGTATTACACGCATATCCCTCTTTGCGAAAAACATTCAAATGGTATAAAAAAGTATTTTTACACCAGCTGGATATAACCATATACAATTGTTTAGTAATTTGGAGAGCTCTAAACCCATGGAAGACAATGACGTAGCTGGACTTTTGTATACCAATAGCTCGCAGCCTAATTAAGCACTATAAAATTCAGAGACCTCTCCATACTGGGGGTAAGAAATCCACCACCCCAGCACCACTCAAGACTTGAAGGAAAACATTTTCCTAAACGGCTATAGTCTTGCTATTCGAACGGTTTCCATGGATTTATCTTTGTTAATAGATATCTCTCAGATAACGCACTGATGACTCCACTTGTATCTGTCATTTGTAACTCCTGCGAATTCCATTGGCTGAAGTGATGCGTTCATTGGTGCAGAGCACACAAACGGGAGGCGCGTCAGTATCCATCTCACTCTTTCAAGAATAACCAATACCTTATCAGAAAAGTTTCTATTAACAAAGATTAATTCATGGTAACCGTTCCACCAGCGCAACTATACCATCCACAGCAAAAACGTTGAGTCCCTTAAGAAAATGCCTGGTGTGCCACAAGAAAGGTGTCCAAATGGAAACTAGTATGTTTTGCTGTGTATGTGCACATGTGCCCTTGTGTGGTTATTCCTGTTTTGAGGTGTACTATTCAAGAAGAAACTTTCGAAGGTCAGCTTTTACTTCTTATTGAATTTATTTAAATCTACTGTAAAACATAAAGTTTAAAATAATTATTAAATAAACATTAAATGCATGTATGTACAGGATGTTTATACACATCCATATCGGTTTCGGACCTTTTAACTTGGACGCCATATGACGTCCATATGGGTGAAAGAGTTAATGTCATGACTGCAAGTTGCACATGGTAGCTCAATGGATAAGAGCGACTGGACGGAAACCAAGAGATCCATGGTTCAAATCACGGCAACGGAAATTTATTTCTCATGTTGACTCTAACCAGCTTAAAACTGTTACAAAAAGCATATTACTTTTCTACAATAAAAGTTTATAGTAACCTTCTATTCTTCTTGTAACAATTAAGTAGTCCTAAACCATATACAATTTTCAAGAAAGTTTTAACATCACTCTTACACACTCAATTGCGAAATTATCCTGAGATATGCATTAATGCTCCATTCAGCAGGTAAATTTCCAATACTTAGCTAAGACTGTATGCAGTGGCAATTTCCATTATATTGACTCACAGAAATGCATGGTATAGAGGTAACATGCTACTCACTGCTAAAAATCTAACTGAGGGCCAATTCTTAGCATGGCTTCCTTCAGAAGGAAAATAGAGCCATTGGTCCCTTTTTTGTAGATTTACGGAATGTAAAACAACCTCAAGTCTGATAAAGAGGCCCCTGAGCTAAATTAAGCAGTCTTTCATGCCCAATATAGAATGAGATGCTGAGGACCAAAGCAGTTAAACAGCCTCATTAAACACTCAATTTCAATGTCGAATACTGAGGTTAATGTCTGAAATAGTGATGGTTCATGATGTTCATTGATAATACATAATGTAAAATACAAACACAATAAAGGTACCAGAGTACTAGTATTATAATGCATGTGCCATGAATGTATGACGTGTTGAATGGGACATTATACAAATGCTTATACTGATTTCCAGGTTCGGATACATCCAACTATAGATGTGTGCAGTTGAGTTTGTTCACTTTCAATTTGAATTACTAGGTAGATTAAATCTCCAACTTTAGCTTGGCATTTGCTGTACCATCTGCATGGATTTAAGTTGAATGCTAGACTTGCTCATTCTTAATGCAATGCCTCCAAAGAGAAGGCCCTACTATCCATACTATTGACACATTCAAACATCTACGCAGACAAGCTTCAATCAGATTGATACCATTGCATAAAGCTATGGGACATAACTCAAGCAGTCACCATTTTAAGTTGGAAATTGGTCCTAGATTTCTGATCTACAACAATGCCAGGAGTTGGGACAATGTCTTATAAAACATCAAGAGACATTCAACAAAAGGAAATTCTTCACATTGAATGCAGCAATGGCTGTACTGCTGTCATGTCTTTGAGCAGTACATCATGCATTTCCTTTCTTGGAAGTGTTGAAAACAGTGTTGTTATGATAAATTAACTTTAAAGAGAGTCGATTAAAGACACTAGACAACACTTACTTTTAAATTTTTCCGGAACATGTTTCAGAGGCTTTGCCTCTATCATCGGCCGGCTCTCGACTGGTTCTCGTTGGTGTAGCTGACGATATTTTGTCACAGGTCTCCTCTGGTGGTGGTTCAAGGAACTTGCTGAACAAATCTTTCTGGGGGATGTCGAAATTGAATACTTTGTTCCTATTTTTTGAAATGAAGATTTGTTCCCATGTGGATAGTTCTTGTTTTCCTGATGTATGTTTCAGTAGTTTTGCTGAAACATACATCAGGAAAACAAGAACTATCCACATGGCAACAAATCTTCATTTCAAAAAATAGGAACAAAGTATTCAATTTCGACATCCCCCAGAAAGATTTGTTCAGCAAGTTCCTTGAACCGCCACCAGAGGAGACCTGTGACAAAATATCGTCAGCTACACCAACGAGAACCAGTCGAGAGCCGGCCGATGATAGAGGCAAAGCCTCTGAAACATGTTCCGGAAAAATTTAAAAGTAAGTGTTGTCTAGTGTCTTTAATCGACTCTCTTTAAAGTTAATACATCATGCATTGTTATATTACGTTACTGTAATGAGGTAATAATGAGAAACTTGTAGACTGTGTTAACTGTGTAGAGCTTCACAGTATAAGAAGCAGCAAACAAAACAAAAAAGAAAGAATTTTTGCTCTACACATTTATAATTGGCAATATATTGAGAGTTCAAGATTGTCACATTTAGCACCAGTCACGTATGTCACAACCTCGCTACTGCTAGCAGAACCCCTTACATACTACCATAGATGAAATTGCCTAACTCTCCCCCATGTAAACCAGAACAATCATAATGACATACTTGGGGATGGACTACTCCATGTATAATATACTGAACCACAACACTTATGATGGATAATTCTGCTAAATATTTAACTCATGACATCAAAGTACTTAAAATCGTGCTTTGAAAATAATCTACAATCTGGCCTTTAGAACAAATATAAAAACATTTGATCATATAACTAACATTTTATGATTACAAGTAATCATAATATATCTCCACAAAATAAAAAATAATCCTCTGAAGTCTAATCTAACATTTAAAAGCTCCCCACATATATAACACAAGAAATAAAGGAAACCTAACAAAACCAATACTGAAAACTTCTACTTATGGCCTGAACAGCTTAACCTCACACGTTATCAACTTATATAATGCGCTGCCACTGGAACTGAAAGGCTGCAGGAACATAAAGGGTTTATAAGGAAAGTTGCTGAAAATTTACTGCAGGCATATTTTGAAGCTGCCAAAGTGTCACTCATTTAATTAAATGAATTGGTTAAAAATGAATATGTATTAATGTATCATTTGTAGCTTTTTATTGGTAAAAGTGTAGAATGAGTGCGAACGGATATCGTGGCTCTGATGTCATAGTTTGGGCATTGCCAACTTCCAGAGCGTGCTCCGAGGAAAATACCAACATTACACAAGAAAGCCAGCGGTTCTGTAATATGCGACGTAAAGCATCAGTAGAACATTGCCACAGTTGTTATTATCATTATTACATATTATATTTTTACTATTATTATCACAATTATTTAAAACTTAAAGGAATCCAGCACAAAGTTTTGGAATTGACATTATGTAAGTAAACCAGCGATACAGTAACACCCAACTAAAGATCAGTGGATCCTTGCTAGAGTTTTTTTTTTATTAATCATTATATTGATATAATTATATGCTACGCTCTATCCCCATTACTATCGCTAGTTTATAATAACAAGAAAATGTGTTGGCAACGCTCCGCTGTTTTCGCGGATTTCGGAGCGCCGCAGTTGGCAACAAGTTGTTTTCATGACGTCATACGCTACCAACACAACTGTGCGCACTCATTCTGCACTTTTGCCCTTTTTTGTAATGTTCTCTGCTCCTACTATTTATTGAGTTATAGTGAATGTTTGTTTTATATATGTTATTCTTGTATGGTAATTAATTACTACTATAAAAATGTAATATCAGTATTGTTAGGGCTGTTTGCCATCTTTTTATATATTTTTGTACTGTTCCCTAGCATGAGCTTCGGCTCTGGAAACCTTTTCAGATAACAGTAAATAAATAAAAATAAATAAGATTGAGTCTTTTATCAACCAATAGTAATTTAAGCCCAGTCCAGGTTTAGATATACAAATTTCAGTTCCCAGTGGTTTCACTGAGGATCACTAAGTTCTGAAAGTCTTAGCTACTACCTTACTTATTTTGAGGTTAAAGCTAAACACAACGCTTTGTTGACACTTGAAATGGAAAAATTTGCAACATATAACAGGCCAAAAGTACGTAAGACAAGATACCGTTATCAACATGGTCAAAATAATATTAATTTAGAAGATATTAATATAATGCGAATAACTGTAACACAACCAGCAAACTGACGGCGTGAAGACCGTAAACCATGCCATATGTAAGATATTGCACTTGCGGGGTTTTGAATAACAAAATAGGAGCATGAACACCAAGAAACTGAAAATAAAAGTAGTATTATATCACACCTGGGAAAACGAGATATTCCACGTCTGTTAATTTTTGCACTTCCACTAGAAACTTGCTCGCTCGCTCGTGCTGACTGGCTGTATATACGAATTGACCTTCATGGGCGTAATCCATATGGCCCTGGCCCACTACCAACATAACACTACCAAACGGCAATTCGGACAGAGTTAAATACGACACAGGGCTTTAAAACTTTAGAAACAAACATTTAAAAACCCGAGAGTTTATTCTTCCGACATTCACTGTAACATATACTTGTCAAAATTATGATAGGAAGAAACTTGTTCTAACAAGATTTGTGAAACTCGTTCACGACGAGGACAACACAGTTTGGTCCCGTCACTGAGCAGCGCTCTAGAACACTTCATACAGAAAACAACCACACCAAATCAACATAAATCATTTTAACCATCACCATACACCAAAACATACTGTGTTTTATCACCACCAAGAAACATTTAACATCCGTAATTATTCTAGCCTGAAGTAGAACTTTGCAATCAGACCACTCAGTCAAAAGTAATAATCATTTCAATGGCAGTTCTTACTCATTCGTATTCCTTCACAGTGCTGATATGTTCCACATAACTGTTTTCTTCTTCTTTTCTCAATGTAGCCGGCTTTCTTGGGTTAAAATCCGCATGCCAAACCAAATTACCATGATTTACAAAACTGAATCTCAACGACTGCCAATTTGATCATTCCATGGCCGTATAAATCAAATACTTCAATGCCAAGGATAAATGATACATTCCAAGTGTTGTGGTTACTTGAATTATGTCCCAAGAGGAAGCATTTACCATGAATAAAGTGTATACTTTAAGAAATTGCACTGCATTATTGAACATACATAGGTTTAAGACATTTGAGTGTTTCATGATAACCTACTATAAGCAATACTCATACAAATCATAGGTTTATGGTGTATTAGTGTTTCTTATCTATTGGAAATTAGCTTCTTTTCTGGTATTCAAAGGGCTCTCTTTGCTGCAGTATCCTACATCTGGCATGGTTTCGAGTCTTCAAACCCCAATATTTTTACGAAAGTTACACTTATGAATAAAGCAAGTGCGTGGGTTTCAGGATTCCGAAGTGATAAAGTTATTAACTTCTATTTCACCTTATATTGACCCCATTGGGTATCATGTTATAGACTGGACGAGTTCGTTAACTTTGTAATATACTATGTTAAGGTTAGCCCCCATTTCTATCGTAAACAAAGTCCGCTGTGTTTGTCAGATCCCAAGAAGACCAAATCTGAGGGATAAGCATATTGTGACTTTGTGGGTTCGTGAAATAATAAAACTAGGTTACGAAACACAAAAACTACACTTTATTCTCCTCGAAATACACTGTTCACCATTACAAAATTGCTAGAACCTCAAAACTGTTTATTTTTTACAAAAACTACGTTCAACTGTCCGTCGCTACCGGTAACGATCGGCCATCATTTTTCATCGGCTTCGCGAGCCTACCACCAGGGTGACACTGCTCCCTCCTCAAGGCTGGTCGTCCCGAACAGCGCCTTCGTAGCGGGCCAGGCGATCCAGGTGTACCACCAACATCTTTCCTCGGGGCACCTTCTGGATGCGGTAGACCACGTCGTTAATCCTCCTCACCACACATTACGGTCCTTGCCATGGCTGCTGAAGCTTCGGGCAGCGTCCCTTGGTCCGGGTCCGGCGGTACAACCAGACCAGGTCACCTTGCTGGAACCCTTGGCTGTTGGCTTGCCTGTCGTATCGGGTTTTCATGCGGTCGCTCGCCTTCTGGATGTTCTGGCGAGCCATTTCGTGCATGTCGTGGAGGTGGTCCAGCAAGTTCTCCACATCCCTCAAGAGTGGCCCCAAGTCTGCGTCCGCCAGCTGCTCCCTCCTCAGGCCTGCGCTATCCCAGCCATCCTCAGGCAATGCCGTGACTACTCGAACTGCTGCGGCACGCTCCTTCCCCTCCACTCTTGTGCATTGGCCGCACTCTTCTGGACAGGGTCTTCGGGACATAGCGTCCGCGTTACCGTGACTCTTCCCTCTGCGATGTTCCGAGGTGAAGTCGTACTCCTGCTGACTCTGGAATCAACGTGCTGTCTGGCCTTCCGGTCGCCCCGTCACCATCACCTCGCTCCTCGCGGGGACAACCACGTCTTCGTTGAAGATGACCCTGCAAGTTCCAAGGCGCTCTTCTGGTTGACGGAGTATAACCTCTTCTCCGTTGAGCCTCAGGGCCTTCCTGCCGACGTCGACCGTCGCATCGTGGCTCCTGAGGGCATCCAGTCCCAGAATCACCTCCTCAGCCACCTTCGCGACGAACACCCACAGACGCACGGCACTCCGTCCCAAGTTCAGCTCCAGTAGGGCCTCCTTCTCCACAGGCATGGTGTCGCCCGATGCTGTCACAAGCTCG
This sequence comes from Mantis religiosa, assembly GCA_030765055.1. Lineage (NCBI taxonomy): Eukaryota > Metazoa > Arthropoda > Insecta > Mantodea > Mantidae > Mantis > Mantis religiosa. Next base: position 3,475,827 of record JAUKNK010000031.1, on the reverse strand, counting down.
TATGGTCGGCTCGGCTTCCTCGTCGGCAAACCCTTCGCTACGTCAGGTCTGATGATGGTCACGGCCGCCCCGGTGTCCACCAGCACGCAGCACGGCTTTCCTCTTACCCAACCGTCCGCGATGAGGCTGTCATCCATACGCCGGCTGACGGCGCGCAGTCACTCGAGGGGATGGTGGTGAGGGCGCCGACGTGCCCCTCTCCACGACGGCCCTTACTCGTTTTCCGGCTGCTCTTCCTGGTGTGGGCAGTCTCTCCGCAGGTGTCTGGGCTGTCCACACCCAGCGCTCCAGGCGGTTCAGTTCAAAGATTATATTGTGGTAGCAAAATGTATGAAGTGTCAAAACCTAGGACACGTAGCAAAATATTGTAGACAAGAGGTATCTGTGTGCTCACACTGCGGGGAACAAGATCATACAAAGAAAGAGTGTCAAAAAGCTAAAGGTAAGGAGAAGTCCGTATGTATTCCATGCAGCACAAGAAAGAAAAACCTAACTACTGGGACAAAAGTACACTGTCAAAATAGGAATGTATGCCCAACGTATAAGATGTTTTGGGAACAGTTAATTAATAGAACAGACTATGGACAAGATAACCCAAATGGAGTAGAGTAAGAGAATAATTAACATAAGACATGGATCACAAACAAGTAGGAAACAAGGTAAACCAACTGCAACTTCTAAGACCTTTCAGTCATTGGAAGTGAAGAAGAAATATATTGCTACATATGTAAGGAACCTGCAGTTGCCTGTAAGACCGCAATATTTTATAGATAGCTATTTGTATAATAATAACACTAATGAAATATCTAAGATTCATTAAACAAAGAATGGTAATGGTAAGTGAAATACAGCAAATAAAGAGCATAAGAATAGGTCAGATAAATGCACAGAGATCAAGGCTAGTGATGCAGGAATTAAGAAAGGTAATAGAAGACAGGCAATTGGATATCCTATGCATACAAGAGCCGTATGTCTTTAAAGGAAAACCTATACATGTGGCTGCTACAACTAGAATAATAGTAGAGGGCGATCAACCAAAAGCAATAATTCTAATCCTCAACAAAGAAATACAGGTGGTAAAGATTACACAATTGTGCGACGAACATGTTAACTGCATTGAGGTAACAACTGATGGTGTAAGCTTCATCCTGTGTAATCATTATTTTCAATATAGTGATGATATTCAAATACACATTGACAAGATGGAAAGAGTGCTAGACCTGATGTCAAGAAAGTCCATTATATATGGTATGGATAGTAATGCCAAATCAAAGAGGTGGTATAGTAAAAATCCTGATAGTAAGGGAGAAATATTAGAAGAAATATTACTACAGAACGATATGATCATAATGAATACACCATTTAATCCATTTACTTTTGAAAATTGAGCTGGAGCAGAGGAGAATATAGACCTTACGGTAGCCAAAGGAGAAATTGTGAATCGTATCAGTAATTGGAAAGTGGCGCAACAACTAACAACTAGTGACCACAATTTAATATATTATGATATAGTAACATGGACAGAAGGGGAACATCAAAATCATCAGAAGAAAAGAAAATATCAGATAAAGAACGCTGATTGGGCAAAACTGAGAGGTTCAATTAAAATTCCCAATGAAATACAAATTGGAGGAAATATAGATAAAAAAGCTAAGCAATTAACTCAAAGCATACAACAGGCGATGGAGCAGGCATTAAAGAAATGTACAAATACTGATGGAAAGTATAAGGTATGGAATGACAAACTGCAAAAACTAAGGAGCAGAGTGAGGAAGTTAAGAAGATATTATCAGCTAAGTCGGACTGCGCAAGAAAAACAGATTAGACTTCAGGAATATAGAGAAGTGAAACAACAATATAAGATCAAACTGGAAGAAACGAGACAAGAAACATGGAAAAGATTTATAGAGGAAAATTTGGATGAAAATGAATGGGGGACTCCGTATAAAATAGTCATGGAGAAAATAAAAGCACCGGAAGTAATCTCAACAATAAAGAAACCTGATGGAACTTATACAGAATCGTGGACAAGCTCTATGAATCACCTGTTGCAGATATTACTTCCTAGTGACGAACAAGAACAAGAGAATGAGGAAGAGCAAGCTATGCGACGTGACTTTCAAAATGTATATATTAATAAAAGAGTAATCTACCCATATGACGTTTCGGAAGTAAAGTTAGCAATCCGAGAACTAAAGAAGAAAAAAGCACCAGGACCAGACAATATAAATGCAGAAATTCTACAAAACTTGGAAGAATCTATAGCACCATACTTATGTAGCCTACTTAATGCATGCCTGGTACAGGGGCGAGTTCCATACTGTTGGAAAGAAGCAGAGGTAGTAATACTAAAAAAATCAGCAAATAAGGAACCAACAGAGCCAAAAACATATAGACCAATATGTCTATTAAACACAATAGGAAAGGTACAAGAGAAATTAATATTAAAAAGGATAAAGGAATATCGAATTATGATAGGCATGACCCGGAAACAATTTGGCTTCAGAAAGGGGAAATCCACTGAGGTGGCCATAAATGTGGCGTTAGAAGCGATAAAAAGAAGTACAAATAAATATGTATTAGGAGTATTCATTGACTTTGCTGGAGCCTTTGACAACTTATGGTGGCCGTATCTATTTAAAATCATGGAAGCGAAACAATACCCAAAAGTTCTATACAATGTACTCAGAGATTATTGTAAAGATAGACGGGTACATGTCACCGGCAGAGATGGAAAAATTACAAGAGAAATTACCAAAGGTTGCCCACAGGGATCCATTTTGGGGCCCCTCTTCTGGGACATCATGACGGAGCCAATACTAGAAGAATCAGCTGTATCACAGGATATCATCGAAATTGTTGCCTATGCAGATGACATTCTGATTATTACAGAGGGAAATAGTAGGATGGAGTTAGAGAGAAAAACGAACTCAACTTTAAAGAAATTTAACAACTGGTGTAATCAAGCCAAACTAAAAATATCAGCGAACAAATCTGCCTATGTACTAATGAAAGGAGAATTAATTAGGGACCCGACTATTAAGATAGATAATGAAAATATAAAAAGGGAAAAAAGTAATTAAATATCTTGGAATACACCTGGATGAAAAGAGAAACTTTGAGCAACACATAAAGAAAACCAAAGAAAAAACTATAAAAATAATGATGAAATTGTCTACTTTAGCAACGAGAACATTTAAATTACCGCCAAAGGCTATAACTTCATACCACATGAGTTTTGTTGTGGGAATAACAGCATATGGAGCTGGGGTATTGGCTGATAGAGTTAATATAAAAAAGAATGTGAAGATGATACGATCCATACAGAGAACAGGATTATTGAAATGTATTGGAGCCGTTAAGACATCTACCATGGCACTATTAATTGCAGTGGGGACATGGCCATTGGACTTGATAATCAAACAGCGCGGAGCCAACTATTGGGTTAAAAAAGGGGACTTGAGTAAAGTAGAGAAAATATTAGGATATCCGTGTTCTACCAAAAAGGAAATAAATCAGAGACTTATAGAAGAATGGCAGCAAGAATGGAACAACATAGAGGAAGGTAGAAGAACGTACAATTTGTTTCCAAATATAAGAGAAAGATTACGCTTAAGACAAATACAGCCAAGAAGAGCAGGTATACAATTTCTAACTGGCCATGGACCATATCGGACTTATTTCAAAAGAATTGGAAGCTCAGATAGTGATATATGTGACAGCTGCAATATACAGGATACACCAGAACACACATTGTTTGAATGTAAAAAATATAAAGATTTGTTAGAACACCATAGAAGTATGCTACAAGGGATATATATATATATATATATATATATATATATATATATATATATAATATCGTCAGAGATCCTGTGGACTTTAGAACACTGGAAGAAATGGCCGAGATCATCTCTACGCGAGTCATGCAGGAATATAAACAACAGATAGAAAGACGTGAAAGAGGAGAACCGCGGAGAAGGAGAGAGGAACAGGCAGCTGTAGAACCAAGGAGGGCAAAAAGGAATATACAAAGGGAACCAGAGGATGGAATAAGGCGAGAAAATGAAATGGAAGATTAACAGGAACAACATATATGTGACCAGGAAATACCACAAAGGATCAACAGGAGATGCCAATACTGGACATCCATACACAGAATAGGAGCAGATTAGCGGTAGACTCAGAAGAAGAGCGGAGTTAGCAGACATCTGCAATAGAATAATGTTTACGAAAGAAATCGGAACTGATGGACGAATTCTCTCCAAATGATGGTGGAAACACTACAAGTCTAACCGAGAGGAATATTACTACCAATAGTCGGATAGGAAATGACAGCAAATAAATGATAGAAAGTCTTATGTAGTAGACTTATGTAGTGAGTTAGTTTGAGGAATTGTAAAGCTACTGGTTTCCGGTAGCTAGTGGGACAGGACAATAGTGAATGTAAATGTTAGCAAGTAGGATATATGATATAGATAGGGTAGGTAGTTTTCATGAGTTCTAAAGCTGCTGGTTTCCAGTAGCAAGTAGGTTAGAGTTAGCTAGTAGGTTAGGATTATTTGGAAAGTTAGATTAGGGAATATCTGCAAAGATAAGTATTGTAAATGGAACTAATAAATAAGACAGAAGGATAAAGAATATAAATCTGTGAAGAGCTTTGCCCTGGTATAGCTTCAAGATGCCAGGGCATGTGTTGAGCAGATTTTATTTTTTTTATTTTTTTTATTTTTATATTTTTTTATATTATTAATATGTCCACACCCCCAACACAGGCCACTAGGTGTTCGCCGGCGTCCCTCAGCTGGTCTTCTGTCTCCGGCGTAGCGGACACTCCTCGTTCTCGACGTCGGGATAGATGTTCCTTTGGCCGCCTCCATCCTTAATGCCGCTGTCAGCGCCTCGTGGATGGTTTTATATTCGCCGAGCATTAGGCGCTGACGAATCTCCGTGTCCCGTACCCCGTCGACAAAATTGTAGGCGGCTTTCCGGGATACAAACTCCAGTGGCAGGTCAACCAAGGCCTTGCTAGCCAGCTGCTCGATCGCTATGGCGAACTCCTGCACTCTCTCCCCCGGCTGCTGCGACCTTGCCTTTAGCTGGCTGCGGTATGCTGCGGCTAAGCGGTGGTTCCCGAAGCGACTCTCCAGGGCCTCCCAGATGTCCTTGGGTGCCGCCGTCGTCTGCACCGCGTTTAGGATTTCCGCGGCCCGTCCCTGGAGGCTGGCTATTAACTGTGTGGCCTCCTCCTCCGGTGACTATCTGTTGTGCTTGGCCACTGTGTCGAACTGGCAGCGGAAGACCTCGAATGTTGACGCGCCGTCATATTTCGGAGGTTTGACGCGCGCCGATGTTGTGTCACGTCCCGGTGCGTCAGCCTTCAAATCCTTCCCTGCCGACGACGTCCTCCACCATGGCGTTCAGGGACTTGACGCTGCTGTCGGCCTTTCCCTCCAGGTTGTTTACGCGGTTCGCGAGGTCTTCAACGTCTTCAATCATAGCGTTCAGGGACTTGGCGTTATTGTCGGCCTTTTCCTCTAGGTCATTGAAGCGGTTCGCCAGGTTCTCGACGCGCTCGTAAACTTGGCCCATCCGCTTGCCCAGCTCCGTCACGTCATCCCTCACGCCGGCCAACTGTTCCTCAAATTTGGCGGCGAGGACCTCGTTCGCCTCCTTCATTTCCGTGGCCAGACTGTCGTTCGCTGCCTTCATTTCTGTGGTCAATTCGGTCTTTATTTCTTTCAACTCTGCGGCCAGGTTGTTATTTGCCGCTTCTGTTTTTGTTGTTAACCCGTTCATCTTCGCGGCCAAGTTGTTATTTGCCGCTTCCGACTTCGCTGTTAATTCGTTCATCTTCTGCAAAAGCATTTCCAATACCGATTCCATGGCCATAATCTTCGGTGATGTTGTTGTCCCGCTTCCTGACACCAGTTGTGACTTTGTGGGTTCGTGAAATAATAAAACAAGGTTACGAAACACAAAAACTACACTTTATTCTCCTCGAAATACACTGTTCACCATTACAAAATTGCTAGAACCTCAAAACTGTTTATTTTTACAAAAACTACGTTCAACTGTGCGTCGCTACCGGTAACGATCGGTCATCATTTTTCATCGGCTTCGCGAGCTTACCACCAAGGTGACAATATACTTACCTACAAGTAGGTACAGCGGCACCTATGAATTTGTTTTTCTTTCAATCTTACTTTATGTATTAACATTGAAAATTTCGGAACCATCAACATTTTAAGCATATACCTCAGAACATGTATTCTAGTAGGTAAATAATAATGTAAAACTTCACAAGAAATAAAATGAAATTAAATCATGGTGACTGCAATGTGCCCCATGTATAGTTAGTATAGGGGGTGTTTGAAAACGATACCGAACGAACTAATAGAAGTGGTTGCTCAGCTTCTATGTAACATATATAGATAGTTTTACCGCCAATATAGCCGCATAAAAATGCTCCAGAATGAGTGTGGATTAGGCAGTGACAGGAACAACGACGCGTGCCTCACGCTGTAGGAGTTCGCAGAAATATGTAACTGTTTGTAAACATACCCGCATACTCCGCAGTAGTTTGCTACTATTAAGAATTTCTTTGGTTTGTGAAGCCGCAATAAATAAACTATTGCCTAGTTACTGTTACGAGTGTTTAATGTGCTCCAAAATTCCGTTATAGCAGTCGATGATGGCAAATAAGCTGGTGGACATATGCGAAGTTAATGTTAGTGAGGTTGACGATGGATAGATGATGGACAGATGGATAGATGATGGATAGATGGATCGATGGATGGATCGATGGATGGATCGATGGATGGATCGATGGACGGACCGACAGACGGACCGACAGACGGACTGACAGACCGACAGACGGACAGACAGACAGACAGAGATAGATAGACAGATAGACAGACAGGCAGACAGGCAGACAGATAGACAGATAGATAGACAGACAGACAGACAGACAGACAGACAGACAGACAGACAGACAGACAGACAGACAGACAGACAGACAGACAGATAGATAGATAGATAGATAGATAGATAGATAGATAGATAGATAGATAGATAGATAGATAGATAGATAGATAGATAGATAGATAGATAGATAGATAGATAGATAGATAGATAGATAGATAGATAGATAGATAGATAGATAGATAGATAGATAGATAGATAGATAGATAGATAGATAGATAGATAGATAGATAGATAGATAGATAGATAGATAGATAGATAGATAGATAGATAGATAGATAGATAGATAGATAGATAGATAGATAGATAGATAGATAGATAGATAGATAGATAGATAGATAGAGAGATAGATAGATAGTTTTATTCACCTTAGGAATATACAATATTCATGGCTTCGTCAAATTTGTACCCATAAGAATAATACATTTCTTATGAGTAATACAATTACGAATAATACAATAGTAATTAAATAATACAATAGTAGTTAAATAATACAATTGTGATTAAAGTAATTCAGTAGTAATTAACAGAATAATAATACAAATAGTAATTAAGAATAAGGCAACTTAGGTCACATAATAGTTTAATGTATTACATTTTTAAGAACTAGGCTGTAAGAGACATAATTTTTACCAAAAAAATCAATATTTACTTTATTATTTAATTTTGCTTCTTAGAAACTCATCTGTTGTCTGTGACATTACTTTTAGTAGGATATTTTTTACAGCTTTTCTGAATAAGACAAGTATCACCTCCGAAGTTGCACAGGTATTTATTCACAAACATCATTTTAAGAAGCATAGATATGTTGATCATGTCTTAAGTATTCTTCCACTGAATAATAGCAACCTTCTCTTAAAAATGATTTTACAGTCAGTTTAAACCTTTTTTCCGATGTTATACTTTTAATGCCATCGGGTAGTTTGTTATATAATAATACTGCTTTATGTTCGAAGCTATGTGTGAATAAAGTTGTATTGTGGCTTATAATGCGTAGATCTGATTTACTTCTTGTATTATGTGTATGTATCTGCGAATTTGTTTCAAATTGAGCAAGTACAATTCTTGTCCTAACTAGAGCTTCATATATATATATATATATATACACACACACACAGGGTAATGGAAGTATTTTTAGTAGTTTAAAATATGGTTTTCAGCTGGTGGTGAAAGGAATATTTACTATATAACGAATAACCCTTTTCTGCAGTCTAAATATTTTTGATACATCTTTAGCATTTCCCCAGCGAAGTATACAATATATACATTTCATTCGAAATTTCACTCACCCAGAATCACATGCGAATCACGTCGCGGTCACCAAATAGTTGCTGTCTTTTATTAATATTGATTAATTATATATAATATATAACACCAAATTATAATAAAATATTGTTAGCCTGGCGGTAGACTCGCGAAGCCGATGAATAAATGATGGCCGGTGGAGATTCGGGAAACTTCGGGGCCGATCGTTTCCGGAAGCGACAGACAGTTGAGTGTAGTGTTTGAAAAAAAAAAACAGTTTTGAGTGATCTAGCAATTTGTAATGGTGAACGGTGTATTGCTAGGAAAATAAAGTGTAGTTTTTGTGTTTTGTAACCTCGTCTTGTTATCTCACGAACCCATAAGGTCACAACTGGTGTCAGAAGTGGAACATACGACAACGGAAGCTGCATTGGCAAAGATTTTAGAGAAAATGGAAGAAATGAAGACGGCAAATGAAAACCTAGCTGCAAAAACGGAAGCGGAAAATAACAACCTGGCCGCGGAAATAACAGCGAAGATGGAAGCGGCAAATAACAACCTGGCCGCGGAAATAACAGCGAAGACGGGAGCGGCAAATAGCAACTTGGCCACCACAATGACCGCAAAGATGGCCGAACTGACCACAGAAATGAGGGCAGCGAACGACAGCCTGGCCACGGAGATGAAAGCGGCAAACAAGGCCATTGCCGTGAAATTTGAAGAACAGTTGGCCGGCGTGAGGGATAACGTGACTGAGCTGGGCAAGCGGATGGGCCAAGTGGATGAGCGCGTCGAGGACCTGGCGAGCCGCGTTGACGACCTGGAGGGAAAGGCCGACACCAGCGTCAAGTCCCTGAACGCGATAGTAGAGGACGTCGTCGGCAGGAAACTGAAGGATTTGAAGGCCGACGCGCCGGGACGCGACACTACATTTGCGCGCGTCAAACCGCCGAAATATGACGGCGCGTCAAATTTTGAGGTCTTCCGCCGCCAGTTCGACACAGCGGCCAAGCACAACAGATGGTCACCGGCGGAGGAGGCGGCCACACAGCTAATAGCCAGCCTACAGGGACGGGCCGCGGAAGTCCTAAACGCGGTGCAGACAACGGCGGCGCCCAAGGACATCTGGGAGGCCCTGGAGAATCGTTTCGGGAACCACCACTTAGCCGCAGCGTACCGCAGCCAACTAAAGCCAAGGTCACAGCAGCCGGGGGAGTTCGCCATAGCGCTTGAGCAGCTAGCTGGCAAGGCCTTGGTTGACCTGCCACTGGAGTTCGTATCCCGGGGAGCCGCCTACAGCTTTGTCGACGGGGTACGGGACACGGAGATTCGTCAGCGCCTAATGCTCGGCGATTATAAAACCATCCACGAGGCGCTGAAAGCGGCATTAAGGATGGAGGCGGCCAAGGTGGCATCTATCCCGACGTCGAGAACGAGGAGTGTCCGCTACGCCGGAGACAGAAGACCAGCTGTGGGACGCCAGCGAACACCTAGTGGCCTGTGTTGGGGGTGTGGACAGCCCGGACACCTGCGGAGAGACTGCCCACACCTGGTAGAGCAGCCGGAAGAACGAGTAAGGCCCGTCGTGGAGAGGGGCACGTCGGCGCCATTATCACCCTCCCCTCGAGTGACAATCCGCGCCGACAGCCGTTGGATGGATGACCTCATCGCGGACGGCTGGGTAAGAGGAAAGATGTGCCGCGTGCTGGTGGACACCGGGGCGGCCGTGACCATCATCAGACCTGAAGTGGCGAAGGGTTTGCCGACGAGGAAGCCGAGCCGACCATACGAGCTTGTGACGGCATAGCGCGACACCATGCCTGTGGAGGAGGCCCTGTTGGAGCTGACCTTGGGACGGAGTGCCGTGCGTCTGTGGGTGTTCGTCGCGAAGGTGGCTGAGGAGGTGATTCTGGGATTGGATGCCCTCAGGAGCCACGAGGCGACGGTCGACGTCGGCCGGAAGGTCCTGAGGCTCAACGGAGAAGAGGTTATACTCCGTCAACCAGAAGAGCGCCTTGGAATTTGCAGGGTCATCTTGAACGAAGACGTGGTTGTCCCCGCAAGGAGCAAGGTGATGGTGACGGCACGACCGGAAGGCCAGACAGCACGTTGGGTCCAGAGGCCGCAGGAGTACGACTTCACCTCGGAACATCGCAGAGGGAAGAGTCACGGTAACGCGGACGCTATGTCCCGAAGACCCTGTCCAGAAGAGTGCGGCCAATGCACAAGAGTGGAGGGGAAGGAGCGTGCCGCAGCAGTTCGAGCAGTCACGGCAGTGCCTGCGGATGGCTGGGATAGCGCAGGCCTGAGGAGGGAGCAGCTGGCGGACGCAGACTTGGGGCCACTCTTGAGGGATGTGGAGAACCTGGTGGACCACCTCCACGACATGCACGAGATGGCTCGCCAGAACATCCAGAAGGCGAGCGACCGTATGAAAACCCGATATGACAGGCAAGCCAACAGCCAAGGGTTCCAGCAAGGTGACCTAGTCTGGTCACCTGGGAAACTATAAAAGCAGCGCAATCATGCTTATAAGCAATTCATTGTTATTATATACATATTAGAGTACTTAATCCAGCAAAGGTGTTATAAAATAAGTTTTATATAAAACAGTGTGGATGAAATACACATTTGTTTAAGTTTGTTGTACATATGTTATTACCAAAAGCATGACACTTAAAGTTTTGTGGGGAAAAGTTGAATATCGCTTAATCTAAACAGTTCAGGTTGGGCATGTTCTTCGAATTTACCCTCTAATTTGTGAAACAGTGCACAAGAGTCGCTAAATATAGTAAGAAACCAACGGCAGGGGACCGGTCTCCAACTACAACAATAACACTTCGGGGGTTTCCAGGTAATTGATTATATATTAAACAATATAAAATCACATAACCTAAGAATAGGATAGGTTAAGAAAAACAAATGTCTGCAAATAGCAGCCAACAACGCCCCCTAAAGAACGTTAATCATACAGACATCCTAAAACAACTGACAGTAACAAATCCAAAGAATGTAAACAGAAGAGATTCCTCTACAGTAATGACAACAAATCACAAAGATGCTACATCTCAGCAAATAACATACTCAAAGGCACTACAAACGCCACCCAACAGAGAACAAGTAATTGTTATTGAATCTAGAGAGAGCATTTCAATTAAACATTATCTTCTAGCGGTAGGTAAACTTATGGACCCAGCAAACATAAGACTATCAAATGGGTGAGTTTGCCTTTATTTAGTAAACCAGAAAATAGTAGAGGGGCTTACGACATAGCATCAAAACATAGTAATAAACAACGAGTCATTGTACCTGAGACCTCTACTGATAAAAAATAAGCGAATTATCCTATCCAATATGTGTCCAGTTATTCCAAACAAGACCATAGAAGAAAGCCTACTAAAAGTAGATGTAAATTTAGCATCGACTATTAAGAACACACGAGCAGGTATCCCTATACCAGATTTCTCACACATCATGAGTTTTCGTTGACAATTATATGAAAATCCTGAAGACCTACAGAAATTCCCAGAAAGCAGCTTGATAGCTTATGGAGTTAATTATTGCATATATATTTTCACAGACAATCCTAACTGCTTTCTTTGTAAACAAAAAGATCACCTTGCAAGACAATGTAAAATTAACAATATCCTACCCTCAGTAAGCTCTATCATATCTACTGACGACAATACATCACAACTATCAGATGACAGCGCTCTAGAAATGAATGAAGAAAGCCCTTCCAAGAAAAAAGAAATACAGGATAAAATACACAATATACGTAACATTATCTACACAAAAGAACAACCAATAGTAACACAACAAACGGATCATATAAAACCATAATTAGAATCTAGGCCCAACGAATTCCCTTTCAACTATGAACAATTGAAAAACCTTTACGAAAATGCACTGGGAGCTACAGATGTCATAAATGTAGCAAAAACACATACAAATGCCTTAGAAAGTTTTACTAGAGGCTTACAGAAAAAAACATCATCTTCTAAATTCACAGGGAATGAAAACCAGACAACCAGAATAATAATCAAATCAAAACAAGGATAAGACAACAAAAGAAGGTGTCGTCATCAAGAGTGTAAGAGAAGGAGCGTGCCGCAGCTGTCAGAGTGGTCACTGCAGTGCCTGCGGATGCCTGGGATAGCGCAGGCCTGAGGAGGGAGCAGCTGGCGGACGCAGACTTGGGGCCACTCTTGAGGGAATTGGCACGGACAAGACCAACCTGGGAGGACATCACACTGAGGAGCGCAACCTGCAAGTCGTACTAGGCCCAATGGGACTCACTGAAGACAAGAGAGGGCGTGTTCTTACGGGAATGGGAATGGCCTGATGGGAAGGCGCAGAGGGAGCAGTTGGTACTCCCCCGAAGTAAGGTACCGGAAGTCTTGGAGGATGTGAATGCAGCTGCTTCAGGAGGACACCTGGGAGCAAACCGAACAATCGACACACTCCTACGGCGCTACTACTGGCTGAGGCTCCGAGCAGACGCTGAGATCGTGCCGCCAATATAATGTGTGCGCGGCGTTTCGCGGCCCCAGACTAGGACCCGGGGTCGCATGCAGCAAAACAACGTCGGAGCGCCATTCGAAGCGATCGCCGTCGACATAGCTGGACCATCTCCTGTGTCCGACCGAGGCAACAAGTACCTGATGGTGGTCGTGGACTGCTTCACCAAGTGGCCGGAGGTGTAGGCCATTCTGAACCAGGAGGTGAAGACATAAACAGACTGCCTTGTGGAGCAAGCTTTCTGTCGATTTCGGGTGTCGTTAGAGCTTCACAGCGACCAGGGAAGCAATTTTGAACCCAATCTGATGAATGAGGCACTGGAAATTCTTGGGGTAATCAAGACCAGCACCACACCCCTACATTCACAGTCGGACGCCATGGTGGAAAGATACATCAAGGCCTTAGAAGAGCACCTGAAGAAGGTTGTCGCCAGCCATCAGCGAGACTGGGACGTCAAAGTGCCACTGTTCTTGCTGGCCTACCGCTCGTCAACACACGACACCACTGGGATGACGCCAGCCAGATTAATTTTCGGCCGCCGAGAGTTACGCCCCCCTGTGATCTAGCTTTTGGAAGCCCCCAGGACGCAAAACAGACAACAACCGATTATGCGGAGAACCTGGTGGACCATCTCCACGACATGCATGAGATGGTTCGTCAGAACATTCAGAAGGCGAGCGACCGCATGAAGACCCGATATGGCAGGCAAGTCAACAGATAAGGGTTCTAGCAGGGTAACCTAGTCTGGTTGTACCGCCCCACACGGACCAAGGCACGATGCGCGAAGCTCCAGCAGCTATGGCAACGGCGGTACCGCGTGGTAAAGGGGATTAACGACGTGGTCTACCGCATCCAGAATGTGCCCCGAGGGAAGATGTTGGTGGTACATCTGGATCGTCTGGCCCGCTACGACGGTGCTGTTCGGGACGACCAGCCTTGAGGAGGGAGCACTGTCGCGAACCCATTGTCTACGATAGCGCGGCTACTGTACACAAAGTGCCGGAAAATAACGATCTGGGATAAAAAGAACTTGCGTCACAGATTAAGTTACGCTTCTGGAAGGTTCGGGTTTCGTCTAGCGATAGAACATTCGATGTCTTGATTATTCCACAAATACCTAGTCATTGTTAGATAATAGTCTCGAATTATCAGTGAGGTACTTAAGGAAGCGAGGACTCGCCATGAGTCAGTTCTAAACAGAGTTGTAAAGCAGTTGTAAAGTGAGGTAATCGGAATGCTGTTTGTGTGGTCATCGATTTTGGTAGATTTTGATTGTGTATGTGGCGCAATTCTGCTTCTGTGAGAATTGAACAGCGAGTATTTATATGGAAATATAGAAAATTCGGAATATCTGCAACTCAGACTTTTATTTCTATGAATCCACAAAGTCACAGCGTTTTAGCGAGACAGTATGTTTGTTATTGGCAATTAAACACAAACGTGCACCGCTGGGCTACATATGTAGTCCATGAGATCACTAATGGTACAGTAGTTGAAATGGCTAATAAGAGTAGGGTTCGTCATGTGGATGTTCCTGAGGACGATTTGCTAACTGCACAGTGCCTTAATGAAGCTCTAGATGAAAGTCGTGAAATTGCATTGAACTGCACGACAATGATGAAGGAGAACAGGGTCATGCTTCCCAAATGTGCATCTCAGACACAGATAGTAGGTAGTAAGGGTTTGGGGCGCACAACTGCTGGGGTTATTATCACCCTAACAACCTAAAAATTAAAAAGTATAAATTTAAGAAGTAATTCTTTGGCTAGATGGTGAAAAGTAAAATACTAAAACAGCGTCAGTTCAGGTAGAAGCTATAAAACTAGTTGGACTATCTGTTAAGCTGCGTAGTAATCTGATGGAACAATGAAACAAGTTATACATGGCGGTCCAAGCCAATGAGGTGTATAAAACGCAAAACGTTCTCCACAGCATTTGTACTGTCGGCCAGTGTCCCTGACAGACCCAAAGAGACTCGTAAAGGAGTTAAAAACTGACACTGGGTTAAAATATGCAACACCGTAAGAGGCTTAACACAGTGAGGAGAGATCGGTGCAGGCTCATTACGCAATAAATGAATATGACTAAAACGGCAATGCCCGATACGTAATCTCACTAAATTGACATCCTCGCGACGACAGTTGCGCGAGGAATTAAGCCAAGACACAGGGAGGGGCTTCACCTCCCGAAGTTTGTTCTCAACAGCATCCCTGGGAGCCCGCCAAAGGGAAGCGTTGAGACTTCGTAAATCAAGGCTAAAATCTTCGGAAGGACCAGGAGAACTAAAAGACCTGTTGTAGAAAATGGCCTTCAGAACGACCTGGCAGGCCGACATGTCCAGGGACCCATACTAAGGACACATTAATGCCAGGATTATTGAGGTGAAAGCGATCCTGCACACGCTGCACAAGTGAGTGGTAGGCGTACAGCGACCTGAGGTTCTGGATGGCACTTAAAGGATCGGAACGTACCACACAGCGCTGCGGAGCTTGTCGGTTATATATAAAAGAGCTTGGTCGATTGCAAACAGCTCAGCGGTAAAAATCGAGCACTGCGGTAAAAGGCGAAATCTAAAACTTCAGCCGTTTTTTATATAAGCACATCCTACCGCGTCGTGATTCTTGGAGCCATCCGTAAATATAAAATTATGGTGCGGAATCCGAGCTTAAAGCCCTATAAAGGATAAACGAATACTCCAAAGGGGTGTTGCCAAATTCGGCACTCCGTTTGGCTTAGATCTTTGGGGAGCTCGGAGCGAAGCCCAGGGGTGGGAAATCGTGTTTCTCCCCTAAGGCACAATGGCGGTTAAGTTACGCCTAACAGCCGAAGGAGGGAGCTGAACCGAACACCAGGAGGGAGTAACCCCTGAGAGTCCGTCGAGTATTGAAGATCCAAGGAGTCGTTAGAAAAGGGAAAAAGGATGGATGCTCTCGTAGTCTCAAGTGTTTGCAGGCGTAGCTGCATAAAAGATCATCGCGCTCCTCGGTAGCGTGTCTGCCTCACGTTCAGGAGGTCCCGAGTTCGAATCTCGGTCAGGGTGAGTTACCTGGATAAGGTTTTTCCGGGGTTTTCCATTATCCTTCAAGACGAATGTTGGGTAACTCTAAGCACCATGAACTCATCTGAGCATCATTTCACCCAATTCATTCACCTTCCGATATGACTTAACGTTGGAGGACGTAAGTTACAAACAAGATCATCGCGCCGACAAGAAAGCGGTAGTTTGGCAGCTTCCGATCTCAAACTTACAGGTGGGCTAATTGGAAAGGCGCCAGTACACAGTCTGATTCCACGGTGATGAATAGGATCCAGGTGAGTTAAAATCGACGGACGAACCGACAAAGACACGGGACAACCGTAGTCGAGCTTGGAGCGAACCAGGCAGATATAGTCTTAAAAGTACAGTCCGGTCAGCGCACCAGGATGACACTTAGAACATGTAAACGTTGAGAGAACGTTCACACCTTGCCCTTAAATATGTAATATGGGAAGACCAGCTGTATTTCCTGTAAAAGATCAATCCCCAAAATTTCGCCTCGTCTGCCAAAGGGAGAACATCGGTACCGAGGTGTGGAGAAGGCAAAAGAAACACCATTCGGCGCCAGAAGTTATCGCAGACGGTTTTCTCGGCGGAAAACCAAAAGCCGTTTGGACACTCCAAGTGGACAACCAGTCGGGAAAGGCTTAGAGGCGGCATTCCAAAAGATAGGTACGTCTAGAGGTGTAATAAACACCGAAGTCATCGACAAATAATGCCGATGAAACACCAGGTGGAACAGACTAGAAAATGGGATTGATGGCAATGGCAAACAGTGTGACGCTGAGCACCGAGCCTTGAGGTACTCCGTTCTCTTGATTATAAACACGGGATAAAACTGAACCAACGCGCACGCGCCAGCTTCAAAGGGTTGTAATAAAATTTTTATTGTTTCACTAAGGCAAGAAATACTGGAACATTTGAAGGCAGCTCTGATGTTATAAGCCCCAATACCTCCTTTGTTGTACTTCGGTGATGAGTTTCAAACTGCCTTCAGCACAATTGGAAGATTCAACCCCTCGGTCTGAGAGGTTTCAGTTTACTGAAAATTTCTTTGTGATCAGCAGGGTATATAAGGGCAGCCCAAAAGCTAGCCATTTTTAACGGGCAAAAAAGGTAGCTCAGTGTGGAATTTAAATTCATATTGGCATGTCGGCGGTGGTAGCTCAATGCTTAAGAACAGTCGGATGGAGACAGCAAGATCGGTGCTTCTACTACCGGGTATGGCACTGAATTTCTCAGGCCGTCTACCTTTCCATACTTCGTTCTACACATGGTTATTGTAAAGGAACAATTAACTTCTACTAACCCTTCGTTAGTCTTGCATGTATCACTGAGGTACATGGCCAAAGTTTATTTATTATGGCAATAAATACAGGTAGGTGCCTGCCAACCCAGCACATCTTCCATAATTCCTTTGTCATTGCTTCCTGTTAGTTTCAACTAATTCTATGAAATGCCTAGTTTGCAAACAAGGCAAACGTCACATGTGTGTGCTGTTGTACCTGTCAGATGCATCATGCAAACTCACGTTACGCATTGTCGTCGCTATCGATCACTATTAGACTTTACTAATTCTGAAGCATGTACTTGACCTCTCACTTTATGTATAGAATATTGCAAGTACAATGGAAGCTGATGGCACTAGTGTGATGGAGATCAGTATGAATTTTCATGAGTGTGTAATTTAGATAAATTATGTTTTGAACTATATTTCACATTGATTTAAGTTAACAAATTATGAACTAATAGGAAACAAAAGTAGCAAACTTATCACTCACTGATCGTGCACTCCAGTAGATATTTGGATTAACGGTATGATATGAGAAGAAATTGACTTCAACTTTATGGGCCTTCCAGAACAGATGGTAGGTAAGAAAACCCTCATAAATTAAACTTCTTAAAAAACTTTACTCTGCCAGTAATACTATGTGATAACTTTAATATGTAAGTTTATAAACACACTTATATTAATATACAATGAATATTTAAACTCTATCATGGCATCTGGAATATCATTTTGGTACAGCACAGTAGAAAGTCTACGAATAATCATCCACAAAACAACCTTAAACGAATCGCTTCCAACACCCGTAGCAGACTCCCTAGGAAAGATTCTCATAGAAAACTAAGATACCAGCTCTTCCGTGCATTAATATATTCTCAATGTTAACATTTTTAATGCATTCATGCCTCATATATAACACACAAGACAATGTAGTAAATAAACACTTAAGTATAACATCCAGCATAAAGTGCAAAACACTAGTCTCAAGAAATATTTTATCAGGAAACCATCAAACTTTGTTATGCTCTTCTAAATAATCTTAAAGCCTAAATTGACAATTTTAAAGTTATTAAAACTAGCGATAGTTCGCATCTGCGCTTAAAATTATCTTGATCTGAACAATATTATAAAAATAACTTGTCATGATGTATATGAAGCTCGGAAAATACAATTAGATGTTTTGATGACAAATCATTCCCATTTTTCATTTGTTGCCTGCTATAAAGCTGCTTAAAGATAGGTGTCTTGACCAACTAAAAACTGAGGCTTTGCTTAGAAAAATTATAGAACGTAGGGTTTACACGCAGTAGAAAGACCCAAGAAAGAGCCCAAAATGCACAATATGATTTTCTCAAATTGTATATACATAATATATAGATGCTAGCACTAAAACTGCTTGGAAATACTTGATTTTGTAACTGTTCATTGTAATCGCTAGCTAATGATTTTACTGTATGTACACACAAGGATAGTCTGACATTTATCCACCTTATTAGTAAGGCAAGGCACAACTTACTGAAATTACCCCTATGTAAAATTTCTTTTTGCCTGTTTATGAGCAAACAATGGGTTGACAGGATCCAAATCAAACACTATATTTTCTATGATACTCTTCCCAATTTTCACAACAGTGCTCAAGTTAATATTTCATTTCAAAGACTTACATATCTGCTTCATTTCCTGAATGTATTACAATATCTTTCTAAGTCAGACTTGCATTTCAAACACATAACACATGTCACACTGAGATTATCCAATATCTGAACGTGGCTGTTCATGTTTTCTTGCACCAGACATCTTAATCAAAGAGTTCTCACATGTCACATTTGTATGGTTCTGGTATCTGAATGTAACAGGATATGTCAGTTTAAGTTGGACCTCAGTGTCCAAAATATCTCAAATTTGTAAGTTGCTGTATCTCAAAGTAACGGATAATGTTGTCTAAAGCCAGACCTCTACTTAAAAGACTTCAAACATTTGTTACTTCTGTATGGCCTTGTATCTGAATGTAACAGAATATGTTGGTCTAAGTGGTGCTTATGTTTAAGACTTCTCACATTTGCTACACTTGTAAGCTCTTGTATCTTAATGTAATAGAATATGTTCGTCTAAGTGCTGCTTATGTTTGAAAGACTTGTCTCACTTCTTACACTTAAATTGTCTTTATCTGAATGTAACAGAATATGTTGGTCTAAGCCTGGCTTCTGTTTAAGACTTCTCACATTTGTTACACTTGTGTGGGCATTTATCTGAATGTGACAGAATAGGTTGGTGTAAGCTGTACTCCTTTTAAAAACATTTCTCACATTTGTTACACTTGTATGGCCTTGTATCTGTATGTAACAGAATATGTCTGTTAAAGATTTACTTCCGTTTAAAAGACTTCTCACATTCATCACACTTGCATGGTCTTGTATCTGAAGGTAACAGAATATCTTGGTCTAAGTTACGCTTATGTTTGAAAGACTTCTAGCAACTATTACACTTATACGGCTTTGTATCTGAATGTAATAGGATATGTTAGCCTAAGTGATTCTGCTGTTTATAAGACTTCTGAGATTTGTTACACTCGTATGGGCTTGTATCTGAATGTAACAGAATATGTCGTTCTAAGTGATAGTTCTTTTTAAAAGACTTCTCACATTGGTTACACTTGTATGGTCTTTTATCTGAATGTAACAGGATATGTTGGTATAAGTTGTGCTTCAGTTTAAAAGACTTCTCACATTTGTTACACTTGTATGGTCTTGTATCTGAATGCAACAGGATATGCTGGTTTAAGTGTTGCTTCAGTTTAAAAGACTTGCCACATTTGTTACAGTTGTACGGTCTTGTGTCTGAATGTAACAGAATATGTTGGTGTAAGCCAAACTTCTCTTTAAAAGACTTCTCACACTTGTTACACTTGTATGGTCTTGTATCTGAATGCAAGAGGATATGTTTGTCTAAATTTTTTTTCAGCTTAAAAGACTTCTCACATTTGTTACACTTGTATGGTTTATTATCTGAATGTAACAGAATATGTTGGTGTAAGTTTTGCTTCAGTTTAAAAGACTTCTCACATTTGTTACACTTGTATGCTCTTGTATTTGAATGTAACAGGATATGTTGGTCTAAGCCTGACCTCTGTTTAAAAGACTTCTCACATTTGTTACACTTGTGTGGTTTTGTATCTGAATGTAACAAAATATGTCTGCTTAAGTTCTTCGTCTGCTTAAAAGATTTCTCACATTTGTTACACTTGAATGGTCTTGTATCTGAATGTAACAGAATATGTTGTTGTAAGTTTTGCTTCAGTTTAAAACACTTCTCACACTTGTTACAATTGTATGGTCTTGTACCTGAATGTAACAGAATATGTCTGCTTAAGTTCTTCTTCTGTTGAAAAGATTTATCACATTTGTTACACTTGTATGGTCTTGTATCTGAATGTAACAGAATATGTTGGTCTAAGCCTAGCTTCTGTTTAGAAGACTTCTCACACTTGTTACACTTGTATGGTCTGTTATCTGAATGTAACAGGATATGTGTGTTTAAGTTCTTCTTCTGTTTAAAAGATTTCTCACATTTGTTACACTTGTATGGATTTTTATTTGAATGTAACAGGATTTGTTGGTCTAAGCCTGACTTCTGTTTATAAGACGTCTTAAATTTGTTACACTTGTATGGTCTTGTGTCTGAATGTAACTGAATATGTGTGCTTAAGTTCTTCTTTTGTTTAAAAGATTTCTCACATTTGTTACACTTGTATGATATTGTATCTGAATGTAACGGAATATGTTTGTTTAAGATGCACTTCCGCTTAAAAGACTTCTCACATTTGTCACACTTGTATGGTCTTGGTTCAGAATTCTCAGATCTGCCAAACTCATATGGTGATGCGACTGCAAACTTCGCTGTTTTTAAAGGTGAAGGAATTTGTTTTATTTGGCAGTGCCCTCTTAGTTCTGGAAGTAGGAGGGAAGTGGAGATGTCTCTTTCTTCAAAAACTCCTTGTGAATTTAAGCTGAAATATTTCAAACCAAATTAACAATATAGTGATTCATTTTCCCTTAAATATTTCTTATAAAAATATCACTCACTATGATGAAGTTAGACATGGAAGCAAACACCTCGGGATGTGTTTGTGGGTTATCAGTAATCATGGCACATTGGCCATGGTAGGGCAATTGGTTAGAGCGACTACGGAAACCAGGGGTTCGGTGGTTCGAATTCCGGAGATGGCATTGAATTTTCATATTGACTATGCATTGTATAAATATGTTTGCTAGAGCTTAAAAGTATACAGCTAAGTAAATTCAATTATTAGTTTATGTTTTTCCTTTTATATTCTTTATGTGAGTAACAGTCTTTGCTAATAAGTAGGTTCTTAACGTGTTTTTTGAACAATGTTTTCCTTTTTTGCTTTTGAATTGACAGTAGTAGTTTGCTGAAAATTAAGACTCCCTTAGTGGATTCGATGTAAGTTATAAAGAAGAGCACAGTGAATGATAAATTTCTCTGTTTCTGTTGTTTTACTCTGTGATATGTATCATTCTTGTAAAAAAGATGAATAGAGATAGCTGAATAAGAAAGTGGCAAAGAAAAAGAGTTGTATGGAATTATTGTTATGATACACCTTAACACCGTGAGTTTAAGGCAGTAACAAAATCATATGCAACATATTCGGTTACCCCGACTAAGCCGGTTATTAACATGGAAGGAGAAAGTCAAGGAAGCAATGGATTTCGACTATTAAAGTCAATGCCCATGGAAGCTAACTAAGTAAGCATAAAAATTCCAGCTTTCTGGATTGAAATGCCGGATATTTTGTTTTTCCAGGTAGATCAGTTTTCAATTTCCAATATTATGCAAAGGGATCCCAAATTTAGTTACCTTGTTTTGCAACTAGAACGAAACTATGTCAAGAGCATCCGGGACATCATAAAAAGTTCGGTTCTAAACAAATACTCTGTCGTGAAATAATGTCTTTTAAATATTATTTAAGAGAGTGAAAACAAACAAATAAAACATTTGGTTACAGTGCAGGAAGACAAGCCAACTATCCAAAAAATGCAGTTGTTAGCCGGTGTAAATCCGGCCATGGCATTGAATATTTCATGCTGAATATGTACATCAAAAACCTTAGCCTATATAACGCTAGTATGAAGACTAGTTCAGGTTGACTCTGTCTATCTATAAGTAATGACAGATGTTTGTATATCTAGCACGGATCTGCACTCAATCTTCGGGGTAAAAAAGAGGTTAAATCATACAGCAAGGGGAACAAGAAACAAGATACAACAGTTCTTGAATTTTGACCCAGAGGCCGTCACTTCTCCTTCACCCATCCACAAACCAGTTGGAATGCAACTACCTCTTTTTCTAAACCCACATATTCTCAATAGAACTCATATATGACACAAGAGGATGATTAATAATTACCTTTGCCTGATATGTGCAAGAAGATATAACCTTGTCTGAGAATATTATAATATTACAGTTGGTGATATGTATTTTGTTTCTGCAAATACAAGGCAAAAAGTCTGTGATCGTCTGACAGGTCTACTTTTTTGTAATTTTACATCCACCAACGTTAAGTCATATCGGACGGTGAAAAAGATGGTTGAAATGATGCTCAAATGTGTCCAGGGTCCATGGAGCCTAGAGCTAACTGACATTGGTCTTTAAGGGTAAGGGAAAACGCCGGAAAAACCTTATCCAGGTAGCTCACCCTGATCGAGATTCGAACTGCGGTCATATTGAAATAAAATGAAATGTGTAGTGTTTAACGCCCGCTTTTACTACATACGGCACCGCAGGCGGTGATACTGATGGCAAATGAAGTGAAGATGGAGCACCGGTGGAATGAGACACGCTACCATCTACACTACCGAGGCGGGCATCTGTCAGGTTTATTTTAGTTTCTGTTCACACATGAAGTCCTAAAGCAGCTAGTACAGCTGATCCAGGCTGATGCCACATATTACATATGAAATACGTAAATGTAAAACAAATGGCTGAATTGTCTTGATTCAAAATCAGGAAAGAAGGGAATAGAAGTATATGCTACACACAAGGTTTGGTAATGCTGTATAATATAAACTTTCTCATGTTTTTTGTCCTTTATATCGCTACTTAGTTGATAAAAAAGCATAACTTATTTGGTTATCTTTATCAAACAAATGGGTGATTAAACTTAAGACATGGATCTTCTGACAAATTCCTGCTGATGGTTCAAACAAGATGTTGTGATAAGGACTTAAGACAAATTTGGGTTAAAGAAATTACTAAGATTTGTATCCATGTGTGTACATCTAGACAATTTGACAGTTTTCAGAGTAAAATATTTTGTAGTCGCTCTATTCACACTCCTCACTTACATGTTTATATTATCGAGGGACTAGTTTCTGGAGCCTTTTGCCGCCATTTTCAACCTGTCTCCCACAAAAATCTGTTTTCATTTGCTGTCCTCTCTCTGGTAGTAGAACTATGAACTTCTTCGTCAAATTATCTACTGGTGGGATTTGAAATGAAATGTGCAGTGTTCAACACCCGCTTTTACTACATATGGTACCGCACGCGGTGACACTGATGATACATGAGATGAAGATGGAGCACCGGTGGAATGAGATAGCGGGGGAAACCGGAGGTCCCAGAGAAAAGCCGCCCCAGCGCCGTATTGTCCACCACAAATCTCACTTTGCGGTCGCCTGGGATCGAACCCAGCCCGGGTGAGAGACAAGCAGTCTAACCACTGAGCCACGGCACGGCCGTGTGGGATTTTGATGTTCATTATGCAGTCCTTATTTTACCACATGAATATGTTCTCCCATGCTATCAGTTTAATTTGGTTTATCACTCATTTTAATAATTTTGGATTAGGATCAATATAATGATTTTCGTTCCAAAAATTAAAAGCTACTGCTAACTTATCTTCTTGTTACAATCTGATGTTTCTTAAGTGCAATTTTACTCTGATTTTTAGATTTCGTTTTGCTTGACCTATGTAGCATTTTTCATATTGTTTATAACTTATTTGGTACATTCCGGATTTGTTGGCTGATAAGATTTCATTCATCTGTTTTTGAATTAAGCAATTTTAAATTTGAATGTCCATTAGTATGTACCAAAGATTATATTTTGCTGCTTAAAGATCGTTTTAAATTTATTAAATGTTTTTGACTGATACGTGAATGAACTGAGTATGTTGTTGCCTTCTTTTTATTTTGAAAATGTGGTTGCTTCGTCACTGATTTTTTTTTTATTTTAGCTTTTATAGTTTTCTTAAACACCAGACTTTGGTTGTATCCACCTTCTGCTATGTGCAATATGGCTTTCTGTTCTTTGAGGTATTCTTCTTTATCCATGAGAATGTTGACTAGTCTGTGTGTAAGGCTGTTTACTATTGCATGTTTATGTATAATTGGGTTGTATCTATTATGTTTTATGTAATTTTCTGAATGTGTTGGTTTCCTGTAAACCTTAAAATTTATTTTTCTCTTATTCTTGATGATATTTAGATCCAAGAAAGAGAGTTGTCCATTGATTTCCTTTTCTATTGTGAATTTTATAGTCCTATCTTGCAGATTGAGTAATTTTAATGCAACATCTAAATGTTTATTTGGTACAATTCTAAAGATGTCGTCAACATATCTATAACAAACTTTAAAGATCCATGGGAAGGCCTTTTTAATTTGTGTTTAAAATGCACTCAAAAGTATGTTTGCCAAAGTGGGCTGCCCACAGGTAACCCTGATTTCTGATTGTAATGTTCTCCATAAAGCTGAAGAAGTTGTGTTCATTGCATATTGTTAGTGAAATGCATTCTTCTACCCCTATTGCTTCCTTTTCTATTGTAGCTAGACATTCTTTTAATAGTCTGTAATTTTTGTCTTTGTATGCTTGGAAATAAAGTGACATCAAATGAAACCAGTCTGCCCTTATACCTTTGATCATTTCAACCAGATCTAGGGTATTTTAAATTTGCACTCTCAAATTTTGGGAAACTATTGAATTTATTTAGTAACCATTTCGCCAAATTATTTGTGGGGACATTTATGCTACTAGTTATAGGTCTCATACCTTTGCCGGTTTTGTGAATTTTTGGCATGGCTGAGGTTTGTGTCCATGGGAATACTTATAGACATATAAATTTGGCAGTTTTAAGTGTTTCACTATTACCTTGGTAACTGTGAGGATGAAAAATCCTGATCTTCAGTCAGCTCAGATATTGTTGCCTGCAATAAAAAAAGCACGTTAACAAATGGCTAGAGGAAGACAAATAAAATAGTTTACACACATATGTTGGTAGATTAGAGATTACCTCTTGCAGTGTGTGCTTATACAGAATTCAGAACACAAGCATGTCGCCATCTCCAATCATTAATACTACATACAGTGAAACAGGTCCTCATTCCCGGTAATCTGATACCATTCATCTTGTCATTGTTCCCTTTTTTTCTAATTCATCTTTCTTGTTTTTTTTAAGTAGCAGCTTTTGGGGAGAAGGTAAAGCTACTTAATCCAAATGCTTTTACCTGATGTCACATCTTAGCAAACTGCAGTGAACCACTATGTGATGACATTTCCAAATTCAAGTCTTAAGGTTACTGTGTGTTTATAAAACTAGATTTTCAAAGTACAGCCTTATCTAAAGTGTCTCCTGAACAATAAGCTACAGCGAACCAATTGCTTCTCTAGTTTCTGCAGACAACACAAATAGCAAATAAGGTGTCGGGGTGAACAAAGTGATTACACCTGGAGAGGGACAATTCACATTTAAAAACAGACTTCTCTTAAGATGCTCAACATGTAATTATTCTTTAATAACTGATTAAAATAAACACTTTTCTTGGTCAGATTACAAAAAACCTAAGTTTCAAGAAAAAAAATCATGTAAAAGACAAAGAAAAACAATATATGCTTAAAAAAGAACAATTAAAACAAGTCATAATTTCAACCTATTCCAGTCGCATATTGCATGATGTAACTGACAGCATATATATATATAAACTGTTATAAAGGCCTGGTTATGTAATAAATCATCATGTTCATCCTTGATGAATTGAAACAAAATAGCAGGGTAAAATACTATTCTGGATTTTGCAGTAACTGCAAACAATTTAATATCATATTATCTGTATGGGATTCTATGCCATTGTTTTACTTTTTGTTTTTGTGGTTATCCAATTTGTCTGGATATTTTAAGCATTTTGAAGTTTTTTAAACGTATGACAGAGCAACACTGGGCTGCACACAATCCTGCAACATAGCAGAAACTCTTATGATTAGTGCCCAGAATATTGTCACTTAATTATCGGAAGGCACGGCCCTCTAGTAGCTGGGTGGACGACAGGAGACATTGAGCCCACGCCTGCCCATTTATCTTGTGGCGTTCACTGAAGAGGATGATGAGGAAAGTGTCACTGGTCGCTGGCAGCCTCTTTTCCCTCCCCCTGAAGTCTGGAACATTCGGGATGATTTTCCGAGCCGCGATGCTTCCAGAAACAGCGATCTTCCTATATAAGGACTGCAGTGGACGAGTCAGTTCAGTTCTTGGCGAGCAGCCGTGAGGAGCGCCATGCTAGAGAACGGCCTGGAAGACTGCGTACGTGTATCAGAGGAGTTGTACGTAATTGTGAGTGTGGAGTGAACCTGTGACAGACGGACTGGTGAACTGGAATTGTGTGTGCTACGTAATTCTATGTAATTGGCAAGTGTTGCAACTGTAATTCGGTGGAAATAAAGAACATGTTGAGTGTGTGCAATTGCACTTTAATTTCACGAACATACAATGTCACAACTGATGTCAGGAGTACGATAACGGCCATAGAATCGGCACTGGAAAATATTTTAAACAAAATGGAAGAAATGAAGGCGGCCAACGACCTTACCACCGAGTTGAAGGAAATGAAGACGGCAAAGGAAAACCACGGTGCAAAAACAGAAGTGGCAAATAACAGTTGGCCGCGAAACTGGAGACTACAAATAACAACTTGGCAGCGGAACTGATGGAATTAAGAACGGCGAACGATAGCCTGGCCGAGGTGACCGAATTGACTACGGAGGTGAAAGCGGCAAACGAGGCCCTCGCCGCAAAGTTTGAAGAGCAGTTGACCGGAGTGAGGGATGCGTCACGAAGCTAGGCAAGCGGATGAGTCAAGTGGACGAGTGCATCGAAGACCTGGCGAAGCGCGTTAATGAGCTGGAAGGAAAGGCCGACAGCAGCGTCAAGTCCCTGAACGCCATTGTGGAGGACGTCGTTGGGAGTAGGTTGAAGGATTTGAAGGCCGACGCGCCGGGACGCGAAACATCTGCGCGCGTCAAATCTCCCAAGTACGACGGCGCGTCAACATACGAGGTCTTCCGCCGCCAGTTCGACACGGTGGCCAGGCATAACAAGTGGTCACCGGAGGAAGAGACCGCACAGCTAATAGCCAACCTCTAGGGACGGGCCGCAGAAGTCCTAAACGCGGTCCAGACAGCGGCGTCTCCCAAGGATATCTGGGAAGCCCTGAAAAACCGGTTCGGGAACCACCGCCTAGCCGCAGCCTATCGCACTCAGCTAAAGACAAGGTCACAACAGCCTGGGTAGACGCTGCAGGAGTTCGCCCTGGCGATTGAGCAGCTGGCTAGCAAATCCCTAGTCGACCTCCCACCAGAGTTCGTATCCCGAGAGGCTCCCTACACATTTGTCGACGGCGTACGAGACACGGAGATTTGTTAGCACCTAATGCACGGCGATTACAAAACCATCCACGAGGCGCTAACGGCAGCATTGAAGATGGAGGCGGTTAAGGTGACAGCTACCCCGACGTCGAGGACGAGGAGTGTACGCTACACCGGAGACAGAAGATCGGCCGAGGGACGCCGGCGAAGACCTAGTGGCTTGTGTTGGGGATGTGGACAGCCGGGACACCTGGAGAGAGACTGCCCACACCAGGGAGAGCAGCCGGTAAACGAGTAAGAGCCGTCGTCGCGAGGGGCACGTCGGCGTCATCACCACCATCCCCTCCAGTGACACTGCGCACCGTCAGCCGGCGGATGGATGACAGCCTCATCGCAGATGGTTGGGTGAGAGGGAAGCCATGCCGCATGCTGGTGCCAGCTATTCTGCAAGGAAGTCAACTACTTGGGCGACATAGTCTCAGCAACCGGAGTGGCCACAGACCCGGAGAAGACACAGGCTGTGAGAGATTGGCCTCCCCAAAGAATAAGAAAGAGTTGCGCAGATTTTTGGGGCTGTGCAGTTATTACCGACACTTCATAACGGGGTTCTCCAACATCGCCAAACCCCTCACCCGTCTGACAGAGGAACACCGGCCTTATGTGTGGGCAAAGGACGCTGAACACAATTTCCAGCACCTGAAGAAGACCCTGTGCAGTGCTCCAATTTTGGGTTTTCCACAGCCAGGTGGTGCCTTCATTGTAGACACCGACGCCAGTGACCATTGCATTGGAGACGTGCTATCGCAGATCCAGGACGGCCACGAGCGGGTGATAGTCTACTACAGCAAGACGCTATCCAAAGCAGAGAAGAACTACTGTCACCCAGCGAGAATTCTTGGCGGTAATAAAGACCTTGGAGCACTTCCACAGGTAGCTGTAAGTTCAACCATTCCACCTGAGGACTGGCCATTCAGCCCTAACCTGGCTATTGACCTTCAGGAACCTGAAAGGCCAAACAGCACGTTGGGTGCAGATGCTCCAAGAGTACGACTTCACCTCCGGACATCGCAGAAGGAAGAGCCACGGTAACGCAGACGCTATATTCCGAAGACCCTGTCCAGAAGAGTGCGGCCAGTTTACACGAGTGGAGAAGGAGCGTGCCGCAGCAGTCCGAGTAGTCACGGCAGTGCCTGCGGATGACTGCGATAGCGCAGGCCTGAGGAGGGAGCAGCGGGCGGACGCAGACTTGGGGCCACTCTTGAGCGACATGGAGGCAGGGACAAGACCAGCTTGGGAGGACATCGCACCAAGGAGCACCACATACAAGTCGTACTGGGCCCAATTGACTCGCTGAAGATCAGAGGGCGTGCTGTTCTGGGCATGGGAATCGCTCGATGGGAAGACGCAGAGAGAGCAGTTGGTACTTCACCGGAGTAAGGTCCCGGAAGTCTTGGAGGAAGTGCACGCCGGTACTTCAGGATACCTGGGAGCAAACCAAACGATTGACAAACTACGGCAGCGCTACTACTGGCTGAGACTCCGAGCAGAGGCTGAGATACGGTGCCGTCAGTGTCACGTGTGCGCTGCGAGTCACGGCTCCCAGACTAGGAGCCGGGGTCGCATGCAGCAGTACATCGTCGGAGCGCCATTCGAACGGATTGCCTTTGACATAACTGGACCGTTCCCAGTGTCCGACCATGGCAACAAGTACCTAATGGTGCTCGTGGACTACTTCACCAAGTGGCCGGAGGTGTATGCCATCCCGAACCAAGAGGCACAGACAATCACAGACTACCTCGTGGAGCAAGTGTTGTGCCGATTTGGGGTGCCGTTAGAGCTGCACAGTGACCAGGGCATCAATTTTGAGTACAACCTGAGGAAGGAGGCACTAGAAAGACTTGGGGTTGACAAGAATCCGCACTATGCCTCTACATCCGCAGTCGGATGGCATGGTCGAAAGATATATCAAGAGCTTAGAGGAACACCTGAGGAAGGTCGTGGCCAGCCATCAGCGAGACTGGAACGTCAAGGTGCTACTGTTCTTGCTGGCCAACCGCTCGTCTACACATGACACAACTGGGATGACGCCAGCCAGCCTAATGTTCGGCGAGAGTTACGCCTCCCCTGGGATCTGGCTTTTGGAAGCCATCCGGAAGTGAAACAGACAGCGGCCGAGTATGTGGAGAACCTGGTGGACCAACTACACGACATGCACCAGATGGCTCACCAGAACATCCAGAAGGCGAGCGACAGCATGAAGACTCGAGACGATAGTCAAGCGAACAGCCAAGGGTTCCAGCAAGGTGACCTGGTCTGGTTGTACCGCCCTACCCGGAGCAACGGACGCTGCCCGAAGCTCCATCAGCCATGGCAAAGGCCGTACCGGGTGGTGAAGAGGATTAACGACGTGGTCTACCGCATCCAGAAGGTGTCCCGAGGAAAGATGTTGGTGGTACACCTGGATCACCTGGCCAGCTACGATGGTGCTTGTCGGGACGACCAGCTTTGAGGAGGGAGCAGTGTCCCCTAATTATCGGAAGGCATGGCCAACTAGCAGCTGGATGGGCGACAGGAGGCATTCAGACCACGCCTACCCATTTATCTTGTAGCGTTCACTGAAGGCGATTTTGAAGAAAGTGTCACTGGTCGCTGGCCGCCTCTTTCCCCTCCCCCTGACGTATGGAACATTTGGGATGATTTTCCGAGCCGCACGGCTTCCAGAAACCGCGATGATGATGTGTATAAGGGCGTTCAACTACGGCGGTCATCAGCGCCCTTACAAAAACAAGTCATGGCAAAAGCCAGATATAAACATTTCCAAAAACTATATAAGCATAAATAAAACTATTAACATTGCACACACATATATATTAAAAAAGGAAGATATCAATCAAAACCTAGTTAAAATTTCTTCACTTAATCCTAAAGTGTAATCTAGAAAAGAATCTAAATACCTTCTCCACTACTGCGTTATCGTCCGCTAGCATTTCTGCAAAGCTCGGCAGCTGCAGAGACGTCCTAAGGTCTGCTAGGTGAAAACACTCTAGCAGCACGTATCGTTCAGATAACGCTTCATTGCAAAACGGACACAGTGGAGAAGGCTCCTTTTTAAATAGAAAACTGTGAGTAAAAAAGTAGTGCCCAATACGCAACCGAGTCAAATTCACCTCCTCGCGACAAGATGACCGACAAGAGGTAGCCCAGGGAATCGGAATTCTTTCACAGATCTAAGTTTATTATTGCGGAGAGCGGACCACTCTTCCTGCCAGCAGGTTTACACAGCTCTCCGCGATGCGGCCCTAAAATCTTCCGATGTCACAGATGCTACTCGAACCCTGAGCTTCATGGTAGCCGTCTTGGCTGCCGAATCCGCCATTTCATTCCCCCGCAAGCCTACGTGACCAGGGATCCATGCACACACCACGTTAACGCCAGAAGTGTGTAAAAGGTGGAGGGCATCCTGTATCCGCTGCACAATAGCGTGGTAGTTGTACAGCTGCCGTAGGCTTTGAAGTGCACTGAGGGTATCGCTCAGGATTAAGCAGTTCCCCAACTTTGAACGACGTACGTGTAAAATGGCCCGGTATATTGCATAAAGCTCTGCAGTAAAAATGGAAGTGCTAGTGTGGAATCCGAATGTATACGGTTCGGTTCCACACACGTAAGCACAACCAACACCATTTGAGTTCTTGGAGCCACCAGTATAAATTACAAAATGGTCCTCATATCGCGATATAAATTCTAGAAAAACATGTGCGGATACTAGACATAGACATGGTAGATTTATCATGTGTGGTCATGCCCAGATCAACGTGGGACGCTCTACACAACCAAGAAGGGTATGTCCTCTCCCCCCTAGGATACATCTTGGGCATTTCAGTATCAAGATGTCTAAGGAGCTCCCGGAAACGAAAACCAGGTGGCTTTGGTTTAATAGAAGTCTTCCTATAACGCACGTCCATGAAGGTGTTAAAGAACGGCGTAAACGATGGATGTGTGGGCATGCAATTAAGTCCACAGCCATAATTTGCTAATAACATGTTGCGCCTGTACTGCAGAGGAGGTTCTGCAGACTCAGCATACAGGCCGATAACTCGGCTCGTTGGAAATGCCCCAAATGCTATAAGTATACCGCAATTATGGACTGTGTCTAATCTCTTCAGCACAGATGGTTGTGCTGAGCCATAAACGATACTACCATAATCTAATTTGGAACGGATGAGTAAGCGATAAAGTCGCAATAACACTGTACGATCCGCTCCCCACGATTTTCCACTTAGTACCCGCAAGATATTTAAAGATCGGTCACATCATGCTTTCAGTTGTGCTATATGCGACGACCAACTACGTTTTCTATCAAATATCAATCCAAGGAAACTCGTCTCAGCTGCAAAAGGTAGTAGATCAACGCCTAGCCGGAGCCTTAGTGGTAGTCGACTCTGATGACGCCAGAAGTTAACACAAATGGTTTTCTCAGCGGAGAATCGGAAGCCGTTTTTTAAAATCCAACCCTTAAGGTTGTCCAAGATGGTCTGAAGACGGCGCTCTAAAAACGGAGTGCGCTGAGATGTGCAGTAGACGGCAAAGTCGTCTACAAATAAGCATGACGAGACGCCCGGAGGTACACATTTTGAGATAGAATTAATCGCAATAGCAAATAACATAACACTTAGTACCGATCCCTGTGGTACACCGTTCTCATGAACAAAAAGATTCGAAAAAACCGAGCCAAACCTTACTCTGAATACGCGGTCTTTCAAGAATTCCTGAAGGAAGAGTGGTAGGCGTCCACGTATATTCCAGGTGTGCAGAGTAAGTAGCAACCTTGCCCGCCAACACGTGTCATAAGCCTTATCGAGGTCAAAAAATATTCCGACTGTTTGACAGTTTTTAAGAAACCCGTTCATAATCTGCGTCGACATGGAGACAAGATGATCCACTGTTGAACGGCGTCGTCCAAAACCGCACTGGATGTTATTCAGTAGGTTGTGCGTTTCCAGCCACCATACCAACCGCCCATTTATCATGCGTTCCATCACCTTGCATACGCAACTGGTGAGGGAAATAGGACGGTAGATAGAAGGGAGGTGACGGTCCTTGCCAGCTTTTAAGATAGGAATAATGGTGGCTTCTCGCCACTTGTCCGGAAACGTGGCATCAACCCAAACACGGTTATAGACCTCGAGCAGGTATGCCTTACCTTCAGGTGAGAGATGTTGTAACATTTGAACGTGGATTCCGTCCGGTCCTGGTGCTGTCCGTCGCGATAATGAAAGAGCGTGTTCTAGCTCTGCCAAGGTGAAGAGGCGGTTATAATCTTCAAGGTTTCTGGAACTAAACACGAAACTTTGAGATTCTACCTGAGTCCTAATTGAGATAAACTCAGGAGCATAATTGTTTGAGCTAGACACCTGAGCGAAAGCACAGCCGAAGGTGTTAGCCACAACAAACGGATCAACAACTGCAGTTGCTTTCAGACCAGGGATTGGCAGGTGGGTTGATTTTCCGGCCACGCGCCTTAACCTATCCCATACAACAGATGAAGGTGTACATCTGTTAAAAGATGATACAAAGTATTCCATGAGATCTTTTTGCTATCCTGAATTTGCCTAGACTTTGCACGCGCTTTCTTGTTCTCAATTAGATTACTTAGGGTAGGGTATCGTTGGAATACCCTTAGAGCACGTCTACGAGCAAGAATAGCATTCCGGCAGTCGTTGGTCCACCATGGGGCAGGAAATCGACCGGGTTGGAAGCCGAACGTGGAATAGACTGTTCTGCAGCGGAAAGAATTTTCTCTGTGAGATGATCAACTAAATCACTCAAAGAATCGTGCTCGTTGTATTCAAAGACAGCCAACTGGGTGTAAAGGTTCCAGTTGGCACGATCAAAGCGCCATCTAGGGATACGTGAGGGAGACACATCTTGTGCTAAGAGACTAAGAAGACATGGAAAGTGATCACTGGAATGTAAATCAGAGATGACGTTCCACTGTAATGAAACTGCTTACTGGGATGAACAGACTACCAAATCGATGTGCGAATAGGTGTTAAACGCGTTTGAGAGGAATGTGGGCTCTCCGGTGTTCAGGAGAATCAAGTTATTGCTCTCCAGGAATTTTGCAATGAGGTTGCCTCTCGAACATGCCCGATTTGAGCCCCAAAGTGGGTGATGGGCATTAAAGACTCCCACTATTAGAAATGGTGTTTAGAGTTGGGAAACCAGATCTTCAAGGTCAATTAGCGAGATGTGATCTGATGGCGGTACATATACATTGCAAATGCAAAATTCGATTGATGGCAGCTTAATCCTTACAGCAACAGATTGTATGTCAGATTGTAGCTGTAACGGATCTACAAATATGTCACCCCTGAGGAGCATTATAGTGCCCCCGTGAGCAGGAATGCCCTCTTCTGTTTCAATATCACACCTCAGTGGTGAGTAGCGTCTGATTTTAAAGTTGTCTTGTGGTCGTAGCTTAGTCTCATGTAAGCACACCAACAAGGGGTTATGCTTACTGAGCAAAAGTTCCAGTTCTGGTCGATGTGCTCTTAAACCTCGTATGTTCCATTGAAGGATAGCCATGGCGATAGTAATGGGATATGTCAAATAAGTACGTACATTACGTAGGTTTCAGCGGTGGTCGGATCAATTTGCCCTTTTTCTTAGGTGTAGGGCTAGTTTCTGCAGGTTTATCCTGCCTCTTCTTTGCTGCAGATGCAGCAGCGTGGTCAGATATTTCCTGCTCCATATCCTCTATGGAAGAGGACGGTTTTCCTTTTTCAACTTTCGCTTCGAGGGCTCGAAGCGATTGGAAATTCCGACCGACGTAGATGACGGCCGCCGGTCGGAGTCCTCCCCAGAAGATGACTCCGACGATGATCTGGGAGATGCTCTAGGACTACGTTGCTTGGACTTTTCTGGAGCAGATTTTGTGCTTTCTTTCAGGAAGGCAGTTCTATCATACTGAGTCTTGAACTTGACCTCTGGTGCTTGGTACACAATGGGCAATTTCGTCCTGTTGTTAGACGTCGATGCTTTGTCAGGCGACTTCACTGACTTCTTATTTTCAGTAGTCTTAGGTGGTGTTCTCGGTCTTTAGATGGCGGTGCTGATGCTCTTGGTTGCGATCTAGGCACTAAAACTTTCTCTGATATAGTTGCCCCGTTCATATCAGATGTTTGGGTACCAGCCTCCCGTTTCGGTGACGGAGTAGCCGCCACAGAGCTGTAGGTACGGGAGGTGTTTGAAGAGGGCTTGTGGTTACAAAGAAGTTTCCGGGCTTCCGAAAAGAATACCTTTTCTTTAACCCGGATCTACTGTATAGCTCGCTCTTCAATATAACGGGGGCATTCTCGTGAACTTCATGGATGTTCACCGCTACAATTTACGCATTCTGGAGGTGATGTACACGCATTTTCATGCATGCCGTCTTCACAGCTGACACATGTAGGTGCGCTTGTACAGAATGGACTAGTGTGATCGAACCGCTGACATTGGTAGCATCTCAGAGGGTTAGGTATGCATGGTCTAACCTCAATCACTTCATATCCTGCCCTGATCCTTTGAGGGAACCATATCCCCTCGCTCTCTCCGTTGAACACGATAGACTGCAGTTACGCCTTGTTCCTGAAGATTCTCCTGAATATCATCGTTGGACATTCCATCCAACACGCTAGTGTTTACAACACCGCGCGAGGAATTCAGGGTCCTATGCATCTCCACTTTGACTGGATAAATGCCCAGCATGTTGGCTTTCAGTGTCTTAGCTGCCTGGGATGCTGTAGTTGCTTCCACCAGCAGCGTGCCATTTATAGATTTTGTACATGATTTAACAGCACCAGCTATTTTGTCAAGACATTTCTGTATAATAAACGGATTAACCATTGAAAAAGTTCTACCTTCCTCTGTTCTTTTAATAGCTAAGTAGCAAGGACACCACTCAACTACTTGTTTAACACTGTTTTCAAACAAATCTTTTCCACGTTTAATGTTTTTTGGGGGGTGTAGGTTAACCATAATAGTTGGTCTAAATGTCATCCCCCAGTGCTCTCCACCCTCCGCGGAGCCCAACAAGGGGTCATCCCACTGGGATGACAGGGCTACACAGGGGATATAGCGAGCTCGCCGTCCCACTCACCCTGGAGGTCGGTACAATACCTAATCCTGGCCGATTGATTAGGGGTGGGTTAGTCCCTAACCTCCCGTTTAGGCGAAGCAGAAGCCAAAGTAGTGTATTAGAAATGCGCACACTCTCCGAATTCAGAAAAACACTGTTACGAGCTCAGATACGCATCCCTCAACCACCAGGACAAACATTTCCACCGACACGGGACTCCACGCACGGCCTACATGTGGGTGGGCCTGTTGACCGTCTCCCTCGACCACGAAGAGGAGCCCACACGAGGGAGACTGTTGGCTCGGGACCCCAGGTGCGCCAAACCAATACCTACCGAAGTAGGCCCCTGGGGGGAAAACAGCAATCTTCCTATTGTGACTTTGTGGGTTCGTGAAATGAAAAGTCCAATTGCACCACTCAAAAATGTTCTTTATTTCCACCGACTTACAGTTAAACACTTGCCAATTACACAGAATTACGCAATGCACACAATTACGATTCACCAATTCGTCCATTACAATTTCACTTGCACTCGTAATTACATACAATACTCCGATGCACGTACACAGTCTTCTCGTCGTACACTAGCACTGCACTCTTACACTGCTCGCCAAGAACTCTGACTCACTACTCTCCAGCTCGGCGTGTTGCTTATATAGGGTCAGCTGGCCGATCGAGAATGTTCTGGATTCCATGAAATATCCCGTAAGTTCGAGAAATCAAGGGCAGCGGAAAGAGACGGCACGGTAATGTTTTTTCCCCAGCCACCCCTCGTCACCGCTATAAGACAAACGAGGGGGCGTGTCCGAGCGCCTTCATCTCCTGCTGCTGCCGTCAGCTGGTTCTATCGGGTGTTCCAAGGTTCGGGTGACACTATATAAGGAATTCAGTGGACGAGTCAGTTCAGTTCTTGGCGAGCAGCCGTGAGGAGCGTTGTGCTAGCGAACGGCCTGGAAGACTGTGTACGTGTTTCAGAGGAGTTGTACATAATTGTGAGTGTGGAGTGAACCTGTGACAGACGGACTAGTGAATTGTAATTGTGTGCGCTTCGTAATTCTATGTAATCGGCAAGTGTTCCAACTGTAATTCGGTGGAAATAACACTCTGAGTTTGTGCATTTGGACGTTTAATTTCACGAACCCACAAAGTCACAATATTATGTCCTGGAAACTGAAATGTATTTATTTGTATGTGCCAATGAATCTGAAAATATAAATGAAAGCTACACGACTTCAAAAAAGAAAAAAAATGCCACAAAACAGAAATTGTTTAGCTTATACAACAATGAATACTGGAGCTCATCAATTGGCAGATGGACATCAGAAATATACATTTTGGAGTTGCACTGCATAACAAATTCATTTCATAGTATGTGCTTCTCATTGCTTTGGCTATTATCGTTAAGTAATGTGTTAAATTAGGAACATGAACGTTCTACACCACACTTTGTTAACCTTGCATACGTGTATTTTTTTAAGAAACAAAATTAATTTTAATTAAAAATTAGTTATTTTGGGTTTATTTTTGATCTTAAAGGAGCAAAATGAACTTGGCACCTAGAAATAGATACTGATTGCT
The DNA here is from genome assembly GCA_030765055.1 of Mantis religiosa. Taxonomy (NCBI): domain Eukaryota; kingdom Metazoa; phylum Arthropoda; class Insecta; order Mantodea; family Mantidae; genus Mantis; species Mantis religiosa. Next base: position 3,438,405 of record JAUKNK010000031.1, on the reverse strand, counting down.
AAATTCAAAAACAAAAGATTAAATCCTATTAACAGATCTGGAATATACCAAAAAAGTTGCAAGAATTGTGAAAAATGCTACATACATAAAACCAAAAGAAATATAAAAACCAGAGTCAAAGAGCCCTTTAGAAACATCAGAATGAAACAAGATCAGTCAGCAGTAGCATTTCAATTTTGGAACCTAAATCATGACTGATCCAAATCTAAAGGTACTAAAAGCAGTGATAAACCAAAATAAACTGACAACAAAGGGAGGATATATTCATATGGAAAAATAAGGACCAAAAAATAAACTTTCAAATCCCAATAGTAAATAATTTGACAAAGAAGTTCATAGTTCCTCTGCCAGAGAGAAGAGAGCAGAAGACAACCGATGCGAGTTGGAGAAAGATTGAGGATGGAAGCCATCCCACAAATATAAGAAAATGTAAGTGATGACCATAAATAAATAAATTAAACTTAATAATAAATTAAACTTAAAGGGAGCCGATTAATGACACTAAACAAAACTTATTTTAAATTTTTCCAGAACCTTTTTCAGAGACTTTGCCTCCATCATCAACCAGATATCAACTGGTTCTCAGTAGTGTAGCTGGCAATATTATGTCAATGGTCTCCTCTGGTGGCAGTTCGAGGATCTTGCTGAACAACTCTTTCTAGGGGATGTCAAAATTGAATACTTTGTTCCTATTTCTGGAAATGAAGATTTGTTCACATGTGGACAGTTCCTGTTTCCCTGATATATGTTTTAGTAGTTTTGAATCTGGATTTATGTTGTGGCTTTTTCCCCAAAAATGCGTGACAACTGCTGATTTTTCTAATTGTTTATATTTTATGTTCCTAAAGTAACAATCATGTTTGATCTGAATTTAAGTGGCCAATAAAAGGTTTATAGCTGCCTTCGTATCCTTGACTTCATTTGCCATCCATTTTACTCTTTATTTTACCTGTTGTAGACTAATACTCTGCAATAACACACAATATATTGGGATGATTATTACCAAACATTTCTGACTAGTTAAAGGAGTTTACTGCATAACTTACCTTAATATTAACACAGACTGATGAAGTTTCTGGTTCTAACCACCAAGGTTCATCTTTAATTTCTATTTTGTTATGCATTTCTTGAACACTGCTGTGTTTTTTATCCATTATGACAGAATCCTCTAGAAGAATTTCTCCCTCATTCTGTTCATCTTCATTGCTTTTATCCATCTCATAGTTGTTGCTCCATACAGCTGTTTCGGTTTTAATGTGTTTTACAGGTTCTTTGATAAAAGAGGTCTCTGATTTAATTTCTGTTTTGACTGTCATGTCACAATCAGTATCCAGAAGTACAGCATCAGTACTTGTCTTCATAGAAACAAACTTTTGAAATAACTCTCTCTCATTCTGTGAGGTTATGTCGTCTGTGAAGGGATCCTCTTCTTTGATTTCTATTTTCTTGTCCATTTCAAATATCTGTGAAATCAGATGTATATCTTATTTTCAGAAACAAATCTGTAACAAAAGAAACATATGTGTATATACAAAAATCTGAGTAAGTTGCAATATCACTTTCTTGGAATCCATCAATAATTATTCAATAAATATTCCAAATAATATGAAGCTGAAAACAAATTGTTTAAAAACACTTTTGTAATTAATTTGACGGCAAACGCAGATAGATATTATATGTTATGTAGTTGTATATCATGTTCTGAATGCTTCAGCCTGATTCATTCTAGGATAGAAAAACAAGACTCAAGACAAGACAATACAATACAGCAGCATCAGGTATCTGCCCTATTTAAAAAACATTTACTTTTGACTGATATTAAAAGAATTTGTCCATATTACATGGGAAGTGAGCATATACTTCTTAGGGCGATGTTACAATCTCTGGTTAATGTGTGGGTTAATGTTTAACTTGGGGTTACAAGTGAAGTAAGTATTACAACCTTCGGTTAAGGGCTAACTGAGAGTTATTTCTGGAGGTAAACTAACCCTCACCTCGAGTAGCTGTCAGTGAGATAACTTGGAGTGTACATTCTCAAACAAAAAAGAAAATGGCATACCTCCAGTCCACATTGAATGTAAACAGTGATTCTGAGGATGAAATGCCGGTACAGTATTTATCTAATAGAAGAGCTAACAGAGTTAGAATGCGGAGAGATAATTTTGAGGAGTGGGACATGAAATCAAATCTAAGACAGAAAAGTATTCATATATATAATGTGATATATTCATGACATATCGAAAATGTAATGAAATAAACCACATCAGTGTTAGGTATATCTTGACGTAATAGGTTATGGAATGATAATTTCTTGTGCCCCATTGTATCAGTAACTTGTTACAATACAATATTTTATGTGACCATATTGCAAAATGTTTTAACAAATATAAATGTAATAAACAAAGCATGTTAAAACTATACTAAAAATACATGCAACAATATATGGGTAGGTGTGTATAAAAGATCAGAAAAATGCTGAAGCAGTAAACATTCAATTCTGCAAACAGTGAGCACAATGTTGAATTTGTATCTCATTAAAGCATTGCCAGAGGAAAGTAACAAGCTGAAGAGCAAACAGCGAATAAAACAAACTGTTTAGGTTATGCAATTTGTATTGATATCCAAACCGTTCTTGTAAACACTGTTCACACATGTAATGTAGCTAGTTAATTTTTTTTTTTAAGTAGTTTACGTCCGCCCCCAACGTTAAGTTATATTGGACGGTGAATGAAATGGGTGAAATGATGCTTAAATGAGTCCAGGGTCCATGGAGCTTAGAGTTACCTGACATTCGTCTTGAAGGATAAGGGAAAACCTCAGAAAATCCTTATCCAGGTAACTCACCCTGAACGAGATTCGAGCTCGGGACCTCTTGTTCGTAAGGCAGACATGCTACCATCTACACTACCGAGGCGGGCGTAGCTAGTTACATGTACAATACCATAATGGTTTTGTTCTACAGTGTGCCTTAATGAATACCATTTGCTAATTATATTGTGGTTTATGCAGTGTGTGCGCTGTCTCAATGTAAGTTGAAGTATTACTTCTGATTCTTGCTGTTCCTACCATAGATGGTGCAAATGTGGTATATAAATATATTTTCTGCAAACTTCACAGGTAAAGAAATGTTAAAACTTGCCCATTATATACCCTGTGGTATTTAAGTGAAGCCATTTCTTTGTTCAATTACATTTTTCAATCAAGGACACAATGCTCTGACTGAGATGTTTATGAAGCTGCAAACAGAAATATCAGTTTTCTGTAACCTGTTTTAGTAAAAGAAAACAATAGTTATTGCTTCATAACTAGCAAATATATTATGTTAAACAAAAACATTTGGGGTACCAAGTTACTGGTGCCAGAACGCATGTTTTATAACCTCACTTTTATCCCTGGATGAGTAGGAATTTTTGGACCTTCGCTCTTTGCATGTACCTGTCTGAAATGAAAATTCATATAAGAGGTGATTTATCCACGAGGATAAACTACTGACCAAATGATTTTAGCCAAATTATAACATTTGTGCAATACTATTATCAGAATTAATAACAGTTGTGTGGTCTTATTTTTAAAAATTTTTCACTGTAAATCTCTTGGTGTTCATATATTAGCAAAGCATTCTATATATTCTCCACATATCTAACCCATATAATCTATAACACTAACTTAACGCTATGAAAAAAATCTAAACTGTTAATGAACTTTATTAATAAATACACACAACTCTGCCTAACCTTATTACGAAGGAACTAATAATGAAAATATCAAGAAAATATACACAAAGCAGCTAATAAAAAGTAAAAACAAGACGCCTGATGCTACTACATGAGTTTAGTTTTCCCACCAATTACACATTCTAAACATAAGATAGCATTGCAAACAAGATAAAATCCTAGTGAAAAGTATTGCCAACCATTCACATTCCACCATAATGCACAGTGTAACAAACATATAGGTAAATACAGTTCATAAAACCAGGCACTGAACCTAACCAAAAGTTATTGATAACCGAATGGCAACAAAGTTCGGCTAGTAACCGGAGATTGTAATATAGGCCCTTCAACAGTTTTATGTTGATTAGATTATCTAATATTTTTACATAATTTGGAAAGTAATTTTAACTTATTAGTGTGGAATATAAACCTTCTCTATGCAACAGTTTTAAGTTGTTTGCTGGTCTATCAAAATCACATGCATGCCTCATGCTATGAGCATGCTCAGCAAGGTTTGCTCTAATGTTAAACTCACTTTAAGGCAGTTCAAGAGATAATATATGAATTTATCAGCAAGAGCACACTTCTGTTTTGTTTTGGTTTAAAATAAGAAACTACAGGAATGACAGGGCCCAACATCAGGAATAATACACATGTTCCTTTTCTGTCAAGGAAACAACTTCTTGTGTGCTGAATTACTTAAGAAGACAAAGAAGTATCACAACTGGGGAGAGTAAATAGACAAAACATATGGTGCTAACAATATCACAGAACATTTAAAGCCATAGAAAGTTTCATTTGCAGTTTTACTTCTCTAGCATTTTCCCTACTTTCATCTGATGAAAACCACAATATCAGCAAAATTGAGGCAGTTTGTTACTTAGGAGTGCCCTGTGGAGTTGATGTTGTCGAATCTGCAATTACCAACTGTTCTTCTAATACTCTATATTAAAGCATACGTAAGGCATAATGCCCACAGGATTTAGATTGGGAAAACATCTACACATGGAGGGAGAACCTGTTTTTTATTTTGAAATTCTGCATAGCAACCTACTATTGCAGAAGTTCATCCAACCACCAACAGAACTAGACCAAACACCACATGGAGTAATGTAGACAGCTGAACAAAAACCGAGGATGGGAGTTAAAGCTCATGAAACATGTTTTCCTTAAGAATAAACAAGTAAGTGACAAAGTGTTAAAAATTAATTCAGTAGTGCTAACCAGAGATATAATTGTCAACATTACCTAACAATTGCACCAAACACACATTATTTGTCACTAGAATATTATGCCCAATGCTAGCTTACAATCACTTTTAAATTTTACAAAGAGACAAAATAAGGACATCAATCTAATGTTTCTTTATATTTCTGTTGTGTTACAGCTTACTAACTGCAATGCTGGAACATTCACTGCTGACAGACCGATAATAATCAACACTAACAATACAACTGCTCCAGCCAGCTTATTCCTAACAAATCTGATACTCACTGGTACAATCATAACTAGCAACTCAACTGTAGCTGGCTTTGCACTGCCTTTTACAGTCTGAAATAGAAGAAATTCCTAACTTCACATTAACCCTCCATTAGGCACGTGCCTTGGCAGGATACTGTTTGTCACATAGGGCGTGGGAGACCTGTGCTATGTTTATTAGTATAGTTATATTAAAAACATCAACTAAAATTTAATACGAATAGAGTGTAAATATAAGTTGTATCAAGTATACGTCAAGAGAACAACATATTGATAGATAGTCAACATTAAAAATTCAATGCCATGGCCGGGATTTGAACCAAGGGTCTCCTGGTGTCCATCCAGTTACACTAACTCATTGACCTACCATGGTCAACTTGCCGTCACAACTTTAAATTCTCCTTTTGACTCATATATTTTCCCAGTAAACCACTAAGGGCTCTCAAATTCGACATACACTGTTTGTGGCAGCTTACTGTCATTTAACACTGATTATTTGGTTAATTAATGGTTTAGAGCGACTGGACAGAAACCAGGAGATCCGTGGTTCAAATGCCGGCCATAGCATTAAATTTTTCATGTTGACTCCATCTATCAAACACCTTAGCCAATATACGGCTAGTGTGAAGAAATGATTAATTTCCATCAATTAACTATGACTCTATGTATCCAAAACCTTAGACTATACAGGGCTAGTGTGAAGGAACAATTAATGTCCATCAATATTCTCCAAGTTTGGTTTTAGATAAAGAAGCATACGTGCTAACTTCTGAATTAGTAAGAGGCTTGGATGAAAAAGAACTAATTATAAATAGTTTTGATTTAGCTGTGGTATTTGACAATCTCTTACTGTAATATTTAGAACTGTAAGCTTTCAATGGGATCTCTATTAACTAGTTTAAATATTTCTTAAACAACAACCAGGAAACAACGATAAATAGATACGATTTGAAATCTGATCAATATGACAGTTGTCTCATAAGTTTCTATGTTTGAGCCATTGCTAAGTTTAATAGTTATAAATGGTTTGTCTTTAAATCTCAGCTAGTAACCAACAGATGTGCTCTTTGCATATGATATCAGTGTACTTATATCACAAAAGTCATATAAGCAATTAAGAGACACTGTCAATTAAACATTCAAAAGAAATGTTTTGTTTGAAGCAATATAAACTATCAACCTTAATAAGTTGGAGATGGTATTAACATGTAAATACAAAATTCATACTAATGTACCTCAAACAAAATATCTTGGTGTACAAGAAGAAGATCCAGTTCCAGAAAACAAATAGTCATGCTGTGAAGGCTTAGCTTTGATTGCTTTGCATTATGAAATGTAAACAGTCTGGTCAAGCAAATTGCTTTAAGAACACTATATTTTGTGTATCTTCACTTCCTGAGGTTATATGGAATTGTCGTCTTGGGTAATTCAATTCACAGCAAGTAAATATTTTTACTACAAAGAGAACCAACATATTATTTGAAGTGTTTGGTATCAACATTCCTGTAGGGTCCTATATAAGATGTATTGTTACTGGTGAACACATATAGTCTCTGTTAGCTATACTATTGCTCTGCATGACTACAGCAAGAGGAATGCAGGCAATTTGCACAGACTGGCAAATAGCTTATGACTGGACGAAACCAGGATATCCGTGGCTCAAATCCTGGCCATGGAATTGAATTGTTCATGTTGACCCTATCAAAAATTTTAGCCTATATATTGGCTAGTCTACAGAAATGATTAATTTCCATCAATTAACTGAAATAGTAAGAGTTTAATGACAAAACCTGCAATTCAAGTTCTTACAATAGTAAGTCGTCACAAATGGTGTATCTGAGATACGAGGGCCCATAGTGGTTTACCAGGGAAATATACATTTGAGTCAATTGAGAATTTAACTGCTTCGCCAATGGTCATTTAAACGCTGCACGGCTGGGAACGGATACCCAATAAACAGAACAAGACATTTAAACTGTTAAATGCTGCAAGAATGCTTCATAAAGAAATATTTGTATCTTCCTTATTTATTAAGTTATTTTAGTGAAACACAAATCCGTTTAAAGCCCATTAAAGGCAGTACACATCTGCGGTATCATTAAAAGAGAGAAATAAATAATTGAAATATTAATTTGTATCACTGTAGAGAAATCCATTCTTTGCATTGAACGCGCCCAATGCTGAGTAATTTTGTTTTACAAGCTACATGTGTATATCAGCTGCATGAACAAAGTGTTGGGCTCAAGGTTTATAGGTTTCAGTATATGCTACCACACAATAGTAATTGCATATGTTGCGTTACACACACACGCTGGAAGAAAACCTTCATCAGCGTATCTCTCATTGCACAACCGAAGTTTATGGTAGCTGAGGTAACTGTTTACTTCGCTCAGTTTATATGTAATTTTGACTGTGTCAGAGTTCCGAGCGACTTCTTTAGCTACATTTGAAATTGTTTCCTCAGTGCTAATCATGGCTTCAACTAGTAATGTAGCAAATACATTAGCTAATGTAGAAAGAGTACAGGCTTCTGATATTACATCAGAAAATGTAGAAGACTTTTTGCTGTCTGACAGTGATTTGGACATTGATGGCGAGTTTTCAAATTTTGATGGGGGTGTTGACGATATAGGTAGCAGTGAGGAGGAAAATGACTCATTTCCGACGCACGTTCGTGAAGAATCAACATTATGGAGGTGTCAAAATAACTCTAACACAAATAGACATACCTTCCCGAGCACAACCTCTGGTATACAACTGCATACTGAGCTAACTTCTGATAGCCAACCAATTGACATTATCATATTTTTTAATACTGACTTAATGCCTCTCATTGTTTCGGAAACAAATGTATAAGCAAGTAGGGTGAAGCAGGACCTGGATTCTAAAGGAAATTTAGGACCTAAGAGTAGAATTCAGAAGTGGACAGAACTAACAATGAATGAGATTTACAGACTATTTGGTCTAATTATGCTCATGGGTGTTATTCGTAAACCTATGTTAGATATGTACTGGTCTACAAATGACATGCTAGCTACCCCATTTTTTGGGAAATGCATGTCAAATAACAGGTTTACTTCCATTTTGTGCCTCCTTCATTTCACCTGCACAGAAAATGTAAATGATAAACTATACAAACTTACACCAGTTTTTGATTACATTATTTCAAAATTCAAAGAAAATTATGTGCCTAGTGAAAATATCACTGTTGATGAAAGCCTGATGCTTTGGAAGGGTCACATAGGTTGAAAACAATACATCAAAACAAAGAGGGCCGGAATTGCCATAAAGAGTTTTTATGTATGTGAAAGTAAAACGGGATATCTTTACAATAGCTGCATATACACTCGCCAAGGGACTGATAACACAGGAGACAAAGATTTGGGGTTGTCTGGTACCATAGTAATGCACCTGATGGAATCTGTACTTGATCAGGGTAGGACTGTATATTTAGATAATTGGTACAGTTCCCCTATGTTATTCATGGCCTTACACGAAAGAAAAACAAATGCAATTTGAACAGTATGCTCAAATCGTATTGGTTTGCTAGAAGATGTGAATACAAAGGCTCTAAGAAGAGGAGAAGTGCAGGTGCATCAGCTCCCACCCTTGACCATGCTGCTAGGCAAGACAGGAGGGTTGTTGCAGCTCTAAGATTTTGATGATTGATACTGGCAAAATTGATGCTCCTAACAAAACGTCAATTTTCTAGCCTGATATTATCCAGGAATACAATATGCATATGGGTGGAGTGGATCTAGTATATCAGGTGTTACACACATATCCCTCTTTGCGAAAAACAATCAAGTGGTATATAAAAGTAATTTTACAGCAGCTGGATATAACTATATACAATTGTTTAGTAATTTGGAGAACTCTAAACCCACAGAAGACAATGATGCAGCTGGACTTTTGCATATCAATAGCTCGCAGCCTAATTGAGCAGTATAAAATTTAGAGACCTCTCCATACTGGGGGTAAGAAATCCACCACCCCAGCACCACTCAAGACTTGAAGGAAACCATTTTCCTAAAAGGCTATAGTCTCGCTCTTCGAACGGTTACTATGGATTTATCTTTGGTAATGGATATCTCTCAGATAACACACTGATTACTGCACATGGTTTTCCCTTATCCTAAAAGACGAATGTCGGGTAACGCTAAGCTCCATGGACCCTGGGCTCATTTGAGCATCATTTCACCCATTCCATTCATTGTCCGATATGACTTAACCCTTCCCCAGCGGAAACCCATATATGGGTGACGCGTCCAGTCGCCCACAAGCGGAAACCCATATATGGGTGCGCAGCTATAGAGCTATTGTAGTCCGCTATTTACGTTCATATAATTAGGATATAGTGCCAGCAGATGGCAGGAAATGTGCTTTGAAACATTGATGGTCGGTAAATCCCCGAAATTGCTTTGTCAGGAATTCCTTTCATTGTTCTCACCAGTGAAGCAATAAACAGTGCAGTGTTTGGTACTAGTAAGCCTCATTTTGTTTCGTTTTTTGGCATAATGGCAGTAAAAAAAGGGTTGACGGACAAGGAAATTGAAGCTTTGTTAAACCAGAGTGATAGTGAGTTGTCAGATTTTGTGTTCAGTGACAATGAGAGCAAAATATGTGAGAATTCATGTGTAAGTGTGAGTGAGTGCGAGAGTGACTCAAGTGATACTGCAGACAACAGTACTCCTAGCTGGATAGAGGTGAGTAATTTTGACCCTGGCCCTACATCTGTTATACCAGTGCACAATATTCAACAGGGACCGATTCTTCCTTCTCACTTTGATGAGAATACTCCTCGCATAGACTTTTTCAGACTATTTTTTGATGACGAAATTCTGAAAATAATTACGGATGAAACCTGCATTCAAGGGAACACAAAAAAACAACTGGCGACGCCTCCAACAAAGAAAGCCAGGAGTGCATCCTGGAATCCTCCAACAATTATTGACATAAAAGCACTAATTGGGGTGATTATTAACATGGGGCTTCACCCTACCTCTGATGTCACAGACTATTTTTCTACAAGTTGGGTAGATAAATTTCCATTTTTCAGCGATGTATTTTCCCGCGACGAATTTCTCCTTTTGTTTTGGAATCTTCATTTTGCGCATGCTGAGGGAAACAGAAAATTAACTAAGGAAGAATTTATTCAAAATTTAATGGAGAAACTACGGCAAAAATGCAGTTTATTCTATTCCCCAGGTCCATTTGTATCAGTCGACGAGAGCACCATCAGTTTCAAGGGCAGAGTAAAATTCAAAGTGTATAATCCAAATAAACCAACAAAATTTGGGATCAAAGTTTTCAGCTTATCTGATGCTTCCAATGGGTATTTATACAATTTCCAACCCTACATGGGCAAAACTGAATCAAATTCTAATCTCCTGAAAACTACCCTTGTTGTAAAAGACCTGTGTTCTTCACTCCTAAAGGATCATGTAGACCCACCTAAAGGTTTCCATGTGTATACAGTCAGGTATATATTCATCTGAATTGGCTATGAATTGAGGAAAATGAATATGGTGACTACTGGGACAGTTATGGGCAATAGAAAAAATATGCCACACCAGCTAAAGCCAGGAAACGTAAAGAAAATGAAGAGGGGTGAGATAAAAAGCTTCCGCAATCAGCAAAAGCTTGCTCTGTGCTGGAAAGACAAAAGAACTGTAACAGTTCTCAGTACCAGTCACAAGGGCAATAAAAACGAAATGACAGAGGTGCCTTCAAAATTTCCAAACCAATCAGCAACATTGAAACCAAACATTATTTTGGACTACACTCGACACATGGGTGGTGTCAATAGAACTGATAATTATATTGCGCAGTATCACTTCTGCAGGAGAACACGCAAGTGGTATAGAAAAATGTTTTTCTGGTTGCTGGAAGTTTGCATTGTAAATTCGTACCTGTTATATAAAATGCATATAACAAGCAAATGTAAACCGATCCTGTCACATAGAAAATTTTGCAAGCATCTCGTCAGATCTCTGGTGGCGGAGCGAATGGGAGCGCGGCAAAACTATGCTACGTCAAGTAAGGGTCGTATTTCACAGGGCCCAACTTTGGAAAGGCTAAATGGATTTCCACATTTCATGGGGAGAAGAGAACAAGGAAGTTGGGCAAATCCTTGTGTGGTATGTAAGGCCCAAAAACAAATAAAGAAAACAAGATATTTTTGTGAAACCTGCGTCTCCAAGCCTCCCCTGCATCCAGATGTGTGTTTCAAAATATATCACACAAAAGAACAATATTAGGGAAAGATTTTCACATCCCTGAACATTATATGATGTTTGTTATTCCTTTGCTCCCCTGTGTGAACAATCCTGAGATAAAATCATCAGTCTAAAACCGTACGTACCCTGCTCCAGCTAGGTGTAACCTCACATTTCTATCAAAGTTATGATTTATTACTTATTATTACCATCGGTTTTACAAAACATATGTTACATACACTTATATGACAGTGTTTAGTTCCTGAACTGTTCCTATTTTATGTGTGAACACGTGTGTATGTGTGTGTTAGTACTACAAGATGTGATGCAATATCCAAAAATGGTACTTATGCCGATTTTGCAGGAACATTTTTACGCAGTTTAACAAATCTTCACTCCTGTCGAACAACAGTGGTGGAATTCAACAAAAATACAAGGTACAGCACATTTTTAATACATTCAAGCATGAAATTATACTTTTATTTGTATTCTGAAGGGTTACATATTTTTATAAACTTACCTTCCGCTCAGAGCTGTAAAACATGTCCGCTCGGGAAGGGTTAATGCTGGAGGACGTAAATTACAAAAAGCAAAAGGATTACACCATGTGGAGTATCTGTCATTTGTGTTTCCTGCAAAGCGACTGGACGGAAACCATAAATCAGGAGATCCATGGTTCAAATTCTGGCAATGGAATTGAATTTTTCATGTTGACTCTAACTAGCTTAAAACTGTTACAAAAAGCATATTAGTTTTCTACAGTAAAAATTTATAGTAATCTTCCATTCTTCTTGTAACAATTAAGTAGTCCTAAACCATATACAATTTTCAAGAAAGCTGTAACATCATTCTTACACACTCATTCCCGATATTATCATGAGATATTCATTAATGCTCCATTCAGCAAGTAAATTTCCCATACTTAGCTAAGACTGCAAGCAGTGGCAATTTCCAATGTACTGACCCACAGAAATGCATGGTCTAGAGGTAACATGCTACCTTCTGGTACAAATCTGACTGAGGGCCAATTCTTAGCATGGCTTCCTTCAGAAGGAAAGTAAAGCCATTGGTCCTTCTTTGTAGGCTTGCGGAATGTAATACAACCTCAACTCTGATAAAGAGGGCCCTGAACTAAATTAAGCAGTCCTTCATATCCAATATAGAATTAGATGCTGAGGACAAAGCAGTTAAACAGCCTCCATAAATTCTCAATTTAAATTTCCATTACTGAGGTTAATGTTTGAAATGGTGATGGTTCATGAATGTTCATTGCTAATACATAATGTAAGATACAAACACAATAAAGGTATCAGAGTACTAGTATTATAATGCATGTGCCATGAATGTATGATGTGTTGAATGGGACATTATACAAATGCTTATACTGATTTCCATGTGCGGATACATCCAACTATAGATGTGTTTAGTTGACTTTGTTCACTTTCAAATTGAATTATTAGGTAGATTACATCTCCATTTTAAACTTTAGCTTGGCACTTGCTGTACCATCTGCATGGATTTAAGTTGAATGCTAGACTTGCTGATTCTTTATACAATGCCTCCACAGAGAAGGCCCTACTATCCATACTACTGACACATTTAAACATCTACGCAGAAAAGCTTCAATCAGATTGATACCATTGCATAAAACTATGGGATATAATTCAAGCAGTCAACAGTTTAACTTTGAAATTACTACTAGATTTCAGATCTAGAACAATGCCAATAGTTGGGACGTCTCCTAAAGCATTAAGAGACATTCAACAAAATGAAATTCTTCACATTGAATACAGCAATGGCTTTATAGTTGTCATTTCTTTGAAAAATGAAATGAAATGTGTAGTGTTTAACGCCCGCTTTTACTACATACGGCACCGCAGGCGATGACACTGATGATACATTAGATGAAGATGGAACACCGGTGGAATGAGATGGCAGGGGAAACCGGAGGTCCCGGAGAAAACCCGCCCCAGCGCCGTGTTGTCCACCACAAATCTCACTTTGCGGTCGCCTGGGATCGAGGGCCGCCTTGGTGAGAGCCAAGCAGTCTAACTACTGAGCCACGGCGTGGCCGTCATTTCTTTGAGTAGTATATCATTCATTGTTATATTACATTACTGAAATGAGCTAATAATGAGAAACCTGTAGAGTGTGTTACCTGTGTAGCGGTTCACAGTATAAGAAGCAGCAAACAAACCAAAAACGAAAGAATTTCTGCTCTATATATTTACAATTGGCCATATATTGAAAACTTAACATTGTCACATTTAGCACCAGCCACCTATGTCACAACCTCGCTACTGCTAGCAGAAGCCTAACCACTTACATAAAACCATAGATGGAGTTGTCTTAACTCTCCCTCATGTACACCAGAACATCATGACATGTTTGAGGATGGACCACTCCATGTATAATATACTGAGCCACAACACTTAAGATGGGGTAATTCTGCTAAATATTTAACTCATGACCTCAAAGAACTTCAAAGTCGTGCCTTGAAAATAATCTACAATCTGGCCTTTAGAACAAACACAAAAACATTCGACCATGTAACTAACATTTTATGATTACAAGTAAGCATAGAGTTGTCCTTGATAATATATCTCCAGAAAATAAAAAATAATCCTCTAAAGTCTAATCTAACATTTGAAAGCTCCTCATATATATAATACCAGAAATAAAGGAAACGTAACAAAACAGTTTAACCTCACATGTTATCAACTTACATAATGCACTGCCACTGGAATTGAAAGGCTGCAGAACATAAAAGGTTTTAATAGGAAAGTTGCTGAAAATTTACTCAAGGCATGTTTTGATAGCTGACAAAGTGTCACTAATTTATAGCTGGATTAATTAAATGGATTGGTTAAAAATGAATACCTATTAATGTCTCATATGTAGCTGTTTTGTAATATTTTCTGCTCCTATTATTTTTTGAGTTATAGTGAATGCTTTGTTTTATATACGTTGTTCTTGTACAGTAATTAATTTCTACTATAAAATGTAATATAAGTATTGTTAGGGCTGTTTGCGATTTTTTATATATTTTTGTACTGTTCCCTAGCATGAGCTACGGCTGTGGAAACCTTTTCAGATAACAGTAAATAAATAAAAATAAATAAGATTGAGTCTTATATCAACCAATAGTAATTTAAGCCCAGTCCAGGTTTACATATACAAATTTCAGTTCCCAGTGGTTTCACTGAGGATCACTAAGTTCTGAAAGTCTGAGTTACTACCTTACTTATTTTGAGGTTAAAGCTAAACACAAAGCTTTGTTGACACTTGAAATGGGAAAATTTGCAACGTATAACAGGCCAAAAGTACATAAGACAAGATACCGTCATCAACAAAATCAAAATAATAATAATTTAGAAGATATTATTATAATGTAACTGTAACACAACCAGCAAACTGATGGCGTGAAGACGGTAAACCATGCCATATATAGAATATTGCACTTGTAGGGTTTTGAATAACAAGGTAGGAACATGAATTCCAAGAAACTGAAAATAAAAGTAGTATTATATCACACCTGGGAAAACAAGTAATTCCACATCTGTTAATTTTTGCACTTCCACCAGAAACTTATTGCTATGAGAGAAGCAGTTGTACACTCGGCCTTCATGGGCATAATCCATAAGCCCTGATCCATTACCAACATAACACTACCCAACGGCAACTAGGACAGAGTTAAATACGACACAAAGCTATAAGGTGCATTAGAAAAAGAATGAATTTAAAAAAACAGAGAGTTTATTCTTCCAGCATTAGCCATAAGATATATTTGTCAAAATTATGATAAGAAGAAACTTGTTCTAACAAGATTTGTGAAACTCGTTCAGCACAATGAAGACAACACTGTTTGTTTTGTTTGTTAGGTCCCATCACTCAGCAGCGCTCTAGGACACTTCATACAGAAAACAATCACACTAAATCAACATAAATCATTTTAACCACCACCATACACAAAAAAATACTTTGTTTTACCACCACTAACAAAAATTTAACATCCGTAATTATTCTAACCTGAAGCGGAACTTTTTCGTCAGATCACTCAGTCAAAAGTATTAAAAATTTCAATGGCAGTTCTTACTCATGTTACCCAATCAGCAAACTTGAGGTCGGCTATGCGAGGGGAATGGCGGTGGAGGGTGGCGCGTGGCATCGGTACCACACCCTCACCGGTCAGCTGCCACCTGCGGAGGCGTGACAGAGTGGAGGGAGGGAAAACCACGGGGGTGGCTGAATATTCATTTCCACCTCCTCCTGCCGCCTGAAAGAACGCGAAATCTCCGGAATATTTTCCCCGCCATGGTAAAGAATTCTCTAGGAACATTTAGCCAACTATAAATAGAGGGACGATGCGACGAGAGTTCAGTTCAGTTCTTGGCGAGCAGCCGTGGGGAACGCCGGGGGAGTGGACAGACTGGAAGACGGTGTACGTGTATCAAAGGAGTTGTACGTAACTGTGAGCGTGTAATGGACCTGTGACAGATGAACTGGTGAATTGTAATTGTAGGCGCTAAGTAATTCTATGTAATCGGCAAGTGTTTCAACTGTAATTCGGTGGAAATAAAGATCATTTTGAGTTTGTGCAATTGGACTTTTAACTTCACGAACCCACAAAGTCACAACAGGCGTTAGGAGTGGGATAACGGCCATGGAATCGGTAAAAGAAAATATTTTGGAAAAGATTTTGGGGAAGATGATGGAAATGAAGGCCGAACTGACCTCGGAAATGAAGACGGCAAATGATAACATCACCGAGAAAATGGAAAAGTTGGAGACGGCAAACAACAACCTGGCAGCGGAGCTGAAAGAAATAAAGACGGCGAATGACAACCTCGCTCCGAAGACGGAAACGGCAAATAACAACCTGGCCACAAAGCTGGAAGAAATGAAGACGGCTAACGATAACCTCACGGAGAAGATAGAAGAATTGAAGGATGCGAACGAGGCCCTCGCCGCCAAATTTGAGGAACAGTTGGCCGGCGTGAAGGAGGACGTCACGGGGCTCGGCAAGCGGATCGGCCAAGTGGACGAGCGCGTCGAAGACCTGGCAAACCACGTTAATGAGCTGGAAGGAAAGGCCGACAGCAGCGTCAAGTCCCTGAACGTCATGGTGGAGGACGTCGTCGGCAGGAGGTTGAAGGGTTTGAAGGCCGACGCGCCGGGACTCGACACAACATCGGCGCGCGTCAAACCTCCGAAATATGACGGCGGGTCAACTTTCGAAGTCTTCTTTCGCCAATTCGACGCAGTGGCCAAGCTCAACAAATGGTCACCAGAGGAGGAGGCAACATAGTTAATAGCCAGCCTCCAGGGACGGGCCGCGGAAGTCCTGAAGGCGGTACAGACAACGGCGGCGCGCAAGGACATCTGGGAAGCCCTAGAGAATCGTTTTGGAAACCATCGCTTAGCCGCAGCGTACCGCAGCCAGCTAAAGGCAAGGTCACGGCAGCCAGGGGAGACGCCACAGGAGTTCGCCCTGGCAGTTGAACAACTGGCTAGCAAGGCCTTAGTCGACCTCCCACAAGAGTTCGTATCCCAGGAAGCTGCCTACACATTCGTTGACGGGGTACGAGACACGGAGACCAACCTGGGAGGACATCGCACCGAGGAGCGCCACATACAAGTCGTACTGGGCCCAATGGGATTCGTTGAAGATCCGAGAGGGCGTGCTGTTTCGGGTATGGGAATCACCCGATGGAAAGACGCAGAGAAAACAGTTGGTACTTCCCCGGAGTACGGTCCCGGAAGTCTTGGAGGAAGTGCACGCTGGTACTTCAGGAGGACACCTGGGAGCGAACCGAACGATTGAAAAACTACGGCAGCGCTACTACTGGCTAAGGCTCCGAGCAGACGCCGAGAGATGGTGCGCGGCGAGTTGGGGACTCCAGACTAGGAACGGGGGTCGCATGCAGTAGTACAACGTCGGAGCGCCATTCGAACGGATCTCCGTTGACATTGCTGGACCATTCCAAGTATCCGACCGAGGCATCAAGTACCTGATGGTGGTCGTGGACTTCACCAAGTGGCCGGAGGTGTATGCCATCCCGAATCAAGATCAAGGACAATCACAGACTGCCTCATGGAGCAAGTGTTCTGTTGATTTGGGGCACCGTTAGAGCTGCACAGTGACCAGGGCACCAATTTTTTGTTTAACCTGATGAAGGAGGCACTACAAAGGCTTGGGGTGAACAAGAACCGCACGACGCCTCTATATCCCTAATCGGATGGCATGGTTGAAAGATACATCAAGACCTTAGAGGAACACCTGAGGAAGGTCGTGGCCAGCCATCAGCGAGACTGGGACGTCAAGGTGCCACTGTTCTTGCTGGCCTACCGCTCGTCTACACACGACACCACTGGGATGACGCCAGCCAGTTTAATGTTGGGCCGAGAGTTACGCCTCCCTTGTGACCTGGGTTTTGGAAGCCCTCCGGAAGCGAAACAGCCAGCGACCGAGTATGTGGAGAACCTGGTGGACCATCTCCACGACATGCACGAGATGGCTCGCCAGAACATCCAGAAGGCGAGCGACCGCATGAAGAACCGATACGACAGGCAAGCCAACAGCCAAGGATTCCAGCAAGGTGACCTGGTCTGGTTGTACCACCCTACACGAACCAAGGGACGCTGCCCGAAGCTCCATCAGCCATGGCAAGGACCGTACCGGGTGGTGAAGAGGATTAACGACGTGGCCTACCGCATCCAGAAGGTTCCCCGAGGGAAGATGTTGGTGGTACACCTGGATCGCCTGGCACGCTACGATGGTGCTGTTCGGGACTACCAGCTTTGAGGAGGGAGCAGTGTCACCCGAACGTCGCAACTCCCGATAGAACCGGCCGGCAGCAGGGTAGCAGCAGACGGGAAGCATTTGGCCTCGTCTACCCATCTGTATTGTAGCGGTAACGAGGGGGTTGGTTGGAAAAACATCGCTAGCCATCTCGCCCCCTCCTTGACGTCTAGAACCTGCAGGATGATTCACCGAATCGCGAGACTTCGAGAAACAGCGATATTCCTAAAAAAAAAAAGGGGGCTGCAGTTGGCGAGTTTAGTTCAGTTCTGGGCGAACAGCCGTGAGGGACTGGAAGACTATGTACGTGCATCGGAGGAGTGTATGTAACTGTGAGCATGCAGTAGAACTGTAACGGACGAACTGGAGCATTGTATTGTGTGCATTACGTAATTCTGTGTAATTGGCAAGTGTTCCGACTGTAATTCGGTGGAAATAAAGAACATTGTTGAGTTAGGCAATTGGACTTTTAATTTCACGAACACACAAAATTACAATACACGGACACATCCAACTGAATCAGCAGATATCAAATGACTAATATAAAGAATTCCTATGATTCATAAGTTAGGAGATAAGGATATATGCTGTAATAAGATTGAGGAAAGAGCTAAAGATAGTACTTGGAAAAAATTCTTGGATTCATTTATATAAGAATATGAGAAAGGTATGAAAAAGCATAACTATCACAAAACATCTAAGGAATATCTAGTTTACAAGTTTACTGGTTGGCAGGAGACGAGGGTAAGCTAAGCAGTAGTAGTAATATTTATTAGTTCTGTTTGATCATATTGTACATTTGTACATCTGATATAGAACACTTCAAATATAATATACAAAATGTTTACGCTTTCTGTCAAATGCAATACAATATAGAATCATTTACAAACTATTAAGATATTCACCCACACTGTAAAAAATATTCCCTAATAAAGACGTATTTGCTTCTTCTTTAAAACCCATTTGTCTTTTTTACAGTTAATTGATGGAAATTAATAATTTCTTCACACTAGGCATATATACGCTAGGTTTTGGATAGAGTAAACCTGTTAAAAAACCTTAGTCAATATACGGCTAGTGTGAAGAAATTACTAATTTCCATCAATTAACTAAAATAATAAGAGTTAAATGATGAAGCTTGGGACTCAAGTACTAAAAATATTAAGTTGCCACAAGCGGTTATCTCGGATGCAACAGCCCCTAGTGGTCCACCGGGTAAACATGAGTCAACTGGAGAATTTAATGTCAGGACGGTACTTTGGCCATGGTAGCTCAATGGATAAGAGCAACTGAACGGAAACCATTATATCCGTGGTTCAAATCGCGGCCATGGCATTGAATTTTCCAGGTGGAATCTAACCATCCATTTATCTTATCTTTATAAGTCATTAAAACAGATAGAATAAAGAATGATGATATAAGAAAACTATTACTGATCTTTAATTTAAATGAAGAAATAGATCAGAACGACAAAAGTGGCTAGCACATGAGAGAAAATGAATGAGGAACGTTACCCAAAGATGATGATGAAATGGATATAAGGGCACTCAACTGCTTGGTCATCAGCACCCTTACAGAAAATGATTCATGGCAATAGCCAGATATAAATTAGTCAAAATTTAAAAAACATATCAAAACAAAAGAACTAAAATATAAATAATAGCAATAAACAATACAAAAGCTATAATTTCCCATAAAAAACTAACAGCCATAAAAATACTATTTTCAATAAAAAACTTGCCATGACAAGAGCTACGTGCCCAGAGGTGGTCGAACCAATTTGTTGCGTTTCTTTGGGGCAGGACTAGAGCTTTCGGCAGGTTTTTCCTGCCTTTTCCTCACTGCCGTTTGGGCAGTGAGGACAGCATCCACCCGCTCCACATTGTCAATGGAAGAGGACGGCTTACGCACTGGTGCCTTCGAATCCAGTCTCTCGACAGGATCGGAAACTCCGACCGGCGAAGATGAAAGTCGTCGATCGGCGTCCTCTCCAGATGAGTCCTCAGATGTTGTGGACGGAGATGTTTTCGGACTTTTTCGCTGGCTAGCTCTCCTTTCACAGGTCTTACTATTTTTCTTGAGGATACATTGTATATTACCGGTTCACATGTTCTTGAAGTGGATGCTTTCGGCGGTGACTTGGCTGAATCCTTCTTCTTAGGACTGGACTTGGTCGGGGCACTCACTGTTGTTCGTGGTGGTGTTTGTTGCTTTGGCTGTGATCTTGCTGTAATTGATCTTTCAGATATTACTTCCCCGTTTATTTCGCAGGTTTGAGTTGCGATTTCATGTCTAGGTACTGGCTTAGCTGCAACTGCGCTATAAGTAATGGTCCTAGGTACAGAAAGCTGGCGAATACCCAAGAGTTTCCAGGCTTCCATGAAGGACACCCTCTCTCTTACCCCGATCTCTTGGATCATCTTCTCCTCCATAAAACGGCGACATTCTCTGGAGTTTGCTTAGTGTTTATCACTGCAGTTAACACACTTTGCGGGTGAAGTGCATGCATTGTCATGCTTGACTTCCCCACAGTCAACGCAATTGGCAACTCCATTACATGAATCACTTGTGTGGCCAAAGCGCTGGCATTTATAACACCTCAGTGGATTGGGTATATACTGCCTCACTTCAATAGCTTCATACCCTGCTTTAATCCTTTTCGGGAGCTCTACCCGATCAATGGTAAGAAACAGGGTATGAGTGAGCACTAGTTCACCTTGTTCTTTGCAGTGAACTCGATATACACTTGTCACACCTTGTTCCGCCAAGTTTTCCTGAATCTCCTCATTGGACATACCATCCAATGTGCTGGTGTTCACAACACCACACAAGGAGTTCAGAGTCCTATGCAATTCAACGTGCAACAGATAGCTCGCAAGCATATTGGCTTTCAAGATTTTAGCAGCCTGAGACGAAGAAACTGCTTTGACCAGGAGCGTGCCATTGCGAGATCTAGTACATGCCTTCACAGAACCAGCAATACCATCCAAGCCCATCTGAATAACGAACGGGTTCACGGTATTAAACTTCCGACCTTCCTCAGTTCTATAAACAACTAAATAGCGAGCACCACTACACTTGGCTATTTCTTTTCCACTTTTGCTAATAATTTTGTTAATAGAGGGGTTTACCATAATAGTAGACTAAGTTTCATCCCGCAGTGCTCTCCACCCAACACGGAGTCCAACAATGGGTCATCCCACGGGGATGACAGGGCTACACAGGGGATATAGAGAGCTTGTCGTCCCACTCACCCTGGAGTTCAGTACAATACCAAGTCCTGGCCGATTGATTAGGGGTGGGTTAGTCCCTAACCTCCCGTTTAGGCGAAGCAGAAGCCAAAGTAGTGTATCAGAAATGTGCACCCTCCCCAAATTCAGAAGAACACTGGTACGAGCTCAGATACACATCCCTCAACCACCAGGACAAACCTTTCCACCGACACAGGTCTCCATGCACGGCCTACACGTGGGTGGGCCTGTTGACCCTCTCCCTCAACCACGAAGAGGAGCCCACACGAGGGAGACTGTTGGCTCGGGATCCCGGGTGGGCCAAACCCGTACCTACCGAAGTAGGCCCCTGTGGGGGGGGGGGCGTTTACCCAAAGGAAATGCTACACTATACCCAAAGGAAAACGAAAACTATAAGATCTAAACAACATCCATAAATGAATTAACCATTCATTTGGATAATGCAACAAGCTTTGAAAAGGCAGAATGCTTGAAGAAAAGAAAAAGAATATAAAATGCACCCATTCGTTTTTTCACATATAAAAAAATAACCATGTGAGAACAGACACAGCCATCCTCCCCTTACTGATCATGCACGGTGGAAATTACCAATTAAGTCATAATTGAGATCTACTGGAATAATTTCATTTAGATATGGTTTTCTTGAGCATTCAGATGTAACAATCCATGCCTTGTGGATTTGGTAGTTGCATGTAAGCCACACATTCCGCATACCCAAATACAAATCTTGTCAGTGTCAGTTTTTCCTATGTTTTCCCCCATTTCTGTAAAATGAATGTTGAATAACTCTAAGCTCGGTAAAAGTGCAGAATAGGTGCGCAGAGTTATGCTGGTACGCAATTACGTCACAAAAACAAGTTGTTGCCAACTGCGGCGGTTTGATATACGCGAAAACAGAGGAGCATTGCCAAAACATTTTCTTTTGCTTATAAACTAACGATAGTAATGGGAATAATGCGTAGTAAGCTTTGTTTATTATTATAATTATATCATAAAATTATTAACAATAATAATAAATAGTAATGACAATAATAACGATACTAATAATAAAGAAACTCTAGCAATGATCCACTGATCTTCACGTCAGTTTATTTGGGTATTAGAGTAACGCTGGTTTACTTACGTATTGTTGACTATACCAAAACTTTGTGCTAAATTCCTTTAACTTTTTAAATAATTATGATAATAATAGTGAGAATATCGGAATATATAATAATCATAATAATAACTCTGGCAAAGATCCACTAATATTTACGTCAATTAATTTGGGTGTTATGGTAGGTCCCTGGCTATGGGGTGGCGACGTGTGCAAGAGTTGGCTAAGGTGTAGGGCGAGGCGGAGTAAGCGGAGGGGAGGGAAGTAAGCAGTGGCGTTCCTCAACCTTTGATCAGCTTTTGTGATCAGCTTTTGAGTTGATATGTGAAATTTGCATTTTGTTAATCACCGTTAATTCGTGAAACAATTATTATTATTATTATTATTATTATTATTATTATTATTATTATTATTATTATTATTATTATTATTATTATTATTATTATTATTATTATTATTATTATTATTATTATTATTAATTTCATTAAAGGTGAATATTTCGAGCTTCTGTAATTTTGATCTGGTAGATAGTCTTATAGGAATTCTTGGCCGTGACTTTTCTTTTAGAAATCATGGCTTTATGAAAAAAAATGGAAGCATTGAGTAAAACAACCCTGTGTTAGAAATGATGATTATGACACCTTGTTTTAATACATCAGGTTTACCTTAATTATTGTGCTTGTATAGTGAACTCAGTAAATATGCAATGAAACTTCCCCGAATATTCTATGTCTGAATATTTCAACTTCCGCTTCTTTATGAGGTGAGCAGCCCAATGCCTGATTTGAAGGTGAAGAAAGAGGATGATATATATGAGGGCGAAATGAATGATAGCAAAGATGAGGATGGAGCAATTGGTGGAATGCTGACGGGGGAAACCGGAGGATCCGGAGATAACCCTTCCCAGGGCCATGGTGTCCGCCAGAAACCTCAATTTGCGGTTCTCTGGAATCTAACCCGGCCGCCTTGTGACAGCCAAGCGTTCCTATCACTCAGCGGCCTCTTATTTTATGCAGTTTTTGAAAACCATAGGAAATGTACGAACCCACGCGCATAGCGGAGCCCTCAGAAATTATGGCACCCTAATGCGATGTGGACCTCCGCGCGAATGTTCTGTAACAATTGAATCTTATTTCTTTAAGAAATGATAATTACTGATTTAATAAGTAACCGAATCCTTGCCAGGGGATGTAGATTTCGGCATGAATTTTCTTTAAGTAATTATGATACAGTAAGGACTAATGTTTTTAGTAACAAAGGCTTATAATTTCTTCTGTAATATCGACTATTAATTCCTTATCGCTTTAAGAAAATTGTGTTACTGTGATTTGTAATGGTGTGTCAAAATAATTATATCTAATGTTTATAAATATTGAATACTTCGTATGCCGTGTTCTCGCGCAAATCACTATGATTAATAATAATAATAATAATAAAATAACGTTTGCTAGAATTCTGTTATTTATAGTAATACTCCATTATTTCGCTGCACCCAACAGACAATTTTTGCCGGACCTGGCTCGACTTCTCTGGCAAGTGAAGTTCACCCAATTACTGGACTTTTCCCAGAGCGCCCGCTCCGCTTCTCGGACAAGAAACTACCAAGTACCAGCGCATTCGCACTCGCGTCACCGGGAACTGCTGGGCCCCTCGTAATAAAATTTATATAAATAATGAGATATTAACAATAATAATAGGAATAGCAACAGGAAGAAATTAATATTGTATTGACCTTCACAGTAATTTCTGATAGTTTAATACTAAAATACTTATTAATGGTAAAGTTCATTGAAGGTGAATATTTCGAGCTACTGTAATTTTGATCTGGTTGATAGGCTTATAGGAATTCTTGGCCGTGACTTTTCTTTTAGAAATCATGGCTTTATGAAAAAAAATGGAAGCATTGAGTAAAACAACCCTGTGTTAGAAATGATGATTATGACATCAGGTTTACCTTAATTATTGTGCTTGTATAGTGAACTCAGTAAATATGCAATGAAACTTCCCCGAATATTCTATGTCTGAATATTTTAACTTCCGCTTCTTTAAGAGGTGAGCAGCCCAATGCCTGATTTGAAGGTGAAGAAAGAGGATGATATATATGAGGGCGAAATGAATGATAGCAAAGATGAGGATGGAGCAATTGGTGGAATGCTGACGGGGGAAACCGGAGGATCCGGAGATAACCCTTCCCAGGGCCATGGTGTCCGCCAGAAACCTCAATTTGCGGTTCTCTGGAATCTAACCCGGCCGCCTTGTGAAAGCCAAGCGTTCCTATCACTCAGCGGCCTCTTATTTTATGCAGTTTTTGAAAACCATAGGAAATGTACGAACCCACGCGCATAGCGGAGCCCTCAGAAATTATGGCACCCTAATGCGATGTGGACCTCCGCGCGAATGTTCTGTAACAATTGAATCTTATTTCTTTAAGAAATGATAATTACTGATTTAATAAGTAACCGAATCCTTGCCAGGGGATGTGGATTTCGGCATGAATTTTCTTTAAGTAATTATGATACAGTAAGGACTAATGTTTTTAGTAACAAAGGCTTATAATTTCTTCTGTAATATCTACTATTAATTCCTTATCGCTTTAAGAAAATTGTGTTACTGTGATTTGTAATGGTGTGTCAAAATAATTATATCTAATGTTTATAAATATTGAATACTTCGTATGCCGTGTTCTCGCGCAAATCACTATGATTAATAATAATAATAATAATAATAATAATAATAATAATAATAATAATAATAATAATAATAATAATAATAATAATAATAATAATAATAATAATAATAATAATAATAATAATAATAATAATAATAATAATAATAATAATAATAATAATAATAATAATAATAATAATAATAATAATAATAATAATAATAATAATAATAATAATAATAATAATAATAATAATAATAATAATAATAATAATAATAATAATAATAATAATAATAATAATAATAATAATAATAATAATAATAATAATAATAATAATAATAATAATAATAAAATAACGTTTGCTAGAATTCTGTTATTTATAGTAATACTCCATTATTTCGTTGCACCCAACAGACAATTTTTGCCGGACCTGGCTCGACTTCTCTGGCAAGTGAAGTTCACCCAATTACTGGACTTTTCCCAGAGCGCCCGCTCCACTTCTCGGACAAGAAACTACCAAGTACCAGCGCATGCGCACTCGCGTCACCGGGAACTGCTGGGCCCCTCGTAATAACATTTATATAAATAATGAGATATTAACAATAATAATAGGAATAGCAACAGGAAGAAATTCATATTGTATTGACCTTCACAGTAATTTCTGATAGTTTAATACTAAAATACTTATTAATGGTAAAGATCATTGAAGGTGAATATTTCGAGCTACTGTAATTTTGATCTGGTTGATAGGCTTATAGGAATTCTTGGCCGTGACTTTTCTTTTAGAAATCATGGCTTTATGAAAAAAAATGGAAGCATTGAGTAAAACAACCCTGTGTTAGAAATGATGATTATGACATCAGGTTTACCTTAATTATTGTGCTTGTATAGTGAACTCAGTAAATATGCAATGAAACTTCCCCGAATATTCTATGTCTGAATATTTTAACTTCCGCTTCTTTAAGAGGTGAGCAGCCCAATGCCTGATTTGAAGGTGAAGAAAGAGGATGATATTTATGAGGGCGAAATGAATGATAGCAAAGATGAGGATGGAGCAATTGGTGGAATGCTGACGGGGGAAACCGGAGGATCCGGAGATAACCCTTCCCAGGGCCATGGTGTCCGCCAGAAACCTCAATTTGCGGTTCTCTGGAATCTAACCCGGCTGCCTTGTGACAGCCAAGCGTTCCTATCACTCAGCGGCCTCTTATTTTATGCAGTTTTTGAAAACCATAGGAAATGTACGAACCCACGTGCATTGTGGAGCCCTCAGAAATTATGGCACCCTAATGCGATGTGGACCTCCGCGCGAATGTTCTGTAACAATTGAATCTTATTTCTTTAAGAAATGATAATTACTGATTTAATAAGTAACCGAATCCTTGCCAGGGGATGTGGATTTCGGCATGAATTTTCTTTAAGTAATTATGATACAGTAAGGACTAATGTTTTTAGTAACAAGGGCTTATAATTTCTTCTGTTATATCTACTATTAATTCCTTATCGCTTTAAGAAAATTGTGTT
Organism: Mantis religiosa; assembly: GCA_030765055.1. Lineage (NCBI taxonomy): Eukaryota > Metazoa > Arthropoda > Insecta > Mantodea > Mantidae > Mantis > Mantis religiosa. The sequence continues at coordinate 3,411,657 of JAUKNK010000031.1, read as the reverse complement.
ACTGTGATTTGTAATGGTGTGTCAAAATAATTATATCTAATGTTTATAAATATTGAATACTTCGTATGCCGTGTTCTCGTGCAAATCACTATGATTAATAATAATAATAATAATAATAATAATAATAATAATAATAATACTAAAATAACGTTTGCTAGAATTCTGTTATTTATAGTAATACTCCATTATTTCGCTGCACCCAACAGACAATTTTTGCCGGACCTGGCTCGACTTCTCTGGCAAGTGAAGTTCACCCAATTACTGGACTTTTCCCAGAGCGCCCGCTCCACTTCTCGGACAAGAAACTACCAAGTACCAGCGCATGCGCACTCGCGTCACCGGGAACTGCTGGGCCCCTCGTAATAACATTTATATAAATAATGAGATATTAACAATAATAATAGGAATAGCAACAGGAAGAAATTCATATTGTATTGACCTTCACAGTAATTTCTGATAGTTTAATACTAAAATACTTATTAATGGTAAAGTTCATTGAAGGTGAATATTTCGAGCTACTGTAATTTTGATCTGGTTGATAGGCTTATAGGAATTCTTGGCCGTGACTTTTCTTTTAGAAATCATGGCTTTATGAAAAAAAATGGAAGCATTGAGTAAAACAACCCTGTGTTAGAAATGATGATTATGACATCAGGTTTACCTTAATTATTGTGCTTGTATAGTGAACTCAGTAAATATGCAATGAAGCTTCCCCGAATATTCTATGTTTGAATATTTTAACTTCCGCTACTTTAAGTTGCCTAGTTTTCGCACTATGTTGTTTTCGCTTAAAATCCGACGGAGAACCGGGATTTTTTTTTATGTAACTTACGTCCTCCAACGTTAAGTTATATCGGACAATGAATGGAATGGGTGAAATGATGCTTAAATGAGCCCAGGGTCCATAGAGCTTAGAGTTTCCAGACATTCTCCTTTACGATAAAGGAAAACCCTGGAAAAAGCCTTATCCAGGTAACTCACCCTGACCGAGATTCCAACTCGGGACCTCTTGAGCGTCAGGCAGACACGCTACCACCAGGCTACGAAGGCGGGCGTATAGCGGTATGCACAACATAAGACTGAAATAATAAGTGTGTGTGTGGGGGGGGGGGGTTACTTACGAAATTGTAAAGTACTGTGTTATTATGATAGTGCACTACGTGCCTCATGAATTTAATGCAGCCAGGAGGGTGTACTTTGTTTCAACTCCCAAAGTAGTAGCAATACTATTTAGAGTTATTAGCCTTCGGCAACATACATATCACTGGATAAAGAAGGTGTTATACTTCATTTTCTTCAAGTGACGTCTCAATTAGGTTAAATAAATACACATTGGCTTTATTCTCCTTGAAAGCCATAAGTAGAGCTCGGAATTTTGCATATTAGCATGTTTTATTCCTGAAGATTTACACGTGTGCAAATGATAGTAAATTTATTCACCATTTTAGTGACTTTAAATCGGAAGTTTTGCACTGCATATACATGCATATTTCAGCGATTAGTGCATATTTATTTAACTTGTGACTATTTATGTACACGCTGTACTTCCTCAGCACTAATTCGTACAAAACTTTTCACCCCGATACTATACGAAGACAACCAGACGAGAAATGTTCTCTTTTTTGGTCTGTTGCTAGGTGGCATGTTTCTAAATCCATAAAATGTCGCCGAAAAGTGAGAGGGCAACTATCAGCAATTAGCGCCCACCGTTTCGGCCAGCCTCTACGTATTAATTGTAACAGTAAAAAGTTGATATGGGAAAATGGCATTATGCTATACACCATTAATTCCTGAAACTTCAAACATGCATAACGAACATTACGGTCGGCTGAGCACATGACCTATTAGGCAAGACAAAACACGAAGCAGGTATGGAAGGGCTCTCTCGGGACAGGAAATACTTCTGCCAGAACAATGGCAAAGCACATACCTTTGCAAATACCACCCAAGAAGTATATGTGCACAACTACGTATTAATGATAGCAATGAATAGTTGATATGGGAAATTCGCATTATGTTACACACCGGTATTTCCTGTAACATCAAAGATGCATAATTACGTATTACTTGTAACATGAAGTAGTTGATATTGGAAATTCGCATTATGTTGCACACCGGTATTTCCTGTAACATCAAAGATGCATAATTACGTATTACTTGTAACATGAAGTAGTTGATATTGGAAATTCGCATTATGTTACACACCGGTATTTCCTGAAGCATCAAAGATGCATAATTACGTATTACTTGTAACATGAAGTAGTTGATATTGGAAATTCGCATTATGTTACACACCGGTATTTCCTGAACCATCAAAGATGCATAATTACGTATTACTTGTAACATGAAGTAGTTGATATTGGAAATTCGCATTATGTTACGCACCGGTATTTCCTGTAACATCAAAGATGCATAATTACGTATTACTTGTAACATGAAGTAGTTGATATTGGAAATTCGCATTATGTTACACACCGGTATTTCCTGAAGCATCAAAGATGCATAATTACGTATTACTTGTAACATGAAGTAGTTGATATTGGAAATTCGCATTATGTTACACACCGGTATATCCTGAAGCATCAAAGATGCATAATTACGTATTACTTGTAACATGAAGTAGTTGATATTGGAAATTCGCATTATGTTACACACCGGTATTTCCTGTAACATCAAAGATGCATAATTACGTATTACTTGTAACATTAAGTGGTATTTTCTGAGTAGGGTTGTCTCCGGAGGCCTCCGTTATCCTGAAAGACGAATGTTTAGTAACTCCAAGCCCTAGTGCTTATTTATTGGGGGATTTGTGTGAGTTACTTTGTACTTGGCGGACGTTTGCTTATATAATATTAGGGACTTTTTATATGCAATTATATCTGATTTGATGAATATTTATCGTCGGTTTATATAGGATTACTTACTATAGTGTGTGTGTGTGTTTTTTTTTTTTTTCAAGTGGAGGAAAAATGCAGTTACGCACTAACCCTGGGATTGGAGTGTGGGACTCCACTGACGGACTTGAACCGTCGGCCCTACCCACTAAAAAACCTCCAGCGGTCAGGTCTGTATACATGACAAATTGCATCTGCGGATTCATGGAAAGGGATAAGCTGCCTGGTCCAAGGTGAGGTATATGTCGGTGAGTGCTTGTAAGACGTTAGGATCGGAGTGGTTTAGGACTTCGGAGTTACATTATTGCCACCGTGTGGCATTATTGAGCCGCCGTGACAATCCGGAGCCGGGTCTAGACACATTCGTGACACTCACAGTTCTCAATGTCTGCACTCATGGGTGCTCTTCCCACACCTGGGTACGCCCTTGCGATGTCCCGCAGGAACCTTTCTATCTTGTGCTGCTCCGACCGAATAGGTTTCAGGATGTTCTCGCGATACATCCATTCGCCTACATAGCTGGGCACGTTCGCGATAGTAGTGCAGGAAGAGAGAATCTTCTTCAATCCCCCCCACACATTCTCCGTTCGGTTGGTGTGGTGGCGTAACGGCTCCAATCCAGGGCCCGGAGCAGGCCCAATCCACTGGTGGTCCAGACATTCCGGATTGTAGGCCCCAGCGGGAACCCAGAACGGATCCGAATTTCTGGGTGGGTTCACAAAGTTGCGGCTGTGGACCACTACCCCATGGCCTCGGAATGTGTTGCCACAACCGCGATAGCTCGGCCAGTCATCCGTCACTACGTAGCTGTCCGGATCCACGTACAGCTGCATAATGGACCGCAGCGTCTCCTTCCTCCGATTGGGTACCAGGACCCCAAATCGTTGCTTCGTTGTCCGGCTGATGGCACCAAACAGCCAGTGGCGACGCCACATGCTCAACCGTCCAACCTGGTACTTTCTCTTGAAGAGATGGGTCTCGTCCAGCTCGACGATGTCGCCATCCCCTCCAAGCACTTGAAAGTCGTGCCAGGCGATCTTCTGTGCCACGTCCCTGAAATAGGCACACCAGGCTGTAGCTGTATCTTTGCTCATCTCGAGCTGCAACCTGATCGTCTCGCACGGTAACCTTATAAGCCACAAGCACAGAAATCTCAGGACCCTGTCGGCACCAAGTTCGCCGTTGAGGCGCACCCTTTGAAAAAAGGTGTTATTGGTTGCCTCAAGGCGGTGACCGTTTGCACAAATGTATCTCCAACCAATCCCCCTGTTGGTGGAAGTCACCGTTCGCAGAACTCCCCCACACCGACGGCACTCGCGGACGCCAAAGTTCGCCCTGTCCGGCAGCACGTCCAACTGTTTGAGAATTTCTATTCCCCGTATATTTGCCAACTTTCTCTCCTCTGGAGTAAAACAGTACCCGAAGTGGGCGCACAGAGATGAATAATTCATTCGCCCGGTTGCAAGGAACTCTCGACCATCCATCTCGAAGGCTTTGACACTTGCGAATGACCACTGGAAGAGGTAACGATCTGATTATTCTTGTGAGAAGGAGTGGGGAACTCGGATCTGTCAGAAGCACCAATGGAGTTATTACTAGAGGCTTTCAAGCCTCACTGAAAGTATTTCCTGTTTCCAGGAAAACTGGTCCATTGTTCTAAGATAGGGACACATATACAGCCTTTAGGAAAGAAAATGCAGGGAAAACAATGATCATTTTTACGCTGAAATACTTCCCAGCATTTAGAGGACAAGCATGTAACAGATTGCAGCGTACGTACTCGCCAGCAGCAATTTTAAAAAGTACATTACAATTTGAAATATTTTATATATACATATGTATTGCGATGGTGTTTGAAGTCACAAATATATGGAAGTGAGAATATGTACCTCTTGGGTTGTATTCGCTAGGGTTAAGTGCTAGCCCATTGTTCTGGCAGAAGCACTTCCTGTCCCAAGAGAGCCCATTCATACCTGCTTCGTGTATCTCTGGCTTAGAACAATTGCTCAGCCGTCCGTAACGTTACATATAGGTATTCCATTTATACTCTTTCGAATGTTATTCTACTGGGCACTGCAACGTGAAATGCATAATGCGAATTTCCAATATCAACTACTTCATGTTACAAGTAATACGTAATTATGCATCCTTGATGCTTCAGGAAATACCGGTGTGTAACATAATGCGAATTTCCAATATCAACTACTTCATGTTACAAGTAATACGTAATTATGCATCTTTGATGTTACAGGAAATACCGGTGTGTAACATAATGCGAATTTCCAATATCAACTACTTCATGTTACAAGTAATACGTAATTATGCATCTTTGATGCTTCAGGAAATACCGGTGTGTAACATAATGCGAATTTCCAATATCAACTACTTCATGTTACAAGTAATACGTAATTATGCATCTTTGATGTTACAGGAAATACCGGTGTGTAACATAATGCGAATTTCCAATATCAACTACTTCATGTTACAAGTAATACGTAATTATGCATCTTTGATGTTACAGGAAATACCGGTGTGTAACATAATGTGAATTTCCAATATCAACTACTTCATGTTACAAGTAATACGTAATTATGCATCTTTGATGCTTCAGGAAATACCGGTGTGTAACATAATGAGAATTTCCAATATCAACAACTTCATGTTACAAGTAATACGTAATTATGCATCTTTGATGTTACAGGAAATACCGGTGTGTAACATAATGCGAATTTCCAATATCAACTACTTCATGTTACAAGTAATACGTAATTATGCATCTTTGATGCTTCAGGAAATACCGGTGTGTAACATAATGCGAATTTCCAATATCAACTACTTCATGTTACAAGTAATACGTAATTATGCATCTTTGATGCTTCAGGAAATACCGGTGTGTAACATAATGCGAATTTCCAATATCAACTACTTCATGTTACAAGTAATACGTAATTATGCATCTTTGATGTTACAGGAAATACCGGTGTGTAACATAATGCGAATTTCCAATATCAACTACTTCATGTTACACGTAATACATAATTATGCATCTTTGATGTTACAGGAAATACCGGTGTGTAACATAATGCGAATTTCCAATATCAACTACTTCATGTTACAATACGTAATTATGCATCTTTGATGCTTCAGGAAATACCGGTGTGTAACATAATGCGAATTTCCAATATCAACTACTTCATGTTACAAGTAATACGTAATTATGCATCTTTGATGTTACAGGAAATACCGGTGTGTAGCATAATGCGAATTTCCAATATCAACTACTTCATGTTACAAGTAATACGTAATTATGCATCTTTGATGTTACAGGAAATACCGGTGTGTAACATAATGCGAATTTCCAATATCAACTACTTCATGTTACAAGTAATACGTAATTATGCATCTTTGATGTTACAGGAAATACCGGTGTGTAACATAATGCGAATTTCCCATATCAACTATTCATTGCTATCATTAATACGTAGTTGTGCACATATACTTCTTGGGTGGTATTTGCAAAGGTATGTGCTTTGCCATTGTTCTGGCAGAAGTATTTCCTGTCCCGAGAGAGCCCTTCCATACCTGCTTCGTATTTTGTCTTGCCTAATAGGTCATGTGCTCAGCCGACCGTAATGTTCGTTATGCATGTTTGAAGTTTCAGGAATTAATGGTGTATAGCATAATGCCATTTTCCCATATCAACTTTTTACTGTTACAATTAATACGTAGAGGCTGGCCGAAACGGTGGGCGCTAATTGCTGATAGTTGCCCTCTCACTTTTCGGCGACATTTTATGGATTTAGAAACATGCCACCTAGCAACAGACCAAAAAAGAGAACATTTCTAGTCTGGTTGTCTTCGTATAGTATCGGGGTGAAAAGTTTTGTACGAATTAGTGCTGAGGAAGTACAGCGTGTACATAAATAGTCACAAGTTAAATAAATATGCACTAATCGCTGAAATATGCATGTATATGCAGTGCAAAACTTCCGATTTAAAGTCACTAAAATGGTGAATAAATTTACTATCATTTGCACACGTGTAACTCTTCAGGAATAAAACATGCTAATATGCAAAATTCCGAGCTCTACTTATGGCTTTCAAGGAGAATAAAGCCAATGTGTATTTATTTAACCTAATTGAGACGACACTTGAAGAAAATGAAGTATAACACCTTCTTTATCCAGTGATATGTATGTTGCCGAAGGCTAATAACTCTAAATAGTATTGCTACTACTTTGGGAGTTGAAACAAAGTACACCCTCCTGGCTGCATTAAATTCATGAGGCACGTAGTGCACTATCATAATAACACAGTACTTTACAATTTCGTAAGTAACCCCCCCCCCACACACACTTATTATTTCAGTCTTATGTTGTGCATACCGCTATACGCCCGCCTTCGTAGCCTGGTGGTAGCGTGTCTGCCTGACGTTCAAGAGGTCCCGAGTTGGAATCTCGGTCAGGGTGAGTTACCTGGATAAGGCTTTTTCCAGGGTTTTCCTTTATCGTAAAGGAGAATGTCTGGAAACTCTAAGCTCTATGGACCCTGGGATCATTTGAGCATCATTTCACCCATTCCATTCATTGTCCGATATGACTTAACGTTGGAGGACGTAAGTTACATAAAAAAAAATCCCGGTTCTCCGTCGGATTTTAAGCGAAAACAACATAGTGCGAAAACTAGGCAACTTAAAGAAGCGGAAGTTAAAATATTCAAACATAGAATATTCGGGGAAGTTTCATTGCATATTTACTGAGTTCACTATACAAGCACAATAATTAAGGTAAACCTGATGTCATAATCATCATTTCTAACACAGGGTTGTTTTACTCAATGCTTCCATTTTTTTTCATAAAGCCATGATTTCTAAACGAAAAGTCACGGCCAAGAATTCCTATAAGCCTATCAACCAGATCAAAATTACAGTAGCTCGAAATATTCACCTTCAATGAACTTTACCATTAATAAGTATTTTAGTATTAAACTATCAGAAATTACTGTGAAGGTCAATACAATATGAATTTCTTCCTGTTGCTATTCCTATTATTATTGTTAATATCTCATTATTTATATAAATGTTATTACGAGGGGCCCAGCAGTTCCCGGTGACGCGAGTGCGCATGCGCTGGTACTTGGTAGTTTCTTGTCCGAGAAGTGGAGCGGGCGCTCTGGGAAAAGTCCAGTAATTGGGTGAACTTCACTTGCCAGAGAAGTCGAGCCAGGTCCGGCAAAAATTGTCTGTTGGGTGCAACGAAATAATGGAGTATTACTATAAATAACAGAATTCTAGCAAACGTTATTTTATTATTATTATTATTATTATTATTATTATTATTATTATTATTATTATTATTATTATTATTATTATTATTATTATTATTATTATTATTATTAATCATAGTGATTTGCGCGAGAACACGGCATACGAAGTATTCAATATTTATAAACATTAGATATAATTATTTTGACACACCATTACAAATCACAGTAACACAATTTTCTTAAAGCGATAAGGAATTAATAGTAGATATTACAGAAGAAATTATAAGCCTTTGTTACTAAAAACATTAGTCCTTACTGTATCATAATTACTTAAAGAAAATTCATGCCGAAATCCACATCCCCTGGCAAGGATTCGGTTACTTATTAAATTAGTAATTATCATTTCTTAAAGAAATAAGATTCAGTTATTACAGAACATTCGCGCGGAGGTCCACATCGCATTAGGGTGCCATAATTTCTGAGGGCTCCGCTATGCGCGTGGGTTCGTACATTTCCTATGGTTTTCAAAAACTGCATAAAATAAGAGGCCGCTGAGTGATAGGAACGCTTGGCTGTCACAAGGCGGCCGGGTTAGATTCCAGACAACCGCAAATTGAGGTTTCTGGCGGACACCATGGCCCTGGGAAGGGTTATCTCCGGATCCTCAGGTTTCCCCCGTCAGCATTCCACCAATTGCTCCATCCTCATCTTTGCTATCATTCATTTCGCCCTCATATATATCATCCTCTTTCTTCACCTTCAAATCAGGCATTGGGCTGCTCACCTCTTAAAGAAGCGGAAGTTAAAATATTCAGACATAGAATATTCGGGGAAGTTTCATTGCATATTTACTGAGTTCACTATACAAGCACAATAATTAAGGTAAACCTGATGTCATAATCATCATTTCTAACACAGGGTTGTTTTACTCAATGCTTCCATTTTTATTCATAAAGCCATGATTTCTAAAAGAAAAGTCACGGCCAAGAATTCCTATAAGCCTATCAACCAGATCAAAATTACAGTAGCTCGAAATATTCACCTTCAATGAACTTTACCATTATTAAGTATTTTAGTATTAAACTATCAGAAATTACTGTGAAGGTCAATACAATATGAATTTCTTCCTGTTGCTATTCCTATTATTATTGTTAATATCTCATTATTTATATAAATGTTATTACGAGGGGCCCAGCAGTTCCCGGTGACGCGAGTGCGCATACGCTGGTACTTGGTAGTTTCTTGTCCGAGAAGTGGAGCGGGCGCTCTGGGAAAAGTCCAGTAATTGGGTGAACTTCACTTGCCAGAGAAGTCGAGCCAGGTCCGGCAAAAATTGTCTGTTGGGTGCAGTGAAATAATGGAGTATTACTATAAATAACAGAATTCTAGCAAACGTTATTTTATTATTATTATTATTAATCATAGTGATTTGCGCGAGAACACGGCATACGAAGTATTCAATATTTATAAACATTAGATATAATTATTTTGACACACCATTACAAATCACAGTAACACAATTTTCTTAAAGCGATAAGGAATTAATAGTAGATATTACAGAAGAAATTATAAGCCTTTGTTACTAAAAACATTAGTCCTTACTGTATCATAATTACTTAAAGAAAATTCATGCCGAAATCCAGATCCCCTGGCAAGGATTTGGTTACTTATTAAATCAGTAATTATCATTTCTTAAAGAAATAAGATTCAATTGTTACAGAACATTCGCGCGGAGGTCCACATCGCATTAGGGTGCCATAATTTCTGAGGGCTCCGCTATGCGCGTGGGTTCGTACATTTCCTATGGTTTTCAAAAACTGCATAAAATAAGAGGCCGCTGAGTGATAGGAACGCTTGGCTGTCACAAGGCGGCCGGGTTAGATTCCAGACAACCGCAAATTGAGGTTTCTGGCGGACACCATGGCCCTGGGAAGGGTTATCTCCGGATCCTCCGGTTTCCCCCGTCAGCATTCCACCAATTGCTCCATCCTCATCTTTGCTATCATTCATTTCGCCCTCATATATATCATCCTCTTTCTTCACCTTCAAATCAGGCATTGGGCTGCTCACCTCTTAAAGAAGCGGAAGTTAAAATATTCAGACATAGAATATTCGGGGAAGTTTCATTGCATATTTACTGAGTTCACTATACAAGCACAATAATTAAGGTAAACCTGATGTCATAATCATCATTTCTAACACAGGGTTGTTTTACTCAATGCTTCCATTTTTTTTCATAAAGCCATGATTTCTAAAAGAAAAGTCACGGCCAAGAATTCCTATAAGCCTATCAACCAGATCAAAATTACAGTAGCTCGAAATATTCACCTTCAATGAACTTTACCATTATTAAGTATTTTAGTATTAAACTATCAGAAATTACTGTGAAGGTCAATACAATATGAATTTCTTCCTGTTGCTATTCCTATTATTATTGTTAATATCTCATTATTTATATAAATGTTATTACGAGGGGCCCAGCAGTTCCCGGTGACGCGAGTGCGCATGCGCTGGTACTTGGTAGTTTCTTGTCCGAGAAGTGGAGCGGGCGCTCTGGGAAAAGTCCAGTAATTGGGTGAACTTCACCTGCCAGAGAAGTCGAGCCAGGTCCGGCAAAAATTGTCTGTTGGGTGCAGCGAAATAATGGAGTATTACTATAAATAACAGAATTCTAGCAAACGTTATTTTATTATTATTATTATTATTATTATTATTATTATTATTATTATTATTATTATTATTATTATTATTATTATTATTATTATTATTATTATTATTATTATTGTTGTTATTATTATTATTATTATTATTATTATTATTATTATTATTATTATTATTATTATTATTATTATTATTATTATTATTATTATTATTATTATTATTTATCATAGTGATTTGCGCGAGAACACGGCATACGAAGTATTCAATATTTATAAACATTAGATATAATTATTTTGACACACCATTACAAATCACAGTAACACAATTTTCTTAAAGCGATAAGGAATTAATAGTAGATATTACAGAAGAAATTATAAGCCTTTGTTACTAAAAACATTAGTCCTTACTGTATCATAATTACTTAAAGAAAATTCATGCCGAAATCCACATCCCCTGGCAAGGATTCGGTTACTTATTAAATCAGTAATTATCATTTCTTAAAGAAATAAGATTCAATTGTTACAGAACATTCGCGCGGAGGTCCACATCGCATTAGGGTGCCATAATTTCTGAGGGCTCCGCTATGCGCGTGGGTTCGTACATTTCCTATGGTTTTCAAAAACTGCATAAAATAAGAGGCCGCTGAGTGATAGGAACGCTTGGCTGTCACAAGGCGGCCGGGTTAGATTCCAGAGAACCGCAAATTGAGGTTTCTGGCGGACACCATGGCCCTGGGAAGGGTTATCTCCGGATCCTCCGGTTTCCCCCGTCAGCATTCCACCAATTGCTCCATCCTCATCTTTGCTATCATTCATTTCGCCCTCATATATATCATCCTCTTTCTTCACCTTCAAATCAGGCATTGGGCTGCTCACCTCATAAAGAAGCGGAAGTTAAAATATTCAGACATAGAATATTCGGGGAAGTTTCATTGCATATTTACTGAGTTCACTATACAAGCACAATAATTAAGGTAAACCTGATGTATTAAAACAAGGTGTCATAATCATCATTTCTAACACAGGGTTGTTTTACTCAATGCTTCCATTTTTTTTCATAAAGCCATGATTTCTAAAAGAAAAGTCACGGCCAAGAATTCCTATAAGACTATCAACCAGATCAAAATTACAGAAGCTCGAAATATTCACCTTTAATGAAATTATTATTAATAATAATAATAATAATTGTTTCACGAATTAACGGTGATTAACAAAATGCAAATTTCACATATCAACTCAAAAGCTGATCACAAAAGCTGATCAAAGGTTGAGGAACGCCACTGCTTACTTCCCTCCCCTCCGCTTACTCCGCCTCGCCATACACCTTAGCCAACTCTCGCACACGTCGCCACCCCATAGCCAGGGACCTACCGGGTGTTATATTACCGCTGGTTTGCTGGTATTTTCCGCGGTAGCATGCTTTGGAAGTTGGCAACGCCCGAGCTATTACGTCAGTTATATCCCTTCGCACCTTTTCTGCACTTTTGCCCTAAGCTTCATGGACCTGAGTTCATTTGAGTATCATTTCATACATGTCATTTATCGTCTGACAGGACTTAACGTTGGAACACGTAAATTAAAACGAGAGAGAAAATTAAGCGATCACGTGACTCAACTTTGGAGTTTTAAGTTCCACTTCAGTTCAGTTTGAAGAAAGCAAGACTTAAATAAGGAAGAATCGTCAATCAAACCGTAAGAATACACAAAGAGTTGATAAATCTTACCTGTTTAATGCCGACAATAGGAACTGGCTCCAAAGTTAATCTTGTTTCGTCCTGCCAGTCATCTTGCTTAATTTTTAAAGTCATATTGCTGGAAAATCCAGGATTCATCTTCTAGTGTCCTCTTTTTCTGAGTACAAATCAGGATTAGTAAATCAGTATGTGTTTAAAGGTTAAAATAAATGAAAGATAAAATATAAGTGTTCCTGTATTCTTAATCCCACAGCCAAACTATTAAACAATTGGGTTTAGGTCACTGCCTTCTGAATGTACAAACATGCCATTTGATAATCAATAACTTGAGTACAAATTCCTCTTATTATCTTCTTTAAACGTGGATTCATAGATAACAACAAACACCTCAACTTTATGGTGCCGGTTCATGTCACGTAGAGGGCGTCTCACAATATTTCGGCAGCGATTTAGTATTTATGATTCTGTCGGCAATGCCTCAAATTTCTATATCGACCGAACTATAATACATTCGTTCCCTTCCCGAAAGATATTCACCGCCACAATGACCAGTTCCTGTGGAAGTCATATCTCTCGCACTAGTGATCAGTTTACGACACATTTCAATTAATCGCAAATTAATATAATACCGTTATATACGCTGGAAAATGTACGGTAAACCATTTATACGAGAGATGTGACTTCGAAAACGATGACCAACCAGCTTCTGAAAAAAAAAAAAAAAAAAAAAAAAAATATCGCAAGAAGCAAATTCTAAATTTGACCCTTTTTCTACTGTATATGAAAGATTATGTAGTTGATAGTAACTTACAAATCTAATAAATAGATGAGAGAGCCATATCATTAAATAAGATGTTGAATTTGTACAACTTGGTATTCCAAACCTTCTTACTGCAATGACTACACTAAAGTTAACTTCCCATTTTGTTGGTAGAAGAAAAAAGGAAAGGATACCAAAAGATTGTGTATAATTAGGATGACCATACACACAGATATACACAGGACGGTACATTTTATATGAAGGACTGTCCTGCCGCCTGTGATGACACGTGGGAATACGAAATATTCCTTCTGTTTAAATAATGTCCTACAAAATATCCTGCTTTAATTACATGTTGTGAGTTTAAGCTTTAAATCACCAGTTCTAGATATTTTGCTTTTAATGTTATTGTAAGAATGATATACTTATGGCATGCAGTAATCAAGATTAACTGTTATTGTTATGAGAAAGTGACATTGCCTATGTTTGGACTCATGTACAAATTGCTTTCATACAGTAAAACTAGATGGCCTTCTTTGTTGCCAGCTGTAGAGTATATAATTAAACTTAATCCAGCTTTGAAAGTCTTTGAATCACAGGAAAAGTGTGCCACAATCAGCTTGTCTTTTCATTATCCTCTCTTTGAAATATGGCTCTATTTTGTGCAGTCAAACAACTATTTCATTTTTGAAATTTTAAAATTTACAAATACAAATTGAATGACAGGAAACGGTCACTGTACCTTTAACGACAACGTTCATAATCATAATACTAGACAGAGAATGAATATTCATGTGAATAGAAGTAACAAAAGAGCTCATCAAAACACTGTAATAAACCTAGGAATCACTTTTTGTAATAAACTACCTACAGCCAATAAAACCACTTGCAATTTTTCATCATTTAAAAAGTCAGTTTTGGCATACTTGCTAGACCACTGTTTTTATTCTCTTAGTGAATTTATGGAAAGTTTATAATAATGTTACATTTCTGAATTGTGTATATTATAAAATTCTTGAGATATCTTTATAAATCATTATTTTTTACAAACATTGACTTGTCCTTATTAGATGTGACTGTTAATTGCACTGTAAATTAACAATTTGATGTGTCTTATACCATAGTGCTCATGTACAATGTATGATTTACAAGATGAATAAATTATCTATCTATATTTAATAATTTGTTCATTTACTTGAAGGTCAACATGTTTATATGGCAGAAGGTTTAGCATTAATTACATAGCTGAAACAAAAACTGAATGAGCGAAAGGAATGTGCCACTTTACCTGTTGTAGTTCACTCAAAACTAAAAGATCTCGAGGAGAGTGGATTAGTAGTCCATGTGTTTTCAATTTTAAGAAAAATATATGTTCAATTTATTCAACTTGCATTGATTAATCAGTGATTTGGCCTGGCCCAGACTTAATTCAGTAATTGAGTGGAATCAACTTAAGATTAGTTTAAAAACTATCAGAAAACTGATAGGAAAGCAAATAGATGACCACTAACTCTTTGATGAGATTGTAAATCAGAATGCATATGTTGCAGCTGAAAAGTTGAGAGAATGCAACATTGTTCATTTGAGGGTTAATATAAAATGACTCGAAGTATTCCAACATTGTCACATAAAGTTCATGTTTTCTCAAGGAATTTGAAATGTGTCTTCCAGTCACAAATTCACCAACTGAGAGTGTCTTCTATAACGTATAACTTGTGGACAGCTGAAATACCTCAGATAAAAAAATTAAACATTTAGTAATAGTCAAATGCAATTTTAATTGCATATGTAGTTCATTCCTCATTACGATTTAGCAAAGGAGTAAATTAAGGCATACTGTACGCTCAAACTCAAAGTCTATCACCTGATCAATGACTTAAAATATGTATAATGAAAAATATTCCCGTAAAGATTAAGAAAAAACACATTAAATGGTTAAGTATGCAGAGGAGACCGATGACAAAATATTGCCAGCTACACCAATGAGAACCAGTCGATGTCCGGCTGAAGATAGAGGGAAGGCCTCTGAAACTAGTTCTGGGAAAATTTAAAAGTAAGTGTTGTTTAGTGTCATTAATCGACTCCCAATTAATTTAATTTATACAACAACACTGTTTTCAACACTTCCATGAAAGGATTTACATTAAATGGTCTTTCAATATTTTGTTATCCGTACCATTTGCATTAGAATAAAGCAATGTAAGAAGCAATTTTGTCTGTGTGTGTTAGCATTCAAATAGTCATATACTTAAGTATAATGTCAAATCTTTTGGAAAACCCTATCTTAAGTTATATAATTATTTGCTTATAAATCTTTGACCACAAGGTATGTTCTTCCAATATCTAGTCTTAAATTTTTTGAAATGCTTAATATCATAAAGCTAATGCAAATTGGATCCTGAAAAATAGTTAATATGCATAATTCTAATATTTCCCCAATTGATTCTAAGACAGTTATGGCTATGGTTACATACTTAACACAGTGACATACAGCCCGCCTCGGTAGCGTAGATGGTAGAGTGTCTGCCTCACGTTCAAGAGGTCCCGAGTTGAAATCTCGGTCAGGGTGAGTTACCTGTCTGATATGACATGATGTTGGTGTTATGGTTGTGTATTTGTTCATTTATGAAAATGTGTCAGCTACTTCTTTTTGCAAATAGTAGTTCCAGTAATAGACACAGGCTAATGGCAAAATCATTTGTTTAAAAAGACGTGTGCAAGGATCTCTTCTTTTCTCTTTATTCCTGACATTGCTTTAATTATTTGTTTTTGAATAACAAATATTTGTTTTGGATAAGTAGAGCCCGACTGAAAAATTCAATGCCATAGCCGGAATTTGAATCATGGATCTTTTGTTTTGCTCACGTTGAGTCTCCCCAGAATATAATACCATAACTTAACAGAGAATGTACATTTGTACAATATTCTGCTCTGATAATCTTATTCGCAGTATATTTCATGAGAGTACTTATTGTATATATATTTGAATTTAATTTCTTTACCAGTTTATTTATATGCATTCCCTGTTTTAGTTTATTTTGAATCCATAAACCCAAAAACAATGTCTCATCCTTATAATGCAACTAAGTGTTATTTAGCCTTAACAAGAGGTGTGGTTTTCAACTTAACATTACAGCTTTAATATTCAGGTTACACAAGAACAATTTTATGTTTAGAAGACAATTATAACTTGAATAAACATATAAGAGTGAGAATACACAAACTGCTGTTGCGGTTATGCAAGAAGGAATTTCAAAGCCTCTTATTCTAAAGACTACAATAAAACTAACTTCATTATAAATTAATGCATTCTGTAGATAGAGGAAAACAGGAAAGGTTACCACAAGGTTATGTGCAATGCAATTCCTTTGTAAACAGAAAATTAATAATAATAATTCAAAATCCACTGGAAAGAATGTGTAGTAAAGTAAAAAGAACAAAAAAGCACCACTATGTATATATATAAACTTTAAATGAAGACAGCAATGGCTATGTACAAAAAATAATGCTGTATATCTAAAAAGAGAATAAAGAAGCTCTTTTAATGCTATTTAATTAGAACCAAAAATCTCTACAGTACTGACATTATTTTCAGCACGAGTTTACAAATGGATATTCAGAGAAACACCTGAAAGTTGTGATTGATTCATATGACATTAATAATGTAGTAAAATACTACAAATTGATACATCAGGCAGTGTTTGCAATGGGAGGCATATATTTAATAATTGACACCATTGCATATACCTTTATTTACGTTGTTCATCATTCACAAGTTCGTAATAAATTATGATTACAATAAAGTGCACAATTCAATGACTCTAAGAAAAATATCAATTAAGTAAATAAAAACTTTCATTTAACACTGTCCTAAGATTAATTTCGTCTTTACAACACAAGAACATTCACACTCTGAGCTTTTAAATGGTTTAATGAGACATAACCATGGTAATGAATGCCGATAAAGACTAAATGCAGTTTTCGAACTAACATTTAATGTACAGTAAACCTTACTTAGGACAAAATTTCATGTAGTTATCTGACTGTGAAGTATGATTTACTTAATGTGCAAAGCAGCTTTTTCAGTAAACATCCTTTTTCTGTAAATCCCTTACTGTAACTTCTTAAGGCTTTAATCAATGAACTTTCTGATTAAGATGGCAGCTGGTCCACCCTACATAGTGTAAACTTCTTAAGTTATGCTTATATTTGGATGTATTTGTTGCTTCACTGTAACCAGGCTCATTTTTCTATCACTTCCTCCTTTGTTAGGACGGTTTCCACTATCCGTGTCAAACTGGTAAGAAATTTTTGTGTCACTGTGAATGGAATGCAAGTTTTGGTGGCCTGTCAGGGAAGTTTATAACCAGTAAAGAGTAGGGTCACTGCTTTCTACAATGTCATGACTCCTTGAGTTGTCCGCCCTCTGTCTCTTCTCACCTTATCCTTCCTTCCGTGGATTCCCCACTTGGGGCATAGATACAATAAACCACAGCTTTTGATGACAAGGCACCGCCATAGCGTAATCCAATCCAAAACAAAACTAACTAATATACTCAATTAGCTGCCTAATATAGCTTTACCTTCCTTGAACATTTAGAACATGCTTCTCACGATTGTTCTCGAAGTTTTGGTTAGTTTTTATGCTGATATTAAAATGAAACTTCAAACTGTAAGAAACATTTGATATGTCATAATAAATTGCTATATGGTTGAGAAAGAGAGCCTTGTATTACATTTTTGATGTTGTTAGGTCTCATCACTGAGCACAAAAAAAGGGGTTATTTCCAACTTTGTATTTTTGTGAGCTTGAGATGATGACTGCTTTAAACAAAACTCATCATTGCAACAATAATTAAGTACTAACGTTTATGAAGCCAATGCAAGTTGAGTGGTTTTTCATATACAATTTACTTGATATATCATAAACTGCTACATTAGTTTATAAAACTTAATTATAAATGAATATGAAATGAAGATACAATTCAGGTTATTTCATGTTATTGACCTTCACTATTTAGTTACATACTAACATTGTACGTACTGACAGGCCTTTGTCAAACAGCATTTGCTTTTCTCTTACTCCAATAGACATCACAACATCCCCTATTTTAATTTTACATTTCCCATTCTCAATTTGCAGTTTAAATCATTTCTACACCAACATATAAAATTCAATCAGTTGAAAATCCAAATTGTCCATTAAGGAAACATTCTTAAATATTAATATCCTAACTTCACCACTTACAAAGTAGGAGCAATAACATCAATTTCTTTAGAAACCATAAAAAGCTCAGATTTAGCAACACCAACTCTAACAGTATTTGACAATTTTCTCTTATTAATGACAGGTATATCTGATTTAACAAAATTATATTATGCTCCTTTATCCCAGAACTAGGAACAAAAACACTCAGCTGATGTTAAAAACTTCTGGTCTCCACTGTAGTAACATTGCTGTATACTATTAGCAATTTTGGAACATACCTGGGACACATTGTGTGCACTATCACCTGCTGCTTGTTTTAAACCCTTATATCAGTGTTTACCTTCTGACCTCCAACACTCGGTGTACTTATGTCCAAGTGTGAGAACAGTCACTACAAAAGTGGAGAGAGGTTCAGGTGATATGCAGCTTGAAGCCAGGGAAAGAGCCAGTCCATCATGCCAGCTACCACTCCATTGGTCTCCTTTCTGTGAGCTTAGTCTTAGCCCACTTGTCCCCTCTACTGGGAGACATTCAAGTCATTCCTTCTCATCAGTTTGGTTTTTGTCCTGAGCACTCTACATCCCAGAAGTTGCTGAGTGTGATGGAGGCTGCAGCCCTGGGTTTCCAGGACAAGGCATACACCATAGTCTCTGGAGGTGGAGGAGGCCTTCTCTATGACTTCGCATGTGGGTCTCCTTTATAAGCTTATCAATCTGCAGTTACCTACTCACATTGCACAGTTACTTCACTCATTTCTAAAACACAGGTTCTTCACTGTCACTGTGGGGGGAAAAACATCTCCACGGAGATCCATCTGAGGCAGAGTCCCCGAAGGTTCTGTGTTATCCCCAATGCGCTATAGCATTTATGTGACTTACCTTCCCAATGAACAGCACGCCAATATAGCACAGTATGTTGATAACGTGCTGTTATATTGTACAAATAGATACCCACGCAGGGCATTCAACCCCATACAAAGACACCTGTGCCTTCTCCAAGAATGATGCACGCCTAGGCAATTGTCCATCAACAGGGAGAACAGCTAAGCCTTCATGTTCACCAAGTGCTGCTTTCCCGCCAACTTAGTTTAGCATACTACTGGATACTAAAGAAAACCATTAACGAAGCAACCACATTTACAAAAGAAACAGAAAGCAACAGCATGTTCATTTCATTCACATATCACACAAATACATTTCATAAATTTAAAAAGATGTTCAAGGAACAAAATATCACCTTTGCACCTACTAATAGACACTCAATTTTAAAATTGATAAATTCAAAAACAAAAGCTGAAATCTCATCAGTTAACAGATCCAGAATATACCAGATAAGTTATAAGAATTGTGAAAAATGCTACATAGGTCAAACTAAAAGGAATCTAAAAACCAGAGTCAAAGAGTTCTTTAGAAACATCAGATTGAAACAAGAAGATAAGTCAGCAGTAGAATTTCATTTTTGGAATGAAAGCCATGACATTGATCCAAATCCATAATTATTAAAAGGAGTGATAAACCAAAATAAATTGACAGCATGGGAGAACATATTCATATGGAAAAATAAGGATCGCATAATGACTTTGAAATCTCACCAGTTGTTTGCGCCATGATCGTCATTTGTCGGGTGCATGAATATTTCACTTGGTGCTAGTTATGCGGCAAACTGGTCATGTGACTCGCCAGCATGCAAGAAAGTAATCTTTTTCCGGTTAGTTGGTCAGACATGTTTGAGACAAGAACATTGATGTGATGTGTTTCGTTGTATGGCTGAGTGCAACGTTGTTGCAATGCAAAGACGTTTTTTAGTTTATCTAAATGTTAATGTATTGTCTTCTTTATGATTATTAATATAAGAAATGTAGCGTGTGCAATAAATTTATCCAGAGATATGAATACAGCTCTATCAAGTACAGTCCACAAAACAGTTTCCTTGATTTCTGCTAAAATCAAGTGGTCCTCCGAATTAAATTAATCACGACAAGAACATTGGTCCTCCGGGCCGGATATTATTGTGCATCGCAACAGTTTCTTCTGCATGGATTCAGTGGGCCCCAGGACGCCAGGCATCGGGATCTACACAGCAGATTATCAGTATTTCATTGGCAACGACGCAGTAGCCTGCATCGCAACACATTTCAGGTCAGAACATTCCTTTTCTTTCTTTCTCTCCTTTAAGCAAGTCTCATAACCATTCAATATGGAGCAGGATTTGAAAGCTCTTGTCAAAAGAAGGGGTATGATTAAAAGAAAATTTACCTTTGTTCGAAAATTTCTTGATGAATTACCAGAACAGGTCAACATTTTCATATTGAGAGCTAATTTCGATAACTTAAGTGAAATTTGGGACAAATGTGAAGCTATTCAGACCCAAATTGAATCTCTTGCGGAAGCGGAAACTGAATTAGATATGCATGCAGAACACGAGGAGGAAACAAGCAACAGTTACCTCGAATTGAAAGCTAGGTTAGCTGAATTAATGCAGGATCATGAACAGCAAGAAAATGGTTCTGGACATTCGCAGCACACAGTGCAGTCGCAATCGTCACAAGCAGCTAAAGCTATCAAACTGCCTGTGATACAATTACCTAAATTTGAGGGTGATGTCACTCATTTCAAACATTTCTATGACACATTTACAAGCTTAGTGGTAAACAACCAAGCTTTAGATGCTATTCAGAAATATCATTACTTACTTTCCTCTCTCAAGGGACAAGCTCATTCACTAATACAGAACATACCTGTCACTAGTGAAAATTTTGATGTAGCATGGGAGCTCATATGCTCACGCTATAACAATACAAGATTAATAGCTACAGCTCATATAAAAAATTTATTAGCACTACCAGTAATGCATAAGGAAACAGCAAACAAACTACGTATCTTGCTCAACCATTTTCAAAATAACTTGAATGCCATTGAAGCATTAAAACTTGAAGTGCCTTTGCATGAAATCATTTTAATGCAACTTCTCCTAGAACATTTGTCTGACACCACACGCAGAGAATGGGACAGTAAAATAGATTCTCAAAACTTCCCTTCTTTGAAGGATCTTATGCAATTTTTAGAAGCAAGAGCACACTCTTTTGAATTGCTTGCTAACACTGCATGTAACAAGACGGTAGTTAAGCCTAAGACTGACTTGCACTTTGCTAAGCCCAACAGCAGAGACAGTAAACACTCTTATCTATCCACAAGTGATCGTGTATGTCCATTTTGTCAGTGCAATCACATGCTACATAATTGTGATGACTTCAAAAACCTCAATGTGCATAAGCGTTGGACTTTCATTAAATCCAAGCGCCTTTGTGCCAATTGCTTTGCTCCTAATCACATATCAAGTAGATATAATCGTGCCTCATACTGCAATTGTGGCTCATCCACTCACAGCAAGTTGCTTCATGATAGTAACAGAGAAAATGCTTCACGTGCAACTTCATCTAGTCCTGTAAATGATTCTACTAGAACAATTGACGCGCCATCTAGCTACTGTTCTTTTAAATCAAAACCCACACAGCAGGTTTTGCTTGCCACCGCACTAGTGCAAGTGGAAGACAGATATGGCAATCTCATACAATGTAGAGCACTCCTCGACTCTGCCAGTCAATCCAATTTCATAACTGCAGATCTTGCGAAGCGCTTACAGCTTAACAAGGTGACAGCTGATACGCCTATCAATGGTATAAATGGCACCATTTCTACGGCCACACACCATGTTCAGGTCAATCTGAAATCTATGGTACATGATTTTAAGACTAAAATTGAATGTCTAGTACTTCCTCGTATAACAGGAAAACTACCTTCCACACATATCAATTTGTGCAACTGGAATATTCCTTCTAGCATTCCATTAGCAGATCCTAGGTTCAACATTCCTGATGAAGTTGAAATCCTAATCGGAAGTTCCTTATTCTTTGAGTTATTGCATGGGAAAACCTTAAAGAGACAAGGACATCCTATACTAGCCAGCACAGCCCTCGGTTGGATAATATCAGGCCCTATTCCAAGGTCACCATACAAGTACAAGGCTAAGTCTTCGCCTCAGCATAGTTTCTTCATCAGCACTGATAACCTTGACACACAGTTAAGACGTTTCTGGGATTTGGAAGAATTTCCTCAGCATGTTCTTACTAAGGAGGAAAAGGAGTGTGAAGAATATTATGTAAAAACAACCACTCGTAATGTCGATGGTAGCTTTACAGTTCGTCTACCCGTCAAGGAGGACCAAAATTGCTTAGGTGAATCTAGACAGCAAGCCATCAATCGCTTTATGCACCTAGAACGACGTCTTTAAAACGACATCACACTTAAAGAAGATTACACTCAATTTCTCTCTGAATATGAATCCATGGGGCACATGAAGCAAGTGTCACCACCAAAGGAAGGTGAACCTTGTTACTATCTTCCGCATCATGCAGTTTTCAAACCTTTGTCTACTACTACTCGCACCAGAGTTGTATTTGATGCATCTGCGCAGTCATCTTCAGGACTATCCTTGAATGATGTGTTGAAGTTAGGTCCTACTATTCAGGATGACCTTATCTCCATAATTTACGCTTCAGAACTTATCGCTATGCATTCTCAGCTGACATTTCTAAGATGTACAGGCGAGTGAAAATGCATCCTGATGATCAAGATCTTCAAAGAATAGTATGGCGAGAAAACAAAGATGAACCTATCAAGGACTACGCTCTTACTACAGTCACATATGGTACCAAACCTGCGTCCTTTTTGGCCATAAGGACTTTGCATCAACTAGCTTCAGAGGAAGAGGCTAAATATCCACTAGCTTCTCAAGCTATCCGTGAATCCTTCTACGTAGATGATTGCTTATGTGGTCATAATGATCTACAGCAAGCTTTACATATTCAGAGGCAGCTACTTCAGATGTTAGACAGTGGTGGATTCCCACTTAGGAAATGGTGTTCTAATCATGAAGATATTTTAAAATCCATTCCACCGGAACACAGAGAGACACAACTTCCACTTTCATTGGATAGCAGTGAAAATGTGCATGCTCTTGGTCTCCTCTGGCATCCTGGAACAAATCAATTCCAGATACAAGACAATCCATCTCTTCAGGATAATCTAAATTCTAGCTACACCAAATGAAGCATACTTTCTGTCATATCATCTATTTTTGATCCTTTAGGCCTAGTGAGTCCTATTGTCATAAATGCCAAGATGTTTCTACAATCTCTTTGGTTGGAAAAACTCAGCTGGGATGAATTGATACCATCTCACCTCATCCAACAATGGCTAAATTTCTGCGAGACATTGTCCATCATTCATGCTATACGTATTCCAAGACACGTCCTAATCACAGGTACATTAAGGGACATACAAATACATGGGTTTTGCGATGCCTCAGAAAAGGCTTATGGTGCCTGTATTTATCTTTGTTCTATGAACAGCTGCAATGAGGTGAAAACCAGACTTCTTTGCTCCAAATCCAAGGTTGCACCATTAAAGAAACAAACCATTCCTCGGCTCGAACTTTATGGTGCTTTACTACTCGCTAAACTTTACAAGGTTGTAGCTAACCTTAAGCTGCAGACTTCACAGAACTATCTATGAACGGACTCTATGATTGTTCTAGCATGGATTAAATCCAACCCACACAAATGGAAGACCTTTGTAGCCAACAGAGTTTCACAAATACAAGAGTTATCAGAAACTGCTGCTTGGCGATATGTAGCTACTCAAAATAATCTAGCAGATCTCATTTAAAGAGGAGTTTCAACTGAACCTCTTGCCTCAAATGACTTGTGGTGGAAAGGTCCTGATTGGATCTCACAACCCTTTGCATCTTGGCCAGAACAACCCAAACGATTAGATATTCAAGATGCCACTGAGCAATGCACTACTGCATGCTTGATGGTCACTACAGAAAGTGATGATATCATTTCTCGTTTTTCAAAATTGTTACGCCTGCAGAGAGTGACAGCATACATGCTGAGATTTGCATTCAACTGTAGAAACAGCAACACGAGACGGCAAGGTCCTCTCTCAGCACTTGAGCTTCAACAGTCATTGCACTGCTGCATTAAACTTGCTCAACAATCAGCTTATATCACAGAGTTAACAGAAATTAATGATAAAGGACATGTTCCTACTAAAAGCTCATTGAAATCTTTGCATCCATTTGTCAACAATGGAGGTTTACTCCGAGTAGGGGGAAGAATTGACAAGGCTGAAACTCCCTTCCAGTCAAGACATCAGCTCATCTTACCTCCTAAGCATCATCTTACCAAACTAATTATTGAAAGTGAACATGTTAAACTTTTGCATGCTTCCAATCAGCTACTTACCTCTTCTCTTCGACAACGGTATTGGATACCGAGAATAAGTGAAACTCTTAAGTCAGTCCTACATAAGTGCTTGCCGTGCTTCAAACTCAAGGCCAAGGGAGCTCAACAATTAATGGCCAATCTACCTAGCTACAGAGTGACTCCAGCGAGACCCTTCCTACGAGTTGCAGTTGATTATGCTGGTCCATTCTTCCTACGTTATGGCTCGCCTCGCAGCAAGAGTCAGGTGAAGGCCTACATAGCTATCTTTGTCTGTTTATCCACAAAGGCAATTCACATTGAGTTGGTTTCAGACATGACTTCTGATGCTTTTGTTGCTGCCTTACGAAGGTTTACAGCTAGACGAGGATTGTGTAAAGAGATCCTAAGTGACAATGGTACAAATTTTGTAGGTGCTAACAACAAACTTAGAGAACTTAGACTACTTTTGCAATCTTGCAAGCACCAAGAGATTGTACAAGACCACGCTTCATCTAATGAATGCACATGGCATTTTATACCACCCAGCTCACCCCACTTTGGAGGATTACATGAGGCTGCAGTGAAATCTATGAAATATCATCTTCGTAGAGTTATGGGTACACAAGTACGGACCTATGAACAATTAACCACATTACTAATTCAAATTGAGGCTTGCTTGAATTCCCGTCCATTGCTATGCCTTACTGATGATCCTTTTGATACTTCCTACCTTTCTCCAGGTCATTTCCTCATTGGAGAATCATTAACTTCCATACCATCACCTTGTTCTGACAATCTGAATCAGTTACAGAAATGGCAACGGCTCCAAGATCGTCTACAACATCTGCGGCGGCGGTGGTCAACCGACTATCTACATTCACTCCAGCAGAGGCAAAAGTGGTCCAGTTCCAGTGAAAATCTTAAGGCAGACACCATGGTCCTGCTAATGGAAGACAATTCATCTCCTCTGCATTGGGAACTTAGAATCATCACTGAGATTCATCCTGTTGGTGATGGTTTAGTGCGGGTGGCTACAGTGCGAACTTCTAAGGGTGAATATAGGCGTCCCATTGTGAAACTGTGTCCTCTGCCAGTTCAAGAACAACAGTGACATTTTTCAAAGTGTGCCTATGTTAAATTAAAAAACTGTTCAGTTTTTTGGGCCCCAGTATGTTTGCGCCATGATCGTCATTTGTTTGTCGGGCGCATGAATATTTCACTTGGCGCCGGTTATGCGGCAAACTGGTCATGTGACTCGCCAGCGTGCAAGAAAGTAGTCTTTTTCCGGTTAGTTGGTCAGACATGTTTGAGACAAGAACATTGATGTGATGTGTTTCGTTGTGTGGCTGAGTGCAACGTTGTTGCAATGCAAAGACGTTTTTTAGTTTATCTAAATGTTAATGTATTGTCTTCTTTATGATTATTAATATAAGAAATGTAGCGTGTGCAATAAATTTATCCAGAGATATGAATACAGCTCTATCGAGTACAGTCCACAAAACAGTTTCCTTGATTTCTGCTAAAATCAAGTGGTCCTCCGAATTAAATTAATCACTACAAGAACACCAGTAGATAATTTGAGAAAGAAGTTCATAGTTCCACCACCAGAGAGAGAGAACAGACAACAACAGATGCCAGTTGGAAAGAAATTGAAAATAGGGGTGAATGCCTTTGAAACTGGTCTCACATTAATATAAACATGTAAGTGACGAGTATTAATAAACCAACTACAAATAGTTTCTGAGATTAAGTTTACATGAAATTGCAATCCTGGAGGATTCATAAGAATTATCATCATTTCTTATAAGTGAAGTTTTAAGTTTAAATTTTTATATTTGTATACACTTATGTATGTTTCTTGCACATATGTTATTACCAAAAGCATGACAGTTAAAGTTTTGTGACAACATGCAAGGAGATATTAAATGAATACAAAGCTAATAAGCAATTGTTTAAGTGTTCCTTCTCTGATGTAGGGAAAAACTATCTCATACTGATATCCATGGTGCTTTATTTTGGCTTACTGTTGTATATAAATAAAGCTAAAGCAAATGTCTATTACTGGGTAGTTGTAACTTGGAAAAGCTACTTTTGCATTAATTTCAACAGCGAATTACTTTCCTTACATAGACTAGTGTATATCAATCAAGCATTTTAAATTTAAAGTTACTAACAAAATCAATCGGCAGGATGACTGTGGTTTCGTCTGTGGTGCAAATTTGGGAGGCCTGTGTTTGA
The DNA here is from genome assembly GCA_030765055.1 of Mantis religiosa. Lineage (NCBI taxonomy): Eukaryota > Metazoa > Arthropoda > Insecta > Mantodea > Mantidae > Mantis > Mantis religiosa. The sequence continues at coordinate 3,384,669 of JAUKNK010000031.1, read as the reverse complement.
ATCCTGTTGCCATACATCCTAAACCATGGGTATATTGGGGTTTTTCTCTCGGGTTGCCAGCTGAATGCTGGGTAGGTTATTTAAATTTTTGTAATTTTCCGTCCCTCAATTTCATCTCCATTATCATTTCACATCATCTCTCACCTACTGATGTTTTTCAGAGTAGAAGTGTGGTGGATGTCTCGCCACTGAATGGCAGGATGATATCCTTCTGGTAAACACTTGCTCTTGTGGTAGGATGCATTTCCGGGAGCCAGGCCAAAATGGTAAGCCATTTCCAGATCACTGCAGGAGGGATGCTGGTTGTACTGTTCTCTTGGGGAAGTTTCCAACTAATAAACAGTAAGCACTTGCCTTCTGCAATGACATGGCTCCTTGGGTCGACCGCCCTCTGACTCCTCTAGCCCCAACCTTCTTTCCTCCGATTCCTCACTTGGGGCATAGATACAATAAACCATAGCTTTCAGTGCAAAAACACCTCCATAGCGCAGTCCAATCCAACACTTAACCAACTAGAGTAGCTACAAAATAAGAATAAACATGGGTTGAGCTAATGCGGTTTTTGTGCTGTCTTGGCATTGCCAATTCCACGAGTGGGCAACAGAGATGGAAGATATATCCTTCTTATTTTATTTTCATTTTATTCTTATTTTTATTTGAAGGCTTTCACTGTAATAAATTTAGTTTCATATTCACGGTTTTATCCCTGCTATCACTAGGTATCACCATATTTCTCTTCCCTCAAATAATGAACCCTTTTTCTTTCTGTCTAAAATGTTTTTACTTATTTTAATTCAAAACCTTCAAATTTAGTCTCATTATTCTTCACTTACAGATTCCTTCCAAAATAGTATATTGCCAAATACTATGTACTATTACCAATTCCCATTTGTTTCTTGTTACTTCTTAATACTTTGTGTTTGATTAATAAGCACTTGTTGTTCTTTAGTAATCAGCTGTATCTAAATAAACACAAATCTTCGACATTCAATCTCCCACTTCTCTGTCGGTCCCACAATGCACATTTAGTTTACAGAGCTGCAATTCATTGCTTATTGTTTTACTTTTAAGCATTTACTCCTTTTATTATTTCTTATAAGTAACACAGTAAAGTGTGGCTTTATGTCGTGTATTGCTATAGTCTGATCATAACTAGAAGGTAGGTACATGGCAGCCATAAACTTCTTCACGTATTGAGCTGCATGTTGCCAGAAATTTGTTACATTCTCTCACTCCCCTTCCTTGTGTACCTTCACAACACTGAAATGTACGAACATTCTTGTTTATCTCACATCGGCAAATGCATGCAGATGCAAATTTGTTTAGTTATTTATTTGTTATACAAACTCATTACGCAATTCCATTTTCATGCATCTAATCCTATTTCTTGATCCATCTAATTATTAATTGAAATAAAAATATTAAATACAGGTGTGAGTAACCAAACTTGATATATTAGACTCTTCTCTGCTAGTTTTGGTTCCCAATTTCTCTTTATGGTGATGCATCTGTGAAATTTCACCAAAAAAACTTGAAAAATTGAAAAACGATAGTTTTGAATTTTAAAACTGCATGAACTGTAAACTGTGTGAAAGTGATCACGCTATGTGCTTGAGGCATTTAAGGCCTGAAGTATGTGACATTTTAAATGCCCATGTGCATGGTTTGCACCTGCCATGCTCACAGAAACACGTGCTTTCGAAACTGCTATACTCATATACTTTGCTAAGTTTGAATATAGGGCTCTACAGTGACAGGGAAATTTTGTTTTGCATATTCTGAGTTGGCTAGACTGCTCAATAAGGATTTTGTATTACAATGAATACAGCTTTCCGCCTATTTTGTATTTTCTGCTAGGAAAGTACATATACCTGATTCTGTTGATGCTGGGAAATACAGTTTTCTTTTGCTGTTACAGAACTTTATTAGCTATTTGTGCTTCTTTTAGTGTTATAGGAATCTACAATTAATGTGGTACACTACAAATAAGAGCTTGTAACTTTTTATAGAACTAAAATCAGAACCTTACAGGGGTGTGTATGTGCCTCTAGAAAACAGTATTGAGATATAGACATTTAGCTTTAGCCTATGTAACTGGGCTTCTGAGCAATGAGTGAACTGCTAGTCAAGTGAACCACTGGAAAGAAAAAAAAAAAAAAAAAGAGGATTTTCTTCTTTGTATGGCATAGGAGTTATTACAGATATACTTACAAGTCTTGTTATTTACTTTGAGATTATGACCAAATACTTTAGTTTCTGTGTACAGAAACAAAAAACATTAGGCTTCAAAAGTGATGGTTACCAGAAATAGGTTACAGGGCACAAACACTCAGGAAATTGTGAAGCTAATTATAGTGGTTCTTCAAGTGCTATGGAACTGACAACTGCAGCTATATTGTGGAAGACATCTTAAGCAGTATGTGACACACAACAATTTTGTCAGAGGGAGACCCCAAGACATAAGCACATGCAGAATTTGGCTGTATATAGTGATACTGAGATAAAAGAAGAATGCTTGAAGCATGTAGCTAAGGAGTTGGGAACAGGGATAACAGCTTGAAAGAGGATGCAATAGTAAAATTAACTAATTATGATAGTAAAGCTATCCAAGAAAATTGTGCAAATTTATGGCATGTGAAAACATCAATATCTGCAACTATATATATCACTGTAGCTCAACAGACATTGCTCCACAACGCATATATGCCTTAGAATTTCAAATTTTTAATGTTTGTACAAAGAGCCATCTCAAAAGGTGAGGTGATTCCTCATCATAATAACCCAACAATAAAAACTCCATTGGCAACCCAAGTAATTCAAAAGCTTGTTCTTATATATTAGAGACTAACAAATGAGGAACTGCTAAAGAGATGTCCAAAACTCAAAATACCAACTAGGCTTTTAACAAAATAATATGGTTTTAATGTCCAAAGAATATTTTTATTTCGAAGAAAAAATTGCATTTTGGGGTGACAGGGGCATTTTGCAAGTCCAGTATGGAAAGCATGGCTAGTGATAAACTAATCAAAGAAGCTCACAGTCTTCACTTTATTCCAGCTTCAAAGAAAATTAGCCAAGTACAGGACCAACGTCAACTGCAGAGGAGCATGAAATCTGGTCAACATTCCTGTCTTCTTGAACGAAGCGCTAACTCCCTGAGATTGCTGCAGAAGAGAAGAAAAACAAGGACAAGGGTCCATCTTATGGAGCTGGTGAATTATAAGACATCTGAAAGTCACATATATTAAAATGTTGAATGCTGAAGCTTTAAACTATGTTTTCTCATAAACTTTATTTTCAACATTTTGACAAATAGAAAAGAAGGCACACAATGCAATATTTTATGTATTTGTCTTACATTTTTATTATAATAACTTAAAATTCCATTAAATGGAATGTTCAAATTACTTTCTTAAAAACACACTTTAATTTTTATTAAAAAATAAATAAAATGAAAGAACTAAAATTGCATAAATTAATGAATTAAGCATAAGGAAAAATTTCTTTCTGATAGAGCTAAAGCTTAATAAAAAATCTAATATGACAAATAACTTTGAACGTCTGTTGGCCATAAATAGTGAAGATTTAGGGAAAAATTGTAGTTAAAAATGCATTGTGTGCCTCATTTTGATCAGCGCAATGAGTTTACACAATATGAATTAATATTTCTGTAACCATAAAAGATAGAAGTTTTAAATTTTGCAGAATGATTACTCTTATTATGTGTAATAACTGATATAAATTTCAGTCAAATAGCATGTATGGTATAGAATTTTCAAGTTTCACAAATGCATCACCACACTTGTTCTTTTATAATCAGCTGTATCTAAATAAACACAAATCTTCGACATTCAATCTCCCACTTCTCTGTCAGGCCCACAATGCAAATTTAGTTACAGAGTTGTAATTCATTGCCTATCATTTAACTTTTAAACTTTTTCTTTTTTATTATTTCTTATAAGTAAAGTAGTAAAGTGTAGCTCTGGGTTGAGTGTAGCTATAGTCTGATCTTTACTAGAATGTAGGTACATGGCAGCCATAAACTTCTTCACATATAGAGCTACATGTTGCCAGAAATTTGTACATTCTGTCCCACCGCCTGCAGCCAGTGTACCTTCGTAATACAGGAATGTACGAACATTCTTGTTTATCTCACATCAGCAAAAGCATGCAGATGGAAATGTGTTTAACTAACTTTCAGAACAAAAGTAATTTACTTGTCATACAAACTCACTGCGCCTTTGCATTTTCATGGATCTGATCTATTTCCCAATCCATCTAACTATTAATTGAAAGCAAAATATTATAGAATAAATACAGATGTGAGTAACCAAACTTGACAAATTAAACTATTCTCTTCTAGTTTTTGTTCCCAATTTCTCTTTCAAAGCACTTTAGCACAACAATATCAGATTTTTATAGTATCACCTTTCTGTTACTATATTTTGAACTCACATCACATATTTCTGATAGACATTGTTCAAGTGCTAAGATAGTTCTGCTTCTTTAGGACAAGAAATAAGTTATATAGGTAGGATGTAGCTTTTGGATGTAATATCTAGAGGGAGTTCTTAGAACATCTGGTTTAGTGCGTGTTTCAAGTGGAAATAAACGAAATGTGTGATGTTTGTCATTCATTGCTTTTAGAAGGAAGACGATGCAATTTTTTATGTATTTGTGTTAAAGTTTTATTATAATAACTTAAAAGCCCATTAAATGAAATGGTCATATTCATTTTTTTGAATGCATGATTTAATTTTCATCAGAAAAATAAATGGAATGGGAAAAACTGAAAATTTCACAAATTAAGTAATTATGCATAAGGAAAAATTTGTTTGTTAGAAAACTGAAGGTTAACAAAAATCTAACACGTAAATCACTTTCCATGTTCGTTAACTATAAACAGTGGACGATATAGGGTAAAAAATAAAAAAAATGCACTATGTGCCTCATTTTGCTCAGCACAGTGATATTACACAATTTAAAATTAATATTTCTGTAGCCACAAAAGCTAGAAGTTTAAGTTTTTGCAGAATGATTACTCCTCTTGTGCATAATAACTGATATAAATTTCAGTCAGAGAGCAGGCATGGTGTAGATATTTCAAATTTCACAGTTACAGCACCACACTTGTTCTTTTGTAATCAGCTGTATCTGTATAAAACACAAATCGTCGGCATTCAATCTCTCACTTCTCTGTCAGGCCCACAATGCACATTTAGTTTATGGAGTTGCAATTCATTGCTTATTGTTTTACTTTTAAACTTTTACTTTTTTATTATTTCTTATAAGTAAAGCAGTAAATTGTAGCTCTAGGTTGAGTGTAGCTATTGTCCGACCTTTACTAGAGGTAGGTACATGAGAGCCATAAACCTCTTCACGTGGAGAGCTGCAGTGTTGCAAAAAATGTTACATCCCCCCAATACCTTTGCAGTTCAGGAATGTACAAACTATCTTGTTATCTCGCGTTGACATGCAGATGCAAACTATTTTTGCTAAATTTTACAACAGAAGTGATTTATTTGTAATATGGATGCACTATGCTTTTGTGTTTTAATGGATGTAGTTCTGTTTTTCAATCCATCTAATTATTAATCAAAAGCAAATATTATATAATAAATACAGATGTGAGGAACCAAACTTGTTACATTAAAATATCCTCTTCTAGATTTTGTTCCCAATTTCTCTTTCAAAAGCACTTATCGCTACAATATCTGATGTTTCTAGAATCAGCTTTCTGTTGCTATATTGTAGTGAATCCCTTTTTCTTTTTACATCTTGCAGCATGCGCGCAAAACGGGTTCACGGGTTTTGTTTACACAAAGGAATTGATAGGCAGACAGTGTGGCAAAAATGATCTAGCATTAGCAGTAAAGATAGTGCGAGATAAAGGACTTGCTGGCACGGATAAAACTTCCGTCTATAAAATTCTAGTGATACATTGATTGACAGAATAGTCTATTTCTTGTTTGTTCTAGAAGTGTCTCGAATTTATCAGTGAGGTATTTAAGGGAGCGACGACTCGCCAAGAGTCAGTCGTAAATAGAGAGACGTAACAGGAGTGTTGCAAACAGGGCAGTAGTAGTAAACAGCTGTGAAGTGTTATAACGAGAGCTGATGTAAACAGAGGTAATCAGATCGCTGTTGTTGTGATCATCGACCTTTGTAGATTGTGTATATGATGTAATACTGCTACTGTGACTGTATTTCTACGCCAGTAAAGAATGATCTGAAATCCTGCAAATAAGACTTTTAATTCTATGAACCCATAAAGTCACATTGGTGTCAGGGATGGGATAACGACATCACCGAGAGAATGGAAGAAATGAAGGCATAATTAACAACGAAGACGGAAGCTGAAAAAAGCAACTTGGCCGCGACGATGACCGCGAAGATGACCGACACCAGGTAGAGTAGCCGTAAGAACGAGTAAGGGCCGGCGTGGTGAGGAGCACGTCGGCATCATCGCCACCATTCCTTCTAGTGACAGTGGGCACCATCAGCCGGCGTATGGATGACAGCCTCATCGCGGATGGTTGGATAAGAGGGAAGCCGTGCCGCATACTCACAGACACCGGGGTAGCCATGGCCTCCATCAGACCTGATATAGCCGGGGGTTTGCTGAAGAGGAAGCCGAGCCGACCATACCAGCTTATGACGGCATCGGCAAAACCTTGCCTGTGCTGAAGTTGTCCTTGGGATGGAGTGCCGTGCATCACTGAGTGTTCCTCGCGGTGGTGGCTGAGGAGGTGGTACTGGGACTGCATGCCCTCAGGAGCCACAAGGTGACGGTCGACGACGGCAGGAAGGTCCTGCGGCTCAATGGAGAACAGGTGATTCTCCGGCATCCCAAAGAGCGCCTTGGAATCTGCAGGGTCATCTTGAAGGAAGACATGGTGGTCCTCGCGAGAAGCATGGTGGGGGTGAAGGAGCGACTGGAAGGCCAGCGGACGCAGAACATGATGCTGGACCAGAAGATGCCTGTGCACGGACTATGTGTCCCCAGAACATTGTTGCCGTGCCGAGAGGAGGTGCCAGTGAGACTGCTCAACCTGCATACACCGATCACGACGTCCAGGCCGAAACGGTGTTGGGGACGTGCGATCCCGTGGTCAGCGTAACAGCAATCGACAAGACACAGGAGCCGGTGCCGACGCAACACCTCGGACCCCGGCTGGAAGGCTTATTGGAGAGGGCGGCCGACCACCTGACCGCAGAACTTTGCGACAAAGGTAGACAACTGCTGAGACGATACCAGCGCGTCTTCAGCCAAGGCAGAGAAGAACTACAGTGTGACCCGGCGAGAACTACTGGCGGTGGTAGAGACCTTGGAGCACTTCCACAAGTACCTGTAGTACATTCCACCCGAGGACTGACCACTCCGCTCTAACCTGCCTACTTAGTTTTAGGAACCTGGAAGACCAGACGGTCCTTTGGGTACAGAGGCTGTAGGAGTTCGACTTCACCTCTGAACATCGGAGAGGGAAGAGCCACGGCAACACAGACGCTATGTCCCGAAGTTCCTGTCCAGAAGAGTGCGGCTAGTGCACAAGAGTGGAAGAGAAGGAACATGCCGCAGATTTCCGAGTGGTCACAGCAGTGCCTGCGGATGGCTGGGAAAGCGCAGGCCTGAGGTGTAGTAATAGAATTAGGTTAAGGGTGCTCAAATGCTGAGGTTATCAGCGCCCTTACAAAGGTATAAATTCTACAGAATTAAAATCGACATATTAAGAACAGAAAATCTGGTAAAAACTGCCAATAAAAAGCTAAAAGTAAACCATAAAAACACCAAGAGCCGGTGTGGAGCTAAATGCGGCTGCCCAAACCGCTAAGGTGGATGAAAGTTAAAACTCGCTTCACGGCACTCAGGCTGTCCGCCAACAACTGACTCAGGGTAGTCGGAAAAGGGAGGGAGTTTCGCATAGGAGCTAAAATCCGGCATTCTGTTAAAATATGTCTGACAGTCAAAGGCTCCCGCCAGTGAGCACAAATTGCTGGAGGGTCAGAGGGTAAAAAATGCCGGGGCTTAAAAAGCAATGTCCAATGTGGAGACGGGCTAATACGACTTCTTCGCGGCGGCGACGGCGGCGCGAAGAAGTACACCAGGGTACCGGGTGTTGTTTGAGCTCCTGAAACTTCTTGCCCCGATCCCCACTCCAGTCTTCGTCCCAACGAGATAGGATAAGCTTACATAGAGCTCGACGAAGATCTACCCAAGTACTAAAACAAGTAAAACACAGCGAAATTAAAATAGCAGCTTTAGCTGCAACGTCGGCAGTTTCATTGCCCGGCAGCCCCACGTGTCTAGGAACCCGCACCTACGACACACTAACGCCAGCATTAGCGATCGAGTGGGGGACATCCTGGAGACGCTGTACCAGAAGGTGGTAACTCTACAGCGATGTAATGCTTTGAATGACACTCAAGCAGTCAGAGACAATGAACCAGGACTGCGTTGCTTGCCGGTGGAATGAGATGGCGGGGCAAGCCGGAGATCCCGGAGGAAACCCGCCCCAGCGCCATGTTGTCCACGACAAACCTCACTTTGCGGTCGCCTGGGATCGAACCCGGACAGCTTTGTGAGAGCCAAGCGGTCTAACCACTGAGCCACGGCGCGGCCGGACCGAGATGGAGAGTAGGAGCAAGGAATGCCTTTCGGTGCCAGAAGTTTACACAGACGGTTTTTTCAACTGAGAATTTAAAACCGGTCTCAACACTCCAAGTGTACAGGCGGTCGAGATAAAATCGGAGGCGCCGTTCTAAAAGACAGGTCCACCTAGAACTACTGTAGATAGCGAAGTCATCCACGAACAGTGAACAGGACACTCCGTGAGGGACACAGTCCACAATGGGATTCATCGCAATGGCAAATTAGGTGACGCTGAGTACCGAGCCCTGAGGTCCGCCGTTCTCTTGAGTAAAAAACCGCGAAAAACCGAGCCCACGCGAACCCGAAAGATGCGGTCCTTCATAAACTCCCCAAGAAACAGAAGGAGGCAGCCACGAAAATTGCATTCGTGGAGCGTACGGAGAATACCATACCTCCAGCAAGTGTCATAAGCCTTCTCCATATCAAAAAATACAGCAACTGGCTGTCAGTTTCTTAGAAAGGCATTCATAATCTGGGTGGAGAGGGAAACTAGATGGTCGACCGTGGAAAGGCGACGACGAAAACCACAATGGACGTTCGATAGCAGATTCCGAGACTCAAGCCACCACGTCAAACGGGCATTAACCATGCGTTCTATCACCTTGCAAACGCAACTGGTAAGAGAAACAGGCCGATATATATAAGGCAGATGACGAACCTCCCCAGCCTTCAAAATCGGTATGACGGTGGCCTCACGCCATTTCTCGGGAAAAGAGCCGTCAACCCAGATGCGATTATAGACGGCGAGGAAAGCCTTCCCTCCATGAGAAAGATGTAAGAGTCGTACGTGTATACCGTCTGGCCCAGGTGCAGATAATCGCGAGGATGAAAGTGCGTGTTATAGTTCAGCCATGGTGAAGAGGCGATTGTACCCTTCAAGGTTTTGAGATTCCACCTGATGGGAGCGAAAGCACTACCGGGGGTGTTAGCCACGTCTATCGGATCCACAACGACTCCTGCAGGAGTTTTCACACCAGCAATCGGCATGTGAATCGGTTTACCGGCCACGCGTCTTAGCCTATCCCATACTGCAGAAGGAGTATGGCCATTAAAAGAAGACACAAAAGCGTTCCAAGACTCCATTTTGCTCTGCTTAAAGACTTGCCGTGCTATCGCACGCATCTTCTAGTACTGCGGGGTGGCGTTGGAAAACCCGTAGAGGACGCCTACGAGCACGGATTGCATTCCGGCAGTCACCCGTCCACCATGGGACAGGACGTCAACGAGGATTGGCAGTCGATCGGGGGATAGACCTTTCAGCGGCAGGGAGTATCCGCGTGCGAAGATGCTCTGCGAGATCGTCAACAGAAGCGTGCTCCTCATAATTAAAAACCGCCAACTGAGTGTACAGAGCCCGTTGGCGTGTTCGAAAAGCCAGGTAGGCAAGCGCATGGAACACACGTTGTGTGCCAGGAGGCTAATAAGACAGGGGAAGTGGTCACTGGGGTGTAGTTCTGAAATGACGTACCATTGTAGGGACACTGCTAACTGCGGTGAGCATATTGCCAAATCCAGATGCGATAACGTGTTGGATGCATCAGAGAGAAATGTAGGTTCTCCGGTGTTCAGGGAAACCAGATTATTACTGATCAGGAGCTCAAGCAGAGCTCTGCCTCTCGCACAATCTCGAGCTGAACCCCAAAGAGGATGATGAGCATTCAGGTCTCCCACCAACAGAAAGGGAGTTCGTAACTGAGTAATCAGGGCTTGTAGCGCAGTAAGCGAGAGGTCGTTTGAAGGTGGAATGTAGATGCTGCAGATAGCCAACTGTATCCTCGGTAGTATTATTCGTGCAGCGACTGACTGATGTTAGTGCGTAAAGGTATATCGTCTGCATAGACGTCATTTCTGACCAGCACCAATGTGCCCCCGTGCGCAGGAATGCCATCTCCAGGAGCAAGATCACGCCTGAAGGCAGTATATTGCCTTAGTTGGAAAGAATCTTGAGGGCATCGCTTAGTCTCCTGTAAACAGACGACTAATGGATCGTACCTACTGAGTAATAAATCAAGCTCCGGGCGATGTGCCCTGAGCCCGCGTATGTTCTATTGTAGGACCGTCATTGGAAGATGGAAATATAAGGTGAAGGGTTATTCCACCTTATGACGACTTCGAAGGTGGCCGAATCAGTTTGCCCTTTACTTTTGGGTTTAGGGCTAACCCCTTTAACGGCGAGTTATCGGGTCTTTTTCTGGAAGTCATCCTGGCAGTGTGGTCCATATCCTCCTATTCTATCTCCTCTACAGAAGAGGCCCCTTTCCCGATAGAGAACTTCGGTTCAAAGGCCCCAAACCTATTGGACACGGAGATCGACGAGGACGATAAGCGTCCATCTAAATCCTCTACGGAAGACTCCTCAGAGGAAGAACTTTTAGATGCCGTGCGACTCTTCTTGCGGCTGGCCGGTTTTCTGGTATCCTTAAGGAAATCAAACTTCATATAGGTTGTCTTAAATTGTTTGGGCGGGGCATCGTATACAACTGCCTTGTTGGTCTTGCCGGAGATTGATGCTTTAGATGGTGACAGTACAGGCGATTTCCTTTCTGACGGAGGCTTAGGCGTCGAAGTTGGAGACACGGTGTTGTTTTGTCAGCCTTCGAAGATGGCAGAATAATTTTCTCTGATATTGTTGCCTCACGTATATCGCTGGTCTGAGTGGCGATCTCTCGCTGCCTCACCGGCTTAGCTGCTACCAAGCTGTAGATAGCGGACCGCGGGAGGGATCATAGTCGAGTACGCGCGAGTTTCCAGGCTTCCGAGAAGGAGACCTCTTTCACCCAGATCTCTTGGATCGCCTTTTCCTCGACGAAGCGCGGGCAATCCCGAGAGCCGGATGGATGTTCTCCAGCACAGTTCACACATTTAACTGGCGATGTGCAGGCACCCTCATACTGCGACATCTCACAGTTACAATACGTAGCCATCCCGTTGCAGAACGCGCTAGTGTGTCCGAATCGCTGAAACTTAAAACATCAAAGCGGGTTGGGGATATATGGGCGCACTTCGATGTTCTCGTACCCTGCCCTAATCCTTTGTGGGAGATCTACCCGATCAAAAGTCTGGAACAGGGTACGGGTGGGCACAAATTCCCCTCGCTCTCGTCGCTGCACTCGGTACACAGCCGTCACACCTTGGTGTTGTAGGTTATCCCGAATTTCTTCAATACTCATGCCGTCCAGCGCAGGGGTGTTTTTCCACACCGCGCGTGGAATTCAGGGTGTTGTGGACTGTGACGTTGACCAGGTAGCTGCCTAACACGTTTGCCTTCAATAGAATTGCTGCCTGGGAGACAGAATGGGCTTCCACCAGGAGCGTGCCATTTCTGGAACGAGTGCAAGATTTAACAGGACCAGCTATCTTATACAAAACCTTTTGGATTACAAAAGGGTTCAGCGACAAAAAGTTCTTCCCTTCCTCAGTTCTGGTTACGACCAAGTAGCGAGGACCACAGGACTCGACTACTTCCTTTCCACTTACCTTCACAGTTGTTGGTTTGAATTTAGGTGCCATAGCGGGAATGTCCTCCACCATTGCAAACGTCTCCGAAGGCGTGCCCAAATCCTGGGCGCCACACCGGCTTAGGTGAGAGTCCTGTTCTGAACCTTGCTCACCCCAGGCTCACACCTCCCAGTGTAAAGACAGAGGGACCCAATCGCCTTCAAGAGTGTAACAGCTCATGCAATGGCCCCTCCCCGGGATTGACCTTTATCAGCGGATACGAACACAGTCCTACATAGTAACAAGGGGCTGGGCATTACGCGCTACCCAGTCACCCCTTGCGCTTCCCACTCCAACCACCCGCACTATGTTATCTGTCAGACATGTGTTCAGGGAGGAAAAAGAAAAGGAAAAAATAAATGGGACAAAACACCGAAGTGGACAAAGGTTTGGGCGTTTGAAGGAACACTCTCACCTCGCGGAGGAACCCAGTCGAGAGATTACACCAGAGCCTCTTCTGCCAGCTTTCGGTTTACTGATGGGCCTTCTCGGCAGCCATAGCGGTCCTGGTTTACATCACCCCATCAGTTAGTCCCCTACTTCCTGTTGCCCATCCCTCACGACGAGGATCGCAGAGGTTGGATTTTGAGCGGCAGGCCTGAGGAGGGACGCCAACTTGGGGCACTCTTGAGGGAAGTAGAAGCAGGGACAAGACCAACCTGGGAGGACAAGGCGCCTTGGAGCGCCACATACAGGTCGTACTGGTCACAATGGGACTCGCTGAAGACAAGAGAGGGCGTGCTGTTCCGGGTATGGGAATCACCCGATAGGAAGACGTAGAGAGAACAGTTGGTACATCCCCGAAGTAAGGTCCCGGTGGTTTTGGAGGAATTGCACGCCGGTACTTCAGGACACCTAAGAGCAAATCGAACAATCGGCAAACTCCGACAGCTCTACTTTTTGCTGAGGCTAAGGGCAGATGCTGAGAGATGGTGCCGTCGTCATGTGGGCGCGGCGAATCACGGCCCCAGACTAGGAGCCCGGCTCTCGTGTGCAGCACTACAACGTGGGAGCGGCATTCGAACTAATCGACATCGACATAGCTGGACCATTCCCAATGTCCGACCGAGGCAACAAATACCTGATGGTGGTCGTGGACTTCACCAAGTGGCCGGAGGTGTATGCCATCCCGAACCAGGGGGCAAAGACAATCACAGACTGCCTCGTGGAGCAAGAGTTCTGCCGATTTGATGTGCCGTTAGAGCTCCACAGCGACCAGGATACTCATTTTGAGTCCAACCTAATGAAGGAGGCACTAGAAAGACTTGGGGTTAATAAGATCCGCACAATACCTCTACATCCCCAGTCGGAAAGCATAGTAGGAAGGTATATCAAGACCTTAGAAGAACACTGAGGGTCGTGGCCAGCCATCAGAGAGACTGGGACGTCAAGGTGCCACTGTCTTTGCGGACCTACCGCTCGTCAACACACCACACCACTGGAATAACGCCAGACAGCTATGATAATTCTGCTTCTTTAAGAGAAGAAATAAGTTATATAGGTAGGATTTAGCTTTCGGTTGTAATATCTAGATAAACTTCTTAGAACATCTTCTTTAGTATGTGTGTCAAGTGAGATGGTGTTTGTTCTTCAATGCTGTAAGTTGAGCAACCAGTCGGAGTCCTGTGACGTAATATTGCAATTACGACGAGTGCCATCTGAATCCATGTATAAAATAGTTTTCAAATTTTGGAAAAGTAATCCGAGGAAGGTAAATAGTAGTGTTGTGACTAACATAACCGTAAGTAATCCATATTTTTAGCTCAAATTGTTTTCCTAATACAAATAATGTGCCAGGACATTATATGCATTGCGACATAAGCACTTGTAATTATCATTATTTGTTGCCATGTATGTGTGTATGTATATTGTGGCTTTGCGGGTTCGTGAAATAAAAAGTCGAGGTTACAAACACAAAAAACTGCACTTTATTTTCGTAGCAATACATGTTCACAATTAAAATTTGCTAGATCACCTAAAACTGTATTTTTTCAACACTTAGCTCAACTGTCTGTCGCTTCCGGTAACGATCGGCCCCGAAATTTCCCGAATCTTCACCGGCCATCATTTATTGATCGGCATCGCGAGTCTGCCGCCAGGGTAACACTGCTCCCTCCTCAAGGCCGGTCGTCCCGAAAAGCGACATCGAAGCGGGCCAAACGATCCAGGTGTACCACCATCTTTCCTCGGGGCACCTTCTGGATGCGGTAGACCACGTCGTTAATCCTCTTCACCACACGGTACAGTCCTTGCCAAGGCTGCTGAAGCTTCGGGCAGCGTCCCTTGGTCCGGGTCGGGCGGTACAACCAGACCAGGTCACCTTGCTGGAACCCTTGGCTGTTGGCTTGCCTGTCGTATCAGGTTTTCATGCGGTCGCTCGCCTTCTGGATGTTCTGGCGAGCCATCTCGTGCATGTCATGGAGGTGGTCCACCAGGTTCTCCACATACTCGGTCGCTGGCTGTTTGACCCCCGGAGGGCTACCAAAAGCCAGGTCAAAGGGGAGGCGTAACTCTCGACCGAACATTAAGCTGGCTGGCGTGATCTCCGTGGTGTCGTGTGTTGACGAGCGGTAGGCCAGCAAGAACAGTGGCACCTTGACGTCCCAGTCTCGCTGGCCACGACGTTCCTCAAGTGTTCCTCTAAGGTCTTGATGTACCTCTCGACCATGACATCCGACTGGGGATGTAGAGGTGTTGTGCGGGTCTTGTTAACTCCGAGTCTCTCTAGTGCCTCCTTCATCAGGTTGGACTCAAAATTGGTGCCTTGATCACTGTGCAGCTCTAATGGCACCCCAAATCGGCAAAACACTTGCTCCACGAGGCAGTCTGTGACTGTCCTTGCCTCTTGGTTCGGGATGGCATACACCTCCGGCCACTTAGTGAAGTAATCCACGACCACCGTCAGATACTTGTTGCCTCGGTCGGATATTGGGAACGGTCCAGCAATGTCAACGGCGATACGTTCGAATGGCGCTCCAACGTTGTACTGTTGCATGCGACCCCGGCTCCTAGTCTGGGGGCCGCGACTCGCCGCGCACACGTGACACTGACGGCACCATCTCTCAGCGTCTGCTCGGAGCCTCAGCCAGTAGTAGCGCTGCCGTAGTTTGTCAATCGTCAGGTTCACTCCCAGGTGTCCTCCTGAAGTACCGGCGTGCACTTCTTCCAAGACTTCCGGAACCTTACTCCGGGGAAGTACCAACTGTTCTCTCTGCATCTTTCCATCGGATGATTCCCGTACCCGGACAAGCTCCCGTAGGGGAAGGGATCCGTCCCTTTCAGCTGCTAAAGTGCGGGCGCTGCGGACCCTCAGCACTCGTGATACCTCTGACGTTACTAGAGGAACCTCGGGCCGAACAGCCGAGCCCCTCCTTTGGGAGTTGTTCGGATTGGGATGGACTCGAGGGGGCAGTATGTTCCCGAAACCCATGGGAATCGGGTACGTCTTCGAACGGGGTTGAGGGAAGCCATTAATTCTCCACGGTACTAGCCTGCAAAGCTAGTAGAAGGTGTGCTAGATCACCAGGCGGCCCCACCGAGGTTTTTCGGTAGTCTTCACCTTGAGTGTTGACGCGCGTAGGTGGCGTATGCACTTCCATCCCGTCTTCAGTCCATAGGACCAGATGGGGGGCTTGTTAGTCTCTAGGTCTTGCCCTATGGAAAGCCCCACGGAGGACGCCGAGCGCCCTTTGGGACAGCTCGGATACTGCCTGGTCGAAGGAGGCCGGGTCCAGTTCCTACGGGTTCAGGACTAATGGGAGTAGAACCTCTGGGCTAAGCCCGGAACAGCACACCCTCTCTGGTCTTCAACGAGTCCCACTGGGCCCAGTAAGACTTGTAGGTGGCGCTCCTCGGTGCGAGGTCCGCCCAGGTTGGTCTCGTCCCTGCCTCCATTTCCCTCAAGAGTGGCTCCAAGTCTGCGTCCGCCAGCTGCTCCCTCCTCAGGCCTGCGCTATCCCAGCCGTCCGCAGGAACTGCCGTGACTACTCGAACTGCTGCGGCACGCTCCTTCTCCTCTACTCTTGTGCATTGGCCGCGCTCTTCTGGACAGGGTCTTCGGGACATAGCGTCCGCGTTACCGTGACTGTTCCCTCTGCGATGTTCCGAGGTGAAGTCGTACTCCTGCAGCCCCTGAACCAAACCTGCTGTCTGGCCTTCCGGTCACGCCGTCACCATCACCTCGTTCCTCGCGGGGACAACCACGTCTTCGTTCAAGATGACCCTACCGATTCCAAGGCGCTCTTCAGTTTGACGGAGTATAACTTCTTCTCCGTTGAGCCGTAGGACCTTCCTGCCGACGTCGACCGTCGCATCGTGGCTCCTGAGGGCATCCAGTCCCAGAATCACCGCCTCAGCCACCTTCGCGACGAACACCCACAGACGCACGGCACTCCGTCCGAAGGTCAGCTCCAGCAGGGCCTCCTTCTCCACAGGCAAGGTGTCGCCCGATGCCAACACAAGCTGGTATGGTCGGCTCGGCTTCCTCGTCGGCAAACCCTTCGCCACGTCAGGTCTGATGATGGTCACGGCCGCCCCGGTGTCCACCAGCACACGGCACGGCTTTCCTCTTACCCAGCTGTCCACGATGAGGTTGTCATCCATCCGCCGGCTGACGGCGCGGATTGTCACTCGAGGGGATGGTGGTAATGGCGCCGACGTACCCCTCTCCACGCCGGGCCTTGCTCGTTCTTCCCGCTGCCCTTCCTGGTGTGGGCAGTCTCTCTGCAGGTGCCCGGGCTGTCCACACCCATAACAGAAGCAACTAGGTGTTCGCCGGCGTCCCTCAGCTGGTCTTGTGTCTCCGGCGTAGCGGACACTCCTCGTTCTCGACGTCGGAACAGATGCTACCTTGGCCGCCTCCATCCTTAATGCTGCTGTCAGCGCCTCGTGGATGGCTTTATAATCGCCGAGCATTAGGCGCTGACGAATCTCCGTGTCCCGTACCCCGTCGACAAAGTTGTAGGCGGCTTCCCGGGATACGAACTCCAGTGGCAGGTCAACCAAGGCCTTGCTAGCTGGCTGCTCAATCGCTATGGCTAACTGCTGCAGCGTCTCCCCCGGCTGCTGTGACCTTGCCTTTAGTTGGCTGCGGTACGCTGCGGCTAAGCGGTGGTCCCCGAAACGATTCTCCAGGGCCTCCCAGATGTCCTTGGGCGGCGCCGTTGTCTGCACCGCGTTTAGGACTTCCGCGGCCCGTCTCTGGAGGCTGGCTATTAACTGTGTGGCCTCCTCCTCCGGTGACCATCTGTTGTGCTCGGCCACTGTGTCGAACTGGCGGCGGAAGACCTCAACTGTTGACGCGCCGTCATATTTCGGCGGTTTGACGCGGGCAGATAGTGTCGCGTCCCGGCGCGTCGGCCTTCAAATCCTTCAGTTTCCTGCCGACGACGTCCTCTTCAATGGCGCTCAGGGACTTGACGCTGCTGTCGGCCTTTCCCTCCATGTCGTCAACGCGGCTCGACAGGTCCTCGACGTGCTCGTCCACTTGGCCCATCCGCTTGCCCAGCTCCGTCACGTTATCCCTCACGCCGGCCAACTGTTCTTCACTGTTATTTCCGCGGCCAGGTTGTTATTTGCCGCTTCCGTCTTCGCTGTTATTTCGGCCTTCAGTTCTTGCATCTTCTCGCCGAAGTTGTCGTTGGCCGTCTTCATTTCTTCCATTTTGTGTAAAATCTTTTCCAGTGCCGATTCCATGGCCGTTATCCCACTTCTGACACCTCAGAAGTGGGTTCGTGAAATAAAAAGTCGAGGTTACAATAAAAAAACTGCACTTTATTTTCGTAGCAAACACTGTTCACAATTACAATTTGCTAGATCACCTAAAACTGTTTATTTTTTCAACACTTCTCTCAACTGTCTGTCGCCTCCGGTAACGATCGGCCCCGAAGCTTCCCGAATCTCCAACGGCCATCATTTATTGATCGGCATCACGAGTCTGCCGCCAGGGTAACACTATTAGTAATTGCTCAGAACTTAGCGGGATGGCTGAGGCAGTTTCATCTCTGTGATGCATTCGGGAGAGCCGGGTTGGATTCTGACCCATGGATTTTTCAGGAGTATTCCTAGGTAGGGTAATTATATTCCCCGAATTTCTGTCTCTCCATTTCATCTCCATTATTATTTCACATCATTTCTCATCTGGTGGTCTCTTTCACGGTAGCAGTGTTGGCGACGGATGTCCTCTGTCTCCTCTCGTCTCATCTTAACTCCTGAGGCTGTCTCACTTTGGGGCGCAGGCGCAATGGGCCAAACATGATGTAGGGAACTCCTAAACATAATTACTCAGAACTAAAATGTAATGTTTGACATGACATGGTAAAGGAGATACTTTTAACAAGCCAAGGTGTTTGTTAAATTAGAGGGAGCGAGAGCACACAGTATGCTTCCTGCCGGCCTAAATTAATATGAGTCGTCACCTGATAATATATTTGTAAGTGGTTCGTAATATCTATTTACTCTGGAGAGTTTAAAGCAGTATTATTCAGTTACCCTTCTATTTAATTGTCACGGAAAAGTGTATCAGCTGGATCAACTTGCAAATGAAATGAGACAGGATGTTCTCCACTTTTCCATTTATACTGCCAGTACAATACATCTGAGTTAATGTAGGCTCAAATTACATTGCAAATAGAAATACTTTTAAACTGACATTGAACGACTTTTTCGTGAAGAAATTGACAAGGTAACACAAGACTGGGAAAACAGCGTGAGAAATTCCGACAGAAGACAAGAAGAAGACTTTTGGAAAGAAATAGTATGTGACGAGATTTTGGAGCCTATCATCACAAATTTGCAAAACTTGCAAGTCTTGGAGAATGAAGAAAATGACTGATGAATTGTGCCTTGACAAAGGAGACATTTACAGCAATATGTATGCGGCAATGTGTTAAATTTGAAAAATATGAAATTCATAAAATATAATTACAATTTCAACTGCAGTATTATGTTTAGAAAATTCATCTGGGTACGTTTACGTTTAGCACCATGATGAAGGTTAATGTGCGATAGACAGAAATATTAAGAGTATAGGTAACAACGTTGCTACGCTGAGCGCGCTAACCATCTGATTGATGGTGGGCTAGATCTCTTCCCATTTGAAATGCATAACAGTTGGGTGACTGGAGATGATAGTTGCCTCTGTCTGAGGAGTTCACCCTATCTGCTTCCCTTTAGATAGATAGTATATAAATGGTCACCTCACTTATTTCAAGAGTACGCGCAGCCCTTTTCTTCACCTACTTGGAACGAAAAATAGGTTCATTGTGAAGAGGCATATTCTCCTCTTCCTGTCCAAGAATTATGCCTAAGTTCATATATACATTAGCTTGCTTGGCTGAGCAACTTAACATCCCAACTGGAAGTTGATGGTTTTTAGGTCGTGAACCTTGGTCTATCTTTACCATGAATGAGTCTATTTCCATAGCTCCATATTTGATATAAGGGTTTAAGGCAAGGCTTCACTGAAAATTCCAACTTCTATAATAATAAACATATCATATGAAAATTTAGTCACATAATTAGAGTATCATGTTAAACTTGCTTGCAAAATTTTACATTGCTGCACCAAATAGTTCATTAATAATCATTTTTTGTGAAAATATTGTAATAATTAAAAATGTCCTACGAGTCAATGTGAGCTTTTAAGTTGAATCTTTGTTTTTGGCTAGTACAGAGCAATTTTAAAAGACCCACATTCTTAATTTTTGGAACACTATTGTAGAATTTGTTCTAAAATATTGTCATGTTAGCTCTCAAAATTTAGAAAATATTAATTTATTTTATTACTTAACACCATATAATTTTCAAAACATGAGGAATGTGAACTTTCTTATTTACATATTATGGACCTATACTGGGAGTTTCACCAATTTAAATGGAAAACTTTGATGCGTGAGGCATTTTGTATACTGAAAAGTGTTAGAAAAAAAGTTTATCACAAAATGAACTTTAAAGTTATGATTGTTACTTTTAACGATTGTTATATGTTAACTACTTTCCACACAGACTCAATGAGACCGACAATCAAAATAGACAGAAAGACGAACATGCAAATAATGAAACCTGACTGTGTTATGGACTACAATAAAAATATGGGTGCGGTTGACAGATCAGACATGATGATAGGCTCCCTCGAGTGTGTAAGGAAGACTTTGAAGTGGTATAGGAAATTTTTCTTTCATATGTTAGACATGACACTTCTAAATGCACATTCACTGTATAATTTCAAAACTGGTAAGAATATTACTCTCGCTGACTTTCAACTCACTCTAATTACTGAACTTTTACAAGAATTTCATACACCAAGACCAACAAATAAACCTGGGAGGCCTTTATCTGGTGACCAACCCACAAGACTGACAGAACGACATTTTATTTCACTAATACCTTCAACACCAAATAAAAAAAAGCCTGCCAGAAGATGTCATGTATGTTCCAACACCACTATTGGCCAGAAAAAGAGAAAAGAGTCAAAGTATATGTGTGCCAAATGCAATGTGAGTTTATGTTTGCACCCCTGTTTTGAAATTTACCATACACAAATCCGATTTTGAAAGTAGAGGTGGTAATTTCTACCTGTATATAATATATAATAATAATATTAGATTTACATATCTAATTTATAGCCAAATCTGATTCATACTTACAAAAAGAATACTATTACATTAAAATTTGGATACCCCTGAATTGTTAATAAATTTCTGTTCATAAATATTTTGGTAAAGTGTCACTTTAAAGTTAAGACATCAAAATTCAGATCATCATATAGCAACTTTTTATTAATGTTTCTATTGTGGCCCTTGGACAACCCTTTGTAAAGTGTGTTGCGTGTGGTATCTTTTCCCTATTTTGAAACTTTTTATATTTCAATTGTGTTACTCGGCATTCATCCACAACAACTTTGGTGAGTGTTTCACAATATTATATGTTAATTCTGCATGGTATTTTAAAGAATATACTAATTAATGTTTATCTAAAATAATTCAGCAAGGAGGGTCTGTGAGCTTGTTAACACTTCAGCAGTGAAAGGGTTAACAGCATCAAAACTTTATTTGTGCTGGAAGATTCGTTTTTGGAAAAAAGAGAACTTCATGTACATCACATTGTCATGACATGGCTCAACACGCTTATGTTTCTTCCCTTAAGTTACTTTAGCTGAAGAAGCTCTCTTTCCGCGCACAATAAACTGACAATGACACTCTAGTAAATGCAGCATGGTTGTTTATGGACATGGTAGGACATTTCTTCAAAGGCGGTTGTTTCTTCACCAACTATAATGGTTTTACAGGGTTTCATCATGAGACGTATACATAAAGTTACAAATTAAATGGAGAGCTGCTACTATCTATATTTACAGCTTTAAGTCTACAATTTTATTAAGTTAACCATTATTTGTTTTAGAAATTCCTCTAGTGTCTAGAAAGCATTCTTAATTTTATTTAATTTATGGAGAGCTTAGAGAGAAAGCAGATGAGTACTCCTTATGTGATAGAGGCTTAAAGGAATCTTCTCTAACAGCCATAGCAGACACTCCTGGAAAGGCCTTTATGGGTGCCTGAGGATATTAAACCTTTTCACAAAAGTGAATCGCAAAGAAATTGACACTGCTTCACTCACACTGTTCTTTCATAGGACGTTTCAAGAGCTTTTATTCTCATCCTCAGCTGGAACTCGACTAGTGCAAATTGTAGTGGTTTCCTCTTTCTCTGTATCGTCAAACGATGACATGATGTACTTGTCAAAGGTTCCCGGTGGTGGAGTTCCAAAATTCATGACTCTATGACGATTTTGGTTAACGACGATTTTTTCCCATACGGAAAGGTCTGTGGGTTGATTAACATATTTGATTAAAGATGTTTCCAAGTTGAAGTCATGTCTAGTATTCAAAAAATGAAAAGGGGCTGCTGATTTTTCTGTTTCACCATTTTTAATGTTTCTTATATGTTCTTTAGTTTTGATGTCAATATTTCTTTTTGTTTTTCCTATATAAACTTTAGGGAAAGTTTCTCATTTGATGTCATAGATTTCTGGTTTTTCTTTGGTAGTAATTGAATTTTTGGGGGTCTTTTAACAGATTTCTGATATTAAATCTATTTTGAGGTGCAAGGATTATGTTGTGTGTTGCGAAGATTTGTTGGATCATCCATAGCAGACACTGTCGGGAAGATCTTTGTAGAAGACCTAAGATAGTAGCTGTTCCGTGCATGAATATCATGTGAGTGTTAACATTTTTACATGCATTCAGGCCTCCTATATAACCCACAATACAATTTACAAAGTAAACATTTAAGTATAACATCCACCATACAAGTGCAAAACATTACTGCCTCAAGAAATGTGTACATCAGGTAACCATCAACATTTGTTACACTCTTCTTACCAATCTTAAAGGAAAAATTGACATTATTATTAAAACTGGTGATAGTTTTTATCTGCACTTAAAATTATCTTGATGTGTACAATGTTATAAATATAACAAATAATCATGATGAGGTTGATGTTGCTCAGTAAATGCAAACTATTTGTTTTAATGACAAATCATTTCCATTTTGCATTTGATGCCTGCTATAAAGCTACTTATACAAAGGTGTATAGAACAACTGACAACAGATGCTTTGATTTGCAAATGTTATATAAAAAAAGGCTTACACGTAATGGAAAGATCCAAGATACTAAAATATCAAATATGAAATTCTCAAATTGTATGTATATATACAGAGATCTAGCCTTGTAACTGCATGAAAATATTTGATTTTATAACATTGCATTGTTATGCCTTGCTAGTTTTTTATACTGTGTACCTACAAGGGTGGTCTGAAAATTTTTCTGCCTTACCAGGAAGGCAAGGCACTACTTGCTAAATTATTTCTTCTGTTGGTAGCCATGTTAATAAGCCTTATATAAGATTACACGTAATTCCAGGCAATAGTTGACTATAGACAGTGCATTACTTTGAATATGGAGATAATTCAGTATCATGTGACAAAATTCTTTGTAACTGAAGGTTTAATACCTACAGAAAGATATTTGCGGACTGTAAATGTGTGTCGTGACCTTTCACCTTCAGATTCCAGAAGAAATGGGCGGCAGATTGTAAACATGGGCGTGAACGCATCTAAGATGATCCATGCGAAGGACGTCCAAAAAGTGTAACCACACCAGAGATCATTAAAAACAGCAGGACATGATTTTGGAAGATTGGCACACAAAGATGCATGAAACTGCTAATGCTCCTGGAATTTCAAATGAACGTGTTCCCATTTTACATCAGGAATTAAACATGAAAATGATTTGCACCTGATGGATTCCACATATTCTCACTGTGAATAACAAATGTATTTGCACAACACTTTCTGAGAAGTACTTGGTGCACTTTAAGAACAGAAGTGACTTTCTGTGCCCATACGTCACAATGGATGAAACATCGGTTTACCACTACACACCTGAAACCAACAGCAGTAAAGGCAGTGGACAGAAGTTGTTCTCAGCTTTATAAAAGGCAAGCATGATGACATCGGAAGGAGAGTTCATGGCATGTGATTTGAGATGCCAAAGGAATTTTTTTGACTGCAGGATAGTGCTTCCAACTTCTAACCAACCTGAATGCAAGCATTCATTAAAATTGACATGAGTTAGGAAATAAATAAAATTGCTTTAACCAGAACAATGCACCTGCCCACAAAAGTTTTGCTACAGAGAAATGAGAGATCTGCACTATGAATTACTGGAGCATCCACCCTATTCCCCAGATTTGTCTCCCTTAGGTTTCTATCTGTTTACAAAGGTGAAGAAATTACATGCCGGTAGCCGCTTTTCGTCCAATGAAGAAGGAATTGCAGCTGTAGCTGGGCACTTTGTAGCACTTCCAGAG
Organism: Mantis religiosa; assembly: GCA_030765055.1. Taxonomy (NCBI): domain Eukaryota; kingdom Metazoa; phylum Arthropoda; class Insecta; order Mantodea; family Mantidae; genus Mantis; species Mantis religiosa. Next base: position 3,360,652 of record JAUKNK010000031.1, on the reverse strand, counting down.
AACACTTCAAAAGAGGGATAATGACACTGGAAGACCACAGGACAAAAGGTATTGATATTAGTGCAGATTATGTTGAAAAATAAAACTACTTTAAGAGCATAAATTGTCCCTTTATCAGCTGAAAATTTTTCAGAACATCCCCATAAGGTATCTGTTACAAAAATCTAGTGCATTAGCAACTAAACTGTACATCTCTTTGTGCATGTTTAAAGTACACCAATGGGTTCAGTGAATGCAAATCAATCACTAAATTTTCCATTATGCTCTACCCAATTTTCACTTAAGTAACATTTTCTCCCACTGCCTTACCATATGGTCTGATAACTGATGCATTCATTTACCGCTATACGAGAATAATGGACAACATGAAAATCATAGAACATCTTTCCATAAAACACGTATTTGCATGTTTTCGCACGACAGAACAAAATATATATTGCTCAAGTAAATATTTAATTCCAAAGACTTACATTTTTGTTTCTTTTCCTGAAGGTACCACAATGTTTTTCTAACTCAGACTTGCACTTGTAAAATTAAACACATCTGTCACACTTGTTCTAGCGATCTGAATATTACTGTACATGCTTTTTAAGCCAATGTCGGTTTAAGTGAGACTTCCGTTTAAAAGAATTCTCACATTTGTCACACTTGTATGGTCTTTCATCTGAATGTAACAGGATATGGGGATCTAAGTCACGCTTGTGTTTAAACGACTTTTCACATTTGTTACACTTGTATGGTCTTGTATCTGAATGTAACAGAATATGTTGGTCTAAGCCAGACTTCTGTTTGAAAGACTTCTCACATTTGTCACACTTGTATGGTCTTGTGTCTGAATGTATAGGAATATGGATCTTTAAGGTGTACTTATGGTTAAAAGACTTCTCACATTTGTCACACTTGTATGGCTTTGTATCTGAATGTAACTGGATATGGTGGTCTAAGCCAGACATCGTCTTAAAAGACTTCTCACATTTATTACACTTGTATGGTCTTGTATCTGAATGTAACAGAATATGTTGATGTAAGCCAGACTTGCGTTTAAAAGACTTCTCACATCTGACACACTTGTATGGTCTTGTATCTAAGTGCAACAGGTTATGTTGGTCTATGTGATGCTTCTGTTTAAACGACTTCTCACATATGTTACAATTGTATGGTCTTGTATCTGAATGTAACAGAATATGTTGGTCTAAGCCATACTTCTGTTTGAAAGACTTCTCACATTTGTCACACTTGTATGGTCTTGTGTCTGAATGTAACTGAATATGTTTGTTTAAGGTGTACTTATGTTTAAACGACTTCTCACATTTGTCACACTTGTATGGCCTTGTATGTGAATGTAACAGAATATGTTGGTCTAAGTGGTGCTTCTGTTTAAAAGACTTCTCACATTTGTCACACTTGTATGGTCTTGGTTCAGACTTGGGTTTGAAATACTTCTCAGATGTGCCACAGTCTGATGTGACTGCAAACTTCGCTATTTTCAAATATGAAGCAATTTGTTCTACTTGATAGTGCCCTCTAAGTTCTGAATGTGTGAAGGAAGTGTAGATGTCTCTTTCTTCAAAAACTCCTTGTGAATTTAACCTGAAATATTTCAAACCAAATTAAGAATAATAGTGATTCATTTTCCCTTAAATATTTCTTATTAAAATATCATTAACTGTGATGGAGTTAGTCATGGAAGCAAAAGACTCTAGATCTGGGTAATCAGTAGGGCTAGGAAGTTGAGGACCTATAAACTGTCTAAAAAGCCACTTTAGAAAGAACTAAAAATATTCCAAAAGGAACTAAAGATTGGAAAAATATATGTAAATATGTTTTCTTAGGCATAGTTTGTGGCATGCGTGTGGTCAGGAATCGTTTCACAAACTGCCAAACTGCAGCGAAATGAACCTGTCCATTCCTAGTCACTGGTCAAGGGCAATGTCAAATCAAATGAAATAAAATTTTATTGACCCAATTACATGTTTTAGCAAAGCTTGTAACCTAGTGTGTCATCTGTACACATATAACAATCTAAACTACATATAAAATGAATGATTCATACTAAAGAAAATGCAGGTAATAGCAATGAAATTGTATAAATATATTTGCAAGAGTTTGAAACTATACAGCTAACAAAATTAAATATATGTTTGCCATCTTGCTTATATTCTTTAAGTGAGCAATAGGCTTTCCTAGTAAGTAGCTTCTTAACATGCTTTTTGAACAATGTTTTCCTTCTGAATTGACAGTGGTAGTTTGTTGAAAATGTAGGCTGCCCTAGTAGTGGATACGATGCAAGTTACAAAGAGGAACACAGTGAATAATAAATTTCTTTTTCATTTGTTTTCCTCTGTTATGTATATCATCCTTTTAAAAAGAAGTTGAATATAGATAGCTGAATAAGAAAGTGTTAAAGAAATTGAGTTGTATGTGATTATTGCTATTATATACCTTAAATCCAAGAGTTCAAGGTTGAGGCACTAACAAAACAGTTTAACAGTTGTGGCGACATGACAGGTCGTCTCGTTTCTCGACGATTTATCAGTCCCAAACTTGGCAGCGATCTTTGTGACCGTCCATCTTAATCATTGCATGTTAAATTGCACTTCTTGATGATTAAATTTGATTAACTTGTGGCGTTATTCCTCCACTCGCAGCAGATAGGAAGCACACCGACTGTTTGGAAGATCTAGGTCGAATTTTGTTTAGTAAGTCATGAGATCTTTTCTCAAGTGTGAATTTTTTGGTAACAGAAATAAAATTTATATGACTCTGACCTCGTAATATATCATTTAATTGTATAATCTGTATTACAATTCACTTGTTTCTATTACGAATACCGAATAACTCTTTTTGAAGGTTATTAACTTTCCTGTACAATTATATTCACCGCAACATTTTTCATTGTCTGTAACAAGACCGAAGAACATATCTCTCTCAAGATTATTGATTTTCCTTAACTATCGTTACTCCTCTATTAATTTTGTTTTTAATATGTCATTACATGGCCTTCTTAGTCATATCAGAAAACAATATTCATATAAACAGTTCTAAATAAAACATATCGTTACAAATGCCCTCTTCAAAATATATGGAAAATAATTTTAACTTACTTAACTTGAAGACCTCAACAACGTGTTTCCATATATTTTGAAGAATGCCCCAAATTTAACAATTTTTTACAACAATGAACTATAACAAATGTAACATACATAACATAACAATAAAAATACATTAAATGAAATATAATAATAAATGAACATTTAACAACAACTTAGCATTACTATAACACATTTTTTAAATATATATCTTTGTCTTTATGATAGGGTGTGACCCGCCCCAAATTTGCATTAAAGTATTTTATAATTAACATTTTTAAATTATTTACAATGAACAAAATACAATATAAAGAATATCTTAATATAACAATTTGTAAACGATTATGTAATAAAAATGAAATAACTGAAATTTTAACAAAATTATATGTACAATTTCTATACAAAAAATTCTGTTTTGCTGTTCATATTGGGAGATTTGCCCACATAATTAATTTTTTTAGCTGTCCTGTATCTATGATAAAGTTCATAATCATAACTTTTGAACAGTTAGTATGATACATTTTCCTCAGTTGGCTAACCTGATTTTTGCAAGCATCCAGAACTTGGTAAATACATCTTTTAATTAATGGAAATTAATTATTCTTTCACACTGGCCGTGTGTAGGCTAAATTGTGGAAACGTAGAGTCAGACTGAAAAATTCAATGCCATAGCCGGGATTTGAACCACGGATCTTCTGGTTTCCGTCCAGCCGCACTACCATTGTGCTACTATGGCCAACGTGCCGCTATGACATTAAATTCTCCAACTGACTCATATTTTCCCGGTAAACCACTTAGGAGTTCTCATAAACACATGAGACAACTACCTTAATGGCGACTTACTACATGTAAGTACTTTAAGGCCCGGGCTTTATAGTTAACCACTATTAGTGTTAATTAATGGAAATTAATTATTCTTTCACACTGGCCGTGTGTAGGCTAAATTGTGGAAACGTAGAGTCAGACTGAAAAATTCAATGCCATAGCCGGGATTTGAACCACGGATCTTCTGGTTTCCGTCCAGCCGCACTACCATTGTGCTACTATGGCCAACGTGCCGCTATGACATTAAATTCTCCAACTGACTCATATTTTCCCGGTAAACCACTTAGGAGTTCTCATAAACACATGAGACAACTACCTTAATGGCGACTTACTACATGTAAGTACTTTAAGGCCCGGGCTTTATAGTTAACCACTATTAGTGTTAATTAATGGAAATTAATTATTCTTTCACACTGGCCGTGTGTAGGCTAAATTGTGGAAACGTAGAGTCAGACTGAAAAATTCAATGCCATAGCCGGGATTTGAACCACGGATCTTCTGGTTTCCGTCCAGCCGCACTACCATTGTGCTACTATGGCCAACGTGCCGCTATGACATTAAATTCTCCAACTGACTCATATTTTCCCGGTAAACCACTTAGGAGTTCTCATAAACACATGAGACAACTACCTTAATGGCGACTTACTACATGTAAGTACTTTAAGGCCCGGGCTTTATAGTTAACCACTATTAGTGTTAATTAATGGAAATTAATTATTCTTTCACACTGGCCGTGTGTAGGCTAAATTGTGGAAACGTAGAGTCAGACTGAAAAATTCAATGCCATAGCCGGGATTTGAACCACGGATCTTCTGGTTTCCGTCCAGCCGCACTACCATTGTGCTACTATGGCCAACGTGCCGCTATGACATTAAATTCTCCAACTGACTCATATTTTCCCGGTAAACCACTTAGGAGTTCTCATAAACACATGAGACAACTACCTTAATGGCGACTTACTACATGTAAGTACTTTAAGGCCCGGGCTTTATAGTTAACCACTATTAGTGTTAATTAATGGCAATTAATTATTCTTTCACACTGGCCGTGTGTAGGCTAAATTGTGGAAACGTAGAGTCAGACTGAAAAATTCAATGCCATAGCCGGGATTTGAACCACGGATCTTCTGGTTTCCGTCCAGCCGCACTACCATTGTGCTACTATGGCCAACGTGCCGCTATGACATTAAATTCTCCAACTGACTCATATTTTCCCGGTAAACCACTTAGGAGTTCTCATAAACACATGAGACAACTACCTTAATGGCGACTTACTACATGTAAGTACTTTAAGGCCCGGGCTTTATAGTTAACCACTATTAGTGTTAATTAATGGAAATTAATTATTCTTTCACACTGGCCGTGTGTAGGCTAAATTGTGGAAACGTAGAGTCAGACTGAAAAATTCAATGCCATAGCCGGGATTTGAACCACGGATCTTCTGGTTTCCGTCCAGCCGCACTACCATTGTGCTACTATGGCCAACGTGCCGCTATGACATTAAATTCTCCAACTGACTCATATTTTCCCGGTAAACCACTTAGGAGTTCTCATAAACACATGAGACAACTACCTTAATGGCGACTTACTACATGTAAGTACTTTAAGGCCCGGGCTTTATAGTTAACCACTATTAGTGTTAATTAATGGAAATTAATTATTCTTTCACACTGGCCGTGTGTAGGCTAAATTGTGGAAACGTAGAGTCAGACTGAAAAATTCAATGCCATAGCCGGGATTTGAACCACGGATCTTCTGGTTTCCGTCCAGCCGCACTACCATTGTGCTACTATGGCCAACGTGCCGCTATGACATTAAATTCTCCAACTGACTCATATTTTCCCGGTAAACCACTTAGGAGTTCTCATAAACACATGAGACAACTACCTTAATGGCGACTTACTACATGTAAGTACTTTAAGGCCCGGGCTTTATAGTTAACCACTATTAGTGTTAATTAATGGAAATTAATTATTCTTTCACACTGGCCGTGTGTAGGCTAAATTGTGGAAACGTAGAGTCAGACTGAAAAATTCAATGCCATAGCCGGGATTTGAACCACGGATCTTCTGGTTTCCGTCCAGCCGCACTACCATTGTGCTACTATGGCCAACGTGCCGCTATGACATTAAATTCTCCAACTGACTCATATTTTCCCGGTAAACCACTTAGGAGTTCTCATAAACACATGAGACAACTACCTTAATGGCGACTTACTAATGTAAGTACTTTAAGGCCCGGGCTTTATAGTTAACCACTATTAGTGTTAATTAATGGAAATTAATTATTCTTTCACACTGGCCGTGTGTAGGCTAAATTGTGGAAACGTAGAGTCAGACTGAAAAATTCAATGCCATAGCCGGGATTTGAACCACGGATCTTCTGGTTTCCGTCCAGCCGCACTACCATTGTGCTACTATGGCCAACGTGCCGCTATGACATTAAATTCTCCAACTGACTCATATTTTCCCGGTAAACCACTTAGGAGTTCTCATAAACACATGAGACAACTACCTTAATGGCGACTTACTACATGTAAGTACTTTAAGGCCCGGGCTTTATAGTTAACCACTATTAGTGTTAATTAATGGAAATTAATTATTCTTTCACACTGGCCGTGTGTAGGCTAAATTGTGGAAACGTAGAGTCAGACTGAAAAATTCAATGCCATAGCCGGGATTTGAACCACGGATCTTCTGGTTTCCGTCCAGCCGCACTACCATTGTGCTACTATGGCCAACGTGCCGCTATGACATTAAATTCTCCAACTGACTCATATTTTCCCGGTAAACCACTTAGGAGTTCTCATAAACACATGAGACAACTACCTTAATGGCGACTTACTACATGTAAGTACTTTAAGGCCCGGGCTTTATAGTTAACCACTATTAGTGTTAATTAATGGAAATTAATTATTCTTTCACACTGGCCGTGTGTAGGCTAAATTGTGGAAACGTAGAGTCAGACTGAAAAATTCAATGCCATAGCCGGGATTTGAACCACGGATCTTCTGGTTTCCGTCCAGCCGCACTACCATTGTGCTACTATGGCCAACGTGCCGCTATGACATTAAATTCTCCAACTGACTCATATTTTCCCGGTAAACCACTTAGGAGTTCTCATAAACACATGAGACAACTACCTTAATGGCGACTTACTACATGTAAGTACTTTAAGGCCCGGGCTTTATAGTTAACCACTATTAGTGTTAATTAATGGAAATTAATTATTCTTTCACACTGGCCGTGTGTAGGCTAAATTGTGGAAACGTAGAGTCAGACTGAAAAATTCAATGCCATAGCCGGGATTTGAACCACGGATCTTCTGGTTTCCGTCCAGCCGCACTACCATTGTGCTACTATGGCCAACGTGCCGCTATGACATTAAATTCTCCAACTGACTCATATTTTCCCGGTAAACCACTTAGGAGTTCTCATAAACACATGAGACAACTACCTTAATGGCGACTTACTACATGTAAGTACTTTAAGCCCCGGGCTTTATAGTTAACCACTATTAGTGTTAATTAATGGAAATTAATTATTCTTTCACACTGGCCGTGTGTAGGCTAAATTGTGGAAACGTAGAGTCAGACTGAAAAATTCAATGCCATAGCCGGGATTTGAACCACGGATCTTCTGGTTTCCGTCCAGCCGCACTACCATTGTGCTACTATGGCCAACGTGCCGCTATGACATTAAATTCTCCAACTGACTCATATTTTCCCGGTAAACCACTTAGGAGTTCTCATAAACACATGAGACAACTACCTTAATGGCGACTTACTACATGTAAGTACTTTAAGGCCCGGGCTTTATAGTTAACCACTATTAGTGTTAATTAATGGAAATTAATTATTCTTTCACACTGGCCGTGTGTAGGCTAAATTGTGGAAACGTAGAGTCAGACTGAAAAATTCAATGCCATAGCCGGGATTTGAACCACGGATCTTCTGGTTTCCGTCCAGCCGCACTACCATTGTGCTACTATGGCCAACGTGCCGCTATGACATTAAATTCTCCAACTGACTCATATTTTCCCGGTAAACCACTTAGGAGTTCTCATAAACACATGAGACAACTACCTTAATGGCGACTTACTACATGTAAGTACTTTAAGGCCCGGGCTTTATAGTTAACCACTATTAGTGTTAATTAATGGAAATTAATTATTCTTTCACACTGGCCGTGTGTAGGCTAAATTGTGGAAACGTAGAGTCAGACTGAAAAATTCAATGCCATAGCCGGGATTTGAACCACGGATCTTCTGGTTTCCGTCCAGCCGCACTACCATTGTGCTACTATGGCCAACGTGCCGCTATGACATTAAATTCTCCAACTGACTCATATTTTCCCGGTAAACCACTTAGGAGTTCTCATAAACACATGAGACAACTACCTTAATGGCGACTTACTACATGTAAGTACTTTAAGGCCCGGGCTTTATAGTTAACCACTATTAGTGTTAATTAATGGAAATTAATTATTCTTTCACACTGGCCGTGTGTAGGCTAAATTGTGGAAACGTAGAGTCAGACTGAAAAATTCAATGCCATAGCCGGGATTTGAACCACGGATCTTCTGGTTTCCGTCCAGCCGCACTACCATTGTGCTACTATGGCCAACGTGCCGCTATGACATTAAATTCTCCAACTGACTCATATTTTCCCGGTAAACCACTTAGGAGTTCTCATAAACACATGAGACAACTACCTTAATGGCGACTTACTACATGTAAGTACTTTAAGGCCCGGGCTTTATAGTTAACCACTATTAGTGTTAATTAATGGAAATTAATTATTCTTTCACACTGGCCGTGTGTAGGCTAAATTGTGGAAACGTAGAGTCAGACTGAAAAATTCAATGCCATAGCCGGGATTTGAACCACGGATCTTCTGGTTTCCGTCCAGCCGCACTACCATTGTGCTACTATGGCCAACGTGCCGCTATGACATTAAATTCTCCAACTGACTCATATTTTCCCGGTAAACCACTTAGGAGTTCTCATAAACACATGAGACAACTACCTTAATGGCGACTTACTACATGTAAGTACTTTAAGGCCCGGGCTTTATAGTTAACCACTATTAGTGTTAAATATGAGTCAGTTGGAGAATTTAATGTCATAGCGGCACGTTGGCCATAGTAGCACAATGGTAGTGCGGCTGGACGGAAACCAGAAGATCCGTGGTTCAAATCCCGGCTATGGCATTGAATTTTTCAGTCTGACTCTACGTTTCCACAAATACATCTTTTGTTTTATGCATATTATAACTCTGTTTGAAGGTTAGGTTAATTGTGTTTTCAAATCTTTTACAGACCTTTAACATTATTTTGCATACATGTGACCACTATGACCTTCATTGTGTATTTGTGTGTGTGGGAAAATTTCGTGTACATATACATTACAGTTCACATCAAAATACTTAAGAATTTACAACATACATCTTCTGATAACCATCTGTATTATAACATTCACTGATTGGTAAGTCAACATTTGTCTGTAAATTTCATATTTCTTGGCTAACTAGTTCACTTAGTTCATTAGATTGGCTATTTTGTACGAATTCTAACCTCTCTTGTTATTCTTTATATCTTTCTCTAGTGATCCTAATTGACTATGCACGGCTTTGATGGATTGAGAGTTTTCAGTTCTCAATGCCTCGAGTTTGCTTGCATTATCGTTAGAAAACCTAATTTGTTCCTCTGTTAAATCCTGTATATTTCTACGAATAGAATTTGTTTCCGTAGAAAAGTGTTCCAGCATAGCTTCTATTCTATCACCTAACTGTTCTTCTGTGCTAGTAATCTGATTTCTAATTATGCTTAGCTCCAGATCAAGTTTGTTACTAAGCATTGCACTCACATTATCTATTTTAGCATCTAATTTGCTACGGAGGTCGGCATTCTGATTTTCTATCTTCCTATTAAGATCTGCATTCTGACTTTCTATTTTCCTACTCAAATCTGCATTTTGACTTTTTATCTTATTACTTAAGTCTTCTAACTTGCTACTGAGTTCAGCATTCTGATTTTCTATCTTCCTAAGATCTGCATTTTGATTTTCCATCTTATTGCTGAGTTCCGCATTCTGATTTTCTATTTTCCTAAGATCTGTTTTGACTTTCTATTTTGTTATTTACATCTTCTAACTTACTACTGAATTCTGCTAACATCTTCACTATCTGGTCTAAGGTACTTACATCTGGTGATTCGCTAACATGTCTCTCAGCCTGTGCAAGCATGTTTGCTTCAATCACATGTTCACTAAATTGCTGGCGATGATCCATTCTTTCTGGCAGTTTACATCTGCTTCGGAGTCTCATACATTACAGTATTTTAACTTGCAGTTGGTCGTCTTGATTCTCTACGATGTGTAGATAATAGTTGGAAGTTTCCTTTGACCGTTGTATAAATAAACTTGCTACCAATTCGAAGCCCGTAAGTTGGGACGCAAAATTTGTGGCGTTATTTTCCAGCTTAATCTCTCTCCATCTTAATCCATCCACATGTTAGGGTGACATATTTGTGGCATTATTATTTTGTCGTATTTGATTAAATAAGAGTCATGAGATCTTTTCTCAGGTGTGGATTTTTTGGTAACAGAAATAAAATTTATATGACTCCGACTTCGTAATATATTCTTTTTAATTGTATAATCTGTATTACAATTCACTCGTTTCTATTACGAATACCGAATAACTCTTTTTGAAGGTTATTAACTTTCCTTTACAATTTTATTCACCACAACATTTTTCATATTCATGTAACAAGACTGAAGAACATCTCTCTCAAGATTATTGATTTTCCTTAAGTATCGTTTCTCCTCCATTAATTTTGTTTTTAATATGTCATTACATGGCCTTCTTAGTCATATCAGAAAACAATATTCATATCAAAAGTTCTAACTAAAACATACCGTTACACAGTAACAACATAATTGGTTACCCCGACTAAGCCGGTTATTAAGCCAGCAATGGATCTAAACTATCATACTCAATGCCGGCGGAAACTGACAAAGTCAGCATAAAAATTCCAGCTTTCTGGACTGAAAACCAGATATATAGTTTTTCCAAGTGGAGGATGAAAATTCCATTTCCAATATTACGAAAAGGATCCCAAATCTAATTACCTTGTTTTGCAATTGGACCCAAAATATGTCCCGGACATCTGGGACATCATGGAAAATGCAGATCAAAACAAATACTCTGCCGGGAAAGAACGTCTTTTAAGGATTATTAAAGAGAGTGAAGACAAACAAATAAAGCGTTTTCTCACAGGGCAGGAACTAGGTGACAGGAAGCCAAGCCAACTACTACGAAAAATGGAGTAGTTAGCCAGTGTTAATGTGTCTGAATAAGTGCTCTGCACGTTATGGTTAGAGAAGTTACTGGACTTAATTAAAAGTATTTTGAAAATGCCGGATGAAAACTAGGAAAAAACTGCCATAATAGCAGATAGGATTAGCGAAATTAACCCTCATAATGTAGTGTGAAGGACAGTAGAAATTAAACTCTAACGTTAAACTCTAACTTAACGTTAGAACTCTAACGACATCCTTTCACAAATTTCAATTCAGAGAGCTGCCTTGTAACGACCGATTGCCGAATTTCATTGTTTTAGATGCCGTAGGGTGCTTAAGTCGTAACCAAAGTAAGAAAACTTATAATCCAGCTGGCAGGTATTGTAAGTACCATTTTTAATTTATTAGCCAAGGTTTACCTAACAAGAGGAAACCTCCGTGCTTGTGGAAGAATTCGGAAAACCCCATACAGTAGCAGTTAGCAGCAAGCTCCATTACTAAAACTACGACGTCTGATTGCTACCACTCCTGCTTATTTGTGCAAGACAATAGCAAGGTTTTGCACCTTTTATTAGACAGTGGAGCAGATGTATCCAGAATTCCTGCCACTTTTAGCAATACATTTTGATGCCAATTTTAATTTATTTGCAGCTCATGACTCTGAAATACCCATATGGCATAACAACATTGAAAACTGATTCAGGACTCCATCGTGAATTTCAATGGCGTTTCATCACTGCTTTATTAATTGATCTAAATAAAAAGCAGTTAATTCATGCTGACACGATACTTTGCATACGAGGTGAAGTCATGTCAGTCACATCAGATAATGTTAGTAGCACCATGTCAAAATTCAGAAATTTGCACATTTACCCTCTACTTATCAAGATTTAACCAAAGCAAATTGGATACCTTCAGACATCAAACACTTTTATAAAGCACTATATTCCAAACAAAGACCAACCACTATATTATTGTGGTGAGGGGCATAAAAGTTTCAGCACAAATAGATAACCAACGGCGGATAATGTTGCACGGTAATAAAGGGCTTGCATAAGCAGTTAACGAAAGCGTCAATAGTGTACACAAAGAGCCACCAAATAAAGATTTCTGAGGTAAAGGATTTGCCGGCACAGATAGGATTTTACGTTTGGAAGGTTCTAGTGATATCTTGATTGACAGAGAAAAATTGTTTTCTAATTTGTACAAGAACCATCTCAAATTTATGAATGAGATATATAAGAGATTGTGACATGCCAGTCATGAGTTGTAAAACAGTCAGGCGGGTGGTAAACAGCTATGAAGTGTCGTAACGAATGGAGTTTGTAATTGTCGTAGACCTTGGTGAAGTAGATTGTGATATATGATGTAATTCTGCTGCTACGCAGTGTGTTTCTATGCAAATAAAGAACATTTAGAATTTCGGCAAATGGGACTCTTAATTCTATGAACCCACAAAGTCACAACTGGTGTCAGGAGTGAGAGATTACAACATGGAGACGGCATTGGCACAGATTGCAGAGAAGATGAACGAATTAACAATGAAAACAGAAGCAGCAAGTAACAACCTGGCCGCAGAGCTGAAAGATGTGAACACAGCTAACGACATCACCGAAAATATGGAAGAAATCAAAGCCAAACTGACAACGGAGACGGAACTGCAAACAACTTGGCTGCGACATGACTGTGAAGATGGTTGAACTGACCATGGAAATGAAAGCAGCGAACGATAGCCTGGCAACCGAAATGAAGGCTGCGAATGAGGCCCTCGCCGCCATATTTGAGGAAGAGTTACCTGGCATAAATGATGATGATGATATATATAAATAAGGGCGCTCAACTACGGCGGTCATCAGAGCCCTTTAAAAAACTAATCATGGCAAAAGCCAGATATAAAACTTTCTAAAAACTATACAAGTGTAACAAAACCTATTAAAAATACACGTACATAAAAGACATCAATCAAAACCTACTAAAAATTTCGTTCACTAAATCCTAAACTCTAAACTAGAAAAGAATCTAAAATCCTTCTCCACGGGTCTCCACGCACGGCCCACACGTGGGTGGGCATGTTGACCGTCTCCCTCAACCACGAAGAGGAGCCCACATGAGGGAGACTGTTGGCTCGGGACACCAGGTGCGCCAAACCCGTACCTACCGAAGTAGGGCCCTGGGGGGACCTGGCATAAAGGAGGACATCACAGAGTTGGGCGAGTGCGTCGAAGACCTGGCGAGCCGCGTTAATGAGCTGGAGAGAAAGGCCGACAGAAACACGAAGTCCCTGAATGCCATGGTGGAAGACGTCGTCAGCAGGAGGTTGAAGGATTTAAAGGTCGACGCGCCGGGACGCAACACAATATCTGCACGTGCCTAACCTACTAAATATGACGGCACGACAACTTTCGAAATCTTCCGCCACCAATTCGACACGGTGGCGAAACACTACAAATGATCACCAGAAATGAGCTGCTATTATGGACATATCACTTAAGATACAAAAATATTGATAAGTCTGCAATAGCAGCTCATTTCTGGTCTGAAAAAAATGAAATTGAAGATAGCACCAAATTAATAAAATACGTACAAAAACATAGTGAACTCGTCATATGGGAGAGAATATACACAGAAAAACCACTAATGAACTTTGAAATCCCTCCAGAGGAGAATCCCACATTTAAGTTCATCACTAGATCAACAGATGGCAGCAGCAACTCCAGAATTGCCCACACCACTGGATCAAGCTTTAGTCGCATAAGAGCCGACGATGTAAACGATGGTTTGCAAAACATGTCCTCAAAATAGGTACGTAAGTAAAGCCGATGTGTAATAAATATGACTCATCTATAAATTAATAAACTGAAGTTGTAGTACAGAGCAGGAGAACCGAGGTTCAAACATTCAGATATTAACTTTCTTAATATTATTTCACTAGCCATGTAATTAGCTTTGTTACTCTTAAAATTTGAGGCCTTAAACATGGTAAACCTACAATAATAATATCTTAAGAAATGATGTAAGTTTTTTCTTATTAAGTGAAGTTTTCGTTGCAAATAGTTATATTTGTGTAGTATTTGTTGCTTCACTGTAGCTAGGCTCATTTTTTATGTAATTAGGATAATCATTTTCTACTTCATTCCTTCTGCTGATTAGCTAAAGCTCTTTGTGTCACAGATTTACTTGGTAGGCATAAGACAACAGAAAAAAGAATATATCTAAACTAAATATCAAAATGAGACATTTGCAAAATGAAAATATTAAAACCAATCATAGACAATTCCTAAGACAAAGAGAATTCCTAATAAGACAATAAGAAACAGTCTGCCATTTTGCTAAAATTAATTGTCAAATTGCTTATTGCATTGACCGAGGTTGTTCGCTACAATTTAACATTACAACTTAAAATGTAACATAAAAATCTGACTGCTATTTAAAATAAAAAATTTAAACATAGACGATGTAATACTTTTTATAACAGGATATGCAGAACATAATATTATTATTATTATTAATAATACAGTATTAATATAGCTTTGGCATTTATGTATACGAAAAGATAATTCTGCAAATACTTGAGTTAAATAACTCAAACAATAAGTATATATAAAATACTATCTCCTAATATGAAAACAGAAAATAAACATGAAGACCGATGCTTGGATACCTAGCACGGATCTGCACTCAATCTTCAGGGCACAGAAAAGCTTAAATCATACAGCAAGGTGGACAAGAAGCTACAAGATACAACGGTTCTTGAATTTTGGCCCAGATACCATCCTTTCTTCTTCAGCCATCCACAAGCCAATTGGAAGGCAACTAACTTTTTTTCTCAGCCCACATATTTGCAATTAGGCTCATGTATGACACAGAAGGATGATTAATAATCACCTTTGCCTTACATGTGCAAGAAAATATAACCCTTAACTTTAAAGAGAGTCGATCGATTACTTTTAAGTGTTTGTTTAGTGTCTTTAATCGACTCTCTTTAAAGTTAATGTATCATAACAACACTGTTTTCAACACTTCCAAGAAAGGAATTGAAATATAACCCTGTCGGAGAATATTATGATACTACAGCTGTGATACGTACTTTGTTTCTGCATATGCAAGGCAAAAAATCTGTGATCATCTGACAGGTCCTTTTTAGTTCCTGTTAATACTTGAAGTCCTAAATCAGCTAGTCGAACTGATCTAGGCAGATGCATATAAAATAAGCATATCTACAACAAACTGGCTGCAATGTCTTGATTCAACATCAGTAAGACAAGGAAATAGAAGTATATGCAACAGACAATGTTCAGTAATGCTGTACAATATAAATTTTCTCATGTTTTGTATCGATTATATTGATACTTATTTGTTACAGAAGCATAACTTATTTGGTTATCTTTATTGATCAAATGGGTTATTACTGTTTAAACAGAATTTTGTGATAAAAAGGACGTAGACAAATTTGGCTTAAAGAAATGACTGAGGTTTGTATCCATGTGTGTACATCTAGACAATTTGACAGTTGAAAGTATGTCAGCTTTCAGAGTAAAATCTTTTGTAGTCGCTCTATTCACACTCCTCACTTACATTTTTATATTATTGAGGGACTAGTTTCGGAAGCCTTTAGCCTCCATTTTCAACCTCTCTCCAACAAAAATCTGTTGTCCTCTCTCTGGTAGTAGAACTATGAACTTCTTAGTCAAATTATCTACTGGTAGGATTTTGAAGTTGATTATGCAGTCCTTATTTTACCACATGAATATGTTCTCCCATGTTATCACTTTATTTTGGTTTATCACTCATTTTAAAAATTTTGGATTAGGATCAATATAATGATTTTCATTCCAAAAATGAAGTGCTACTGCTGGCTTATCTTCTTGTTTCAATCTGATGTTTCTTAAGTGCTCTTTGACTCTGGTTTTTAGATTTCTTTTAGCTTGCCCTATGTAGCATTGTTCACATTATTTATAGCTTATTTTGAATATTCTGGATCTGTTAACTGATGGGATTTCATCATTTGTTTTTGAATTTAGGAATTTTAAATTTGAATGTCCATTAGTAGGTGCCAAGATTATATTTTGCTCCTTAAAGGTCTTTTTAAAGTTATTAAATGTTTTTGGGTGATATGTGAATGAACTGAATGTGCTGTTGCATTCTTTTTATTTTGTAAATGTAGTTGCTTTGTTAGTAATTTTTTTTTTTATTTTAGCTTTACTAGTTTTCTTAAACACCAGACTTTGGTTGTATCCATTTTCTTCTGCTATGTGTAATATAGATTTTTGTTCTTTGACGTATTCTTCTTTATCCTTGGGAATGTTGACTAGTCTGTGTGCAACCCCAGGGGCCTATTTCGGTAGGTACGGGTTTGGCGCACCCGGGGTCCCGAGCCAAGTCTCCCTCGTGTGGGCTCCTCTTCGTGGTTGAGGGAGACGGTCAACAGGCCCACCCATGTGTAGGCCGTGCATGGAGACCAATGGCAGTGGAAAGGTTTGTCCTGGTGGTTGAGGGATGCGTATCTGAGCTCGTAACAGTGTTCTTCTGAATTCGGTTGGGTGTGCATTTCTATTACACAACTTTGGATTCTGCTTCGCCTAAACGGGAGGTTAGGGACTAACCCACCCCTAATCAGTCGGCCAGGACTAGGTATTGTACCGAACTTCCGGGTGAGTGGGACGGCGAGCTCGCTATATCTCCTGTGTATCCCTGTCACCCCAGTGGGATGACCCCTTATTGGGCTCCGTGGTGGGTTGGGAGCACTGGGGAATGAAACTAAGACCAACTATTATGGTACACCCTTCTTTAAATAAAAATCCAAAACAGAGTTTTAACAGAGTAATGGAAGTAGTTGAGTGTGGTCCTCGCTATTTAGTAATTAAACGAACAGAGGAAGGCAGATCATTTGCAACGGTTAAACCACTTTTAATACAGAAAGGTCTTGATAAAATAGCTGGTGAAGTTAAATCGTGTACAAAATCTAGGAACGGCACGCTGCTGGTGGACCAATTTCAGCTTCCCAGGCAGCTAAGATACTGAAAGCCAACATGCTGGGCAGTTATCCAGTGAAGGTAGAGTTGCATAGGACCCTGAATTCCTTGCACGGTGTCGTGAACACTAGCGCGTTGGATGGAATGTCCAACGAGGATATTCAGGAGAACCTTCAAGAACAAGACGTTACAACAGTCTATCATGTGCAACGGAGAGAGCGAGGGGAAATGGTTCCTACTTATACCCTGTTCTTGACCTTTGATCGGGTAGATCTCCCTCAAAGGATCAAGGCAGGGTATGAAGTGATAGAGGTTAGACCATATATACCTAACCCTCTGAGATGCTACAAAGGTCAGCGGTTCGGTCATACTAGTGATTTCTGTACAGGTGTACCTACATGTGTCAGCGGCGGAGAGGGCATGCATGAAAATGCATGTGCATCTCCTCCAGCATGAGGCTGCACCGTGGCTCAGTGGTTAGACCGCTTGGCTCTCACCAAGGCGGCCTGGGCTCCATCCCAGGCGACCGCAAAGTGAGATTTGTGGTGGACAACACAGCGCAGGGGCGGATTTTCTCCGGGACCTCCGGTTTCCCCTGTCATCTCATTCCACCGTTGCTCCATCATCATCTCATATATCATCAGTGTCACCGCCTTCGGTGCCGCATGCAGTAAAAGCGGGCGTTAAACACTACACATTTCATTTACCTCCAGCATGCATTAACTGTAGCGATGAGCATCCTTCAAGTTCACGAGAATGCCCCCGTTATATTGAAGAGCGAGCCATTCAGGAGATCTGGGTTAAAGAGAAGGTATCCTTTTCGGAAGCCCGGAAATTTCTTCGTATGAACAGGTCCTCTATAACTAGCTCTCGTACCTACAGCTCTGTGGCGGCTGCTCCGTCACCGAAACGGGAGGCTGGTACCCAAACATATAATATAAATGGGGCAACTATATCTGAGAAAGTTCTAGTGCCTAGATCGCAAACAAGAGCATCAGTACCGCCATCTAAAGCTCCGAGCACGCCACCAAAGACTACTGCAAATAAGAACAAGTCAGTTAGGTCGCCTGACAAAGCATCGATATTTAGCAACAGAAGCAAATTGCACATTATGTTCCCAGCACCAGAGATAAAATTCAAGACTAAGTATGATAGAACTGCCTTTCTGAAGGAAAGAGCAAAGCCTGCTCCTGAAAACACTAAGAACAAGAGAAGTCCAAGAGCATCTCCGAGATCATCTTAGGAGTCATCATCTGGGGAGGTCTCAGACCGGTGACAGTCATCGAAGTCGGTCGAAATTTCTAATCGTTTCGAGCTTCTGGAACCTCAAGTTACAGAAGTGAAACAGTCCTGTTCCATAGAAGATATGGAGCAGGATATACCTGACCATACTGCTGCATCGGCGGCAAAGAAGAGGCAGGGCAAACCTGCCGAAATGAGCCCATCAAAGAAAAAGGGCAAGTTGATCCGACCACTACTGAAACCTATGTAATGTGCATACCTATTTGACATATCTCATTACTATCACCATGGCTATCCTTCAATGGAACATACGAGGTTTAAGAGTACATCGACTCGAACTGGAAGTTTTGCTCAGTAAGCATAACCCCTTGTTGGTATGCTTACAAGAGACTAAGCTACAACCACAAGACAGATGCTACACACCACAGCGGTGTGATATTGAAACAGAAGAGGGCATTCCTGCTCACGGGGGCACTATGATGCTCCTCAGGGATGACATATATGTAGATCTATTACAGCTATAAACTGACATATAATCTGTAGCTGTAAGGATTAAGCTGCCATCAATCGAATTTTGCATTTGCAATATATATGTACCGCCATCAGATGACCTCTCATTAACTGACCTTGAAGACCGGTTTTCCAGCTTTCAACACCATTTCTAATACTGGGAGACTTTAATGCCCATCACCCACTCTGGGGGTCAAATCGGGCATGTTCGAGAGGCAACCTCATTGCAAAATTCTTGGAGAGCAACATCTTGGTTCTCCTGAACACCAGAGAGCCAACGTTCCTTTCAGATGCCTTTAACACCTAATCGCACATAGATTTGGCAGTGTGTTCATCACAGTTAGCAGTGTCATTACAGTGGAATGTCACCTCTGATTTACATTCCAGCGACCACTTCCCTTGTTTTCTTAGTCTCTTAGCACAAGATGTGTCTCCCTCGCGTATCCGTAGATGGCGCTTTGATCGTGCCAACTGGAACCTTTACACCCAGTTAGCTGTCTTTGATTACGAGCATGATTCTGTGAATGATTCAGTTGATCATCTCACAGAGAAATTTCTTTCCGCTGCAGAGCAGTCTATTCCACATTCGGCGACCCACCTCTGTCCATTTCCTGACCCATGGTGGACCAACGACTGCTGGAATGCTATTCGTGCCTGTACACATGCTCTAAGGGTATTCCAACGACACCCTACCATAAGTAATCTAATTGAGTACAAGAAAGCGCCTGCAAAGCCTAGGCAAATAATTAAGGATAGCAAAAAGAATTCATGGAACAACTTTGTATCATCTTTTAACAGATGTACACCTTCCTCGGTTGTATGGGGTAGGTTAAGGCGCGTGGCAGGAAAATCAACCCACCTGCCAATCGCTGGTCTGAAAACAACTATAACTAGCTCAAGTAATTATGCTCCTGTGTTTATCTCAATTAAGACTCAGGTAGAATCTCGAGGTTTCCTGTTTAGTTCCAGAAACCTTGAAGATTATAACCGCCTCTTCACCTTGGAAGAGCTAGAACACGCTTTTTCATCATCGCGACTGACAGCACCAGGACCAGACAGAATCCACGTTAAAATGTTACAACATCTCTCACCTGAAGGTAAGGCACTCCTCGAGGTCTATAACCGTGTTTGGGTTGATGCCACGTTTCCTGACAAGTGGCGAGAAGCCACCATTATACCTATCTTGAAAGCTGGCAAGGACCGTCACCTCCCTTCTAGCTACCGTCGCATTTCCCTCACCAGTTGCATATTCAAGGTGATGGAACGCATGATAAATGGGCGGTTGGTATGGTGGCTGGAAACGCACAACCTACTGAATAACATCCAGTGCGGTTTTCGACGACGCCATTCAAAAGTGGATCATCTTGTATCCATGTCGACACAGATTATGAACGGTTTTCTTAAAAACTGCCAAACAGTCAGAATATTTTTCGACCTCGAAAAGGCTTATGATACGTGTTGGCGGGCAGGATTGCCACGTACTCTGCACACCTGGAATATACGTGGATGCCTACCACACTTCCTTCAGGAATTCTTGAAAGACCGCGTATTTCGAGTAAGGGTTGGCTCAGTTTTTTCAAATCTTTTTGTTCAAGAGAACAGTGTACCACAGGGATCGGTACTAAGTGTTACGTTGTTTGCTATTGCGATTAATTCAATCTCGAAATGTGTATCTCTGGGGGTTTCATCATGCCAATCTGTAGACGACTTTGCCGTCTACTGTACATCTCAGCGCACTCCGTTTTTAGAGCGCTGTCTTCAGACCACCTTGGACAACCTTAAGAGTTGGAGTTTAAAAAAAGGCTCCCGATTCTCCGCTGAGAAAACCATATGTGTTAACTTCGGGTGTCAGAAGAGTTGACTACCTCCAAGGCTCCGGCTGGGCGCTGATCTACTACCTTTTGCAGATGAGACGAGGTTCCTCCTAGTGATATTTGATAGAAAACTTAGTTGGTCATCGCATATAGCACAACTGAAAGCACGATGTGACCGATCTTTAAATATCTTGCGGGTACTAAGTGGAAAATCGTTGGAAGCGGATCGTAGTGTTATTGCGACTTTATCACGCACTCATCCGTTCCAAATTAGATTATGGTAGTATTGTTTATGGCTCAGCACGACCATCTGTGCTGAAGAGATTAGACACAGTCCATAATTGTGGCATACGTGTAGCAGTTGGAGCATTTCCAACGAGCCGAGTTGTAAGCCTGTATGCTGAGTCTGCAGAACCTCCTCTGCAGTACAGGCGCAACATGTTATTAGCAAATTATGGCTGTGGATTTAATTGCATGCCCACTCATCCATAGTTTACGCCGTTCTTTAACACCTTAATGGACGCGCGTTGTGGGAACACTTCGATAAAACCAAAGCCACCTGGTTTTTGTTTCCGCGAGCTCCTTAGACATCTTGATACTGACACGCCCAACCTGTATCCTAGGAGAGAGAGGACATACCCTCCTTGGTTGTGCAGAGCACACCACATTGATCTGGGCATGACTAAATATGAATAATCTATCACGCCTATGTCTAATATCTGCACATGTTTTTTAGAATTTTTATCGCGATATGAGGACCATATTGTAATTTATACTGATGGCTCCAGCAACTCAAATGGTGTTGGTTGTGCTTACTTGTGTGGAACCAAACCGTATACATTTGGATTCCACACTAACACTTCCATTTTTACTGCAGAGCTCTATGCAATATACCGGGCCATTTTACACGCACCTTGATGAAAGTTGGGGCACTGCGTAATCCTGAGTGACTCCCTCAGTGCACTTCAAAGCCTACGGCAGCTGTACAACTACCACCCTATTGTGCAGCGTATACAGGATGCCCTCCACGTTTTACACGCTTCTGGCATTAGCGTGATGTGTGCATGGATCCCTGGTCACATAGGGTTGTGGGGGAATGAAATGGCAGATTCGGCAGCCAAGATGGCTACCATGAAGCCCAGGGTTTGAATAGCATCTGTGACATCGGAAGATTTTAGGGCCGTATTGCAGAGAGCTGTGCAAACCTGCTGGCAGGAAGAGTGGTCCGCTCTCCGCAATATTAAACTTAGATCTGTGAAAGAACTTCCGATTCCCTGGGTTACCTCCTGTCAGTCATCTCGTCGCGAGGAAGTGAATTTGGCTTGGTTACGAATTGGGCACTGCTTTTTTACTCATAGTTTTCTATTTAGAAAGGACCCTTCTCCACTGTGTCCATTTTGCAAAGAAGTGTTATCTGTACGACACGTGTTGCTAGTGTTTTCACCTAGCAGACCTTAGGATGTCTCTGCAGCTGCTGGCCAGCTTTGCAGAAATGCTAGCGGACGATAACAAAGTAGTGGAGAAGGTATTTAGATTCTTTTCTAGATTACACTTGTAGTGAAGGAAATTTTTAGTAGGTTTTGATTGATATTTCGTTTTCTTGTTCTTCCTTTTTTTTAAAATATATATATATATATATATATGTGTGTGTGTGTGTGTGTGTGTATGTGTGTGTGTGTGTGTGTGTGTGTGTGTGTGTGTGTGTGTGTGTGTGTGTGTGTGTGTGTGTGTGTGTGTGTGTGTGCAATTTTAATAGTTTTATTTATACTTATATAGTTTTTGGAAATTTTTTATATCTGGCTTTTGCCATGACTTGTTTTAGTAAGGGCGCTGATGACCGCCATAGTTGAGCGCCCTTATACACATCATCATAGTCTGTGTGTAAGACTATTTACTATTGCATGCTTATGTGTAATTTTGTTGTATCTATTATTTTTTATGTAATTCACTGAATGTGTTGGTTTCCTGTAAATTCCAAATATTTTTGCATTATTCTTGATATTTAGATCCAAGAAAGAGAGTTGTCCATTGATTTCCTTTTCTACAGTGAATTTTATAGTCCTTTCCTGCAGATTGAGTAATTTTAGTGTATCATCTAAATCTTTATTCAGTACAATTGCAAAGATGTCAACATATCTATACCACACTTTGAAGATTCATGGGAAGCCCATTTTAATTTGTGTTGCAAATGCACTCAAAAGTATGTTTACCAAAAAAGGTGACAGTGGGTTGCCCATTGATAACCCTGATTTCTGATTGTAATGTTCTTCATAAAGCTGAAGAAGCTCTGTTCATTATATATTATTGTTAGTGAAATGTATTCTTCTACCACTATTGATTCCTTTTCTATTGTAGCTAGCCATTTTTTAATAGAGTCTGTAATTTTTGTGTTTGTATGCTTAGAAATATAGATGTGACATCAAATGAAACCAGTCTGTCCTTATACCTTTGACTTTTACCACCAGATCTAAAGAGTTTCTTTAATTTGCACTCTCGAATTTTGGGAAACTATTGAATTTATTTAGTACATTTTGCCAAGTTATATGTGGGGGCATTTATGCAACTAGTAATAGGTCTCATACCTTTGACTGTTTAGTGAATTTCTGGCATGACTGAGGTTTGTGTCCATGGGTATACTTATAGACATATGAATTTGGTAGTTTTAAGAGTGCTTCACTATTACCTGGGTAACTGTGATGATGATCCATCCTCATCTTGCTCATTCAGCTCAGAAAACGTTTCCTGCAATAAAAAAATAGCACTGTAACAAATGGCTAGAGGAAGACAAATAAAATAGATTACACACAACACCCACACATATGTTGGTAGACTATAGATTAATTCTTGCAGTGTGTGCTTATACAGAATTCAAAACACAAGCATGTCTCCATCTCCAATCATTAATATATACAGTGAAACATGTCCTCATTCCCAGTAATCTGATAAAATTTCCCTTGTCATTGTTCGCTTTTTTCTAATTCATCTTTATTGATCTTTTTTGTTTTTTTGTTTCCTTCAAGTAGCAGTTTTTGGAGAGAAGAAGGTAAAGCTACTTACTCCGAATGCTTTTGCCTGATGTCAGATCCTAGCAAACTGCAGTGAACCACTACGTGATCACATTTCCAAATTAAAGTCTTAAGGTTACTGTATGTTTATAAAACTAGATTTTCAAAGTAAAACCTTATCTAAAGTGTCTCCTGAACAATAAGCTACAGTGAACCAATTGCTTCTCTAGTTTCTGCAGACAACACAAAGTTAATGCACATGACCTGATTCAAGTAGCAAATAAGGATTTGCGGTGAACAAAGTGATTATACCTGGAGAGGAACAATTCACATTTAAAAACAGACTTCTCTTAAGATGCTCAAAATGTAATTATTCCTCAGTAACTGATTAAAATCAATACTTTTCTTGGTCAGATTACAGAAAACCTAAGTTTCAAGAAAAAAAATCATGTAAAAGACAAAGAAAATCAATATATGCCTTAAAAAACAGAACAATGAAAACAACCCTTAATTTCAATCTACCATATTGCATGATGTAACTGACAGCATATATAAAAACTAAAATAAAGACTACTGCTGGTAATGTAATAAAACATGTTCATCCTCAATAAATTGAAACAAAATAGCAGTGTAAAATATTATTCTGGATTTTGCAGGAACAGCAAAAAATTTAATATCATATTATGGGTATGGGATTCTATGTCATTGTTTTACTTTTAGTTTTTGTGGTTATCCAATTTCTCTTAATTTTAAAGCATTTTTAAGTTTTTTTCAATGTATGACAGAACAACATTGGGTTGCACACAATCCTGCAAGATAGCAGAAACTATTATGATTAGTGCCCAGATTATTATGTCCTGAAAACAGATTATTTTTTTTCTTTTTTCTTTTTTGTTGTAATTTACATCCTCCAACGTTAAGTGATATCGGACGATGAATGGAATGGGTGAAATGATGCTCAAATGAGCCCAGGGGCCATAGAGCTTAGAGTTACACGACATTCGTCTGTAAGGATAAGGGAAAACCCCGTAAACAACCTTATCCAAGTAACTCACCCTGACCAAGATTCGAACTCGGGACCTCCTGAACGTGAGGCAGACATGCTACCACCACGCTAAAAACATAGACATTTTCTAGCTTATACAACAATGAATATTGGAGCTCATCAATGGGCAGATAGACATCAGAAATATACATTTTGGAGTTGCACCGCATACTAAATTCATTTCACAGTATGCACTTCTCATTGCCTTTGCTATTATCATTCAGTAATGTGTTAAATTAAGAACATGAACTATCTACATCACACATTGTTAACCTTGCTTAACTGGTTTTTGTTCTTTAACCCTTTCACCGATATGGACGTCATATGACGTCCAAGTTAAAATGCCCCAAACCGATATGGACGTGTATAGACGTCCTGTGCATACATGCATTTAATGCTCATGTAACGCCAATTATTTTAATCTTGCTGTTTTACAATAAATTTAAATTAGTTCTATAAGGAATGTAAACGTATCCTTAAAGGTTTCTTTTTGAATTGTACGCCTCCAAACCTGGATAAACACCCAAGGGCACATCTGCAGATTCACACCCAATAATATTGGTTTCCTTGCGAACTTCTTTTTCGCAACACACTACACATTTTCGAAATGGTTACAAGTTTTTTGGGTGAGGGTGGTATACTTTTAGGAAAGTGTTTTCTCTCAAGTATGAGGGATGATGTGGTGAATTTTGCTACCCCCTAGTATAAAGAGGCCTCTGAGTATTATAATACTCAATTAGGTTACGAGCTCTTTATACGCGCAAGTACAGGTAGATGAATGTCTTTTACAGCTCTGAAAATTACTAAACAACTGTGCATAGTTACATCCAGTGGTATAAAAATACTTTTTTTTTTTTTACCATTTAACTCTTTTCCGTAAAGAGGGATAGCTGGTAATAGCTGATCTGTATCACGCATATTTGACCCGCCATTTCCCCAAACAAAGGAGTAGCTAACATGCCAGCTGTAGACCAGTACACGTCACTGCTACGTATATCCTAAAGATCTCCTTCATAATCGTACAACAAATCTTCCAGATTTTCTACAGTAATATCAGAAGCCTGTACACATCATACCCAAGCTAATTTATTTGCTACATTACCGGGATAAGCCATGGTTAACATTGAAATTTAACAATTTCAAATGTGCCATACATTTAGCTCTTGATAGCTACAAGAAATCACTCTGAACAAAGAGAGAGTATAAATAACTGAAATACAGAGCGAAAACTGCTGCATAAGGCTACTAGAAACCTTGGTTGAGAAACACTGTAATAACAGATGCTGACAGAGTTTTCATTCCAGTGTGTGACGCAACATATTCTCGTCATATTATCGCTTGGCATAGCATAAATAAACTAAACTTGAACCTGAGAAGTCGCTTACGTAGCTATACATACATACTATGGCTCGTATACACACAAAACAAAATGATTCACATATTAGGCGCGTTCGGCACAAAGAATGGCTTTTGCTACAGTGAAACAAAGTAGTGAAATTTCAACAATTTATTAATGTAGTCTCTACTTTACTGTTACTGTAGATTTATACTGCCTTTAATGAGTTTTAAACCAGTTTTTGTTTCGTTTAAATAACTTAATAAATACGGAAGATACGGAATTGTATTTATGATGCATTTTTACAGCATTTAACAATTTAAATGTCCTGTTCTGTTTATTGGGTATCCGTTGCCGGCCCCTGAAGGGTTTAAATGGCCATCGGCGAAGCGGTTAAGAAACAAAATTAGTTTTAATTAAAAATGAGTTATTTCGGGTTTATTTTTGTTCTTTAAGGAACAAAATGATCTTGGCCCCTAATATTAGATACTGACTTCTGCATACGTAACACTAAAACAAATATAAAAACCAGAGTACTTTAGAAACATCAAAATGAAACAGGAAGATCAGTCAGCAGTAACATTTCATTTTTGGAACGTAAATCATCATTGATCCAAGTCTAAAGTTACTGAAAGCAGAGATAACCCAAAATAAACTAACAACAAAGGGAGGATATATTCATATGGAAAAATATGGACCAAAATATAAACTTTGAAGTCCCACCAATAAATAATTTGACAAAGAAGTTCATAGTTCCACCGCCAGAGAGAAGAGAGCAGGAGACAACCAATGCGAATTGGAGAAAGGTTCAGGATGGAAGCAATGGCTTCCAAAAATATTCCCACAAATATAAGAAAATGTAAGTGATGACCCAAATAAATTAAATTTAAAGGAAGCCGATTAATGACACCAAACACACTTTTAAATTTTCCCGGAACATGTTTCAGAGACATTGCCTCCATCCTCAACCAGATATCAACTGGTTCTCAGAGGTGTAGCTGGCGATATTTTGTCAATGGTGGCGGTTTGAGGAAATTGCTGAACAAATCTTTCTGGGGGATGTCAAAATTGAATACTTTGTTGCTACCTTTTGAAATGAAGATCTTTTTCCATGCTGACAGTTCTTGTTTTCCTGATATATGTTTTAGTAGTTTTGGTTCTATATTTATGGTTTTTTTTTTTCTCAAAAAAATGCATGGCAACTGGTGATTTTTCTAATTGTTTATATTTTATGTTCCTAAAGTAACACACATGCTTGATCTGAATTGAAGTGCCCAATAGAATATGGTTTAAAAGTTTATAGCTGCCTTCGAATCCTTGACTCCATTTGCAATTCATTTTACTGTTTATTTTACGTGTTGTAAACTCTAATACTCTGTAACAGCACAGAATATATCGGGGTGATTATTACAAAACATTCCTGAGTAGCTAAAGGAGTTTACTACGTAACTTACCTTAATATTATCACAGACTGATGAAGTTTCTGTTCGTAACCACCAAGGTTCTTCTTTAATTTCTATTTTGTTATGTATTTCTTGATCACTGCTGTGCTTTTTATCCATTATTACAGAATCCTCTAGAAGAAATTCTCCTTCATCCTGTTCAACTTCATTTGTCTGATCTATCTCCCAGTTGCTGCAAGTTGCAGTTTCGGTCTTGATCTGCTTTACATGATGTTTGATAAAAGGAGTTTCTGATGTAATTTCTGTTTTCACTGTCATATCACAATCAGCATCCAGAAGCACAGCATCAATACTTGCCTTCACAGTATTAACCTTCGGAAAGAACTCTCTCTCATTCTGTGAGGCTATGTCATCTGTGAGGGGATCCTTCTCTCTGATTTCTATTTTCTTGTCCATTTCAAATATCTGTCAAATCAGACGTATATCTTATTTTCAGAAACAAATCTGAAAAGAAAGAAGCATATTACATATACCAAAAACTATGAGTAAATTGTAACATCACTTTCTTGGAATTCATAAATAATTATTCAATAAATATCCCATTAATAAATATTAAGTTAAATACTTTCATGAGTATTTCTTATACTAGAAAACATTGGGGTAGGGTGCACAATAAAGGCATGCAGTATGATAGAACTTATTTTTATGAGTGTATCATATTGCAGAAACATACAGAAATAATATATTGGCACCACATATCAAACCTTTGACAGACATTGAAAAAACAAGACTCAATCTTTCAGCATGATTGTCCATGTTAATTGTGAAGAGTAAAGCAAAAATGCACAATTATTTTCCAAAGTTGTTCAAATGCTCAACAATATAAACAAATGAACACTGCTTATTTCTGACACATTTTACATGGGTGCTATTATTTATCACTCTTGTTTACACCCAATATCAGTCCAAAAAACCTACCCCGATTTCCTTTGTATTTACAAGGTGTGCAATTGCAGAATAATTTATGAACCAGAAGACAAATTGTTTAAAAACATTTGTAATTAATTTTACGGCAAATGCAGATGAGATATTATGTTATATAGTTGTATATAATGTTCTGAATGCTTGAGCCTGATTCTCTCTAGGACAGAAAAACAAGACTCAAGACAATACAATACAGCAGCATCAGGTATATGCCCTATTTAAAGAACATTTACCTGTGACTCATATTAAAAAATTTGTCCATATTACATGGGAAGTGAACATATACTTCTCAGGGCCGATGTTACAATCTCTAGCTAAGTTGTTGGTTAATGGTTTACTTGGAGTTACAAATTACGTCATTATTATGACCTTCAATTAAGGGCTAACTGAGAGCCACTTCAAGAGGTAAACTAACCTTCACCTCGAGTAGCAGTTATTGATGTAACTTGGAAACTACTGAAACATGTTTTCCTTAACCATAAACAAGCAAGTGATAGCGTTAAAAATTAACTCAGCAGTGCTAACCAGAGATTAATTGTCAATATTACCTAACAACAACTGCAACAAACACACATTATTTGTCACTAGAATCTTATGCCCAAAGCTAACTTACATTCACTTTTAAATTTTAGAAATAGACGATAAGGACATCAATCTAATGTTTCTTTATATCTCTGTTGTGTTAGAGCTTACTAACTTGCACTGCTGGAACTGCTACACATTCACAGCTGACAGACCAATAATAATAAATACTAACAACACAACTGCTCCAGCCAACTGATAATCACTGGTACAATCATAGCCAGCAATTCAACTGAAGCTGGCTTTGCACTGCCTTTTACAATCTGAAATACAGGAAATTTCTTCACAATAGCCGTATATAGGCTAAGGTCTTTGATAGATAGTCAACATGAAAAATTCAATGCCATGGCCGGGATTTGAACCACGGATACCTTGGTTTCCATCCAGTTGCTCTAACCCATTGAGCTACCATGGCCAACTTGCCGTCACAACTTTAAATTCTCCCCTTGACTCCTATAATTCCCCAGTAGACCACTAGGGGCCCTTGTATTCGAGATACACCATCTGTGGCGAGTTAATATCATAAGTACTTGTGTCCCAGGCTTGATCATTTAACTCTTATTACTTAGTTAATGGGTTAGAGCAACTGGACAGTAACCAGGAGATCTGTGGTTCAAATCCTGGACAGAGCATTTCATTTTTCATGATGACTCTTATCTATCAAAGACCTTAGCCTATATATGGCTTGTGGGAAGAAATGATTAATCTCCATCAATTAACTATGACTCTATGTATCCAAAACCTTAGCCTATACAGGGCTAGTGTGAAGGAACAATTAATGTCCATCAATATTCTCCAAGTTTGGTTTTAGATAAAGAAGCATAGGTGCTAATTTCTGAATTATTATGGGTGCATTATAAGTTGGTGATTGACGGTTGAAGGAGTGGGGAAAGAGAGGGGATAGCACCGTTGCCACTTTACCGTCCCTCTCCACGTGCTAGGCAATGAAGGTGGCGGGTAGAGGGGAGGTGGAAGTTCGGTTGCAGTCAGTTGCAGTAATGCACACGCACATATTCCTAGAAATTTGCATACTGCAGTATTAATTGTAAGATTGCCGTAAGACTGTCTACACGTTTAAGTGAGCAGTTACCTAAGTACAGCATACGAGTTTGTAACCGCGATGTACATGCCTGATTTTCTTCACTAGCGTATTTCTCTTTCCATACTCTAACTATGGTATTCTTACTTACACCAACAGCAGCTGAGGTTCTGTCCAGTACTTTTGAAACGGGAATTATTGAACTCCCATTGTCTCTTTCATCCTCAAAATATTTTCTTACGGAACATACAATTTCCCTTGCTTGTCCTTTAATTGGGATTCTGTGCCCAAAAACATTTTTTGTGGTCTTCGCAGATAGTTTCTTTCTGTCTGTTTCTGTAGCACAAATGTTTGCGGTAGCAATGAGTAACGATAATTAGCTAAATATTGAAGTTGCACTGAAACACACGAATTATATTGCGAAAATGTAAAGCTGTTTACACTCTGTGAAACATTCACTACCTGAAGCAGTACACTCTTAGTTTGGCAGTGACGACAGGGAAAAAGGGTTGGTCATTAAACTGTAAAGGTTGGTCATTGACCCAGAAAACGTCATAAGCTATTCCTTGAAACTAAATCCACACCTGTTCCCTTCTAACAACGCATACCGTCTCATACTAAAGGGCAACGAACGACGACGGTATTGTGATACTGCTGATTCATAAGCGAAGCAACAATAGGACCAGTGTCTGTTTACTGAAAACCTCAACATGCCGATAGAATAGCGTCATGCATAAAGCACGTGGTGTAGTGCGATAGATTTGGCAACATAGGATAAGCGGCTTGGGTTGCTATGACAACAGTTTACTTTTGATTGGTGGATTGCTGGTTGCTAGGCGACGGCAATGACGTGTTTATCCCCTCTCTTTGTTTTCGCAGCTGAATAGCACGTGGAGGCAAAACGCCAATCACCAACTTATAATGCACCCATTATAGTAAGAGGTTTGGATAAAAAGGAACTAATAAGGATTATCTTTGATTTAGCTATGATATATGACAACCTCTTCCTACAATATTTAGAACTGTAAGTGTTCAATGAGATCTCTATTAACTAGTTAAATATTTCTTAAACAACATCCAGGAAACAACGATAAATAGATACGATTTGAAATCTGATCATTATGAAAGTTGTCTCACAAGTCTCTATGTTTGAGTCATTGCTAAGTTTAATAGTTCTAAATGGTATGTCATTAACTCTCAGCTAGGAACCAAGAGATGGGCTCTTTGCATATGATACCAGTGTACTTATATCACAAAAGTCATACCTGCAATTAAGAGTCACTGTCAATTAAACATTCAGTCGCTGTTGAAATACCCACTAGAGTACTTCGACCTCGCCACTGCCACTGAAGATGTCTGCCATAGGCGCAGACGAAACGTCTGGGAAGAAGAAGAAAGAGCCCAGTAGACCACGACCTACAAGCCCGGAATATACTTCAACTAGTATGTAAAAATTCGAAAGTTCAAGTTTTGTTTGAAGCAAATAAACTATCAACTTTAATAAGTTGGAGATGGAATTAACAATATAATGCATAAGCCACACTAATGTATCTCAAACAAAATGTCTTGGTGTACAAGAAGAAGATCCAGTTGCAGAAAACAAATAAAGTCATGGTATGAAGGCTTAGCTTTGATTGCTTTGCATTAAGAAACGTAAAAAGTCTGCTCAAGCAAATTGCTTTAAGAACACTATAATTTGTGTATGTTCACTTCCTGCGGTTATATGGAATTGTCTTCTTGGGTAATTCAATTCACAGCATGCAAATATTTTTACTACAAACAGAACCAACATATTATCTGAAGTGCTAGGTATCGACATTCCTGTAGGGCCCTATTTAAGATGTATTATTACTGGTGAATACATATAGTCTCTGCTATACTATTGCTTTGCATGACTACAGCAAGAGGAATGCAGGCAATTTGCACAGTGGCAAATAGCTTATGACTGGGTGAAAACCAGGAGATCCATGGTTCAAGTCCTGGCTATGGATTTGAATTTTTCATGTTGGCCCTATCAAAAACTTTACCCTATATATGGCTAGTCTAAAGAAATGATTAATTTCCATCAATTAACTTCAATAATAAGAGTTTAATGATGAAGCCTGCAATTCAAGTTCTTAAAATAATAAGTCGCCACAAATGGTGTATCTCAGATAAGAGGGCCCTTAGTGCTTTACCGGGAAAATATACACTTGAGTCAACTGAGGATTTAACCGCATCGCCGATGGTCATTTAAACCCTGCACGGCCGGGAACAGATACCCAATAAACAGAACAAGACATTTAAATTGTAAAATGCTGCAAAAATGCTTCAAATATAAATATTCGTATCTTCCTTATTTATTCAGTTATTTTAGCGAAACAAAAACTGGTTTAAAGCCTATTAAAGGCAGTATACATCTGCAGTATCATTAAAACAGACTATATTAATAAATCTTTGAAATTTCATTAATTTGTATTACTGTAGAGAAAACCATTCTATGCGTTGAACGCGCCTCTGGGTATTTTTGTTTTACACACTATATGTGTATATCACCTGCATAAGCGAAGTGTAGGGTTCAAGGTTTATAGGTTTCAGTATATGCTACCACGCAATAGTAATTGTATATGTTGCATTACACGCTGGAAAGAAACCTCCATCAGCATCTCTCTTATTGCACAACCGAAGTTTATGGTAGCTGACGTAACTGTTTTCTTCGCTCAGTTCATATAGTACTTGACTGTGTCAGAGTTCTGAGTGATTTCTTTAGCTACATTTGTAACTGTTTCCTAAGTGCTAATCATGGCTTCAACTAGTAATGTAGCAAATAAACTAGCTAGTGTAGAAAGGATATGTGCTTCTGATATTACACCAGAAAATGTGGAAGACTTTTTGCTATCTAACAGTGATTTCGACATTTATGGTGAGTTTTCAGATTTTGAAGGCGGTGTTGAGGATATAGGTAGCAGTGAGGAGGAAAATGACACATTACCGACAGGTGTTTGTGAAGAATCAACATTATGGAGCTGTCAAAATAACTCTAACACAAATAGACATACCTTCACGAGCACGTCTGGTGTACAACCGCATACTCAGCTAACTTCTGACAGCCAACATTTTTTACTACTGACTTACTGTCTCTCATTGATTAGGAAACTAATATATAAGCGAGCGGGGTGAAGGAAGACCTGATTTCAGAAGGCAATTTAGGACTATGAGTAGAATTCAGAAGTGGACAGAAGTAAAAATGAATGAGATTTACAGACTACTTGGTCTAATTATGCTCATGGGTGTTATTCGTAAACCTATGCTAGATATGTACTGGTTACAAATGACATGCTAGCTACCCCATTTTTTGGGAAATGCATGTCAAATAACAGGTTTACTTCCATTTTGCGCTTCCTTCATTTCACCTGCACAGAAAATGTACATGATAAATTATATAAAATCAGACCAGTTTTTGATCACATTATTTCAAAATTCAAAGAAAATTATGTACGTAGTGAAAAGATCACTGTTGATGAAAGCCTGATGCTTTGGAAGGGCCACATAGGTTGGAAACAATACATCAAAACAAAGAGGGCCAGATTTGGCATAAAGAGTCCTTATGTATGTGAAAGTAAAACAGGATATCTTTACAATAGCTGCATATACACTGGCCAAGGGACTGATAACACAGGAGACAAAGATTTGGGGTTATGTGGTTCAATAGTAATGCACCTGATGGGATCTGTACTTGATCAGGGTAGGACCGTATATTTAGATAATTGGTACAGTTCACCTAAGTTATTCATGGCCTTACACAAAAGAAAAACAAATGCAATAGGAACAGTACGCTGAAATCGCATTGGTTTACTAAAAGATGTGAATACGAAGGCCCTAAGAAGAGGAGAAATGCAGGTGCATCAGCTCCCACCCTTGACCTATGCAAGACAGGAGGGTTGTTGGAGCTCTAAGTTTTTGATGACTGATACTGTAAAACTTGATGCTCGTAACAAAATGTCCATTTTCAAGCCCGATATTATCCAGGAATACAATATGCATTAGGGTGGAGTGGATCTAGTAGATCAGGTATTACACGCATATCCCTCTTTGCGAAAAACAATCAAATGATATATAAAAGTAATTTTACAGCAGCTGGATATAACCATATACAATTGTTAAGAAATATAATATAATAATATTAATTGAGGTACTAAGCTTTTACAATTTTTTGGACTGCCCTCTGTTTTGGCCCAGGCTACTACTACACAGGACTGTCCATTAAGTATATTTACAGACGTGTTACAATATGTGTTATTACAGAATAGGCACTTATTATTCCTTCTCTTTTTACAGTCGATATCCACTTGTTTTTTATCTTACTTAAAAACTGAGCTATGTTTTTATAATTTTTACTTAAAACCTTGATTAAGCTCATTCTCCTATTCATTTTTATATTTTACATTCTTTCCTCCACATCTCTGTTTCCTTAGAATCAAACAGTATATGTTCTATATCCTCTTTGTCCCCACACAATGGGCACTCGTCTTGCAGGTATCCATTTCTTTGACCTCTTAATCTTCATATCCCTGCTCTTAACCATGCTAATCCCTTTCTTTCTTCACTGTTAGTGCTATCTATATACCTCTCCCTCCCCTAGCTATTTTTCAATGGAATATAGAAAACAAGTGATCTCTTCTCTGCTATTTGACTAAACAGTTTCTGGATCTCCATGTCTTCAAATCTTATTCTAGCCCCTTTCCAAAAACCTTTATAATTAGTTTCTCTCTTTCTCCAAATATCACCCATACCATTATCTTCCAAATTATTTCGTAAATTACTTACCCATCCTTTATTTGGTGAAGTTAGTTCTTGATACTTCAAGCATTGTTTCAGTATATTCCCCTCCTCTAGATTCAATACCCTATACCAATATTTTAGTGCCCTTTCTATAACTAACCCTTTTCCTGGAACTCTCCCCATTTCAATTAGAGCTACTTCATTTGCAATTGATATTGGCAGCCCTAGAACTTCCTTACAAAACCCCCTGTGTACATAATCTAAAACTTCCCATTCCTTCTCCAGTCCCCACATCTCAATACCATATAGCATTCGTGCCTCAACCACCAAATTATATACCCTTTCTAACCATTTCATTTCCATTTCAGGTGTTTTATACAAACATCCCCTTACAGCTGCCAGTGCGCATTTCTTTTGCTTCTCCCATTTCCCTCCTGCATCAATTTTCATTCCTAAGTAATTATATTCATGTACTACTATATACTCTATTCCCTCTTTGTACCACTTCTCATATTTACTCAGTTTAGTATCTTTTCTAAAAACTACAATTTGGATTTTAGCTCTATTCACCTTTAGGCCCCAAGCTGCACAATATTTATCTATTTCTTGTAAAGATATTTTTAACCCATTCACAGTAATAGCACCAAGTCATCTGCAAACAATAGTCCAGGGATTTGTATATTATTAATTAACAGCAAGAAATTATTATTATTATTGCTTATATTTTTCAATATAATATCTATGAACAAGTTAAACAAAACTAGGCTTAACTTGCACCGTTGCCTTAGCCTTTCTCCCGGTGTATGTCCCTAGTTATTGCACCTTCTTCATATTTTCCACAAAATGTGTTCTCTTTGTATAACCCTTTTAGTAATTTGGAGAGCTCTAAACTCACAGAAGACAATGACGTAGCTGGACTTTTGCATATCAATAGCTAGCAGCCGAATTGAGCACTATAAATTTCAGAGGCCTCTCCATACGGGGGTAAGAAATCCACCACCCCAGCACCACTCAGATTTGCAGGAAAACATTTTCCTAAAAGGATATAGTCCCGCTGTTGGAACGGTTACTATGGATTTATCTTTGGTAATAGATATCTCTCAGATAATGCACTGATTACTCCACGTGGAGTAAACATGAATCTGTCATTTGTGGTTTCTGCAAATTCTACTGAATGAATGAATGAATGAATGAATGTGTAGTGTTTAACGCCCGCTTTTACTACATACGGCACTGGAGGTGGTGACACTGATGATACATGAGATGAAGTAGGAGCACCGGTGGAATGAGATGGCGGGGGAAACCGGAGGTCCTGGAGAAAACCCGCCCCACCGCCGTGTTGTCCACCACAAATCTCACTTTACGGTTGCCTGGATCGAACCCGGGCCGCTTTGGTGAGAGCCAAGCGGTCTAACCACTGAGCCACAGCGCGGCCACAAATCCTACCGGCTGAATTGATGCGTTCATTGGTGCAGAGAACATGAACGGGAGGCGTGTCAGTACCCTTATCACTCTTTCAAGAACAAGCAGTGCGTTATCAGAGAGGTTTCTGTTACAGATAAATTCATGGTAACCGTTCCACCAGCGCAACTATACCACCCACAGCAAAATCATTGCATCCCTTTAGAAAATGTCTGGTGTGCCACAAGAAATGTGCCCGAAAGGAAACTAGTACAATTTGCCGTGAATGTGGAGATGTGCCCTTGCGTGTTTATCCCTGTTTTGATGTGTACCATTTAAGAAGACACTTTTAAAGGTAAGCTTTTACTTCTTATAGAATTTATTTAAATTTACTGTAAAACATAAAGTATAAAATAATTATTAAATAAACATTAAATGCATGTATGCACAAGATATCTATACATGTCCATATCGGTTTGGAGCCTTTTAACTTGGACGTTATATGACGTCCATATCGGTGAAAGGGTTAATGTCAGGATTGCAAGTTAGCCATGGTAGCTCAATGGATAACAGCGACGGGATGGAAACCAGAAACCACGAGATCCATAGTTCAAACCCTGGCAATGGAATTGAATTTTTCATGTTGACTCTAACTAGCTCAAAACAGTTACAAAAAGTATATCAGTTTTCTACAATAAAAATTTATAGTAACCTTTCAT
Source organism: Mantis religiosa (assembly GCA_030765055.1). Classification (NCBI taxonomy): domain Eukaryota; kingdom Metazoa; phylum Arthropoda; class Insecta; order Mantodea; family Mantidae; genus Mantis; species Mantis religiosa. The sequence continues at coordinate 3,323,624 of JAUKNK010000031.1, read as the reverse complement.
TCTTCTTGTAACAATTAAGTAATCCTAAACCATATTAAATTTTCAAGAAAGCTGTAACATCATTTTTACACACTCACTCCCGATATTATCCTGAGTTATGCATTAATGCTCCATTCAGCAGGTAAATTTCCAATACTTAGCTAAGACAGCATGCAGTTGCAATTTTTATTATACTGACCTACAGAAATGCATGGTCTAGGGATAACATGCTACTCTCTGCTACAAATCTGACTGAGGGCCAATTCTCAGCATGGCTTCCTTCAGAAGGAAAGTAAAGTCATTGGTCCTTTTTTGTAGATTTACGGAATGTAAAACAGCCTCAAGTCTGATAAAGAGGGCCCTCAGCTAAATTAAGCAGTCTTTCATGCCCAATATAGAATGAGATGCAGAGGACTAAAGCAGTTAAACAGCCTCATTAAATACTCAATTTCAATTTCCATTACTGAGGTTAATGTTTGAAATGGTGATGGTTCATGAATGTTCATTGCTAATACATAATGTAAGATACAAAAACAATAAAGGTATCAGAGTACTAGTATTATAATGCATGTGCCATGAATGTATGCTCTATTGGATGGGACATTATACAAATGCTTATACTGATTTCCTTGTTCAGATACATCCAACTATAGATGTGTTTAGTTGCCTATGTTCACTTTCAATTTGAATTACTAGCTAGATTACACCTCCATTTTAAACTTCAGCTTGGCATTTGGTATACTATCTACATGGATTTAAGTAGAATGTTAGATTTGCTCATTCTTTGTGCAATGCCTCCACAGAGAAGGACCTTCTATCCATACTATTGAAACATTCAAACATCTACGCAGACAAGCTTCAATCAGGTTGAAACCATTGCATAAAGCTGTGGGACATAATTCAGTCATCATTTTAAGTTGGAAATTACTCCTAGTTTTCAGATCTAGAACAATGGCAGTAGTTGGGACAATGTCTTATAAAACATTAAGAGACGTTCAACAAAATGAAATTCTTCACATTGAATGCAGCAATGGCTGTATTGTTGTAATTTCTTTGAGCAGTACATCATGCATTATTATATTACGTTAAAGTAATGAGGTAATAATGAGAATCTTGTAGAGTGTGTTAACTGAGTAGAGCTTCGCAGTATAAGAAGGGGCAAACAAAACGAAAATGAAAAAATTTCTGCTCTATATATTTACAATTAGCAATATATTGAGAGTTTAGGTTGTCACATTTAGCACCAGCCACGTATGTCACAACCTCGCTACTGTTAGCAGAAGCCTAACCACTTACATACAACCGTAGATGGAGTTGCCTTAACTCTCCCCCATGTAAACCAGAACAATCATAATGACATGTTTGGGGATGGACCACTCCATATATAATATACTGAACCACAACGCTTAAGATGGGGTAATTCTTATCGGGTATTTGTACTAAATATTTTACTCATGACCTCGAAGTACTTCAAAATTGTGCCTTGAAAATAATCTACAATCTGCCCTTTAGAACACACACAAAAACATTCTACCATGTAACTAACATTTTACAATTACAAGTAAGCATAGATTGTCCTTGATAATATATCTCTACAAAAATATAATACAAGAAATAAAGGAAACTTAACAAAACCAAGAGTGAACACTTTTACTTATGGCCTGAACAGCTTAACCTCACACATTATCAACTTACATAATGCACTGTCAATTAAACTGAAAGGCTCCATGAACATAAAAGGTTTTAAAAGGAAAGTTGCTGAAAATTTACTGAAGGCATATTTTGATAGCTGACAAAGTGTCACTGATTTATAGCTGGATTGAAATTGAAATTAATTAAATGAACTGGTTAAAAATTAATATGTATTAATGTCTCATTTTTAGCTTTTTTTGGTAAAAGTGCAGAATGAGTGCAAACGGATATCGTGGCTCCGATGTCATAGCTCGGGCATTGTCAACTTCCAGAGAATGCTACCGCAGAAAATACCAACATTACACAAGAAAACAAGTGATACTGCAATACGCTGCGTAAAGATCAGTAGAACATGGCCAGTGTTGTTATTATTATCATTATTACATATATTTTTACTATTATCATAATTATATAAAAACTTAAAGGAATCTAGCACAATGTTTTGGAATAGTCAAGTAAGGGGAGGCATCGGTGTAATTTTGTCAAAAATGACAAAAAACGACATTTTCTGTTTTTTGCGTTAAAATTATGTTTAAACATTGTAGTTTCAGAATCTGCCATCAGGTAGTCCCTAGTGCCATTTAAAGAGCTGCTACGTCATTATTTAAATGCCCATGTGTGGGTGGGCGTGGCCATTTATATTGCTTTTTCTAGTGTGTCACAAAGAAAGTGATGGAATTCTCACGTTTAAACTGCATGGTTTGATTCTGTATCTGTGGTAATGTACAGAGACATCTTCTGGATGTTTGTGGAAGCTACTGAACCTGTCCGCTACCATTTTTATATATTATTTCCCACTAACTACTTTTGAAAGTAAACAAACATTTCCAGTGATATGTAGTGTTTGTGAAATATGGTTTACATGCAAGTGAAAGCTGTGGATAGCAGCTTATATTAAATTATTATTGCTTAGAATGGGAATAAAGACTGATTTGAGATTGTATTGCTTTCTTGTTGCAACAGTAGGTATATGATTCATACCAGGTTAGGTTAGGAGTACAATGGCTATTTCGAAGCAAAATATAGTGAAACTTTAAGGTTTTCTAGCCATAATAGTAAGTAATTATACTAGAATGCTCTGCTTGAGATAAATGTTAAGTGAAAAAATATTATAGCCCAAGAGTTAACAGTGATTCTAGTAGGTCTAGAAAGGTTTATGTATTTCTGGGCATTGGTAAAGGTCATATTTCTGTGCAGAAATTTTGTATGACCATGGGTATGGATTGCATGAACTATTCTACTTACAATTTCCATCTCTCATAAAGAGATTAGTTAGTACTATTCTACGGGAAGGTTGCATTAAAGGAGAAGCACAGAATGCTAATGAAAGTTTCCATGGAGTAAATTTCACAAAGAAGTTTTTGTATTAAGAAAGAAATTGCAAATTAGAGTGATTGCAGCTGTTAGTGAATTTAATATGGGTTATAAAGATAGACTTAAAGTTATGGCAAAAGTTGCAGCAAGCAAAGTAAGTCTTGTTAGCAGTATTAGGGATAGGTGAAAGCTAAAACAATGTGCTCATAGTTCATTGAGCAAATATAAATCTGCCAGGAAGCAGTTAAAGGTGACTAAATTAAAAGAAGAGAATAATAAACCAGCTGAGTGGTGTTCATATAGTGCAGGAGGGTTTTGAAACAGAAAAAAATGTTGTTTATATTTAGAGCATCTAACTAGTTTTCTTCATGTCCAACTTTTAGCATTTTTAATACTCCTTATAGTCCAGACACTAAAGTTTAGATGGATTTCTTTAAGTTTTGCATATATGTATATTCCTAGTTAAGTTTTCAATAAAACTTGGCATCATTATGTCTGTATATGAAAAAATTAATAATGATTGGTATTGAAAAAAGAAAATTGAAAAAAAATTCAAGAAAATTTTCTCCTTCAGAACCATTAGACATGGGCAAATGAGGATATACATATATAGTTTTGTAACTATTATCTAAAGGAACCAGAATCCAAAGCTCCAATCATTTATAACAAAAATTGTAGATTATGTAATATGTTTCCCAATGTGAAGAAATTGCAGCAAAAAGTTAAATTAACATTTTTTGGTAAAAACTATTGTAGACAGAACAATTATAAAAAAAGGGCCAAAGGTAACCAAACTAAAGAGAAAGAAGGTAATAAGATATCTGTAGGGCCTGCATATAATGCATAGAGTTTTCAAAGTAAAGAAACTAGTGTACTTTCTATCTAAATCTTTAAATTCATTTTTCTCCACTTTCAATTTTTGAACATTTTTGTATCTTCGAAATGCTCCAACTTCTGCAATTCTCAATGAAATTGTATTGAACTTTGCATACATATTCCTTAATAAATGTTTAATTAAAGTTGGTAATTTTGTTTATTTAAATTAAATAGTTTATTTATTATTGAGTTTTAAATCTCAAAATTGCAAAAAAAAAAAAAAAAAAAAAAAAAAAAAAAAAAAAATCAGAAAATTTAATATATTCACACATAAAAATTTTTTTGTCCAAAAATACTTGACACACACTTTAAAAGTATAGCAACTTTTATAACTGATGTACAGAGAAACCTGAATCTAAAATTTAAAGTTTCCAAAAGAAAAACTGTAAGACCTCAGACTTTTTATATAACATACAAAAATCATACTATAAAAAACACTAAATATATATTTTTTTTGAGAAAACTATCCAAGACAGAAAGAAGAATTTTAAAAGCTTAACTAGATTCCCTATACCGCACCTAATAAAAAACATTCAAGCAGTTCTGATGTAAACTCTGGATTTTAGCATTTTTCACAGATGCCTCCCCCATTTTTTTTTTTGATGGAAGTGCAGAATGAGTACGAACGGATATTGTAGCTCTGATGTCATAGCTCGGGCGTTGCCGACTTCCAGAGCATGCTACCGTGGAAAATACCAACATTATGCAAGAAAACCCGTGATACTGTAATATGCTGCACAAAGATCAGTAGAACATTGCCAGTGTTGTTATTATTATCATAATTATATAAAAACCTAAAGGAATCTAGCACAAAGTTTTGGAATAGTCAAGTAAGTAAACCAGTGATACAGTAATACCCAAATAAACTGACTAAAGTTCAGTGGATCATTGCAAGAGTATTATTTATTAATTATTATTATATTAATATAATTATATAATTTAATTATAATCATAAACAAAGCTTACTACGCTTTATTCTCATTACTATCGCTAGTTTATAATAAAAAGAAAATGTGTTGGCAACGCTCCGCTGTTTTCGCAGATATCGCAGCGCCGCAGTTGGCACCAAGTTGTTTGCGTGACGTCATTTCATACCAACATAACCGTGCACACTCATTCAGCACTTTTACCCCATTTTTTCAATGTTCTCTGCTACTATTCTTTTTTGAGCTATAGTGAATGACTATATCTTTGTTTTATATATGTTTTTCTTGTATGGTAATTAATTCCTACTATAAAAATGTAACGTAAGTATTGTTAGGGCTGTTTGCCATCTTTTTATATATTTTTGTACTGTTCCCTAGCATGAGCTAAGGCTCCGGAAACCTTTTCAGATGACAGTAAATAAATAAAAATAAATAAATAGGATTGAGTCCCTAACCAACCAATAGTAATTTAAGCCCAGTCTAGGTTTAGATATACAAATTTCAGTTCCCAGTGGCTTCACTGAGGATCACTAAGTTCTGAAAGTCTGAGTTACCACCTTACTTATTTTGAGGTTAAAGCTACACACAACGCTTTGTTGACACTTGAAATGGGAAAATTTGCAACATGTAACAGGCCAAAAACACATAAGACAAGATACCGTTATCAACAAAGCCAAAAATAATATTAATTTAGAAGATATTAATATAATGCGAATAACTGTAACACAACCAGCAAAATGATGGCGTGAAGACGGTAAACCACACCATATGTAGGATATTGCACTTGCGGGGTTTTGAATAACAAAATAGGAGCATGAACACCAAGAAACTGAAAATAAAAGTAGTATTATATCACACCTGGGAAAACAAGATATTCCACATCTGTTAATTTTTGCACTTCCACTAGAAACTTACTGATACGAAAGAAGCTGTTATATTCTTCGCCTTCATGGGCGTAATCTATATGGCCCTGGCCCATTACCAACATAACACTACCAAACGCAATTCGAGGACAACACAGTTTGGTCCAGTCACTGAACAGCGCTCTAGAACACTTCATACAGAAAACAACCACACCAAATCAACATAAATCATTTTAACTACCACCATACACCAAAACATACTTTGTTTTATCACCACCACGAAACATTTAAAATCCGTAATTATTCTAGCCTGAAGCGGAACTTTGCAACCAGACCACTCAGTCAAAAGTAATAATCATTTCAATGGCAGTTCTGACTCATTCGCATTCCCTCACAGTGCTGATATGTTCCACATAACTGTTTTCTTCTTCTTTTCTCAATGTAGCCGACTTTCTTGGGTCAAAATCCGCATGCCTAACCAAATTACCATGATTTACAAAACTGATTCTCAACGACTGCCAATTTGATCATTTCATGGCCGTGTAAATCAAACACTTCAATGCCAAGGATAAATGATACATTCCAAGTGTTGTGGTTACTTGAATTATGCTCCAAGAGGAAGCATTTACCATGAACAAAGTGTATACTTTACAAAGTGCACTGCATGATTTAACAGACATAGGTTTAAGACATTTGAGTGTTTAATGATAACCTACTATAAGCATTGCTCATACAAATCATAAGGTTATGGTGTACATCTATCTATTGGTAATAAGTCTCTTATCTACTATTGAAAGGACTGTCGCAGCTGCAGTATCCTACATCTGGCATGGTTTGGAGTCTTCAAAACCGCAATACTTTTATGAACGTTACACTTATGAATAAGGCAAATGCGTGGGTTTCAGGATTCCGAAGTGATACAGTTATTAACTTCTATTTCACCTTATATTGACCCCATTGGGTATCATTTTATGGACTAGACGAGTTCGTTAACTTTGTAATATACTATGTTAAGGTTAGCTCCCATTTCTAATGTAAACAATGTCCGCTGTGTTTGTCAGATCCCACGGAGACCTAATCTGAAGGATAAGCATGTACTTACATACAAGTGGGTACAGCAGCACCTATGAATTTGTTTTTCTTTCAATCCCACTTTATGTATACTTTATATTGAAGATTTCAGAACCATTAACATTTTAAGCATATATCTCAGAACTTGTATTCTAGTAGGTAAATAATAATGTAGAACTTCACAAGAAATAACATGAAATTAAATCATGGTCACGTGCAATGTGTCCTATGTATAGGTTATATAGCGGGTGTTTGAAAACGATACCAAACGAACATATAGAAGTAGTTGCTCAGTTTCAATGTAACACACATAGATAGTTTTTACCACCAATAGAGCCGCATAAAATGCTCCAAAATGAGTGTGGACTAGGCAGTGACAGGAACAACGACGCATGCCTCACGCTGTTGGAGTTCGCAGGTATACGTCACACGCCATACCGCGTGCTTTAACTGTTTGTAAACATACCGGCATACTCCGCAGTGGTTTGCTACTATTAAGAATTTCTTTGGTTTATGAAACCGCAATAAATAAACTATTGCCTAGTTATTGCTTATGAGTGTTTAACGTGCTCCAAAATTCCGTTGTAGCAGTCCATGATGACAAATAAGCTGATGGACATATGCAAAGTTAATGTTAGTGAGGTTGACGATGGAAGCATTAATTGATAAACAGAACAGAAAACAACATCAAGGAATTGCAGATAAATTAACCAGAAGCAAATGGCTTATACAATGAGACAAGCAATTTATTTCACGTGTTTGATAATACTAAATAGGGCATTTGTAACCGAAAAGGAAGCTGTTGATATTTACAGTAAGTGGTTGAAAGTATCATACAATTATGATCATAGCAAAATGCTCTGAAGTTAAAGAAATAAATATTGTCATGGATGTAACTATTTCTACAATTGATATTTGTAAAGAAATTAAATTAATCGTGCGATCATTGAACTCCCTTCAGCTCTTCCATCCATCATTTCAGCGTTTGTATATCGCTTGGATTTGTATCTAAGTACGGACAAAATCCTCCCTGTTAGGGTGGAATGTGTAGTTTTACACTGAAGAGCAACCTTGCAACTGTCCGAGATATTAGTCGACTTTAGCATAACTGCCCATTGCCCCAATACTTGAAAGGTAGGCCAGGATTACTGATAAAGAGCAAGGAGCAATGTTTTTGTAGCAATGCGTCCCAATAACAACTTTTGAGCTTCATACACCAGCGGGTCCTGCTCTGCCTAATCACAAATGCTGAACTCATTTATAATGTGGACGAAACTGGCCTCACCATTGTTAAGAGCAAAATACCACATGTGATTGGGCTGAAAGGTTAAGGACAAGTTGGTGCCATCAGTCCAGCTGAGCGAGGCTGTCTGGTGACATGAGCGCCAGCAGTAACTTCATACCTCCAATGATGATTTTTTTCCAGATAAACTTGCCCAACACTAATGAAAGGAGCACCACCTGGAGCAATCGGAAGGTGCCAACCTTCCGGATGGGTTCAAACTAATTTTTCACCAAGTTGTCTGTCTCCTGTGTTGTTAACACTGGACGGGCATAACATCATTCAAGAAATCTTGAAGAAATACGAGTACGAGAGAACTCTGTCACTATTGTGAGCATTCCTCCCCACACATCGCACAAAACACAACCCCTTGATAACACTCTAAAGACATACAGCGAATATGTTCGACAATGGCTATGTCACCACGATCATGCCAGAGGACCATATGATATCTCGGAACTATTTCGAAAATCCTAGCCCCAATTCCACACAGCCTCTATTGCTGCTAAAGGATTTTCAGAAACTGGGATTTTCCCATTTGAAAGTACTGTTTTTGGGAGATGGATTCCATCGCTTCTACCCTTCCCATAGTTTATCAAAATGTAGACTGTTGTCTACCAATGGATATCAGTGCAGGAGTCAGCACAGTGACAAAAAATAATTCTGCCAGCAAAAGTGAAAACCAATCTGCATCAGAAAAAATATTCAGAGTTAAAACATCCAATTATAACCCCGAAGAAAATAAACCAAGCAATTATTCCAGATCCGATGGCACGCATCAACCAAATGAAGTGGAAATGATTATGGCAGTTTTGGATTTATCTTCTTCCGCCACTGGAATCTGGAAGAAAGCCTTAAATAAGGCGATTTTGGGAAAGAATTTTACATCTCCTAGAATGTGTTGAAAGTCATCTCTCCTAGGAATAGGGTATCTGTCTGGAACGGTCCTGTCATTTAAATGCCTGTAATCTCCACAATGTCATACGGAACCATCCTTTTTCGTGACCATATGAAGTGGACTTGCCCATTCTGACTGAATGTCGAATGAGGTTGATGTCCAACATGAACTGGAATTCCTGTTTGGACTGAGACAGTCATTGTGGATTTAATTGCCTCGGACCTAAACAGACTGGCGGTCCCTTAATCAAAATGTAATGCTTGATATTATGGCTGACTTCACTAGGCACTAGAGTTGGTTTTGTAATGCCAGGATATTGCTAAAACAACTCTGAAAACTTAATGCTTCTACAGACTGTACTCACCGAATCATTGATGCAGTCATTACTTCATCTGAAGAACACATTTTGGTAATACCATCAACCAATCTTCTTATCTTGATATCGACCAATAAATTGAATTTAGAAAATCAGCTCCTAGTATTCCTTTCTTTCCATCAGCAAAAATGATTGACCATCTAAATATTCGGCGTAAGCCAAGGTCAAGGTTCAAAACTTTCACGCCTCCAGTTGAAACTGAGGTTTCATTCCCAGCATATAATTTAAAACTGTTGTCCAGTTTATCACTTTTCGATGCTGGAATATTGGAAACATCTACACCACTGTCGACAAGAAACCACGAGCCGGCTTATTTATCTGGTATGAATAAACAGTGTTTGCGGCTCCTGTCCTGATTCTCGGCAGCAGAAATTGCCGCTACATTTACTGCCGATTGGAGTTTTCCTGTACATTCCACTGGAAGGGCTGCTTGCATTTTTCAGGCATGCATTTCTTTCCAAATTTAAAGTAGCAGTAGCAGAATTTACCATTAGGATCGAATCTTCTACTGGGACTCGAACTGCGCCCTCTGCTTGGAGATCTGCGGTATGGGCTTCTGCTTCTGCTGCAGCATGTTCCAGTCGACAAAGTTGCTATTTGCTGCTCTAGCTGTGATATTTTAGCAACTAACTCATTAATTGATGTACACTTTGCAGACTCTTCGCTAACACTAAACGCCACACTGTAAAGATTCATTTCTAGCAATTTATCTGCCATGACGGCAGCTCTGTCAAGACATTCCTCACTTACTACCAGGATGCTTTTTAACCAAGCGGGATGTTTCTCCAGCCAAAGAGTTTGAAGAACTTTATGAGAGACATTTGTACCTGTCATAGACCTCATTTTCCTTAGTAGCTGGCTTGGCTTGTATACTCCTAGCTCGATACAAGTCACTAACTTCTTTATTCTCTTATCTTCGCTTTCTTTAAAAATTTCAAGAAGCCGTGATTTTGCAGCTGAATACTTATTTATCTCATTAAAGATAATAATGTCTCAGATATTCTCCAAATACTTCAGTTCTAGTTGGGCTATTAGGTAGTTGAATTTTGTATCTTCCTTAGATATTTTGTTTATGGAAAACTGCGCCTCCTCCTGGTAGAACCATGTATCTGGTTTGTCCGACCAGAACAGAGGAATTTTAAAACTGGCCTTATTGATATCACAAGTATTGCTTTGAAGCTCACATTTACTATGTTTATGTTATATTCCTCAACTGTATAATTACGTACTTACTTTGGTTTCACAGATCAGTTTATCATTTGAAATTTCACTCACCCAGAATCACATGCGAATCACGTCGGGGTCACCAAATTTTTGCTCAGTTGTATTAATATTTATTAATTATAAATAATATATAAAACCAAATGAAATAGTCAAAAGAGTTTCTTTATCACAACAGTTTCCTCTACAGTATCTCTTAAAATTCACTTAGTTTTGTGAAAAAGTTGACTATTGCTTAAACTAAACAGTTCAGTTTGTGATTGTTCTTCGAATTTACCCTCTAATTTGTGAAATAGTACATAAGAGTCGCTAAATATAGCAAGAAACCAACGGCAGTGGACCGCTCTCCAACTACAACAAGATCACTTCGTGGGTTTCCAGGTAATTGATTGAATATTCAACATTATAAAATCACAAAACCTAAGAATAGGATAGGTTAAGAAAAAACAAATGGCTCCAAATAGCAGCCAACAACGACCCCTAAAGAACGTTAACCATACAGACACTCTAACACAACTGACAGTAACAAATCCAAAGAATGTAAACAGAAGAGATTCCACTACAGTAATGACAACAAATAACAAAGGTGCTACATCTCAGCAAATAACATACTCAAAGGCACAACAAACGCCACCCAACAGAGAACAAGCAGTTGTTATTGAATCCAGAGAGAGCATTTCAATTGAAGGTTATGTTCTAGCGGTAGGTAAATTTACGGACCCAGCAAACATAAGAATATCAAATGGGTGAGTTTGCCTTTATTTAGCAAACCAGAAAATAGTAGAGGAGAATACGACCAAGCATTAATACATAGTAATAAACAACGAATCATTGCACCTGAGACCTCTACTGATATAAAATAAGAGAGCCATCCTATCCAATGTGTGTCCAGTTATCCCAAACAAGACCACAGAAGAAAGCCTACTAAAAGTAGATGTAAATTTAGCACCGACTAATGAGTACACACAATCAGGAATCCATATACCAGATTTCTCACACATCACGAGTTTTCGTTGCCAATTATATGTAAATCCTGAAGACCTTCAGAAACTCCCAGAAAGCAAACTTGATAGCTTATGGAGTCAATTACTGCATATATATTTCCACAGACAATCCTACCTGCTTTCTTTGTAAACAAGACAGACTTAATTGCCTCACAGCAACCAGATATAATATGTCTGCAAGAAACTGCTTTCAAAAATGAATTTGTTGCAAATATTAAAGGATATTCTTCTCATCATAATAATCGTACCCTACAAACATAGCAAGTGGAGGCATTGCTACTTATCTCCAAAAAAATATACGTTCAAAAATACAGCTCAATACCTACCTTGAAGCCACTGCAATAGAACTACTAAATTCTCACTCAATATGTACATGTAATATATATTATGTGTCTTGGTGGGTTCGTAGAATTAAAAGTCCAGTTTGCCGAAACTCTAAATGTTCTTTATTTCTGTATAAATGCACTTTTCAATTCTCACATAACATTACATCACATATACACTATCTACCAAAGTCGATGACAATAACTATCAGCTCTCGACACACAACATTTGTACACAGAAGTTTACTGCTTAGTCACGATGCGTGACTGGCATGTCACAGTATATTATATACTTCATTCATAAATTCGAGAGGTTTCTCATACAAATCAGAAAACGACTTTTCTCTGTCAATCAAGATATCACTAGGACCTTCCAAACGTGAAATCCTATCTGTGCCAGCAACTCCTTTACCACAGCTATCTTTATTTGCCGGCTCTTTGTGTACACTAGTCACGCTATCGTTAACTGCTTATGCATGCTCTTTATTACCATTAAACATTATCCGCCGTCTGTTATATATATGTGCGCCGAAACGTTTATGCCCATCTTCCCGACACTGCTCCCTCCTCAAGGCTGGTCGTCCCGAACAGCACCGTCGTAGCGGGCCAGACGATCCAGATGTACCACCAAAATCTTCCCTCGGGGCACATTCTGGATGTGGTAGGCCACGTCATTAATCCGCTTTACCACCCATACGGCCATTGCCATGGTTACTGGAGCTTCGCGCTTTGTGCCTTGGTCGGGTATGGTGGTACAATCAGACTAGGTCACCCTGCTAGAACCCTTAGCTGTTGACTTGCCTGTCATATTGGGTCTTCATGCGGTCGCTCGCCTTCTGAATGTTCTGATGAGCCATCTCATGCATGTCGTGGAGATGGTCCACCAGGTTCTCCGCATAATCGGTTGTTGGCTGTTTTGCGTCCGGGGGGCTTCCAAAAGCCAGATTACAGGGGAGGCGTAACTCTCGGCGGAGAAAAATTAATCTGGCTGGCGTCATCCCAGTGGTGTCGGTGTTGATGAGCGGTAGGCCAGCAAGAACAGTGGCACTTTGACGTCCCAGTCTCGCTGATGGCTGGCCACAAACTTCTTCAGGTGCTCTTCTAAGGTCTTGATGTATCTTTCCACTATGCCGTCCGACTATGAATGTAGGGGTGTGGTGCGGGTCTTGTTCACTCCAAGAATTTCCAGTGCCTTCTTCATCAGGTTGGATTCAAAATTGGTGTCCTGGTTGCTGTGGAGCTCAAACGTCACCCGAAATCGGCAGAAAACTTGCTCCACAAGGCAGTCTGTGATTGTGTTCACCTCCTGGTTTTGAATGGCCTACAACTCCGGCCACTTGGTGAGGTAGTCCACGACCACCATCAGGTACTTGTTGCCTCGCTCGGACACAGGGAATGGTCCAGCTACGTCGATGGCGATCGTTTTGAATAGTGCTCCGACGTTGTCTTGCTGCATGCGACCCCGGCTCTTAGTCTGGGGGCCGCGAAACGCTGCGCACACATATTGGCGGCATGATCCCTCAGCGTCTTCTCGGAGCCTCAGCCAGTAGTAGCGCTGCAGGAGTGTGCCGATTGTTCGGTTTGAACCCAAGTGTTCTCCTGAAGCACCTGCATCCACTTCCTCCAAGACTTCCGGTACCTTACTTCGGGGGTGTACCAAATGCTCCCTCTGCGCCTTCCCAACAGGCAATTCCCATACCCGTAAGAACACGCCCTCTCTTGTCTTCAGTGAGTCCCATTGGGCCTAGTACGACTTGCAGGTGGCGCTCCTCAGAGTGATCACCTACCAGGTTGGTCTTGTCCGTGCCTCCAATTCCCTCCAGAGTGGCTCCAATTCGGTGTCCGCCAGCTGCTCCCTCCTCAGGCCTGCGGTATCCCAGCCATCCGCAGGCACTGCTGTGACCACTCTAACAGCTGCGGCATGCTCCTTCTCTTACACTCTTGTGCATTGGCTGCAATCCTGTGGGCAGGGTCTTCAGGACATATCGTCTGCGTTACCGTGGCTGTTCCGTATACGATGTTCAGAGGAGAAGTCGTACTCCTGAAGCCTCTGTATATAACGTGCTCTCTGGCCTTCTATGTTCTTAAAGCTCAATAGCCATGTTAGGGCGTAGTGGTCAGCCCTCCGGTGGAATGGCTGACCAAACAGGTATTTGTGGAAGTGCTCCAAGGTCTTTACTACCGCTAGAAATTCTCGCCGGGTGGCGCAGTTGTTCTTCTCTGCCTTGGATAGCATCTTGCTGTAGTAGGCTATCACCCGCTCATTGCGGTCCAGCATTTGCTAGAGGAGGCACCCAGTGCAATGGTCGCTGGCGTCGGTGTCCACAAGGAAGGTGTGACCTGGTTGTGGAAATCCCAAAATTGAAACAGGCCACGCCATGGCTCAGTGGTTAGACCGCTTGGCTCTCACCAAGGCGGCCCAGTTTCGATCCCAGGCGACCGCAAAGTAAAATTTGTGGTGGACAACACGACGTTGGGGCGGGTTTTCTCCGGGACCTCCACCAAACATTTAACTAATTAATTTCCATCAATTAACTATGACTATGTATTCAAAACCTTAGCATATACAGGTCTAGTATGAAGGAACAATTAATGTCCATCAATATTCTCCTAGTTTGGGTTTAGATAAAGAAGCATATGTGCTAACTTCTGAATTAGTAAGAGGCTTGGATGAAAAATAACTAATTAGAAATATCTTTGATTTAGCTATGGTATTTGACAACTTCTTCCTATAATATTTAGAATTCTAAGCTTTCAATGGGATCTCTATTAAATAATTCAAATATTTTTTAAACAGCATCCCGGAAACTACGATAAATAGATACAATTTGAAATCTGATCAATATGACAGTTGTCTCATTTGTTTCTACGTTTGAGCCATTGCTAAGTTTAATAGTTATAAATGGTTTGTCTTTAAATCTCAGCTAGGAACCAACAGATGTGCTCTTTGCATATGATATCAGTGTACTTATATCACAAGTCACATCAGCAATTAAGATACACTGTCAATTAAACATTCAAAAGTTCAAGTTTTGTTTGAAGCAAATAAACTATCAACCTTAATAAGTTGGAGACGGAATTAACAAGCAAATACAAAAGTCACACTACTGTACTTCAAACAAAATATCTTGGTGTACAAGAAGAAGATCCAGTTCCAGAAAACAAAAAGTCATGCCATGAAGCCTTAGCTTTGATTGCTTTGCATGAAGAAATGTAAAAAGTCTGCTCAAGCAAATTGCCTTAAGAACACTATATTTTGTGTATCTTCACTTCCTGAGGTTATATGAAATTGTCGTCTTGGGTAATTCAATTCACAGCAAGCAAATAAAATGAAATGTGTAGTGTTTAACGCCCGCTTTTACTACACACGGCACTGCAGGTGGTGACACTGATGATACATGAGATGAAGTAGGAGCACCGGTGGAATGAGATGGCGGGGGAAACCGGAGGCCTCAGAGAAAACCCGCCCCAAAGCCATGTTGTCCACCACCAATCTCACTTTGCGGTCGCCTGGGATCAAACCCGCGCCGCCTTGGTAAGAGCCAAGCGGTGTAACCACTGAGCCACGCCGTGGCCTAGCAAGCAAATATTTTTACTACATAGAGAACCAACATATTATTTGAAATAATTGGTATCAACATTCCTGTAGGGTCCTGTTTAAGATGTACTGTTACTGGTGAATCCATATAGTCTCTGTTAGCTATACTATTGCTCTGCATGACTACAGCAAGAGGAATGCAGGCAATTTGCACAGACTGGCAAATCGCTTATCACTGGACGAAACCAGGATATCCGTGGTTCAAATCCTGGCCTGTTCATGTTGACCCTATCAAAAACCTAATCTATATATGGCTAGTCCACAGAAATGATTAATTTCCATCAATTAACTTAAATAATAAGAGTTTAATGACGAAGCCTGCAATTCAAGTTCTTACAATAGTAGGTCGTCACAAATGGTGTATTTCGGATACAAAGGCCCTTAGTGGTTTACCAGGGAAATAAACACTTGAGTCAATTGAGAATTTAACTGCTTCGCCAATGTTCATTTAAACCCTACACGGCTGGGAAGGGATACCAAATAAACAGAACAAGACATTTAAATTGTTAAATGCTGCAAAAATTCTTCAAAAATAAATATTTGTATCTTCCTTATTTATTAACTTATTTAAGTGAAACAAAAATCGGTTTAAAGCCCATTAAAGGCAGTATACATCTACGGAATCATTAAAAGAGAGAAATAAATCATTGAAATTTCATTAATTTTTATCACTGTAGAGAAATCCATTCTTTGCATTCAACGCGCCCAATGCTGAGTATTTTTGTTTTACAAACTACATGTGTATATCAGCTGCATAAACAAAGTGTTGGGTTCAACGTTTATAGATTTCAGTATATGCTACCACACAATGGTAATTGTATATGTTGCGTTACACATACACGCTGGAAAGAAACCTCCGTCAGCATATCTCTTATTGCACAACCAAAGTTTATGGTAGCTAACGTAACTGTTTAGTTCGCTCAGTTTATATGTAATTTTGACTGTGTCAGAGTACCGAGCGACTTCTTTAGCTACATTTGAAATTGTTTCCTCAGTGCTAATCATGGCTTCAACTAGTAATGTAGCAAATAAATTAGCTAGTGTAGGAAGAGTACAGGCTTCTGATCTTACATCAAATAATGTGGAAGACTTTTTGCTGTCTGACAGTGATTTGGACATTGATCGCGAGTTTTTAGATTTTGAGGGGGGTATTGCCGATATAGGTAGCAGTGAGGAGGAAAATGACTCATTTCCGACGCGCGTTCGTGATGAATCAACATTATGGAGGTGTCAAAATAACTCTTAACACAAATAGACATACCCTCACGAGCACAACCTCTGGTATACAACTGCATACTCAGCTAACTTCTGACAGCTACCCAATTGACATTTTCACAAAATTTTTGACTACTGACTTACTGCCTCTCATTGTTTCGGAAACAAATGTATAAGCAAGTAGGGTGAAGCAGGACCTGATTTCTAAAGGAAATTTAGGACCTAAGAGTAGAATTCAGAAGTGGACAGAGGTAACAATGAATGAGATTTACAGACTACTTGGTCTAATTATGCTCATGGGTGTTATTCATAAACCTACGCTAGATATGTACTGGTCTACAAATGACATGCTAGCTAAACTATTTTTTGGGAAATGCATGTCAAATAACAGGTTTACTTCCATTTTGCGCTCCCTTCATTTCACCTGCACCGAAAACGTAACTGTAAACTATACAAAATGAGACCTGTTCTTGATTACATTATTTCAAAATTCAAAGAAAATGATGTGCCTAGTGAAAATATCACTGTTGATGAAAGCCTGATGCTTTGGAAGGGCCGTTTAGGTTGGAAACAATACATCAAAACAAAGAGGGCTGGATTTGCAATAAAGAGTTTTTACGTATGTGAAAGTAAAACGGGATATCTTTACAATAGCTGCATATACACTGGCCAAGGGATTGATAACACAGGAGACAAAGATTTGGGGTTATCTGGTTCCATAGTAATGCACCTGATGGAATCTGTACTTGATCAGGGTAGGACTGTAAGTTTAGATAATTGGTACAGTTCCCCTAAGTTATTCATGACCTTACTAAAAACAAATGCAATTGGAGCATTACGCTCAAATCGTATTGGTTTGCTAAAAGATGTGAATACGAAGGCTCTAAGAAGAGGAGATATGCAGGTGCATCAGATCCCCCCATCACCTATGCTGCTAGGCAAGACAGAAGGGTTGTTGCAGCTCTAAGATTTTGATGATTGATACTGGCAAAATTGATGCTCATAACAAAATGTCAATTTTCAAGCCTGATATTATCCAGGAATACAATATGCATATGGGTGGAGTGGATCTAGTAGATCAGGTATTACACGCCTATCCCTCTTTGCGAAAAACAATCAAATGGTATATAAAAGTAATTTTACAGCAGATGGATATAACTATATACAATTGTTCAGTAATTTGGAGAGCTCTAAACTCACAGAAGACAATGACGCAGCTGGACTTTTGCATATCAATAGCTCGCAGCCTAATTGAGCACTTTAAAATTCAGGGACCTCTCCATACTGAGGGTAAGATATCCACCACCCCAGCACCACTCAAGACTTGAAGGAAAACATTTTCCTAAAAGGCTATAGTCTCGCTCTACGAATGGTTACTACGGATTTATCTTTGGTAATGGATATCTCTCAGATAACACACTGATTACTCCACATGGTTTTCCCTTATCCTAAAAGACGAATGTCGGGTAATAGATAGATAGATACTTTATTTCACTGCTTAGAGCATGGCCCGGTGGCAGCTGTGTCAATATAATATACAATTCTTTACAGTATGATATACAATTCTTTACAGTATAATATACAACTCCTTACAATATAATATACAATTCCTTACAACATATATACAATTCCTTTCATGCACTATGGTAACTATACAGGATTTCTTTTTAACCTCTATTTGAAATTATTTACATTTGGAGGCAAAGTCTCCAGTAATTCTGCAGTCAAATTGTTCCAGTCATTAAGTGTTCTATTGGTAAAGGAAAATTTACCTATATCAGTTTTCTGTTCCCTATTTCTTATTTTTTTAGAGTGATCATTCCTTCCCCTTTATGATGGTGTCAACAACCGCTTTGTTATATCTTTCCATGCAGGTTCCCCCATATATGCTCTAAAAATTGCACATAGCCTTGCCCGTTTTCTACGTTTCTCCAATGATTCCCAGGAGGTAGCAGTGCCTGGAGGGTTTTCAAATCGCATTCCTCTATCAACAAATTTAGCTGCTCGTTTTTGGACTCTCTCGAGTGCTTGTTTTTGACCAACCCGATATGGATCCCAGCATGCCGCGCTATATTCTAATATTGGTCGGACTAAGGATGTGTAAGCTAAATTTCGCGATTTCCCATTGCTGCGTTTTAATATTCTCATTACAAAGTGTAATGCTTTACAGGCTTTTCCAGTGACCGAGTTTACATGTTCCCCCCATTCCAATCTTTCATTTATTATTACACCTAGATATCTAGTGCTACTTACCCTGGGTATTCTCTTGTTATCTAATTTATACATCACATTTTCTTCTGTTCTTGTCCTTGAAAATATCATTGTTTTACATTTACTTGGATTTATCTCCATTTGATTGGATTGCACCCAGAGTTGAATTTTGTTTAAATCTTCTTGTAAATTGTTAACGTCACCTTCGGTCTTGATATTTCTATAGATTATACAATCATCCGCAAAAAGCCGAATTTGTGATGTTATCCCTTTCCATAAGTCATTTACATATGCTAAGAAAAGCAACGGCCCGATCACGCTACCCTGGGGGACACCTGCTAAGCTCCATGGACCCCAGGCTCATTTGAGCACCATTCCACCCATTCCATTCATTGTCCGATATGACTTAATGTTGGAGGATGTAAATTACAAAAAAACAAAGATTACTCCACATGGAGTAAACATGTATCTGTCATTTGGGTTTCCTGCCAATTCCATTGGCTGAAGTGGTGTGTTCACTGGTGCAGAGCACACGAACGGGAGGCACGTCAGTACCCATCTCACTCTTTCAAGAACAACCAGCGCATTATCAGAAAGGTTTCTGTTAAAGATAAATTCATGGTAACCGTTCCAACAGCTTGAATATACCACCCACAGCAAAAACGTTGCATCCCTTTAGAAAATGTCTGGTGTGCCACAAGAAAGGTGTTCGAAAGTAAACTAGTACAATTTACCGTGAATGTGGAGATGTGCCCTTGTGTAGTTATCCCTGTTTTGAGTTTAGCATTCAAGAAGAAACTTTTAAAGGTAAGCTTTTACTTCTTATAGAATTTATTTAAATTTCCTTTAAAACAAAGTATAAAATAATTAGTACATAAAGATTAAATGCATGTATGCACAAGACATCTATAAACGTCCATATCAGTTTGGGACCTTTTAACTTGGACGTCACATGACCTCCATATTGGTGAAAGGGTTAAAGTCATGACTGCAAGTTGGCTATGGTAGCTCAATGGATAAGAGCGACTGGATGGAAACCAGAAAGCAGGAGATCAATGGTTCATATCCTGGCAATGGTATTGAATTTTTCATGTTGACTCTAACTAGCTTAAAACTGCTACAAAAAGCATATTAGTTTTCTACAGTAAAAATTTATAGTAACCTTCCATTCTTCCTGTAACAATTAAGTAGTCCTAAACCATATACAGTTTTCAAGAAAGCTTTAACATCATTCTTACACGCTCACTCCCGATATTATCATGAGATATTCATTAATGCTCCATTCAGCAGGTAAATTTCCAATATTTAGCTAAGACTGCATGCAGTGGCAATTTTAATTATATTGCCACACAGAAATGCATGGTCTAGGGATAACATGCTACCCTCTGGTACAAATCTGACTGAGGGCCAATTCTCAGCATAGCTTCCTTCAGAAGCAAAATAAAGCCATTGGTCCTTTTTTGTAGATTTAAGGAATGTAAAACAACCTCAAGTCTGATAAAGCAGCCGCTGAGCTAGATTAAGCAATCTTTTATGCCCAATACAGAATTAGATGCTGAGGACCAAAGCAGTTAAACAACCTCCATAAATACTCAATTTCAATTTCCATTACTGAAGTTAATGTCTGAAATGGTGATGGTTCATGAATGTTCATTACTAATACATAATGTGAGATACAAAAACAATAAAGGTACCAGAGTACTAGTATTGCAATGCATGTGCCAAAAATGTATGATGTGTTGGATGGGACATTATACAAACGCTTATACTGATTTACATGTTCGGATACATCCAATTATAAATGTGTTTAGTTGAGTTTGTTCATTTTCAATTTGAATTACTATAATAGGTGCATTATAAGTTGGTGATTGGCGTTTTGCCTCCACGTGCTGTTCAGCTGCGAAAACAAGGAGAGGAGATAAACACGTCACTGACACGTCATTGCCGTCGCCTAGCAACCAGCAATCCACCAATCAAAAGTAAACTGTTGCCATAGCAACCCGAGCCGCTTATCCTATGTTGCCAACTCTATCGCACTACATCACGTGCTTTATGCATGACGCTATTCTATCGGCATGTTGAGGTTTTCAGTAAACAGACACTGCTCCTATTGTTGCTTCGCTTATGAATCAGCAGTATCACAATGCCGTCGTCGTTCGTTGCCCTTTAGTATGAGACGGAATGCGTTTTTGGAAGGGAACAGGTATGGATTTAGTTTCAAGGAATATCTTATGACGTTTTCTGGGTCAATGACCAACCTTTACAGTTTAATGACCAACCCATTCTTAGGGTATTTTTCCCTGTCATCACTGCCAAACTAAGAGTGTACTGCTTCAGGTAGTGAATGTTTCACAGAGTGTAAACAGCTTTACATTTTCGCAATATAATTCGTGTGCTTCAGTGATCAACTTCAGTGTTTCTGTGATCAACTTTAATATTTAGCTAATTATCGTTACTCATGGCTACCGCAAACACTTGTGCTACAGAAACAGACAGAAAGAAACTATCTGCGAAGACCACAAAAATGTTTTTGCGCACGGAATCCCAATTAAAGGACAAGCAAGGGAAATTATATGTTCCGTAAGAAAATCTTTTGAGGATGAAAGAGACAATTGGGGTCCAATAATTCCCGTTTTAAAAGTACTGGACAGAACCTCAGCTGCTGTTGATGTAAGTAAAAATACTATAGTTAGAGTAGAGAAAGAGAAAAGTGCAGAAAATCATGCGTGTACATCGCAGTTACAAACTCCAGGGAAGAAGAGGAAGCGATATAACCCGGTCACTAACCTGGATCCATTTCAACAAGATGCCATTCGCTGCCATATTTATGCGTATTATACCAGGAAGCAATATCCTACACTTTAAAAACTGCACTCATCTCTACAAATGGATGATTTTTTACAGGTGGCAAGACCTCACTTCGAAAAATAGTTAAAACCTTAGGATTAGGCTATAAAAACCTAAATGGACGTAAGATCTTACTGGAGAAACCGGACATATGTGCCTGGCGCTGTAGGTTCCTACGAGAAATTATTTCTTGTGATTTTGAGAATATTGTATGGATTGATGAAACCTGGGTGAGCTTCCGAAGATTTCGTATGCTGTACTTAGGTAACTGCTCACTTAAACGTGTAGACAGTCTTACGGCAATCTTACGATTAATACTGCAGTATGCAAATTTCTAGGAATATGTGCGTGTGCATTACTGCAACGGACTGCAACCGAACCTCCACCTCCCCTCTACCCGTCACCTTCATTGCCTAGTACGTGGAGAGGGACGGTAAAGTGGCAACGGTGCTATCCCCTCTCTTTCCCCACTCCTTCAACTGTCAATCACCAACTTATAATGCACCCATAATAGCTAGATTACACCTCCATTTTAAACTTCAGCTTGGCATTTGATATACCATCTGCATGGATTTAAGTTGAATGTTAGACTTGCTCATTCTTTGTGCAATGCCTTCACAGAGAAGGACCTACTATCAATACTATTGAAACATTCAAACATCTACGCAGACAAGTTTCAATTAGCATAAAGCTGTGGGACATAATTCAAGCAGTCATCATTTTAAGTTGGAAAGTACTCCTATATTTCAGATCTAGAACAATGGCAGCGGTTGGTACATTAAGAGACATTCACCAAAAGGAAATTCTTCACATTGAATACAGCAATGGCTGTACTGTTGTACTTTGAGCAGTAGATCATGCATTGTTATATTACGTTACTGTAATGAGGTAATAATGAGAAACTTGTAGAGTGTGTTAGCTGTGTAGAGCTTCACAGTATAAGAAGCAACAAAAACACAAAAAAGAAAGAATTTTTGCTCTAGACATTTACAATTGGCAATATATTCAGAGATAAAGTTTGTTACATTTAGCACCAGCCACCAATGTCACAACCTCGCTACTGCTAGCAGAACCACTTACATACAACCATAGATGAAGTTGCCTAGCTCTTCCCCATGTAAACCAGAACAATCATAATGACATACTTATGGATGGACCACTCCACTTATAATATATTGAACCACGACACTTAAGATGGTGTAATTCTGCTAAATATTTAACTAATGACGTCGAAGTACTTCAAAATCGTGCATTGAAAATAATCTACAATCTGGCCTTTAAAACAAATATAAAAACATTCTACCATATAATATTTTATGATTACAAGTAAGCATAGAGTTCTCCTTGATTATATATCACCACAAAATAAAAAATAATCCTCTAAAGTCTAATCTAGCATTTAAAAGCTCCTCACATATATATATATAACACAAGAAATAAAGGAAACTTCACAAAACCAATAGTGATAACTTCTACTTATGGCCTGAACAGCTTAACCTCACACGTTATCAACTTACATAATGCGCTGCCAATGGAACTGAAAGGCTGCATGGACAAAAAAGGTTTTAAAAGGAAAGTTGCTGAAAATTTACTGAAGGCATATTTTGATAGCTAACCAAGCGTCACTAATTTATAGCTGGTTTGAAATTGAAATTAATTAAATGAATTGCTTAAAAATTAATATGTATTAATATCTCATTTGTAGCTTTTTTTTTTTTTGGTAAAAGTGTAGAATGAGTGCGAGCGGATATCGTGGCTCTGATGTCATAGCTCGGGCGTTACCAACTTCCAGGGCATGCTGCCACAAAAAATACCAACATTACACAAGAAAACCAGCATTTCTGTAATATGCGGCTTAAAGATCAGTAGAACATTGCCAGAGTTACTATCATAACATATACTTTTACTATTATTATCATAATTATTTAAAAACTTAAAGAAATCTAGCACAAAGTTTTGGAATTGTCAACATTATGTAAGTAAACCAGCGATACTGTAATACCCAAATAAACTAAAGATCAGTGGATCATTGCTAGATTTTTTTTATTAATTATTATTATATTGATTTAATTATATACTACGGTCTATTCCCATTACTCTCGCTAGTTTAAAATAAAAATAAAATGTGTTGGCAATGCTCCGCTGTTTTCGCGGATATCGGAGCGCCGCAATTGGCAAACAAGTTGTTTTCGTGACGTCATACCGTACCAATACAACTGTGCGTGCTCATTCTGCACTTTTACCCTTTTTTGTAATGTTCTCTGCTCCTACTATTTCTTGAGTTATAGTGAATGTTTGTTTTATCCATGTTATTCTTGTATGGTAATTAATTCCTACTATAAAAATGTAATATAAGTATTGTTAGGGCTGTTTGCCATCTTTTTAATATTTTTGTACTGTTCCCTAGCATGAGCTTCGGCTCTGGAAACCTTTTCAGATAACAGTAAATAAAAATAAATAAATAAGATTGAGGCTCTAACCAACCAATAGCAATTTAAACCCAGTCCAGGTTTACATATACAAATTTCAGTTCCCAGTGGTTTCACTGAGGATCACTAAGTTCTGAAAGTCTGAGTTACTACCTTACTTATTTTGAGGTTAATGCAAAACACAACGCTTTGTTGACACATGAAATGGGAAAATTTGCAACATATAACAGGCCAAAAGTACATAAGACAAGATACCGTTATCAACAAAGCCAAAAATAATATTAATTTAGAAGATATTAATATAATGCGAATAACTAACACAACCAGCAAAATGATGGCGTGAAGACGGTAAACCACGCCATATGTAGGATATTGCACTTGCGGGGTTTTGAATAACAAAATAGGAGCATGAACACCAAGAAACTGAAAATAAAAGTAGTATTATATCACACCTGGGAAAACGAGATATTCCACATCTGTTAATTTTTGCACTTCCACTAGAAACTTACTGATACGAAAGAAGCTGTTATATTCTTCGCCTTCATGGGCGTAATCTATATGGCCCTGGCCCATTACCAACATAACACTACCAAACGGCAATTCGAACAGAGTTAAATACGCCACAGGGCTTTAAAGCTTTAGAAACAAAAATGCAATTTAAAAAAAAAAAAACTTAGAGTTCATTCTTCCGATATTCACTGTAATTTATACTTGTCAAAATTATGATAGGAAGAAACTTGTTTTAACAAGATTTGTGAAACTCGTTCACGACGAGGACAACACAGTTTGGTCCCGTCACTGAGCAGCGCTCTAGAACACTTCATACAGAAAACAACCACACCAAATCAACATAAATCATTTTAACCATCACCATACACCAAAACATACTTTGTTTTATCACCACCAAGAAACATTTAACATCCGTAATTATTCTAGCCTGAAGTGGAACTTTGCAATCAGACCGCTCAGTCAAAAGTAATAATCATTTCAATGGCAGTTCTTACTCATTCGTATTCCCTCACAGTGCTGATATGTTCCACATAACTGTTTTCTTCTTCTTTTCTCAATGTAGCCGGCTTTCTTGGGTTAATCTCCGCATGCCAAACCAAATTAACATGATTTACAAAACTGAATCTCAACGACTGCCAATTTGATCATTCCATGGCCTTGTAAATCAAATACTTCAATGCCAAGGATAAATGATACATTCCAAGTGTTGTGGTTACTTGAATTATGTCCCAATAGGAAGCGTTTACCATGAATAACGTGTATACTTTAAGAAATTGCACTGCATTATTTAACAGACATAGGTTTAAGACATTTGAGTGTTTCATGATAACCTACTATAAGCAATGCTCATACAAATCATAGGTTTATGGTGTAATAGTGTTTCTTATCTATTGGAAATTAGCTTCTTTTCTGGTATTCAAAGGGCTCTCTTTGCTGCAGTATCCTACATCTGGCATGGTTTCGAGTCTTCAAACCGCAATATTTTTATGAAAGTTACACTTATGAATAAGGCAAGTGCGTGGGTTTCAGGATTCCGAAGTGATAAAGTTATTAACTTCTATTTCACCTTATATTGACCCCATTGGGTATCATTTTATGCACTAGACGAGTTCGTTAAATTTTTAATATACTATGTTATGGTTAACTCCCATTTCTAATGTAAACCATGTCCGCTGTGTTTGTCAGATCCCACGGAGACCAAATCTGAGGGATAAGCATGTACTTACATACAAGTAGGTACAACGGCGCCTATGAATTTGTTTTTCTTTCAATCTTACTTTATGTATTAACATTGAAGATTTCGGAACCATCAACATTTTAAGCATATACCTCAGAACATGTATTCTTGTAGGTAAATACTAATGTAAAACTTCACAAGAAATAACATGAAATTAAATCATGGTGACTGCAATGTGCCCCATGTATAGTTTGTATAGGGGGTGTTTGAAAACGATACCGAACGAACTAATAGAAGTGGTTGCTCAGCTTCTATGTAACATATATAGATAGTTTTTACCGCCAATATAGCCGCACTAAAATGCTCCAGAATGAGTGTGGATTAGGCAGTGGCAGGAACAACGACGCGTGCCTGACGCTATAGAAGTTCGCAGAAATATGTAGCTGTTTATAAACACACCCGCATACTCCGCAGTGGTTTGCTACTATTAAGAATTTCTTTGGTTTATGAAACCGCAATAAATAAACTATTGCCTAGTTATTGCTAATGAGTATTTAACGTGCTACAAAATTCCGTTATAGCAGTCCATGATGGCAAATAAGCTGATGGACATATGCGAAGTTAATGTTAGTGAGGTTGGCGATGGAAGCATTATATGATAAACAGAACAGAAAACAACATTAAATAATAGCAGATAAATTAACCAGAACCAAATGGCTTATACAATGAAACGAGCAATTTATTTCACGTGTTCAATAATACTAAATAAAGCATTTGTAACCGAAAAGGAAGCTGTTTATATTTACAGTAAGTGGTTGAAAGTATTGTACAATTATGATCATAGCAAAATTCTCTGAAGTAAAATAAATATTATCATTGCTGTAACTATTTCTACAATTCATATTTGTAAAGAAATTAAATTAATCGTGCGATCATTGAACTCCCTTCAGCTCTTCCATCCATCATTTCAGCGTTTGTATATCGCTTGGATTTGCTATCTAAGTACGGACAAAATCCTCCCTGTTAGGGTGGAATGTGTAGTTTTACAATGAAGAGCAAACTTGCAACTGTCCGAGTTATTAATCGACTTTAGCATAACTGCCCTTTGCCCCAATACTTGAAAGTAGGCCAGGATTACTGATAAAGAGCAAGGAGCAATGTTTTTGTAGCAATGCGTCCAAATAACAACTTTTGAACTTCATATGCCAGTGGGTCCTGCTCTGCCTAATCACAAATGCTGAACTCATTTATAATGTGGACGAAACTTGCCTCACCATTGTTAAGAGCAAAATACCACATGTGATTGGGCTGAAAGGTTCAGGACAAGTTGGTGCCACCAGTCCAGCTGAGCGAGGCTGTCTGGTAACATGAGCGCCGGCAGTAACTTCATACCTCCAATGATGATTTTTTCTAGATAAAACTTGCCCAACACACTAATGAAAGGAGCACCACCTGGAGCAATCGGAAGGTGCCAACTTTCCGGATGTGATCAAACTAATTTGTTCACAGAGTGGTTTGTCTCCTGTGTTGTTAACACTGGATGGGCATAACATCATTCAAGAAATCTTGAAGTAATACGAGTACGAGAGAACTCTGTCACTATTGTGAGCATTCCTCCCCACACATCGCACAAAACACAACCCCTTGATAACACTCTAAAGACATGCTACAGCGAATATGTTCGACAATGGCTATGTCACCACGATCATCCCAGAGGCCTATATGATATCTCGGAACTATTTGGAAAATCCTACCTCCAATTCCACACAGCCTCTATTGCTGCTAAAGGATTTTCAGAAACTGTGATTTTCCCCATTTGATTTATACTGTTTTTGGGAGATGGATTTCATTGCTTCTACCCCACCCATGGTTTATCAAAATGTAGACTATTATATACCAATGGATGTCTGTGCAGGAGACAGCACAGTGACAAAAAATAATTCTGCCAGCAAAAGTGAAAACCAATATACATCAGAAAACATATTCAGAGTTCAATCATCCAATTATAACCCTGAAGAAAATAAACCAAGCAATTATTCCAGAACCAATGGCGCGCATCAACCAAATGAAGTAAAAATGATTATGGCAGTTTTAGGTTTATCTTCTTCCACCACTAAAAACTGGAAGAATGCCTTAAATAAGTCGAATTTGGGATAGAATTTTACATCTCTTAGAAATTGTTGAAAGTCATATATCCTAGGAACAGGGTATCTGTCTGGAACGATCCTGTCATTTCAACGCCTGTAGTCTCCACATTGTCATACGGAACCATCCTTTTTCGTGTCCATATGAAGTGGACTTGCCCATTCTGACTTTGATGGTCGAATGAGGCTGATGTCTAACATGAACAGGAATTCCTGTTTGGCCTGAGACAGTCATTGTGGATTTAATTGCCTCGGAACTAAACAGACTGGCGGTCCCTTCATCAAAATGTAATGCTTGATATTATGGCTGACTTCACTAGGCACTAAAGTTGGTTTTGTAATGCCAGGTTATTGCTGAAACAACTCTGAAAACTTAACGCTTGAACAGACTGTACTCACCGAATCATTGTTTGATACAGTCATTACTTCACCTGAAGTACACAGTTTGGTACTATCATCAACCAATCTTCTTTTCTTGATATCCACCAGTAAATTGAATTAAATTATAAAATCAGCTCCTAGTAATCCTTTCTTTATATCAGCAACAATGAAAACCGTCTAAACATTCGGCGTAAGCCAAGGTCAGGGTTCAAAACTTTCACGCCTCCAGTTGAAACTGAGGTTTCATTCCAGCATATAATTTAAAATTGTTGTCCAGTTTATCACTTTTCGATGCTGGAATGTTGGAAACATCTACACCACTGTCGACAAGAAACCACGAGCCGGCTTATTTATCTTGTATGAATAAAGGGTGTTGGCGGCTCCTGTGCTGATATTCGGCAGCAGAACTTGCCGCTACATTTACTGCCG
Source organism: Mantis religiosa (assembly GCA_030765055.1). Taxonomy (NCBI): domain Eukaryota; kingdom Metazoa; phylum Arthropoda; class Insecta; order Mantodea; family Mantidae; genus Mantis; species Mantis religiosa. Next base: position 3,294,858 of record JAUKNK010000031.1, on the reverse strand, counting down.
ATTGCAGCTTTCCTGTACATTCCACTGGCAAGGCTGCTTGCATTTTTCAGGCAAGTATTACTTTCCAAATTTAAAGTAGCAGTAACAGAATTTACCATTGGCATCGAATCTTCTACTAGGACTCCAACTGAGCCCTCTGCTTGGAGATCTGTGGTATGGGCTTCTGCCTCTGCTGCAGCATCTTTCAGTCGACAATGTTGCTTTTTGTTGCTCTAGCTCAGATATTTTAGCAATTAACTCATTAATTGATGTACCCTTCGCAGACTCTTCTCTAACACTAAGTGTCACACTGCGAGGATTCATTTCCAGCAGTTTATCTGCCATGACGGCAACTCTGTCAAGACATTCCCCACATACTAACAGGATGCTTTTTAACGAAGCGGGATGTTTCTCAGTCAAAGAGCTCGAAGAACTTTATCAGAGACATGTGTACCTGCCATAGACCTCATTTTCCTTAGTAGCTGGCTTGGCTTGTGATCTCCTAGGTTGATACAAGTCACTAACCTCTTTATTCTTTTATCTTCACTTTCTTTAAACATTTGAAGAAGCCGTAATTTTACAGCTGAATACTTATTCATTTCATTAAAGATAATAATGTCCCAGATATTCTCCACATACCTCAGTTCTAGTTGGGCTATTAGGTAGTTGCATTTTGTATCTTCCTTAGATATTTTATTTATGGCAAACTGCGCCTCCTTCTGGAAGAACTACGTATCTGGTTTGTCCGACTAGAATGGAGGAATCTTAATACTGACCTTCCTGGTACCACAATTATTGCTTTGAAGCTCACTTTTACTATGCTTGGGTTCTATTCCTCCATTGTATAATTACGTACTTACTTTGGTTTCACAGATCAGTTTATCATTAGAAATTTCACTCACCCAGAATAACATGCCAATCACGACGGGGTCACCAAATTGTTGCTCTCTTGTATTAATATTTACTTATTATATATAATATATAACACTAAATTATAATAAAATGTGTTTACAAGATATTCCTTAATCCTGTTTTCAATTGTTCATTTTTACTAACTACATTTTACACTGCCTCCTGATATCACTAATTAGTCCAAACAGTTTCTTTATCACAACAGTGCCCTCTACAGTATCTCTTAAAATTCACATATTCGAAGTAGAGAAACACAATTGAACAATTAATACATAAAGCAGGCATATTATATAGTAAATCCTTTCATGGAAGTGTTGAAAACAGTGTTGTTGTATAAATTAAATTAATTGGGAGTCGATTAATGACACTAAACAACACTTACTCTTACATTTTCCCGGAACTAGTTTCAGAGGCCTTCCCTCTATCTTCAGCCGGACATTGACTGGTTCTCATTGGTGTAGCTGGCAATATTTTGTCATCGGTCTCCTCTGGTGGTGGTTCGAGGAACTTGCTGAACAAATCTTTCTGGGGGATGTCGAAATTGAATACTTTGTTCCTATTTTTTGAAATAAAGATTTGTTCCCATGTGGAAAGTTCTTGTTTTCCTGTTGTATGTTTTAGTAATTTTGGTTCTGGATTTATGTTTTTTTTTTTTTTTTTCAAAAATGCGTGGAAACTGCTGATTTTTCTAATTGTTTGTATTTTATGTTCTTAAAGTGTTCCTTTGCTGTTGTTTCTAAATTTCTTTTGGTTTTTCCAATATAAATTTGACTACAGTCACAGCATTCAATTTGATATATACCAAATTTTTTGTTAGATGGAATGGCATCTTTGATGTTTGAGCAAATTAGCAGCAGCAGCAGCAGCAGCAGCAGCAGCAGCGGCGGCAGCGGCAGCAGTCCGAAAAGATATACCATTCAAAAAAATACAGCTCAATACCCACCTTGAAGCCACTGCAATAGAACTACTAAATTCTCACTTAATATGTACATGTAATATATATAATGTGTCTTTGTGTGTTCGTAGAATTAAAAGTCCAATTTGCGGAAATTCTAAATGTTCTTTATTTCCATATAAATGCACTGTACAAATCTCACCTAACATTACATCACATACACACAGTCTACCAAGGTCGATGACTTAAGCAATCAGCTCTCGTCACACAAAATCTGTTCACAGCAGTTTATTGCTTACTCACGATTCGCGCCTGGCGTGTCAGTCTCTTATATATCTCATTCAAAATTCGAGAGGTTTCTCGTAAAAATCAGAAAACGACTTTTCTCTGTCAATCACGATAACATTAGAACCTTCCAAACGTGAAATCCTATCTGTGCCTGCAACTCCTTTACCGCAGCTATCTTTGTTTGCCGGCTCTTTGTCTACACTAGCCACGCTATCGTTAACTGCTTATGCATGCTATTTATTAGCGTTAAACATTATCCGCCGTCCTTTACCTATTTGCGCCGAAAGGTTTTTGCCCGTATCCGTGACACTGCTCCCTCCTCAAGGGTGGTTGTCCCGAACAGCACCATCGTAGCGGGCCAGACGATCCAGATGTACCACCAACATCTTCCTTCCGGGCACATGCTGAATGCGGTAGACCACGTCGTTAATCCTCTTTACCACCCGGTACGGTACTTGCCATAGTTGCTGGAGATTCGCGCACCGTGCCTTGGTCCGGGTAGGGTGGTACAAACAGACTAGGTCACCCTGCTAGAACCCGTAGCTGTTGACTTGCTTGTATCGGGTCTTTATGCGGTCGCTCGCCTTCTGGATGTTCTGACGAGCCACCTCATGCACGTCGTGGAGATGGTCCACCAGATTCTCCGCATAATCCGTTGTTGGCTGTTTTGCGTCCAGGATGCTTCCAAAAGCCTGATCACAGGGGAGGCGTAACCCTCGGCGGCTGAACATTAAGCTTACTGGCGTCATCCCAGTGGTATCCTATGTTGACGAGCGGTAGGTCAGCAAGAGCAGTGGCACCTTGAAGTCCCAGTCTCGCTGATGGCTGGCCACAACCTTCTTCAGGTGCTCTTCTAATGTCTTGATATATCTTTCCACCATGCCGTTCGACTGTGGATGTAGGGGTGTGGTGCAGGTCTTTTTCACCCCAAGAATTTCCAGTGCCTCCTTCATCAAGTTGGATTCAAAATTGGTGCCCTGGTCGCTGTGGAGCTCTAACGGCACCCCAAATCGGCAGAAAATTTGCTCTACAAGGCCGCCTGTGATTGTCTTCACTTCCTGGTTCGGAATGGCCTACACCTCCGGCCACTTGGTGAAGTAGTCCACGACCACCATCAGGTACTTGTTGCCTCGGTCGGACACTGGGAATGGTCCAGCTATGTCGACGGTGATCCTTTCGATTGGCGCTCCGACGTTGTCTTGCTGCATGCGATCCCGGCTCCTAGTCTGGGGGCCGCGAAACGCCGCGCACACATTATATTGGCGGCACCATCTCTCAGCGTCTGCTCTGAGCCTCAGCCAGTAGTAGAGCTATAGGAGTGTGTCGATTGTTCGGTTTGCTCCCAAGTGTCCTCCTGAAGCACCTGCATCCACTTCCTCCAAGACTTCCGGGACCTTACTTCGGGGGAGTACCAACTGCGCCTTCACATCAAGCAATTCCCATACCCGCAAGAACAGACCCTCTCTTGTATTCAGTGAGTCCCATTGGGCCTAGTACGACTTGCTGATGGCGCTCCGCAATGTGATGTCCTCCCAGGTTGGTCTTGTCCGTGCCTCCAATTCCCTCAAGAGTGGCTCCAAGTCGGCGTCCGCCTGCTCCTCCCTCCTCAGGCCTGCACTAACCCAGCCATCCGCAGGGACTGCTGTGACCACTCTGACAGCTGCGGCACGCTACTTCTCTTACACCTTTATGCATTGGGCGCACTCCTGTGGGCAGTGTGTTCGGGAACTGGCGTCTGCGTTACCGTAGCTGTTCCCTCTATGATATTTAGAGGATAAGTCATACTCCTGCAGCCTCTGTATCTAACGTTCTGTCTGGCCTTCCATGTTCTTAAAGCTCAATAGTCATGTTAGGGCGGAGTGGTCAGTCCTCAGGTGGAATGGCTGACCATACAGGTTTTTGTGGAAGTGCTCCAAGGTCTTTACTACCGCTAGTAATTCTCGCCGGGTGGCGCAGCAGTTCTTCTCCGCCTTCGATAGCGTCTTGCTGTAGTAGGCTATCACCCGCTCATTGCCGTCCTGGATTTGTTACAGGTCGCACCTAGTGGACTGGTCGCTGGCGTCGGTGTCCACAAGGAAGGTGCGATCTGGTTGTGGACAACCCAAAACTGGAACACTGCACAGAGTCTTCTTCAGGTGCTGGAAAGCGTTTTTGGCGTCATCCGTGTACACATAAGGCCGGTGTTCCTCTGACAGGCGGGTGAGGAGCCTGGCGATATTGGAGAACCCCTTTATGAAGCGGTGGTAATAACTGCACAGCCCCAGGAGACTGCGCAACTCTCACTCATCCTTTGGGCGAAGCCAATCTCTCACAGTCTGTGTCTTCTCCGGGTCTGTGGCCACTCCGTTTGGTGAGACTATTTGGCCCACGTATTTAACTTCCTTGCGGTAGAGCTGGCACTTCTTCGCGTTCAGCTTCAAGTTGGTTGCCTGCAGTCTCTCTAATACCTTGCTCTGGTTGTAGAGATGGTCTTCGAACGTCTTGCCGACGATGATGGCGACCAAATACAGCAGGCATGCGTCATATGACAATCCTCTCATTACCGACTCCATGAGGCGTTGAAATGCGGCTGGTGCATTGTAAAGGCCAAAGGGCACAACTGTGATCTGCCATAGCCCTTGGCCTGTTGAGAGTGCAGTCTTCTCCTTGTCTCTCGGGTCTAGAGCCACCTGCCAGTAACCCGACTTAAGGACCACGGAAGAGAACCACTGTGCACCAGCTAGCAAGTCCAGGTGTCGTCAATCCGGGGTAAGGAGAAACAGTGCTTCCGGGTGACAGCGTTCAGCTTCCTGTAGTCCACACAGAAGCGTAGCTCGCCGTTCCTCTTCGTCCCTAGAACTACAGGGGAAAACCAAGGGCTGTCACATCCTTCAATCACTCCCCTGGATTTCATGTCATCTACCATATCACGTACCGCAGCTTGTTTTGCCAGCTGAACACGTATAGGTTGTTGCCGAATAGGCCGGGTGTCTCCGGTGTCGATGCGGTTGAACACTCGGTCAATGCGCCCGTAGTCGCCGTCTTCTTGGCTGAAGACGCACTGGTATCGCCTCAGCAGTTGTGGAACTTTTTCCAGCTGTTCTGGGACCAGGTGGTCGGCCGCCTTCTCCAATAAGCCTTCCAGCCGGGGCCCCAAGTGTTGCTTTGGCACCGGCTTCTGTGTCTTGTAGATTGCGGTTACGCAGATCACGGGCTCGCACGTCCACAGCTCCGTTCCGGCCTGGACGTGTGATCGGTCTCTGCCGGGTTAAGCAGCCTTAACGGTATCTCCTCTCGGCAAGGCAACAATGTCCTGGCTACACATAGTCCGTGCACAGGCGACTTCTGGTCCAGCATCATGTAGTTCGTCTGCTAGCCTTCCAATCGCGTCGTCCCTAGCACCTTACTTCTCGCGAAGACCATTACGTTTTCCTTTTAGATGACCCTGCAGATTCCAAGGCGCTCGGCGGGTTGCCGGGGTATCACCTTTTCTCCATTGAGCCGCCGGACCTTCCTGCAGACGTCGACCGTCGGCTCTTGAGGACATCCAATCACAGCATCACCTCCTTAGCTACTTTCGGGACGAACACTGGCTGACGTACGGCACTCCTTCTCAAGGTCAACTTCAGTAGGGCCTCCTTCTCCGCAGGCAAGTTGTCACGCGATGGCGTCACAAGCTGGTATGATCGGCTCGGTTTCCTCCTTGACAAACTCTTACCCACATCAGGTCTGATGATGTTCACGACTGCCCCGGTGTCCAACCGCACGCGGCACGGCTTCCTTCCCACAGAAACCGTCCGCGATGAGGCGGTCATCCATACGACGGCTGACGGCGCACAGTGTCATTCGAGGGGATGTTGATGCTGGCGGAGACGTGCCCCTATCCACGACGGCCCTTACTCGTTTTCCGTTTGCTCTTCCTGGTGTGGTCAGTCGCTCTCCAGGTATCCCAGCTATCCTAACCACCAACACAGGCCACTAGTTCTCCTCCGACATCCCTCCAATTGTCTTCGGTCTCCATTATAGCGGATACTCCTTGTTCTGAATGTCGAGGTAACTATCACCTTGGCCGCCTCCGACCTGAATGCTACCGTTAGTGCCTAGTGGATGGTTTTGTAATCGCCGAGCATTAGGCGCTGACAGATCTCCGTGTCTCGTACCCCGTCGACAAATGTGTAGGCAGCCTCTCGGGATACGAACTCTGGTGGGAGGTCGACTAGGTCTTCGGCGGCCAGCTGCTCAATTGCCAGGCGAAATCTTGAAGCGTCTCCCGTTAGTGCTGTGACCTTGACCTCAGCTGGCTGCGGTACGCGACGGATAAGCGGTTGTTTCCAAAGCGATTCTCCCGGTTTTCCCAGATGTCCATGGGCCCCCCCCAGTCGGGAGCGCGTCAGAACTTTCGCGGCCCGTCCCTGGAGGCAGGCTATTAACAGTGTGGCCTCTTCCTCTGGTGACCATTTGTTTTTCTTGGCCACTGCATCGAACCGAAGGTCTTAGATGAAGTGCACGCCGGTGCTTGAGGAGCACATTTGGGAGCAAACCGAACGATAGACAAACTCCGGGAGGGCTACTGCTAGCTCAGGCTCCGAACAGATGCTAAGAGATGGTGCCGTCAATGGTGCGTGTGCGCGGCGTGTCGCGACCCTCAGACTAGAAGCCGTGGTCGTATGCAGCAGTACCATGACGGTGCGCCATTCGAACAGATCGCCTTCGAGATAGCTGGACCATTCCTATTGTCCGACCGAGGCAACAGGTACCTGATGGTGGCCGTGGACTTCTTCACAACACCTCTACATCACCAGTCGGATCACATGGTCGAAAGGGACAACAGGACCTCTGAAGAACACCTGAGGAAGGTAATGGCCAGCCATCGGGCTACTGGGAAAAGGTGCCACTATGGGAGAAGATGCCCTGCCATGAATTGAATGGAATTGTTCTTGCTGGCCTACGGCTCGTCAACACACGACACCACTGGGATAACGCCAGCCTGCCTAATGTTCAGCAGAGAGTTACGCAACTCCTGTGATCTGGCTTTTGGAAGGCCCCGGACAGAAAAGAGCCAGCAACCGAGTATGTGGAGAACCTGGAGTACCATCTCCACGACAGGTATGAGATGGCTCGTCAGAACATCCAGAAGGCGAGCGACCGCAAGAAGACCCGATACGACATAAGTCAACAGCCTAGGATTCCAGCTAGGTGACCTGGTCTGGTCGTACCGTCCTAACCGGACCAAGGGTCGATGCTCGAAACTTCAGTAAACATGGAAAGGACCGTACCGGGTGGTGAAGAGGATTAACGACGTGAT